>OY728167.1:165666560-166983777 GCA_963277665.1 Viscum album
ATTACATTGAATATTTAAAATGTATTTTCTTTAAAAAAAATTAATAGAATAAAAAATATATTAGAATTACGTGGGCATTTAAGGAAATTATTTCTCACTAAAAATTATAAATGAATTTACATGCCAAAAAAACGTTTATATTTCAAATAACCATTTTTGAACTGACAATATACCATGTTTATCCTTATATAAGAAAATTAGTGATAATGATCCAAGATAATTACATTTTTGACTTTTTATAACATAAAATCAAAATAACATAAAAATATAATAAATATTTCTCAATATAGCCATATATTTGAAATTTATATGGAGATGGCATAAATAAACTCATAAAATAAGATAATGTCGGGCCTTATGGTCATATTTTAGTCCATAAATGTTTTTATTAAACTAAATTACTAGATTTACCAATACCATGGTGATAAGAATTTAATAAGATTACTACTCAAAGTGAAAAAAATAAAAAATAACCTTTTAAAAAATATAGAACCCATGATTCAAAATATGAACCCATTTTTGGTATTCCATTTATAGAAGTAAAGGAATATAATTAAACAATAAAATGAAAAACTATAAGAAAACCATTTTTCAAAAAAATTATTTTAATTATAAATATGTTATTGTTAAAAATTCGACAATAAAAATAATTCCAATGATCATAATTTTCATATTCAACATATAAGAGAACTGATTAAACATTGAAACCATCTTAAAACAAAAGGTAACTTGGTAAAATTTTGAAACAGATATTTACTTTTTAATTAAAATACTTGTTTTTCAGTATTAACGAGAAAATCGGTCTTTTTAGAAAAAACCCCCCAAAAATTATCTAAACAGAGTTTCAAAGGATGATTTATAAATTGATATCATTTTTATAATATTAATCGTCAAATATTAATTTAATAAATTATAATATTCACTCTTCAAAAATTAATTTATTCTTTTTATAATTGAATATGTCCTTCAACTGAATAGGTGTTATCCCCTAGATTTGGACATTGGATCGAATAATTCTTATCATCCCCACAAGTAATACATTGGACAACAAATGGTAACATGCGATGAATAGAATTTCCATCCATCAAGAACTCCAATTTTCCATTATAATCACTTTATCTATAACCTATGTTTCTATATGGAAATAATCATCTCAATACGTTTATACATTCTCTTGAGTTCATCCCAAATTTTGGAAAATTGGGATATGTTTCCTTTTGCTTCCATGGTCCTATTAAACTACATTATTATCGTATTAGGTTGGTTAGAAAACTAACCATAGTTAAGCATGATAATCAGAGAAGAAGATTGTTGATTAGGAAAAATCACAATGTTTCACTTTTTAGTTCCTATTTCATTTTCTTTCCCAATGGTATTATCATTCCATTATCTATCATATTCAATTTTAACATAATAATCTCAGTTCCAAACATTGACTATAAAAACAATTTTGTGTGGGAAAAATATCCATAGTAATAAATACTGAAATATAATTTTATTTTTATCATTATCATGACTCTATATTTTTAATATAACAAACCATAGTATTAATTTAGGTCAGCATTGGTTATAATACATTTAAATCCATCATTAATTATTTTTTAATAGTTTGTGAACCTTTCAATGTATATCCCTCAAGAGTGTCAAACTAGGTGTGGAGCAGGGCCACTATGTCATGAACCATGTGGTCCTTAATTTAACACCAAATTAGTCCTTTTTAGAGTTGTTACTCCAAGTTCAAATGGTTTCATAGCCACATCCAGTTATATTATCTATATTTGGATATGATTTATAGGAAGCCACTCACTCAAAACATCTCCAAAATTCCTTTATATTTTCATCTACATCGACTTATCTCATGGGTTCTCACTATATTATTCTAGTCTTCATATCAAAAAATTACTTGCCCATCATATAATACCAACTATAACAACCCATGTATATATACTCATACTATTATAGGTTTTTAACATATTTATATATTTAATATAGAATAATAATTAGATGTTTATGTGACTTGGGATGAATAGGTAGATAAAAATGAAATTTCTTTCTATTAATTTCAATAGTGAGATCAAAAATAACATTAAGATACTAAAACTATATGGAATAACCTATGGAAATAAAAGAATAAATAGATAATCTAAAAAAATATTAATGTAATATATGTGAAAAGAAATTTTAATGAATCAGTCAAAGGTATTACATGATATGTTAAAAGAGAAGGTTCATTTATAATCACAAGGAAGAAAACATAATGAAAATGGTATCATAAGATCATGGAAACATGGAAAATATGGATGAGATGAAAAACATGACATAATAATATGTAAATTATATCTTCTATGACAACATCACATGGTGGAAAGATCCCCATTGGGGATTTGTTTTACTCACTAATCACATACATAACGTCTCATGAGAATAAAACATTACCCAACTCATTGGAGCGCTATATGGGTAACCCATCATACCATGGTCTTTCTAATTTATTCCAAAAAATGTAAATAAATCATAAATCATAATCATAATAATTATCCAAGGTTTAGAATAGGTTTCATAAATATATCTGGTAACATATCAAATGAGATATTGTAAAGGAATCTAAAAATGAAAATAAGAAATTTATTACCCAGTCATGGTAGGGAGAGTAAGATACAAAAATATGTGAGAGAAAAATATATATATATAATTTATATTAAATCATCAACATTAAATAGATAGATAATGTGAGTCAATTAGATAAAGTTCATAAGCTAAATAAAAATATGTGTTTGGGAAAATCAAACACCTTAAGTGTTTTCTTAATTAATAAGATTTAGAAACACTAGTATAATAAGTATAGTTTTATTATACATGTATTAAAAAATCATAAACATATATATAACCCAATATATGATTTCATAATAACATATTACCACCCTTATATTGATAATTCATTATTAAAATCATTATTCTTGGTGACAATTGCTTCATTATTCATACATGTTTTGGTTCAGAAATATTAGTATTTACAAATTAATACTAATGAAATCATCTCTAGAATAATAATATTGACATATTTAAAATTTATATAAAATATTAAAACTTTTAAAAATAACCTTGAATGATTTATATGGAGAATAAACTACATTAATCATGGAGACGATAGGTAGTACGTACACATGGGTGATATTCCTATTTTTTAATGATCATGATTGAAAGATGGTATAAATTATTTTATCATTATAGAATGATATTTATATCATAAATATAATATTAAATTTTAGATAAACCTAAATATGTTCCATTTTTTATGGGATGATAAATGAATCTCAACGCTTTGTGGAGGCGATAGTCTATACCTTCAGAAGAACAATATTATCGTTTCTCAACGAATAAAATGGTAAGAAAATATTCCATTTGTAAATATTAAAAAATGATAAATATTTTATTAATATAATATATATAATTAAATTTTTAATTATAATCATACTTCTATGGTTGTGATGGATGATGAATTACACTAGATTTTGATGTTGTGGTCTCTTGTGCACATAACAGATGGATTCATTTCTCATATAATGAAATAAGAGATGGGTGTAGGTTATAACATTTACATAACAACATAAGTAAATGTTAATGATACTTATGTTATTATTTAGCTTATTTTAAGAATATTTGAAGGATTTATAGGAATAATGAATACTTAAAAATTCTGTTAAAAGTTATATCTCTTCTTTAGGAAACCTCCCTTTCATTACACCTAATGCTATCCGTGGTTGGTATTGTTCCCAAAATAAGAACTATATAATAATTATAAGAATTATTAGAATTTATTTGGGTAGGTAATGGAAAAATAAAATGGATGTACAATTTTTTATAGAAAATAATAGGGGATTCAATTTTATATTGTGTGGAGGGGAACTGTTATAACTTCACAATGTATTAAATTAATATATTTTACTTTTTATATAAAAATGGCTCCAAATTAATATTTTTAAAATATAAGATATATATTTTTCTAGATACCTATTCTAATAAATTATATAAGTCAACATATTCCTTTTTACCATTCAACGTTCTACATTAACCTATATTAACCCTTTTTATGTATACTATCAAAACTATGTTTTTAATCTTTAGGGTTTAAGATAGTTACTATTTAAGATAAATTGGCTCGTAAATGTAATATGGTTGATATTTTCAACCATAATAAAATAACATGGATGAATATATGTTTTTTAGTAAATGTAATTCATTTAATAAAATATTATTTACTATAACATATCTTTAATGTCAATTTTTTAACTACTCATTTAACTTGATTTTGTAGAAAATGTGGAAGAAAATTAATTCAAATATAATGAATTTAAATATACATAACAAGTTATATTTTCGAAAAAAATTCTTATAATATAATAATTTCTTAAAATTATATTACTTTTAATAAATTTTAAATTGTTTATTTTTTTTAATAATTTAATAAATATCTTGTTGGTGTTGTATAATCATTTGAGGTAATTATTTCATAACAAAAAAATTATAAATAAATTACCATGATAAAAATAACATTTTAATTTCAAATAATTCTTTTTGAACTGAAATTATCAACTTCTTATCTGTATTTCAAAAATTTAGTTATAAGAGAATGAAGATAGTGTCATTTTTTAGATTTCTTTATATAAATTAACATAAAGATCAACTTCAATGAAATATGGAACTAAGATTCTGTATTTTCAAAATCTGAATGGAAATTCCCAAATTCCACTCAACCAATATTGTAATCGAAATTTTTAGAGTACTTTTCTATCCTTATCAAATAATTTTTAACATTAATTAAATGATTCACCCATACTATGGTGAAAAACAGTTCGAATGGTATTATTCATAATTTCTAGGATAAAAGTAAACTATTTACCAAATTTGGACCTCCTGAATCAAAATATAAAATGAAATTTTCTGGATTAAAGTTTTTGAATTTAATGAAATTAATATTGTAATACAAATTAAAATGTAATGAAATGTTGTTTTTGACAAAAAATACCCTTTAACAATAAAATTGTATTTTACTAATTTTTAGCATAATATTGATACCAATGAACATAATATTATTTTTAATAATGTAAAAATAAATAATTTTAAATTGATATAATTATAAAAAAATGGAAATTTTGAAATTCTTGATATGAAAATATATTTTTCAATAAATTGTTTATTTTTCACTATTCATTTGAAAATCAATCTTTTATGAAAAATCCCATATATTTACCCTATGAAAAATTTAAAATTATGATTCCAAAAATGAAATAATTTCTTAAAAAAATTCTAAATTTATTGTTCTTTATTTCAAATATTCTCTCACGAAAAATAAAAAAACCATTTTAAAAGAATGCATATTTTCGAAAAATTAAATGTCTACTAAAATTTTAGTTATTATTTCCAAATAGTAAATAAATAAATTTTTATTCATTATGATGTTTATATATATTTCATAATATAAATAATATAATTCATACCCACCAATCCAACAACATTGTTATAACCATCACATTCATTTAAAATTGTTCTTATTGTATATCCTTATTAACTTAATGCTTTGTGTTGCATTTTTAGTGTTATATTGAGGATAATATTATTTTAAAAACATGGGTCATTAGACTAACTTGCTTCAATGATACTATCGTATGGAATGATATACACAAGGCTTAAATAGAATTCATTGAATAATTTTGGATCATATAATCCATTCCAGAATGACTACAATAAATGAGTTCTTGAGAACAATAGGATAAATGGTCTAATTCAAGACACTAATATTCTAACCATAAGTTATTCATATTGGTAGATTAGTTAGTTATACAACTTTTACCCTACCATTATTGGACTCTAACTAGACCTTTTACCCTAACCCCCATTAAACAGGGGCGCTATTTTCTTAACCTCTATAGGGGTCATCACCATGGTCTCCCCAATCTGTACTACCTCAATCATTAGAAAAGGTATTTGGAAAATTATGTGGTCTTTGGAAAGAAAAATATAGGGTTCTAAAACACATATTTTTTTGTAAAATCATGACTTTCAGAATTAGATTATCATTATTTATCAAATCAACTCATGGAATCCATCATTAAGACCTTGAAATAACATCAGTAGTTTGAAAATAATGTGATCATTGTAGATGCATATCCTGTTGAGAATTAACTCACTGAAGTTAGTTCATTTATCTATTTAATAGATGAATACCACGTAGAAATGAATCAAGTGTGTAGTGGGACTCTCAATGTGTCGATGTAGATCAAGTATGTGAATATCCATTGGTTTTTGGTGGATTATGACATTAGGATTAACCTCATACCATCTCAAACTCTCAAACACATTAAATTGAAGTAGGATAACCTATCCCCAAATGGAATGACCATTTATGTCTATGATGAAATTTAATAGAATCACATTAGAAATAACTTGTTGAAGAAGATGTTTAGTGACCTTAATTAAACCATTGAATTCACGGTCATCAACCAGGATACGATAGCTAATGATTTTTTATGCCTTAGTTATAATTACATGTGTTTCTTATAGACATATAAAAAATGTATTAAATATTCCATCAATTGAAATAAAATGGTTCTCCTTGGTGAAAGTTCCCCTTTTGATTCATGTAATCCCTGATACATTGACATTGATTTCTAGAAAAGGCATGATAAGTGGTTTCATATTAAAAAATTATATATTTAGAAGCTCTAAATGGTTTTGAAGTCACAAATATTATACTATAAAATAATTTGAAATAGAGCATTACACCTATTATATTTCACAATAATATAAAAAATACATGTTTGAGGAATCATCTTGTACTTCCATAAAAGGGGAAAGATCCCCTGAACAACCAATTCTTACATTATATAAAAATAGATATAGTTTATAATCCATTTCTAGATATGTAATAGAAACGAGATTACACAATATGGCCCACTAACAGATACACATGTTTAGAAAGTATATTTTTTGATGAATATATAATTTAAAACTAGAAAAAATAACTATGGAAATTGAACAAAATCATGGAATATCATAGATAAAAGATAAAGGTATTGAGAAATGTTTATCATATCCATATTATCTCCCTAGTAACTAATAATTTTATATCTATCTGAAGTTATTATTCACCTTAAATGGAGGGAAATAACATGACACAATCATTTAGTTTGATGGTGACTAACCATTCCTTCATTTAACTAGGATGAAAAGTATCATCCTAATTCTCTTTCTACCATTAAATGATGAATTTAATCCATTTCTATCATGATCAACCAACTAAATCTGATTATTTAAAAATATGTATAGCTAATTTTATCATATGATGTAGGTCCTATGATTTAAAACATTAGATATCATATTTGATGTCACCTTTTTCATATTATAGTGGTTTTTTATTATCTATGGTTTCATAAATTAATTATGAACCAATTAATTTTTTTTGGATCGCTTTTAGAAAATTTATTAGTTTTTTAGTTTTTATTATAGTGTAGAGGTTATATAAAAAAGGATAAGAGAAATCTGTAACATAACCCCACCACAAAAAAACCTATATTTTATGTGTTTTAATGTATGACTCTCCTACAAACAATAAAAAAAATTTAAATGAATGCATATTTTCGAAAAATTAAATGTCTACTAAAATTTTAGTAATTATTTCCAAACAGTAAATAAATAAATTTTTATTCATTATGATGTTTATATATATTTCATAATATAAATAATATAATTATTACCCACCAATCCAACAACATTGTTATAACCATCACATTCACGTAAAATAATTCTTATTTTATATCCACATTCACTTAATGCTTTGTGTTTCATTTTTAGTGCTCTATTGAGGATAATATTATTTTAAAAACATGGGTCCTTAGACTAACTTGCATTAATGGTGCCATAATAGGGAATGTTATACACAAGGTTCAAACAGAATTCATTTAATAATTTTGGATCATATAATCCATTCCACAATGACTACAATAAATGAGTTCATGAGCACAATAAGATAAATGGTCTAATTCAAGACACTAAAATTCTAACCTTAATTTATTAATATTGGTAGATTAGTTAGTTATACTAGTTTTACCCTACCAGTATTGGATTCTAACTAGACCATTTACCCTAACCCCAATTAAACAGGGGAACTATTTTCTTAACCTCCATAGGGGTCATCACCATGCTCTCCCTAATCATTACTACCTCAATCAATAGAAAAGGTATTTGGAAAATTATGTGGTCTTTGGAAAGAAAAATATAGGGTTCTAAAACACATTTTTTTGTAAAATCATGACTTTCAGAATTAAATTATCATTATGTATCAAATCAACTCACGGAATCCCTCATTAAGGCCCTGAAAAAACATTAGTTGTTTAAAAATAATGTGATCATTGTAGACGCATATCCTGTTGATAATTAACTCCTTGAATTTAGTTCATTTATCTATTTAATAGATGAATACCACATAGAAATGAATCAAGTGTGTATTGGGACTCTCAATGTGTCGATGTAGATCATGTATGTGAATATCCATTGGGTTTTGGTGGATTATGACATTAGGATTAACCTCATACCATATCAAACCCTACAAAACGTTAAATTGAAGTAGGATAACCTAGCCCCAAATGGCATGACCATTTATTTCTATGATGAAATTTAATAGAATCTCTTTAGAAATAACTTTTTGAAGAAGATGTTTTAGAGACCTTTATTAAACCATTGAATTCACGATCATCAACTAGGATACGATAGCCAATGATTTTTTAGGCCTTAGTTATAATTACTTGTGTTTCTTATAGACATATAAAAATGTATTAAATAGTCCATCAATTGAAATAAAATGGTTCTCCTTGGTGAAAGTTCCCCTTTTGATTCGTGTAATCCCTGATACATTGACATTGATTTCTAGAAAAGGCATGATAAGTGGGTTCATATTAAAAAATTATATGTGCAGATGCTCTAAATTGTTTTGATGTCACAAATATTATACTATATAATAATGTGAAATAGATCATTACACCTGCTATATTTCACAATAATATAAAAAATACATGTTTGAGGAATCATCTTGTACTTTTATAAAAGGGGAAAGATCCCCTGAACAACCAATTCTTACATTATATAAAAATAGATATAGCTTATAATCCATTTCAAGATATGGAATAGAAAAGCGATTACACAATATGGCCCATTAACTGATACACATGTTTAGAAAGTATATTTTTTGATTAATATATAATGGAAAACTTGAAAAAATAACTATGGAAATTGAAAAAAATCATGGAATATCATAGATAAAAGATAAAGGGATTGATAAATGTTTATAATTTCTATATTATCTCCTTATTAACTAATAATTTTATATCTATCTGAAGTTATTATTCACCTTAAATATAGGGAAATAACATGACACAATCATTTAGTTTGAAGGTGACTAACACGTCCTTCATTTAACCAGGATGAAAAAGATCATCCTAATTTATGAGTTATGTTGTTCAGATTATATTTTAAACATAATCTCCAAAAAAAGTAAATTTTAATTCCTAATTTAGCATAATTATTTTAATAAATTTTATTAGTAATTTTCTAGATTATTAGATCAATGATAATTCCATGAAAATAAGATATAAATAGAAATTATATTACGCTTACAACAAACCAAAAACAAGAACAAAAATAAAGGAATAAAATTCACACCACCTTCCCCCACTATTTACATATCCAAGCACAGATCATGAGTTACCCCTTCAATCTATCCATGAGATAGTAAATGGAGAGAAGATAACGAAATAAAATATAAAAGGAATGGGGGTGAAAAATTTTCAATGTTTTGTATAGAAGAATAGAAGTGTCCCCCATGATTTTTCTTATGAATAAATGATCTTGATAGAAGTAGTCTAATTTTCGATTCATATGCTTAGAAATCACATTGGTTCTCATTAATTCATAAAATATAATATAACAAATTCTCTGTGAGTCCATCGTAGTAGTTTTCATGAGTTTTTTCCCATGAGCGTAAAATTTTGAAAATATGTTTCCATTGATGAACTAATTATTTTTGTCCAAACGATTCAAGGTGAGACACAAAGTTTCATGCCGTGAATTTTATGCATTCTCTACCTGGTGAACTTTCTCATGGACTGCAATCATGTAACATTTCCATATTGTTTTTTACCTCATGAATGGTTAATTCATGAAATTTATGATATATTTCCTTAGAGTATAAATCCATACTATATTGGTTCCATCCTCCAGATTTGGTCATTGAATTTATGTATGTTTCAACACATAATTTCATCATGAATTCATCAATGTTTTTCTCATTTTCCGAAATATTTTTTATCATTAAATAAATTAAAAAATAAATTAAAATTTTAAATATATAATAGATTGGTAAAATAAATAAAAATAATATGTAATTTAATATTAATAAAAGTATGCTAGTAATTTAATGTTCAAATCCCACCACACATGAATTTAGTCTTATCTATGAGAATGAAATTCTAATAAACTATAAACAACTCTAAAATTTATTATGATTAAAATGAAATGTAAATAAAAAAAATGATTAAATGGTTAATTTAATACTATAGATTCTCAAATGGAAATTTTATCAACTCCTCACTTTTCGAAGAAACAATACAACCATGTATTTTACCTTTTATCTATTGAGTTAACTATGAATCATTATTTATTCCTTAAATTTTTTCAATTCTTTTAGAATATTAATTATTCATTAAATTTTCTTCACATCATCAAGGTAAAAATTAAAATTTATTTTCTACTCATACAAGGAATTGTACTCCTTACCATAATCTTGGAATGTATCTACATTCCCCAACTAGTTGTGACTAAATTAAAAATAATCTTAAAGAATTCATCATTAGGGTCAAATGAAAACAAGGATTTTGGATAGGTATATAAATGATGTACAATCAATGAAATATAAAAAAGGTTATCCCTGATGTACTTTTCATTATAATAAAAATGTGATGTAAGGAAAAATTCTCCATTTACAAAATTCATCTTTACTTTTCACTAGAAACTCAAAGTGTGATCATGAAACAATTTCAACATCCCAATCAAAAAACATATCCTCATTACACTCTTTTTAATAGTTATGATAATATATCTATACAAAAATGTTTATTTTCATGTTTCACAAGAAAATACCCATTTTCTCAATATATATACTATTCGATGGTGAGAAATAACTACAAATTATGATAATAATGGGCTTCTCCCCAAATCCCACGAATGAACCCACCCCTCACACATATCTATTTAAAATTTCATAAACCTTCCACCATAGAACCATCTCCCCCAAACTCATGTTTGAAAGTAATGAAATATATTAAGAGTTGGGTTGGGAATGATAAAAATGTTCATGTATTGTGACTCTTTCATGACAAATATATTCATGGAATCTATTGGATTTATAAAGGATTAATGTAAAATTAGTTCTCTAGATATGGGTTATTCCAAATATTCCTCAATCATAATAAATGTGAATTTCTACAATCACAACATCAATAAGATGAAAATATAGTTCTATAAATAAGCATGCTCATGTTCCACTCAAGAAATATAGTCAACAAATGAATTGGAAATATTATTATTTGAAAAATTCTTTGGAATGAGGATAAATAGATGGGATAATAGCTCTGTACAATGGATATGAATAATAAAATTATTTAACACATATATATGACATTCAAGATAGGCCAATCATAGAAAAATTTCATTTAAAAAATCAATATTTTTCCCAAAATCATGAATATTAAAACCAAAATCCCCATTTTTATCATAGATTACATGCTCTCCCATTTTTCACAATCAAATTTATTAGAAATGAAATTTAAAAAAATACCATTTAATTATCCTAGATATGTTTTTCAACCAATATTTTTCACTAAATAATGATCTGAGGTAGGTCATGAAATTTCAAGTTATAGTGTGTAAAAAAATTAAATGTATACGGGGAAATAGAAATTAAGACACATAATCCCCTTTCAATCATGCTTTCAAACATGGAATACACTAGTTCAATCTTTTTAATCTCAGAACATGAATAACCTATGTGTAGATTCATTATTCTAATCCTTCTTCTTACATTTTAGTACCATTGATTTAAACCTTAAAATGAAAATAATCAAGTGAAAGATAAGGAATTTTTTAAGGAAATTAAATTTTTATTGGGTATGGTTCTCATGTAAAAGTATAATATATTAAAAATAATATCAAACAAAGGATTCCTACAGGATGATATTTTCTATAATGTCATTTTCTCAACCTAAACTCTTTGGATCTAGTTCTTGGATATTGGAAAGATTATACGCAGTCGGGGTCCATGAATGACATCAGTTATGTTCTATCCTCATAGGATGGAACCAATATATAAAATGAAAATATCTCAACACTTCCTATTATTATAACCTACTCTATTTCAATCATAATGATTCACAAGATCTTATTTATCTCATAATAAAAAAATGGATGAACATGCACCATACATACCTACGATTCTTTTTCAAACATGGTCGAATTTGAAATTCCACCAATATATATAAATTGTTTCCTTTATTATTTTTATCAGACATATATTGTATGACAACACCGACCACAAATTTTTGTTAAAAAACAAAAACATCATCATATTTATGTATACTACCCCATTCTATATCCTCATCATATTTTACATCATAATTATTCATCACCTAGTGAATATTGAAACTCATTTTTGTGAATCCAACAATAAATCATATTTCCCCACCTTATATTCCTTTAATTTTGGACCTAGTATCCGTGAAAATATATCCCAATATGAGGGGGTCCTCTCTTACTCCATTTCTTCTACTATTAGTTCCATGATGATGAAGAAATTATCCAATTTTTACTATGATTTCATAAAATACCCCTCAGGGTTATTTTACTATTGAATCTTCTATCAAGATTAAAACTCTTTGTCATATTAATTTTTAATGAACCATGTCTCTTTAATATATTATATGATAAAATTTTGATTCTTTCACCTAAATCTCATAGCACTTGCACAAATATTTCGACTCAATATTTATGAGAATTTAGAAGATACCTAGGTCCTTATTCTTTTCCAATAAGATATTATAAAAAATAGTCGAACACTCCCATATGTGTTATATGGTGTCAATATTATCTATATTTTACTTATCATTCACCTCTAAGTTAAGGTTTTTGTTGTATATAAGCATATTAGTGAGATCCTCTAGGAAAAGAATATTAATATATAATTTTTTTCAAAATTTAAAGAAACATATATTTTTGTTTGTTGATTCTACCTTATGCTAGCCACTCTGGAAAAGGTAATCTAGGCTTATGTAGTGATGTTTTTTCTCATTCATATTATATGGATACATTATCTTTAATATTTTCCAACTGTTCTTATTTTCATTCTTGTATCATACATGTATGAAAATTTACTTTTATTGTTTTTCTACTTATTATGGTGTTCACTTTAAAATATAAAAGGTTTTTTTCTTCATAGTTTACTGATTATATTCTTTATGGAATCTATTATGTATATCTATAATTTTACCCACTTGATTTCATGTTTTCAAAGTAATCACTTTTGATCTATTGTTTTTTCCTTTAACTCTTTAATTGTTTACCCCCGGTCTTTTGAATAAGTAGTAAATTTCATCATGGAAGTGATGGCGGTAATCATACATTTGTCCAAGGTTACCTCTAGTGTCTGTACTTGGATCTACAATGATGGTCCATACAACTATTAAGAACCAAGAACTCAATAAAAGAAGTATTTTCCCTTATTTTTATAGCTACTAAACCTGAAATATTTTATCAAGATTATAATTATCATAAATAAATTATTTAATTTACACACCTTATTATTGTTATTATTGCCCCGTCATGGTATCCAATTTTTTTTGTCTCTTAAATCTTCAATATCATCTATCCATTAATTGGTACCATATGGATAACCCTTCATTGGATACCTTCACCTTGCAACTAAAATCTTATGATTTCACTTTCATTATGCAGACTGTATATCTCCTCCTTAGAATTATTTATCAATGACCAATCAGTATTAGAGTCCACTATTAACTTATTTCCCCATTAGAGACCTTTATAAACAGTTTTTATTAATATCCACATCTATATACCATGATGCGGGATGTTTCAGATTATGATTGTAGAACTCTCTCTTGTTCTATATAGGGACTCAACCTCAAATTTATTTAAATTAAAAATACTTAGAAAAATTTCCATAGACGTAGAGGGAGAAAATAAATGTGTTAATAATTTTCTTTCCCACTCTTCCCACACGGTGATGAAATGTGGTGGAATTCACTATATCAATTCATGAGATCAATCCCTCAATGAAAAAAAATTGTAAAATTCTTACCACACACATGATTCATGTTTGAATTGAAATGGGAAAAAATGTTCAATAAATCACCCATAATGTGATTTCTCATCTTTATGTGGAAATCCAATAAATTTAATACTATTTTAGATCAATTATATGATGCCATACCTCATCAAAATATGATTGGTAACGTTGAGATTAATTAGTATTCTCAGTTGATGCACTGTATTGGGTAGCCTCTTAATGTATGTGATAACGTGCAAACATTGATCTCTTTTTGGTTCACTGATAACATATTGGGAAGGTTTTATACAAGCTATGGTCATAGTTTCATTAATATCTCTTATATGATTCACTCGAGCTTAGATTCGTATTAAAAAAATTCAATGACTTTTTACCGTGTTGAGATGTCATGCATAAAATATAAAGAATTGAAAGATGCACACCAGGATCAAAATGATGAATTAAAATATTAAATAAATAAATAATATTAAATCCTAGAAACTAATTTTAAATTTTCCTCATCAAGGATTTTAAAACTTTTATAACCTCGAAGGAGTCATTTATTTCCTTCAAGAATAATAAAATTGATTAATTTATAACAAAATCATAAAAGTAAACTAATGTAATAAAATTTAGATACAAGTGAGTTAGAGGTGAAACCATAAGATGTTGATTTTATATTTTAGGAATTTAAAAGTGGTTGATTGAATATATTTTAAGAAATATAAAAAAGAAAGACTAATTTTCTTTTTGAAATCAATTGAGAAAACATTCAAGGATTTTGAATAGGCCTTTTTCAGGGGATAATGATATTTGAAATAAGATAGGTTGGTCATGATTGGTGTTGGTGTTGAGAAAAGTTAGATTCTCGGCCATGTTATCCTCTCCATGAAATATAAATACCATTTTCCCATGGTCAATTACATCAGGGACTTAATGAGTAATGTTTTCCTAATTCTATTTTTAAACATAATTAACCTATACCATTCAACGGTCATTCCTAATTTCTTCAAATTAGTTTCACATTTTAAAATGTTGTTTTGACATTCATATATCAATGGCTTTGATAAATAAAAAGGAAAGAAATAGAAATTATGTTTTGATTTTATCATCATAATAAATGAATAAAATAAATTTAATAAAATTAAAAACACCTTCCACCGTTATTTACACCACCCGTGATAGTTCAAGAGTGACATTCTTATGCTAGGGATGATGGATTAAAGTAGGATGAGAAGAGAAAATAAAGAAAAGAAAATGATTGGTGGTGAAGAACTAGTGATGCATTCTACTGAAGTGAAACACCTTTACCCTAGATTTGACCACCAAATTAATTATCATTGTAGAACTATACTAACTATCTATTTATACACATCCAAAGAACTCAAGTTGGATTTAACTATTAATAAATATAGTAAGTTTATAATGTGTATATACTAGGTGACTGTGGTGGTCCTGTTAAATTTCAATATGATTTGGAAAATATTTATGTGATTAAAACCCAAAATATTTACCATCAACATGATTTATATAAATAAACTATGTTTCACGTCATGAATTCTTAGCCAGTTTTTTCAATGGAATTTTCAAACATCTTTCAATCATGTCTTGTTTCCTTATAATTCTTCAGATAATTAATAACCCCTTAATGATGTGTTTGATTTATTTATAATGTTTTCATCTTTGTTTTATCTTATCTCTTTATATAATATAACTAAAATTAGTTCTTGATTATTCATTGGTCACAAGATATAATTTTCATTTTATTTCATCAAATTTTCACCCATTTTACATTATTTCTTATCAATTTTCCATAAATCTAAAAATCAATCAAGTAGTTATATATCAAAAATAATTATTAATAAAATGAAAAAAAAATAATTAATCTAATATTATAAAATTTTATCCATGAGGTGTAAGTATCATACATTGACACCACTCTCTACAGAAAGTTTCTTACCTACATAAAACTAATTATTAAATGGATGAACTATTACATGGATTGGTATTTAAAAATATTATTTGTTATCCTAATATGATACCTCTCATACCTTATAAATTCCTTTCCACTTATGGATGGAGATCCCCTAATTATCTCGGTGTCCATACTAGAGTGGTCAAACTGATCCCTCATTGACAAAAAAATGGTCTGGGTAGAGGAAACTATATATATTAAATCATCTACATTATTTTATAATAAAATATTATATATATTCATATTGATTTGAACTATCATTATTTTATATTTATATTAAATTTTTTTTCATTGACAGTACCATCATAAGGTCAATTGGGTCTTCTATATTGATCAACATATGTGTGTCCTTAATCATCCCATGTTGTCCATGTGTTTTTATAACACCCTGATGTTTATATTAAATATAATTTTCAAAAATATTTTTATTCAATTGATGTCTCTCTTTACATGCAACACCATCTTATCTTACATTATTCATAACAATGAGATTCAATGAAGCATTATTTTTTTATTATAATTATTCAAAAATATAATTATAATGAAGTTATTATAATGGAAGGTATGAATATGATTAAATGAAATATAAAATTATGTTTTATAAATATATCTTTGGAAAATTAATTATAAATTAATGTACAAAAATTAAAATAAAATGAATTGTTTTTAAGGAAAATTATTTAAATATACACAAGATAATTTAATACTAATAAATAAATAGATAACACTTTTTGAATTATATTAATGATATATATATATATATAATATTTTTAATTTAATGTTTGACAATAATCTTCTAATTTTTGTACTCAATATATGAGAACAAATCCAATTTTTTGTATACAAAATTTATATTTCAAAAAAGGATGTTTTCCCTGATTTTGGTGGTGCACTTATTTAAAATATAGTTTTCTAACACTTCTGTAATTTTTATTTCACAAAATAAAATTATTATTTGAGATCATAATATCAAAATTTACTTTTTCAAAATTATTTATATTTTTATGATAATTTTTTTGTTTTTATGAACAATGAATGCTACTAAATTTTAATTAAAAACATTTTTTTCATTGAAATAATTTATTCTGCATAATTACATATTTTATTTGTTTTAAAGAACCATTAGATATAAAAACTTCATTTAATCCAATAGAGATCGTTTGAATCAATTTCACATTTAAATTTTATATATAAATATGTCAATCTTTTTTATGTTTTTACTTTAAAAATCATTTTCTCGTTCCATTAACGAAAATAAATTTAATTTTTTAAAAAAACATTATTTATTTTTTATTATGAAAATTGTATGTAATATTTGGATTTATAATGTTCTAATATAGTAAATATTTCTCTTTTATTTTTTTTACTAATATAAATAGTAACTTTGGATGTTTTTCTTATAATGGTAAATGGAAAATTGGATAATTGTTGTTAAAAAGAGGTAACGACTATAAAATGACCCTAACACTTTCTCAACCATAATTTTTTTAATCTAATTTGACCCTAAAAATAATAATTCTTTGAATATAATAAATAAATGTACACTTTTCCTTGAAAATTACTTGGATATTATTATAATCAAAGAGAGTGAAAAAATTACACACTCTTACTTTTAATAAGAATAATAATTTTAAAACTATGTTAAAGAAAATATATTCTCTCGTATATATATTATTCTAAAATCTGAAATGTTAAATAAGTATAATTGTGATGTGATATGTTCTAATGTATCATAAATATTCCATTTATGGTCCAATTTACACTTTATAAGTAAAAAATTAAATTCTATTAATATTATAAAATTTGTTACTATAGTTGAAATTAATATGGCCTAAGTAAGGGTTAATCAAAATGATAATGTTTAATATAACACCAAAAAATTATATAATATATTATTTGATGATATTTCAACATTTTAAAATCATATACATGATTTAATAAGAATCTTGATGTATTTTTATTGATATTTATTTTATTAAATATTAATCTTTTTATAAATTCAAAAAGTGCACATCCACTCTCTTATAAAAGGGAACCAGTTCATCCTTTTATTCACATAGCAGAACCTGTTTTTTTTTTGGAAAAAACTTCAAAAATATTCTAAAAACATAGCCAAGTTCATCCTATAATCCTTACGTGGGGTATAAATACAACCAACTATGTCATTTCGTTCAAATCAATAGGAGATATCGAAAGAAGAGGCAACATTCATAAATAAACATTTTCATTTTATTTCTTCCACGAACAACCGAAATTATAATTAATACCATGTTATATGATATCCTATGTATCCTAAATATTCATATATTTTTTAATTATAAGTTTTATACCTACAAGTACACACAATTATATAAATTTTCAAACAAACTTACCATTCTTGTGTTGGGCGAACTACCGCCACACGAAACGAAGTTGTCCATTTTTTCATTACAACCTCTCATGGTTGGGAATTATGATGGAAAATATGTTGTTATATAATATATATTGTATTTATGATGTATTTATTCTTCTATAATTATTATATAAAACATAACATCATTTTTTGATTTTGAGGAAATACGTTAACTTCGCTTATGGATGTGTGGACTACCGCCTCCTCAAAGAAATGTGAATCATTCACACATTACATGGAATATATTAAGGATGGGATTCGTAAAATTATATGATATATATTAAATAATAGTTCTAATTTAATGATATTATATATATACATATGTCTAATTTACTTTCTTTCAATCAATAAAAAAAATAAATCGAAGCAACGTTCAAGAGTACGTATGGCCTAATGTCTCTCGGAATGGAGTATTTAATTTTCAATTTCTATATTTTTTAGATAACAATTAATAATATATAGTAATTAAATATATTATTCATATCATTTTTATATTTATTTATATATTTAAACCATGATCTTTGTTTGAGGACCAAAAATGATAAGTCAAAATATGTACGAGAAACAAATTGGTTATTACCCAAAGCATAACTTCAGCTTTGAATTGGTAGAAAGAGGGTAATATAAAATTATTAGTAAATGAAATTTGGTATTATGAATATGAATATGGTTTTATAATAAATATATAATAAACTTATATTTTATTATTCTTAATGTTTTCATGAGCATGATGAGAGTCCAGACATCATGTAATAGATATTTTCTCACATTTATTTCTATGGGACACATTCCTTATAAAGTGATTATTTATACTACATGGTTTATATACATACAATGAATGTCTTTTATGATTATTACCCAGATAATTATGGTATTTTCATGTCCATATAATTTTCATTCTTCCATGATTAATATGAATCTATTAATTATAAAGCGATGAGAATTTATTTCACAATCTCGTCAATATGTAGGATTGTATCATTTTAAGATTCTATTGGGGAATATTTATCTACTAAGGCCATGATTTCTAAAAATGCTTCCAATGTTTTTACTATTCTCCTATAGTTTTTAAATTTCACTTTACTCATTTTTCCCTTTTTACTACATGGTTTAAAAGAATCTTTTTATCATTTTCTCAAATATGTACTTCATGAATTTTCCAAAAAATATATGAAATATATGTTTTTTAACTTTTACATAATGAAAAAAAATTCCATTTTCATGACAACGTAATGAATTGATATTTACTTTATAATATTCTTGGGTTATTTTCAATTAAAATTTTTCTTTTAAAATGGTTTATCATTTTAATAAAATAAAATATTTTCAAAGAAAAAATGATATTTTTCTCAATAATTGTTATCAAGTGATCTCTCAAAATTATATTCCATCAAAGATAACATTTTTTTGATGTTACATATGTGTTATTGGGAATAATATTAAATTACACATTCTTTATTCTTTCTAGTAGTTGTTTATGTATATGTTGTAATAAAATTTATGAAACACATTTCTCATCCATGGATAATGTGATAATTGAAAGATGTTTATAAAACCCATTTAATTATATGGGTTTTGATATGATGAATGATTTATTTTCTGGTGGCACACATATATATGATTGTCATTATGTATCGAGTGGGACCTATATTCCCCTCCAATGCATTGAGTAATGATAAATGATATATGAGATGAAATAGTAAATGAGAGGTCAACATAGGCCCTTAATAAGAGGGCACACGAGAGGTAATCATAATCCCACAATACGTGGGTATATGGGAGGTCATTGTAAGGCCATATTGAGAGAATGTATTATATGTAATCCCATGCCCAAAACAAGAGGGTTCAAGGGAGGTCATCATATGGCCTAAAATAGAAGGAAAATGGGAGGTCATCCAAAGCCCAATGTTGGTAAATTGGCAATTAGACCATGCCTAATATACACAAAATATAATTCTAGGTATCATTGAGATAATGTATTCTGATCATATATGTTTTCCACAAATTCCATGTATTATTCCATTGTTATACTATCGTGGGTCATGTGCTTTGATTATATTACAATTAATGTCATATGAACTGCCAATATTTATGCCATGACTCATGTATATGATCTTTGTTATTTAGGGTTTGATATTTAGATGTAATAAATATGTTTTCATACCATTATGCTCATGTTATGATTATATATCTTCCATGCTTATCCATACTAATATTCTGATCTCACCCATTCTTATGTTTGTAGTCCTCCTGTTATAAAAAAATAGCTTTATGTGGGAGTACTAAATGGGATGATCTTGATGGGAGATGTTGAAGATAATTCAATAAAAGCAGATTAATATATTCCATGTTTCCAAAGGCAGTAAACTATTATGGTCCTTGGGCATGTGTTTTAGTAGTGTAATGAATATTCATCTAGAAATATTTAGTATCCATGTTCTAATAGCTTGGTTATTTATAGTTGGCATCAGAGAAAATATTTAGTCAACCATTGCGAACTAGTATAAGATAAATTTACTAAGTTCCCTAGAAGATATCTCTAAGGATATGTCAAGGGATGTCTCTAAGGATAAGTTTATGTGTAGTTTAAAATCCTAGAATTTTTATAATTTTTTAGGATTAAATATAATATTTTATATATTCATGGTAATTTACCATAATTATTATTTTTTAGAAGTATGATTAGTGTTTCTTTCACAATTCTTTCTTGTATTTAGTCGACGATTGGAACCCAAAGGAACCATGTTAATGATGAATTCAATGGGAAATGAAACGATGTTCCTCCTGATAAACCAACTTTTATGGGATATGGAATGAAAAATATTTTCATTATACTCACAAAAGCTATTAATAATACTAGATTCCTAATGAGTAGAGGAGGGAACAACATTTTAGAGTCTTTCGTGAGGAAATATCCACCTTCTTCTAATCAGTCTTCTAATCCTTTTTTTTTGAAAAAATGATTTGCATGACTGAAAAGTTATTTTCTATCCTTCAGTACATGGAACCAGAAAATTTCATTTTGTTCGTTTATCATTTGGATGGTGAATCATATTAGTGGACAACTCTTATTCAGAATAGAAGGAAAGAAGGTGAAATTGACTCATTGGAATGGGAAGTGTTTAAGTTGATGTTTTTCAGTAATTAATTCCTCTATAATATAGAAACAAAGATGGAGAATTAATTACTTGAGCTTAAAACCCATGATGATTAAACTATTGGTACATATGATTATAATTTTAGAATACTTTCAAGGTACAATTTTTTGTTAATCATCATCCATGAAATAGAAATCGATCAATTCTTTATTAGCATGAAACCTAGTATTAGATATGCAGTAACTATAAAAGACATTAGTACATATGAAAATGTTATGAGATGTGAACTAAAGGTATAAATGGAAATTAAATATTCCATCCATTACTCTGGTTTTAATAATAGAAGGAGTATCACGTCTCATGAAAACTAAAATGGTAGATATAAATTCTTATTATCTGTATGCCATAAATATTGGAAGAAGCACATAGGTGAACACCTGAAAAGGAAAAGAGGGTGTTACAAGTGTGTAATGGATGGTCATCATGAAACATAATACTGAAGTGATGAGAAGAAGGTAGAAAATTATACAAAAAAAGAAATTCCCACAAAATAAACCTCCTATAATTCAAATTTTGAACAGCATGGAGTTTTGTAATTATGCTAACAAGTTCCCCAGTACAAGGACTATTGTAGATGATAAGAAAAAAAACCCACTGGGGAAAAGGGAAAGGGAAATCAAATGTTATCATAATAGATGAAGTGAAACATGATAATTAGGGAATACATATCCTCCTATCCTTTCCTGGGAACATCATTTTTTTTTTGAATGAATAATCCCTATGAAAATCATATTGATCAACCATTTGTTAAATTTCATGCGATTGCCTCCTTCGATTTTGGAATAATGAAGTCACATATTATATTACATAAGTATGAACCCAAGATTCCAATGAAAATGTGTTTTATATGAAAATAGCCTATATAAGGAATTAAGAAGAATGTTTGTATTCAATATGGTTTAATGTTAATTCATGTTTTCACCCAGTTTCATGTGAATACATGATAATGGTATTGAATTGTTTATTAAGAGATAAATAATTTTTTGGTGGATAAATTCCATATTTAGTGATCTTCTTTCAATTATATTTGATTTTTATTCTTTTGGAAGGCAAATAATGGTAACAATTTATGAAGTTCATTACACTGAAATACGTATGAGTTTTCCTAGATTAAAATTACATAATATAAATATTTATTGGATAAAATTTTCTTTTTTCTGATGATATCTAGAGATGTATGGAATTAAATATAACCCCATTGGGGATCT
Organism: Viscum album; assembly: GCA_963277665.1. Lineage (NCBI taxonomy): Eukaryota > Viridiplantae > Streptophyta > Magnoliopsida > Santalales > Viscaceae > Viscum > Viscum album. The sequence goes on from OY728167.1 coordinate 165,689,680, forward strand.
TATGATCCACTAGTTTTACAGGGATTACAATTTCAACATCATTTTATCTTGGAGTAAGAGAATAAAGTATAAATTGATCAAGATACAAACATAGATTAGGATTATACTTATGAAATGAAATCATATAAGATTTTATTAAAAATGGAATTTTTTAAAATAAATTTTTATAAATTATTTTCATTTTGATGAATCAATAATCTTATATGTCATTGTGTTTGTAGTCATTAACATTAGGTTGAACATGTATCTATCACACTCCAACAGAACATGGTAGTTATATTTCTCTTATATGTCCATGTTATATCTTTCCACATATGTTCTAATATGTGGAAACCTAAAAAAGGAGTTACATTGGGTAACTATTATGTTCCAAACATTATTGTTTAAGGATGTTTAGGTATTTATTTTCATAATATTGGTTTCTATGAAATTAGCTATCATATATTAAAATTTTGATAGCCTGGATAAATTTCAATCAAAAATTTAATTTTAAGGGGGGAAGAATTTAACACCCCAAGGTTTTTATATAATTTATTTTTGAAAAATATTTTAATTTACTTGATTTCTTTTATAACATGATAGACCATCATAACTTTATTTTTAAAAAACTCTATGTTTCTATGAAACATTACATTATATTATACTTATTTAAAAAATATAATTTTAAACTACCCATTAGAATGATAGGTATGAAAATGACTAAAGGAATAATTATATTATTATTTACATGTAATTTTTTGTCCCTTTCATTCCAAATTAATGTAATACTTTTTAAAAAAATTAAAGGATATGATTTTCTGAAAAATTATTTAAATATGCACAATTTTATTTTATACCAATAAGTAAATAGATCAATTGTGTGGAATTATATTAATGAAATATATATATATAATATTTTAAATTTAGTTTGTGAAATTAATCGTATGTGTTTTAAATATATTATATAAGAACAAGTCCCATTTTTCGAATAAAATATGTATTTTCCTAAAAATATAGTTCTGTGAACTATTGATGGCTTGTTTGTTTTAAATATAGTTTTTGACAATTATTTAATTAATTTTGACAAAATAAACTTCTTATTTTAAATTTTAATGTTAAAATATAATAGTTTATATTTTTTGTATTTTTCAGATAACTTTCATGTTTTGAGAAATAGTGAAAAATACTAAATTTTAATTGAAAGTAACATTTTAATCATAATAATCTATAGTGATTAATTATATATTTGATCTATTTTAGAGTATAATTAAATATAAAATTTATCAAATAATCCAATAAAGTTCATTGTAATCGAATTTAAATTGAATTTATACATAAGAACATATCAATCTTGTGGGTGATTTAACTTTTAAAAATGTGTTTTATCATTATGTAAATGATATTAATTTTAAATTATTTATTATAAATTAGGAGTTTTGAATTATAATAAATGTATTTCAAATTGAAAATCATATGATAAAAATATATTAAATAGGACACATTAATTTTTGGCCAATATGAATAGTGACTTTGTATATTTTTATTACCATGATACAAGGAAAACTTGGAATCTTATGCAATAAATAAAGTGATAAGGAATATAAAATTACCCTAAAACATTATAAAACTTTATTGTATCATGTTATTTCGACCCATAACAAATATGTAATGAAAATTAATAATTTAATGGAAATTTTTCCATCAAAATGACATTGATATAATTAAAATCTAAGAGAGTGTCAAAATGCCACGCACTTACATTTAGTAACTATAATATTTCTAATATGGGGATAAATAGAAGATATACTAGAAAATATATATTATTATGAAATTCTAAATTTTTACCTCTGTCATATAAATTTATTATTAATTTTCATGAAATATGTAACTATCCTAAATAATTATAAATTGAGGATGCAATAATTATTTAATTAATGAAATAATCAATTAAATGATATAAAAAATATTAAAAGAAAACTAATTTCACTTAAATAAGGTGATACATGAATTTTAATGCTTATATGACGTTCTAGGGGTTTAATAAGTGAATTTTTTAGAAGTTATCTTGTTGTGTTGATTTTCTTAATGTAAAAGCCATGAATAGTGTACAAATTGAAATTTAAGATATTTTATGAAAATAATATTATATTATATTATATAAAATAATTAATATATTTAATAAGGAAAATAGGGTGATATATGGTCTACACTATCAAAAATTTTCCATTTATGTTATATTTTACACTTTATAAATTAAAATTATGTTCTCTAAACATTGAGAAGTTTATTATAATAGTAAAAACTAAAATTGTTTAACTATAGATTAATCAAAAAGATACGGTTTAAAATAAAACAATAAATCATATAAAATATATTGGGTGATGAGATTATAACATTATCATATATTATCATATATTAAATGTATATTGAAAGTAATTTTGATAGATATTTATGTTTTTATAAATTAATTATTTCCAAAAATCCAAAAGTTCCCTCTACTCTATTATAAAAGAGAACCTCTTCATATCATTAATGCACACTTCCAAACCTATTGGGTTCATTAAAATTCAATACAAATATTCTCTCATATTTCAAACATTCATCCTATAATCCTTACATTGGAAATTAATCCAACCATTATAGTCGTTTTGTGATAATCAAAAGGAGATACCTAAAGAAGTGGTGGCATTCATCAACCAACGTTTTCATTTTTTCTTCCTTGAACCTCCTAAATTATCCATAATCCTTGATTATATAGGAAACTAAATATCAAAAATATAATAATATTTTTTTTAATATAATGGACATATGTACACTTACACACACTTCTATATAATTAGAAATGAACTTGTTTTTCTTGTGTACGGAAAAATATTGTTTAAAAAAATGATGTTGTTCATTTCTCCTTTACCACCTATAATGGTTGGGAATTTTGATGGATACTATGTTTCAATATTATACATATTTTATTTATTAATTATTTAACATTATGATATAATTTTATAAAACATATCTTCATCATTTTAATTTACATAATATATGTTAACTTTGTTTGTGGATGTGTGGACTACTTCCCCCTCAAAGCGATGTGACTTGTCCACTCATTAAACGGAATGTATTAATTATGGGTTATGTGAAATTATATGATATACTTGAAATAATAATGATAATGTAATGCTATTATATATATATATCATTCACATTCATTCATTCAATGTGAAAAGAAATGGAAGAAATGTGTGTGTGTATGCACGACCTACCATCTCCATGAAACATGTATATAATTTTCTATTTATAACTTTTATATTTAACAATAAATTCATATATAATTAATATATATGGAATTTATATCATAGTAAAAATTCTGAATATAATGAAATCATGATCTAGGTATGAGGACCAGGAATAATAAGTCAAATCATTTACAAGTAACAAAGCAGTTGTTACCTGAAACATAACTTAGTCATGAAATTTTTAATAAAAAGGTAACAAAAGGTAAAAACTAAATCATATATGGTATCATATATATAAATATTTTTCAAAAATAGATGTATATTAAACTTATATTTAACATACCGGAGTGTTTCCTGAGTATGATGATAATTAAGACATCATGTAAGGTATTTCTATCTCGCGGTTATTTCTATGTGACATATGCCTTATACACAACTTTATTCTTCTATGTGTTGTATATTTTTTCCCATAAATTTATTTTATGATTAATATCCAGAATATTATTTTATTTACATATCCAATTAATTTTATATTCCATATCAATATTTTCTATAAAAAAAACTTGAAAAAGGGTTTTCATATTGTCCTATGTAATTTTAATGTAGTTCTTATGACACACACACACACACCAAAAAAACTATATGTTGATTTTATAATAATATAACTTTATAGTTAATAGAGAACGATAAATGACATAAAAAACATGTGATACATCATGTCCAAGGGGATCCCTCATTGAATGAATGAGCCAAATCACAACCAACACCAAAAATGTGTCCCGTGAATGAAAGAAACCAAGATCTACCTAGTTCCAGGAGGAACCAAAACACAACCATGGATGCGCACCTCGAACATGAAAGTTCATGGACACCAACCCCAATATTGAACTCTTTGATATCTAGTTGAAATAATCCTGCAAATACCATCGCCCTACATAGCAGGTTCGGTCATCACCCTGCACAACGACTTCAACCACTGATTTTGAGGAAGTGACACCATGATTGGTGTAGGAAAACAAAAGATGACAAACTGGGGTTGTGTGGAGATAATCACCAAACAACCCTACTGTCCCCAAGAACAGACTGAAGCACAATACCAAAAAACCACAGCAAAAGAGAACTGTGATAGAATTGAATCTTTCAAAAGGATCAAAATCATACAAACAAAAAAACAATATTGGAAAAGGCACTTCAATGTATCTACCTACATATAAGCCCCCAAAACCATCCTAAATGTCCTGGAACCAATCCATTAAAGGAGAATAAGCAATGAAATCATTTACAAAGCTCCAGAATGATGAACTATAAGACCTATGAAATATTGGTACTCCACACAAAATGAAATCCACCAAACGGTAAAGGGGGAGGAACCATCAAAACCTAAATGTAAAAGAGTGATACCCATGTGAGGTTCAAATAATAGACCATCAGACCAGTTTCTTCAATGGTGGGTGAGTGATATAAGGTTCTTAAAACGAGCATTGAAGGGAATTCCAGTCCATACAACTATGAGGTAGTAGAGAGGGACACCACACCATTAAATCCACTATGCATGATTCGACTAGCGACAATGACATGCCCAACTGAAAAATAGATGATAAGACAAAAGCGAAATAGAACATTGTGGTAAGAACCCCTAAACCATGGGGTTGATGCTCTCACATTTGTATTCTATAATGGATCATTTTTCACATATTTTTATCCTTTTTGTACTTATTATGACATGGTTTAAAAGAAATGTTTTTCCAAAGGAGGTATTTCACGACTTCTCTAGAAAAATTACGAAAGGTTTGTCTATTTTAACTTATATATAATGAATTTAATTTTCAACCATCATGATTATTTAATTATTTTATTTTTCATTTATAAGATTCTCAGGTTATTTCCAAAGAAAAATATTATTTTAAAATTTCACATCACTTTAAAAAAACCAAATGTTTTCAAATTGGAAAGAATATTTTCCCAAAGAATTGTTTTCAAGTTATCTCTCAAAAAAATTACATCTAAGATAACATTATTTAATTTTAATTACGTTTTATTTGGATGAATATTCTATTATACCATTATTATTAATTTTTATAATGGATTATGATTATGATGAAATGTTATTTTTGAATCCCATTTCTTTTCTATGGGTTATGTTATGATAGAATGTTGTTTATGTATCCCATTACATTCCATGGGTTCATATATGATCAATTATTTGTGTTCCTATGTCAAACATACATATTGTTATAATTATGTGATTGGTGAGACCTAAATCTCCCTCCAACACATTCGGTAATGATAAATGTTCTATGAGATCAAATGGTACACAAGAGGTCACCTTAAGCCTGCAACAATATGGTGCACAGGACGTAATCCTATGACTACTAAAAGAGGGTATTCAAGAGGTCATCCCAATCCCAAAAAAAGATGGTATATGGGATGTCATCCTAAGCCCACAATAGGAGGGTACATGAGATGTCATCCTATGTCCAACAAATGAAGGTACATGGGAGGTCATCCTAAGCCCGAATTAGTTAAATAGTTTATTATCCAATGCCTAACATACTATATCTATATATATATATATGTCTTTGTGTGTATCATTGATATTTGATATTATATTTTTATATGTTTGCGAAAAATTCCATGTCATGTGCCATTATTATATTCTCATAGCTCATATTATTTTACTATCTTAGGATTCATGTCTTATGAACTAAAAATCTTTATGCTCCAACTCATGTATATGATTTATTTGGTGAAGAGTAAGATCTTCAAATGTTATTCTCAGGTTTTCATACACTTATGATCATATTATGAATAAATATCATCCAGGTTTATCCTTAATGATCATCTGAACTCACCCTTTTTTATGTTTCCAATCATTAAGATATAAAGAAAGGTTAAAATTAGTATTACTAAAGGTGATGACCTTTATTGGAGATGTTGAAGATCTATCACCAAATTAGAATTATGTGTTCCGTGTTTCTGAAGGAATTGTATGATCCCAGATCATCGTTTCAGGAATGGATATTTATTTCAGATTGTTTTTTAGGTAAAGGGAAGAAATGAAAATTCTCCTAGTCCAGGTCATGTACTTATGAGTACATTCCATGTACCCGTGTACCGCGTACATCTGCATACTAGTCACATAAAATCTGAGTACATGGTTGTGTGGTGACCTAGAATACCACTTAAGATGGGGGCTGGTTGAGGATAATAAATGGATTGTAAATTTAATGAACATGCCATGTACTTTTCTTTTTAATTGATAAATAGGGGCAGGGATGTGTCATATCTTCAAAGACTCTTTCTTCTTCACGTGGTACATACAAGAGCAATACGGAATGACCGACGAACTCTAAACCCTTCCAGATTCTCCATCCGACCACTGATTGAGATGTCGTTAGGTGCGTCAGAATCCCATTGATGAGTTCTCAATTATCATAGAGAATCTCTTACTGATTCCTTCACTCATTTGGGTTATTAAAGGTTGAACATTTTTTAGATTTGTTTAGATCTACACCGTTCTATAATGATTTAAGGGACGGCGTTCAAGAGAGTTGATCGTATGACATCAAGGTTTGTTTTTTGTGCCTTTCATTGTTATTATTTGGATTATATATTCTAAAAGTGCCACATAACCATGTTTAGGGTATTTCTTGATTTCTAAGTTAACACCAATTAATAACTGATATGGTTGATTGATTGGAAATGAGTTATTTCTTATCTTTTAGGGTAGGTACCTTATTTTCTATTCCTTGATTGATTAGGATAGAGCTTGTTTTATTATATGAAATTCATGAGGTATGATTTATAAATGTTTTTTCATGTAGTAGGTATAGATTACATGTGATTCATTAATATGTCATGCATGCTATTTTTATTTCAATGGACTGTGAGAGCCTTGGAACTGGGAAACTGTGGGGGTGTGCATGTTTATTTACACATGACCTTGAGAGCCTTGGTGTAGATATTGACCTCAGGTTAATGACCATGAGATCTACCCAGGAGGCCATTTATGATTTTTATATTCTATGCTGCTCCAAGTGTATTAACTATAATAGCTACCCAGGAGGTCATTCATAAGTAATTGATGTCATGTTAACCCATGGGTATTGACCGTGACAGCTTCCCAAGAGGTTTTTATTTAATTAATTTTTTTTTTGTTGAACCAAAGGGGTTAGATAATGATTGATTTCCCAGAGGGCTGTTTCTGAATGATGGAATTATTGTGATGAGTCTTCCAAGCCAAATCACTATCTTGGACTCGTTCTTACATGATTTGTTTAGATGGTCTTCTGAGACATCTGTTTGTTACTATTACACATGGGGATATATAGCTTATGATCGGTCTCAATATTACACGATTCAATGGATTAATGATATATTTAAATGAATGTAATTGAAAACTATTGGATTGTTTACATTTGAGTACTTCCTAGTTTATTTGTTCATTTCTCCATATTGCATGTTGTATATATTCAATAACCGTTAGGCACAGGTCTTGCGGTGGTTGCCTACTAGGATTCTTCTCACACCCTATTTGAGTCATGTATTGGACCCAAACAAATTATATGGTTGTAGGTATAAATAAGGTAAATCTCCTTTCTTCATCAGGCACTTGATTATTGTTGGAGCTGGAGAGTATGGTACCAACCTGGGGCTTGCGATGCTATTGGATTTTACTTCGTTTCTGCACTTTGATTTCAGTATTGTATTTCTAGCATTGTGACTTGTTTAGAAACATTCCTAGACACATGTGATAGGCATAATATATATATTCTCTAATTATTATGTTACTATCAGTCTTATACTATTTACTTTTTTTGTATGGTATTACTGCTTCATCTATTATTTACTATTTTCTTTTCGCTATGTATACTCTGCCAATGAGGGAATAATTTCCCCAATATCACACAAATGTAACTTTTTCTAGTTTTCACCCATTGGTGTTTTTGTAAATTTTATTTGGGTTATGTGACCAACCAGGTTTGGGGCACCTTTAGGCAGCACTTGGATCCAGGAAGATTGAAAGTGGCATCAAAGGCAATTTCATTCCTACTTTTCCTTACTATTTGGAGCCTATATAATGGGAAAGGGAGGAATAATTAGTTTTTAATAATTTGTATTTGCGTGTAGTTGGCCTGTGTATAGGTAAAATCCATGTTACCACGAATATTTCAATTTTTCTGGTTTTTCAATTGTTAAAGTAGATTTTATTTCACTATTGGTTGATTCCCTTGCTTTGTCTAATTATGACTTATATCATTGTGGTTCTATTTCTGTTGAAACTTGATTGGATGAGGGAATTCCATCTCATTCGTCATATAGGAACTTGCTATAGATCCCATGTCATGCATTCTTTTCATGCCATTTAGGATGCATTACTGGTTGCATGTTGTTGTGATAGATGTTGTGCTAGATATGCATGTTTTTGTGATTTATTTTGTGATATAATACCTTCTATTTTTATAGGGTACTTATAGATGTTTAGTTTCATTTGGATGGAATCCAAAAATTGGTCCCTGAGGTGTTATGGGACCTCATGGATTGTAATTCGGTGGATAATGTTTTACAATAATTGAATTATACTAAGGACTAATATGATTAAGGTTTCCAATCTTTGATTCACAGGAAGTCTTCACTCTCACAGATCCGAATTTTGCATTCTTTTTCCAAAATTATAATAATTTAGGGTTCTAGAGAAGTTTCAAAGGCTTACTATCTGAAAACCTAGACAACATGGTGTGTGATGTTAGGAATACATGCCATGTGTTCTTCTGCTATAGAAGAAACAAAATTTCATATGTACACGTTCTGTAGAACATGAGCATTAGTCCGGCTATTGAGGACTCCTTAAGTGTATCTAGGAGACCTAGGATCAAATCTAGGAAGTGGCATAATTTCTAGGGTTACTATAGCAACATTGTAGTAGGTACTGTAGTAGGAACTACATCAGTACTGTAGCGGGAACTGTAACAGGAACAATTTTGAACTGTAGCAGCTAGGAAAATTTACCTTTTTGGGCCTCCATGCCATCGATTTGGTCCCTAAGTATTTTTAGGCCTTTGAGCCACACAGGCCTTCGGGTTAGAAATACCTTCAATCCACCTTAAGGCCTTTGGTCCACCTTAAGTGCATATGAAAACCCGACAACCTATCAGGAACAAGTTCTAGAAGCAGGATGAGAAAAGGGCATTCACCATTGCAGAAGTTAAATGGATTTCAAGAATGAGATGGTATGGAACCTGCCATTGGGACAAGCCTATGTATGCATGGGAAAGCCTATCCAAACACCAATGCGATGATGGATAACCGATTTCATAATGAAGATGATGGGGAGGAGTAGTTCTAAGTATATAGTTTGTGATGTATGTAATGTTTGAAACCAATAGGAAATGAATTATTCAAAGGCCTATGATCCATGTAATACTTATTCCTATGGGACTTGTCAGGGTTCCACCTCACCCCTTGAAAGGTGGATTATCAAAATCAATAAAAAATTAAGGCATTCAGGCCATTAGAGTAAGTACACACTGTTTACGGTATGTACACACCATGTAGTTGTTGATTGTGTGACTGGATATGTGGGTAGAGACAAAAGGTTCATAAAATATGGGTAGAACACATCATGTATTGGCAGTACATGTCATTCTGTAAGATACCATGTATCCAGCTATGTGGATAACAACACTGGTGGATGAAACTTGGGTGGTGCATGCCTTGTGTATCTTGTACAAACCGTGTGTTAATCGCCCGTGTATCTTACCACGTGACTAACAAGACAAGTGGATGTAACTTATGTGGTACATTTTGTGTCTAGGGTGAACACACATTGTAGTGTTACACCAGATGAAACATGTAGTTCTAGCCATGTAGGAGTACATGGTAAAGAGGTAATATTCAAGTACATTCCATGCCTAGGGAGGAACACGCCATGTGCATGCGGTGTTACATGGCCAAGTTGGTAGGGGTACTCTCCCATGATAAAATCATAAGGGAACACACCCTGTTGTGGTTCTCTACATTATGTAACCCTCTTTTCTAAAATATGAATGTTTTATTCTCATAATACTTTCTATAGATTCTAAGTTGTGGTCCTTGATAATCTTGAACTGAGGTGTGTGCTTGTCCTTGATGATTCATGCCACCAAGACGTCCTTAGGTTGTAAGTCAGATAAAGGGTGATGATTAAACCCTGGAAATGGTAGATGGAGGAATTCTAGTGGTTCCTCCCATTGAACCTATCATGGAACCAACTGTTATATCAAATCCAAGTGGTGATGCATAGTTCTGTGAAGGATTTTCTAGGATGATACAGACTTTTCTAGGCACACCACATCTTTCCCCGACTATGGCGGAGTACATGAGGTAGTTATAATAATTGTATCCTCCCACATTTTCAGAGGATGGACGACTCTAGACTACAGAGACATGGTTAGAGGTCGTGCCTTCTATCTTTGAGCATCTTGGGATACCACCAGAGAGGAGGGTGAATCTCACGACATTCATGCTATGTGATTCCGACAAGATATGGTGGGATGTTATCACATATTTGGGTCGTCATTGGGGTATGGCTTGTCAAGGGTTTTAGAGGACCTTCTAGGACTATTTCTACCTAGAGACATTGAGGGTCAATCAATCTCTATTGTTCTTCCATTTGGAGCGGGGTACTCTTTTAGTGATGGACTATTATTCTCATTTCATTGATATTTCATGCATCACACCAGTTTAGGGATGTGATGAGTTATCAATGGCTAGGAATTTTTATGATGGTCTCAATTACAACATCTGATCGCATGTTAATGTTTTCCGAATGAGTTCATTGGATTCTATTGTGAACCGGGTGTTGATTAATGAGGACAACTTGAGAGAGTTAGAAGCTGCGAGCTAGGGAGGTTCAGCATCCAAGGCTGGTACTCCTTCGACAGGTAGTTGGAAGTGATGCAGGGATCCTTCGTACGGTGATTCCAGTAGTAGTGATGTTTCTTCAGGTAGTTAGTGTAGGTTCTGGGCGCAGCGGAAGCGCGTTGGTGGGTTTGCCCAACTTAATTTTTCGTTAAACAATGTTCAATCCGAGATCTGTCACGATATAAAATGCCGAATCTTCGGAATAGAACGAAGAACGAAAAGAAAAGATGAGTCCCGGAACCCTTGAGGAGGATCGTCATATGTTGATTATAATTAATTTAATTAATGCATAAGAATTACCTCGTTGGAATCCTTTCTTCGTTGATGTGTCTGGTCACGATTCGGTGATCTGTCGTTGCGTCGTAGAATCCAAGTGTAGGATTCCTCTAGCGATGATCCACACGTGTGTCACATATCTCCAGACGTCGCGGAAGAGATCTCCGGGTGCTAGCGCGGAAGAACCATCGCTTGCGATGTCCGCCTTCGACCGCCTTGATCCGGTGGAGGATCTTGCTCTCGTAACGTGAGGGCGTTCTTGGTGGAAAGGGAATTCTCTCTTGGCTTGAGAGTATTTCCAAATCCGTTGTGCACAACAATGGCTCACAAAAAAATGTTGGGGTTGTTAGGATATTTATAATCAGGTTTGAGGTTAATAGAGTTATGAAAATAAATAAACGTGTTACGCGTTTTATTTATTTCATTAACTCTTATTGAAAACCCCCATGTCGAATTATTAATTCCTTGACATGCGCCCACGCTGATTATAATAAATATCATTTAATAAAACAATATTAAATCCTCAAAATCCCAATTGGAAAAGCTACATGGTGTGTAATAATTAATACACGGCGTGTACTTGTTTTCCATAAAACTACACAACGTGTATATTTAATATACACGGCGTGTACTTTTATTTTCCATTTTTCTCCACCACATTTATTCGACCTTGAGTAATGACTATTTATTTCTTAAATAAATGTAACTGCATTACACGCTAATAAATATATTATTTTATCCACAGTATATCCTCTCGAATAACTAGTGTCAAAATAAATGCGATCATACATCCTTAAATAATTATTAAACCACAGTCGGGAATAATATTTATTTAACTTGTTAAATTAATATTTAACTGAGATACATGGACACACTTAGTGTGTGACCCTCTAGGCCTCTTTCTCAGTGGCATTAGGCTGAGCCTGCCTAAAGTCCAAGGTTAGCATCTAGCAACATGCCAAGGCACCCATAGAGAAAGAAGTTAACGTCGCAATGACGTGTCACCTCCTACGAATGCTTATCGTGTAATATAATCCCTTTGTCTCGATATCTCCAATCAAGCGGGTTGCATGCTAGTGCCATCAACCCATGTGCTTGATTATTCTTTCTTTGACATCCCGGAATTGAACTTGCCCATACCTTACCATGGCCATGGATTTATTTAGGCTATATCAATTCCATCAAAGGGCCTGAGATATCTACTTCCGTTATGGAACGGAAGGGACAAATCCTTTCTCGCATTATCTATTAATGCGGTATTACTCGTGACGCACCCAACGTATCCTACCTCGCTGCGAACAGTGTGTTGTCACAGTTTTCATCAATACATCTAAGTGCGCGAGTTGTAATACCCATTAATAATAATCTTAAAGTCTAAGGATCAATACACATGTCCGTAGATAGGAACATCCAATGACACTATGAAATGTGGATTTCCTACTGGCGGGTCTCGTTCTCATAATATCCTCCTGGATATTACCAAGGCCGCACACCATGAGAAGGTGCCTCAAAGTTTTATGAGTCCTCACCCCTAATGACCTGTATTATTTGTGTCCCTCAAATAATATCATTCGGTCATAGAACATACATTCAAGAACAGTGTTATGGCACTTTCGGGTTCTCATCATAGCAGGGATCTGCTATGACCCTTTAATGCAACAGCTGTCCTTAGGACATTATCACATGACATGTCACGCATAAGAACAATCAAGATGTGATAAGGCTTTTATTTAATGAATAAAGTACAAAGTAGTTGGTTCTAGACCACCAACTCCAACAGACTCCCACTTGGACTAGAGCCAACTGCTAACAACCTTTAACCCGCTAGCTCTCACATGATAATCATGCTTCTGCTGATATAGGCCTTTAGTCATGGGGTCCGCCACGTTCTCTTCCTTGGACACTCTGCTCACTGCAACTTCACCCCTTTGATAGAAATCCCTCAAGAGGTGATACTTCCGGAGTATGTGCTTTGTCCGTTGATGTGACCTTGGTTCTTTTTCAAGAGCCATCGCTGCAGTATTATCACAATACAATGTAATGGGATCTTTACTTTTAGGCACCACATCAAGCTCCTGGACAATGTTCCGAATCCAAACGGCTTCTTTGGCTGCATCAGAAGCCTCTATATACTCAGACTCTGTTGTATAATCGGCGAAAACTAGCTGCTTTGAACTCTTCCAGCTCACAGCTCCTCCATTGAGACAGAAAACATATCCCGATTGCGACATCAGATCATTCTGATCTGTTTGAAAACCAGCATCAGCATACCCTCTGATGACAAGCTCCTCGTCTCCTCCATACACCAGGAATATATCCTTAGTTATTATCAGATACTTAAGGATAGTCTTAACAGCAGTCCAATGCTGTTCTCATGGATCTGCTTAATATCTGCCTACCATGCTCAGTGCATAGGCAACATCAAGCCTAGTACATAACATGGCATACATGATGGATCCTATAGCCGAAGCGTATGGGATCTTGCTCATCCTATCTTTCTCCTGTTGTGTCTGGGGACACATTTTCTTAGAAAGATGTAAGCCATGTGACACTGGAACCAATCCCCTCTTGGATTTTTCCATACTAAATCTCTTTAGTATCTAGTCAATGTATGTACCCTGACTTAGTCCAAGCAGCCTCTTGGATCTATCACGAATGATCTTGATCCCTAGAATGTAGGCTGCTTCTCCTAAGTCCTTCATGGAGAAACACTTGTTCAACCAGTCCTTAACTGACTGTAAGGATGGTACGTCATTTCCAATAAGCAATATGTCATCAACATATACCACTAGGATGACGACCGCATTCCCATTAAACCGCTTATAAACACATGGCTCACATTCGTTCTTAATGAAACCAAATTCCTTTATGGCTTCATCAAATCGAATGTTCCATGACCTGGATGCTTGCTTTAATCCAAAAATGGATTTCTGCAACTTGCAAACCCATTTGGCTTCACCTGGTGTCACAAACCCTTCTGGTTGTGTCATATAGACATCTTCCTGAAGGTTCCCGTTAAGGAATGCTGTTTTGACATCCATCTTCCAAATCTCGTAGTCATGGTAAGCTGCTATGGAAAGTATGATTCTTATGGATTTAAACATGGAAACTGGTGAGAAGGTTTCATCATAGTAAATTCCTTGACGCTGTCTGAATCCTTTAGCCACTAGCCTTGCTTTATAGGTGCTAACTTGACCTTCCATGTCTAGCTTTCTTTTTAATACCCATTTGAATCCAACAGGCTTTACATCAATTGGCTCATCGACCAGAACCCAAACTTTGTTCGGATACATGGAATCCATATCAGAAATCATAGCTTCTAGCCATCTTGTAGCTTCTGAGCTTTCAACTGCTTTCTTGTAGGATGGAGGTTCATCGTTGTCCAACAATAATGATTCACCATCCTCGGTGACTAGGAAACCAAATCTCTCTGGTTCCCTTACCTCTCTTGAGCTCCTATGCAGTACTTGTGTTTCTGGAACCTCTCCCATGGGGACCTGTGGAACTTGTTCCTGTACCAACTCCTGTGTATCTTGAGCATCAACTTCGTCGAAGTCAATCTTGCTCCCACTATCCTTCTTGAGGTTGTGCTCCCTCTCAAGAAAGACGGCTTGTCTAGAAACAGTCACTTTCTTGTCTTGGGGGTTATATAGGTAATATCCTATTGTTTCCTTGGGATATCCAATAAAGATACACTTCGTGCCCCGGGGTGCTAATTTGTTGCCTGAGAAGGCCTTAACAAACGCCTCACATCCCCATACACATGTGTGCGACAAAGTGGGTTTCCTTCCACTCCATAACTCGGATGGAATTCCATTTTCCACCTTAGTTGGTACTCGGTTTAATGTGTATGCTGCAGTTTGTAATGCATATCCCCAAAAGGATAATGGAAGATCCGCATGACTCATCATCGACCTCACCATGTCCAACAAGGTGCGGTTCCTCCTTTCACTAACACCATTCCACTGTGGTGTATAAGGAGGAGTGAGCTGAGATAGAATCCCAGACTCCCGTAGAAGATCGATGAACTCTTGGTTCAGGTATTCTCCACCTCGATCCGATCGAAGCTTCTTTATCTTCTTACCATGTTGATTCTCTACTTCATTCTTTAATTCCTTAAATTTCTCTAAGGACTCTGACTTATACCTCATTAAGTAGACATAGCCATATCTACTCAAATCATCAGTAAAAGTAATAAATTAAGAATATCCACCTCTAGCTTCTACTGGAAATGGTCCACACACATCTGTGTGTACCAATCCTAGAAGCTCTGTGGCCCTTTCACCTTGTCCACCAAAAGGCGGCTTGGTCATGTTTCCTTGTAAACAAGCGTGACATCTATCAAGTGGTTTTAGCTCAGTAGAGTCTAAATAGCCATCTTGACAGAGCTTTGTCAAGCGCTTCTCGTTCACATGACCAAGGCGGTGATTCCATAACTGGGTGATGTATGAGTCATGTGATTTTGTTTCGTTATCGATTGCCAACACTTGGTTTTCGTAATTTAAAATATACAAACCATTATTCAAATGTGCCATACCATAACATACGTTGTTCTTATAAAAGAGACAACCCTTATTTCCAAACTTGAAAATAAATCCATCCATATCCAAACAAGATACTGAAATTATGTTCTTGGTAACACTGGGCACAAAATAACAGTTTTGTAAAACCAAAATCATGCCAGTTGGCAATGAGAGGTGATAGTTGCCAATAGCCAACGCAGCCAGCCTTGCACCATTGGCAGCTCGAAGATCCTCCTCTCCTCTGGAGATCTTTCTAAATCTACTTGGTTCCTGCATTTGAATACAGATGTGAGCCCCACAAGGTGTATCTAATACCCAATGTGTAGAAATAGAAAGATTGCACTCGATAATGAACGAACCTTTAGCATCCCCATGCTTCTGGGTGCAGTTCCTCTTCCAGTGGCCCTGCTTGCCACATGCAAAACACACTACTTCTCGTTCCTTGCCCTACCTATGGACCTTCCCCTTCTTGGAGGGACGGTGCTCGGGGGATTCAGACCGTTTATAAGTCTTTGGCCCCTTTTCCTTGTCCTTCCTTTTCTTGTTCACCATAAGGACCGCGGGTTTGTCACGCCCCATGTCCTTATCTTCCTGGCGAATCAAGGTCAGAAGCTCTGATAGACTCTTCTCATTGCCGCTCATGTTATAGTTGACAATGAAGCTAGAGAAGGTCTTGGGCAATGATGATAGGATGAGATCTGTACGCAACTCATCTGGGAATTTAATCCCTAAGATATCCAAGTGTTCAATGTAGCCAATAAGCTTGACCACATGAGGCCCAGCTGGCGCAGACTCTCCAAGCTTCGTGGTAAACAAAGCATTGGAGATCTCATACCTCTCATGTCTCGCCTTCTCTTGGTAGAGATCTTTAAGGTGAGACATCATGCTATACGCATCCATGTTTTCATGTTGCTTCAAGAGCTCATTAGACATGGCCGATAGCATGAAACACTGGACATCGGTGGCATCATCCATGTGTTTCATGTAGAGAGATAATTACTCATGACTAGCCTCTTTCCCAGGCGCAACTGGAATAGGCTCTTCCAGCACATATAATTTCCTTTCGTGGTGAAGGACGACGCGTAAACGCCTCTGCCACTCTTGGAAATTGGTGCCGGTGAGAAGGTTTTCTTTTTCGAGTATGGTGCGCAATGATATGTCTGAAGTCATTTTCTTGCCGTTTCTACAATTTAAGATGAGCAAAGGTTTAGTACTTTATTATAAAAATTGAGACAAATAAATAAATTAATACTTATTAGTCTCCCACTATTTTATCGAAATCCAATAGCCCTCACCATTGACATCGGAATATTCTATTGCGTGAATATTCTAGTGGCAAGGATCCATATTGCCCTTCGCATTACCCCATCTAGGGTTGGTCAAGCAACTTGAAGGGTTTTAGGTAGGCATTCCAAATGCCAACTGCATTAACTCGAAGTTCCTTGATCCGCTGAGTGGACTCCCCAATCCTGAAATCATTTTTGGATTTCCTCAACCTTTGCCTCTTGGTCACACCAAGACCTGCTGTGGAAGTCAACCCTTGATGCGAACCAAGTCAAGTCAACCCAAAACCTTGAATTAGAATTCCCCGATAATTGAAAGCACCCCAACTAGGGTTGGTCAATCACTTTGAACTATGGTTCGATTCTAACCAAGATTATGGAAGGCTATGCCGACTTAATATTTATTTTGAGGGATTTTATCCTTATACGTAAATTTCCATTTTATTATCTTTGATTACATGATTGTTAATATTAAGTGGGATATACTTAAGTGATCAACCATGTCTAAGATAATATTTACATATAAGCCAATTTTATTTTAGTTCCATCTTGCATGCTCGTTTAATTCATTAATTGTGTGATCATGACAACACACACACAATAAATAAACCATGCAACTGACAGAAATAAAATAAATGGTATGATCATGAGCTTTTCTATTGGTTAGTTTATGTAGCAGTTGATAAACTAACCCAAGACCTTGGGGAGAAACACCTTGAACCTTTCGGGTTCGTGTTTACAGCTTTCCACCTGTCCACCTTTGTATCTCCTTGGATTGGTTTCATCTTGGCTCCTGACTTGAGCCGCCTCCACTAGCTTGGGAGCTCCATCAATTACATATGCATTTATCTCACACGCAGGTGAGGGGAAAAAAGGGTTTTTACATAAAAGAATCCTTGGGCGAGCAGGCCCTACATATTAATGAGGAGATGGCTCGCAGGCCAACAAATTTAATTTAAATAAATAAATTAAAAGAAACCATTCACATACAAAGGTCTCGGTCTAGCTCATGATCATTCATACATGCAACGATATTTACACATAAATAAAACTAGCATTCAATTCTTTAATCATACTTGTTTAAGATAAATCACGCTCGAATCAATTAATTATCTTTAATTAATCAATCCTTTTATCTTAAATCCCTTTTCTGAATTTCCTTGAGATTCTCATCCATCATAATTTTAAACAAATAAATTCATTTAAAATTATCCTTGTACACAACTTGTACCTTGGAGGCAACCCGGCGAATTCCCATTTATTACGCAGATGTTAAATTAAACACATATATATATATAACACCTATCACGTGTTGTGCCTCAGCTTTATGCCTGCACCATGGTACACGTCTCAAGGGTTTGTATAATATAATAATAAATTTTAATAAATCTACGTAATTTGGGTGAGTACACGGCATGTAGTTCCGACTACACGGCGTGTACTTTTTCTTCACAGTCTATCTGAAGTACACACCCGGGGATAGGGTGTGTTAATGTACTTCGGAAATTTTCAGAGTACACGGCGTGTACAGTGGGACATACGCCGTGTAGTTTCTGCGTTACACGGTTTCCAGCCGGGCAGGCTATGTACGGAGTACACGACCCAACCCTAACCCGAAGGGACTACACGCCGTGTTCATTGGACCACACGGCATGTATTCCGGAAACCGTGTGCCACCTGTTTCTAGTCAACACACAGAGTCTTAAATTCTTAGAAAGAATCCAAGACACGGCTTGATTTGGCAGATCAGTCAATGCATTGAACCTAGACTACACGGTGTGTACTTCCGAATACACGCCGTGTATTCTGGTGTTATACGACCAGATACATTTGGCTCCTTTGGATGAGTTCCACTATTTTATTTTAATCAAAATTAAAAGAAAAATCTGATTCTGTGAGGTGAACGAGAAACGAGAGAGGAGGAACAGATCTCGATATTCAGATTTCCAGAACGATTAAACATGAATTGAAATAACTAAATTATTAAATGCGTAAATCACCAACAAAAAACTAAATAATTATAACCAACGATATGACCCCCTCTGATACCACTTATAGATTCCGGGCGCAGCGGAAGCGCGTTGGTGGGTTTTCCCAACTTAATTTTTCGTTAAACAATGTTCAATCCGAGATCCTTCACGATATAAAACGCCGAATCTTCGGAATAGAATGAAGAACGAAAAGAAAAGATGAGTCCCAGAACCCTTGAGGAGGATCATCATATGTTGATTATAATTAATTTAATTAATGCATAAGAATTACCTCGTTGGAATTCTTTCTTCATTGATGTGTCCGGTCACGATTCAGTGATCTGTCATTGTGTCGTAGAATCCAAGTGTAGGATTCCTCTAGCAGTGATCCACACGTGTGTCACGTATCTCCAGACGTCACCGAAGAGATCTCCGGGTTCTAGCGTGGAAGAACCTTCGCTTGCGATGTCCGCCTTCGACCGCCTTGATCCGGTGGAGGATCTTGCTCTCGTAACTTGAGGGTGTTCTTGGTGGAAATGGAATTCTCTCTTGGCTTGAGAGTATTTCCAAATCCGTTGTGCACAACAATGGCTCACAAAAAAATGTTGGGGTTGCGAGGATATTTATAATCAGTTTTGAGGTTAATAGAGTTATGACAATAAATAAACGCATTACACGTTTTATTTATTTCATTAACTCTTATTGAAAACCCCCATGTCGAATTATTAATTCCTTGACATGTGCCCACGCTGATTATAATAAATATCATTTAATAAAACAATATTAAATCCTCAAAATCCCAATTGGAAAAACTACACGGCGTGTAATAATTAATACACGGCGTGTACTTGTTTTCCATAAAACTACACAGCGTGTATATTTAATATACACGGCGTGTACTTTTATTTTCCATTTTTCTCCACCACATTTATTAGACCTTGAGTAATGACTATTTATTTCTTAAATAAATGTAACTACATTAATCGCTAATAAATATATTATTTTATCCACAGTATATTCTCTCGAATAACTAGTGTCAAAATAAATGTGATCAGACATCCTTAAATAATTATTAAACCACAGTCGGGAATAATATTTATTTAACTTGTTAAATTAATATTTAACTGAGATACATGGACACACTTAGTGTGTGACCCTCTATGCCTCTTTCTCAGTGGCATTAGGCTGAGCCTGTCTAAAGTCCAAGGTTAGCGTCTAGCAACACGCCAAGGCACCCATAGAGAAAGAAGTTAACACCGCAATGACGTGTCACCTCCTACGAACGCTTACCGTGTAATATAATCCCTTTGTCTCGATATCTCCAATCAAGCGGGTTGCATGCTAGTGCCATCAACCCATGTGCTTGATTATTCTTTCTTTAACTTCCCGGAATTGAACTTGGCCATACCTTACCATGGACATGGATTTATTTAGGCTATATCAATTCCATCAAAGGGCCTGAGATATCTACTTCCGTTATGGAACGGAAGGGACAAATCCTTTCTCGCATTATCTATTAATGCGGTATTACTCGTGACACACCCAACGTATCCTACCTTGCTGCGAACAGTGTGTCGTCACAGTTTTCGGCAATACATCTAAGTGAGCGAGTTGTAATACCCATTAATAATAATCTTAAAGTCTAAGGATCAATACACACGTCCGTAGATAGGAACATCCAATGACACTATGAAATGTGGATTTCCTACTGGCGGGTCTCGTTCTCATAATATCCTCCTGGATATTACCAAGGGCGCACACCATGAGAAGGTGCCTCAAAGTATTATGAGTCCTCACCCCTAATGAGCTGTATTATTTGTTTCCCTCAAATAATATCATCCGGCCATAGAACATACATTCAAGAACAGTGTTATGGCACTTTCAGGTTCTCATCATAGTAGGGATCCGGTACGACCCTTTAATGCAATAGCTGTCCTTAGGACATTATCACATGACATGTCACGCAAAAGAACAATCAAGGTGTGATAAGGATTTTATTTAAGGAATAAAGTACAAAGTAGTTGGTTCTAGACCACCAACTCCAACAGTCAGGTGAGGTGATACCTCTAAGAGAAGATTGGTCACAAGAGACCTCAATGCCTGAGAGTCCCAATGGAGTGATGATCATGCGGGAAGATGGGTTACCTTGATAATTTGTGCCATTTTTTCTTACCATCAGCTGGTGAGAGGGGAACTGTTATGACTCCACATTCCGGAGCAGGACCACCAGTTTCTCATCAATCCAAGAATTGGGGGTTTTCAGGACAAGGTGGTGGTCATGGGCGTGGGAGCAAGAAGATAGGTTTTTATTGACAGTGGGGTGAATCAGTATAGGGTAGTCATGGTGGATTGCAGGGCTGTGGTACAGGTCAGACATTTGCAATAGATCAGACCCAATAAGAGAAGGATACCAAAACCTCTACAGTTAGAGGTATGATTATAGTTGCCTCAGTTTTAGTTTCTACTATTTTTAATACATGGTCTCCCCATAGTTTTATAAATGTTTCTGTTGTAGAGATCCTTGGATTTGTATCTTTACTTATAAGTGTATTATGATGTTAAACACTCAATTAGGGATTAAGAAAGCTAGTGAATGTTAGTGAAAGGAGTTCCATCATGAGGTTGGTAGGTTTCACTTATTATAGGACCTCTATGTATTAGATATTACATGATAAAATTTCATTCTTGTAATGGATTGGTTGGTCTTCTTTCAGGCCTTCATTGACTGCTATCGTCGTAGGGTGAGTTTCACGTCACTAGAGGGTGGTTTTTTTCTGCACAAGGGAGAGTGGGATATCCAGGCTAGAAGAGTTGGACCCAAGCATCATGGGTTAGGAGGAGATACATCCCGGATATCTAGTTTATATCTATATGAACATGGTACTTCTTAGATGGTCTTTCCTCTATGGGTGGATCATTTCAGAGATGTCTTCTCAGATGACATTTTATGTTTACCTCTGGAGTGAGAGGTGGATTTCCATATTGATCTAGTTCTAGGTGCGGCAACAATGTCCACTCCTACTTATAGAATGGCTACACTTAAGATACCAGAGCTCAAGAAGCAGTTGGAGTAGTTTCATGCAAAGGGTTTGATCTGAACAAGTACATCTCATTGGGTGTCGCATGTCCTTTTTGAGAAGACAATGGATGGTACCCTCAAACTCTGTGTGGATTATCGAAAGCTGAACTAGTTGAAGGTCAAGAACTGATATCCCTTGACGATAATATATTATCTATTTGATCATATTTGATGATACCAAGTGTTCTCGAAGATCGACTTGAGATCCAGTTATCATCAGCTACACGTTTGACCATCACATATACCTCTTACATCCTTTCAGAGTAGGTATGGTCTATACGAGTATTTTTTTGACTTTTAATCTCAATAATTCATTGGGATTCTTCATGGAACTAATGAACCGAGTGTTCCATCCATACATGGATTAATTATTAGTAGTCTTTGTGGATGATGTCTTGGTGTACTCTCTCACTCGACACGACCATGACACCCATCTTAAGATCAAATTGAGTACACTTATATAGAAATAGATATATGCTAAGATCTCAAATTTCCACTTTTAGAGGGACCAGATTCACCTATTAGGTCATGTTATCTCATATATATTAGTATCAATAGACCCATAGAAAGTGAGAGTAGTAGTCTCTTTGGAGAATATAAAGAGCATCCTTAAGGAACAGAGTTTCCTAGGGATAGTTGATTACTATATATGCTTTAATGAGGACTTTTCATGATTAGTATCTCCACTGATAGGACTGACAATGAAGGGTATGATGTACATGTGGATAGATTCTTGAAAATCATCCTTTCAAGAGTGGAAAGGGAGATTGACTTCAGCTCTGATACTAATTTTTTTTAGAACTGGGAAAGAGATACACTATTTAATACGATTCATCAGGTTTCGAGCTGGGAGAAGTGCTTATGCTGGGGGATGGATTCGTTGCATATGTGTCTCAAGAATTTGAGTCCACATGAGAGGAATTACCTGACACCCGATCTCATGCTGACAATAGTTGTGCATGCTTTATGGTATTGTAGACATTATCTTTTGGGAAAGAATTTTGAGGTATACACTGTCCACAAAAACCACAAGTATATATTTACTCAACAAGATCTGAATTTGAGATAGCAAAGGTGGGTTCAGTACCTTCAGTCCTTTGACATTGAGCTTTCCTACACTCTTGGGAAAGGCAATGCAGTGGCTAATGCGTTCATCATGAGGACTCTGATGTAGGTAGATTAAGAGGCCAATAGTGAGTGGCTACATATGGGTCTGTTTTCTAAGATTCATTTGGAGATGCATGATAGAAATGGATAGACATTTCTTCCTTCTATATTTTTTATCTATACTCTTCTGGATTGATTAGGAGTGAGGAAGATATCTGATATTGAAGGCCTAGTCCTACGGGAGAGTGTGTGAGGCGAGAACTCTACTTCTAGGTGGACTATAGGTGAGGATGATGTTTTGAATTTTCATGGATGCATATGGGTGTTAGAAAAATATGCAAGGAGTTGATACATGATTTTCATTCCTCAATTTGGGAAGTTCGTCATGGTTTCACCAAGATGTATCGAGATGTACATCGTCAATATTGGTGGCTAGGTATTAAGGGGTACATAGCTGGTTTTGTTATAGGATGTTCTACCTTACATCAGGTGAAGTTAGAGAATCAATGACCGAAAGGGACTTTACAGTATTTATTCATTCCCAAGTGGAAGTGGAATGATGTCGTGATGGATTTTGGGATGGGTTCACCGAGGTCAGCTTGAGTAAATGATGCTTTATGGGTTTTTGTAGACAGGCTCACAAAGGATTCCCAATTCTTTCTGATCAAGGAAAACTTCATTGTTGATGATCTTGGAATGTTGTACATTAAATATATTGTACATTTGCATGGGTTTCTTCACTCTATCATTTAATACTTGGATTCCTGGTTAAATTCTCTTGTCTGGAAGGGACTATAGAAGGATTTAGGTATACATGTTCTTCTGAGTATGGATAAACATACCCATATAGATGGCTTGTCCAATCACATGATTTATGTTTTAGAGGACATGAAATGGGCATGCATCCTGGATTTCGGGGGCTCTTGGGAGAGACACATACCACTAGTGGGTTTTTTCTACAGAAACAGTTTTTCAGAAAATATTGAGATGGATGTTTTTGAGGATTTTGATTGTAGGCCATGCTGATCACCCCTCTATTGGATGGAGGCATGAGAGGAACCTATGATGGGACCTCATCTTGTCTATGAGACCACTGAGCAGGTGGAGTTGATTTGGACGAAGATGGATACTACACAATCACACTAGAAATCTTATGCTGATCAATGGAGATGACCTATGAAGTTTGAGGATGTAGATCATGTTTTCCTACATGTCACACCGATGTTGGGAGATAAGAGAATTAGGAGATAGGGGAAGCCTTCCCCGATATATGATGGGAAATTTTAGATCTTGGAGAGAGTAGGGCCTATTGCCTATAAGTTAATGTTACCTTAGAGGTACCAGGTTATGCATGACGTCTTTCCTGTTTCTCAGTTACGGTGTTACTTATCAAACATGTCTCATGTTTTTTAACCTGAGGAGTTTTTGTTAGAGATGGATACATCATTCGTGGAACACAATATTTGAATTTTGGATCTCAACATGAACGTTCTCTACAACTGGTCTATTCCTCATGTAAGGGTTTTATTGTAGCACGGTCGAGTGTAGGACGAATCATGGGAGATAGAAGCTGATGTGAAATCACAGTGGCCAGAGTTGTTCATATATTATTCTTCACCAACCTTGGAAGGGAAATTCAAAGATGAATTTATTTTTAGGGGGGATATTATAGGAAACCATATCTTCATTTTATGTATGTATCTTTATTTTGGGTATTTTTTTTTGGAATAAGTAAGAAATGAGAATATTCTATGTACATGTCATATACTTATGAGTGCACCCCGTGTACTATGGTACTACATATCACCACATTTTGGCTGTGTAATTCCTAAGTACATGGTTGGGTGGTGACCTAGAAGACCACTTAAGCCAGAGGCCAGTTGAGGCTAATACTCTTCATGTACATTTAATGAAATAGTTGTGTAATTTTCCTTTTTATTTGATAAATCGTCGCGGGGTCGCATCTCATCCTCAGAAACACTTTCTTCTACCCAGGGTTTATACATGAGTTTCTTGGAATGACCAATGAACTCTGTACCCCTCTCAATTCTCTGTCCAAACTCTAATTGATACGTCATCATGTGTGTTGTAATCCCACCAATGAGTTATCAATTACACTAAATCCTCTCTTCCCAATTTCTTCTCACATTTGGGTTATTCAATGTTGGAAGTTTTTCACCTTTCTATAGATCTACCCCGTTCTAGGATGATTCAGGGACCGATGATCAAGAGTGTTTATCAAATGCCATTATGGTAGTTGTTTTTTTCCTTTAATTATTCAGATTTGGATTATATATTCTAAAAGTGACGCATACCCACGTTTGGGGTATTGTATGATTTAGAATTTAACCCTGATTAATACCTTCCCTGGTTGTTTGATTGGAAAGGGGTTGTTCTTTATGTGTAAGGATAAGTGCCTTAATTTCCATGCCTTGTTTGATTTTGATAGAGTTTGTTAGATTATAAGAAATTCATGTGGTATCATTTGTGAATGTTTGTCCATGTAGTAGTTAGAGATTACATGTGATGCTTTGATATGACATGTGTGCTGTTTTTTTCAATGGACCGTGAGAGCCTTGGACCAGGAAATCTCTGGGGGTTTCCATGTTTATTTACAATGGATCATGATATCTTCAGTGTAGATATTGACAAAGGGGTATTGACTATGAGAGCTATCTAGGAGGTCATTTATGATTTGTTTATGTTATGATGGCCCAAGGGTATTTACTTTGAGAGATACCCAGGAGGTCATTTATAAGTTATTGATTCCATTTTGATCCATGGGTATTGACCATGAGAGCTACACATGTGGTTTTTATTTAATTAATTGTTGTTGTGTTGAGCCAAAGGGGGTTGACCATCAGAGATTTCCCAAAGGGTTGTTTTTTAATGATTAAATGATTAGGATGATTCTTTCAAACCTAAGTAGAAGCTTGGAATCTGTATTACTTGATTTGTTTAGATGGTCATCTGAGACATCTATTTGTTACTATTACATAGGGGATATAGTGCTTAGGATAGATCCTATGATTACATGATTCAAAGAATGAATCTAAATGTAAATAATTTTAATTGAAAACTGTAGGATTGTTTAATTTTGAGTACTTATTTGTTTATTACATTATTTCAGCATATTTCCAGCTATGTATATTCACTTATAGTTAAGAATAGATCATTTGGTGTTTGCCTACTAGGATTCATCTCAGACCCTATTTGGGTCATGTTTTGGACTCAAACTGATTATATGGTTGTAGGTATAGAAAAGGGAAAGCTCCCTACTTCATTAGGTAGTTGATTGTTGTTAGAGTTGGAGATCATGGGACTAAGATGAGGATTGTGATGCTGTTGGAGTTTAGTAAATTTATGTACATTGAATTTAGTATTGTATTTTAATCATTGTGACTTTATTGGATGCTTTCCTAGACACATGTGACATGCATCATTTATATATGCTTCCATTGTTATATTACTACCAATCTTCTTCTGTTTACTTTTTTTGTATGATTTTACTACTTCTGCTGTTGTATACTATTTTCCTTCCACTATATACACTCTACCAATGTGGAAATAGTTTCCCCATTATCACACTGTGGCCTTCACTACTTGTTGGCAGCCTCTGGTATTTTTGAAGGTGCACTTGAGTTTATGTGACCAACCCGGTTTGGGGCACCTTTGGGCAGAACTCGAATCTAGGACGTTATAGGCACTAATCTATTATGGTCCTTGGGAGTGTATTTTTTGTAATGTAATGAATATTAATATAGAAATATGTAATATCCATGTTTGAAAATCCTATGTACATATATTTTTCAATGTAGGGATTTAATACTTTATCAATATTAAATTTAGTTCATCTCTTAAATGAAATCCAAAGCTAATGTGCAAGCTAATTTCATAGTGGCTCATCCCATTCCATAAAAATTACTCATGTATAAGGATATTCACAAGGATGATGTATTGTTTTTCAAAGATGAATTATAGAAATGGGAGATATACTTTGATGGAAAATCCCATAGAAAAAACCTAGAAAAATATTGTTGATGTTAAATTCAATAAGTATACCCATGTATTCTTCTTTATCTCACTTGTAAATGGACTAATTCAATACTAATTAGATTTATTGTAGAGATACCCCAACAATGAGAAAGAATGTCTAGATTTAGTTATCAAAAAAATGGAACTATAAATCACGGCCCCCCATATCAAAATAAAATTTATCTTTAACTCAATGATTAAGAAAATCAGTGGATAATTTTTTTATTAAGACGGAGCAATTGGATTTCCACCAAAAAAATCCTAAGGACTGATGGAATGTTTTCTCACTATGATAACCATTTCCAATATCCTGCTGTTGTTGAATTCCTAATATGACACACTATACAATTTATCCATCAATTTTATTCACCTATATTTAAATAAAAAGATCATCCATGTAGAATATCTTACTGTGGTTTCCCCTTTTTCATTATATAAAAAGAGGTAGTGGATTAAATCACCCCCATCCTACCACATACAAAATTACCATCCTAAAAAATTGATTAAAAAATCATTTATATATCACTAATCAAGTACAATTTCCAAACAAGACTCTTTTAATATGATAGATCAAAAAATTAATGAATCTATAAAATAATTGAGAACGTCATCCTCTACTATAGACTGGATTCTATAAATATTTTTTATGTGACGTTATTTGTAGTGGATTATCTAAGGTGTATAGAATTAATGGAAACCGTTGAAGTTATTATATAATTTTTTCCAAGAATTTATGATTTCCATCGATTGAGAAATAAGAAATTAGATCACATTAAGAAATATATGTGCTTCTCACATTTGATAAAGTAAGGTTGTATGTATTCAATAATGAAATTTCATGTATTTTAAATTCATGCAAGATTCATTAACCAACCCCTATAACTGTTAAATTCTATGAATCACTCTCCGAAATATTCTATTTAAAGAATATATGTTAGGTGTAATTTCTATGTCCCTAAAAATTTTACATTACCTAGACCAAGCCATAGTAAAACCTTATAATCACTTCATTATTTCAAGAGGTTTTAGTAAACCCAAAGGGTTGAAAAATAGGTAAGTGGGAGGATATTTTCCCCCTTAGATAATTGAATTAAACCCAATGAGATCGACAACCAATTTCAGTATGATGAAATGGAACCCTTATGCATCAAACAGTATAAGTATACAACCATGGAATCATTCAACGATGAAAAAATATAAAAAAATTCAATATATAATATAAAAACTCATCTAAAAATTAGATTAAATTATTTAAACACCTCACATATCTACCCATGTTGGGTGTGGTAATATCATACCAAGTTAGTGGTTTCTACCCTCCACAAAACCAAAAATTGTAATAAAAAGTGTCTGTAGCAACAAAACATTTCTAGAAGAATATGATATAAAAATGAAGTATCTTATAACATTGTTATTTAATTTAATCGTCAACAACATAAAAACCCAAATATCATGAGGCTCTATACAAAACATACATACTTTAGGATTTACATAGAATCTATGATAAACAATATCCAATAGTCAAATGAAATAATCATTTCCATTCAAGGGAAAATGTAATTTTTTATACAATATGCAGCATAGTTGAGCTTTCTATCTCATTTGTGGATAAGGGAATGTGGTACCCATGATTTATGTCATTGTGACCCCATCCCTAACAATATACAAATCCATAATTAATAGGTGTACCTAGGCAGATATTACAAACAAATAATATACCCCATTTTATGTATAATTTATCAAACAGAGTTCTCAATAAAATTACCACTATTAAAATAATAAAAATGTTCATTTATAAAATGTATAAAAATTCATAATAATGAATTATAAGCTTGGGAACAACATAAAATGAAAAGATATTGTATAGAACCTAATAATTTTACTACAAAAATATTCATGATATACCATATTGTTAATCTAGTACAGAACTCGTAAACATATATCAATCATAAAATTTCAATAACTAAACACCATCCCAACAATTCATGTTATATTGTGTTTTCATGAAAAATAATCTGTAGAGGCCATTATGTGGAAAAACCAATTGTTTTTTATCTAATTCTATTTGAATTATAAAATATCAATCCTAAATCATTATAAATATAATATTTGGAAGTGGTTTTTTTCAAAAAATAAATTTAATAAAAACCATTTGAGGTTAATGGGAGTAGAAAAATTTACAACATGAGTCATTATATAACTCTATAAAAATAATATTATGGTTTGAGACACCATTAAAATGGAAACTGATATTGAGGGAGAAAACCCAATGAAATACACGATTATCACCCATTCCATTCTCTCATGTTAACTAAACTAGAAAAAGGATAAACGAATATTAGTGTTTCATAAGAAATAAGATTTAAGGAAGATAAATTACACATATTTTATACAATAAAAAATGTAATGAGGAAGATTAATATAGATAAATGAACTTATATCATCAAATATAGGATCACATGAACAATAAAAATATAATTTCCTATAGTCATTGGTTTAATAACATATAAATTAATGATAAGAGAGGGAAATCCGCAAAGTTTATGATATCTTGACTAAATTGGATTGAATTATACGAATTTTCCATTTTATGTGTTAGGATTTTAGGTGAAAATACCATAAAACCTCTATTCATAAAGATATCTTTTTTTGTTTCACCAGGTACATAGACAAGATCCATCGGGAATCTAGTATCACATAAAGTGATGTTGTAGCTCTTCTACTTCCATAGATTAGACGATATTATCCCATTGGGTACCAGATGTTATCTAACACCAAGGATTAATCTCTATCCATTTCCCATTAACCCCTAAACTCAAATAATTCTTATTTTATTTAATAAATAAATCTAAATAGAATAAAAATTATAACATTAAAATAATTTCCCAATGATTAGATGTTGATTCCTTTAAAACATCCCAACTATTATGTTTCTCATTCAAAAGAAATTTCTACTAGTTTCCTTATGCGACTTGCCTAGACATTAATCTGTCACATCATCTTTTCACATGAAATTTGTATCATGGAGCCTACCATGATACCACATTAACAACAAAAGATGAATTACCTTTCCTATTATCCACTTCCCTATGATCAATAATTGAAATTATAATCTCTAAATAGGATACATCACCTTCAAGATTGATATAATCATATTGGAAAATATGATTAGCTTTGAGTAAATATTTCCAAAATTGTGACTCGTGGAATTTATTATGAATGTTAATAAATTATTTAGTTAATTATATCTAATAACAAACCTCTCTAACTCTACTCAGAATTTTTATTTTAAAACAATTATCTATTTAAATTCACCTTATATACTCTGGCATCGGTAAACCAATATTTGTGTAACATTATGGAAAACTAAATAACTAATATTGATTTTAAAGTGTCCTCTTAGAATATCAACATTGGATGTTTTCTATCATTGAGTAATTATGAGTTAATTTCAAATTAACAATGAATTTATGTTCACCTCCAAGATGTTAGTAAGCCTGGTTACAAGTGATTCTCCCAATTCTATCTAGAAAATATTAGAAGAAGATAGTATACCATATAATACATGGAATAGATTAATCTAAGTTCATATTGGGTTACAATTCATTCAAATGAATTCAATCGAATGATAGATAAAAAATATTGAATAATATCATAGATAGAATATCAAATCCTATACACATGTATACAGATTTTTCACTCGATCTAACCATTTATCTATGGGAGAAAAGAAGTAAAAAACTTGATTGTAGAGTCCAAATCCCACTACAACACGTTCCAAAACAAATTCATGAACCGGAGGACGTATCGATGATAATTATAGAAAGTATACTATTAAACGACACAATATACATGATATATAATTTTCCAATATTCTTAATTTAGGACCCTAAATAAATTGGTAGATTGTGAGACATCTTCCTCAGATTATCCACAATAACACAAACTATATCTTAGTCTTTCAAGGACCTCCGAATAATTGTCACTAAATATATCATGATATCAGATGATATTCTTATAATTAGTGGTAGTGGTCAAAGATTACTTATTATAAAATTATTATTTTCCTTTACCTACTGATGGGTAAGGTATCTAGAAACAAAAACTCTAATGACTTTCTCTATACCATGACATAAAAAAACTAATTATTAATATCATGGTAATTTTTTTTCTAATTCTATGGTAATTTAAAATCAATAAAATCAGACACATTCATCACTTATTCCTTCATACATACATGAAATATTAGACTTCCATGGATATATAATAAGGAATGATAATTTTTGAAGTATCCAATGAGGATCTCTCTACCATTGATCTTCTCTTGAATAATGAATCAATCTAAATTTTATATAATGGTTTCCTTATAACATTTATATATAGAGGTTTTGAGAAATAAATTATGTAAATTAACCACACTATGATCCTCAGGGACACCCATGTAGATTCCATCCTTGATTAGAATCAATATCCATTTATGTTTTTCCTCAAACATCATTTTAGGGTAAAACATTTTTTTGGTGTAATCAATAACTATAATACCATTACCATCTGAATGATGATTTTTGAAGTAAAATAAATGGAGATATTCTAAAAAGATTTATTTCCCTTATTTTAAATATATTTTAGAATATATTTATTTAATTTGTTTTATCAATGAATGTAATAAATAACTCACCTAAGATATATTTAATCATATATGTTATAACATGAATGAAATCAACTAATTCTAGATCATGGGTGGTGTAGTTTAATTCATCTATATGGACTTATCTAGAACTATGAACTACTACTCAATTATCATTCATGATAATGCATCTAACATCAATAATGATGCATCACAATACACCCGACTACCCTCATTAAGTTCTGGGTGGAGGGAATATATGTGGTGTTGAACTACTCCTTTAATTATAGAAAGGGTACTTCAAATTTGTTAGACGATATTAATTTATCTAATTTCCTTACCAATTGTTTCCAATAATTAGATATATTATAGAAGTATTTAATAATGAATTAGTAATAACCCATATGTGTGAGAAAACACTTTATTTTAAAAACAATTGAATGGACATTCCAAATAATTCATCATTCTGCCTTCATGAAATCAATTGAAATACCTACTTAAAAAATTACATGATTAGGAAATTTTATTTTTTATTCCATGAAATAACATATAGATATTATAAAATAATTTTTATTCTCTAATAATATTTTCTAGATGTTGAAAACATATCAACCATACTCAACTAATGATCTAGAATAAAAATGGATATCATTCAAAAAAAATTATGAAGAAGTCTAAAATATATAAAAATATATTTTTTTTGTTAATATCATGACAAAAATATGATCATTATTTAACTATAAATTATTCAAAAATCATATTATATGAAAAACACATTACATTTCCATTTTTTATTTCCATTGGCATAAAAATAAGATAATGATTATTCAAGTGATTATATTATTTAGAAACCCACTCTTCCCCTCTAATATAATCAAATAGATAATTTGTTACATAAGATGAGTAATTATTATTTACCATTACTTGATTCATCTTAAAATAGTCCATATAGAGGAATAGAATCCAATAATTGTACTTTGTGAACAAAATAAAAATGCCTCAATGGGATATTGTCATAATGATCAACCCTTTTATTTTATGTCCCTATAATGGAATCTTTAAATCCATCAATTCATTTAGAGTTATATGATTTATTTTAATCAATTTTGTTTATGATCAATGAAAAGTTTTCAAAGTAAATTCCATATGTCTCTTATGAACCATGCATGAAAAACCTTAATGGAAATCTTTAGGGTACAATTACATTATAAGTGGTAAAACCAAACTCCCCTTACACTTCAAAACCCAAAGTAAAATAAAATTAATTTAAGTAAAGATTTCACAACATTATACATGATATATAATGTTAAACTAGTAGGAAACTCCCACCCTTCTTGAACACCGCGTACAGATGAGGAGGAATATAAACACCACACATTAAACGCTACATAATCATTATAATTTAGATAAGAATCCACATTATTCTACATTGATTATCATTTTTGGATTTATAACTTTATATACCTAGGGAATAATTTATTCAAAAAAACATATTTTAAATATTAGACACTTCTGATATGTATACATTATTACCACATTATAGAAAATTATAAAGATCAAGTTTTCTTTCCATAAAACATATTCATGACTTTCAACATGAAATCTTCCTTATTATTACCCTTAAATAACCCCTATAAAAAATGTTTTAAAATAGCAGATGAGAAAAACAATTCCTAGTATATGACATGAAAACAAATTGAGAAACTCATTAGTCTACTTTAAAACCATGAAATCATAATTATTTTTCCTTTTACAATAAAAACATTGAGCTCCAAAATATTAATTTTCATACATATTAAATCTACATTTCAAAATAATGTTTTACATTAAGAAACATATATGTTAATATAATAGAAATTTCATAATTTAATGGTTCTATTATCTAAATTATAAACCATAAAGAAAATTTCTAAAAAACATACATTTTTCCCAAAATCCATATTGTCATGTATTTAAACCAAAATACCTTCATCTTAACATTTTCAATAAAATAATTTCCATAAAAATAATTAAGTAAGTATATAATAGTAATGTTTTTTCCCTATTAAATAATCATCACAGAACCCTTAAAAAACCCTTACAATTGGATTTACCTTACACTATACTTAGAAAATCATTTAATAACTAAATCATTAAATAATTAATTTTAGAACTATAATGTGGATCGCCCATAAAATAAGCGAGTCTGGATCCCCCCATTACCATGAGCTATAATAGGGAGAAACCCATTGTATATGTGGTATCCAGATTTCCCATTTTCAAATAAAATATCCAAAGACTATATCATGAATAAAAAAAATTAATATTAAAACCATTCATTATAAACCCCTTGAAAAAATCAATAAACCCTTAAGTAAAGCACTATCAGATATTCAAATTTCCTTTTTAATCAAAAATACATTTCAAAATAATAAAATCCATAGAAAATAGGAAAATAGGGTTTATCATTGAAAAAACAAGTAATCCTATAATGTAATCCAAACTTAAAATATTAGTTATGGAATTAGAAAAATTCATTTCCTCTACATATGAAAAAATATAAAATTCCTTTAAAACATTTCTGAAAATTCTGTATAAAATCTGAAAATAAGTTTCCTTTTGAAACCCCTTGGGATAAATTAAAAATATAAATAAAATTTTATTTTTTATTCAATAATTTACATATAAATACATTTATAATATAATTGTAAAATTAATGACATGGAATATAAAGATATAAGGAATGAATCTTGAAAATATTCATAATGATGATTTTAATGTAAAGTTACACTTACAAAAAACAATAAATTTAATATTTTTCTATCTTTATAAAGATATTATAATAGTGTAAAATTTTCCATTATAATCTATTGAAACATAAATTATAATTTTTAAAAAAAAATAGAGGAACAAGAAAATGGAATAAAGAGAGTTGTAAGAGAAACATTAAAATATTATTTTTTGTAAAATAAATAAATAAAACCCTGTACCTTGAGTCTCACACATCATGTATGTTCATTATCATCC
The DNA here is from genome assembly GCA_963277665.1 of Viscum album. Taxonomy (NCBI): domain Eukaryota; kingdom Viridiplantae; phylum Streptophyta; class Magnoliopsida; order Santalales; family Viscaceae; genus Viscum; species Viscum album. The sequence continues at coordinate 165,724,700 of OY728167.1, forward strand.
AGAATAATAAACTTATGATAATTATTTTCGTTTTCAATATCCTTTTTCATGTTTATTATTATTATTTTTAATTAATTTATTACCTTGTAATAATCAATTACTTAATAATTTAGGTTCATGTCATAATGTTTGATGAAATTATGCTCATATGTCTAAAAATGACTTCAATAGGTTGATAGTGGTTAATTTGGTCACTATTACATTATTTGTGGAAAAAAAATGAACTAATAATCCTTTTTGCACCTAGATTATACATTTAAAACTAATCATGGAATATGGTAATGAAAAATGGTCAACATTACAATCATTGGGATGACAAGTCATACGTACGCTTGAGTAACATTTATATCTTTCAAAAACATTTTGGAAAGAAGGTATGTATTATTATTTATTTATAGAAAAATAATATTATTATAAATAATATATTTCCTTATTAAATATATTTATATATATAATCCATGGTATGTGGGGATGAAAAAGGAATGAAATAGCTTTGTAGAGGTGGTAGACCGCACATACACATGAATGATGTTATTATTTTAAGTGTTTAAAAAGCTTAAATAGTAAAGAATATTTTATATTTTTTTAATAGTAAATATGTCATAAATATAATAAATACTATAAAATTCCATCATTGTAACCATCCATAATAGGAGGTGATGGGAAATGAATTACATCGGTTCAATAGGTGTTACTCCACTGTAAACCCGAATAATGGTTTTATTTCCCATCTGATGGAAGAGTAGTTGGATATATGTTATAAAATTTACATAATAAAATAAGAGTATAAGGAATATACTTGTGATATTATTGCAACATGGACTAAATGTTATTTTTTTAACCCCTATCCTTTTTTAAACTTTGTTAACTCATTCTGACAATTACTGTGATTACAATGAATTTACTATATTGCGGCCAAAATAGTTACTATAAAAAGATAATTGGACCATTACTGAACCATATATAATATTTCGAAACATTTACCAATAATAGGGATGTGTATATTTTTTTAGTTATTTTGAAATCAATAAATAATTTTTAATTTATTATAAAACCCATTAATGAGAATTTTTTAACTATTTATTTAATTTTAAATTGACTAAAACATGATAGAAAAGTAATTAGAATCAATTTAATTCACACATAAAAAATATTTCATAATTTTATAAAAAAATAAAAAAACAACTCACTCGGATTATATTAATATTAATATTTTTAAAATAAATTATTTCATTTTCCTTTTAATTAAATAAAAAAGATGTTGGAGTTGCATAATAATTTAAGGTAATTTTATATCTACTAAAAATTAGAAATGAATTTACATAATTTATATATTATTATTATTCTCATGTAAACCATTATGGTTAATTCACAACTTTCTTTACACCCATTGGGAACACAAAAATGATATTTAAAAGAAAGGGATATCATTTTGGATTTTTTAGTTACATTATTATATAGGTTACATTCAATGAGGGGATTAAAATTAGAAAATAAATATTTATACAATTGTGATAAGAGTAAAAATATATTCAAAAATTATTATTAAGGATGAAAAAATTTGGGCTTATTATGTAGTTTTAACTAAATTTAACCCAATTGACCTATATACCATTGTGACGATTTTTTACTATTTATATTATTCTTCATGACTAAAAATTATATTGAACTTTTTAAATAATATAAATTGTTTTGATTATAAAGATTAAAAAAATAGAGACTTTATTTCTATATGTGAATGTATTTAATTTTAATTTTTCCCAAAAAATGATGAAAATATGTTCTGCAAGAAAATGCATTCCTCAATCAATAGACAATATTATATTAACTTTATTACTAGTAATCATCATTATATTAGTTTATTATAATAAAAATAGATACATAATTCATATATTTAGTTTATATACTTCCTTATCTGGGGTTATTTTCATTAATTAATACATATAATATTTATGCACATAAAAACTCTTATAAGAAAAATAGGTAGGATAATTTATTGAATGATAATACAGGGATCACACCGGGTGGCCCCCCCACTCCCCATGTTTATACTCTCCCCTCATTCTTGGGTTCCTTCTCAGCACAGCCGCTCCCTCCCACTAATCACCCCACACATGGTGAGAGGTCCTTCTCTAACATTTCTCCTCTTCCCTCCTTATCATTACCTTATTCTCCTCCTTGACCTCATCTATTACAAAACTAATTCATTTTTATGGTACTATCGTGAACAAAACCCAAATTGTTTTTACTCTATGAAACTGTGACGATTAATAATATGTTAGTGGTGGCTTCTGGTGATATTATTCCTCCCTTTTAATAGTTTAGTGATATTTGGATCCTTTTCTGATGGCTTTTGTGTCTCTTGAAATGGGTTTTTCTCATCATTCATCCCCCTATACTCTTATTACCTCATCTATATTGCAAGACCCCATTTTTGTTAAGAATGATAGAGTTTTAGGGTGGTTTAGGATGATTATGGTTGTAGGTATGGGGGTGTTTCTTTCATGGTTTTCCTATTATGTCCTTTTTCCTTTCTATGCATAGTGTTTTACCTTTATTTTTTGTGTTCTTTATTAATGGTTTCATTTTATCACTTATGGTTCTTTTTCTTTAAATGTTCTTTCGTCACATCTATCATGGATTTCGGGTTTCAGGAGGCGTGGAAAACATTCAATGGTGTAGACATTATGAGTTTTAGATGGAGATGGTGGTTTCAAGGTAGTGTTTGTTATCATGGATTTTTCTATGTTGATGAAGATGGTTTCTTAGCATTATAGCCATGTGTTCTCTCTATACTTCCTCGAGTCTTGTTCACTCGATGGTGGCTATGAATGAAGGGTTCAGTGGTCTTGGTGATGGTCAGAGATCAATTTATAGTCCTTTTTTCACTATATTCACTTCAATTTCTCTAATATTCCACCATTCATCTCAATGATGGACCCAAGAAGAGTTTTCCAATGTGTTTTGGGTTGTTTAGTTCAATCGTTCAATGGTGTTTTAGTAGGTGACTCTCGTGGTGGATTCACCTCATTCATTGGGTCCTAATTGTTATTGTTTATCAGGCTTGTTGTGAAGCTACATAGACTGGTGATGTTCATGTTTCAAATTTCCTATGAATCTAGTTATGGAAAATTGATGGTGGAGGCACAATGTGGCTGATGATGATGACATGAAAATGATAGTAAATAAATCTCATCAATGATTGTGTGGATAATGTCTATTGTTTTGATCAGAGTGTGTGACACAAGTTATTACATCAACTGAGGTGATACTGATTGTGTTTTTTGAATTTAAATTTTTAAAAACATTTATTAAATTTTTTTCTCAATGGATATCAACTTTGGTTGGGGATAATGCTGAGGAGGCATTTATTATGGTGAATGGTTGATTTTTCCCCTATTTGTTGAATCTAGTCATTATACTATATGTTTTTTAATGTTTCAGTATTTTCTATGTGGAATGTTTTTCTATTTGAAATATGAATTTTATGGTTATGACTAAATCATAATGTATCATTTAAAAAAATTAAAAAATAGACTTCATATTAGAAATAATACTATGTTTTTTACTATAATAATAATAATCATATAAAAATATTGAAAATTGATTATTCAACTGAAATTAATTATATTTCTGTAAATAAATTTTACCATATTTCAAATCAACACCAAATCTAATGTATAATTGTACATTTAAATTACATTAGTTAATGGAAATATATGAAAGTATTTTGAAATTATTAGATTTCAATATTCACTAAAAAAAATTCATTATAGAAAAAATCAAATTCCCCCCCCCTTTAATTTTTATATGATGATTTTAAAATATGATTTTAACTTTTCAAAATAAATTTTTTGAATTGTTTCAAAAAAAAATTGTAATAGTTTTTCAAAAAAAATAAATAAGATTTTTTTGAAGATAATTGATTTTTTAGGAAGAAAAGGACTTTTCTTAAAACTGAGTGGTTGTTTTAAAAGAATTAATCAATATATTTATTTTGAGATTTAAATTTATATATAAAAAATAAATTTATTATTATTATTAATAACCAAAAATTTAATTTTTGTTGTCTAACAATATTTTTTAAATAATAATATATCATTGTTCATTTGGGAATGATTTTTTATTTCATATATCGTAAAAAACCAGGTATTCTTTTTTAAAATCATGCAGTGTTATACCCCCCCCCCCATTTTATGAAATTTCAACCTCACAATTTGAACATGATCTCTGTAAAAAAGGATCCACATTTGAAAAATACCTTTCTTTAAATATTTCATCGTAAAAAGGGTTAATAAAATATCCCCTTGATAATAGATGAATAAAATTCAATGTCCTCCTAGAAAAACAAATAGCTAGGTTTCTAAATAGTGCAAAATTCATGGGAAGTGAAAAATAGAAATAGAGAAAAAATAACTAAATAAATTTATAGAGTGATAGAGATCATTTATTAAAATAATGTGAATTGTAAAGAACATATTAACAACCAAAAAACCATAAAACAATGATGTTTGAAAATGATCGTTGATTCATTGAAGATGAACATAATGGGATACCTTTTTCATTTCAATATTATTTTCCTTAATTTGAGTAATTCCTATAAAATATATATTAATAACAAAAATAAATATACTTACATTATAAGTAAAATTTTATCCTTTATCAATTTCCATCATAATCCCATTTTTGAACCAAATGTTGACATTTGGTGATTAATGTTTCATTACTGAATCACTAAAATCAAATTCTAAATGATCCCGTAATTAGGAAAAGCATAACAAGATAATACTTTTTATTTATACATAAACCTATAAAAAACTTTAACACAATAAACCTCTAAAAATTAATAAACCATCATATAAATAATTCAACATTAGTCACCAAGGGAACAACAACAACATGCAGAATTCAACATATATCATTCGATAAATAATTATCCTTAAAAATATGTAAAATATTCTAAAATAATTTTGAAACCCAAATGTTATAATTATTTCATCACATATTCATCCACGATAAATATAACATTTTTATTAAATAATATCAATAACTCTTAATTAATTATTCATAAAAATTTTATTCCATATTCTTATAATCTCCATTATATGATAATCACTTGATAAATAACCTTTATCTCCATTAATCCATTTTGAAATTATATATCCATCCAAATAATTATTCAAACATTTTTCCTCAAACAAAATTCCTTAATGTTCTATTTAACATAATCATATAAGTTTATCAAAAATCCCCACCCATGGTGGTGCGTTGTTGAGGGTTTGTGGTTGAGGGGAAGGTCTCAATATTATGTCCTTGGACCTACATGTTTTCTGCAATATTAATCCATATGTTTTATTCTATGATGAAAGATTTAATTTACCTATTATACAAGGTACCGAAAATAGTTAAATTCATCTGAAATAACATTAATCATATAATAAAAAAAATCAATTTTCAATCTCATTATTGTCTTTACAATAAATCATATGATTCCCAATTTTAATAACCCATAATTACCACAATAGTAAAAGTCATATAAACAAAAAAAATCCAATACTTGTAAACTAGTATCTTAAAAAATGAATATTAATTCTACCTCAAATGATCTTTAATGTACCACAAGTCATTATTAATGGTTATATATACCTAAAACATCTATCAAGACTCAATAATGTTCTCTAAAAATGATTATATTTTCCCAATGCCACTTATCAAATGTATCGATTTCATCGAAAATATATTCTGATTTTTGAATATAAACTCTACTGTAGAATAAAACGTTGGTTTTAATTGGTTTTCAAAATGTTTAAAATATATCATAATATCATTGATAAGATAATATTAGAAGATAATTCTACAAATGTAATACATAATAAGATACTTAATTCGTCTTCTTTCTAAATCCTTTAACCAAGATTCATTATTTTAATCCTTAATAATTCATTCTTATGCAAAGAGATTTTAATTATTTCCTTTTGATTTATCAAAATCAACCCAGTATTGTTTAATAATTAAAACAAAATAGAATAATTCACAAAATAATTTATAAAATTAGGGTCTTATTTTAGGTTATCGATAACCCTTTTATATTTCATCGTTAAGTTTATTTCATTAGAAAATAAAAACTCAATCAATTTCTGTTATTTACTTTTTCAAATGATATTGGTGATTTTATTTTTTGTAATATATTAAAATAGATTAATTTATTTATAGAAAGTCTGGAGAAATTAAATCGTGTTTGGAAATATCATATAGTAACTTACAGGTGACCAGGTTTTTCAACGAGAATTCAAAACCATTTTGAACATGATTTTTATATAATAGTTTTTATTTAATCATCTATAATGGATAATATGGGTGTGTGATATATTTTTTATTTCATCATGATAAATTATCATTAATATTTAGAAAATAACATCATTTAAATTATAAATGTATTATTTCATTTTAAAATGAAAAATGTCCATAAAAAGTTAATCCCCGTAGAAATTCTATTATACTGTAACATTCAGATCCCCAAGATTAAGCTTAATAACATCAAATTTAAATTATTTTTCCCAAAATTTGACACAAACCATGATACATACATCATATAAAATGTAACAATATTCTTCTAAAATAATACTGTATATTCAACCTAAGGACTACATATACATCAAATTAAAAAATGACTTAAAATGTCAGTAATCACAATGAAGTACCATCAATTAAAACCTCAAAAGGTATTGTATAGATTTTAACCATTTATAAAGATTAATATTATAATCCCATGGTAGTATATGTAACACCTAGGTTAATCACTCATAAAAACATCATAATCTCCTAAGTTATCTATAACTTTCTACTAATAATAACTAAAATGTATTAGCCTAAATCATTACATAATCTTTAGTTTTTAGAATATAATCCACTTTCTTACTTTTTGATGATCTTTTAAAGTTTCTAGTTTTAGTAAATATGGCCATAATTCATACATAACATAACCATATTTTATAAAAAGGTCACTTATGATCTGTATTAATTTTCCCAAAAATATAAAACTTTAAAAAACATTCAATTTCTCTTCATTGAAATAACAATAATGACATTGAAATTGACATATTATATGTTTTTCACCATCCTTAAACCATATAAAAACATTTTGAAATATGGGATGATTACAAAAAATCTTAGTAAGGGAGATAAAAAGAAATATAGAAACTTGTTTTTCTATTTTACGATAATTAAATTAAAAAAGATTTTTCCATTAATGTTATAAAATTTGTGCTCAATATTAATAATTTAAATACACATAAATTAAACACTTTTGGACAAATAGATTTATAAAACACATTATAGTAAAATCTATATATAAAATAAAAATCAAGAGGGATTCTTAGTAAACATGAAAATATATGAAAAAGAATCCAAAAACCACACTTTTTACCCAAAAGGGGTTGTAGTCATAGCTTTTAAAAAATAAAAATTTAACTTAACTATTAAAATGAAATTATTTCCATGAAAACTTATAATCGTTTATATAAAGGTCATGTAGTTTCTTTTGGACATCGTGTTCATATAAAACATACAATAACCCTTGTAATTTTAATAACCCTTGGTAAAATTCCTAAACAAATATCTTGAAAACATAAAAATTTTCCCTTTAATTGAACTGATATAGTGTGGATCAACCATTTTATAATCTATATCGGGCTCACCCATCATCATGAGATATAATTTTGATAAGCCTATCATATAAGTTTTAATGGGATTATACTTTTTTATAAAATGTTTCCAATGAAAATATCTTGAATAAAACTTCTTCATCATACTCTTTTTCATAATAAATCCCTTTAAGAATCATTTAATCCTATAATTAATACACTATATGATATCAAAATGCCCTTTTCATTTTAAAAAAAAACTCATTCCCAAAATTAAATTTTATAGATAAAAAGGGAAAGTGGCGTTTTTTTAAGAATACATAAAAATTTATAATTCAATCCCATTGTCAATATTTTATTACAACAATGGGAAAACTCATTATCATGATATACATTAAAATAGAATCTTCATTTTTTCATTTGTAAATAAAAACAAAATGATTTCTATAAAATAGGTAAAAATAATCCTTTTAAAAACATTTAGAAGAAATTAAAAAAAAATGAAATAAAATTTCCTTTATAATTAATTTTTGTCTATATATATACATACAATAAATAATTTGAAAAAAAAGTTCATGGAAGAAAAATATTTTAAAAATAAATCTGTAAAATATTTAAAATGATATTCTAAAGTAATGTGTTCCGTATAAAAAATAATAAAAATATTATTTTAAAATATATTGTATTGAAAGTTAGATATGGTCAAAACAATGACCTTTATAATCCATTAAAACATGATTAATAATTTTCATATAATATTTATAATAACATGAACCTAGAAGAAAAAAAATTATAAGGTAACTTTAATCGATGATTTTTTTTAAAAAGTCTCTTACATCGGGACTAAATCATCACATACATTCTTTATCACAATAAATAATAAAATTATATTAATTATATAATTTATTATGACTTTTAAAAAAAATTAATCATTTTATTTTATTTATTACCATGATAGGTTCAATTACTTTATCATTTATATTTATGTAGGATGTTTTGATGATATTAGGGCCAGACGTCCAAAATGACTTTGGTAGGTTGACTATGGTCCAAAATGTAATTATACCAATGTCTAAAGAAAAATAATACTGCCATAACTATCATTTTAATATATCAATTAATATTTTAAAACTAATCAATAATTAACTTTTATGAAAAATTAAAAATTTCACGATTATGGAGATGATATGCATTACGTGAGGATGAGTAATGGTTTCATTTTTCATTTATAAATATGAAAATAAGGTAGGTATTATTTTATTTTTATATAAATAAAATAATATCATAAATTCCATATAATTTCATTACATATAATCATATACATCATCCAGTTGTTTCGGTGATGAAAAATGAATCACATCTCTTTCTGTTGGGGGTGGTCTACATGTATATACGAACGACATTATCATTTTTCAGTAATTAAAAAGTTTGGAGACAAATTGTATGTTATAAATTTAGAATGGTAAATATTACATGAATAATATATCTATATATATATATATTAAATTCATTATTACAGCCATCTGAAATATGAGATGATGGAAAATGAATTACACCAATTCGTAAGGTGATAGTCCATTATTCACATAAATGATTGTTTAATTTCCCATTTTATGGGATATGAGATGGATATAGGTAATATAATTAACATAATAACATATATTTACTTGAATGATATTGTTGTTGTTTTTTCATCATGGATGAATAATATTTAAAGGAGTGAAAAGAATAATTAAAATGAAAACTCATGATTAATAACTATACCTCTTCTTTAGAAAACATAACAAGGTTTACCAAAAGAATCATCCCACATTGGGTTTTTGATAAATTTAATTATAAAAGTATGTGAGGAGGTATTTTATAAAGGTATTTGGGTTGGCCTCGAATGAAAGAAAATGTTTTTTATGTGTGATGATAAAAGGAGAGGAGTGCCCTTTTATAAGAGAGGGGATGAGCACTCTTTGAATTTTTCAAAGAATTAAATTAATAGAAAAATATTTTCATATTAAAAATGGAAAGACTGATAATTTTTATATATAAGATAATTATTAATAATCATCTCATAAAATAAAATGTGGGAAAGTTTAAGTGATGTTTTCACAACAATTTTTAAACTATTGTTAACACTTTTTGAGAATTACTATGATAACAATGTTTTTAATCATTAGTGGTCAAGATAGTTACTATGAAAATAAAATTGGACCATTAAGGAACCATATATTAATATTTTAAACATATAAAAATGTATTTTAGTAAAATAATATTTTTAGTAGTTTTAAATCATTTCATAATATACTATTTATTAAAAAATAACAATAATGTTTTTTTGGCCAATTCATTTAATCTCACATTGTATGAAACATGAGTGGAGTGGGATATTAATAAATTTATTTAAAATATAAAAAATATCTAATAAATGTCTATTTTTTGAAAATAATATCTCACTCAAATTATATAAATTTCAATATTTTTTGAATCATTTATTTTCTTTTCATTTTAAATAAATAAATACAGTATTGGTGATTTGTAAGAATTTAAGGTAATTATATATTAACCTAAAAATTAAAAATAATTTTCCTTAATGAAAATAATTTCATTATTTTCAATATAACTGTTTATTTTAAAACACAAATTTCTCTTTTCCATTTTTTTACACATAAGGGATATTTAAAAGTAAGGGGTGATGATTGGACACTTTCTTTACTAAAATATAATATATGTCTCTATCATGGAAAAGTGCATCATGATCCAATAAATATCAATAATAAGTGTATAAAGTTATAAATTAATTTATCTAACAATATTTTAAATAAAAAATTGTGGCATTTTCACTTTTTTTTACCCAAGTTAACCTAATTTACCATTTTACTACTATGATGAATTTTTATTGTTTTCACTATTCATTGTGACCAGAAGTTATGTTCACATTATTAAATAATTTTAAATATTATAATTAATAAAAAAAATATTTTTTAGGATAAAATTTCTATTTGTGGAATAATTTAATTTAAAAATATACCCACAACTGAGATAAAAAGCATTTCTTCCGAAAAATGCTTTTTTCAAACAATAGATGATCATATATTAACTCTAGGAAAAGAAATTATAATTATCTGAATTTGTATTAATATAAATAGATAAATAATATATAAATTTCATTTAATTGTTTTATTAATAAGGATTATTTTAATTAATAAAAATGTAGAAACATTATACACATAAAAACACTTTTCAAATACTTGTTTTTTACCAAAAAATATTCATATATCAAAATCATGAGAATTTTTGATAAAAAAGAAATTAATTTGATTATTATAAATAATGTGGGTCATTTTTGACATTAATACGAAATTATAAATATAATTTAAATTTTTAAATTATTATATTTAATGGAAATATAGGTTATTATTTGAAAAATCGGGAATTTTCACTATTCGCAAAAAAATCAACCATTTCAAAAAATTACAAAAATTTCACCCTATGATAATTTTTAAATGATTATTTAAAAAAATATATCCATTTTATAAAACATAATTTCTATTATTTCTATATATTAATTATAATATTTTCTCACAAAAATATATATAAATTGGTATTGAAGAAGACCAATTTTTTATACAGAATATGACTACTAAAATATGAGTGATAGTTTACACATAATTTATCAATAAAATTATATTGAGTATGAAATATATATATATATATATCATAAATTATTTAATCCCATTCTTACATTGAAATTTAATACATCTCTTATAATTTTTATATTTAACTAACACTCTTTCATGGTTCGTTTAGACTCTATGTTGCTTATCATATATGCCAATGAACCATATTTTACTTTTTAAAATATTGTGGTGTTACAGAGAAAATTTTCATTCATATTAATATATAATGGATCAAAACTTTTTATTCACAATGTTATTAAAACCACTAATTATTGTTGTGTTGTTCATATGATTGTAAATTGATTTCATCAACGATATAGTATGAATTTTTCAGAATAAAGAATCCATATTGGTAAGACAAAATAACAATATCCAAAAACAATGAGTTTGGAATAAATCTCCTCTATAACATCCATTATGAGAATAATATATACACATATCCTCCCTTCACTGCTTATGTCTATCCAAATAAATGTAACCGATGGTTCATCCATAAAATGATCTTCCCACACCAGGCCCTCATTTAGATCCAGTCTTAGTATTGATGGGATTCTCCACTACTTCCAAGGTGTTCGGTAGATTAATATAAATATTGGGGATTTGGAGTGGCTCATTCCATACCATTTTAGATCACCTCACCATTGATAGTTAGTCATCCACCATGTATTAATAGAAAAGTAATAAATTTATAAATGTAGTGTTTAATTCTATAAAAAATTATATAAAATATCGTAGATCTATAAATTATCAATATTTTACCCATTAGAAGGTGTTATGATAAAATTTCTTGATGGATAGATCCCAAAATATTTTCCATATAAATATGAGACTTTTATAACTTCTATAATAACATCCCACAAACAAGAAGATACCTCTTCAATAAGGATAGTGGTCGAATAGACATCATATTTCTCTTAGTTCTCGATTATCTCAATGATTTAGTGGAGAGGCTCTATCCATATTGTATCCTTATGGGGAGATACCTCCCGCATAAATGTTTACAATGATGGGATTTTAAATGGATTTTAATTTTAAAGGTTCTGGGATCCCATAAAAGAAAAAATAGACTTAAATCAAAAAGAAACTATATAGGTCCCTCCCAGACCTCAGGATCAACATTAGGTTATACTAGAGACACATTTCCATCTACTCGTTCATGTATAATAGTAGATCACAATCTTTTAATAATTAAATTAAAAAAAATAGAGAATCCTTTTACAACATTATTTTAATGAAGATCCAACTCATTGTATTGATTATTAATTAATAATGTCATGTCTGACCTTATTATACACTCTCTTTCATCAATTTATTAATATTATTTTAGTTTGAAAACATCTTTTTAAAACATTGATGAATCATTTTTATTTTCGTATGAAATAACATTAGAACATGTCTGAAATTATTTAATTATAACTTGACAGAAATAAGCTATAGTAAATATATAAAATAGATCACAATAAAGTTAATCTATTTTTGACCCCTTTTAACATAGTTGTAAACAATAAATATATACAAGAAAAATATTTTTATTTATTATTTTTGTGTAATTTATTTTGGTTCAACTATTGGATATAATAATATTGTAAAAAAGAATAAGAAATCACATGGAACGTCATTATATCCTGCCAGTGCATTCGTGAAGATACATTGTAAGATCTACAAGGCTCAGAAATTCTAATTGAACTAAAGGAAAGAGAATGAAATATCTCATAGTTACCCCACTATCATAGACATTTAAAAAATATATTTTATATAAAATTATTTATGGGTTACATCCAATGTCATTATAGTCTCATAACATTAGTACTATAAATTCTCAAACCCTTAATAACTATATAAAGTTCTTAATACCTAAAATGATATAATTTTTAAAAAAATATTTATTTTATAAATTTTTTTTGTATATAAAATATTAATTATAGGAGTTAGTTTTTAAAGGAATAAGTGAGAGGAGTTTCCTATACAGTTAAAAAACATTGGCTGCCCAATGTAATATTATCGGAAAATTTATTGAAGCAATAAAGATTTAGTTCCATTGTCAGCACCACTGGGTTCCAGGTAGAACTAGAGAGGGTACCTAGTGGAACTATAGGTTTTTTTAGCATGTGGATGTTTTGTTCATTTCAAATTAATTATTAACCCCTTAAATAATTTATCCATATTATTTACCCCATTTTATTTGTGTCACCACCCATAGGAATTTCACCATCTCTTCTATTTCATCTCTAAATAATAAAACCTAGAACTATATCCAAATAATTTTCTATTTCTCATAATTATGTTTAATTGAAATTTTATTCCCATGTTTCTCATTTAATATTCAATCATATCCTTTTTCTTGATGGTATCATGGGTAACATTTCTTCCTCTAATCATTGTTCTTGTAAAACCCATTGATGGCATCAATATTTTCCCAATTTTTCTACCAATTAAGGGAGTTATGGGATATAAAAATGTATTACCCTGGTTTTTAATTCTCAAATTCATGTACAATATTAGAGGTGGATCAAGACTTCATTTTCACTTTATTATATAGATCTAATAACTCATATAGTGGATTATTATCATCCCTTGGGTTTCAAAGTAGTTCCCTGAATTTAATTTCGGACTAAAACCCTTCAACAATTAATATTCATGATGTTCTAGGATAACAAAGGAATATGAATTAGTGAATATGACAAAAACCTATTTATTTTTCCCAATAAGGGTTTATAAATGACAGATTTATTAAAAATGTTGTATGGAGTAGATAGTTTGGCTTGTGTTCATTTATTGTAATTTTATGATTGATATATGTTTATTATTTCTATAATAGATAAAATATGTGGTATTTACTCAAATATGATTATCGTAAAATAATTAATACAATGAATGAACTTTAAATTGGTTTTTATCTACATTCTTATGTTTTATTAAAGTGCTTTTTCGAATATGTTCTGAATTTAAAAAAATTAGAATTTATATTTCAGCTATTTTATTGAAATATGGGGTTGATAAATTAAAAATGATAATTGGTATATTATTTTTATATAATGTTTCCCATGTACACCAATTATTGATACATTATGTTGGGAGAAGATTTTTGTGAATCCAAAGATAATATTTTTTTCTTATCTGAAGAATGAAACATAGTGTGCACCCATGTTTCGATCTCAAAATGAGGCCAATCACACCAAAATATTCTTTAATTATAACTATTATATTATAATAACTTACATAAAATAAAAGATAAATTTTTGGGGTTTTTTTGAAAATATATATATCTATAAATATGCTATAAATGTTTATAAAATATAAAAAGTCAGAAAGAAGATAGTGAGAGATACTTGTTGTTCATTGGAGTATATATGAATGAAAATCATAATTATTTAAAATATAATTTTCAAAATTTAATTCAATTTTGAGATCAATCAATATCACTCAACACATTATCAATCCAAATTTTACTACCATGCACTAAGACCTATATATATAGGATAATACTCTTTCCAATGGTGGCTAGAAAACCTCTTCACTACACATCATCTTTATAATTATACTCTTCCATATGAAACATAATAATTATAATGAATCAAAATAAAGGAAAACCATAAAAAATATGTTGAAATAAAAGGAAATTTAGTGACCAAAAATGATAATCAATTTAACTACTACCAAATATCACAGAATTGAATAAATAGAAATAGTATAGCACATGAACACAAAGAATCGTTGATCCTTACATATGAACAAAAATCCCAAGATTGTTCCTTATTTTAATAGAGACTAGAACCATGGAGGGAGAAACAAAAAAAAAGTAGTGAAGAATATGTCTAAAATAAAAACTATTATATAAATATATGTAACTGTATTATAAAAGAAAAAATTCCCCTTCCTACTATAAATGAATAAAACCTTGAAAAGATATGGAACTATGAAATTATAAATATTAGGGTTGGATCATTTTTATTCAAAATATTTATGTCATGTTTTCACACTTTATTACATAATTAAATGGAAAAATAAGTCAAATAGGTCATTATTGATGTTATTCATCAATATCTCTTGTATCCACCCAATCAATTTCATCTTCAAGAGAAATTTTCAACAAGATCTATTTTGACATTACTTAAGTAAATTTTTTTGTCTTTATAGACTCTTCTAATTCTCATTATGAGGTTCCCTATACATTTTTGGCTTGAAAATGGTTGAACCTCGGGTAGATGTAGTTGATGAATTTTTTCGCAGGACACTTCTCCATTTCAATAACTTATTTAATCACCACTCTACCGTAATACTCTCTTAGACTAAAAAATGTGAATTTATCCCCACACATCATCATCATATCTCTACACCACCATATAAAATATTGCAATCATTATATTGAGCAATAAAGATGAATATTAATAACAACATAATATATGGTAAAATAAAGAAGCGTATATCTTAATCGATTTAAATTCTACCAAAATCATTAAATATAATAAAAAGAATAATTTTTTCTAAATAACTCATAAAAAAATTCTCCCTCCCATTCAACAAAAAATTATTTTAATTCTCCATTTTAATGGACATTAAATTCTATTATGGATAATATAAAAGGAAACAATGATAGAAGAAGAGTTTTAATAGAAAAAAATAATATATAATTTTTCTACCAATATCAAAATAGAGGAACTGTCCTTTCCTAATGAAAATGGATCAATATTTAATAGGTTTTTAGAAAAGATAATTTATATGATTGAGGGGTGGCATAGTTTATTCAAAATATGCCTTTCAAATCAAAATGTTTTTTTGTCACATTAAATGTCCCAATAATGGCATGTTCCTATTATTAGGGTTTTTCTTCTATGTTTAAAATGTCCAACCATGACATTATAGATTTTTTAGAGACATGTAGAAGTTTATATTCTTTTATACATAAGTAT
The DNA here is from genome assembly GCA_963277665.1 of Viscum album. Classification (NCBI taxonomy): domain Eukaryota; kingdom Viridiplantae; phylum Streptophyta; class Magnoliopsida; order Santalales; family Viscaceae; genus Viscum; species Viscum album. Next base: position 165,740,921 of record OY728167.1, read on the forward strand.
ATTTTTTTCAATAAGACTATATGAATTACCATTTTATAGTTTTCATGCATTTATAGCCATAAAACAACTAAATATCAACTATCCACGATTATATAACATTTTACCTAACCGCTTACATATTTTAATAGGAAATTTTATATTATTTTGACCTATATTATGTTAGATATGGTCTAAATAATTATATTATGCTATGAAAGACAATTATTTCAAGAACCATATAGTATGATTAATTTTGGAATCATATTGCTTGATTAAGAAATTAGTCCAATTGAATCAAATGTATCTTCCAAAGCATGTAATCCAAAAAATGAATTTTTTAATTTGGATCAATGTTGAAACAATTATGAACAAACATTACACAAATATATAAATTATAAATTATAATACATTCATACGAAAGTCTAAAATATTCAAAAAAACATAGAAATTTATTAATTACAATTAGTTTAAATAAACAATGGGACTAAAAAATTTAATATGTAAATAATTTTTTTTTTAAATAAGAGCTCCATCATATATGTTGATATAATGTGATGGGATTCCAATACCCTACCTCTTAGATACCTCTTCCCCATATCATTAAATTTAATGGGTAGATTAGTTATACTACCTCTTATATATGTGATTCTATTTTCCCATTAATGGATGGATGTTTCACCCTGACTCTTGGTTATTGTCCATATTATATTTTAAGTAAATATTAAAGTGTGTATATTCAGTATTAATAATCATAGTATATAGAATAAAGATCATATTTTTCCATGTTATCCCTATGTGGGGTGAAAATAACGGTAACCCTATTTATAGAATTATTCTCTCTATTACATTACCCTAATAATATTTTTATCTTCTAATTCAGTTCATAGTTATGGGTCATTTTTTCTCTAAAACATAACTCTATATGAAAATTATAAGATAAAGAAGAGATAGTAACACATGGTATTTTTAAAACATTCGACTACAATAATGAATTCTTATCCTTATACTATTCGAGTCATGTCAAGAAAACAATATTTACTAAATAATATAAGTGATGTCAATATTTACTATACAATATTTACTAGAAAGGAATAATAACTCCATGAATCATGTGATGTCAATAGGAAAAGGGTATATATTTTCCTTGACTCTTACAAAATTGTTAAGTGATTTCAACAGAATTAGTGAATATATACATGATTCTCCAAAAAATAACTATATAAGGACAAAATTAGTTTATATGTGATCATACATGACCATTCATTATTAAATAGTCCTCCAAATTAACCTCTTGAGAAATATCATTATAATACAATAGGATGTCACTAGAAAACAAATAAATGATCCTCTTCCTCAACAAGAGTTCATTAACTACCAATCTATCATCTATTATAGAAACATGCACATCTACCTTATTGTATAATGTATCCTAACATGAAGACCTTATTTATGATTAGTAACACTTCCCATACTCACTCAATCCCACTATGATCATCAACCACAAATACTCTTCAATTTTCATGTGTCTTGACATGGATTATCAATAGTACCAATAGTACCTATTAGTATCTATCTCTAAAAATCATTTCTTCTTTTTATTATTAGAATTTTATGATATTGATATAACTTATGGGAAAACATAAAAAATAATTCTCTAAATTCTTATTCACTTATTCTTATTCTTCTTCGATAAACATGATCCACTCTACAAAATTTCAATAGATTTACACTTTTCAATTCATAGTGTCCTCTAAAGGAATGTAACATTGATTACTTTATTTTTACCTTTCTTCACTACACAATATATTCAATAGTAGAATATAGTATATTGTTATTCTAAATTAATTTCCTTCTATTATTACTTCTTTATTTTTCCATATAATCTTGTGATTACTATATCCTTAATCTGAATATAGAAAAACTATAATTAAATTATAAAAACCATATTTTTGATTTAAAAATGGTCAATATCTCTCTCGATAAAGGCCAGACATTTATCACCCCAATTAGATTGATATATTCATAAATAAAACATCACAATTATTCCTAAAGATCTCTGATATCCCAATTCATTATTACTTCAACAATATCCACTTTCTAATTACTGGATTTCTCATTGGGAATGTGTAGAAACCCACATGTCCTCATCATGGAGTAACCCACTTATTTTATTCGCACCTTTATTTTTCTCATATAGATTCATAAATATTCGAACAATAATTTTATCTATAACATTAGGATCATTAAATCATCATATGAATTTGATATCCATGAGATGATATCTTTATATGTTAATATTATTCAATATGGGATAATGATATCATATCCAATGATTTTTATTTCCCAATTGAAAACTCCTAATAATTCTCATGTAAACCCTTACATATCTTCCAGTTGACCCTTTAATATCATAGTGAACCACCAAGACATTAAAATATCTAATGATCAATCCTTAAATATTGACCTATGTTTTTTTCTTAAAATTAGTATGTTTTTCTTTTACATATCATGCTAAGGAACCCTGATGTATCATGTTGAGGCTCTCTATATTTCCAATTTATAGTATACCCAATCATAGAAATATTTATGAATTGATTTTAGAAAACTTTTTTTACTCACAAATGTTATCTTACTTATTATCCAGTATATTATTTCGTATGAAATGTTACATTATAATTTATCTTAAATATCATCTTAAGTACCATTTTTCATTCCAGTGTATTCCAACACTTTCACGTATTCGAGTATACATTTTTTGAAAAAACATTATGTTATTAATACCTAGTTATGATTTCCCCTATATATTAAATACTATTCATAATTTTACCTTCAAATCATAATTCGAAAAATTCTTTAAAACTTTTCAAAACAGTTCCCAACAATCTTATGGAATCTCTATTCACACAAGTATATCTCAAAACAACTTGTAGCCTTTTTTAAATTTTCATTATATTTCTAATTCTCTAAAAAAAAATTCAAATCCTAACATCTTATGAGTACTCAACATTTATTTCCTTAATATATCTCCACTACCACATCAATTCAAACTTCAAAATAAATCTTATATCATCATCTTCCAATGGATATTCTTTGTATATTGAATCTACGCATATTATTGATAATGAATGGATAAATTATAATTATTAAATCCATATTTTCACTTCAAAAGAACAACTAAATTCTCCATAAACCTTATTTGGCTTCTCTGACATTTCATGAACATGTTTTAGATAGTTCTCTTTTCATCCAAAAACAAATATCCTTTATTACGAAAAGACGAGCTCAAAAATCATGGGATATATAAATTTAAACATCCCATAATATATTTTCATAAGAACTCTATGTTGTAGAAAATTTTTTCTATTGGATAGTAAAATATCATCATCATCCTCATATCCCACATTAAATGGGATTTTGATTAACATATCTAATTAAAGGAAACATCAATATAAGTGATCTATAGGATCTCTAAGATGATAGAGTTTGATTCCTAAGGCCAAATATTGTTTAATTTGATTACATGTATATTTTATTATTAGAATATTAATATAATTTTTTATCATGTATTTTTCATTGTTTTAAATGAATATATTATAATAGTGTCACAGAGTATTTGTTTCATTGATAAGGTCATAAAATTACCCTGTTATGATGACATCCTTGAAGTGTCATTATGATGCTCATAAATATTTTTCGAGTTTCATATAATGCTCTATGATGGGACACATAGAACGTGAAATTCAGGTGTCATTACCCATAAATGGATGAGTCTTGGTACCTTGAATTTTTCATTAATTAAGCTCCAAGACTGGAGATTATGAGAATATACCCTTCTATAAGAAGTCCACATGTTTTAGTTTGATCAAATATTCCTCTTTATGAGATTTTCTCTTAGACTTTGATATTATTATAAAGGAATTTCATTACTCATGCACTAGGATTTACCAATCACAACCATTACATTGTTTGTTTGTCTGAAGTATGGTACCTTGGATTCATCTTGAATAACTTGTAATTGATGTATATGTCAAGGAAGTATTTTTCTATTTCATCATTATGTAAGTTGATATCATGACTCTTTTATTATAATAGAACAAATGACTTAAATTCATAATCCATTGTGTAATGATGTGTTTATTTGAAAGAGTTAAAGAATGAAATTTCTATAATATTTTGGAGTGACATAGACGTGAATCCTACATGATGATATATTCTGATGGAGGGATTATATTATATAGTGAGTACTCATATATGTTTATCAGTGTTGAAAAATTATGTTCTTTCACTAGGGTTCCTTGACTCATTATTTGACAGTAATCAGGGAAATTAAAAATTACCACCTAATGCAAATGACAAGTAATCCAAGAGGGTCGCAGAATAATTATTACCATTGATCTTTATTAGATTTCATTTAAATTGAATTAGTAGAATAAATATTATTCTCAAGGATAAGGAATAATTTTATTCATGTATTACAGATCAAAAATATTTCTTAATGAATGAAATTTTTATTTTAATATTTATTTTGGTATTCATCAAATTTGGGGGATTTTGAATGTTCCAATAAAATTTTTGATGAAAAATATTAACTAAACGATCAATAAAAAAAATTATTATTTAGAACGCTATATTTTTAACCATAGTATTATAATATTTTTATTATTATGTAACATGTGGTTTAATAAATATTATTATATTACATAAGGGTTAGGATGAAATTAAATGATATTTTAACATAAAATATTACTTTTCAAATATTTTTTTCTTTATGTTATCCATTGTTAAATCAATAAAATGAACATAGAGAATCATTGGGCACAATAGACTTCTTAGTCCCTCAGATTATTCCACACATATTCTCAAGAATGTGAATAACTCCTTCATACTTGAAGGATATTAAAGTGTCTAAAATGAAAAATGCAAGATGATTGATACACTATGCTAACACCTAGTGATCAATCGACGTCATTTTGAGGTCAAAAGAGAACACATGGATCACTGTTAGAGGGATTCTATACATGGATCCTAAAAGTTCAATGAAGCTAATATGAAGAGGGATTTTCTGGTTAATCAATATATATATCGAAAAAAGATCATAAGATAGGGTAATTATTTTTCTGATCATAAATTAATTAATTATAAACTTAATGTTCAATGATCCTCTAAAATAAATTCTATACTCTATGTAAATATTATATGGGAAAAAATTTTGATCATAGAATTCACATCATATATAATATTGTGAATGATCCAATAAATCGAAAAAAAATTGTTTATTTATGCCCTTTCAAGGAGGTTCAACTATGCCCAAAACCTAGACACAGTATTAATGGGGTCACGCTTTAAATTTCTAATTACATATTTTATTCTTCATATATATGAACAAAAGTAGTTAGATATTTTATTTTAATAATATTAATTAATTAATCCCATTTAAATTAACAAGTTCTGTACATATTAGTCATCATCTTTTTGTTTATAATTTTCTAAAATATATAAAAACATACGATGATTGGAAAATTATGGGCTCAGGATGTTCCTGGGATTCTTTCTAGATAGCATGGGATTATATGGAATTTAGACAGAGTAAATTCCAAATACCCAATTGCACTATACTTGTATATGTTGTGTGATCCATGATGCACCAAATAGTAACAACATGCAGTGTATTTATTTCACACTACATGATGTCTAGAGTATCTAGGAAAACAATAAATCAAATTACATAGCTTTTAGCTCATATAGAAATTTATTTCTACACTTTTTAGTAAATAAAATCTCTCATGTTATGTAGCTATATACAAGGTCAAATCCATGTGAGATAGGTTTCATGGAGGAACGAGGTCATATAAAACATGTAGTTGGGGTACATGGCGTGTAATTCATTATTTCACTCGTCTAAAGTACACACTGAGCAATTCAGTGACACATGAATACATATAACGACCATGCTCCTGGTTCCTCCCAGAGGTGCCCCATACCCGGTTAGTCACATGATGTGGAGAGAATTTCTGCAAACATCAGAGGCTACCGACCAGCAGGGAGGGCGTTCAATGTGATAGTGACGAAATTATTCCCTCATTGGCATAGTAACATAGTGGAAACAAACAGATGACAGTAGAGGAAGCAGTAATACCATTCAATAAGTAAATACCGGATTACTAAAAATAATTAAATTAATACATCATATATATAAAAAATGATTCATGACAAAGAAATCTAAGAAAGAAGCCAAATAGACACAATTTTTTAATATAGAACTAAACCAAAGTACAATGGAAAACATGTAAACAACCTTAATAGTATCGCAAGCCTCATATTGGTCCCATGCAGTCCAGCTCCACAGAAATCAATTACCTGATGTACAAGGGTGCTTCCCCATATCCATCTCTGAGACAATATAATCTGTTTGGGCCTAGAAGAAATACTCAAACAGGGTGTGAGATGAATCCTTGTAGGTAACCACCCAGGACCTCTATATAACTATTAGTGAATAAATATAGCGGGAAATATGAAAAATAAAGTAATAAACAAAGAAGCACACAATGTAAACAATCATATACTTTCAACTAAATTCATTTACCTTTACTAATTATTAAAAAAACACTAGAAACCCTTTAATAAGTTCTCATAGTCTAACCCCTCTTGTTCATCTTAGAGAAAGACTCTCCGAGGAAGCAGTCACCATTAATTCCTCATGTGGTCTCGTAATGGTAAACTATAGACTCTCTGAGGAAGCACTCAATATCCAATTCACCATGTGGTATCACAATGTGTAACTATAGACACTCTGAGGGAGCACTCATGTACATCCACTCTATGGTCTCACAATGTGAAAAGTATAACAGACACTCTGGGAAATCCCTCAGCGTCCATTCCCCCTACAGTCTCACTACCCCAGGTTCCCACAACCCTGTGTAAAAAAATCGTGCACAAACAATATTCAGAAGAAAAAGTAAATATCCAATACTACTTGTCTAAAAAACTATAATGCATATCACAATAATGATATATAATAATCACTCCGTCCTAACAACAGTAGGCATGGAATGAGAAACAGCCAATCAAGAAATTCTAGACCCAACATCCACAATCAAAAAACATGGGAAAACACGTCCATAGAAAGGTAATAAACTAGATTCTTAATAAAACATCCCTACTCAAGAAAAAAAAACCACAGTATGCATTAATAGGGTTGACTTCCATAAACATGAAACACCTGAAACAAGGGTATTGCGCACTTCTTTGAAATATAATTCCACAAAATCATTGGAATGACACAAACCACCAACCTCGACGTTGTACAATCGATATAGTTGAACCTCATCCTTTGAATTGACCAAGAATGTGTTAGATCTACAAAAATGTATAAAACGTTCAACCAAGGATATCTCATGAAATATGAGGAATCGATAGATGAGGCTCTAGAATAAGGAAAAATTAACTAATGTGATTCCAACGCAATCGAAGTTGTTCAATTTGGAGAACAGACGGAAAACAGGGTCTTAGAGAAGAATCAGTGATATACACTACTCCTAGACGAGACGATGCTAGAAAAAGACGGTTCTATAGATTAGACATGACCCTGGTCTGATATAACAATTAAAAATAAAAATACATGGTGTTTTCCCTAAGGATAAATGGTGTGTATAGGTCTTTAGTGGGCCTCAATTTAGGTGGCCTCCATATCACCCTATACAGCCTTGTACTTGACCATTACAGGGCCAGTACATGGCATGTACTTATGAAATTTCTAGAAACTCTTATTTCTCTTGAAACACCAAAAAAAAATATCCATATCTGAAAAATAAGATATGGGTTCTTACAAACTTCCCCCTTAAATAATGTCATCCTCGAATTTCCCTAAGAAGGAGGTGAAGAAGAATCCTCGAACAACTCAGGCCACTATTATCCCACATCATCCTCCCTCTCCCAAGTCTCATCCTATACATTGTTTTGCTTCCATAGAACCCATACCAGAGGAACAAACAAGACACCAAGAACCTTCACGCAGTGATCAATAATCTTGATAGGATGCTCCTCAAACTATTCATCCACCTCTAACTCAGCCTCCTTGGGTTGGAAAATATGAGACAGGTCTGAGAGGTAATGTCGCAACTGAGAAATGTGGAAGAGGTCATGCATATACCAATACCTCTAAGATAACTGTATCCAACAGGAAACTGGTCCAACTCTCTCCAAAACCTCAAATGTATTAACGTATCATGGGGAAAGTTTTCCCTGCCCTCTAAAACCTCATGTGTCACAAACATGGTGCGACCTATAGGAAAACATGATCTCCAACCTTGAACTCCAGAGGTCGTCTCCGATGATCAGCATAAGACTAATGGCGTGACTGTGTAGTAGTAATTCTCTTACAAATCATCTCCACCTACTCTATGGTCTACTTGAAAAGATGAGGTCCCAACATAACTACTTCTCTTGCTTCCATCCTATATAGGGATGATTGGCATGGCCTATTGTACAAAGCCTCCTAGGGTTCCATCTAAATAGTTTTTCAAAACAATTATTATACGAAAACACCACGAGAGGTATGTGATTATCCCAAGAACCTCCAAAATCTTGGACGCATACTCGAAGCATGTCATCCAGCACCTATATCGTATAGTCAGACTGTCCATCTTTCTGAGGATGGTAAGATGTACTCAGAAGTACCTATGTACCGAAGGCCTCTATATCCCATTCAAGACCTGAGAAGTAAAATGGACAACCCTCTTTGAAATTATTGAGTGTGGAACCCCATGTTAATGTATGTCTTCATGGATGTGGAACCTTCCAAAGACATCTACACTAAATGTTTCCTTGATTGGTAAAAAGTGGGAAACCATCGTGAGTCTGTCAATGACAACCCAAACTGTATCGTTCCCTCAAAGAGACCTCAGTAAGCCCTTCATGAAGTCCATCGCAACATCATTCCACCATCAATCAGGAATGGGTAACTGTTTCACAAACATTGATGGTCTCTTATACTCTGCCTTCACCAGTTGATTGGCGGAACATATCATGACAAAACCTACAACATATCCCTTCATGCATGGCCACCAATACTGTCACAGTAATCCTTGATACATATTGGGGACACAAGGATAAACTACCCAAACTCAATAATGAAAATCCCACATCTACTCCTCGCGTCTGTCTTCTGACACCCATAGGTTCTCATGAAAATGCAAGATCTCATCCTCACCTATGGTCCATCCAAAAATAGGATCCTCTCTCAACACAAACTCCCATAGAAATTGGCCTTTAGAATCTTATATATGCCTCTTTCTCACTCGATCAAGTAGAGTATAGGTAATATCTACTGAATAAAGAAATGTATTCCCCTGTCTATCGTGAACCTCCGAATGCTTCTTAGAGAATAAATCCACAAGCAACCACCCATTGATGGCCTCCTGAACTGCTTGTATCTGAGTCCTCCTGCTCAATGCATCAGCCACCGTGTTGCCTTTCTCATGTGTATAGGCATGGTTGAAAACAAAGGACCGAGGGTACTCAACCCACCTTCACTAACTCAAATTTAGACTCGGCTGAGTGAAGATATACATAAGATTATTTGGTCAGTGAAAACATCAAAATTCTCTCCCATAAAATATCATCTCCAATATCATAATGCAAGTACAACTGTAGCCAACTCAAAATCAGATGTTGGGTAATTCCACTCATGTGTCCTCATTTGTTGAGACCCGTACACAATGACTCCTTCCCCCTAAATAAGCTATGCTCCCCTCCTGATACCTGAAGTATCAAAATAAACTGTGTAACTCTTTCCTAGATCAGGAAAAACTAGTATTGGTGCTGCAGTCAAACTCCCTTTCATCTCCTAAAAGGCTGAGTCAAATAAATATTTCCACAGGTACTTCACACCCTTCTTAGTCAGGACTGTCTGTGGTGATGCTTAGCGTGAAAAGTCCTATATTAAACATCTATTGTAACAATCCAGTATGAGAAAACACTGTACCTAAAATACGTTCTACGGCTACACCATGGAAACTAATGCGCTCACCTTTTCTAGGTCTACTAACAATCTTGTATCTTATATAACATGACCTAATAAGTGGATATGGTCCATCCAAAAGTTGAATTTTGAGAGCATATCATATAACTAATGCTCTCTCAGTGTACTCAATACGATCTCTAGATGGGTAGCATGGTCATGCCGAGTGTGAGAGAACACCAAGATATCTTCCACAAAAACCACCATGAAGGAGTCCATGTATAGATGAAACACTCGGTTCATCAATTCCATAAAAACTACAGGCACGTTCGTGAGACCAAACTGCATAACCACATACTCGTATAGACCATACTTTATCTGAAAGGCTATAAGAGGTATATTAGATGATCTAATGTGTAACACCTCGACACCAGAAGCCCAGAGGCAGTGAATTATTACGTATCATTGTAATGATCACAAAAGATCAAGTCTCGAAATACTGATTAGTTTAGTAGCCATAGAGGTACTAGATACATTCATAATGATTACATTACCTCACAAAATGGATAACTAGAAAAAAATTGTTTACATAGACAAAACTGAGATCCCATACACTATCCATGTAGGTTAGTCATAATATACTTCATCTCATCCTTGGAAAAATAAAACATAGAAATGGGTGAGATCAGATGCTCAGTAAGGATAACAATATAGTAGAAAATTTCATAAATAAGCATAAAAATTGAAGGAAATGAATAAAACTAAAACAAAAGCCTTTTAAACTTGAACATCAGCATAATATGGAAAATATAAAATCAAATAATGCAATTTACTTATTCACATGGATATTCTACTAGTCGAATAATCACATGCAATACCAATAACCACTTTCATAATGATGGAATGCATAATGCTGGACTTCATAACCACATAGTCAAAGCCTTGTGATAAGAATAAAAATAAGATTTTTTCAAGGGCATGTTCCATGACACTAGTTTGTTTAATGAGACCTACCTATGCATCGAGGAGCTATAGCGGGATCCACCCGTCACTTACTAAGTCCAATTCATTCCTCATATGAAAAGGTTTAATCATAACATAAACATTCGTATTAAAACGAGCATAAGAAATGCCAAACGTTATCCATAAACCATGAATTGTATGAAAATAACACATCCACATTCAAACATATCACAAAACCTTCAATACAATGTGGATGTTTTGTATCATAATAAATCAACTTCAAATAAGCTTAAAATCCATCGAAGGATATTGACATAGATGAAATCAAAACATTTTTTAGAGAAATATCTCTTTATATTTTGAAATCATTTAATAAAACATTTATTTTGAAAATATTCTTATAATCTTGTAAGGGAATCTTCGACGGTGTTATAACAGTAGAAAATAGCCGCACCCACCGTATAATTTAAAAAAACATTCTTACCTTAATTTTGTTGAAAAGGTGAAAATTACCTTGTTTGGAAAATGACGGAATGATTTCATTAAACCATTTTATAAATAGTAAAACAAAGGTATAAATGAATTTAACCCGTAGTCTTGTAAATAGTAAAAATGTTTTTAAATACATTTTTATGAAACATGGATGTGGATGATAATTATTTCCCTGTTGATACTTACGTAAAAACAACGTCAGATAATAAAGAGATTGTGAAATTAACCATTACATTGTACTTTTCCTTGGTCGAGGTTAGGTTAACCTCTTATATAATGGTGAATTAATTTTTATTAAATTATAAAAGAATCATATACATTAATATGATATAATATATGATCTTTAAACATTGCTCTATTAATAATATCTTAGTATTATCATTGTTTTGGGTGTAAAATGATTCGTTTTCCTTTATATGCATTGTTACATAGGTAATGTTTGTTATGGATAGGATGCATATTATTCATATTCAGAATTATATTAAGTATTTAAACATTATTTTTAATAATCTAATTAAATTATTCTTGAATGGATACGATGGGGAATGAATCTCATCGCCTTCGTGGAGACGGTAATCCGTACGTACACATGGGCGACAATATCATTCTTTTGATAGTAAAATAATATATAATTTGATGGAATATCATATATAAATAATCATTATAATGTTATATTTATTATTTACATCAATTACATATCATTATTATACCCATCCAAATAATAATGTATTGAATAACAATTACACCACGACGTGGAGACGGGAAGCCGTACGTACACACATATGGAGACATGTCATTCAAATGATAGATAAAATAATGAATATGGTTATACCATATTTATAATAACATCACATTATATAGAATATATTGGAGTTATTATTTTATAATGGAAACAATAAAGAAAGAGGAAGTGGAAGAAAAAAGGAACATGAAAGAGGTGATGAAATATTTACCTCTTCTTCGGGTTCTTCCTTTTGATCTGATCAAAAGGGATCCTTAGGTTGGATTTCTGACTAAAGATTGGACATCAGAATGAAGGTAGGATAGTTTATAGGGTATTTGGGTAGGTTTCGGCTAAGACAAATGGATTTGAAGGTGTGAATTAGAGAGAAGGGGGGTTCCCTTTTATAAGAGTGGTGAGGGGCACCTTAGAAAAAGCTAGAAATATTATCTTATAATAAAAACATTTTCGTTTTCTAATGGCTCCAAAATAAATTATTTAAATAATAAGGTTGGGATGGGTTTAAAACCACTCAACCAATGGGTTTTATACAGGTTTGAGTCACTACATTAAATTTATCTTTTAGATTTAACTCTTAGTTAAATAGTTTGACATTTACCATGTCTATTTGTATTTTTATATTATATGGTTAATAAACATACTATAAACTTCCAAGAGAACCAGATGTGGTTAATTAATGATAAACCTATCATTATATAACTAATTTGGCCGAAACAAAGATTTTTATATATTTAATATCAATTAATAATATAATATTTTTAAAAAAATCTATTTTATGTCAATTTTGACACTATTTGGTATTTTGTTTTTTCTAAATTCATAACAGCATTATTACTTAGAAAAAAATTCATCCAATCGACCCTAACATGTCATATTAAACTAGAAAATTAGTGTATATCATAAAAAGTCTCAAATAACATTTATTTGGATATTTATAATATCAATTATTCTAATATTTCATTAATTATGTAATTAATGCATCATCATTGTGTCATAAATAAATTAAATTATTTAATTTATAAAAATAATAAATAAAATACCAATATGTAGAAAATATAATTAATATTTCTAATGAATATTTATAGTCGAATTTAGATTATGTTTAACCCTATATTAAAAATGGTTTAGTTATTAAACATTTAATTTAACACTTTTAACTCTTCTTTGAATTAGATAATAATAATTGTCCTAATCAAGTCCATGTGGATATAAAGGATCATATTTTATTCCCAAGATTGTTTTTGGTCGAATTACACTTATCCAATATAATTAATACATGTGTTAGGGTAATAATAATATCATTTTTACCCTTAATTACCCTATTTACTTTTAACCGTGCTAAATAAAAATAAAATGTTACTATTCACCAAAAATTATTTTCAACTTATTGAACCAAATTTTACTTAATAATATCAACCATGCATCTCAGATTTTTTTAAATGCAACTCAAAGAAGTGGTAAAAATATGTTTTATGTAAATTTGCAAATGCTCTTAGGAGGTGGATAATAGATGGTAAAAAGGTCAATAAAATTTTTATGTATCTAAAATAATTATAAATTGACTCCAATGACTTTATTTGAAATTATATAGGTATTATGTATGTATTTTTACCTAAAATAAATTAAATTAAAATAAATTATTATTTAAATGAAAATTGGGTTTTAAACTATAACTCAGTGTTTTTCACTATTCATCAAAAATTGAAAGTTTTCATAACAATACCAAAAATTAACCCTAGGCTAATTTCGATATTCCGAATCCAAAAATGAAGTCAATTTTGAATGATAAAATTTTTAAAATTTCAAAAATTGGGTATTACTATTCAAAACAGCTAGTTTGATTGGTTGTGGTGTGTTACAACTTGAAGTTGCATACTACACGCGCTATTTTATTATTCAAAGAGAAGGGTACCGTTGAAGCTTGGGGTGATACATTATCCCCTCCATCAAATAATTTCATCCTTGAAATTACTTGAATATTACTGCATAAAAAACTCAGGAGGTTATTTATCATAAGTTCTCTAAGTTCCCACATTGCCTCTTCCATCTTATGGTTTCTCTGTAGAACATTTATCAGACGAGTCGTCCGGTTTCTCAGAACTTGTTCTCTTGTATCAAGAACCTTGAAAGGATCTTCACAATAAGATATATCAGGTTCCAGTTCTAATACCTCGTAGTTGAGTACAAGCGTTGGGTCAGGAAATTATTTTCTCAATAGTGATACGTGGAATACATCGTGAACATTGGAGAGACATGGCGCCATTTCCAAATAGTAAGTTGTAACCCCAATTCGTTCTAGAATCTCGAAAGGCCTAGTGTACCTTGGACTCAATTTACCCTTCTTACCGAAATGTATAACACCCTTCTATGGAGATATCATCAAGAAAACATGATCTTCTACCTGAAATTACAAATCCTTCATTAAATTATCAACATAGCTCTTCTACCTACATTAAGCTGCTTTGATGTGGGTATGAATTGCCATAACATTTTTCATCATTTCCTTCACATGTTCTGGGCCTATGAGTTTTCTTTCACCAACATCATCCCAACAGGTTGGTGTGTGACATCTCTTTCCATATAACGCTTCAAATGGTGTCATCTGAATACTTGAATGGAAGCTATTGTTATAGGAAAATTCTTCCAGAGGTAAATATTGATCCCACATACCTTTAAAGTCAAGTGAGAAAGATCTCAACATGTATTCTAAGGTTTGAATAGTCCGTTCTGATTGTCCATCAGTTTGGGGGTGGTATGCAGTGCTCAAACGATGTTCGTTATCGAGGGCTTTCTGAAGAATTTTCCAGAATATTGATGCAAAATGGGGATCTTGATCAGAAACAATATATAGGGGTACTCCATGAAGTCTTACAACTTCATTAATATAAATTATTTCTAAACGTTCAAGTGGTAAATCTTCTATTATAATAATAAATTGTGCTGACTTGGTAAGACGATCAACAATGACCCATATTGCATCGTTCCTTCTAGGAGTCTTCGGTAGTCCCATGACAAAGTCAATCGTAATATTATCCCATTTTCACTCAGGTATGGGAAGAGGATGCAAGACTCCTCCAGGTTGTTGCCTTACATATTTCTCTTGTTGACAAACCATACATATTTACACAGAATCAACAATCTCCCTCTTCATGTTGTCCCACCAATAATGTTAAATCAAATCTCTATAAATCATAGTGGAACCAGGAGGTATAGAGAAATTGGAACTATGAGCATCATCCGACAATTCCCTTTTTAGATCGGGTATATCGGGAACACAAATTCTCTTCCCAAATTTCAAAATTCCATCTTCATACACAAAGTCACTCAATCTCGTGTCATTCACAGCTTTAATCATCCTTTGAAACTCTTCATCATCGGCCTGAGAACTCTTTATCCTTTCTAGTAAAGATGGTTTGGCAACCATTTGAAAAGAGTATTAATGTTTCACCTTCCATGGTGATTCCCATATCCATATTTACTAGATCCGTGTATATTGGATCCTTTTAAACTCTCATCTTGTGCAAAACTCCATGATCCTTTCTAATCAAAGCATATTCCACTTTATTTTCCTTCCTCGGGTGGTAGTGTATAGTGAAATCATAATCCCTGAGTATTTCAATCCATCTCCTTTGCCTCATGTTGAGTACTTTCTGTGAGAAAATATAATTCAAACTCTTGTAATCGATATATTTCTCACATTTTTCACTGTAGAGATACTGTCTCCAAATATTCAAAGAAATTATTATATATGCTAACTCAAGATCATGATTAGGATAGTTTTGATCATGGATTTTTAGCTATCGTTAAGCATAGGAAATAACCCTATCATTATGCATAAAGAAAAAACCAAGTCCTTTCTTTGACCCATCACTATAAATAACAAACCCATCATTCCCCGATGTTAGAGTCAATATAGGAGCATTGACTAATCTTCACTTCAATTCTTCAAAACATTCTTCACACTCTTTTGACCAAACAAATTTAACCCCTTTTAATGTGATATTTGGTAAAGGGTTATCCAACTTGGAAAAATTCTGGACGAAACATTGATAATAACCTACAAAACCAATAAAACTGTGTACCTTAGTTATACTCATCGGTGCTGGCCATTCTTGTATTTCCTTGGCCTTTGAAGGATCAACATATATTCCATCTATAGAGACAATATGGCAAAGAAACGAAATCTCCTGAAGCCAGAATTCACACTTGCTAAACATCCCATATAATTCATGTCTTATAAGAGTCTTTAGGATAATGCGCAAGTTATTATAATGATATTCATTGCTTTTGGAGTATACCAATATATCAATAATAAATACCACTACAAATTCATCAATATATTCCTTGAAAACCCTATTCATTAGATCCATGAAGACTGAGGGTGAATTAGTCAATCCAAAAGGCACTACTATTAAATCGAAATGCCCGTACCTGGTTCAAAATACTGTTTTTGGAATGTCTTACATCTTCACACAGAACTGATGATATTCAGATGGAAGGTTAATCTTCAAAAAGTATTGAGCTCCAGGAAGTTGGTCAAATAAATCATCAATGTGAGATTGGGGATACTTGTTCTTTATTATTATAAAATTGATCACCATGTATTCAATGCACAACCTCATAGATCCATCTCTCCTCTTAACAAAAGGGAAGGGGAACCCCATGGAGAAACACTAGGGAGAATAAATCCCATATTACTCAATTCCTCTAGTTGTTTCTTTAGTTCCACTAATTACACAGTGTCCATTCTATAAGGGGACCTTGATATGGGCCTTGAACCAGGAATTAGGAATTAGGTCAATGGAAAACTCAATTACTCATTCTAGAGGATGTCCAGGTAAACCCTCTGGAAACACATCAACATATTCTTGAACAATAGGTACATCCTCTATTTGAACATTCATTTCATCACCCATAGTTATTTCAATCTCTTCCTCCCCAATAATTTAATTTATTTGAGCTACTGGGGGCGGATCTAGATGAGAATTTGGTGGTGACTTTTCTGCTCTAAATATAAGGTAGTCCTTATCATCATCAAAAATCGTAACCTCTTTCTTTTTTACAATAAATTTTCACATCATGGTCTAAAAGAAAATCCATACATAGGATTATATCAAATTCAACCATGGGTATGACGATGAGATTAGTAGATAAAGAACATTTATATGCCCTAATGGGGACTAATTCACAAAACTTTCTTATAATGATACTTCCCTAAGGAGGTTTTACTTAAAACTACCTTGTTAAATTAAATTGGAAATATATAATTTTATTAGCAAACTAGGAAGATATGAAACATTGTGATGATCCAGAATCAAATAAAACATTTTCTAAACTTGAGGAAACCATTAAATTACCTTCCACCACATCTTTTGGAGCATCAACCATAGCAGTAGTGATAGCATAAGCATGGACTTGATCCCCAATCCTTTTCTGAGGTAATTTCCCCTAAATCCTACATTATTCATTTTTATAATTCCCCCTTTATCTACAATTGTAGAATTCAACATCAACAACCTCTTTCTTCCCCTTGCAAACATGATCTTGGTGGCCTTTTTCACCACATATGTAAAAGACTCACATTCCCTTCAGACATATACCAGGGTGTTTCTTCCCACATTTACTACATGATGGATATTCAACATTTCCCTTATTCCCCTTATTTCCATTTCCAGAGTGTTCAACATATCTCTTCTTCTCTTTCTTTTCTTTAATGTCATAAGACTTAGAGAATTCTTTTTCTGTCATGATAGCACATTAGACAATATCTTCGTATGACTAGAAGTATTGTGAGACTAATGCTTGATAGAGAAATGGTTTTAACCCATCAATGGGATGATCAATATTACTTATTGGGTTACGTATATAATCATCAGCATGCCACAGTATCCTTGTAATGTTATCTTCATACTTCGCGACATTCTCATCATTTGTTTTCCTCAGACTCAGAAATTTTCTTTCCATATCCGCTCGATGGTCACGAGGAATGTATTTTTCTACGAAAATTTCTTTAAACTCCCTCCATTACATATTTGATACTTGATCATCTTCCTTTGTGTTTTGAATCAATGACCACCTTTGATCATCATCTCCAGTGAGGTGGTAAACTACCATGAAAACGTTTTCCCTTTCGCTACTCCCCAGGGTGGGGAATATTTTTTCTTTGGAATTTATCTATTTCTTGGATACTAGTGGATTTGTTTCCCCATTGAACATTGGTGGTTGTTGCCTCATGATGCGATCTAATATTGATCATATATTCTATGGATTAGGGTGCTCCATATAGGTAAGGTTACTATTCATAACCTGAGTGAGTTGACCCAGTATGGTGATTAGCTGATCAGCACCAGTTGCATCACCATCTACACTATAATTATCTTCAGTAGGAGGGAAATCTATACATGGAGTGCATGGATTGATACGGTTTCCATTCCTTCCACTTGGCACCATTTCTAAACAACGGCATAAACTAGATTTGTTTATGAATCACAATACATAAATCCAAACTTGTAAATTACTAAACATAGATTGAAAAGTTTATGGATATAATCCATAATCATAAAAATGATTTCTTTGAGGAAGTATATACTCATAAAACCTTAATAATGGTTTGTAATGAAAATAATAATTATCCTAAGCATATCCCCCAGGAGTGTCATAACCAAGAGTGCATCAAGGCTCGTTGTTGTGCATCAGTTATCGTTCAAGTCTAGAACAAAGTAGTGTTTTTGGGTTTTACCCCTAGTTGCATATGTTCCAAATCCGCCTCTACCTACTCGTATCAAGACTAGGATGTATTTCATTGAAAACTCACAAAATCTCTACAATACCAAAATTATAGGAAGTTCTTCTATACTAATCCTCAAAGTATATCATAGGGTAATGTTCTCTAATGAGATTTTTTCTAAATCTAGATTCCAAGGTTTGTAAAAAACATACTCTGATACCAAATGTAACACCCTGACCCTAGAAGCCCAGATTCGATGCATTATTACATATCATTTCCATGATCACAAAAGATCAAGTATCGAAAGACCGATTAGTTTAGTAGCCTTAGAAGTAATAGATACATTCATAAGGTTTACATTACATCATAAAATGGAAAAATACAACAAAATTGTAACCATTTAAAACAATGGGATCCCATAGACCATCCCTGCAGTTCAGCCATATTAAACATCTTCTCATCCTGGGAGAAATAAAACATAGAAAGGGGTGATCTCAGATGCTCAGTAAGGATAACAATATAGTAGAAACATTCATAAATAAGCATAAACATGTAAAGAAATGTATAAAACTAAAACAAAATCTTTTTAAACATGAACTTCAGCATAAAATAGAAAACATAAAATCAAATAATTCCATTTACATATTCATATGGATATTATACTAGTCAAATAATCACATGCAATATCAATATCCACTTTCATAATGATAGAATGCATAATACTAGACTTCATAACCACATAGTCAAGTCCTTGTTCCAATACTATAAATAAGATTTTGTCAAGCCCTTTTTCCAAGACACTAGTTTGTCTCATGAGACATACTGATGCATCTATGAGCTATAGCGGGCTCCACCCGTCACTTACTAAGTCCAATGCATTTTTCATATGAAAAGGATAAAACATAACATAAACATTTGTATAAAAAATTGCATACTAAATGTCAATATAATATCCATAATCCATGAATGGTATGAAAATAACACATCCATAGTCAAACATATCACAAAACCGTCAATACAATATGGATGTTTTGTATCATAATATATCAACTTCAAATAAGCTTAAAATCCATCAAAGGATGTTGACATAGATGAAATAAAAACATTTTTTAGAGAAATATCTCTTTCTATTTTGAAATAATTTAATAAAACATATATTTTGATAGTATTATTATAAGCTTTTAAGGGAATCTTCTTTGGTGTTATAACGGTAGAAAATAGCCGCACCTGCCGAATATGTTAAAAATTACATTCTTACCTTAATTTTGTCGAAAAGGTCAAAATTCCTTTTTTGGAAAACGCCATAAAGATTCCTTTCAACCATATTATAAATAGTCAAAGAAGGGTATAAATTACACTAACACATAGTCTAGTAAATTGTAAAAATATTTTTAAATTCATTTTTAAGAAACATGGATGTGGATGATAAATATTTCCCAGTAGATACTTACGTGAAAACAACCATGGATAATAAAGAGATCGTGAAATTAGCCCTTACCTTGTACTTTTCCTTGGTCGAGGGTAGGTTATCCTCCGGTATAATGGTGGAATTATTGTTATTAAATTATAAAAGAATCATATACATTAATATGATATCATATAGGATCTTTTAACATTTCTTTGTTAATAATATCTTAGTATTATCGTCGTTTCGGGTGCCAACTAATTCTTTTTCCTTTATATGCTTTGTTACGTAAGTAATTTTTTTTATGGATAGAATGTATCATATTCATTTTCAGAATTATATTATGTCTTTAAAAATTATTTTTAATCGTCTACTGAAAATTAGTCTTGAATGGATATGGTGGGGAATGAATCACATCACGTCCGTGGATACGGTAATCCGTACGTACACACGAGCGACAATATCATTCTTTTGATATTAAAATAATATATAATTGGATGGTATATCATATATACAGAATCAATATCATGATATATTTATTATTTACATCAATTACACATCACTATTATACCCATCCAAATAATAATGTATTGAGTAACAATTACCCCATGATGTGGAGACGGTAAGTTGTACGTAAGCATGTATTGTGACATGTCATTCAAAGGATGGATAGAATAATGAATATGGTTGTACCATATTTATAATAACATCAAATTATATATAAGATATTGGAGTTATTATTTTATAATGGAAACAACAACGAAAGGGTAAGTGGAAGAAGAAAGGAACTTGAATGAGGTGATGAAATATTTGCCTCTTCTTCGGGTTCTTCCTATTGATTTGATCGAAATGGCTCCAAAGGATGGATTTCGGACAAAAAGAAGGCATCTTTGATGAAGGTATGATATTTTAGAGGGTATTTTTGTAGGATTTTGAGAATTAAAATGGCTTTGAAGGTGTTAATTAGAGAGAAGGGGGAGTGACCTTTTATAAGAGGGGTGAGGACACCTTTGGGAAAGCTAGATATATTATTTTCAAATAAAATAATTTTTGGTTTATAATGTATAAAAAATGAATTATTTAAAGGATAAGGTGGTGATTGGTCGAAAAACACTCAACCAATAGGTTTTAGATAGGTTTGGGTCTCTATATTAACTTTATCTTTTAGATTTAACTCTTAGTTAAATAGTTTGAAATTTACCATGTCTCTTTGTATTTTTATATTATATGGTTAATAAACTTACTATAAACATTCAAGAGAATCCCAAGTGGTTCATTAATGATAAAATTATCATTATATAAGTCTTTTCCCAAAACCATATATTTTTAGGAATATAATATCAATTAATAATATTATATTTTTTTTAAATATCTTTTTTGTCAATTTGGACACTATTTGGTATCGTGTTTTTTCTAAATTCATAACAGCATTATTACTTCGAAAAAAATTCGTCTAACCAACTCTATCATGTCATATTATCCTATAAAATTAGTGAAATTCATAAAAATTCTCAAATTACATTTATTTGGATATTTATAATATTAATTATTTTAATATTTCATTAATTTGGTAATTACTACATCATTATTGTGTCATAAATAAATTAAATTATTTAATGTCTAAAAATTATAAATAAAATACCAATATGTAGGACATATTTTTATCTTTATAATGAATATTTATTGTTGAATTTATCTTATTTGTATCCCTATATTAAAAATTGATTAGTAATTAAACTTTCAATTTAAAACTTTTAACTCTTCATTGAATTAAAAAATAATAAATTTCCTAATCTAATCAGTGAGGACCTAAAGGATCATATTTTATTACAATGGTTGTTTTTTGTCTAATTAAACTTATCAAATAGAATTAGGATATGTGTTACGGAAATAATAATATCATTTTTACCCTTAATTACCAAATTTACTTTTAACCGTGGTAAATAAAAGTAAAAAGTATCTATTCACCAAATATTATTTTCATCCTATTTAACCACATTTTACTTAATAATATCAGTTGTGTCTCTGGGATTTTGGAAATTCAACTCACAGAAGTGGTAAAATTATGTTTTATGTAAATTTTCATATTCTCCTAGAAGTTGGGTAAATGACGGTAAACAGAATAATAAAATATTTATATATCTAAAATTATTATAAACTGACTCCAATGAATTACATTGAATTTATATAGGTATTATGTATCTATTTAGACCTAAAATAAATTTAAATAAAATAAATAATTATTTAAATAAAAAATTGGGTTTAAACTATAACTCAGTGATTTTCACAATTCATCAAAAATTGTAAGTTTTCAGAAAAATACAAAATATTCACCCTAGGTTAATTTCGATATTCCAAATCCAAAAAATGAAATCCATTTTGAAGGATAAAATTTATAAAATTTCAAAAATTGGGTATTTCTATAAATAACGTCTAGTTTGATTGGTTTTGGTGTGTTAGAACTCGAAGTTGCATAAAACACACGCTACTGTATTACTCAATGAGAAGCATACGGTGGAAGATTGGGGTTTTACATAATGTGACACTAATGATAATAGGATGTAAATTCCATCTTTGAGAACACCCAGGCTCCTCTAAGCTGATCAAATAGATCATCAATCCTCGACAAGGGATATCGGTTCTTGACCATCAACTGGTTCAGCATCCAATAACCCACGCAATGTCTGAAGGCATCATCCCCCTTCTTAGAAAATTGGACAGGAGAACCCCATGGAGATGTACTGGTTCAGATGAAACCACTTTCATGCTACTCCTCAAACTATTTCTTGAGCTCGTGTAACTCGTGTGTAGCAATCCTATAAGGAGGAATGGACAGTGGTGTCGCACTTGGAACAAGATCAATAGAAAAGTCTTCCTCCCGCTCTAGAGGCAAACCTGAAAAGTCGTCTGGGAAGACATCAGAGAAACACTCCACCACAAGAGTAAAGTCTATCAGTGAAGTCCCCTGGTCATCCAAATACAGACTAGCGATCTGTGTTGTAACTCTTCCCAAATCAAGATGCTCAGGTCCAGATCTGCTCGCCTGGACATCCGATTCTCCCTTATATAGAAACAAAGTGCCCCTAGTGACATGAACATCACTATGCAGTGATAGCAGTCGAAAACATCCTAGAAGGGAACTAACCAGTTCATTCTTTGAATGACATCATATCCAATCATCTCTAAGAGATAAAGGTCCCATAAGAAGTTTCACCCACCAACCTCATGTGGGAACTCCCTGCACTGATTTACACTAGCCGTTATAGTACCCAATGGTGTGTCCATCATCAATATATCATCAGAGTTAATGATATAAAGCCCAAGGATCTGTACAAATTGAAATAGATATGAAACTATTGGAAGCCCCTATTTCAAAAATTGTCCAAGCTAAAACCAAGGAAACTAGAATCATAACAATAACTGTAGAGGGTCTGAGATCCTGCTCGTACTAGATCTTCTCAAGCACAAAAGCTTTCCCTACACTATGGACCTATGAAGATTTCTGTGATCCCGGTGCTGGACCACCCTGTTGCTGTAAAAAACCCTGGTGCTGACCACTGCAGCCACAACTTCTTCCTCAGCTTAATGGCCTAAAGAACTCCAGTTTCTTGACTGATGTGGTACTGGTGGTTTTCCTCCATCATGAGGAGTCAAAACATAACCACTATCCCCTATTGTCAGTGAGAAAACCCGAATGAAACACTGAAGATGACCCATGTTTCCACAAGATCGGCACCCAACTAGGTCTCTCGGGGAATGTGTCCTCATATGCTCGCTCTTCCCTCACTAGTAGCATACAACTTGGGTACCTGAAGAAGTATTCCGCCTACTCATATCTCTATTTGTAGACACCCTACGGTGATTCTTGTTGTCATTCAGAGGGATACCAACTCCGAATGTCGAACCACCTTGGCTCACAGCTCCAGAATCCCTCAGGTTACACTTTGTGATCAGCGCCAGGTTGACTATAGAAGTTATAGAAGTCAACCGAATGATGTTCACCTGAGATCGGATGTAATGCCTTAGTCCATCCTCAAACATCCTCACCTAGAATAACTCATAAACACCTAGAATGGGTTTTAAGCATTGCAACACTATGAAGTGTGAAGAATACTCCATGATTGAGAGAGTGCCCTACTCCAAACTCATGAATTCTCCGACTCAGTTGGCCCTCAAAGTCTCTGGGTAGAAGTAGTCATAGAAGGGACACTGGAAGTCATACCAACCCATACCCTACAGGGCCCTGCTAGTGATATCACAACCCACCATCTCTTGGATGAATCAAAAATAATTTACATAGCGAGTTTGACCCTCCTCTCTTGAGGCATCTCCATATGCTCGAATTTCGACAACATGGATTCTAACCATGACTCAACAGCTTGAAGTCCTCCATCCCCTGATAAAGGGGGAGGATGTTGCTGCTGAAAAACCCGCTTCAAATATTCCATAGATAGGGAAAGAAATGATTCACCCCTGAAGGTCGGTATAATCCTCATGAAGCCTTCTCAGAACTGTGCATCGACACCTGTATCAGGATTGTCGGCTAGTGCCAAGGCAGGCACAGCGGGAGGATCTGCTTGCAGTCCCAGATCTGCCATGTCTAGTGTCTGATCATTTCCTAGTATCTTACATAAAACTAGAGGATTTATTGGTGGAATGACTTATCATGGTCAAGTGCACACGTTAGTTTAAGAATATCAAGGACTGAAACATAGAATCTCAAGAAATAAACATGAGAAAAAAATTATGTTTTTCAAAACAAGGATACACGATATGTATGAACCCTACACGGTGTGTTACCTTATGCCTTTACATGGGTGTGGACATATGCCAGACCTGGTTGTGTAATACCCTTACACATGGCATGTTCATCCTCAGACATGGCATGTACATGAATCGTTTCCCCCTTATCGAGTTCCTCTACACAACTATACACATGGCTCCTACCTGGGTAACTCTACAGAGCGTGTATTCCCTAGACGCAATGTGTACTCCATAAATTATAACCATTCATGTCATTAGTCACATGGTCAGTGACACTACCAACTCTACAGGACATGTTTATGCCAAACATGGTGTGTTCTAGAAGGATTTCACCAACCTGTGTCATTAGTCACACAGTCGGATACATGGTCAGTATAACACGACTTATACATCTGGTACACGACGTGTTCCATCAAATATATATCAACTCTGTGTATCTACCCACATATATTGGCACACTATTAAATACTATAGAGGATGTACATACAGTAAATGGAGTGTACATAAGATAAGTTATTCCTTCCCAAACATAAAGACACATGGCATGTATTCATCATTACACGTCGTGTATTCTAGGTTTTTCTAGACAGTAAATCTCAAAAACCACTCTGTAATCCTTTAAAAACACTAAAACAAACATTTATGTGCCAGATTATGATCTTTTGGGGGCCATATTCCCCGTGAATCAAATATTGGCATCCTACACATGTATATCATAGGGTGTAACAGTGCAATCAATAACATGATCCACTAAATTCTGATCCAAAGGGCCCATAACAGCTCAAGAAACAAAGTATGGAATCCATTAAAATGCTACTTTAAACATTAGAAATACCCTATCAAAAAACATGTATTCTATCAAGGAATCGATCACAATAGCTTGCATATCTTTCACAACATCTATCACAAAAACATGTAATCATTATTGCACCCTATATTTCATGACAAGAATGCATGAAATGTGATCTCTACCAAGTTCATATATGATGCATGAGTTGTCATACCCTCATCACATTGAGTTTCAACTGTAATAGAACTTCAATAATATTAACGATAACAACACAAAACATGTGAATCACCCAATGGTGAAATCAAATCAACTGTAATAGTTGAAAAATCTGAAAAATCGCAATATTCATGGCATATTATATTTTCCTTGTACATGTGTTAGCTACTTCTGAGAAAATATCATCTAACTATTCCTTATAATCCATGTATATAGGCTCAAAATAGTAAGTCAAATTAGAAAATAATCCCTCTAATACCACTTTGTAACGTCCTAGTTTCGGGTGCCGCCAAAAGTTCCCTCGTATCTGATTGGTCACATGGCCTCAACCGCATTTCCCCAAATGCCAGAGGCTACCAACTAGTAGTGAGGGCTTTGATTGTTATAGTGGTGAATCTATTCCCTCATTCTAAAATTAACATAATGGAATCAAACAGATAATATTAGCGGAAGCAGTAATACCATACCACAAGTAAACTGCATAAGACTAAAAAAAATAAACAACTATAGCATATATAGAAATAATGATGCAAGACACTGGTATCTAGGAAAGTATCCAAACAATTCACAATACTGGAATATAGTACTAAACCAAAGTACAATAGAAACCAACTAAAAAAATCCAGTAGCATCTCAAGCCTAGGCTTGGTCTCATTCTCTCCATCTCCATAGCAATCAAGTACATGAAGTAGATGGGCACCTTCCCTTATCTATCCCTTACACAATATAATTTGTTTGGGCCCAAAATCATGAACCAAAAAAGGGTGTGAGGAAAATCCTACAAGGAATCCACCCATAGATCTAAAACTACCTATCCGTGAATATGTATAGTAGGAAATATTCAAGATGAAGTAATACACAAGGAAGTAATCAAATAAAATAATCTTAAAGTTTCAACTACATTTATTTAAATTTACCAACTATTCAACAAAACAAACACAAGAAACCCTATGGGATGTTCTCATAGTCTAACTGCTCTGGTTCAACTTAGACAAAGACTCTCTGAGGAAGCACTCTCTGTCAATTCCCCATGTGGTCTCGTAATGGTAAACTATGTACTCTCTGAGGAAGCACTCAAAATCTAATTCCCCTTGAGCTCTCCAATGTGGAACTATATACACTCTGTGGGAGCACTCACATCCATCCCCCATATGGTCTTGCAATGTGGAAATCATAACAGACACTATGGGGAATCCCTCAACGTTCATTCCCCTAGTGGTCTCACTACAATAGGTTCCCAAAACCCTAAGTAATATAATAACGCACAAATGATATCCAAAATCCAATTTCAAACTCAAATAATACGTTTCTATACAACTAAAATGCATATAGAAAGCATTTAATATAATAATCAGTCCATCCTAACAATACAAGGCATGGAAAAAAGAAACAACCTAATAGGAAATTTTATACCCAACGACCAAAATCAACAGTCAAGGGAAAACACATCCATAATATGTGAATAAAACTTATTCATAATCAAACACCCCTAATCAAGCAAACAAATCATAGTAGGTATTCATATGGTTAACATCCCAAAACACGCAATACCCTAAACAAGGGTATTGGGAACTTTTTGAACATATAATTCAATGACATCTATGGAATGGCACAAACCACCAACTTTAATGTTTTACAATAGATATAGTTGAAAGTCATCCTTTGAATCGATATAGAAGGTAGTAGATCTACAAATATTTCTAAAATGTTCCACTAATGATATCTCATGAAAGAGAGGGATTCCAGAGAGGAAGATCTAGAAGAAGGAAGAACTCACCGATGTGATTCAAACACAATCGACGGTGTTCAATTTGAAGAATGGATTTCCAAATGGGGGCTCAGAGAAGAATAGTTGATATAAGGTTCTCCTAGATGAGATGTGTAAGGACCCGAGTTTTTAGAATGGGTCAAAATCCCAACGATATTTGAAATTTTTAGTTGTTCCTGAGAAAACTGGATAATCTGGATAGTTTCAAGATATTTCCAAACTACATGCCTTGTACATAAAGTACACGCCATGTATATGTATATAAATTACCGACTATGTTCTCTCCAAGTACATGTCATGTCCTGATCGTCTAAAAATTTATTACTACACGGCGTGTTGTTATAGACATGTCATGTACCCTTGACCGTGTGGAGGCCATACATGGCGTGTGGGCCTTTTGGCTGAGTAGAAACATTTAACTAAGTACACTTCGTGTCCTCCTTGGGAATTCCGTGTAGTCTAGCCGTGTATGCGGGATATACATGGCGTGTGGGTATGTCGGTGAGGAAGATAAGGAAAACCAAGTACACATCGTGTTAAGCCTCATACATGTTGTGTACTCATGTCGGCAGGTTCTGGAAAGTATGTCAGCGGAATTCCTGCTACCATATGAATAGTTAAATGATATACATGGTGTGTAGTCATGAAGTACACGCTGTGTACTTTCTTTTTTTCTCTAAAATGGGCAGTAGCCTTGTTTTTAGGCGGAACCTCATTTGTGTCGCCGGGTTTCACGAACCAAGCCGTCAAGGACTTCAAATCCCTCCTAGATCTTCTTGTGAACTCTGTTTCAATCATGGTTTGATCCTTTGGAACCACCTCAGTATGGAAATGATTCCTCTTGAGCCGTTTTTCTTGATTAATATTCTTGAACGATTTATTGGGGTTTGAGAGGTTTTGATTATTTTATTGATCTACTGCGTTTTATACTTAATTGGAGGCTGTTATCAGAGGATTTGCATCGTACGAGTCTCAGGTATGTAGTGCATACATCCTTTTGTTGTTGTTTTTTTGTCATTTGGGTGGCACGGCCTTCGGTGTGTTTTCGGGTATTTTGAGCGGGACCCATTTTTATCTGGTATTTCATATTAAACTGTTTATTAGACCCGTGGGATGCCTTTGGGTATGCCCTTGACCTGTTTTGCTTGATCGGGGCCGGGCGAGAGGTCGTTTCTCAAATGGGGCATTTTGGTCGGGGGCACCAAAATGGTATTAATTTAATTGTGTTGTTATAAACTATTTATTTTAGTTTATTGAACATTGATATGTATTGTAAGTGGCATTAAAGACCTCAGTATTGGTATGGGACAAAACATAGTTAGCACATTTCAACTTTTTAGTTGTCTGCCTGTTTAAAATTAAATTGTTTGATTGTGTATGTAATTTCTGAATTGCATATGCTGGAACCATTTATGTTGTGTTGGTGGTGGACCAGATATTATCGAGTGATTCTAATCATAGGTTGGGCTTGGCTCGTGTTACGTTGGGTGGTTCTGACCATGGGATTGGGAGTCATGGATGTCAGTTTGAGACAGTATGACTGTTAGGTTGGTCCTGGCCTGGGTTACTGGAATGGAGAGACCATTAAACATGAGCGGCATGGTCACAGGGACACGAGGTGTTAGAGGTTTTGTGGACTGGGTACTATTTTGGTGATTACCACTCACCTGGAAACATTGAGTAGTGTGCACACAGAGAGACTTTGTGATGAGGTGGTTTTGACCAATCATGTGGTTAGAGGCCCCCGTTAGTTGCGGTTTAGGTAATATTGGCTTAGGGTTGCTTGCCATAGGAAGCCACGTGGAAGGTGAGGAGAAATCAGGGGATAGAATTGAGGCTATTGGGTTGGGGGTAGAGGATCTCCATTATTTGAGGGTAGATATCGCTATCCCTCCAAATACTTTATTTTGAGGGAAAACATTATTGTCTCTCTGGCTACGTTAATTGAGGGCAGACATCGATGTCCCTCTGGTTACTTATTGAGGTCAGGCATCGCTATTCCTACAACTTTCTATTTCTCGGGTGTGCCTTCGGGACGTCGGTACTTGAGACGCACGGTGTCGGGGGGCATATGGTGTAGGGTTTTATGACATATATTCTAGCGTTGGCTGAAGTAGGTGACACTCAATGGTGGCTGCTGAGCAGTAGTGGAGTTTGTGTTTATTTGTGCATTGTTATGTTTGCTGCCTTCCTTATAAATGCATAACTGCTTAAACAATTATATTAGGTATGCACTGTTGGGTGGTATCCTTCTGAGATTTATGTCACACCCTGCACGGGCCCTTGGGGACACATGCAGACTTTATGGATTTACATGTAGGAAGGATGCCAGCTTCAGGAGCTGGGCTGCATTAGCTGTTCCATGGAGATGTTATGATCCTTGAGGTCTTGCCAAGATGGAGTTAATTTGTTTTTCTTACTTTATTTTATTAACATGCTTACTTGTTTTGAAGATACATTTGGTTTTCCATTGGTGCCTTTACATATGGATATGTGTGACATGATTTAGATGCATGTTTGTTGTTCATTGGTAGTTACATGTGATCAGCATGCTGTTGTGTTTATTTCCGTTATTATTGTTTATATTTATTGCTTCTGCTATTTATTGATATTGAATGTGCTTTCGCTCTATGGGTATATTTCAAGTTTGCTGATTCATTTATTCCACTGCATTTTAACTGTTATACTCGGACTAATATCATTATTATTATCCTCCATGAGGGTATAGCCTCCCCACTATACGAATAAGACCCTCACATCTAGTCGGCATCCATTGGCATTTGGGGAGGTGCACCTAAGGTAGTAGCACTCGACCAGTTTAGCATTGTTTGGGTGGTTGTTCGGGTCTGGGTCGTTACAAAGTGGTATCAGAGGAGTTATTGATAGGGATTTAATAGGAGTTCTTTGTTGGCTACTAATGAGATTGAGGCTTCTATTTTATTTCTGCGGATTTTGCTATTTGGGATATGGTAGACTAGAGATAGATTGTGATTGGAACTGGGATTCTAGCTTGTGTTTGGGTTCCTGCAGCCCTAGGTATGAGGGATGGAAAAAGTTTCCTTGGGTGGGAATTGTTGTTGAGCTTTTTCTCAGATTCCATTTTATATGATTCCCACCATGGTGGCTCACTTGGTGTGCGATGTTATTGATTGTGATATGTAACCCCTAACCTAGTGAAGTAAGGGATAATTGGACCTTGGCCTAGTATGGAAAGGCTTGGTTTCTTGGCATTTTATAGGAACATTTTTTTGGGTATTTAAATTTCATAACTACACATATGCTTTGTGAAGTGACAATTCCATGTGAAAAATATCAATTTCCATGCATTAAATGTCATGAAATTTAAAGAGGTGAAATTCCTGATATAATTGCTAGTTTATTGCAATGTGTTATGCCATGCTGTGTATATTTTTAGAATTTCATGTGATATCGTATTTGGGTTTGGATCTTATACGAGAAGGCTAGTACTATTGGTTGAGGTGATTTTGATCACCAGGAATGGGAGACTCAGTAATCAGTTTGAGGCAATGTTGGTTGTCGGGGTGGTCTTGGCTCGAGGTACTTATGATACATGGATCTGTTGAGGGCGAGTAAGGAGTGTACTGTCCCGGACCTGGGTTCCATGCAACGGGTGCCCCAATCCCGGTTCGCCACGTGACCTCAAGCGCATTTCCCCAAACGCCAGAGGCTGCCGACTAACTGCGAGGGCCCAGGTCTGATAGTGGGGAAACTATGCCCTCATTTGTCAAAGTGTAGTGCAGTGGAATACAGAATAAACATACAACGACAGCGGAAGCAGTAAGAATACACAACTGAAATAAACTACAACAGTGGATATAACCAATAGTATAGAAGTGATAATGCTACATGTTTCAAGTTCTATGTAAACAGAAAGAACATGTTATACATCAATACAGTACAACAAAATACAGAGTACAACAAAACAAGCAAAATAGATGGCAGCGGCATCGTGAGCCTAGGCTCGGTCCCATTCCCTCCTACTCCTCAACAGTAGTCAAGTAATTGTACATGGAATCTTGACCATATCTACGCCTGCAGAAACGTAATCTTTTTGGGCCGAAAGTCCTGACCCAAATAGGGTGTGAGAAATATATCTCAGTATTCACCCACAAAAGGCCCATTCCCAACTGCGTGTAAGCATGCAACAATAGTGTGCAGTAGTAAAATGCAATAAAGTAAGCAGTACTCAAAACTCACTAATTACTAGTTATATTGCCATCTTATTATTCATTTAATCCATTAAATATTAGAAATCACCACTGTGCATTTCTACGTAAACAATCCACGTCCTCAGACAAGAAAAACATTACCCTCAACTAAGCAGAACCCAACAAGCAGGTAATTGCCCTCAGGCATAACAGAATTTTTCCCTCAGGCATAGGTAGTTTCGCCCTCAGGCACAGAGTCTATGGCCCTCAAGCACGGAAGAAGTTTCCCTTAGGCCGAAATAACTACAGCCCTCGGGATAAACAATGCAGTGCCCACAGGTTATTCACGACACCGCCCTCAGGCTAAACAGGTAACCGGGCCATGAGCAACATATCAGAATGCAGTAAACAAGAAATTCTTATCAAGGCAATTATACAATTACTACATTGAAGGCATACCCTCGGGTATCCTGGCCAAACGGCTAAACAGTGAAACACACCCCCGGGGTGGTTCCGGATCCAAGAAACGATCCCAACCAGCATTTAATTATCACAATTTAATCACCTATGAAATTATAGGCATTAAATATAGCAAAGACCTTAGCCACACGACACCCCATCATGGGTTCGTGACATAAAAACGCACAAAAACGCACGACAGTTGGAAAATAAACACAAAGCCACCTACCTTATATGACAAAGAACGTTATACCCGAACGCCGACTCCAGAAACGCCTAAGAACGGTGTAGATCTGAGGAAGAACAAAACCCATTCAAACGTAAATAAATTCCCCTCGGGAAAGAATTGGTAATAACGGTACCGGGAGAGGAGAGGGCTTACCCGTGTGGTTACAACGAGATCGTCTGAAGCCGAATCGGATTCCAGACGAACACCCGGCGGATCTTCAAAGGTCCAACCTCATCCTTTGGCTCCAAATAGGCTCAAGTGTCTCCTCTACCAAAAGAGGAGGCTGCTACCTGTTTTAAGCCGAAAAAACAAAGTACACGACGTGTACTTCTGAGTACACGGTGTGTACTTCTTTCATTTAACTGTTACTCTTGCGGCACCGCCACACGGTTCATCTGTCGACATGAGTACACAGCATTTACTCTAAAGTACACGGCGTGTACTATCGCCCACCTGTCGGCTGCTCCAACACCTTACTGTTTAGGCCTGCCGACTGACTACACGGCTTGTAAGGTACCACTACACGGCATGTAGATAGTTCCTACACCCTTCGTCGCCGGCATGGCTACACACCCCGTGTACCCATCCCACACGGCCAAAAGTACACGGCGTGTGGAAAAGTACACGGCGTGTAGTTCCAAAATTTAGGATTTTTCCCCATTTTCCATATTTTCTCAAAAACACTTAAGGAAAAGGAAAAATAAGAAGCTCGTACCTCAAAACTAAGAACTGGGTTCTTAAAAACATCCCCCCTTATTGCAATTCGTACCCGAATTTCCCTTCCAAGGGTGGCGAAGAATAAACTCAAAATAGCTCTGGACACTGAGTGCGTACATCGGCCTCCCATTCCCAGGTCTCGTCATGCACTCAGCCATGCTGCCATAACACCGGTACGAGAGGAACTGACCGACCTCGGAGAACCTTCGTGCTCCTGTCAACGATACGGATCAGATGCTCCTCAAAGGACGCATCATTCTGAAGCTCAACCTCCTCTGGCTGAAAGGTGTGAGATGGGTATGAATGGTAGCGACGCAACTGATACACGTTGAAGACGTCGTGCATGGCTCGGTACCGCTGCGGTAACTGAAACCGATAGGCAACCTTCCCGACTCTCTCTAGAATCTCAAAGGGTCCCACATACCTTGGTGAAAGCTTACCATGTCTCCTGATCTGTTTGTGTCCCAGCCTCAACGAAACACGCAAGAAAACCTGATCCCCAACCACGAACTCCAAAGGTCGTCTGCGGCGATCAAAATAATACTTCTGACGAGACTATGTGGTAGCCATCCGCTTCCGAATCAACTGGACCTGCTTAGATGTCTCCTGCACGAGCTATGGCCCCAGTAAACTGCCTCACCTGCCTCTAACTAGCACAAAGGTGATCGGCCTGGCCTACCATATAATGCCTCATATGGTGCCAACTCAATAGTTACCTGAAAACTATTATTATATGAAAAACTTGAAAAAGGGTATATGCTTCTCCCAAGAGCCCCCAAAGTCTAGGACGCATGCGCGCAACATTTCCTCTAGCACCTGTATCGTCCGCTCTGACTGGCCATCTGTCTGAGGGTGGTATGCTGTGCTCAGAAGCACCTGTGTACCAAGAGCCCTCTGAACACTCTGCCAGAAACGAGATGTAAAGAGGGCATCCTTATATGAAATGATAGAACGAGGGACCACATGAAGACGTACAATCTCTCGGATATACAGCCTTCCGAGCACGTCCACACCGAAGGTCTCCTTGATCGGCAAGAATTGAGCTACCTTCGTGAGTCTGTCCACAAAAACCCGAACGGCGTCATTGCCTCGAGGTGACCTCGGTAAACCCATCACAAAATCCATCGTGACATTATCCCATTTCCACTCTAGAATGGGCAACTGCTGTAACATCCCAGCTGGCCTCTGGTGCTCAGCCTTCACCTGCTGACAGGTGGAACCCCTCATAACAAAACCAGCTATCTCCCTCTTCATACCTGGCCACCAGTACTGACGCCTCAAGTCACGGTACATCTTGGTAACCCCGGGATGAACTGCCCACACTGGAGCATGAAACTCTCGCATCAGCTCCTCGCGTATATCCCCCGGAACCCATACTCGTCCATGGAAACGCAAAACCTCATCATCGCCTATTTTCCAACCGGGAAGAGGGTCCACACTTGCCACCGACTCCCGTAGGACTAGGCCTTCTGAATCAGATAGCTGTCTCATCCTCACTCTGTCTAGGAGGGTAGATGTCACAGCCAAAGATGAAAGATAAGCCTTCCCCTGACTGTCGTGAACCTCCAGATGCATCTTAGAGAACAAATCCATGAGCTCCCACTCACCATTGGCCTCCTGCACTACCTGTATCTGAGTCTTCCTGCTCAGTGCATCAGCTACTGTATTACCTTTACCAGGTGTATAGGCATGCTCAAAATCGAAGGACTTTAGGTACTCGACCCACCTTCGCTGCCTAAGATTCAGGTCACGCTGAGTAAAGATATACTTGAGGGCTTTGTGGTCTGTGAAAACCACGAAACGCTCTCCCAACAGATAGTGTCTCCAACAGCGCAACGCATGAACAACTTCAGCCAACTCGATATCATGCGTCGGGTAATTCCTCTCATGTGGCCTCAACTGCCGAGACCCGTACGCAACAACTCAGTCGCCCTGCATCAAAAATGCTCCATGCCCAATCCCTGATGCATCACAGTAAACTGTATAGCTCTTTCCCTACTCTGGGATTATCAGGATCGGTGTTGATGTCAACCTTCCCTTCAGGTCCTGAAAAGCTATCTCGCAAGCTTCTGACCAAACGAGATTCACACCCTTCTTAGTCAGACTCGTCAACGGTGCTGCTAAGAGGGAGAACTCTTGTATGAAGCGTCTTTAGTAACTCGCCATCCCTAAGAAAATCTGTATCTCAAACACGTTTTTAGGATGCTCCCAGGAAACTACTGCTCTCACCTTCTTTGGGTATACTTCCACTCCTGACACTGATATGATATGACCTAGGAAGTGAATTTGGTCCGTCCAAAAGTGGCACTTTGAGAGCTTAGAATATAGCTGATGCTCTCTCAGTGTACTCAATATGATCTCACGATGGGTGTCATGGTCGTGTCAAGTGAGAGAGTATACCAAGATGTCGTCCAGGAATACCACCACAAAAGAATCAAGATACACATGGAACACACGATTCATCAGAGCCATGAAAACCGATGGCGCGTTCGTGAGTCCGAACGGCATAACCATGTACTCATATAGACCATACCTACTTCTGAAAGCTGTGAGAGGTATATCAGATGGTATAACGCACAGCTGATGATATCTTGATCTCAAGTAAATCTTCGAGAACACTCGTGCTCCACGAAGCTAATCAAACCGATCATCAATCCTCGGCAGGGGATATCGTTTCTTAAACATCAACTGGTTCAGCTTCCGATAATCCACGCATAGTCTGAGGGTACCATCCGCCTTCTTCGCAAAAAGGACTGGAGAACCCTAAGGGGAAGTACTGGGTCAGATAAAACCCTTTTCCTATAGCTCCTCTAACTGCCTCTTGAGCTCCTCTAACTCAGGTGTGGCCATCCTATAAGGGGGAATGGACACCGGTGCTGCTCCTGGCACAAGCTCGATAGAGAAATCCACCTCACACACTAGAGGTAGACCCGAAAAGTCGTCCGAGATGACATCCCTAAAACGATCGACAACTGGAGGAAAATATTTCTGAGAAGTCCCCTGATCATCTCGATACAAACTCACAATCTGGGCAGTGACTCCACCTCGCCCATGATGCTCTGGTCCAGCACGACTTGCCTGAACATCCCATTCGCCTTTGTATAGAAACTCTCCGCCCTTTGGTGACATGAAACGCACCCTGCGACGATAGCAATCTACAAAGGATCGAAAGGGAACCAACCATTCCATCCCAAGAATGACATCATAGCTCGTCATCTCCAAGAAATAGAGGTCCCAAAGGAAGTGACACCCTCCAACCTCAAGGGGGCACTCCTTACACTGACGCACACCATCCGTCCTAGTCCCCAAGGGAGTGTCTAGTGTCATGATATCAGAAGAAGAAGAAACACCGAGCCCAAGACTCTCCACAATGGGTACAGATATGAAACTATGTGTAGAACCCGTATCAAAAAGTACTGAACACAAGACATAAGCTACTAGAATAGTACCTATGACTGTCAAAGGTCCGGGATCCTACTCCTGCTAGGTCTATTGCACTGCATATGCCTGCCCAGTGTCGCGGCCTTGCGACACAGCCTGGATACCCTGAGTTGTCCCGCCCTGCTACCTCTGAGATCCTGGTGTCTGGATACCACGGCCTCGACGACCATCTGTGCCTGCACGCCCTGACGTATTCCAGTTCCTTGACTGGTAAGAAGCCACTGGTCCTGCTCCCGCATGCGGAGTCTGCACATAACCCCTCTCACTAGCCACTGGTGGAAACGCCCTGCAAAAGCGCTGCAGATGACCCATCTTGACGCAAGCTCGGCACTCCACTGGGTCTCATGGACACTGCGGTCTCTTGTGCCCCTCTCTGCCACACTAGTAGCACCTGACTGGACCACCTGAAGAAGTTTCTTGGCCGGTACTGCCACCTTGAGAGAAGTCCATCTGTCTCTTCCTCTTTCCAGCAGAAATAATACCAGTAACTACTGCTGAACCGCCCTGGCCCACACCACTCGATTCCCGTAGGTTCCTCTCTGTAATCAGTGCCCGATTCACAATCGCGTGTACAGTAGGCAAACTGAAAACATTTACCAGCGCTCAGATTTCATACCGAATACCATCCTCAAAATTTCTGGCTCTCAACGTCTCATCACCCACCAGCACGGGTGAAAAATGATGAAGCTCCGTAAAACGATCAGAATAGTCCATCACCGAAATACCGCCCTGCTGCAGATTCATTAACTCTCAAGCTCTATCTACTCTCAGCGTCTCGGGAAAGATGAAGTCATAGAAGACCGCCTAAAAATCTTCCCACGCCATGTCTCTGTGATGTTCTGACTGGGTGGTAACATCCCACCACTTCTTGGCGGAATCAAACATCATATAAGTCGCGAGCTTGACCCTCCGCCCTGGAGGAAACTCAAGATGCTCGAAAATAGTTTGCATCGACCCCAACAAAGACTCCGCAGCCTGTGGTCCGCCATCCTCTGAAAACGTAGGCGGATGCTGCTGCTGAAAGATACATGTCATCTCGTCCATAGATGTGGCAGCCTGCGGTGCTCTCTGAAAGGTCTGCATGAACCGCATAAATCCTTCACGGAACTGCGCCTCCGCGCCTGTGTCTGGTATAGCAGCTGGCACCTCATCTGGCTCTGCTAGAGGATCTACTGGTATCCCATGGCCCACCATCTCCGGAGTATAATCATCACCGCTCTCCTGGAGAACAACTCGCGATTGTCTAGGCGGCATGACACTACAAGTTCAAAAGCACACCTCAGATTCAAGATTATTAAGACGGAAACGAAGAAACCACAAGGGAACAAGAGGAAGAAGGCATTTCAAAATTTTCAAAACAAGACTACACGGCATGTACACTGACTACACGGCGTGTACTTGACTTCCCTTCCCTAGTCCGGGTCCTTCTACACGGCTAAGCCACACGGCTTCCATCGAAAAAAACTAGACGACATGTATAATAGCTACATGTCGTGTACGGTGTTATTTTCCAACTGCCCATGTCGTCTGTGACATGGCCGTATATTCGTATTGACACTACACAGCGTGTTACACCCGCACACGGCGTGTACACTACCCCATTTCCGAGCCACATGGCTAACTCCAAACGGTCTGTCCTCGGACCAGACTACATGGCGTGTCCCACAGGTACATGGAATGTTCAGGGAGAGGTGACATCGTCCCGTGTTGTTAGTTACACGGCCGAGTCCCCAGGTCACACGGCACGGCATGTACAATAATTGACACGGCGTTTTCTGTCAAGGAGTTCACTGACCCATGTTGTTAGTTACACGGCCGGACTCCGGGTCACACTACACGGCGTGTCCATTCGGTACACGGCGTGTTTTACCCAATCCTCTCGCTACCCCGTCTTGCCGCCCACATGGTTTGTGACACGGGAAGAGACTACACGGCGTGTACTCAGTATACACGGCGTGTACTCAAAAAGATTAGTTTTCTTCTCGAACAGAAGAACATACACGGCGTGTATAAAAACACTACACGGCGTGTATACTGGGTTGCTGGACAGTATGCCTCAGAAACTTCTCAAGAACCCAAAAAATACTGAAACCAACACCTAAGTGTCAAATTCCGACCCGTGGGGGCCATACTACCCACAAATCAAAGTATGACATCTTATATGTGTTATAACCAATAAACAGTCAATGATCCACCAAATTCAGGTCAATAGGGGCCCATACTCCCCAAATACCAAAGTTTGGTGTCCATTCTATAAATAGGCTCACAGCAGGTATTTTTATCAAGTAGCTATCACAACAGTATCCTTCTCTAGCACAACAACTATCACAAAAACATGTGAATTTCTAATGCACCTACATGGCATGGAAACTAGGCATGGCATGTGATATCTAGCATGTTCCTATATGATGCATGAGATGGCATACCGTCATCTCATCAGGTTGTAACTAAATAGAACCCATAAATAAAATATAAACTGCACAATCTCAAAGTGTGTCACCCTACAGTGAAAACATATCAACTGTAAAATTTGAAAAATCAATAAAATTGCAATATGAGAAGACTGGCTTTTCCATGTACATGGGTTAGCTATGCCCGGGCACAGCTTATTACCTACTACCATTCGTCCTATCCCTGACTATGGATCCAAATAGTAAGTCAAAGAAAAGAAACCCCTCTGATACCACTTTGTAACATCTCGGACCCGGGTGCCATGCAATGGGTGCCCCGAGCCCGGTTCGCCACGTGACCTCAAGCGCATTTTCCCAAACGCCAGAGGCTGCCGAATAGCAGCGAGGGCACAGGTCTGATAGTGGTGAAACTATGCCCTTATTTATCAAAGTGTAGCACAGTGGAATACAGAATAAATGTACAACGACAGTGGAAGCAGTAAGCATACACAACTGAAATAAACTACAGTAGTGGATATAACCAACAGTATAGAAGTGATAATGCTACATGTTTCAGGTTCTATGAAAACAGCCAAAACATGTTATACATCAATACAGTACAAAAAAATATAGAGTAGAACAAAACAAGCAAAACAGCTGGCAGCGGCATCACGAGCCTAGGCTCGTTCCCATTCCCTCCTACTCCTTAGCAACAATCAAGTACCTGTCTAGGGACTCATTCCCCTATCTACACCTTCAGAAACGTAATCTATTTGGGCCGAAAAGCATGACCTAAATAGGTTATGAGAAATATATATCAGTAGGCACCCACCAAAGGCTCGTGTGCAACTGCGTGTAAGCATGAAACAATAGTGTGCAGTAGTAAAATGTAATAAAGTAAGCAGTACTCAAAAGTCACTAATTACCAGTTATATTTCCATATTATTATTTATTTAATCCATTAAATATTTGAAATCACCACAGTTCATTTCTACGTAAACAGTCCACGTCCTCAGACAAGCAAAACCTTACCCTCAAGTAAGCAGAACCCAACCCGCAGGTAATTGCCCCCAGGCGTAACAGAATTTTTCCCTCAGGCGTAGGTAGTGTTTCCCTTAGGCACAGAGTCTATGGCCCTCAGGCATGAAAGAAGTTTCCCTCAGGCCGAAATAACTACAGCCCTCGGGCTAAACAGTGCATTGCCCACAAGCTAATCACAACAACGCCCTTAGGAAAAATAGGTAATCGGGCCATGCCCAACATATCAGAATGTAGTAAACAAGCAATTCCTCTCATGGAAATTCTACAATTACTACATTTAAAGAATACGCTTGGGTATCCTGGACAAACGGCTAAACCGTGAAACACACCCCCAGGGTGGTTCCGGATCCAAGCAATGATCCCAACAAGCATTTAATTATCACAATTTAATCACCTATGCAATTCTAGGCATTAAATATAGCAATGGCCTCAGCCACACGACACCCCAACATGGTTTCGTGGCACAAAAACACACAAAAATGCACTATAGTTAGAAAATAAACACAAATCCACCTACCTTATACGCCAATTAACGTTATACCCGAATGCCGACTCCAGAAACTCCCAAGAAAGGCATAGATCTGACGCAGAAAAAAACCCATTCAAATGTAAATAACATCCACTCGGGAAAGAATTGGTAATAACGGTACCAGCAGAGGAGAGGGCTTACCCGTGCGGTTCCAACGAGATCGTCCGAAGCCGAATCGGATTCCAGACAAACACCCGTCGGATCTTCAAAGGTATGGCCTCCTCCTTTGGCTCCAAATCGGCTCAAGTGTCTCCTCTTCCAAAAGAGGAGGCTACTGCCTGTTTTAAGCCGAAAAAAAGTACATGGCGTGTACTTCTAAGTACACAGTGTGTACTTATTTCATTTAACTATTCCTCTGGCGGCACCGCCACACTGTTCATCTGTCGACATGAGTACACAGCATGTACTCTAAAGTACACGGCGTGTACTATAACGCAGCTGTCAGCTGCTCCACCGCCTTACTACTTAGGCATGCCGACTGACTACATGGCGTGTAAGGTACCACTACACGGTGTGTAGTCGGTTCCTACACCCTTTGTTGCTGGCATGGCTACATGCCCCGTGTACCCATCCCACATAGCCAAAAGTACACGGTGTGTGGAAAAGTACATGGCGTGTAGTTCCAAAATTTAGGATTTTTCCCCATTTTCCATATTTTCTCAAAAACACATAAGGAAAAGGAAAAAGAAGAAGCCCATACCTCAAAACTAAGAACCGGGTTCTTACAAGGAGGCCCTGAGGCCGGGATGCCGTGGGGCATGGGTTGCAGTAGGGAAGATTACGGGTAGTAGTTACGCACTTCATTTTTCTGTATTTCTTATCTGCATTGAATATATATTGTTATATATATATATGGGTTGTCTGACCATTTATAGTATTCAACGGGTTCCTCCTATACATCTCGATGGAGCATTAGAAAAGTGATTATATAGTGTTGCTTGTGTAGGATCAGGTTCAGGATTCGGTAGAGGCAGAGCACGAGCCACAGGTATAGGCTCAGGGTAGGATCAGGTTCAGGATCCAGTGCAGGCAGGACAACAGCCGGGATTGGTAGCGTTCGGGCCATGATTTGACGAGCATCTCTAAGAGAGCTAGGTACGTGTCTTGCAGGGGACCAATAGAGGCTCGCAATGTATAGAGCCATCCATGGAATACCTGACACGGGAGTTCCAGTTGCAACACCCGCTGCATTTTTCAGTTTGAGGGGGGTCCACAAGCGGTTGATAATTAGATAGAGAGTATGCAGATGATCATAAAGTAGCTTTAGACACCTCCCGAGAGGAGGGTCAAGTTGGCAACATACATGATCTAAGGACCCGAAAATCGTTGGTGGGATGTGAAGGTTCATGATTGTAGGAATGAGGGTCTGGCATGGAATACATTGAGGATAGGTTCTTTGAGCACTTTTACCCAGAGACATTGAGATAAGAAAGAGATTAGGAGTTCTTGAGTCTTCAGAAGGGAAACATGTCCATCATGGACGATGCAGCTACTTTTATAGAACTCTCTCACTTTGTACCTGGTATGGTTAGTGATGACGCTTCTTGGGTGAGGTGCTTCGAGGATGGGTTGCGACACACCATTCAGATCCAGGTGAATATCTTTAGGATGGGTTCATTCTCAGAGGTAGTGAACCAGGCGCTCATAGCGGAGGGAAACCAGAGGAATAGGCCCGAGGTTGGCTGGGGAACAATTTCAGGTGACGGTTTGGAAATAAGGAAGCAAGGACGGGATGAGTTTTAGCAGGGTTGTCACGCCAAGGACTCTACAAGACCACCTCATAGAAGTTCATTAGTGCTTTGCCTTCAGTGTGGAAAACCATGGCATGTTCAGACTCAGTGCGATACGCTTCCAATGGAGTGGTGGGCATGTGGAATGGTATGGCATCGTGAGAGGTTCTTGAGGCAGCCTTCTCTGACAGTCGGTAGGCAGGGACCAGGATAGATGGTGGCATCTGGATTTGGTTCAGGTTCGGTACCTAGAGAGGGTATCCAAGGTTCAGCTGCACATGGAGGACATTACCGAGACTGCGGGATCCGGGTAATGGGTTAGTGGATGGTGGCTGGAGTAGCAGTATAGGGAGGTCAGACATCTGGCATCTGTACTGCAGTCCAGGTGCATGCTTTGGAGCTTCCAGAGGCAGAGCCTGGCAGTGAGCTAATGATGGTTAGAGGTACACCGTGGTGTCGCCATGATTTCCATGATTCCTTTTTGGTATTACCTGTAGAGGCATGACTGTTTTGAGTGCACATGATGCACAAGATCTATATGGACTGACTAGATGCTAGTCAGTGGGATTGGAACCATTTTGGGTGCGTGATATATTTATATATATATCTGTATGGGATGCATAGCATTCGGGGCATCGAGGATGCAGATTACATGAGGTGTTGTGGGCATCAGGGCATCGAGGATGTGGGTTACTTGAGGTTTCATGGGAATTAGGGGATCAAGGATGTGGGTTACATGAGGTTCTAGGCACCAGGTTCGTTTTTGAGCATCCATGGGATGCAAGACCTTGTGGCGGCGAACACCGATGCGGTGCGGGATACGTGGGGTGTCGGGAATGACACAAGAGCACCATTGAGGCGTAGGGGAGACGATGCATCATAGAAGGACTATGCGTCCGGAAAACAGGTTATTGAACCTTTGTTTGTTTTGGGTTTTGTAAGGTTGAGACCGAGTAAGGAAATTCCTAAGGTGGGGATCCCCTTGAGGAATTTTTCTAG
This sequence comes from Viscum album, assembly GCA_963277665.1. NCBI lineage: Eukaryota > Viridiplantae > Streptophyta > Magnoliopsida > Santalales > Viscaceae > Viscum > Viscum album. Next base: position 165,784,429 of record OY728167.1, read on the forward strand.
GACCTTTGAGACCGGGGATGTTCGGGTTACATTGATCGGGGAGGTATTTTCAGTGCCATCTCTAGGTTTTATTTGATATATCAGGGATGAGCTATGATAAGGTGGGGATATTTTACGAACCCGAGTTTTTAGAACGGGTCAAAATCCAGACCATGTTTGAATTTTTGTGTTGTTCCTGAGAAAACTAATGAAACTGGACAGTTTTGGGAAATTTCTAGACTACACACTGTGTACTTAATGTACATGGGATGTATATGTTAGGTGAGTACCGGCCGTGTGCTCGCCGAGTACATGTCATGTCCTAACTGTGTAGAGATTTCGTACTACACGGCGTGTAGTTTTAGACTTGCCATGTACCCTTCACTGTGTGGAGGCCATACATGGCGTGTGGGCCTGTTGGTCAGGTAGAAACATTTAACTATGTACATTTCGTGTCCTCCATGGACATGCCATGTAGTCTAGCTGTGTATGAGGGACATACATGGTGTGTGGGTAATTCGGCGAGGAAGAGAAGAAAAACCAAGTACACGCCGTGTTCGGCCTAAAACACGCCGTTTACTCATGTCTACAGGTTCTGGAAAGTATGTCTGCAGAATTCTAGCTGTCATATGAACAGTTAAATGATATACACGGCGTGTAGTCATGATGTAAACACCATGTACTTTCTTTTTTTCACTAATATAGGAAGTAGCTGCGTTTTTGAGGCATAACCTCATTTGGGTTTTAGGGCTTCATGAACTAAGCCAATCAGGACTACAAATCCCTCTCGGATCATCGTCCGAACTCTGTTTTGATCATGGTTTGATCCATTAGAACATCCTTGGTAAGGCCGTGATTTCAATTGATCTGTTTTTCCTTGTTTCTGTTACAGAAATATTTATTGGGGTTTGAGATGTCTTGATTCTTTTGTAGATCTACTGCGTTTTAGACTTAATTGGAAGCAGTTATCGTAGGAGTAGCATGGTATGAGACTCAGTTAGGTGGTGCATAACTCCTTTTGTGTTTTTGTGGTCATTTGGGTGGCGGGCCTTCAGTGTGTTTTCAGGTATTTTGAGCGGGACACATTTTTATCTGGTATTTCACATTAAACTGTTTATTAGACTCGTGGGAAGCCTTTGGGTATTCCCTTTAAGTATTTTACTTGAGCGGGGCTAGGAAAGAGGTCATTTAACAACTGGGGCATTTTGGTTGGGGCACCAAAATGGTATTAATTGAATTGTGTTGTTATAAATTATTGAGTTTAGTTTATTGAACATTGATATTTATTGTAAGCGGCCTTAGAGACCTTAGTTTTGGTATGGGACAACACATGGTTAGCTTATTTCAACTATTGAGTTGTCTACATGTGTAAAAGTAAATCGTCTGATTATGTATGTAATTGATGAATGGCATATGCTGGAACCATTTGGTATGTGTTGGGTGTGGCCCTGATATTCTTGAGTGATGCTAATCACAGGTTTGGCTTGGCCCGAGTTACGTTGGGTGGTTCTGACCACGGGATTGGGCACCATGGATGTCGGTTTGAGAAAGAATGACTATCAGGTTGGGCATGGCCTGAGTTACATGGATGGCCAGACCATTAGACATGAGTGGCATGGGAGTAGGGACATGAGGTGTCAGAGGTGTTGTGGCTTGGGTAATATTTTTTTTATTACCACTCATCCAGAAACATTGAGTAGTGTTCATACAGAGAGACTTTGTGATGAGGTGGTTTTGACCACTCGTGTGGGTAGAGGCCCCTGTTAGTTGGGGTTTAGGTACTATTGGTTTGGGGGTGCTTTTCATAGGAATCCATGTGGAAGATGAGGAGCCTTCATGGGATAACATTGAGGCTATCGGGTTGCGGTTTAGGTACTTATATTAGGTATGAACCGTTGGGTTTTTATCCTACTAATATTCATCTCACACCCTGCATGGGCCCTTCGGGACACGTGCAGACTTTATGGATTTACGTTCAGGAAATAGTCCATCTTTAGGAGCTGGGCTGCATTAGCTATTGCATGGAGACGGTATGGAACTTGACGTCTTGCCTAGCTGGTGTTACATTGTTTTACCTACATTCAAGTATCAGCATGCTTACTTATTTTTTAGCTATAGTTTGTTAGACATTGGATCCTTTACATATGGATATGTGTGACCTTCTTGGGATGCATGTTTGTTGTTTAGTGGTAGTTACAAGTGATCAGCATGTTTTTGTGTTTATTTCCTATGTTTTTACCTATATTTATTTCATCCACTATTTATTGGTATTGAATGTGCTTCCGCTCTATGGGTCTGGTTCGAGTCTGCTGAGTCGTTTATTCCTCTACACTTTTATTGTTTTACTCATACCAGTACCATTATTATTATCCTCTATGAAGGTATAGCCTCCCCAATATACCTATAAGACCCTCGCTACTAGTCGGCTGCCTTTGGCGTCCGGGGAGGTGCACCTAAAGTTGTAGCACCCGACTCGTTTAGCACTGTTCATGTGGTTGTTCGGGTCTGGGTCAATACGTGATGATGCTCGAAGAAGACGATTATGTTGATTAGACGTGACCCTGGTATGATATAAAAAATAAAAATAAAAATACATGGTGTGTTCCCTGAGGATACATGGTGTGTATCATACTTTTCTGGGCCTTGCTTTAGGCGGTCTCCAGGACACCCTACACAGCCATGTACTTGTCCAGTAGACGGCTATCCGTGGCCACCAAGTACATGGCATGTACTATTATGTAAATGACATGTATTTTTGAAATTTATAGAATTTCAAATTTTTCTCAAAACACCGGAATACAAGATCCATACCTAAAAAAGAAGATCCATGTTCTTACAATAGCCACATAATGTTAGAAACACATTGTGTAACAAGTTTGTATAGCTCTTGTAGTCCTCTATCTAATGAACATGCCATGTCCTTCAGCATATTGTAAAGACACAAAGGATTCAACTTAAATGATGTGTTGATCATTAGTGCATGCCTCTAATTCTCTAAGATACACAAAAAAGACCTATGATTATATCACATGCACATGGAATGTGGAATATATTGTTTTTTTCTAGTTAGTAAATTCCATTTTTTCAGTTTTGATACATCCCAATGACCCATTTTTATATATTGGGTACACAAAAACTATGGTACACAGTGTGTTTCTCGTATGTACACTCCAAGTTATCTCCTAGTAAAGGATATAATTAAATAACATAAAATTTATAACTATTGGATTAAAACATTATCATATTTATTGGTACATATTTTTGGAATGTTTAATAACTCATTTAATGAATTATTAAATTCCTCATTAATTTATTATAATTATATATAATTATTCATTCTATTATTTATTTTCCATGAATCTATTTAATGATGAGTATATCTAATAGAATTAAGATTTTCATTTAGATTAATGGGATTAAATGAATTTATTAATAAATTAATTAATGCAGTCTTATTTATCTTCATAATAATGAATGAATAAAAATGAATGTTAACAAGTGTACTTTTTCGTATCCATTGTAAGTGTAACTGATCGAAGGCTTGGCCAAGAACAATGTGTGTGTTGGAAAATATTATTTAATTTATAGAATGGGTTTTCAATTATTTAATTATTGAATTCAATATATTTTCCTTTTATTCATCCCTCCCTTAATTATTATATAGGAACTTGGTGTCTAAGGTAATTTATGTAATTCCCCATTACCCAATCCATTGGTTCTCCTCACTTTCATATGAGTTAAAAATTATATTAAAAATGGTGTATCCAAAGGTTTTTGGAGGTGGTTTAATCTGGAACTGGGAAAATTCCATCCCAGGTGATCACATATGGATAGGTGGAATGTTGTTACCAAGATTTAGACCAATACTCACTAGGAAACTTACATTTAACATGGAATTATTATAAATATTATTAGTTTACTTGACCATATTACATCAAGATAAATGTCCTTAACTATAGTAGATATAACATTGAGGAAACATTTGAGGAAAACCATATCAAAATTATAGGATTGGGTTTTCTACTCAATGGATCATGGAGCTAAAATCCAACATTTCTCAATGATCTACAAAAATAAATAACATTAAGTAGCTTAACCAACCCTCATTGGGTTATGATAGGGGGAATGTAGAACCTTGATACTATAATGTTCTAGAATATATACATTAAATGTTCAATGGTGTGTCTTATTGATACATGATAAAATAGTAGAAGACATAATAAAATGTATTATTGTTGTTTCTCACAAAATTTGTAACAAAGAAATAATAATTTAATCAGTTAAATTTTATAATAATGGAAATTTATAAATCCATATTATATCTAGGAACTATTTTTTAAAAATATAATCTCCCTAGTGGTATTAGCATTTATGAATGGAAAAAAACATTTTGGTTGTGTTTTGTGAGGAAAAAAAATCCTATATTCTAGATTCCTTATTACCAAATTCGCTCATGAGGGAGGTGAGTGATGATGTGTTCCTTGTCTATTAAAAAATTTGAATGATATTTTTGATGTTCAATTTTTGATGTAATAATCTACTAATAAGGTAGTATTTAGGATGGGGTGTTGTAATTAACAAATAAAGATTATCGAAAATAATAATATCAATTTGTTTTTTTAAAGTCAACGTGAATACAAAAATAATTTATCCATAACTCATTTTTGTATCAAAATTAAATAAATACAAATGTTGGGTTTATGGGTTTTATATTCTAATGGATGTTAATAAATATCAATTCACCTCATAAATACAACCATATTTTTTTCACATAGCACCCACAAAACCAATGATCACAGTGATTGAGGTGATGATTTAATAATATCCACAAATAAAGTCATAAATGATTTAAAACTGGAATATGAAAGGGATATATTGGATATGGGAGATGTAAGAAAATGAGTATGAAATTATAAAAAGAAAGAAAGTAATACATTAACAAGAAGAACAGATGAGAGGGAGGCATCACCTACCCTACTTTAAGACCCAAAGAGAGAAGTAGTCTCTCATCTCTCCTCTATTATATTTAAATCAATAGTAATGATAATCAAATTATGTATAAAATAATAATGATCAAAAATATAACTCATTTACCAAATGAGTCGAATATGAATATGATCACACTCCCATTTTATGGTTGATCCACAAACAAGATAAAACTTATTATTTTTTATAGATATTAACATTATGTTATACAGTGTCCCACTATAATAGACCCAAAGGCCATGAAACAGCCATACTGGGTTTTTTATCAATCTCCTTTAACCCAATTCCAATTTTTCTTTTTCTTTCCAACAATTTCATCTTCATGCTCTATATTTATTCAAGGTGTCCTTTCCATTCAATAAAATCCCACGCCACTCAATATCCATATCTATTGAATTCTCCTATCATGTCCCATAATCATAACCCTCAACTTAGTGATATTTTTTAGGGTCACTAATAGATTCCCACTATTCACATTTACATCCCGAAAAACCATTTCCTTTCATGCACCGCTAACCAAATTTACTACCCTTGCATTCCCCACATTGAGTGACATGAATGTCTTCCACCACCCCCTGAGAATTTATGTCTTGATAGGACATGATTAAACCATTTAGCTTATGTAGATCCGAAATAAAATTTGAATTAGTTTTAGTATTCATATATGGATTTAAGCACCTCGAAATACTATATGAATTATATGAGATCAAAATTAGGTGGAATAAGTATCTCTCAAGGTACTGTATCAATACTTTGATATGGAATATATTAATCCAATATGGCATTCTAGGCCACATACTAGTTCTTTCAGGACTTATGGCCTTTGGGACATTAATGGTCTTTAGTTCATAGGGTCTCAAAGACATCATTAGTTGGAAAAAGTTTTCATAATAGGAGAAAATAAATGGCTCATCACAACAGGCTGGTGGTGCAACATACTGACATGCATGCACTGATGGGTGGGTGACCTTGAAAGATGTTTGAATCTATTTATACCTATCAACCAGACATCTATTCTCAATTGGGATATAGTTATTCCTTACTACATGACTATCTACACAGCAAGACCATTCAGGTGATACATAGAGACTAGTAGGTGATGTAGTGGGGGAATCACACATGCATCATCAGGTTAGTGACTCGAAAGAGAGATAGGTGTATTGACAACTATAATCGTACACTCTTCCAATGTGAATTTTTGATATGGGATTAATGAATTCCATATCACGACACAAAATAGAGAAGCATGATTTGACAACTCTTGGAAGACGAGGGGTGACACAACTTTCAAAATTGTACACAATTTGATGACTACTAATAGGGGTGACGATTTGGCCTATAACTAGTGACATGAAATGATTAATTTTATCTATTTTAGTACTTCAATACAACTTCATTGGTGGAATTTGGGGTCACCATAAACTAGGGCCTTCAGGATATGTAATGTTTGGGCCTACGTGTCTTGTAAGTGTTCCCTGTCAACCCAATTTAAAAAAAAATTAAAAAATGGGGCTTCACCCTAATCATACATTTATTATTGTTTTTTAAATCATTCCTATATTATTAATTCATTTTTCAAAATATTTAATAAAAGGTTTTAATGAATGGTGAATAAACCATAACCACTCTTAAATTTATTTCCCCTTAAAATAAAAACCATTAATTTAATTAAATAATTATTATAGTAATAATATTTAACTTCTGTGATGTTTGACATAAATCCCTCCTAAAATTTAAATTTAAATTAAAATATTTTGAAATATTTGGAATTTCTAAATTTAATGTTTATAACACATAAAAAATTTTCATTTCTTATAAATATATTTATTTTAATAAATTTTGAAAGGTCTCATTCTAATTCAATCTCTATAAAATTGAATTTTTCATCACTAAAAAAATATTATGTAAAATATAGAATAATAAGTGAAATTAATATACAAAAGTGGGATCCCTTGACCCATCTTTATCATTACATTTGATTACCATGACATGTATATAGTGAGTTATGCATGATGTACACTTACCATTATAGTGCAAATATTTCAATATCCACTATTTAAATGGAAATGTGCATAGATTAATTTTCATATCAAAATGTTATAGTAGGTCCCACACTATAATGAGAACCTCAAGACACTATGCCACCAATCTTAAATATATTTCATATTGCCCAAATAGATCATACTAACTAGAAACAGTTGATGTCTAACTATCAGGTGTAGGAGGATCATAAATATTGAGACTTCTCATTATGATCACAAATGGTCATCACTCTTAGGATAGATCATGTGGAAAAACCCACCAATAGAAACACCAAGTGTTTCATGTGTTATTGGTCATTCCTATCGACAAACATGTCTATCAATCTCTTGACTCGAGATCAATATCAATATGTTCCTTTTAATCATGTACTTTTATTAAAGGAAAACCCCATGGAAATGAAATTAGAGCGAGGTAGTTTGTGTTGGTTGTGTCCTTGGAGGAATGACATTGGATGAATGGTCATGGTAGAATTTTTCACTTTTGAGATGAGGAAGTAATATCTTAGGCCATGTGGATTAGGATTTTAGTACCTTCATAAAAACATGTCCATTATAGTCAAAGGAAAATACATCTGGATTGATCAACAAATAATATAGAAAGAAAGGGTTCCAACACAAGTTTGCATCCAACATTATGATATATCCAATAAAAATAAATTATACTACACAGTGTGTTTTCATAGGCTGGTTTTCATTTCTATGAATATTTCTTTTCTATTTAAGAGCCATTTGGTCTGATAGTCTCCCCTCCGGTACTGTGAATAATATTCATTCTATCATGATAAGGGCCTAGTGGATCCCACAATAGCGTATTCAATAATCTTCCATGTTCTGATTAATAGGTTTATAGGATGTGGTGGGCCCCACCATTGGGGTCTGAGATATGTTCGATTATAAACGATAACAAAGGAATAAATATATATATATACATATATATATATATATATATAATTCATGTTCTCATTAATTATAAATGATTTTATTTATTAAATGTATATCCCTGTTTTTAAGAGAATACATAAATATTTTTATTTGAATGAATATTTAATATTAAAGGATCACCTAATATTTAAAGGAATGAAGAGTCAAGATAATGAAATTCTATTATCATATTATAAATTTATTATATTATATTTAAGTGATAAAAATATAAATTCTATTTATTATTAATTAATGTAGTCATAATATATCATTTGCATAGTGAGTAATAAATATTCGATGATCGAGGATCCTTTTCTAGGTAATTTTACAATTTTCTATATATATTGGGGGGAGGATCTCGCATGTATACTATTATCTAAGAGGCACTTTGAGCTTCTCTATCCTCTCCCACATTCTATGGAGAGAATATCTTGATGGAGGTTATTGGATGAAGCTCAACCTTATGCATCGCTAATATGATAATGTGGTGATCATTGGAACATTGATGGCTTCCGAAATTCTATGATTGATGATCCTATAGTTTATTGAAGCACATGTGATGATCCTGAGTAGTTAAAATTTTGATTTTTGAATTATAAATCACCGGTGACAGATAGATTATGAACCCGTAGCTTAAAATCAAACCATGTGTTTTTTTATTATTTTATTCATAAACAACTTCACACATGATCCTCATTCTTAATCGAGTGTATCTCTTCACTAGATATATCGTTGTTACGTCAATAACTAGTGAAAATATTTAAATCCCTATTCCAACAACTTCAATTATGAACCATGGTTCCTGTAATGATAATTTAAAACATCACAACCTAAATACCCTCATAAAACTTGATTGACTATTACTCAAAATCCCCTTAAATCGCTCCTTTTTGAGGTCTTAGGATTAAATTAAGATATTTTTTTAAACAAATTGATTATTCATAGTATAAATATAGATAATAATGAAAAATTGGCATCCTTGTCCTAGAATAACACCAGAATCGAGAAAGATAAGGCCAATTCAATTGTAATCAATGGTAGAGTCAAACCATTTCAATCCACACATGGTAGATCATATAAATACATCGCATTAAATCAATTATCTAAATCTAAGACCATAATAAAATTTAACCTAAAGATTCTATATATCAATGCTATCAAATTTGGGTACATCATGGTATTTATATTATTCTATGAAAGGACAGAAACATCTCTAGATAATGTTATAGGTTCAATATCAACACTCAAAACTCAAACACAATATAGGATAATCCACCTATTTGGTTTTAAACATTGATAAATTAATTCCATTAAATTTTTGGTTATTAAATTGAAGTAGATATTTAGTTTACCCATCTCTATTGTCCATTAAACAAATACACATCTCTGAATTCATAAATAGATCTATTAAAAATGGGATGGGTATCGACCCTTTTTCTGTAACTAATCCCTGAAAATAAATAAAAGGCATGGAAAATAACTTTATTAAAACTTTTAGGGAAGTCATTTTCATAAAAAATCCTTACATTTTGATTTTAGTCAATATATTATATAAAAAAAAGGAATCACTATAATTATTTTACCCACCACCACACCATTGGAAGCACAATTTTTGAATTGATGCTAGGTGGTTTTATCTAAAACATGAGAATTTAGAAGTTGATGGAACAACAATACTTTCAAAATAAATCCGAAAAACTAGTACTAACATTCTAAATTAAAATATTTACCATAATAAAAAAAATATGTGACCAAATTTCCTTACCAAATATGATAAAAACCCCCAATTATTAATGATCATGATCAAAGAGGACCTGATTTTTGTATTCTACCAAAATTATAATTAAAATACCCTATGAATATAACATGGGAGATGGTTTTTCCTTAAAGGGGTTTACAAACATTCAGTGTTATTCACCACATATTATTATCTTTTGGTCTGTTTAAAACTAATGGAGTCTGAATAATGGGGTTCATTGACATTATGAAGAATTATGTAAATGAAATACCAAATAATTAGTTACAAATGTGTTTATTCCTGTTATAATTTCTAAAAGTGAATCTTAATTATCCTACTAATTTTTTTCTCCCTTCCTAATACTGACTCAATGGTTGTACTCAAAACCTATCATTTGACCATCTCTCACTATTTCCAATCATAAATATTTTAGACATATACAACTGAATGTGAACTATACCCTTGTGTATTCTTAGGATCAGTGGTGGATGAACATCCTCTCATTAAAAAAATAATGGTCTAACAACTCATATCAGTATGAAAAAGCAAGAATATATTCTCTACTACTAATGGATAGAAACCATTTTACCACTCCCCACCACACTACCCATATGCATCGCATAAATATGAACACATTTGAGAGAAACATTGAAACCCCTATATTGAAAGAAGATGGGGAATGGAAAATAATAGTGGAAGAATGATAGTCTCTGATTATAACCATCAAAACACAAAATCTCTTATCCCATCATGAAACCAATAAGAAGAATATAATAAAAATATTTAGTTATGGATAGACTAACTGAGCTCTTCCCATTGGTCTACCCATGTAGGGGTTATCTCTCCATAACTTTAGAGAAATGAGAGATGAAAGGTTATGAAACACAATAAAAAAAGTAAAATACAGAAGAATAAAAATATAGAAATACTCCTAAGATAATAAAATAGTGGGGAACCCCTAAAATAGTGAATAAATTCCTATTTTATGTACCCAATGACAAGCTCATAATCTTCTTCTTCTTTGTTCAATATGTTTCCTTGTTGAATAATTTTTCTCTGGATGGTAACACATGTAGTACTTACAGATTCTTATAATAGATTCGGTATGATTTATCCTCCATTTTTTTATTTCCTTTGACTCCCATGATATCTGGAGAAACCATTTCCATGGATGCATGAATCATATGGGTTCATCTTATCCCTTATGTGATTTTTCCATAAAGGGGGATGATAATGTCATTATATTGTTTGGAGTTTCTATGTAGCAATCATATAACACTAAGATCGATCTCATGACCTTCATTGATCCCCATTGGGGTTACCAAGAACTCCAGAATGTTTCCAAGAAATATATCAGGTGATGACATGATTTTCATTAGATAAGAAGTTAATGGTAGTTTTTATCATGAAAAATAGACCGTCATGGCATAAAATTCATTCTTATTTGAGTATTATAGCATCAATTGTATTCGTATTAAATGTCTTGCATGAGGGAGCCTATTTTGATGGTTCCTTTGAATCAGTTAGGTGATTTTGACTTATGAAAATAATTATTTGAATTCACATGGTGTGTGATATGACTACTATAGGTTCATCTGAAACAACCCATGAAATCCCTCATTTATTATTCGTTGGGTCCTGATTATTCTGATACAAGTATTAGGTGTAACATGCTAATCTTACATATCTATGAACTTTTCTAATGTTTCCATTGATATTTCAAGTCAGTCTCTTATAGGTGCATTCCCTTGAAGGTACTACTGTTATCGGTTTGTCATGTGTTTTAATATTATTCTACATAAATTTTGGCTAGATGGGTCTAACATGACACTTTGTTGGCTTGGTTTAATTCTATGAAATGACCGTTCAATATCATTTTAGTTACCCCCTCTATATTTAATCATACACTACCCTATTTTAGACTAGTTTAATCACACATAAAAAATATAATTTCCTTCTAATATTCCATATCCCTTGGTTTCACATGAAATTAATTAAAAATGCCATTTTGAAGAGTAGGATAATCTATAATTAATTAAAAAATAAATAATAGAATTAAAATTTTGAATTTGAGATATTTTCATTTTTAATTACAAATTATCCTAAAATAAAAAAAATGTGAAAATTGACCTTAAATATTAAAAATATGGGGGAAATTTGTGAAGTGAATAGCAATAAAAACACAAAATACATTCCATTTTTTCACACAAATCATCTACTCAACTACTCATAAATATGTATACTTAAGAAAAACATAGACTAATTGAATCAAAATTGGCAATGACCTCTTCTTTTCTATCATATTTTCATTATTACTCTTTTATAATTTGAAATCCATTTTTACTGGGATCATGATATATTAGTCCATTCCATTATTCCATCTATGGATATGTGTACCTGTGTCACATGGAAATGAATATCTTTAACTAAGAAATGTATTTTTGTAATTTTTTCCTCATCTTAAGATCCCAAACATTTTATATAAGCTTGCAATGTGTCTATATAACAATTCAATGATAAAGGATGTGTTTAATAAACAAAATGTGTATGGGTTGTGTTGGGTATTTAGGTGTGGGTTTTAATGTTTAATACATAGGATTCATATAGGTGTTTCACCTGTTTGAGGTTCAATGTATGAAATTATAATAGAAGACAATGAAAATTAACTTCTTATTTTTTTCGAACACATAATTAATTAAATTATTTTCATCCCCATTTTAATGGAAAAACATCCCCAGACACAATGATACCATGTCGTCATACTTCAGCAGACATTGCCCAATGATAGATTGGGAAGGTTTGCTAGTAGCCATGCCAGATGGAGATTCACTACTCATGGAATATATGGTAGCACGTTAGGACGAATGCCGGAAAACCCTCACACATATCCTCTATAAAAATCACACACACATTACTCTCTCCCCCACCTCTCCCTCCACTATTTCCCTATAATTCTCCTCTGTCACGACCGATTCCACCACCACCCTCGATGATGACTCGTCTACTACCTGTTGGGGTGAAACAGAGGTGTGTGGTACCACAAACACACAAAAATGGGAATCAAATGGAGCAACACAATTTTTAACGTGGTTTGACATTGAATGTTACATCCACAGGAGAAACAAGGGGTGGTTCTCAATTCAATCTCTCAGAATTATGTTGGAGTAAAACACAATTGAACCTTATGATTATGGGATTCAAAAACCGTTTAAATAGATGAATTAAAATACATTTTCTCCTTCTCTTTGGTGGGTAGTTCATCTACCCATGGGTATCATCCTCACAGTCATCTTCTTGTCAACCCTGACAGTACACCAATGTAGACTCCTTCTCCTTTTTGGCAGAGACTTCATCCGCTGAAAACGCCACCCCGCATTTGGAGTGGCCCCCAAAAATCTCCCCCTCATGACCAATTTGTGGTAGAATCTTGACCTACATTATTCTTACAAGTGTCGAAAACATCATCAGAAAATCATTCATGATTCTTCACACAAGATGTCGTGGCACATCCACATTCTTAAATTGATCTCAGGATGACTGTGGTCCCCATAAACTGATACAACCCTTGGGAATCATTCCTACTATGCTTCACTGCATCTCTACCTGAGAATTCCATCACTCCACCGGTTATCGAAATCTTGAACCCTTTCGCATCAAGCTTGCTTAATGTTACCTGGTTCTATCTCATCCTTGGAACAAATTTCTCATCAATCAGTTTAGAAACTACTTCATTAGTTTTCTTCAAATTCACTATCATGCTTCCTATAACCTCGCATGTTGACCCATCACCATGTCTCACTGAGTCTTGCACCTTCAGAAAATTATCAAATGTACCACTTGTCGTACATATGTGTGCCGAGCTCCCAAAATCCAAAACCCAACCTTATTCATTTGGATTTTGATCCAACTCGTTCTTCCTCTTTAGAAATTGGCATTCTGGCTTCATGTGCTCGAATATTTCTTAGTAATGACACTGCACTTCACCCCCTTAATCTCCCTCATATAAGTGAAAAAATTGTTGTTGCCACGAAAATTTCATCATCTTCTGATAATCATGTGATGTTTGTGTCTTCCTCTTCAACTTTCCTCTGCCCATCAACGTATCGTTTTCACTATCCACGATCACTTTTATAGTGACCCTTCTTCTATCCCCCAAAACATGTGATTTCCCTAGGATCACTTCCCCTCAATTTTGGTCACCATTCATTACCTCTTAACATATAATTTCGACTCTTCCAATGTTGATCATCTCGCATAGCCATGATTTTCTCGGTTGTATGCATCACAATCATTTAGAATGCCTCTGAATCTTGAAGTGATGCCAACACATTGTCTAGCATCTATGTTTCCTTCCCCATGAGAAATGCAGTCATAATACCATCAAATTATCTTGGTGGGGATGATAAAAGTAAAACTAAATTATCCTCCTCTCAAACCTTCACACCGAGCCCCAATAACAGCGTCATGATCTTATTGAATTCATTGGTGTGATCGAACAAATTTCCCCATTGTCCATCCACAACTGGTACAATTTCTTCATTAATAAAAATTTGTTGGTGAGAGACTTCACCATATACCACTGTTATAACTTCTTCTAGATCTCCTTCGGTGAGGTCTAATCCAACACAGAGTACTCTACCACTTTCACTAGACAAAGTAGAATTGTTCAGACGACCCACATGTCGAGCTATTCTCAATCATCATTACTGGTTTCCTCAGGCTTTTCTCCAATCAACGGTCTAATCAGGTCCTACTTCACAAAAATATAATTCACCGTGCTTTTCCACATGTCGAAATTTTTTCGACCATCAAACTTCTCAATATCAATCTTTGGTATTGATCCACCAAAGACCATCATCATTGTCACAAAACATGATCACCACTATTGATGTCACACTCTTATTAAAACACCTAATGAAATGTTAATTTTGAAAAAATAACTCTGCAGATGCATTCAGAATGGTCTAAATAGTCGGAATCGACTCCTAGATCGCTGAAATCGGACACCAATTGACCGAGATATGGTCAAAACACGTTCAATGGTCCAGATCGTCCGCTAACGTGTTGCTGACGTGGCATTGATGTGGCATGGAAAAGTTCCTACTAAAATATTTATGGAATTGTTTCTAGTGGCATGAAAATTTTTGGATTATCTGGAATGGGGGGTACCGTTCCCCCGCGATTATGAGAAAAGTTTGTCTGAGCTTACTGGGCTCATTTCAACTCTGTTTTCATCATGGCTTCCGCTGTTAGAATTGTCTCACCATCCACTTCATAGATATGGGCTCAAAAAAATTTCAAACCAAATTTAATATTCTGGTCCACAAAAAATGTATTTCTGCCTCCCCATCTCGACTCTTATCTCTTCGACTCTACTTTGATACCACTTGTTGGGGAGAAACTAAGATGTGTGGTACCACAAACACACAAAATCGGGAATCAACCGGAGCAACAAATTTTTTAACGTGGTTCAGATTTGAAGCATACATCCATGGTAGAAATATAGGGGATGTTCACTATTCACTGTCTCTGAATCTCATCATAGGAACACATAATTACAACTTATGATTATGGTATTCAAAACCCATTTAAACAGATGAATGAAAAGTCATTTTCTCTTTTAGTTTGGCGGGTAGTTCATCTACCCATGGGAAACATCATCACCGCCGGCTACTGGTCAACCATAACTGCACACCAAAGGAGACCTATTTTCCTTGTAGACAGAGACTTCATCTGTTGAAAACTCCACCCCACATTGGGAGTGGCCCCCACACTACCAGAGGTACCTTCTGCCCCTCATCACACATGTAATTCATCTACCCCGGGATCGTCATGACCAGCTTTGTGGAACAGTAATATGGTTGGAGGACTCTTATTATAACATCTCCCATGAGATCCTCGATGATACTAGGATCCAGGTTAAGGCCTAGCTTAGCATGGATGAGGCAGATGGCCTCTAGGGTGGTGGTGGGGTTGTGGGAAATGTGGAGTAGATAAGATGTGATTTGGAAGTTTAGAATTCAGTCATGTATTCTGTAGTGGAGGAGAGAGGTGGTTTGATATCCTTCCTCTTTGGGAATGTGTTTGATTCACAAATCCATCGGGAGAAATTGAAAAATGAGGTCAATGGTAGGGGGTTGCTGGCTTCCGAGACTAGGGATTTCAGTGGTGTAGAAGGAGGCATGGGGTGGGAAATGGATGGAAGTGGAATTTTAGCTCCACCGATGGGCCAACCCTCACTACAACAAATCTTCTACCTCCATGGGTGGATGAGAAGAAAAAAATGAGGAAATGAATAAATGAGTATATTAACCCCATGATTTATATCGGAACCCCCCACAAAATTTCCATAATTCTTCCAACACGGAATAGAGGTCGGAACTATTTTTCAGAACAAGTTACAAAAAAATAGGTCACACCCCCACCAAATTTTCCTCAACCCCTATGTCTGTTTTTTTAAAATAGGTTTTCTGATTTATTTTTAAAAAAATAGTATAGTTTAATATTTTTTTTAAAATACATCTTAATGGCAGCATCGCCGATGCCGCCTTCCATCCCCTGTGCCGCAATTGTCCCTGATTAATGACATGGAAAAAGTGGCGAGAGGATGTCCTCTTTCCCCCTGCTCCCTATAAAAGGGAACCCCCCCCCCTCATCTCACTTCATTTTTCCCTCATCTCTTCTAAATCCGTTGCATCTCTATCTAAAAAATTCGTTTTCCATGCAGTGGATTCAATGGTCCAAAAGAATGTGGTTTTCTATGAAACATCATTTGGCGGTATTTTTTATTTAATTTTATTTTATTTATTTATTTAATTGAATTGTTTTTAGTTCTAAATATTTCATTTTTATGTTGTTTAGCTTGTTCTGAATACTTTTTTATTATGTTGTTTAAATAGGTATATATAATTTGGAATAATATGTATTATTAGTAATGATTAAGTATAGATTAAGTATAGATTATGTATATATTAACATAGGATTAAGTATTTTGAAATTTTGGTAGCATAAAAATTATGGGGTTATCTATGCAATCATATCTCTGCTTTCAATCAAACAAGTGGATGTGGCTTTGTAATATATGTACCTATGGTTAAATCCCAAAAACACCATTTGAGGTAGACCTTAACGAGAACCGGTGCATGACAACATGCCTTGCTGGACTCTTGATTTGACACTCTTGAAAGTTATGCTTAAGATTATTCTTATTTTTTTTATAAACTAATAAAATTCCTTAGAAAATAAAAAATCAAATCAATATATTTATCAATGATAAAATGATAATTATGATGTTATTGAATGAAATGGATAAGGACAAAGTCATTAAAGAATAAATTTTAATATTAGTAATTGAATTCTTTTTAGTCAGTTTTAAAGATGTGATTTATTAAGTAGTGTAATAAGTTATATACTGTTTAAAATAATACATAATGTTAGTAATGATTAATTATAGGTTAATTAATGACAACATAGGATTAAAAATGAATACATATAATTTATAAATTATAACTTACTAATTCATATAATATGATTATTGATTAAAGAATAAATTAGTAATTAATGAATAACTTAATAATGACTAATTAATCATTAAAGGATTATTGATTAGTTAAAAACTATATTAAGAAAAATTAGTATCATTGCATCGGATATAAGTAGATGTTATAAAATTCTACTATCATAAGGATTATATAGTTTAGAAATTATAGGTTTTATTCTTAATGAATAATTATAGATTATTTACTCATAAACATAGGATTAAAAGTTGAGTACCTATAATGATTAGCTAATAATACTTTTCACTAATAAAATGACAATTATGATTATATAAAATGAAATGGAGAAGAAAAAGCTAAATAAATTACACATGAATGTTTTACAACTTACAAGAAATATCTTGAAATTTTTCAACTAAACATGGTTTGGATGAGATGAGTGTGACTTCAGAAGTTAGGTAAAATTCAGTTTATTTTTATTTGGTAGAATAATGAAAAAATCTAAATATATTTTCTTAATAAATTAAGTACGTACTTGTGGATGAGTACATTAATCTATAAAATAAAAATTAGTTGGGTTTTACCTCACTTCTGAAGTTAAGATCATATCATCCAAACCATGTTTTGTTGAAAATCGTTAGTATTTCTTGTATGTTTCTAAAAATTCTTGGGTAATTTAATGATTTTGTTCTTCTCTATTATAGAGTGATTTAATAATGATAAACTAATTATTAACTAATGATTAACATTGTAATGGTTAACAAGTGATTAAACAATGATTAACTTAGTAAAAAATGTAGTAAGAAACATTAGTACCATAGTTTAGGATATAAGAAAATGTTTTAAAATTTTTGTATCAAAAAGAATATTTAGTTTAGAAATACTAGTTGTTATTTTCAATGATTAATTATAGATTAATTAATAAATAAAATTGGATTAAAAAATGAATCCATGTAATGATTTTCTAATGATACTTATGATTATATAAAGTGAAATAAAGAAGAATAGACACATTAAATAACACATGAATTTTTTATGACATTCAATAAATTCATTTACATTTTTAAATAGAATGTGGTCTGTATGAGATGATTCTCACTTCATAAATGACATAAAAATAAGGTTATTTTAAATTGGTAGTTTACTAACATCTTCGAAGGATATATACTTCAATTTTGAACTTTCAAAAGTTTTTGGCCTTCTTATGGAATCTAAGATGACTTCTAAGATATGCCATTAGAAGGTTAAAATATTTGAAAATTTTAAAAGTGAATTACATATCTTTCGAAGGTGTTATTAAGTTGTCAGTAAAAAATATGTTTGATATTGCCTTATTAGAAGTGAGAATCATCTAATCTATACATAATTTTATTGATAAATGTCATAGAATTTATTGTTTGTTGTTATAAAGCATTCAGGTGTTGTTTAATGTGTTTATTCTTCATTTCCAATTATATTTTCAGAATTGTCATTTTATAAATGATAAATAAACAAATTTTATGGTCCCTATTCATTTTTACCTTGGTTTCCAAAAAGTTATGTGACTTATATTCTAATAAACATTTATATAATGAAACATTAATAGCATATTTTAGGTTACAAAATGACGTCCTAAAATTATAGTCTAATAATTATTATGCGGTCAACCATCATTGTTTATATTTGTGACACTATCATAATTTTCAGGAAAGAAAAATTTTTGACGTAGAGAGTCATGTTTGCCTATGTGTACAACTATGGGGAGTTTATTCAAACTGAATAAGGAGATTCTTACAGTACCCAACCAATAATAGTGGTTAGTGAAGATAATTGTGTGACCATAATTGGCCTTCAAGGGAGGATTTGTGGCTCCTTAAACATGGGACCCAATCAAGTGATCATGTTTATGAGTTAAAGACATTTTCAATTCCTGGAAACACTGTGGCATCTAGCTTGTCCATTGGTTGCTGATGCGTAGTGGGTCTATGTAATTAATTTATTTTCTAAATGGCCAGATTGTACATTGGTGGAGTTATATGATGATGTTCCTATTGTACAACAATAATGACCAATTGTACTAAGATGTAGACTTACAAGAGTGGATGAAAATTGTATGACCCATGAAATTGAGCCTATTCCAAATGATGTAGGAGAGGTCAACCTAGATGATCTCGTCGATATACATATCAATCTGACTTCCATTAGGGAGTTTCATAATGACGGAACATATGGTGACAACAATGCTGAAGAGGAGGGGCCAACAAAAGTTATTGATCAGGTTTCGATAAATGCATTAGTCGTACAAAAACCTGGATTTAAAATGAATCATCCACCACTATTTTCATCTTGGTCAAAAGAAATAACACGTGTGACATAATTCTTTAATAATGTTCTCACATTGGAAACCGAGTTCCCTAGATATTACTAGATAGGTTTAGTGACCTGGAAAAAACCTTATATGTTGGAAATAATTTTCCAAGTAAAGATTTATTAAAAATAACTCTAAATATATTTCAAATTGAGAGGAACTTCAACTATATAGTTCATGAATCATTCCATAGTAAACTTCTCATATTGTGTGAGAAGTATGGGGATGATTGTGATTTCTTTTGAGAGTGATTTTGGACATTGCATTTAGAGGATGGAGAATCTCAATGATTGAGGAACCTCATACTTGCATTCATCCAATACTAAGACAATATCATACCTCAATGGATGAAAAATTTATGTCATCCATTGTTTTTGAGATGATTAGGATATTCCCTGATGTTCTGATAGCTCTTGTGCATGAGATGATACCACAAACATTCGGTTATAATATTTTCTATAATAAGTCATGGATGGTGAAACAGAAGGCAATTATAAAAGGCCTCCAGTGATTGGGATGACTCATATCAAAAGTTTCCTCAATTGATAGCCATACTGAGGAATCATAACCAAGTTTTATTCCATTTTGATACAAATGAACATGTGTATCATGATAACCGACTTGATCCATTTCGAGTTCAATTTCATCGGTTGTTCTGGGCATTCCTCTCATGTATCTCCACATATTGTTTCAATAAATAGTTCATTCAGGTTGATAGTTTGGTTTTATATTGAAAATAAAAGGGAATATTTTTGATTGAGGAACCCCTAGATGGATACTGTTCACCTCTTTTAGTTGTCTTTCCCATTGTAGAGAATGAAAACTATGAATCATGGAGTTGGTTTTTAGCATGTATCAACAACCATTTCACCAACATTCATGGTGTTTTTTTATATATGGTCGCCATTGGGAAATTAGCGAGGCAATCAATACAGATCCTGGTACATGGAGATTCCCAAATTCACATCATCGTTTCAACATTAGACACATTTCTAGAAACATTCATAAAGAATTCCACAACGAACCGATGAATAAGTCCATCATGAAGCCAGGAATGCATTGTATTTGTTATTTTTTACTATATAATGTAATGATAAAATCAAATTATGTGAAATATATTCTATTCTATGTAGCATGAGTTAGATCAATGGCGGTTTGAAAAAAAATTCGAACATATCTACTGGGCTAATTAAGATGTTTATGATTATATGATGAATATTACAAAAGAAAAATGGACATTGGCATATGATGAGGGGAAAGGTATGCACACAAGACCATAAAAATTATGGAGTGCATAATTGGTGTCTTCAAAGGGCTTCGCAAGCTACCTGTAACTACCATATTTTAGTAGACATTATATTGTAGCATGAATTGCTTTGGGGGTAGACAAAAACTAGCATTAGACGGAATAAAGCATGGGATAAGTTATAGAAGACACTTTCAATGAGTGATTGAAAAGAATATTGAAGAAGCCTATGGTTATCATGTCTGTCATTTTGATGAGAAGACTCTCGATTTGAAGTTCAATAGTGCTTAGCCCTCATCAAAAACCGCATCGGTGAAAAAATAGTGGTATTACTAGAAACGAGGCAAAGTCAATGTGGAATCATTCAGTTTTAACTATTTCCATGCAGTCACACCATTGCGGCATGTGCCTCTATGAACATATCATGGGACTCATATGCTGATCCAGTGTACCAGATGTATACCATTGCTGACTATTATGCTGCACCATGGACGCCTATTGGGGAGTTTCATTATTTCCAAATGCCCAAAGGCTAGCCAATAGTGATACTTGACATCAATCGGTTACATCCCTATGAGAGACCAAATGCCAGCAGGATGCGGAATGAGATGGGCTGAACAAGGGAAGAGTTTGAGATAAACCATATGTCATCATGAAGGTCATAACAATAAATGATTTCCAAATATTGTTGGGTCGAGTTCACACTCTTGACAACAATGATGTATTATTTTCAGTGTGATATTCTCATATTGTAAATTATATGTTGTTATCTCTTATTTTTTCATCATTTTTCTAAACCAAAAAACCCAAAATTAGAACCCTCAACCCAAAAACATCTTCCCTATACCGTAATCTAAAAATTTGAAACCCTAAACCTTAAAAACTAAACCCTAACACTGAATTTTAGCTATGTTTACAACTATGGGAGGTTATACAAACTCATAAAGGAGATTGTTATAGTACACAACCAATAATAGAGGATAGTACAACTAATTTTGTAACACTAACTGAACATCAAGAATGAATTTGTTGGAAATGAACCATGACGCAGGATGAAGAGTGACAAGGACAGTGGTGATGGAACGAGTTTACATCATCACCGTCGTCTTTGTCAATGTTCCTCCTGTGTCGTGGTTCATTTCACAAAAATTCTTTCTTGATGTTCAGTTAGTGTTATAGATTCACCTTTACTTGTGACAAAACAATCACAAAACAAACAATCTTGTGGACTATCATACATATTTAAAAAACACACCATTTTCTAATGAACATCTACATTATAAAGACAAATTGTTTATATATATAAATATATACAACCATATCTTACAAAAAACTCATTTTCATGGTAAAATAATATCTTAAACACATGTTAGTAATATGATTTGGAAAACATGAATACATGCCCATTTCTTTGATTAAAAATAACTTCATAAAACAATGTGAATGAACATGGAATGTCTTGCATTCTACAATACATTACATTCAATTAACCATAATGTTATATTTACATTTTACACTGACGACTCCATTGATTTGTTTATATGCAGATAGATGATACCATACAACTCACTCAGCACACTACAGAAAAATGACCATTATAGAAGGGGTTATAACCCCTTCAAAATAAATTTACATTGGTTTAGAGGAACTACCGCTAATGTGCCCGCATACTGTTAGTAGAGGTAGTTTTGAGGACACGATTGTAAATGCATGACGAATTTAGTGGTGGTTACATTAGAGGGGGTTTAAACCCCCTCTAATGTTGTCGAAAATTTTTACCAGAAATGGTTGTTATTAGAGGAGGTTAACCGCCCCTAATGGGTATTTTTCTAAAGAAAATATACCAACTGTGCATCCCCTCGATCTCCGCCCCTCCTGTACCAGGCCTGCCCCGGTCTCCGCTACTCCTGTTCATCCCTCCCGTTCATCCTCAGTGTTCGCCCCTCCTGTCTTAGGCCTCCCCCGATCTCCGCCCTCCTGTTCATCCTCGGTCTCTGCCTCAGGTCTCCCCCGATCTCCTCCCCAAGTCTCCCGTGATCTCCGCCCATGAATCTCTGGGTATCCACCCCTCCTGTTCCAGGTCTCAGCCTGTATATTCTGGGTATCTGCCGGTCTCGGTCTCCTACATATCCTGCTGTCTCCTATGTACATCCCCCGGTCGTCCTCTTGTCTGTGTCATCACCCGGTCTCAGTCCTCCTATCCGTGTCCTGTCGCAATGTCTTTGCGTTCATGTCCCGGTCCAGCCCCGCCCCAGGTCTCCTCTGTTAGTTTGTCCTGGTCCATCCCCGGTCTCCTCTCCATCCGCAAATAATTTGGACGGATTCTAAAATTGACATCTTGGAGGGATTCAAACTAGGGTTCTATTCGCTATACCTCATGCGCCTAAACCACTGCAGCAAGTATGATTTCATTTACTAAAATCATATACTATTCTATTTATATATATTGATACGTTTATTAAAATATAAATTATTTTCATAATATATTTAAATAAATATAATAATTTCATTAAAAGATGCATATATATTAATAATCATAAATATATTAACAAATTTACACATATAATTTATATATTATTGTATTTATATATATTTATAAGTTCATTAAAATAAACATTATTAAACGAATATATTTAAATACATATAATAAGTTTATTAAAATAAACATACGTATATTAACAAATTTACACATAAAATTTATATATTATTGTATATATATATATATTAATAAGTTTATTAAGATAAACATTCATTTCATAATATATATAAGAAAATTAAATAAATAACATGTATCTATATTTATATAAATATAAATATTTATTTATGTATATATATATATATATATTATGCACAACTCTATAAATTATATATTTACATATATTTAAATAAAATTTTGTTTATGTATTTATAAATACATTTATATCAAGCACACACAAACGCAAGTGTGTATTTATATATTTATTTGTAATTCTTTCTATTTATTTCCTTACATGTATATTATATATATATATATATTTATTTATTTATATTTTAACCAAATATAGTTTCCAAATATATATATACATATTATAATTCTAAGTACCCAATTGAAATATATATATATATATATATATATAATATTTATATGAATATAATATATGATACATTATATAAATACATTCATATATATATAAAATATATACTATATATATATTATGATTTTTTATGAAAATAGTAGGGGTTCACAACCCATCTGATCTCTTAAATTAAATGGGGTTGTGAACCCCCTCTAATGTAAGACATTAGTGGGGGTTCAAGAGGGGGTTTTGAACCCCCACTAATGTCTTACATTATAGTGAGTTTTGAACCCCTACTAATGTCTTACATTAGAGGGGATTGTGAACTCCCACTATTTTCTATTTTCTTAAAAAAATTGTGTAACACACACACACATAATGCCTCTAAAATTAAACTATACATATATATATCATTGAGTGTGAGTGTGTAGCACCTCTAACCAAATATATAGTGTCTATAAAAAAATATATATCCCCACTATTTATTAAAGCAGTTACAGTTTAAACATAATCATCTCTAAAATCCAACTACATATTAAAAAATGAAAAAAAAAATTATAAAGGCTTGTGAACCTCATCTAAATTCGATGATTAGAGGGGGTTGTGTAGAACCCCCTCTAATATTACCGAAAATGAATTTAGAGGGGTTTTTTCATAACCCCCTCAAAATAACCCCCTCTAATGTACAGTTTTTTTGGTAGTGGAAGTGTACCCATATTTCCCAGGTCATGCTAGAGGGTGGTGTAGATCGATCGATCAGGGTACGTCGAGCATACCATTTTCATCATAGAGAGCATCAACATGCCATTAGACCATACTTAGGCAGTGATGGATTCTATGAAATTGTCGTATCACATTTCACATTTGTAGATCATCACATGATTGCTGACCTTGTGGATAAGTGGAGACCAAAGACACACATTCCACCTGCCAGAGGGAGAGATGACCAACAGCCTCCAGGATGTGTCAGTGCTTCTCAGTCTTCCTATCCTGGGGGAGCTATTATTGGACTCACTCGTGCATCTTGGCCTGACCTTGCTCAGTGCTTGTTAGGCGTCGCCATTTTTTTGACCACAAGGCTATAGATGGAGCGTCGATATCTATGCCATGGTTGGAGGCGCGAATTCCACATTTACCCGATGATGCTAACAAGGAAACTATCATGCATTTTGACCGTGAAAATATATTACAGCTCATTGAAGGGACCATGGTTCTGATCACTCGAGGATTCACTTGCACATGACTTATCTACCCATACTAAAGGGCTTCAATTAGGCCAGGACCTATAGCTGGTGATTAACTAACTAGTCGTACACATACACAGCATCATGCAGGCTATCCCACAGGGACCACACAGGTCACGGGGGATGCATCATCCTTATTAAGACGTGGGAATTAGAGCATATTCTAGCATTCCTCCCTAATCTTGCTAGTCCACTGATCGAGATGGAGGGGTTTCATGACACTCTGTGTGGACGCTAGTATGATCACTCATTTCTAATGAGTTATGATACTACAAGGAGTTATTGAATTTAATTTTTCATTATTTTTCACTATATATGTTTTAATTTACAAGTGGTATCAGTGACACAATTTCGACATGGGTCTGAGATAGCATTTGAGCATATATCATCTCTTGATGCATTGTATTTAACCAGACAAGATATTTATATATACAATCTATCACTGTTAAAAATTTAGTAATAACATTTATTTTGGTTTTTGGATAGAAGATTACTGTACAAAGGTCACATGCCATTTCAAATTTAATAGAATCCATACTAGAGTATTATAGACCAGTTGCTATCATACTTCAATGTTTTTATGGAGGATGTTATGGTTGTAGTGCCCCTCATTCACCTCAACATTCTTGGGTGGTATCATCCCAACAGAGTCATGTGCCAGTTTTGCTATGCTCAGCCGATTCCATTGCCACCGAGATAGATAGAGCATCTTCACAAGATGAAGATGGCATAGAGGCAGGATGAGGACTGGGGCTGAGTACATGCCAACATTCTCAACTGATGGCGCAGAAGTGCAGAGTTTCATATTCAGGGTGTACCTACGAATCGATTCATTCTTTCGGAGCATGTTGATTATGAGCCACAGTATAGACTGAAGTCAATACTACATCATACCCGACACGACAGAGAGATCCAGAAGATGGAAAGTAAATAAATTTACATTATGTTTTTATCGAACTAATTTTTATTACATTTTGAATCTCTTTACTAGGCAGTCACACAGATCATCTTGTTCACATTAGTGATGAAGAGGAGCAGGCGGTATTTTGAATATGGTGTTTTCTCACTTTCTCCTTAAAAGTGATTTGGTAATCAAATAAAAAATAATTTTTAGTCAGCCAGGAGGAGGCGGTATTTAGCCGGGCAGTCATCCATGCAGTTGTGCTGGAGATGAAGAATGGAAGTTACTTCCCTAGAGAAACATCCTACAGTAGCAGATGGTGCTGAGGATCCATGATCACAGTGACGTAGATAGCATCATTGTACATGTGAGGCCTCACCTATTCCACAGGTAGAGGTCGGCCCTCTAGTATTCCATCCTCAGTGGATTCAGTATGTGCCACATGTGGCATGTGATCCATCTTTCTTGACAGGATATCCGCAGTTCTCTCTATATTGGGGTCCAGATCCATCATATCCTTGGGGTCCAGATCGATCACAACCATTGGGTCTAGATCCAATGTAGTTTTGGGGTCTAGATTGATCATATCATTGGGGTATAGATCCACCGTAGGCTTGGATCCCCACTGTGATGATGTCAGTTCCTTCAACCACCCTAGCGTGAGAAGGGTTAAGAGGGTAGTACGAGATGCAGTTGACAGCTCCTCCCACTGACACATTGGTGTGGGATGTGACATTTGGCATTCCAGTGCCCGAGGATTGGCCCTCTCCAAGTCATCAGACTCCATAGGGAACTCGACACAGACATCCTATTCACAGACCACCATGTGGGACAAAATCTCCTCGCCATAGGCATATACATTTATTGTACATGTTTATTTATATGTTTTATTTCTATTGAAATGATAATACTATTATTACTATCAACCCTTCTTATATGTATATCCAGTATTTCAATTTTCATTTATATTTTAGTCACAGTTTATATTTGATATCTTTCAAAGTCGACTACTTGAAACATATTAATAATTGTTAAATTTCACGTAGATAACATTAAAATCATATAAAATATAAAGTATAAAAACAATTTAAATAAAATATAAATGATATCCAAAACACCTAAATAGTTATTGGAAATGAATACTTTCACAAATAAAAAAAATGAAAGGAATGTATGAAAAGTAATTCGGAATTGAGAGCGAATGGAAGGAATATCAAGGAGGATCCAAAGCCACCTACATGACTTTGAAAGCCTATTAAATATAAACTATAATATCCATACAAAAAAATTACAAATTAGTCTAATTTTTATTTGTTTAACCAATATTTAAAATTTCATTCATATTGGTCTTATAGATTATATTTTATAAGAAAGCAATGTCACGTAGTTGAAACCTTTGTAAGTTTCTAATAGGTGGGTGATAAAGATTACAAATTATTTTTCATCAAAAAATTTTAAGATTTTTTTATTTTCAACTACTTATTATATTTTTAATCAATGTTTAAAATTTCATTCACATTGGTCTTATAGGTTATATTTTATATGCTTGCAAAGTAACATACATGAAACATTTTTCAGTTTCAAGTAGGTGGATTAGAAAACTTAAAAAGTATTTTTCATCAATAGTTTTTATGAAACTAATTCTATTTTATACTAATTGTTATATTTTTAAACAATGTATAAAATTTCATTCGTATTGGTCTTATAGTTTATATTTTATAGGCTAGCAAAGTCACGTACATGAAACATTTTTATATTTCAGGTAGGTTGATTAAAAAGATTATAAATTATTTTTCATCAATATTTTTATGAAATTTTTCTTATTTTAGACTAATTGTTATATATTTAATCCATGTTTATAATTATATTCATGTTGGTCTTATAAATTACATTTTATAAGCTAGCAATGTCATGTACTTGAAAGTTTTTTAATTTTCAATTAGGTGGATTAGAAAGCATATAAATTATTTTGCATCAACATTTTTTAATTAATTTTTATTATTTTCAACTCATTGATATATTTATAATAAATTTTTAATATTTTATTCATATTGGTCTTACATTTTATATTTTATAGTCTAGTAATGTCACGTAATTGAATCATTTTTATGTTTCATGTAGGTGGATTATAAATCTTATAAGTTATTTTCCATAAATATTTTTAAAAAGTTCCTTTTATTTTAAACTAAATGTTATATTTTTAATCAATTTTGAAAATGTCATTCATATTGGTCTTATTGTTTTTATAATATAGGCTAGAAAACTCACAAACTTGAAACATTTTTAAATTTCATTTAGGTGGATTAGAAATCATATAAAATATCTTTCATCAACATTTTTTAAGAATTTTTTTATTCTCGACTTCTCTTTATATGTTTAATTAATATTTTATGATTTAATTATATTGGTCTTATAGTTTATATTTTATAGGATAGAAACGTCACGTTTCTATTACATTGATAAAGTTTAATAGTTCCCCTTAATGACGACAATCATGAAGTTCCCTAATTATATTCGTAAATATTGATATATGGTTACATAATTTTCAATGACGGGATACATAGAACCTGATTTTTGGTTGAAAGTACTCATAAGAGAATGATTGTTTCATGATGTTTTCACTTTCTAATCTCCAAGATGGGTGATTGTGTTAAAAAAGCCTCTAGTATGAATTCTGTATGATTTTCTATCATATTTTATCCTAATCAATAAGTGTGTGTAATGGTACATAGACATTAATATTATAATCAATTCATGTCAGGACTCATGTACATAGAATTTTGACAAAATTAGTGATTTCATATGATCATGGGATGTAGGGTATGTTAGGTGGGTCGATAATAACTTTTTATTAATGTATAAGTTGAGAAAATATTTTCCCCCTCTATATTTATGGATGATTATATATCATAACATTGGTTAAAATATTATTTTTTACTTAAATTGTAAGTCCCTGGTGTTAAGACATGTTTATTTTAGAGTTTCAAAGAAAGGTGTTTTAGGTATATAGGCTAATGATATAGATGTGAACCCATCCTGATGATATATTGTGACAAATGAATTATATTATATAGTGAACATTAATATGCTATTTTTAATGTTTGGACACTAATTTCTATCTACTAGGATCCTTGATAAATTTGTAGATAGTAATCATGGACTTTAGGTAACACCACCTAATGAAAATGAGAAATAACCCTATACATTCAAACTGTAGAGACCCAAAGCTTGACGTACAAGGACATTACAATACTTTTGCAAAATACTTAATACATAAAAAAAAACACTCAAGGACTGTAATAGTTTAGTGTCATTGGAAACTCGGAACATAATCTTCAAATCATGGTGAAAGATCTTCAACATCTCCCGTAAAGATCTTCCCTTTTTGTTTTATTACCTAAAACCATTCATTAAATCCTGGGGAAAAGAAAACATATAAAGGGTGAACTCAGATTCTCAGTAAGGGTAAGAATGGAGAAAATAAAACAAACCATATATATTTGAACATAAAAACATGAACATAATGTTTAAACATCAAAATCATGAGAAATGACATAAAACATGGCATTACATAAGGCATAGATCATAATGGAACATAAATCATGATAAAATATCATTGAAATAAAACTTTTAATTGTGAAAAAACATTACGCACCTGATATGATTTCCATAGTAGGCAAGACATTGCTGCGAAGACCATCTTAGTGGACAAAGTCCCTTTCTGAATCGAGTTCACTTCTCGTTCTAGTCATGTATCACTAACCAGATTAACTTGTCGTGCCATCCATGTCTATCTCATGAGATATAAATCTTTACCAAATGCATTGGAGGGAGATATAGTTCCCATAAATCTCATAATGAAATCATTCTTACTTGTGCCACAACATGAACATAAATCATTCATCATTACCCAAAGTTTAAAACGGGTTTCATGAACATCATCCCATCATAATATTATCCATAGAAAAATGGATATCATTTCGTCATAAGAAAATTGAAACCATGTAAATCATAGAGAAATTATACTTGAAACATACACATATGAAATAATTCCATCTTATATGGAAAATGGTTTTGATAAAACACATGAAATGAAATTTTGAGGAAAATATCCTTTCTTCTTCAAA
Organism: Viscum album; assembly: GCA_963277665.1. NCBI lineage: Eukaryota > Viridiplantae > Streptophyta > Magnoliopsida > Santalales > Viscaceae > Viscum > Viscum album. The sequence goes on from OY728167.1 coordinate 165,814,512, forward strand.
ATCATTTTCTTTTTGCAATATTCCATACAATTTTAAAGGAAAATGATTTTATTGAAAATATTAATTAAATCTTTTAGAGTATGTTTCATGAAAATATGGTGTTATGAAACCGTAAAAATATGTTCATGCCGTATAAGTTAAAAAACATTCTTCTCATACTTTTACCTTAAAAGTCCAAAAGTACCTCGTATGGTAAACAACATAAAAATTCCTTCCATACGATGTGGTAAAAGTAAAAAAAGGGTAAAAATGACTTTAAAAATACATGGAAGAAAAGTAAAAATTTTATTAAATCATTTTTAGAACTTATGGACATGGATAATAAACATAACCCCTGTAAATACTTACGAATAAACAATCTTGGATAAAAATGATATTGGAATAATTATCCCTTACAAAGATCTTTTTTTAAATAAAATAAATTACTTATATTTATTCACTATAATTTCACATAAAGAAAGTCTAAATATGTGATAAGATGTAAAAAATCATTTCTCACATAATCAAAGAACAACATAAAACAATAAATAGAATATCTACCCAAAGAACGGAAATTGGGTTAAGAAGTTCCCTTACCTTATGTCCAATTTCTTCCGTATGTGTCTGAGACTCCATTATAGTGGGTTTAAAAATATTATTAATTTTTAAAAGAACCATAATAATATTTATGACATCTTATATGATTCACTTACGAATTTATATTATCCATTCAATTGTCAATTCCATGTTAAAGCAGCTTTTTGGGTAAAATCGTTTCATTTATCGTCTGTGTTTTAAACTGTAATTATTAATATGATTACTTAGATCATGATTACGTAATCCCAGAATATAAAACATGATTTATATATAATATATATTCAGAATATACTTATATATAATATATCGATAAATGGAAAGAAATACACCGTTCATGAAGACGGTAGGTCGTACGTACGCATGAGCGATGATACCGTTCAGATATTTATTAAATGGAATTTGAGTGGATGATATAATATCTTAGAATCAGTATGATGTTATAATAATGATATATATTTATTATTTACACCATTATACCCATCCAAGTAAGGTGGTGGTGGAAAAATTGATTACACCATGGCGTGGATACGGTATTCCGTACGTACGCACGGGCGGTGATTTCATTTTCCATAGGATGGATTGAAGGTGAAATAGGGTTTTTTCATATATATAATAACATATCAGTATATAATTAATACTGATGTTATTACTTTATAATCAAACAACTAAAGAAGAGGAAGTTAGAAGAAGAAAGATAGTTTAAAGAGTCGGTAGAAGAGATTACCTCTTCCTCGACGCACCTCCTTTAAACTCCTTCTTAGGGCACTAGAGTTGGTATTTTGAGAAGAAAGGAACCTCTATGATATAACTATAAAGGTTTAGAAGAGGAATTGGCAGGGGTTGGCCGAGATTCAATGCTCAACAGGGTGTAACGAGAAGAGGGAAGGGGTGCCCTTTTTATAAGGGAGGAGAGGGGCACCTTTGGAAAAACTTAAAATATTATTTATAACAAAGTCATATTAGGTTTATAATTGCTCAAAATGGTTTTATTTCGAATCTAAAGTGGGGATGGGTCTAAATCCTCCCAACCAATAGGTTGTAGACAAGTTTAGGTTACTATTTTAACCCTATCATTTAGATTTAAATCTACGTTAAATAATTTAACCTTTACCGTGTCTTCTTGTTTGCTTACACTATATGGTTAATAAACATAATATAACAAGCCAAAAGAACCCCAAGTGGTTAATTATTAATATATATAACCATATCTAAGTCATTTTTCTGAACGTTAGTTTTTTAGGAATATAATATCAATTAATAATATAATATTTGTCCTAAAAAATATTTTTTGTCAATTTTGACACTATTTGGTAGTTGATTATTGTGAAAACTATAACAGAATTATTAGTTCAAAAAAGTAAATTAAATCAATAGTAATATGTCATATTAACCTAGAAAATTACTTTAAATCATAAAAAGTCTCAAATTACATTTATTTGGGTATTTATAACATCAATTATGTTAATATTTCATTAATAAGGTAATTAATGAATCATCATTGTGTCATAAATAAATCAATTTATTTAATGTCTAAAAATTATAACTAAATTACCATTCTGTAGTAACTCTTTTTATCTTTCTAATGAATATTTATAGTAGAATTTGTCTTATGTATAACCCTATATTAAAAATGTTTTAGTTATTAAACTTTGATTTTAACTATTTTAACTCTTCTTTAAATAAAATAATAATAAATATCCTAATTTAATCTATGTGGACCTAAAGGGTAATATTTTATTTCTAAGGTTGTTTTTGGTCGAATTAAACATATCCAATAGAATTAGGACTTGTGTTAAGGTAATAGTAATATCATCTTTACCCTTAATTACCCTATTTACTTTTATCCGTGGTAAATAAAATTAAAAGTTATTATTCACCAAAAATTATTTTTATCTTATTGAACCACATTTTACTCCATGATAATAACCGTGTCTCTCGGATTTTTGAAATTCCACTCACAGAAGCTGCAAAATTATGTTTTATGTAAATTTTCAAATTCTCTTAGGAGGTGGGTAAAAGACGGTGAAAAGTTCAATAAAATTTTAATATATCTAAAATTATTATAAAATGAGTCAAATAAATTACATTGAACATATATAGGTATTATGTATCAATTTTGAACTAAAATAAATTTAAATAAAATAAATAATTATTTTAATAAAAAGTCGGTTCTTAAATAGTATCCCAGTGTTTTCACTATTCATCAAAAATCTAATGTTTTTAGAAAAATACCAAAAATTCACTCTAGGATAATTTCCATAATAAGAATCTGAAAATGAAGTCCAATTTGAATGATAAAATTTATAAAATTTCAAAAATTGGTTATTACTATTCATAACTGCTAGTTCATAATAATATTATAATAATATCTCGTTTAGTGAAACTTGGTATTGCGTACTACACACGCTATCAAAGAAGGTATTGATTGCGTGTAATGAAAGCCAAGTAAGGGATTCATCTAGTGAAAGCTCCATTTGGTGTTGCGTATAACATAATCCAAACTTATTTCATTTATACATTAAACAAAATCTATACTTAATGTTGCGTAAAATAATTTCCACAAAACGAACTTGAAATTATGTGTAACACGAGCCAAGAATAGTGTTGTGTATACTGCATGCTAATACGGTGTTGTGTATAGTACAAGGTAATCTTGGTGTAGTGTATAATAGAAGACATAAAAGAAATTAAAAATAATATATCTCATAAAATCTCGGGGTGTTACATTCTACCCCCCATAAAATGAATTTCTCCCTCAAAATTCGTCGGGGTTATAAATCGTTTACTACTTGAAAGTTTCATTCATAGAAACCCACATCATAAAAAGGAATACTAAATAATCATTTTAAAAAGGAATGTTAGAAACAAAATGGATACCCAAAGTAACTCATCACTTGGGTTCCCACATAGGAGTATATTGGTAAAAATATGGATATGGAAGAGAAATCTTATCGTCATGTTCTGATGGAGAGTGGTATAGAATATGGCTATGAAAAATCACACAATCACAAAGCCGTAAATTTTTGATGATCTATGGTACCATCTGATTCATTAGATATGAGAGTACAAGGGTAACATTTATGGTTTCTAAGATCTTGAACTTTTACATAAGGATAAATACTTACTTTATTTCAGTGTAATATCATCATTGGTCATTACATGAACAATTTCCACTTCATCTCTATTTAAAGAAATGAAGCTGAATTTTTCATTCATGAAGTGTTAGAAGATCATGCGATAGAATGATAAGTCATCCCATCTGTTTCTATCACAAAAATGTTAGCATAAGATATTAAATATACATAAGTCCATCTATGGTGATATTAATCAAATATGATTCCAACAATGGACTTATACTTCATCTATCATACCTCTTAATAAAATAAAACTAGTTTCTACTAACCAGGGACTTCCTGAAGGCCAGTGGTAGGTGATAAAGGCCTGTCGCACTTCGGTTGTGGGTTCGATTCCAACAGTCTTGTCCAACGCGATGGGTTGTCACCCGTCCTGCAAGTTGTGATTTTTCTAAAACTACACTTTTATAACATTACAGAAATAATATTGAAAAAAGATCTAGCCTTAAACAATACTATATGATATCTATCATAATCGATTTCAATCATTAGACTTATCCAAAATACATCAGTCCAATCTCATAGTATAAAGAAAACAATTACTGGAAATGTCATTTACCGAGCATGTGAATTCCATCATTTTTCATACAATATATCTTGTTGGTCACATTCCAAACATGTGAAGACCTTAATCATGTATTTTCTTGAAAAGTAAATACCCATTGAACCTTAGTGAAAACATGAATGCTGTCAAAAGTTTACTCTTTCCACATACCAAAATCCCAAAATTTCTACATACTCAAACCATGATATCACATTTTCCTTATATCAGTAATGAGCTCATTAATACTATCAAACATTTCATTATCTCTTTATACCTTCATTATATGCATATCATCTTCTTTCCACAAATATTTTAATAACCTTTAATGGTTACCAGTACTGTTCAACATATACTTTTAAATACTTTAGGAAAAACAATAGTGTAACAATCATTAGATGTTTCTTTGTTCCATAGTACCATTAAATTACCTATAAAACATAACTCTTGATAAACATACAATAATTCCACTACCTTCTTAAACCATTGACCAAGCTTCAACACTTCTATCATCTCATATATCATTTGTAGTCTCCTCATCATCATCCACATAAATACTGCCCATATGACCATGCTGATTCTCTTCATGAGATTTTCCCTTAAGGCATTGGTTTGAATAATGCCCATACATTCCACATTTAAAACATCTAATCATTGTTTATGTCGTAGTAATACCATTATCCTTCTCCATGGTGTTAACTGATCCTTTTCCTTTGCACTTACTTGATTTGTGTCCTTCTATTCCGCACCCAAAGCATCTTCCAGTTCCTTTGAAACATTCTCCCTGATGCCTCTTCCCACATGATTTACATGAGGGGAATTGAACTCTCTTTCCCTTATGATCATCATGAAACTCCATCTTTCTCTTATTAGCCGAGTCAGGAAACTTACCAAAGTTGAGATTATTGATCAAGTTATGGGATTGCTGATTAGGCATAATAAGGATGTTTGGACTTCCAAATCCCATTTCATTTGGTGTCTCATGAAGAATATCATTTCATTGTCCATCATATCCTCTATTACCGTGAATCTTACCATTTCCATCCATTTTCAAAAACCCAAAAAGAATAGTAAGAGAGGCACAAATAATTCTAGGAAAACAACCTAATAAAGGGGGATTACCTTCAATATATAACATCTTAGGTTTAATTCTAAGATCGTTACCATAATTCTAGGACTATAACCTATACGTATACTTAACCTCAGGGACACCCCTAAACATACCTTAGAAATATCTCTAGGGATCTCACTAAAGTTATTGCATCCTATTTTCCAAAGGTTGACTAAACCTTTCCTCTGATACAAACTGTAGAGACCCAAAGCTTGACATACATGGACATTACATTACTTTTGCGAAATACTTAATACATAACAAAAACCAACACTCAAGGACAATAATAGTTTACTGTCTTTTAAAACTCGAAACATAATCCTCTAATAGTGGTGAAAGATCTTCAACATATCCCATAAATATCTTCCACTTTCGTTTTCATACCTAAAACCTTTCATTAAATCCTGTGGAAAAGAAAACATATAAAGGGTGAGCTCAAATTCTTTGTAAGGGTAAGCATGGAGAAAATAAAACAACCCATATACATTTGAACATAAAAACATGAACATAATGTTTAAACATAAAAATCATGAGAAATTACATAAAACATGGTAGTATGTAAGGAATAGATCATAATGGAACATCAATCATGATAAAATACCTTGTAAATAAAACTTTTAATTGTGGAAAAACATTAAGCACAAGATATGATTTCCATAGTATCCAAGACATTGCTGCCAATACCATCTTAGTGGATAAAGACCCTTTCTGAATCGAGTTCACTCCTCATTCCAGTCCTGTATCACTGAACCAGACTAACTTTCTATTCCAGCCATGTCTATTTCATGAGATATAACTCTTTACCCAATTCATTTGAGGGAGATATAGGTCCCACCCATCTCATAATGAAATCATTTTTACTTGTGCCACAACATGAACATAAATCATTCTGCATTACCCAACCTATAAAATGGGTTTCATAAACATCATCCCATCATAACATAATCCATACAAAAAAATGGATTTCATTTCATCTTAAGAAAGGTTAAACCATTTAAATCATAGAGAAATTATACTTGAAACATACACATATGAAATAATTCTATCTTATATTGAAAATGGTTTTGATAAAACACATGAAATGAATTCTTGAGGAAAATATCATTTCTTCTTCAAAATCATTTTATTTTCACAAAATGCCATGAAATTTTAAAAGAAAAGGATTTTTTTGAAATTATTCATTTAATCTTGTAGAGTAAGCTTCATGAAAATAAGGCGTTATGAAACCGTTAAAATCTGTTCATGCCGTATAAGTTAAAAAAATATTCTTCTCGTACTTTTGCTGGAAAATCCAAAAAGTACCTCATATGGTAAACAAAAGAAAGATTCCTTACATATGATGTGGTAAAAGTTAAAAAGGGTAAAAACGACTTTAAACATACATGGAAAAAAGTAAACATTTTATGAACACATTTTGAGAACATATGGACATGTATAATAAACATAACCCCAGTAAATACTTACGAATAAACAATCTCGGATAATAATTGGATTGGAATAACTATAACTTACAAAGATCTTTTTGTAAATAAAATAGATCAATTATGTGTATTCACTATAAGGTCACATAAAGAAAGTATAAATATGTGATAAGATGTAAAAATTCATTACTCACATAATCAAAGAACGACATAAACAAGAAAGAGAAGATCAACCCCAAGAATGGGAATTGGGTTAAGAAGTTCACTTACATTATGTCTAATTTCTTCCATATGTGTCTGAGACTCATGTATAGTGGGTTTAAAAAAATTATTAAATTTTAAAAAAACCATAATAATATTTATGATATCATATATGATTCACTTTCTACTTTATATTATCCATTCATTTGTCAATTCCTTGTTAAAGCAGCGTTTTGGGTAAAATCGTTTCATTTATCATCCGTGATTTGATGTGTAATTATTAATATGATTACTTATATCATGATTACTTAATTCCAGAATATAAAACATGATTTATATATAATCTATATTCAAAATAAACATATATATAATAGATCGATAAATGGAAAGATATACATCGTACATGGAGACGTTAGGCCGTACGTACGCATGAGCGATGATATCGTTCCCATATATATTGAATGGAATTGGATTGGATGATATAATATCTTAGAATAAGTATGATGTTATAATAATAATATATAGTTATTCTATACACCATTATACCCATCCAAGTAAGGTGGTGGTGGAAAAACTGATTACACCACGGCGTGGAGACAGTATTTCGTACGTACGCACGCGCGGTGATTTCGTTTTCCATAGGATGAATAGAAGGTGAAAAGGGTTGTTTATTATTTATAATAACATATAAGTATATAATTAATACTTATGTTATTACTTTATAATGAAACAACTAAAGAAGAGGAAGTTAGAAGAAGAAAGAAACTTGAAAGATTCGGTAGAAGAGATTTCCTCTTCCTCAAACGCACCTCCTTTAAACTCCTTCTTAGGGCACTAGAGTTGGTCTTTTGAGAATACCAGAACCTCTATGATATAACTAGAGAGGTTGATGAGAGTAATTGGCATGGTTTGAACAAACTTCAAGGCTCAAAAGGGTGTGACGAGAAGAGTTAAGGGGTTCCCTTTTTATAAGGGAGGAGAGGGGCACCTTTGGAAAAACTTAAAATATTATTTTATAATAAAGACATATTCAGTTTAAAATAGCTCCAGATGGATTTATTTTCAAGACAAAGTGTGTATGGGTCGAAATCCTCCCAAACAATAGGTTTTAGACAAGTTTTGGTTACTGTTTTAACCCTATCATTTAGATTTAACGCTAAGTTAAATAATTTAACCTTTACCGTGTCTTCTTGTTTTCTTACACTATGTGGTTAATAAACATACTATAACAAGACAAACAAACCCCAAGTGGTTCATTATTAATATATATAACCTTATATAAGTCATTTGGCCGATACATTGATTTTTTGGAATATAATATCAATTAATAATATAATATTTCTCTTAAAAACTATTTTTTGTCAAGTTTAACACTATTTGGTAGTTGATTTTTGTGAAACTCATAACATCATGATTAGTTCAAAAAAAGTAAATTAAATAAATAATAAACTGTAATATTAACCTATAAAATTAGTTGAATTCGTAAAAAGTCTCAAATTACATTTATTTGGGTATTTATAACAGCAATTATGTTAATATTTCATTAATAAGGTAATTACTGCATCATCATTGTGTCATAAATAAATTAATTTATTTAATGTCTGAAAATTATAAATAAATTACCATTATGTATGAAATCTTTTTATATTTCTAATTAATATTTATAGTCGAATTTATATTATGTATAACCCTATATTAAAAATGTTTTACTTATTACACATTGATTTTATATATTTTAACTCTTCTTTAAATAAAATAATAATAAATTTCCTAATCTAATCCAAGTGGACCTAAAGGGTAATATTTTATTTCTAAGGATATTTTTGGTCTAATTACACTTATCCAATAGAATTAGGACATGTGTTAGGGTAATATTAATATCATTTTTACAATTAATTACCCTATTTACTTTTAACCGTTGTAAATAAAAGTAAAAAGTCGCCATTAACCAAAAATTGTTTTTATCTTATTGAACAAAATTTTACTCCTCAATATTAACCTTGTCTCTCGGATTTTCCAAATTCCACTCACAGAAGCGGAAAAATTAAGTTTTATTTAAATTTTCAAATTCTCCTAGGAGGTGGGTAAAAGACGGTGAAAAGTTCAATAAAATTTTTATATATCTAATTTTTTTTATAAAATGACTCCAATGAATTACATTGAACTTATATAGGTATTATGTTTCAATTTTGACCTAAAATAAATTTAAATAATATTAGTAATTATTTAAATAAAAAATTGGGTTTTAAATTGTAACCTAGTGTTTTCACTATTCATCAAAAATTGAAAGGTTTTAGAAAAATACCAAAAATTCAACCTAGGCTAATTTTGATATTCCGAATCTAAAAATGAAGTCCAATTTGAATTAAAAAATTTATAAAATTTCAAAAAGTGGGTATTACTATTCATAACGGCTAGTTCATAATTATATTATAATAATATATCGTTTAGTGAAACTTGGTATTGCGTACTACACACGCTATCGAAGAAGGTCTTGATTGCGTGCAATGCAAGCCAAGTCAGGGCTGCATGTAGTGAAAGCTCCGTTTGGTGTTGCATATAACATAATCAAAACATATTTCATTTATACATTAAAGAAAATCTATACTTAATGTTGCGTAAAATAATTTCCACAAAACGAACGTGAAATTGTGTGTAACACGAGCCAAGAATAGTGTTGCGTATACTGCAAGATAATACGGTGTTGCATATAGTACAAGATAATCTTGGTGTAGTGTATAATAGAAGAAATCAAATAAATTGAAAATAATATATCTCATACAATCTTGGGGTGTTACACAAACACTATGTGTTTCTCTTAATTAAAATTAAATTCTATTGTAATTAAATTTATTAAATTTATATTATTCTAAATAACAGGTATTAATTTTATACATATTTTATAAAATGTAAATATTTTTGATGAATAAATTGTTTATTTAAAAATATATTTCATTTTTTAATAATTGTCGATGAAATTGAATGGAATAAGACAGTGCTTAATGTTAAATTTCAATAAAACAATCTTGAATGTGATACCAACTTATTTTTCTCTTTGAAGGAGTTGAACAAGAATGTTTTTAAGGAACAAAAAACTCCACAAATACATAAAAAAGTTTAGTTAATTTTTTTTCTCCCCTTCAATCTATTTGGAATCATGACATACAATCCCCCTTAATAGTCATATTTGACTAAATCATGACAGAGATAGGAATATTTTGATTACCTTAACTCAACCATAACATCCTTTTATTGTGTTCTAGATTTATAAATATACAAAAAATTGTATATTAAAATGCTTCTACACTTCTCAGTTCACTATAATGATATATAATAAATCATTATTCATCACATATATTCTTCATTATAATGTAACCAAATTATATCCTTTTTATTCCAATTTCAAAAGTGGAAATGTTGCATTGGTCAAAGCCCACAATGATGGATAATTCTATTTTCTATGATTTTCATAGTATTTTTATTCTCCCCTTTTATGCTTCACCTTAAATTTTCTACCAAATTAGTAATAAATAAATACATTTATGAGAATATGTTGGATCATCCATTGATTCTTAATGAGAGAAAAAAGCATGAAGTTTTCCTCTCTACCCACATAGTCCTCCCTTTTATGGTAAATTTTTTCATATTGCTTGCATAATTAATATCATCAATCATTAATCCCTTTTATATCATTTTTTTAGAGGTGGAGCCTTGGTCAAAGACCAAGGCAATATTTATTGCTCAAAGAAAGGAGTTACAAAAGTCTGAAAGACGGAATCTTATTACAATCCTTATCATAAAAGGGGAGCGAAACATCAGGCAACTCATCAAGCCAGGTAACATCCTGATTGACCCCTTTGTTGGCAAGACTATCATCAACCATGTTTGCTTCACGGAACACATGTGTGGCAATGCAATCGAGGTCCATGAGCGAAGCAAGGCATTTCATCCATTGAGGGGTAAGCGGCCATGCGAGGTGCACCACCCCTTTCCAAATATCTTGAACAACAGTGGTTGAGTCACATTCAATCCATAGTTTTTGCCAACCCTTTTGTTTGGAAAAGTCCACTGCATGAATAACACCCATCATTTCCGCTTCCAATGCTGAGGTCGTGCCACATCCACCGAAGAAGCATCCAAGGCATCTGCCAAGGGAGTCTCTAAAAATGGCACCACAACCTGCCAGACCCGGGTTTCCTCTAGAGGCGCCGTCGACATTCACTTTGATCCATCCTGGAAGTGGCGCTTGCCAGAAGACCTCAAAGGTGCATAGAGGTTGTCTATTAGATCCCGCAATCCGAAGGCGGTGAAGAATCTCAAAATCGCCAACAGAGTTGTCACAATGATCTTTTTGAAGAGAAGCAGCATCCTTGATGGCAATGAGAATACGCGTTTTACCTGCATTGAAACTGAAAGCGCAATTATTATGAATGAAGTTATTTCTGTCATACCAGATCACATGCAGGAGTTCTGCCACTGCAGTCAAAAAAAGGTTCTTCATTTGCTTCGAAGAGTCCCAATTAACACAGAGCTGCAAATGGGAGTTGATATTAGCGGTAATACACCATCTGCAACAAAAAATGTCAAAAGTGAAATTCCAAAGATCTACAGCTGTAGCACAAGACAAAAATAGATGGTTATCATCCTCGCGATTTTGATTGCATATATGACATCTAGATCAAAGAGGAATCCCAAAGGATTGAAGGCACACATCGGTGGGGACCCTATTATGGGCAACACGCCAAATAAGAGTAAGTCTAGAGGGCTTGATCCAAGGTTTATTAAAGGATGTCAACCAAACAAAATTAGAAACAGAATTGTTGAAATTATTTTTGTAGAAGCTTTTGGAGTCAAGGACTCCATTAAAAGCAGGTTCCCAAATGAGGAAATCGCCTGTGTTAGAGAAAGGATAGTTGTCAACGATGTGACTGATGTGATTTGGAAGGGAGATGTTTTGGGAGTTAATAACATCCCTGATAGTGTAGTTGGTGTTGCCAGGAGAAGTGGTGGACGTCAACATTGAGATTAAGGGGACACCAGTCCAGTTGTCCATCCAGAAATTCAAAGAGGAATTAGCACTTACCATCCATCTAGAGTAATCCATGATATTAAGAAAAGAATTTCTGATGGAGGGCCATATGGAAGAGTTGATGTGACATAATTTTCCATTTTGAAGCTTGGTAACAAATCTTTTCTTGAGGAAGTCCATAGAATCAGTGTTGTTATGAATCAGATTCCAAGTCATCTTCGCTTGAAGAGAATCATTGAAAAGCTTAAGGTTCTTCATACCAAGACCACCCTTGTCCAAAGGTTTGCAACAAGTGACCCAAGGAATGGTGACAAGTTTTCTTTCAATCGTACTACTAGACCAAACAAAATTTTTAATATAGGCATTGATTTTCTTGAGAAGGCTGGCAGGACCAATGTACACGATCATTGAGTAAACCATCTTGGAGACCACCGTAGATTTAACAAGACAAATTCTGCCAGCCATAGAAAGAGATTTACCCTTCCAAGCTGAAAGATGATTGGTAATTTGATCAACAATGTTGTGAAAATAGTTGGATTTTGGTCTTCCCCAAAAGATAGGAACACCCAGGTATGTGAAAGGAAAAAAGACTTCTTTAATTCCTAGATAATTAATGATGTGACTTTTTCTAGTGGGGGAAAAGTTCTTCCCAAAGAAAAAAAAGGATTTGTTCCAACTTATAGCTCGACCCGAAATGTCTTCATAATGAGCCAGAGCACTTTTGAGGTTTTGGATGTTCCTTTTATCACCCTTTAAAAATAAAATAATATCATCAGCATATAAAAGATGTGTAGGAACATTTAAATTTCTAGAAGCCTGAATGGGATTAATCTTGTTTTGATTCGCAAGGCTCGTAAGAAGTCTACTTAGATAGTCTTCAACAATAGAAAAAAGGATGGAAGAAAGAGGATCACCTTGCCTAAATCCCTTGGTGCATTTAAAGAAGCCTTTTGGGGTCCCATTGACAAGAACAGAAATTGAAGCCTAATTAAGTAAGGTGTGGATCATGGAAATAAAAGTATCATTGAACCCAAATCCTTCAAGCACTTTTAAAATATAACCCCAATCCATGGTGTCAAAAGCTTTCATAATGTCTAGTTTGATTGCCACACTGCCTCCTCTAGTAACCTTATGAAGCTGATTCGTGCATTCCAAGGCAAGGCAAATACAATCTTGAATCGTTCTTCCTTTGATAAAGCCAACTTGGTTCCAAGAAACAATTTTATTAGCAATATAGGTGAGTCTGTTAGCAAGGAGTTTAGTGATAATTTTATAGAGGGTGTTGATGAGAGCAATAGGCTGAAGAAGGTGGATTTCAGCGGCATTTTCCACTTTGGGAATAAGAGTCAGAAATTGAGCATTTATCCCATGAGGTAGAACACCATTAGAGAAGAAAGATTTAACCACTTTACAAACATCCACCTGAATGAGATCCCAATAATGTTGGAAGAAGCCGTTGTTGAAACCATCAGGTCCCGGGGCACTATCAGGTTTGAGACTAAACACAGTGTCCTTAATTTCATGATCCATAGGTATGCTTAAAAGGTGCTCATTGTCCTCAGTAGTGACCATATTAGGGATGATGTCAGGGATAAGATTCTTTCCAGCCTCCGGAACGTTGAACAAATTATAAAAGTAATCCACCACATGGCTAGCAATGGCATCATCAGTGTCAAGGAGAATATCATCAACTTGAAGAAAAGAAAGAGGCCTACTGATTTTTCTGATTCTTTGGAGGGAGTTGTAAAATTTAGTGTTTTGATCACCATCCGACAGACATTTGGCTTTAAATATTTGTTTTTTCATGTTGTCTTTGAGCTTCAAAAGAGAGTTAAGCTTTAAAGAAGTAGTGATTTCAGGTTGAGAATCAAGAGAGAAATCAGAGCAAGTATTGGAGCTTTGAATGCGAATGAGGTCATTTTCCAAAGAGGAGATGTCTGCATCAAGTTGTTTTGTTTTAGAAAAGCACCAACCCTTGAGATGTTGTTTCAGAAGTTTTAATTTAGCAATTCACGCAAAAGAATCATTTTGAAGATGCATGCCATCCCAAAAAGTCTTTATTGTGGCAGAACAATCTGCATCTGCAGTCCAAGCATTGTTAAATTTAAAAGGGAGAGGAGATTTTATTCCAGTGGCGACGATGTTGACAAGAATGGGGTGATGGTCAGAGTTGATCCTGGGTAAGGTGATACTATAAATGGAGTTCCATTTATCAAGGGCAGCAGCATTAGTAAAAGCTCTGTCGAGTTTACTAGCTACTACCCTATTGAGGCATTTTATATACCAAGTATACTTAGCACGAGTGAGATTGATTTCAATAAGATCATAATCCTCGATGGAGGCCTTAAATTCTCTAGTTGCGATAGGAGAGTGTGTTGGTCCAATCTTTTCACTTGGAAGAAGAATGGCATTGAAATCACCAAGCACAAGCCATGAATCCTAGATAGATCTAGATAGGGTAAAAAGGTCATTCCAAAGGGATCTTCGCTCTTGATATCTATTCTTAGAATATATCATTGTGCAGAAAGTGTGAATACCATCAGAGGAAAAATCACAAGTAAACAGTTGGTTAGAAATTTTAACAATATTAACAGACTGTAACGAAGAGTGATAGAAAATCCAGAGAGTTTCAGTAGACGATCCTTCCTTTCACGCGCCAAGGAATTTGTAACCTAAAGAGAACAAGTGTAAACATTTCGAAGAAAAATTAGTTTTTGGCTTAGCAATAGAAAATAATTTTGGTTTATGGGTCAAGATAATTCTCTTAAGAACAACAAAAGTGTCAGAGTTTGCTATACCCTGACAATTCCAAAATAAACAATTCATTTGAACCTGCGTTTGGAGTTAGAACTCCCTTTTTTTGATCCATCCGAGCCCTTTTTCCTTGTTGACCTTCTGGTTCCATGAGAGGATATTGGGATGGATTGTTTTCCCTATTTATTCTTGGAAGAAGTAGCAGAGATATTAGATTCATTTTTAATAGCATCGTCCTGATTTTTCTCCAAAGAGATTATGGACCCATACAGGGTCATTGGGCAATCTTTTGGAGGTGATTCAGGTATGATAATATCAGAGGTGCTGGTGGAGACAGTCATAGTGCCCATAGGGCCCACTGCCACTGTCTGACCATTTAAGCATGACACCTTGGAGGTGGTATGCATTTCATTGGAAGACAACACCTGCTCTGGGGAGTCTTTTGTATTTTTGGTAGAGTTAATCTCCAAGTTCTGAATCAAATGGGTATCCCTTGAGAGAGACTCAGGCTGATCAGGTCGGCCATGTTACCCATGTGAGCATACAATGTCCTTGGAAATGAGTTGTAGACTCACTGCAGTAGGAATATCTTTATTCTCACAGCAAGTGGGAGATGAGTAGTTACCTGCAACCGCCTGTGTCTGCTTACCTGCATCCACAGCTGCTTCCACTTGAATAGAAGTTTCTTCCTACTGTCCATCGCACAAATAAACAGGGTGGCTCAAGTCTTGGGGGTCAAGTTCGATGTTCGGCTGCTCGAGGATGGCCAACACCATGTTTTCAATCTCATCCCTTAAAGTGATATCAATGGATTCAGATTCCTCCTCCTCCACCATATCCAACCACTTGACACCAGAGTTCTCTCTCGAATGGGATGATTTTTTCACCCATTTCACATTATTTTTCTGCAGGACATCAGCCCTATCGGAGGAGGCAACCAGAGGTTTCTTCTTTCTACGGACCAGAGTCCAGTCATCAACCTTCGGCAGGACCTCCTGGTTTTGCACTTGACTCTTCATGATGCGACAATTCCTAAGAGAATTCCCCACGATTTTTCATAGATCACAGTAAGGTGGCTTGAGTTCATATTCCAATCGTACCTCAGTTTTGTTTTCATTGGCATTGAAGATCACAACATCTGGCATCTTATGCTCCAAATTGATCTCGACCAACACCCGCGCGTACAGTCCGAGTTCTGCATTCAGTGTTTGATGATCAATCTTCAGTGGGGTGCCGATGCAAGAGGCAATATCGCTTAAGATTTTAGGGTGCCAGATGAAGAAGTTCATCCCGTGGAATCTAACCCAGATCTGCGCTGTCGTATTTCTATGAGTGTGTGAGTTGAACACGAAATCCCATTTGGATAATCGAAGGAACCCTGGCTTCAAATGGACGTTTCCGATCTTCCAGACACGATCCAACTCGTCCTGCGAGCTAAGGAGGATATGAAAATATCCGCACCCGATAGGGACCAGTTTCCAGTCTCTAAATCCCCAGATGTGCGAGATCCGCGGCTTGAGATCCATGGCAGGCCATGGTTTATTGCCTTTCGACTACGAGATGCGGCCCATAATAGAGAACTTACAGAAATTTGACCGTTGTTGTAAAGCCTTGGGGTCTACTTCAACCGTGAATTGACCATCCTTCATTTTGATGTTCATTCAAGATATTCTTTTCAATTTTTAATTGTGATAGAAAAACCATGATGCATTATTTTGTAACATGTCAAACCTATTTTTTATATTGAATTTAATATTGTTGTTCATTTATTTTATCACCTTATTTTCACTTGTTATCTATTTCATTAATATATTCAAATTTTGTATAGTATTTTCTCACCATCCACATAGTTCATCAATAGTCATCATGTAATGAATCGACCTGGGATTCCCTCAAACCTACCACCCCTCCAGATATGTCACATACTCAAAGGGCATTCTCGATCCCCATGGGTTGGTGACAAGAACCCGAGCATTGAATGGCCAAGTAGAGTGAACAATTTAACCCTACATGAACAACCACATGTCACACACACACACACATACACACATATATATACAAGAAGAAAGAATGAAATTGTAGAAGAATAATTAATATATATGCCATAAAAGTGAGAAATATTTTGGAAACAATCAACTGAAAATTAGTAAAAAACGTAAACAGACAAGCCTAAATGAAAAGGAATAAAACTAATAGATACTCCATGTGATGGCATGGATGAAATTCTGTCATCTCCCCACCAACTACACAACTCACCTGACACAAAACATCATCTCCTCACTAAGGCACCTTGACTTAACCAGCACAGGAATACATACAAAGATATACACACCAATGAAGAGGTGTGTATGGTGTGAGCTAATAGGCTCAGAAGTATCCCACCCAAGTGTTTCATATCACATATCTATATAACAATTCATGTATGATTATTTTAGATAAAACATTCCATGATAATAATTATATAAAATTTTAATAGAAAACACAATAAAAATTCCCCTTTTCCACAATTCTAAACAAAAGTAGGTATACCATCAATATCAAGGCTAACATAGAAATCCAAGCATTACAAAACAGAAATAGGATCACATGCATCATTACCAAGGATCACTATAGGCCATACTAGCAGGCTACTCATTCCAAAATAAATTATGTGCACAATTTAGTTCCCAGAAAATAGTCCTAGGAAGTTGAGGAATAACCTATGGGTAAGCCCTCAAAAAATTTCAATATTCAACACATATAAGAATGTTCCTTGGAGGCGGAGGAATGTTTGAGGATAAAACATCCTGATAATCAAAAAACATGGATGACGACCTAAAGCTAAACCATCCACCTAAGTACCCAAGGTAAACCATGTTCTCATTATCACAATGAATTTCAATGTTTCAAAAGGACCCATTTACTTTTTAGTTAAGGAAATCATAGAAAAATCCATTTCAATTTTAAAAACATATTTCAACATGCACAAAAAATCATGGAAATTTGATAACTCAATTTATAATGAAAGGGAAATCGGTCTTATTATCATAGGCTAGAGATAGAACCACCCACATCAATGCTCTGGTCGCACACTCCCACAATAGGATCCACCAAAATTGAAACCAAATAACATCAGTGGAGACACTATAAAAAAATCTATACACCTTTGGATTTATTTAATTGGAAAAGAAAAGGGTTGTAAGAGAAGTGGAAACAACATACCTCTAGAATGAAGGCCTTCCACAACACGACCAATAAGGAATGGACCCCAGAATGATATTTCATAATAGATATTAGAAGAAAACAAGAGGGAACAACAACTTATATCAATAGATCTGATAACACAACCTATGGGAGCTACTGTGATCAATAGAAATGAATAATTGGAAAGGATACTCACCCATAATGTTGAACTACAGTCACAACGGAGATCGAGTTCCAATTGAATTGATCAAGAAGGAGTGTAGTCTCTAAAAACACATTGTAGTAGGATCTAGTTGAGTACAATGAATTGATATATAATTAACCAAACCATAATATCCTCTTTTCTATTTTACAAACTATACACGAGATACTTCTCAACATGTAATATTGTTACACAGCATTAAATCCACGTTTTACATGCATGATGAAAATCCATAACCATGAATAAAAAATCCACTATATAAATAACTCACTATGTTAAAACACTCTTCATGACATTTAAAATTCCATAGCATGAATCCCATTTTCAAATTTTCTACCTAGAAATAGTTACACGGCATGAAATCCTTCTGCATCCTGCAAAAAAATATGGTCAATTTTAAATGTCCTATAGGTCTCTGACATCATAATTATATGTATCATCCCAATATCAATGTTGGGGAAAAACATGATGAGGTTAAGGGAGTACCTGATAAAATGGTAATTGGATATTACAAACTCACCACCATAATGAATTTCCATCCATGACAAGTCATGTGGAAGTTGTACTCCCCGGAAAGAGATGAGGCCACTACTCCCTCATCAACGATTCATGTTCCCATGTCCCTTAAGAATCCAATCCTTGTTTCCATGGAAATATGACCATCCGAATTGACTTCCCATGAATTAATTTCAATTGAGAGTCAATGATCTCAAATGGTTTCTCCAAAACAAAAACATCTGGATCTTACGCAATTTCTTCCCAACTCAAAACATGAGCGGGATTAGAGTGATATTTTCATATCTGAGACATTGAAAAAAATTCATGAATACCTGTCAGCTGAATTAGCAGTGCTAACCGATAAGCTACAATTCAAATCCACTCAATGACCCCAACCTGTTCAACATATCTCAAAGCCAATTGTCCCTTTTTTTAAATTGATGATGAACTAACTAAGGAGATGCTTTCATGAAAGCCCAGTCAAATACTGAAAATTCTAAAGGTTTACTTTTTAGATCCTCATACAATTTTTCAACAATGGGATATTGTTATAAATTGATCTACATCCAGAATATTCGTAGATGTATCCTAAACCAAAATTGTTCCAACGAAAGATTCCTCACCCACCTCATCCTAACAAAGAGGTTATCTACATGAAGATCATAAAATTCCACCAAGGGATCCATTATCATTGAAAATGATAAATTTTATCATAAAAGGAGTCAACTTGTCCCAGATAGGGTGTCCCATGATCCCATGAAATCCATGACATAGGTACGTAGCATATCCTCTGGGATATAAGTCACCTAATTCATCTAACCATATATCTATGTATGGTATGTTGTTCTCAACATGACATGAGATCCCATTTCCTCTTGAAGATTCCTCCAAAACCTCGAGGTAAACCTAGTATCCCTATCCAAAAAATGGAAGATGGACTCCCATGTAACATCATGATATCCTACAGATATATCTTTTCTATATTTTCATCCTTAGTGGTGTCTTTGATCGGAATGAAATGAATGTTATTTTTCAACCAATCAAACACCACCCAAGTATCATTCTTCAATTGGGGTGTCCATGGTAATCCCACAATAAAAATCCATGGAAACCTCATCCCATTTCAAAACCTACACCAGAAGAGGTTGAAGCAAACCAGAGGGTTTCATGTTCTCTACCTTTATCAGTTTTCTAGTGTAATAGTGGGAAAAAAACAACTCAATGTCATGCTCCATAGTCAGCCACTCGAATCTCCCCCTCATTTCATAATACATATTCCTCATTCATGGATGAACTTAACATGAAGATATGTGATAGTCAATAGAGATCAAAATTATTACATATGCTGGGAGGAGAACCCACTTCCCAATGTTGAGCATACCATTTGAAGAAAGAGACAAACAAGGATAATTCTCCCTTGTATAAAAACTTTATAAAACTTTATTAAACTCATCATCCTACTACTAAAACTTAAAAATATATTCAAAAAGATATGATGATAATATAAATCTGGTCAGAACCATACTTGAAACATCATCTTGATCGTCCATGTGAAACTGAGTGAAAATCCAAATAAGGTTCTACTGCTTAATCAATTCCAGAATAGCCTGCGATGGTACATTAATACTAAGAGTCTCTCAGATAACATTTCCCTTACCTAGGGGGTAGGTAATATCTAAGTCAAATGTCTGAAGGTATTCTACCCATTGTCTATGGTTGAGATTTATGTTATTCTGATAAAAGATATTACTTCGAATATTATGATTAGTAAAGACCATGAACATCTCCTAAAAAATACAGTTTTGACATCATTTAAGCAAATGGATTACTATAGCATACTATAAATCTTTATTTGGTTAATTCTTCTCACAAGGTCAGATATGAAGAGAGCTGTAATGTACCACATTGTCATATTTCATAAGAACGCATCCCAAAACAGTAGCCAAAGCATCGTAAATCACCATGTATCCACTACATGTATCAAGTAAAATAATAATATGATTTGATTTCAAGAGTTATTTTGGTTCATTGAAAGAATAATGACACTTCAAATACCATGTGAATTTCACCACTTTCCTAGTAAGAGAAGTCAAAGGCGATGCATCTTTGAAAAATTCTTGACAACTAGTTGGTATCACATAACAAGACCTTGGAATAATGGAATTTCAAAGATATTATATGGTTCTATCCATGATGACATAATAATTAACATATCTGAATGTTCAAATAATCCATGAATTGAAATGTTTTCCCCTAAGAAACTCACATCTTGATCCAGAAACTAAATTTCAAATGCATTCCATACAAATGGAAACTTCTCAAAATTTCTACATCCAAACTCCGATGGTATATGTGCTCATGCTAGAACTTTGAATAAACAATAATATCATCCACGAGAACTTCCAAAAATGTTTAATGATATTGATGGAATATCTGATTCATCTATGCTATAAACACTTCCATAGAATTACTCAGACCACAATTCATCACAAGATATTCATAATGGCCATACCTTCCCATGAAAGCTATCTTCAAAATATCAGACTCCTAATGTCTTAGTTGATCATTACTAGACCAAATATAAATTTTTTAACACCACTTTTCCCCTTTCAACTAATCAATCATATCATACAAAAGAGTAAAAGGATAATTTTTCTTAACTATAAACCGATTGAAATTCCGATACTCTACACACAACCAAAGTTAACAATTTTATTTCATGGGAAAGAGCACTGGAGTTTCCCTAGGAGAAACACTAGGGAAAATGAAACCCTTTTTAAATAGGTCATCCAACTGAATATTGAGCTCCTTCAGCTCTGATGGTTCATTATGATAAGAAGGTATCGATATTGGATGAATACCTAGAACTAGATCAACCATAAACACTACTTCTATCTCTAGAGGAAGACTAGAGAAATCATCTGGGAAACATCAGGAAATTATCGAACATCAATTGGAAGGACATCCACAGAAGAAACATCATTGGTATCAAATACAACAACTACCAACAAACTCATATGATCTGGGTGGGAAGGTCCTACATGACTAGAACTCAGGTCCCACTCCCCCTGAAACACACAGGAGATCCCATAAATAGGAAGAAATGATATAGGATGATTATAACAATCATCCTAAGATTGATGAGCGACAAGAAAATCCACACTGATGATGATGTTAATCAAATCTAGGTCAAGAAAGAGAAAATACCATACCAAATTTGTATAGGATAACATTAATGAAGAAGAACGACACCAAAAACCTACTCATTCCTCTTTCCAAAAAGAATATCTAACTCCATTGTAGTGGACATAATTTCCAATTAATGTTTATGAACATAAAAAAACTGTAGATATGAACGAGTGGGAGGAACCTGTATCAAACAAACAAATTTTTAATCAAGATGCAATGAGAATCATATCTATCACTATTGCTAGACCTTCATCGTCTTCCATTGGACACTCATCTACTACATTTAATTGATTCACTCCCAAGGCATTTGGATGGATACCTAATGACTTTGAATATTCTAACTACACTGTAATAGCCTTTAGATCCTATGAACTCTGACCATAATGGGGCATAGTTATAGCCTAACAGAATCATTGTAAATGGCCAATGCATCCACAACTATTGTACTTCCTTTCAAGGATACGGCCAGAAAAGTTTTTCAGTCCTCCCTTGTAAAATTTATAGAATACTAGAGTCACATTGTTAGGAAAAATAGATGGTGCAAAGGAGGCTCTCTACTAGGACCCACCTCCACCACTTCTGTGATGATCCTAACACATCCTTTTGTTCAAATGCACACTGTTGAAGATATCAATAAATGGAAGATAATAGGTGTTAATGTTGAAATTTCCTTCCATATATTTATGCCATCATAGATCTATCCACCATGTTCACATAGGTAGATATATTCAACATAAACACATATGATCTAATATCTGGTCTCAATATATTTAGGTTCTTTTTTTCCTACATCTAGTCATTCTTCACTACATCTGAAGAAAAATGGACAAGATCCAGAAATCTATTGGTGTATTCCGGCACCGAACACTCTCCATGTTTTAAGGACAAGAACTCGAGAGACTTATCCAACATTAGGGAATCTGGGAAAAAATACTAGAAAAACATGTTTTGAAACCCTTCCAATCAAAGTACATGCGTCTCTATGTCTAGAACATTGAATCCCACCATCACATGTTGGCCCCCATGAGTCTAAATACTGTACACATTAACCTAAAGTTCTTTGGTGTCTTTCAAATGTCGAAGATTCGATCAATCATATCTAGCCAGTCCCCCACCTCTTGTGGTTGAGTTGTTACTTTACCCGATGGTGAATTCTCAGGAAAGAATTCCCATGATTGATCTCTCTATCCTCTGACTCCATACTATACCTCAAAATATGCATTCTGAACTCATGGTACATCCGGATTTGTAGAACATACTTTATGTTAGATAGTCTCAATGAGATTTTGATCTATATGAGGATTCCATTGAGGGGTATCCATTGCAATTTTCTAAGGAACTCGTTGAAGATGTCTTGGTGGAATATTGTTGCACACAAAAACATAAAAAATACCAGACAATAGATTTTTTTTAGTAAAATATAGAAAACCCATAATAAAAAAAATATATTAAAAAAAACTCACCACTAGAGACACTTATCCCAACATCCCATGAAAAATTAAGTCACTCCATGAAATGATATGGACATGCTCTTATCACAACATACCTCTCAAATCCTGACAATCCTATCTCCAGTCTAATTGATGTCCCAAGACAAGGACTAATGAGGACATACAATCCTCAGATACAAAATTGTAATGAACATACCCTGGTTCCCTTCAAGTTTGGCACCTGACCTGATCCATCACACACCCGATCCCCACAGGCTAGTAACAACCACCGGGGGATCGAACAAAAATATAGATGGAAAAATTTCTTCATTCATGAATAACAACATGGAATATATATATATATATATATATCAGTAAATAAATAGAATAATACTAAAAAATATAAATGCCATAATAGTGAGAAAGACAATGGAAAAAAACAATGTGAAAGTTGTCAAACAACTCCAATGGATAAGTCTAACAGAAAAGTACTAAAACCAGTAACTACTTCATGTGATGGCATAGATGAAGTCCCACCATCTCACCACAAACTACCAAACATAGCAGACAAAAAACCTCACCGCCTCACTGCATCTCCTTGTCTTTACCTGCATTGGAAGACACACAATGGAAAATGCACCACCAATGAGGTTCACGATGTCTGAGATAAAAGGATCATTAGAATCCCACATAGGTTTTCCATAAAAATACTCTATATAACAAATAATTTATTCTTATTTCAAATAAATCATGGCATGATAATATATATACCAATTTTTAATAGAAAACAAGGTAAAAATTACCCTTTTTCATAGTTCCAAACAAAATAAGGTATTACATGAATATTAAGGATCACTCAAAAAGTCATTAAGTATAAAATAGAAATATAAGCATAGTCCCCAATACCAAGGATCTCTATAGGTCAGACTAGGAGGCTACCCATGCCACAATAAATCAAGTTACAATCGAGTTCGCAGAACACAAGACTAGGAAGGAGAAGAATACCCATGAGTAAACCCCCATAAAATTTCAATATCCATCAACAAGAACAACATGCCTAGGAGGTAGAGGAAGGACCCATTTTAAAAGATTATAATAATCAAAAAACATGGATGATAGCCTCAAGAAAAACCTTCCACCTAAGTACCCAATGTAACCCATGTGCTCATATTCAAAATCAATTTCAATGTTTCAAATGTACCCACTTCCATCTCATTTATCCAAATCTAGGAAAAATCCATTTCAAATTTAAAACCATTTTTCAATACTTATAGTAAATAATTAAAATGTGATAAATATATTTATAAGGAAAGTGAAATCAGGATAATTATCATATACTAGAGATGGAACCACAGACCTAAAAGCTCATATCGCACATGCCAGTAATGGGATACACCATCAATGAAACCCAACAACACAAGAAGAGACCCTAGTACCCAATCCATACAACTTAAGATTGATTTAACTAGAAAGGACAAGGGTTGGAGGAGAAGAGGAAACCACATACCTCAAGAAAAAATTCCCAATGCACCACTACCAATAAGGAATAACCTCCAGAAAGAGATCACATAATGGATCTTTTATGAATACAAGTGGAATCATCAACATAGGTCAAAGAAACTGAAAATACTACCTAAGGGTGATACCATGATCAATAGAAATGAAGAAGAAAACAGTTTACTCACATGTAGAAACACACTGCTATTTCAATAGAGATCAAGTGTTGATCAAAATTATATATAATGACTGGAGTCTCTCAAATATTCAAAGGAATAACCTCAGTTCTAGAGAAACAATGATTTGTTTAAAGAACATAACCAGAATAGTCACACAACTATTTTGAAAAATATACATGCATCGTTTCATGACTAGTAATACAATTACATGCCATTAAATATGCGGTGTACAAGTACGTTGAAAAATATATCACATCAGATTAAAAATTCAGTATTTAAAGAATTCTCGATGTGAAACCACACATAGTGGTTTTTTAACATTTCCCAGCGTGAATCCCCTTTTCTTGGCTATTAGCCAGAAACAGTTACACAGCGTGTTACCTAGTTTCATGGAATGAAATCCTTCTACATCCTAAAGAAAAAGATAGTTAATGTTGAAAGTCAAACAAATTTCTGACTTCACCATTATAGGTATCCTCCCAAACCCATGGATGGGAAAACCACAATGTGGTTAAGGGTTTACCTGATAAATTAGTAATTGGATGTTACACATAAAATTACCCTTATTTGGAAACATATATATATATTTTTCCTGGATTTTCCCCATAGAAAAGTCATTTATTTAATTAATATATTAGTTAATTATTTGATTCTATATTACTTATTTTTATTCATATAATAATGGAAAATTTAAAATACTAATGTATGTGGCATTTTTACCCACAATAGAAGCATCTCCATTTTATTGGGTAGACATCCGTCTCACCATTCCCCTTTGGTGAAATTTTTGCAATCATCATTTTGATATACCCCTTGGAAGACACCCATATATTTACTTATTATCAAGAATAGTTTTATTTCCCCTTAAAAACTATATTATTTATTTTTGGAAGGCTTATACTATCAACAATCATTATAATATCCATATATTTTGCAACATCCATTGAATATCTCATGGTGCTAAAATATGTTCTTGGTGAATAGATTTCCCTTTTCCAATATACTTCAAATCTACTCAACATTTATCCCCCTTAATGTAGAAATTTTATAATCTCCAAAAATTAACATATTATTATAATATTTATTTTCCATAGGTCCAAACCATCCCTAGAATAATCACTATCCAATAATCCTTATTCTGTTATCTATATTTATTGTCTATCCTTATTTGTTCCCTTATTATTATTTGGGGTAATCAACTATTCTACTGAGATTTTTTTGATCATCCTCTATTCTAATACAATACCACCTACACCCTTAATGTTATACTAGTATTATCACCATTTTTTCATCCATATTTTTCATAATTTTTTATTGTACCTTTTTCTAGTAGATAAAAACAATTAATACAGAGAGATGTTTCTTGTAGATGGATTTTGTATTTTTATAGAGTGTGAAGTAGTTAGATATTTTGATGATATCAAGCTATACATTCATGTAATCTGATACTTTTAGAGATAATAATCTTATCAAAAAAATCCATGGAAACTCCCATTTTTACATATCTTGGGATGCCTCAACAAATGTACCCATGAATGTTTCTATATTAAATTCAATTTCAAGACAGTTCTAAATTGAGGGTATTTTTATCATCCTCAGTTGATCATAAATTTTCTTATCATTCAATAATTATTACCAAAATATGATCCTCTATTTTATTTATTTGTAGTAAATAATTTGAAAACTAAAATACACTTTTAGCTTAATTATCAGCATAATCATCCTTAACAAAAATAAAATAATCCAACGTATGGATCCAATCTTCCATTATTTTCATAATCTAATAATTCACACCACATTATTTATATAATGATTATTTTTTATATAAAATTATTTAATTTATTATGTATGATGGATTGTTCCTTCGATTTAATAGGATGGTTGAATTTTTTTTAATTTTTATATTTTTAGCTGATGTTTTATTCATATCAAATTATTTCATTACTAAATGTGAATTTTCAATATATAAAATATTAATAAAAACAAATATATATGAGGAAACTTCAAAATCCACATTATTTTTGAAGCTCTAACTATAGTTTAGCTATATTCAACTAATTCATTAAATTCATTTACCTCATAAACTCCATGGATTGAAGATGATTATTATAGGGTGTCATTATGAAAACATATGATAAAATAACTACCAAATTAATTGACTTTATGTATTATTGGATCCAATTTTTATACTTTGAAATATTTATCAACTTCTATGTCTCTATTTTCAATCAGTTCTTCTAATTTTTCCAAAACCTAAATGTTTTTATTAACTTGGTTGGGAACTATATTTTATATTTCAAGAAACATTGAACCATATTAATATATAGTCATTATATATTACGGATTATAATAATTGGAAAAGAAATTAAATCCAATTTGAGGTAATATAAATTATATCAGATGCTACATGAGGTTCCCAATCGATCAAACAATTACAATGTAAGCGGTGAATCAGTGTGACCATTTTTATAGAATTATTATCTCTTTTTAATTTCCCATATTAATATTCAATCAAATAACGTAGTTATTATTTATAGAAAACCTTATGAATTTACAAAAAAACAACATATGTAAACTAGTAAATATAAAATAAAAAATAGTACATGTTATTTTATTAAGTTTAGTCCCTATATGGTACTTTACTCCCTATTGTGTTTTGGTCATGTTTGATACACACGTATTAACTATATTACTAAAGTTAATTTTAGTTAAGAGAAAAATGTATTTTCAACTATTTGTTTCAACTTTAAAAGGGAATAATACATCCTTGACTCATATGAGTTTTTCAACTGATTACATGAAAAGGGGAGAATATATCATTGAATATAAAGATAACAGTTATCATCTAACATAAATGTTTTAGAAATGATTATATTTTATACCTCTTTTTATCAATGTTCCAATAACATCCTCTCTTGAAAAATATATTTTGAATACATCGAGACGTCACTACATCAAAAGTGAAATATGTACTTCCTTAGTAACTGACCTTCAACTTCCAATCTATATTCTTCTATAGTTGAATGTATATAGGCAGTGTTGTTTCACATTTCCTAAAATCCAAAACGATCTAAATATTTACAAAGTTGTAAATTCTCACAAAATATTACTATTATCATTAACTATAACATCTCTTCAATTACCAAGAGTCTTAATACATTTTATAAACAATATCATTGGTACTTATCACCAAAATCCTTACTTCTTCTCCCTCTTATTAATATTTTATAATATAGAGATATCTTAGAAAACTAATTCACACATTATCCATCTTCCTATTATTATCTTACTATTCTTCTTTAACTATTAGGATCAACTCTACAAGATATCTTCTATATCTATTTGTTAGATACACATATTATCTCAATGAAGGCAATAATAATTCTCATCTTATTCTCTTTCATTAATAATATATATATTTTACATTGGAATACTATATTGGGTTTTTAAAATTAATTTTCTTTATTTTATTTATAAATACTTTCTTCAAAAAATAAAGTGAATTTTATTTGTATAATTTGAATATAATCTGGTCCTAATATCTAGCTACCATATTACCAATTTAAAACTAGTCAAACAATTCTTCAATAATGGCTCCATAATGATCACCATAATTTGATTCAAATATTTGTATTTCAACCCCCAAAATTAATTTTTCAAATATCTCCCCAAATATATTTTCCTTATTACTTCAAAAAAAATTTCATAAATACATGTCAACATGAGCTTATAAAGAACCCTTTGTGATGTTAAAAACCAGATCATAGTGAAAACATATACATTAATTATCTCATTCATTATTCTCTATAGGATTTATGTATATACCAATAATCATGATATTCAGGACTTAAATATCCTAAATGCATAATTTATCATTGATCATTGTGACATGATATCCTTTTATGTGAAAATTAGTAAATATAATTTCAAGATATATTATCATTTTGTTTTCATTTTGTCCAACTGAAAACCCTTTCATCTACTCTTTTTAACTATTGTGTATCGTACTATTAACACTTACATATTATATTGAAAGTCTTGGATTTAAAAAAATTCTTCTTAGAGACACTTATTATAACAATTACATTTTCTCTAGAATCCATTTGAATTTACATTTTCATATCATATAGAGGAAACCTTTGGTTTCCCTAAGAGGATCGAGAAATTTCAAAGTTGTAATCTAAAGTCTATGGGAAACCATTTAATATGTGTTCTAGAAAAAGTATTTTGAATTCCACTAACTTTATAAGTGTTCATAAGTATCATCCAAATTAACCTTACATAATCAATGTGACTTTAAAAGTACAATTATATAACCTCATGAAATTCATTATGTATTCCAAGGAATTCCAAAAAAAATTATAGATTCTAGCATTAAATGTATAGACTAAATTTTTTTTATATAACTCACATTAAATAGAATCCTAAAGTATGGTGTACCTTTCAAAATACCAAATTAATCTCAAAATTCCAAAAAAGCCTCAAATTATATTAAAACATTTTAACAACATCCTCATGGAATATTAATTTTCGTAAAAAATTCAGAAAATTAATAAATGTCATTTTGGAAATAATAATAATGTATCTAAATATATTCTACAACATTTTCAATGCCTTGAAACATATGAGTACTCAAATTTGAGTTATTTAATAAATATCCACTTACTTATCAATTCTAGCTTCAATCTAAATCATATACAGTAATAATCCATGTGATATTATCCATATATTATAGTGGCCTTCATGAATGATAGAATAAGGAAGGATTATACCTCTTCTAGCCAATTTTCATATAAAAATCTACAAATTTATTCTCTATAAATCATATCTAACCACAAAATTATAATGGAAGTTACGTGGATTGTTATCAATTATTTAAAAAAATTATTTTCTTTTATTAAACCTTCTTAACCATCATCTGATATATAATGTGCCACTTACTAAAATATTCTCATTCAGGGAGTCCAATAAATGACTATTTATTGCTATTACCATCTTGTTTATCATCATTTTGAACATAACAATGAATCATCTTTGACATATCCATTGGGTGTTAGCTTCAATAAATTTTATCCATAGAAACTCTATATCGCATTTCATAATTTTCATATTCATTGTTCATTGGTATATTCCTCCATCACCCTACAGATATTTACAACTATCTTACTCATTGAAAATAAATATAATAATCACTATCCATTTGTGACTTTAAGGAGATTTTTAATCTATTTATTATTATATTAAATAATATTGTTAAATTTTTCTTCTTATTTGGATGTTTATACCTCTATTTTTTTAGTTTTTTTATAATAATTAGTTTTTGGTTTGTGGTTTATGGGAGGTTGGTGATAGCCTATTTGGATTGATATACTCACACCCTACAAGTTTTCATATCTGATTCATACATATCCTTTCATCTTTAATCCTTCTAAGAGTATTGTTCCATATAATGGGATAAAATGCCCCACCTAGATTTTAAAGCATTGGTGGAATATTTTGGATCTTTTCATATCCATATAGGTCTGATGCCTTGGACTTATTTTCCAATATTATTTGGGGATATTAAACAATTGGTTCAACCACTTTTTGTCCTTAAGGTCTTATTTGGCCACATTGGCATCAATATTTATCATTTATGTCTCATCACCCTTAAATTTTGAACTAGTTGGGTGTATTTGAATTTTTATATATTTATATACTTTCTCATGTTATATCATCCATTTTGGTATAGTTTCTACAATTTGAATGATTTTTCGTTAATAGAGTGGTATATTTTTTCTTTTGAGGGATGTTTTTTGTCATGTTGAAAATGGGTGTGGATATCAATTGGTTTAATTTATTACTAATTTAGGAAAATCAACTCCCAACCATACATTAGTGAATTCATAGTTTTAGCACCCGCCTTTAGTAATCGGGAGGAGTACTTTGGGAGTAGTAATGGCATGGTCTGAGTTCCATATGGGTATTATGAATGAAAGTTATAAAATTTTACCAAAACAGGTATCGAGTTAGTGTTCTAGTGAGGATATTAGTACCTCTTATTCTGGTGGGGTGAAAGATGGGAATGTCCTATATGGTTATCCTTGGTTTGATAATATTGTGAATACATCACCCCATGGTAATGGGGGGTGTATTCCTCTCCTATTACATTGTGTTTTTTATGTGAGGCTTCTACCATGTCCAAATAGAAGAATATCCATGACAGTGAAGACCAATGTGATTAATTTTATAACCATAAAAATTGGTACATTCCATTACATTATAGGTTCATACCATACAATAACCATTTGAATTTTCAATATCATTCCTAATTCCATGGGTTCCATTTCGAAATAGGTTAATGAAGTTCCCCAAAAATGTAGTCATGATAAAATATGTGAACCTCTTCATGAAATACAATATTATATATAGATTTATAGTCCATCATATAATAATTAAAAATAGTGGCATGATGAACTATGAATATGAGTGTTATAAAGAGTATTTAAAGTATTAAATTTCATTGAATCGGTCCCCAAACACTCATAAAGCCTCCAAATGATTAATAAATACCATTAATAAGACGCTATAAAATATCTTATAGTAAAGTTATGGATAAGTTGGTGAAAATATATTTTTAATTAATTTTGGGCACATTGTACAACTACATATTAACCTTCCCATAAAATGTCTAATTCCCTAGTGTTTGGGATGAATGAATTATTTCTAATTATGGAACAAATTCCATCACACTAAATAGATATTTAAATTTAAATAAATGAATGATAAAACACAATTTTTGGATATTCTATTAAAAATAAGTTATATAATTTAATTAATTTGTTTTTAATTATGTTATTCTATTGAATATTTGAGATTAATTAATTCATTTTCAAATTTGATAAAAATAATGTTCTAAACCTCTAAATTGGACTTTTTTATTTTAGTCATAACTATTTTTATATATCTTATTGGAATGCAATATTTTGTGAAATGATTTTTAATTTTATTGGATATAACATTAATTTAGATCATCTAATATGAATCATGCAATTTTTTATTAGAAATGGGCAATTAAATCAATGTTGTACATGTCAAACCATATTATACCCCACTTCACCATTTGGGTCATATCATGTACATCCGAGATTGGATTCTACTCAAATTTGGATAGTCGATAGAGGACCAAATTCATCACAAATAATCCTTTAGTAATTATAGATGTTTCTTGTTTTTTATAGCTCAAAAAATTAGTGTAATTTTGAATAATTTTTTTTAATGAATTTACCATTCAAACATGAAATGTCATGATGCCCATTCCTCCTCTCCAATCAATAAATATGTGTATTTCTAAATTTTAGTGGGGTGAAAAGTGAATTATAACTATTAGGACTAACGAATAAGTGGTTCCTTACCATTTCAAAAAACCATTGGGGTATATAATCTCTCAAGCTAGGATCCCCTCCAAAATGACCTTTTTTTACTCTTCTTTACTGTAACACTGTTCTTCTTGCAACAAAATATCCATTTATCATAAATTTCTTATTTTATTGTAGATTTAATTTTTATTAAATTTCCTTATATGAGATATAACTAAATAGTGGAAATATGATTATTTTATAACCTTTATAAATCCCTATACATGAAAATCATATCTATGATGACCACACCACCCATGGAAGAATAGTTTTTCATAGTAATTTATCTACCTAAAACCTTATTAATTTATTTTTTTGAATCAATTAGCAAAACTAATTAAAATTATATGATATAATAATGTTGTTTGAAACTCATATAATATAAGAATGAAATTTAACAATTAATAAACATATGTCATGTCAAGTAATGTCTGAAATGTGAGAGTGTAATCATAATTGACAAAAAAACATGGGATAAATTTTTAGAGTTAAAATACAATTATAAATATAAATAAATTCACATTTCTAGAATATATATGATCCCTAATTTTCCACTATCCATAACATATCCTTAGAATGACAGTCAATGTACAGTTCTATGATTGAATTTTCTTATGCTAGCCTAAAGTGTCATTTATTTCATCTTTGTGGTTATGTTAACTCATATAGGTTGTATGGTTATAAAATTAGGTGATTACTATTAAATTGATTTTATTTTAAATGATAATTATTAATAAGTTTTTGAAGAGGTATATTAAGATTGATTACTCATAAAAATATTTTCTAAAAAAATATATTATTGTTCTTTATTAATGAAATTTAAAAATAGGAAAAACATAAAAATGAAACCTTCTTCAAAAATATATATTATAGTTTTATAAAAATTAAAAAACCTCTTTCCCCCATCATAATCATAATTACTATTTTTATTTTACATTCTATTATTTCCAAAATACCGTTAAAAAGGTATCATAGCTATTTACTCCTTTGACATCCAACCATGGTCAACCACACAAATCCAACATAAAATACCCAAAAAAACTCATCATTTTATAGAACCCATGATAACACTTTTCAAATTGGCAGCGTTTCTATGGAGGAATGTACATTTTTCATTGAATTGGAAGAGCCCTTAAATTTTCAATTAAATTTATTCTTATCTTCATTATTACTTATTTCCCATATCTAGTATTTGCTTCTTTTTCTTTTTGGTGGACTATGAACTCAAACTTCTTATATTTATATTATGGTATATATTTATTTTTTTAATTTTGCATTGATTTATAATAGAGACTTATATCAAGGTCCTCTAATATATTGACCCTAAGATTGAACATAGTCTTATCACTCGATTTTGAGAGTATCAATGTATGGTATCTTTCATCATACCCCAAGACAGGTAATTCCTTTAGTTTAATAACATTTCAATTGGAATAAATTCTAAATAAAATTTAAAATTGGAACCAATGTCTACAAATAATTACAATTAACTATAAAATCTAGACCTGGGAGTCATAAAATAGTTCCCTGAATCTGTGGGTCACATTTATTTATGTGCACTTCCCCATACGCCATAGGCTAATAACTAGTTGAAAGGGTTTACGGTGTTATTGTGAGGATACAATACCCTCATATATCACACTGTTGCGTCTATAATAGTAGATAAACTAAAATATAAATATAATAATGTAACTGATAGCACAACTGAACATTTATGATAATCAATAACGGAAGACAATCATCCAAGAAATAGTAACAATAATCCATACATCACCTATACCAACTAAAAATGATTTTATTTCATGCTGATGTGAAAAATGATGGATATTAGAATAAATTGAACAAGTATATACATCATGCAATACCAAAACAAAAAAAAAACCAAAATACATACCCAAAAGAATCATAAAAATATGATCGGACCACTTCTCCCTTATTTATATGGACAATGAAAAATAGATCAAGCATCGTAAACTATGAAAATTCTCTTGTCAATACATGCAATGATAATTTTATATGGGTGCTAATTGATAGGCCACATTGGGTGTGACAAAAACTCAGTTGGGAGATGGACCCGAAACATATCTCGGGACTCCATGCATAGTTTAACAAGATACATGATATAACAATGGTAAAATCCTTGAATCTCATAATAATTCAAGACATCATGCTTGTCTCTTGAGATAGTGAGGAGTTTAGTCCTTCAAAACACTTATAATGGTGGGATTATTCATCATTCCCAACTCTTGATGAAAGGGAATGTATAATTTCATGAGCATCGTCCATGTAAATAGTGTGAGACGCCATTCTAGAAACCCAACAAAAGGATTTATGAAACATCATGATCAACAAATAGCTTAAATGTTTTATAATTTCCAATATCCATGGGAAATCATAATATTAATATGGAATTTCATTTATAACAAATTAAATCTGAAAACCCAATCTTTCCAAGGGTTCCAAAAGATTAAATAAATTGTTAAATTTATTTATAACATGTGACATTGTTTGAACAATCACATATAATTAATTAAATTAAACCATTTAATTTATAATTCAAGGAAAATAAATTAATGGTCTATCCCAACTACTTAGTCAATGGTTTGTTCAACTAAACAATTTGTATAGAGGAGGGTATTTAATTCAACAAACCCAAAGGGGTGGTGATCAATGAATTAAAAATTATATTATGATCAAACATAGGTCTATGAAAGTATTTTATAATTGTTAAAATAATTTTAAAAGGAAAACACATTCTATGGAAATAAACGAAAATGTCTTGCATGAAGAAAAAATTATAATGTATTAAAAGCATCGTAAAATTTAGGGAAAATTATTGAACCTCCATCATTTTGCTAGTAGAAGACTTCTCATCTAGTATTGGATATATGATTGAATTAAGATGGGAGAAATCAATGAAATAGAAAAATTAGCTTAAAATATTGCATCTGTGCTCACACTAATGTGTCAAAAAAATATGGGAAGAGAAACTATTTATTGAAGGTGGGATAGTTGAGATCTTAGTGTTAGCTATCCATCTCAATAAGAAAAATATGAAAATGGAGGTAGGAGGAAAATGAAAATATAAATCCTAGTGTTAAAGATAGGAGTGGATCTCCTGAAATGTGGTCCACTAGAAACATGGGGATGAGGAGAGGAAAATTTCTAATTAAGTTAAATGGATGAAATAGGTTATTTTTAGGCTTTTTATGAGGTGTACAGTTTGGACGCATGGTTGTCCAAAACTTGTTCTAACCATGCGCTCAACCCTATTCAAGATAGTGGTTGTCCATGTCTAGACACACAATTAATATAACCTTGCACACACAATGAAAAGGCCATATGTCACTTGTATGAGACTATTCCCATGGCCATACAGCCATGGTCATGTTTTTTAGTTTAATTTTTTGTCACTCAACATCCATATAAATCACCCAACATAATTTTTATAAACCATGAGGGATTAAGTCCATGTCTTGGAAAATCCCAACTCCTTGCATGTTTCCTCCAATACATGGAGCTCCCATATCTAATTAAGCCCCATATGCTCTTGAGTCCTTCCTTTGGTCATATGAATCATTTTACAAAATAAGATTTTGGGTTTGAAATGGAAAACTAATGATTTTTATCCTCATAAAAATTCCAGTCATTACAACCTACCCTCCTTAATGAAACACATCGCCACTAAGAACATACATTGGCCTCTAATTCTAAGGTCACATCCTATACACAACTCTAATTATATAGCACTAGTTCTATAGTAAATAACCTTCCTAGAGGATATTTCGCACTCTAATCCATGATACACACTAGTTACTTCTCCAAAGATGAATCCACTTCCAATTCAACATCTTCATATTGTAAAAAATCTCATTGTTTTCCATAATACCAATGAAGCAGAGACACATGATATACATCATGGATTGACCAGTCTCTACGAGGAATAGATATTATATAATCCAGTAGCCTAATCCTCAATAAAATCTCAATATTTTTTACCAATCTATGAGCAATTATACCCTACCTTATAATCCACCATTGACTTAGCCTGGCCAATACATGCATGAAACCCCAATCCCAATACTCAAAGTCAAGTGGTATTTGGTGGTTATTGGTATAAGACATCTTCCTAGACTGAGAGTTAATCAGTTTCATCCTAATTTTGTAAATATTTTATAATTTATTTTAGATGATACATGGTACAAGAAATGTTTCCTCCCATGTCTATTACCCTCACAAAAGTAAAAATAAAGGGCTAGACTTACACTACTACAAAGATGGCCTTTATCAGCACTAGAAAAGTCGATTCACAGTGCTAAAAAGAGATGTTAATCGAGGTGAGGATATAGAGGGTCCCTTTTATGAGCACTTTTTTAAAAGTGCTGATAAAGGTCACTTGTATCACCGCGAAGAAAATATATGATAAAAGAGACCTTTATTAGTATTTTTTAAGTTAAGATAAAAGTGGATTTTATCAACGCTTATAAAAATCCCTAATAAACGTCAAAAAAATTAAAAAAAATAAAAAAAAATAAAAAAAAATAAAAAAAATAAAAAAATTTATATAATGCAGGGGGAGATTTTAACAGTGCTTGACCCCCCTATCAGCACTAGGTGGACCCCCCCCCCCCCGAACACAATCCTGCGCACTTCCCTTCCCATGCATCCTCACATGCGTGCACCCCTTTGCTTCCACCCAAACTCGAACCCGTGACCTCCCCCCTTTCGGGCCTGATCCTTTACCACTAAGCCATTTCGTTTTTCCCTCTATTTAATGATATATCAATTTATTTATATATATATATTGTTATATTTATTTATTGATATAGATTAATATTATTATAAATATATTTATTCATATATTAGTATATATATATTCATTAGTGTATTAATATATATTTATATTTATTTATATATATTTTTAGTTATAATTTGTTATATGTATAATTATTTGTATAATTATATATACTTATATGATTAGTTTTAAATTCATTTAGGAAATATGTTTTTTATGTGTGTTTACAAATAAATAAATAAATACATACAGACATATATACAGCACACACACACACACACAAACACATATATATTTACAAATAAATACATATAAATGTGTATTTGAAAAGCCATAGAATGTTAAAAAGACCATAAATTATAATCCAGATGCCCTTTACAGCTCCAAAACCTGTCAAATCAAAGAAAATGAAACAATCTTCAATATGATACGTGGTAAATTCCAAACGGACATTGGATTAGATGTTATACTTGTTTGAATGTTAAGAAATCGGGGTATCCAGACTAAAAAATAAGTTTTAGAGAATTTTGGGCCTTTTTTGTCCTCTAAAAATGTGACACAAGCTTTTTTTATGTCCATATCGCATAGAGATCTTCGCATGCTTCGATTTGATATGCTGTAGAGCTCTAACGGGCACCCAGATCAAAAGTTATTGCCATTGAAGTTTGAGTTAAATTTTCAACTTCTTTTAGATCTTTTATTAATTTTTATTTTGATTTTTTTGTGTCTTCAAAATGTTATTAAATAATTTTTAATCAATAATAATTAACAAATTATTAATTAATAATATATTTTTAAATATTTTAAAGAAATTTTCACAAAATTTCTTATATATTATATGTAATAGTCTATTTATACTTATCAAAAACATATTTAATAAATATATAATATATATATATATATCAATATATATATACTTATATAACAATATATTATTTTTCCTTATTTTTTTGAAACATTAAATTTCTCACCGGTAGGAAAAATCGCTGATAAATCCCCCCTTTATCAGTGCTACTAAAAAAGTGTTGATAAAGGGTCACTTTTAACATCACTTTTCTTAGCACTATTAAAATTTCCCCTTTATCAGCCCTTTTTTTAGCGCTGATTAAAGGGTAGTGCTTCCCTTGCCTATTTTTGTAGTAATGATAGATGAATTCATAAGGATCCATCTAGATGGTATCCTAAAATGTGTAATCGTAGGAGAACTAAAATCTGGTTATATGATTCTACTATAAACCTCTAATGTTACAGACACATGGAATTATCATATCCTCTAACACATGAATCGAGGGATATATTTTTCCATTGGTATGAGGTTAATTGTTCATGTTTAGAAGAACCTGTCCATCCAAGGCATTCTATTTCCATTTCAAGAACTATGAAGTGTAATGAGATTATATATCGAATATTATATAAAGTGGAGCTCCATGAAGGCATATAACCTCTTTGACATATATCCTCTATATTTTCTATTGGAATGTTCTGTTGAAAAGACAAAAAATGTGAGAACATCATCAACTGATAAATGAAAACCCAAAATGTAATTTTTTTCAAGGGAATCTATGAATTTCATTCAATAAATACATCGTGATATCATCCAATTTCCAGCTGATAATGGAAAATGGGTATAAAATTCATATCAGTTGCTGATGTTCTTCCTTCAAGTACTGATTGGAAAAACACCATGTACCAAATCTATATAACTCCATTTTCACACCATGCCACCAATACTAGTGATGTATATCTTGGTTCATCTTGTTGATGTTGGGATGCACTACCCATATTGAGGCATAGGATTCCCACATCATCTCATCTAGAATGTCTACATGATCCAATACATGCCTATATCTGTGTAAGGTCTAATCCACATACATGGTCCAAAAAGAAAATTAATCCATATCCGAAGCAATCTCGCATGGGATTAGGACATAAGGATCTGGAATTTTCCCCATCATTACATATTCTAGAAGGGCAGAGGTCACAGCAAAATCTATGAAGACTAATCAACCATGATTCTCCTGAAACACAACATGAATTGATGAAAACATTCATTAATCTTCAACCTCACAATTAGACTCTAGAACCACATGTTTGTATGTCTTCCAACACAGTGGATCACATACTACAATTCATTTAATAGGCATATAGGAATACTCAAAGCCTATGGACTATAGGTATTTGACCCACATATACTACCTAAGATTTAGATCATGCTTTATAAAGGTATACATGAGTATTTTTAGATTAGTGAAAAGAAAAAAATGTTCCCCTGGAAGATAATCCCTCCCACAACACAAATCATAAATAATAGCTACTATTAAAAGACCCGATTTCAGTTTTTTATGATCGTGAGACCTCAATGGATGAGGCCCGTACACTACGACATGCTTGTCCTGCAATAGAACCACACCCATACCACTACTGGAAATGCCCTAATAAATTTTTTACCTTCATCCTCGATATGGAAGAGTGAGGATCAGTGCTAATTTCATCTTTTTGTTCAATTATTGAAATTATCTTTCACAAGCTTCTAACCATACAAATTTCACGACCTTCAAAGTCAATCCCATAAGAGGCGTTTCTAGGCATGAGAAACCATATATGATGCATATGTAATTCCAATGTATCCCAAAAAATATTATTATATCAAATAAATTCATGGGATTATCCTAGGAAATTAGCTCTCTCACAATCTATGGTTGTACTTATACTCCTGACACTGAAATAATGTGACCCGTGAAGTGAACTCATTCAATCCAAAAGTTGAATTTTATGATATTTTTGTAAATTAGGTTCCATATCAGTGTAATAATCATGATATAAATATTTTATAAATTTTCATGTGAGGTGAGTGAATACACCACGATTATTTCCACAAAGACTACCAAAAATGAATCTTGATACGGGTGAATAACCCAATTCATCATGGCCATGAAAACAGCTGGCATATTTTTGAGACAAAATAACATTACCAGGTACTCAAAAAGACTCTATTTTCTTAGGAATACTATATTGTGAATTTATGATGATCTAAAAAACACTATATGTTTTCATGAAACAATATAAATCTTTTCTAAAACCTACTCCTCCAAGCTAATCAAATAGGTTTTCTATTCAAGGATGTGTAAATTGATTCATAAAAATTTTCTAGGTCAACCATTGCTAGTCCATGAAAATCCTGAGGGTAGCATCTAAATTCTTGTAAAAATGTATTGTTGAACCTCATGATGAGGTACAAGGTCAGATAAAACCCTTAGCTTATAGGTCTTCCAACAACTTATTGAGCTCCAGAAGCTCCGTAGGTTCCTTCCTGTGGTGATTAATGGAAACTATTTCCTCTATCGGAACTAGTGCAATGGTGAATTATACATCTCTATCAATAGTGGTAGAACAAAAAAAAATATTTTGGGAAATCATACTTAAAGTTATCAACTACTGTAGGGAAAATGGTAGGTAACATTCTGTGATCGTCCAATAATATACTAGTGATAATATTTATAACTATTCCCAACTACTGATGTTCATTTCAAACATGAGTAAAAAATACTGCCCATTTTACATTTTAAAATTTTCTACATACCATGGGTGATTCAAATATCACCCATTGGGGATAATAATAATATATGGGCTTGATAGGGAACTAAACAGTCTATACCAAGAATTACATCAAATCATATCATTTCACGTACAAAAAGATTCCACACAAATTGATCACTGCCTATATCAAGGGGAAATTCCATACATCACCAAATTTTCTTTGATCGAGTGTCCAATAGGGTATTGAGTGTCATCATTCCATAGAAGTTCTCTATCTTGAGGGCTAGATTTCATGAATTCCTAAAGATATAAAATAGTGTGATTCACCAATGTCAACTAAGGAAGACACTAATGTAGTGGATACCATAAAAGTACCATGAATAGAGGAAGGTATGATACTTTGATTTTCTAGAACATGATATACTACATGTTACTGGAATGTACTATAACACTGAGTTACAACCGGAAAATCCTGAGGAGGAAAACACTACTAGTGCATTGAATCATGAGTGTGGTTTCTATTTCCTTGAGCAACACCATAACATGAATGGTCAGTGGCACTACACCTATCTTCTAGGTGTTGTAATACTATCCCCAATATAGATTATTGAGTAAGTGTAGATCGTATTTCAATTGGAACTGATTTAAAGGTCATATTGAAGCATTGAATATGACCCATCCTACTAGAGTATCTACATAAAATTGGATCTCACATACACTAGGGTATTGTTTGTCTCGGCTTCCCACACTGGTGACATATTATGAAACTGGAAGTATGAGGGGTGTAACTACCACTGACCCTATGAGAAACCTCAAATAAGAACTTCCTTCCACTAGATGAACCGCTACCAGGTCCAGTTGATGAACTGCCCAAGATAACATCTTATTCAAACCTCAAATTTTAGTCAGTAATAAGGGCCTAGATGAAAATCTCCAAAGTAGAATTAAATTTTAAAAACATGATCAAGAGATCAAATTTCATATATAGTCCCATCTTCAAATTTCTTCATTTTCAGGAGCTCATCCCTAGTTAGATTTGTTGTGAATAATTTTAGGCTAGTAAAATAGGTAGAATAATCCCTCACATACATTGATAACTTCTTCGATTTCATAAAAATTGTAGCCCACTCATCCATCAATTTCTACGGAAAGATGTAATTATATAATACCATCTAGAAATATCTTTATATCATATCCTGATTTCACTTTTTGTGGTTCAAGATATCCCACCATCTCATAGAAGAACCAAGTAACAAATATTTAGTGAGCTTGAACCTCCTCTCTGGAGGCATCTCTTGATGTTCAAATATAGAAATCATGTCCTCAATAGATACCTCAGTAATGTAAGGGTCACCATCACCCAAAAACATAAGTTGGTGCTAATAAAAAAACTCCCAGGTAAACTCTTCCATAGTTAGGGTAGGCCAAGAAACTCCTGGAATTGAATACATCATATGAAGGAAACCCTCCCAAAACTAGGTTTCATTTCCAATGTAAAGTATAGAATGTATTTCCTATTGAGTTAATAAGGTTTCTTTATGACTTTTAAATTTCCATATGTTTTGAAAATAACAAACACTTTATCTTAAGGGAAATTATATTTTCCTTAAGGATAATTTTAATAAAGAAAATTTTCCTTCAATAAGGATATTTTTATCCATACAAATGTTTTTATTGTTCATTTTATAATATCTCAAAATCTAAATCATTTTATTACTAACAAAAAATTCGGTTTCATTACTAAATCCTCAGAATCTTATAATTACTTGGATATAGAGTATCATTTTTTAGGATATGAATTCTCTGAAATTCAGAACTCGAATTATCTGAAATCTAGACTCCGAATTCTTTGAAATCTAGACTCTAAATTCTTGGGAATCTATAGTCCAAATTTTCTTAAATTAACACTCTGAATTTTATGAAATTTTGACTCTTAATTCTCTGAAATTCAAACTCAGAATTTTCAAAAATTATGATTTTTAATTCTCTGATATTCAGAATTATAATTCTCTGAAATTTATTCTCCGAA
Organism: Viscum album; assembly: GCA_963277665.1. Classification (NCBI taxonomy): domain Eukaryota; kingdom Viridiplantae; phylum Streptophyta; class Magnoliopsida; order Santalales; family Viscaceae; genus Viscum; species Viscum album. The sequence continues at coordinate 165,857,215 of OY728167.1, forward strand.
TTTTTTTAAATGTGGACTCATAATTCTCTGAAATTCAGACAACGCATTCCTCAGAATTCGGACAGCTAATTACTCAGAATTCGGACTTCGAATTTCTCATAATTCAGACTCCGAATTACTCAGAAATCTAAAGAGTTCAGATTTTCAATTCATTGTCAAACGGTATCCTAAAATCTATGACTTATAGAAACTAAATGTTTATTGTTTTGGACTTCAAATTTTATTTTTCCTTAGACGACCAAAAATATATTTGGTTATGTAACTTCATTTTCATTTCACTTGGTATGAAATGATATCGTACAATGTGTTTCTACCTACTAATTTTTTGAGTGACACGTGTATAGGTCCCTCTAAGATTCAAGGGAAAATATGACTGTTGGAGGAGGGAGCTAACCATTGGAGAAGTGCCTAAAAATATGGGCTCATTTGAACGACCTCCAAACCGTTCCATCACACTAGAGATTGCATGCTAGTGAAGTGATTTCTATAGAGATAGACTCCGATTCTTTGCGTAGTTCTAAACATCTTATTCAGATACCTTTGTGAAACACCAATTGTAGTTGTGTATAATCGAGGGATTCTGGGGATAGGAAGACAAAGGTGTTGACTACATTAATGTTCGAGGGCTTGCGAGGATAGAAAACTGATTCTGATATTCTTATCAATGGCTTACCATGGTGAGGGTAAGACAAACATTCTTAAAAGTAAAAATCAAGGGACATTTATCCAAGGTAGTTGGATACCCTACTCTTTAGGTTAAAAGATTTCATACATGTCACTTGTTTTGTTTCATGTTTATTTATACTATAATTTGATACAGGAAGAATGTATAACATTATTATACTTTCTAATACTTTTTTATACTGTGATAAGTAAGATTGTATATGCTTTAATGTTGTAACTTATCCTTGTGAACATTCCTTATGTTTCATTTCTAGATCCATATTTCTGAAAACTATTATGTTAGTTTAGTAGAAATAAAAGGGGTCTTATGAATTTACCTTGTTCAACTTGGTTAAACATAGTTTTTCTTAATCTTAAAAACAATTTTTTAAACATAAAATTCATCCCACTGGTATTTGATCTTCTACATTCATATTTCGATCCTAAAATTGGTATCAGAGCAGTTCTCTAAATTACAAATTTTTTTTCATATAAGTTTTCTTGCTCAAGTTTTCCTTGTTATAAATATTCATTCTTACGTTTTCTTTCTTATGTTGTTCTTATATATTTTTATCTTAGTTTAAAAAATATTTCTTATTAAAAAGTTTTTGTGGAAGGATATTTTCTTATAGAATGAAATAAATGAATGTAGGTTCGATTGACAATATAAATACTACTAGACCACCTATATTTGATGGTAATGATTATGAGAACTAGAGAGATCATATGAAGAAATATTTTATTCATATGAGAGTGGAAAATTTTTTCATGCTTACTGGAGATTACAAAATTTCTGACAAGGAAGTCAAAACATTAACCAACCAAGAAATGTCCGAATATAAACTAAATTACAAGGTACGTAGTACATTGTTGTATTCCATGACTAGGAATATATATATTCATATTTCTTCATCCGAAGCAGCAAATTTTATTTGGAATAATCTTGAGGATACTCATTTTTGAAATTCCAAATTTATCGAAACTAGAAGAGCTATGATTAGAGTAGAATCACTTGGATATATATTTCCCTATAGAGAACCATTTTTCAAAGTGAAGCAATGATTTATGACCATTTTCAATAGTTTAAAATATATGGGAGAGATATTTCTTGATGTTGCAGCTCTTGTAGACAACATGATTGATATTATACCTAATGAGTGGGAATCCAAAAGAACAACAATTCATGAGAATAGAAAAGTGTCTCAAATTACACTTGATGAGTGTTTTGGAAATTTTCTTCAACATGATTCAAGAATAAAAAGATATTTTGATATGAATAAGAAGAATAATGGCAATGGATGTATAGCTTTTATTATTACTAAATCCAAGACACCAGAAAGGTATACAAGATCAAAGCCTATGAAAGTCACTTATTATATGAATCATGTGAATGTGAACATTCTGAGAATCATCTAGATAATCTTGCTCGATGGATGATTATAATATTTGGAAATAATGACTTTTAGTATAGATATTAGAAGAAAGAATGAAAAGATAAGAAAGACATGAATGTTACTTTCTATGAATGTAAAATAGAAGGGCATATAAGGCTAGATTGTCCTATGCTTAATAAAAATGATATAAAGGAAAAACATTCTAAGAGGAATAGAAATAAGTACAATAAGGTTAAAGTTAAAATGTTTTGAAAGCTATGGACAACTAAAGTGCTAATGGTGGTCACGCATCTGATGAATCCTCAGAGTATGAACCATATGAATAGAAGAATCTTGGTTTACTAGACAAACTACCCCTTGAAAATCATTGTCTAATGGCCAAGGTACAAAATGACGAATCTATCAATAATGTATCCTTGAATTCAAATTATACTGATGATAAAAAAATTTAATCTTCAGATGATCATTATTCCTCATCAGAAGACAATACATTATCATCTTATGAATAAATAATTTGGTTTACTAATCTTTTTTAGAATGAAAATTCTAAACTCAAGAAAAAGTTTGATAAGGAAAATTAAAGATTATCTATTTTACCCAAAGAAGTATTAGATCCTTATAAATATCTTGATAAGAAAACGTTAGATTTTAAAGTTATTTCTAAAAACCTTGTGGAAGTTATTTCTGAGAAGGATTATTTTTCTAAGGATCTTGAAAAATTAATTTCGATGAAAAATATTTTAGAGGCTAAATCTAGTGAAAATACTAATGTTTTTTAAGATAAAAATATGGTTATCAAAATAATGTTAGAAATATTTTCCTTAAATAAATGTCTACCATATTTTACCTAAGGTAGGTAACATTTTTAGAAGTTGTATCCCCAAATTTGACCATTAAGAAATAGTTTTTTATTTGGTTATTCTCATTCTAAACCGGGTTTTAGTAATAAATATATTTTTCACAAAAGTGATCCATTTGCACTAAATGTCAGTGTGGTGGACATTTAGAGAAAAAATTTTCTTTAAACAAAACTCAATATATAGGTTTTCACAAATCTAATTTTTCTATGAAAATTTGGATACCTATAATTTTTCTTTTTGAAATTTCTGGATCCAATAATGTTTAGATTCCAAAAGTATAACTCTTTTACATTCATGAAATAAAATAAAGTAATAATATAAATACATAGTACATAGATAGTGGATGTTCCCGACATGTGACTACTAACAAAAATTTCACTGAAAATATTATCAAGAAGAAAGGATGAAAAGTACCTTTCAGAAATAATTCTCAGGGAGAAATTGTTGGATTAGGTACCATTGTTCTTTTTGGAAAAATTTTAATTTAAAATGTTTTATTTGTTACGGGTCTTAAGCACAAACTCATTAACATAAGTCAATTATGTTATGAAGGTCACCTTTTGAATTTTAGGAATGATAAATGCTTAGTACAAAATTCCAAGTAAGAGTTTATTCTTTCTTCCCACAGACAAGAGAATGTATACAAACTAAACATAGAAGAAATCTGGAGCAAAGATGCATCCTAAATTATTGAAATGGAAGAACAATATTGGTTATGGCATAGAAGTTTGGGTTATTGAAAACTAATAACCTATGTAAACTCTCAAAGAAAAGAGTAGTTAAGGGTCAACCAATTCTTATATTTGATTATTCAAAAGTTTGTGATCCATGTAAATTAGGAAAGAAACATAAATCAAGTTTTAAATCAATCATTGTAGTCTCATGTTCTTACACAATACAGTTATAACATATGGATATTTTTGGTCCAACAAAAACTGGTTGTATTGGAGGAAAATATTATATATTTGTCTTAGTTAATGATTACAATATATTTACATGGGTATAATTTCTAGCAAAAACGTTTGAGGATTTTTCTTCTTTCAAAAAATTTATAGCCCATGTTAAAAACGAGAAAAACCTTCCATTTATAACTATTCATAGTGATCATGGAGAAGAATTTCAAAAATCATATTTTGAAACTTTTTTTAGTAGAAAAGGTATGACTCATAACATCTAAGCTCCCTGAAATCCTCAATATAATGTTGTTTTTGAAAGAATAAATATAATTTTTCAAGAAATAACTAGAACCATGTTGAGTGAATATTTTACAGCTAGACACATTTTGGATGAAGATCTTTGTACTAATTTTTATACTATAAATCATGTTTCGATTAGACATTTTCTTCAAAAATTCCCTTATAAATTGTGGAATGGTAGAAAATACAAGCTTTCATACTTCAATGTTTTTGGTTGTAAAGTTTTCATTCTTAATACTAATGATAATTTTTACAAATTCCCATCCAAGTCTAATGATGGAATTTTCCTAGAATACTCCAAAACTTCTAAGGATTATATAGATTTTATTAAAAATACTTGTTGTAACAACCCGGGATTTTATGAGAGTTATTATTTTTAATTTCATTTATGTCTTGTGTTTTAAGCTACACCAAAATTAGCTAGTGATATACACAACACCGTATTAGCTTACAGTATACACAACACTATTCTTGGCTCGAGTTACAAACAATTTCAAATTCATTTTGTAGAAATTATTCTACACAACATTATGTATAGATTTTTTTTAATTTATGAATGAAATAGGTTTTGATTATGTTATATTCAAAAACAAATCGATCTTGCACTACACACAGTCTTGACTTATCTTGCATTACACGCAATCACGACCTTCCTCGATAACATGTGTAGTATGCAATACTAGGTTTCACTAAACAACGATATATTGTTATAATATTATTATGAACTAACTATTATTGAATATTAGTATATAAATTTTGAATTTTATGACATTATAATTCGTCTTACACATTTTATATAACATAGTATGAGAACAAAATAATTTTTTTGGGTAAATTAAGTATTTTTCAAAAAATGTTGTTTTGCCGCCATTTGATGGCGCACCCACAATAAAATTAGTTTTTGACATGTTTATAAGTTCAATTTGAAAAAATAAAATTCTTCTTTGGAATAAGGATATAAATATTTACTTTGGATAACTTTTTCATATTATTCTGATAACTTTCAAATTTAAATGAACAGTAAAAACACGCTATATTTTAATTAAAAACAACTTTTTTCAGTTTCCATAATTTATATGGTTAAATTATAATATTTAATGGTTTTAAAGTATAAATAGAATATATTTTTACCATTTAATATAATTTATTTCATTAACATTAATTATACATAGAATTCATAGGTAAAAACATTTCAATCTTTGGCAATGTTTTAACTTTTAAAACCCATTTTCATAACAACGAGATAAATTTTAAATTAATTACTGCAACTTATGTGTTTTGAATTTTGAAAAATGGATTCCATATTTGAATTCAGTGGGTCAAAATTATGTTAATAGGTTTTATTTTTTTGATATTACGAATAGTAACTACGGAAATTTTTATTTACTGTTGTTAACGTTAAATCGGGTAATTAAGGGTAAAAATAAGATTATAAAATTTCGGTAACACCTTCCAAAATTATATTGTATGACTAAAAGTCGACCCATATCACCTAAGGGTCGGAATAGATTCATTTTATAGACTTTTTACCATGAAAATAATTTAATTATTGTTAAAACTAAAGAAAGTGACAACATGTCACTCTCTTAAATCTTATAAGTATAATTATTTTAATTTAGTGATAAACTTCAAGAAACATCGAACATGAATAGTCTCCATAAATCTAATAAATTTAACTACATCATTTTAATTTATTTAGAATTTTTAGGTATTAAATAATTATAATTAAAGGTGACATAATAGTGATGTTGAAATTATTTTATTGATTGAAATATCAAATAAATGGTTTTAAAAATATTAAAATAAATATTATATGAAATATTTAATGTGATCCACTAATTTTCTAGATAAATATTTCATGTTATAAATATATTAAAGCATTTAGTTCTAACATATCTTATGTGTGGATTTTAGTTAAATTCAAATAAATTAATAGTGTCAAAATTGACACTATTGATATTTTATAAAAATAACATAATATAAAATTGTTTAAAAACCACAAAAATATTTAAAAATTATTAATTAAAATTTATATGGTATAAAATGTCATAAATAATCCAATTATGGACAATTCACAACACATAAGTAATTATTTGTAACAATTTAAAATTTACAATCTTATAACCACAAATAAAATTAAATAGATTAAATAAGGATAAATCAAGTTGATAATATTTAAAATAAATTACCAACATGTCTAAATTTTATTGGTTGATGATATTACAACCCTATCTCATATATGTTCTTATTTTAGTCATTTTTTAAGTTTTTATGTGGGGTTTGAATTTATTATAAATTAATATTTTTGAGGTTTCCAAAGGTGCCCCTCTCCTTCCTTATAAAAGGGCACCTCCTCCCTCTTCCCTTTACACAATTTTGAGCCTTCAATATCGACCAAACCTTGAAAATTTGCCTTATCAACTTTACTAGAAACATTATAGATGTTCTAGTCTCCTCAAAAGAACAACTCTAGTGCCTTAAGAGGAGGTTAAGAAGAGGCGTGTCAAAGAAGAGGTAAAATCCTTTACCGATTCTTTCCAATTTATTTCTTCTTCTACCTCTTCTTCTTTATTTGTTTCATAATAAATTAATAACATCAGTATCCTTCATATAATTATATTTTATTATAAATATGAAAAATCCCTATTTCATCTTCTATCCATCCTATAGAAAACAAAATCACCGTGCATGCGTACTTACGGAATACGGTCTCCACGCCGTGGTGTAATCTGTTTTACACCACCACCTTACTTGGATGGGTATAATGGTGTAAATAATAACTATATATGGTTATTATAAAATCATAATTATTATTAAATATTATATCATCCACTCCAATTCTATTCAATAATTATGGGAATGATATCATCGCTCATGTGTACGTACGGATTAACGTCTCCACGACACGATGCGATTAATTATCCATGATAACCATTAAAGAATGATTATAAAGTATATATAATGAATAATAATTAAATATATGAAATAATTATGGTACTTGATTTATGTATATATATATATATGTCATCTACTTACTTCCATTCAACTCATTAAGGAAAGGAAAACGACGTTCATGCGTACGTATGGCCTACCATCTCCATGAACGATGTATTTCATTTAGCTATCTATTATGTATATATATATACTGAATATATATGATATATAAATCATGATTTACATTCTGGAAGTAATTAATTCATGATATAATTAATATTAATATCAAGAACAACAAGTCCAAACACATATGATAAATAAAATGATTATACCCAAAACACTGCTTTAAAATGGAATTTACAAAAGAATGGGTAATATAATGTCATAAGTGAACCATATATGATATAATAACAATAAATATGATTCTTTAATAAGTCAATGACATTATTTAAATCATTATACAGGAGGTTCGGATACGTACGAAGCATATCATACCTAACATAGGGGATAACTTTTCCAATCTCGTTTTTATCCGTGATTGTTTATTCGTAAGTATTTACTGGGGTTATATTTATCATTCATGTCCCTGTTTTATAAAAATGGTTTCAAGTATGTTTAAAGTCCTTTTTACCCTTTTTTTAATTTTACTACATGGTATGCAAGGAATATTTCTTTTGTTTACCATACAATGTACTTTTTGTCTTTTCCGGCAAAAGTACGAGAATAATGTTTTTTAACTTATATGGCATGAATAGATTTTTATGGTTTCATAACACCTAATTTTCATGAAAATTTCTCTACAAGATTTCATGAATATTTTCAACAAAATTATTTTCTTTTAAAATTTCTTTTCATTTTGTGAAAAGAAAAATACTTTGAAGAAGAAAGGATATTTTCCTCAAGAATTCATTTCAATTGTTTTATCAAAACTATTTCCCATCTAAGATGACATTATTTAGTATGATTTTGTTTCAAGTATAATATCTCTATTATTTACATGTTTTGATTCTTATTATGATGTAATTATATCCATTTTTTTTAAATGGATTATGTTATGATGAGATAATTTTTATGAAACCCATTTTATTATTTGGGTTATGATGAATGATTTATGATTATTTTGTGGCACAAGTAATAATGATTTCACTATGAGATGGGTGGGACCTATATCACCTTCCAATGCATTGGGTAAAGATTTATATCTCATTAGATAGAAATGGCTGGAACGGTAAGTTAATCCGGTTCAGTGTTACAAGACTAGAACGAGGAGTGAACTCGATTCAGAAAAGGACTTTGTCCACTAAGATGGTCTTGGCAGCAATGCCTTGGCTACTATGGAAATCATATCATGTGCATAATGTTTTGACAAAATTACATGTTTTATTCCCATTCTATTTTATCATGATTGAAGTTACTTTATGATATATGCCTTATGTACTTCCAAGATTTATGTCTTTTCTCATGATTTTCATGTTTAGATTTTATGTCCATGTTTTCTTTGCATTCAAATGTTTATGGATTGTTTTATGTTCTCTATGTTTACCCTTACTGAGTATTTGAGCTCACCCTTTTTATTTTTTCCTTTTCCCAGGATATAAATAAAGGTTTTAGGTAAGAAAAAAAGGTGAAGATCTTTATGGGAGATGTTTAAGATCTTTCACCATGATTAGAAGATTGTGTTCCGAGTTTCCAAAGACACTAAACTATTACGATCTTTGAGTGTTGGTTTTTGTTATGTATCAAGTATTCCATAAAATTAATGTAATGTCCAAGTATGACAGGTTTGGGGTCTCTACAGTTGGTATCAGAGCAAAGTCTTAGTTAAGCTTTGGAAACTAGGATGCGAAAAATTTAGTGAGATCTCTAGAGATATTTCTATGGTATATCTAGGGATGTTCATATGGTTATGTATAAGTATAGGTTACATTCCTAGAATTATGATAATGATCGTGAATAACCTATGATTAAAACTAAGATGTTAGAGATTGAATATACTCCCCTTGATTATTTTGTTTTCCTAGTATGATTTTTTCCTCTCACACTATTCGTTTTGGGTTTTAGAAAATTGTCGGAAACATGAAGATTCATGATAATGGAGGATATGATGGACAATGGAATGATATTCTTCATGAGAAACCAAGTGAAACGGGATTTGGAAGTCCAAGAATTGTTATTATTCCTAATCCGAAATCTCATAATATGATCAATAATCTCAACTTTGGTAAGTTTCCTGACTCAGCTAATAAGAGAAAGATGGAGTTTCATGATGATTATAGAGGAAAGAAAGTTAAATTTCCATCATGTAAATCATGTGGTAATAGGAATCGGGGAGAATGATTCAAAGGAATTGGAAGATTCTTTGGGTGTGGAAAAGAAGGACACAAATCCAGTAATTGTAAATGTAATGGTTCAGTTAACACCATGGACAAGGATAATGGTATTGCTAAGACATCAACAACGGTTAAATGTTTTAAATGTGGAATGTACGAGCATTATACAAACCAATGCTCTAAGGAAAACTTTCATTAAGAGAATCTGCATGGACATATGGGTAGTAATTATGTTGATGATGATGAAGAGACTACAAATGATATATGAGATGAAAGAAATGATGAAGCTCAGTCAGTGGTTTAATAATGTAGTGGAATAATTGTATGTTTATGAAGAATAATGTATGGTACTATGGAATAAAGAAAAATATAAGGATTGTTACACTATTTTCATTCCTTTAGTTTTTGAAAGTATATGATGAATGGTACCAGTAACCATGAAAGGTTATTCAAATATTTTTGGAAGGTAGATGATATGTGCATAATGAAAGGATAAGGAGATAATGAGATGTTTGATAGTATTAATGAACTCAAGACTGGTATAAGGACAATGTGATATCATGGTTTGAGTATACAGTTTTTTGGGTTTTATGTACGTGGAAAGAGTTAACTTTTGATGACATTCATATTTTCACTAAGGTACAATGGCTATTCATTTTTTAAGAGAATACAATATTAAGGTATTCACATGCTTGGAATGTGATCAAAAAGATATATCTTGTGATATATGAGGGATAAATGATGGTATTCACATGCTTGTTATATGACCTTTTTAGTAATCGTTCTATTTATACTATGAGTTTGGGAAGAAGTATTTTGGATAAGCCTAAATATTGGAATGGATTATGTTGAACATAACATAGTATTTTTTAAGGCTAGATTTGTTTTGATATTATTGATAGAATGTTATAATAGTGTAGTGTACGAAAATGGATAACCTGCAGAACGGGTGACAACCCGCCGCGTCGGACGAGGATACGGGAATCGAACCCACAACCGAAGTGCGATAGGCCTTTATCGCCTACCACATGCCTACAGGAAGTCCCTAGTTAGTAGAAACTAGTTTTATTTTATTATGTAGGATGATTGATTAAGTAGAAGTCCATTTTGGAACCATATCTGATTAACCTCACCATATATGGACTTATGTATATAACTTTTGCTAACTTATGTTTGAGACATATGGAATGACCTATCATTCTATCGCATGATCTTCTTAAACTTCGTGAAAGACAAATTCAACTTCATTTCTTTAAGAGATGAAGTGGAAATTGTTCGAGGCACGAGAAACGTTAAGATTGTACAAAAATCAAGTAAGTATTTCTTTTAAATAAAAAAATTCTTAATCATTTGGGAAATGATCCTGAACACCCAAAATGTTTTCCTAGTTCTCTAATATCCAATGAATCAGATGGTACCTTAGATCATCACAAATTTATTCCATTGCGACTGTTGGATTTTTTCATAGCCCAGTTCTCTTCCACTCTCCATCAGAACATGATGGTTATATTTTTCTTCCATATCCATATTTTCACCTTTGTTCTCCTATTTAGGAACCCACGTGATGAGTTACTTTGGGTATCCATTTTGTTTATAACGTTCATTTTTTAAAATTATGTCTTAGTATTCCTTTTTACAATGTGGGTTTCTATGAAAGAAACATTCAAGTTGTAAACCATTTATAACCCCGACGAATTTCGAGGGAGAAATTCATTTTAAGTGTGGTAGAATGTAACAACCCTAGATTTTATGAGAATTATTCTTTTTAATTTCATTGATGTCTTGTGTTGTAAGCTAAAACAAAATTAGCTTGTGCTATACACAACACCGTATTAGCTTGCAGTATACACAACACTATTCTTGGCTCGTGTTACACACAATTTCAAGTTCATTTTTTAGAAATTATTCTACACAACATTATGTGTATATTTTGTTTAATTTATAAATGAAATAAGTTTTTATTATGGTATACACCATAATAATGGGAGCTTTCACTATACGAAACATTGACTTGGCTTGCATTACATGCAATCACGACCTTCCTTGATAGCATGTGTAGTACGCAATACCGTGTCTCACTAAATAATGATATATTGTTATAATATTATTATGAACTATCCATTGTGAATATTAGTATCTAAATTTTTAATTTTATGGCATTATAATTCATCTTACACATTTTATATAACATAGTATGAGAACAAAATAAATTTTTCAGGTAAAATAAGTATTAAAAAAAGCATTTTTTCCGCCTTTTGATGGCGCACCCACATTAAATTTAGCTTCTGACATTTTTATATGTTCAATTTGACAAAATAAAATTCTTCTTTGGAATTAGGATATAATAATTTAGTTTGGATAAGTTTTTCATATTATTCTGGTAACTTTCATATTTTAATGTATAGTAAAACACTCTATATTTTAATTAAAAACATCTTTTATCATCGCAATAATTTATACAGTTAAATTATAATATTGAATGTTTTTAATGTATAAATAGAATATATTTTTACCCTTTAATATAATTTATTTCATTAACTTTAATTTTATATTTAATTCATAGGTAAAAACATTTCAATCTTTGGCAATCTTTTTACTTTTAGAACCCATTTTCTTAACAATGGGATTAATTTTAAATTAATTACTGAAAATTATGTGCTTTGAATTTTGAAAAATGGATTCCATATTTTAATTCAATGTGTCAAAATTATGTTAATTGGTTACTTTTATTTTTTTGATATTATGAATAGTAACTACGGTAATTTTTATTTACTGTAGTTAAAGGTAAATAGGGTAATTAAGGGTAAAAATAAGATTATAAAATTACCCTAACACCTGCCAAAATTATATTGGATGACTAATAGTAGACCCATATCACCTATGGGTGGGAATATATTCTTTTAATGGACTTTTTAACGTGAAAATAATTTAATTATTTATAAAATAAAAGAAAGTGACAACATGTCACTCTCTTAAATATTATAAGTATAATAATTTTAATTTAGTGATAAACTTCATGAAACATAGAACATGAGTAGTCTATAGAAATATAATAAAATTATATACATCATGGGAATTTATTTATAATTTTTAGGGATTAAATAATTATCATTAAAGGTGACGCAATAGTAATGTTGAAATTATTTTATTGATTGAAATATCAAATAAATGGTTTTAAAAATATTAAAATAAATATTATATGAACTATTTAATGTGATCAACTAATTTTCTAGATAAATATTACATTTTATGAATCTATTAAAGCTTCTAGTTCGAACATATCTTTTGTTTGGATTTTATTTAAATTCAAATAAATGAATAGTGTCAAAATTGATACAAATGTTATTTTATAAAAAAAACATAATATAAAATTGGTTAAAAATCACAAAAATATTTAAAAATTGTAAATTAATATTTATATGGTCTAAAATGTCATTAATAATCCAATTATGGACAATTCACAATACATAAGAAATTATTTATAACAATTAAATATATATAATATTATAACAAAAAATAAAATTAAACATATTAAATAAGGATAAATCATGTTGATAATGTTTAAAATAAATTACCAACATTTAAAAATTTTATTTGAAGATGATATTACAGACCTATATCATCTAAGTTCGTAATTGAGTCATTTTGGAAGTTTTTAAGTGGGGTTAGAATTTATTATAAATTAATATTTTTGAGGTTTCCAAAGGTGCCCCTCTCCTCCCTTATAAAAGGGCACCACCTCCCTCTTCTCTTTACACAATTTTGAGCCTTCAAGATCAGACAACCCCAGCCCATTTCCCTTATCAACTTCCCTATAAAAATTATAGAGGTTCTGGTCTCCCCAAAAGACCAACTCTAGTGCCTTAAGGGGAGGTTAAGAAGAGTCACGTCAAATAAGAGGTAATATCCTTTACCGATTCTTTCCAATTTATTTCTTCTTATACTTATTATTCTTTATTTGTTTCATCATAAATTAATAAATCAGTATCACTCATATATTTATATGTTATTATAAATATGAAACAAACCTATGTCATCTTCTATCCATCCTACAGAAAACGAAATCACCGTGCGTGCGTACTTACGGAATACCATCTCCACGCCGTGGTGTACTCTGTTTTCCACCACCACCATACTTGGATGGATATAATGGTGTAAATAATAACTATATATTCTTATTATAACCTCATAATTATTCTTAAATACTATATCATCCACTCCAATTCTATTCAATAATTATGGGAACGATATCATCGCTCGTGCGTACGTACGGATTACCGTCTCCACGACGCAATGAGATTCATTCTCCATGGTAACCATTAAAGAATGATTATAAAGTATATATAATGAATAATAATAAAATATATGACATAATGAAGCTACTGGATTTATGTATAAATATATATATATATGTCATCTACTTACATCCATTCAAGTCAATATGGAAAGGAAAACATCGTTCATGCGTACGTATGGCCTACCGTTTCCATGAACGGTGAATTTCATTTCATTTATCTGTCTATTATGTATATATGTATACTGAATATATATGATATATAAATCATTATTTACATTCTATAAGTAAGTAAATCCTGATATAAGTAATAATAATATCAAGAATAACAAGTCCAAACACGTATGATAAATAAAACGATTTTATCCAAAATGCTGATTTAACATGGAATTTACAAAAGAACGGGTAATATAAAGTCATAAGTGAACCATATATGATATCATAACAATAAATATGATTCTGTAATAATTCAATGTCATTATTTAAATCATTATACAGGAGGTTCTGATACGTACGAAGCATATCAGACCTAAGGTAAGGGATAACTTTTCCAATCTCATTTTTATCCAAGATTGTTTATTCGTAAGTATTTACTAGGGTTATATTTATCATTCATGTCCCTATTTTCTAAAAATCATTTAATGTATGTTTAAATTCCTTTTTACCAATTTTTTGACTTTTACTACATGGTATGTAAGGAATCTTTCTTTTTTTTACCATACGAGGTACTTTTTGACTTTTCTGGAAAAAGTACGAGAATAATGTTTTTTTAACTTATACGGCATGAACAGATTTTTACGGTTTCATAATGCCTAATTTTCATGAAACTTAATCTATGAAATTTCATTAATATTTTCAACAAAATCATTTTCTTTTAAAATTTATTTTCATTTTGTGAAAAGAAAATGATTTTGAAAAAGAAAGGATATTTTCCTCAGGAATTTATTTCAAGTGCTTTGTCAAAACTATTTTCCATCTAAGATGACATTATTTAGTATGATTATGTTTCAAGTATAATGTATGTATTATTTACTTGGTTTGATTATTCTTATGATGAAATGATATACATTTGTTTTATATGGATTATGTTATGATGAGATTATGTTTATGAAACCCATTTTTTTCATTGGGCTATGATGAATGATTTATGTTTATTTTGTGGCACAAGTAAAAATGATTTCATTATGAGATGGGTGGGACCAATATCTCCCTCCAATGCATTGTGTAATGATTTAGATATAAAGATATAGACATGGTTGGAATGGTAAGTTAATCCAATTCAGTGTTACAGGACTGGAATGAGGAGTGAACTCGATTTAGAAAGGGACTTTGTCCACTAAGATGGTCTTGGCAGCAATGCCTTGGATACTATGGACATCATATCATGTGATTAATGTTTTTACACAATTACATGTTTTATTCCCATTCTATTTTATCATGACTGATGTTCCTTTATGATATATTCCTTACGTACTTCCAATATTTATGTCTTTGCTCAATATTTTCATGTTTAGATTTTATGTTCAAGTTTTCATTTCATTCAAATGTTTATGGATTGTTTTATGTTCTCTATGTTTACCCTTACTGAGAATTTGAGATCACCCTTTTTATGTTATCTTTTTCCCAGGATATAAAGAAAGGTTTTAGGTAAGAAAACAAAAGGGGACGATCTTTATTAGAGATATTGAAGATCTTTCACCATGATTAGAAGATTGTGTTCCGAGTTTCCAAAGACACTAAACTATTACGATACTTGAGTGTTGGTTTTTGTTATGTATTAAGTATTCTGCAAAAGTAATGTAATGCCTTAGTACGATAGGTTTGGGGTCTCTACACTTGTACTGTTGAATAAATAATTCATGTTAAATTTGATGAAATTGATCCTTTTATGATTAAACAACCCCAAATACATCCTCAAATTTGTTTTCAAAATATGATTATCATCCATTGATAGAAGATCCTTCTAATAAGAAAAATGTTCAAGAAAATATTTCTGAATCATTTACCTCAAAATATTTTCTACCATATGTTGATGAACTGGTTTTAGAAAACTAAAATCAACTATTTCTTAAGAATCAACCTAGTGATAGTATCATTGCTGATGTTAATCAACCTGTAAGTACTATAATCTCATTAAGAAATGAAGAAGAACATCTAGAATTTCTTTCCCAATTAGAACCAAAAAGCACCGTAGGATATTTAGGTGATGATTATTGGATAAAATCCATGCAAGATAAGATAAATGAATTCAAAAGGAACAAAGTCTGGACCAGGATTGAAAGACATAAAGAACCATCTATTGTTAGATTAAAATAGGTCTTTAGAAATAACTTTGATGATGATGGAATAATTGTGAGGAATAAAGATAGATTAGTTGATAAAGGCTATAATCAAAAAGAAGGATTAGACTATGAAGAAACATATTCTCTAGTTGTTAGAATTGAATCTATTCATATTTTACATTCCTTTGCATCAATCATTAATTTGAAACATTTTCAAATGGATGTAAAATGTACTTTCCATAACGAATTTGTTCAAGAGGAAGTTTTTCTTGAACAACCTCTAGGTTTTGATGATAAAAAACATCATGAATATGTTTTCAAACTTACCAAATATTTATATGGACTTAATCAAGCCCCTATATCTTAGTATTATAGGATCAAAGGATTTTTTTTACAAACAAATTGTGTTAAGGGAACTACTGATCCATACCATTTTATAAATAAAGATATTAATTTTTTTTATTTTTTTATTGTTTGTTGATGACATTATATTTCGTTCAACCCAGTAATCTATAACATATTTGTTTGAGAATCTAATTAAATATGAGTTTTTAATGAGTATGATGGGTGATTTAACATTTTTCCAAGGTTTTAAAATTTCTCAATAACTAGAAGGAACTTATATATCTCAACAAAGGTATATTAAACACCATATTAAAAAGTATGGATTGGAAAACACTAAGAGTTTAATTACTCCAATTGGTACCTCAAAATCAGTTGATTTTTATGAAGCTGGGAAACCAGTATATCCTACATTATTTAGAGGTATGATAGGAAGTTTACTATACTTGACAACTAATAATCCATATTTAATGATTTAAGTATTCTTATGTGCAAGATATAAATCCAATCCCAAGGAATCTCATTTAGAAGAAGTGAAAATAATTTTTCTCAATTTAAAGGGAATCATGGATTTATGAATCATTTATACTTCTGGAAATTATTTAGTTTTCAAATGTTTTTTAGATGTTGACTTTGGTGGATGTATAATGGATAGTAAAAGTACGTACAAAACTGGTAATTTTCTAGGATATTCATTTGGTTCTTTGTAATGAAAAAGTCAACACTCAGTAGCACTTTCCACTACTGAAGCTAAATATGTAGCAGCTGGACATTATTGTGCTCAAGTGTTGTGGATGTAACACACACTCACAGACTATGGAATGAGTTTTACCAAAACAAAGATATTGTGTGATAATACTAGTGTCATTTACCTAGGAAATAAACCTTCCAATCACTCTCAAGAAAAACACATAGATATTAGGCATCTTTTTCTTAGGGATCACACAAGAAAGGAGATATCATTCTTTAATTTATCGGAATGAAATATCAACTTGACTATATTTTAACATATTTTTTCCCTCTGATAGATTTGAATACAATAAAAAAAAGTTAAGAATGATAACCATAAGGTAATATTATATATTATCTTTTTTTTGAAACCTATTTCCTTACAATAAGAAACTTTTTTTAATAGGGGGTGTACATATGCTTGTTAATAAAAAAATTTCATAATCAATATTTTTTGTTAATCACAATTTTTCACAATCAAAATTGTTTGTAAACATTTTTTTTGTTAATCACAATTATTCAGAATCAAATGTTTTTTATTAATAAAAAAATGTTTGTAATCAAATTTTTTCATAATCAAAATTCTTGGCAATAACTTTTTTTCGAAAAAATATTTTGATTCCTTTCAAAATCAGAAAATCAAAATATTTGTTTCATTCTTCAAGAAAATTTCCCAAAATCAAAAATTTATCAAGAAGAATATTTTTCTTTATTGACAACTTTTTTAGCAATCTGTAAGGTATGGTTCCGTACATATTTTTTCACAATCAATATTTTACCTATTTTATAAGAAAATATTTCATATTGAATTTCCTTAAATCAGAATATTTTATCTTAAAAATCTAGAAATACCAGAACCTACCACAATCCTTTTTCAGTTTTCATCTCAACCGTCAGATCTTATCAAGCTTGCTTCAAAAGCTGGATGAATCTGGGAATAAGAATAATTGCTTCAATGCCTATATAAAGGCCCCCAAATGGATGTCCCACATCAGTTTTCGTGCTCATGGGTGTCGAATCTCTAATGCTTTACTTAAGGGTTGTTTCGAATTTTATTTTCTATTCAAATCTAAATGTCTTTGGAAGTATCCTCGTAGAAGAAAATGATGTTAGTTAAGGATGTTTCTGAATGGATGATCTATATAGAGAGGTTAGTAGATCCAAATATCTTCACAAATTATGATTCTATTATTTAGAATAATATCATGTGGTATGGTTGGGAGAGTTTGTGTGTATCAAAACCAAAGGAACATGGTCTGATTTATCTAGAGATACTGGTAGAATTTTATGAGACATTATGTTTATTTGATTAAGTAGGGAGAGATATTTTTTCTTTTAAGTGTTATGGGAAAACCTATTCCCTTTCCTATAATATGGAATCCAACATAATTGGAATTCTGTTTGAGGGGGAAACTGAGTTCTGCACGCACAAGCTACCAGATATATCTGGAACGTTTGATAAGGAGAAGGCTTTAGAGTGCCTTAGTTTAATAGATGTATAGATTCTGAAGATTATTCATCTTTCTACAAATTTATGGATTCTTGTGTTATGCGTTCAAGGATTTTTCATTCTGAGAAAAGGTGAAAAGGATACCTTGATGAAAAGTGAAATCAATATTCTCGATTTTCAATTGAATCTCAGGATGATTAATTTGGTGAAGTATGTCTTGAATACAATTAAAAATATCTATAATTGGACTCTCAAATTGGAAATCATTATGTATCTAGCTATTCATTCCATGATCATAGTCCTTTGACTATAATTGTTCAAAATCCCATGCATTTTTAAGCTAAGGATTTTCAAGGTTATATTGTCGGGTGATGATATAATTATAATGATGAAGGTTGGATTTAATAGAAATACTGTAGAGTTTTATGACTTATCTAAAAGTTAAATAGAAGACATATCCAAAAAGATAGAAGTGGATGAGACTTCCAAGAAGGGTCAGAGGAATAGAAAACCAAAAGAATAAGAAGCAAAGGAAAAAACTCCTACAATTCAGGAAAATCAATTAGCACCCCCAAAATCTAAGAAGAAAAAGTTCTATCTAGATGATGTTATGGCCAAGTGGAGAGAATATAAGAAGAACATGATGTATGAAGAGCCAATATTTGGATTTGATCCTACTAAAGAAAAATCATTATAGATTAAGAATGCAGAAGATAGTGAGAATCAAGAAAAAGAGAAGAAGCAAAAGAAGAAAATATTTGAAGACGATAATGTTCAATATATTCTGAAGGCTACTGAGAAAGAATATGAGTATGTACAAGTACCAGAATCATTTCTAAAAGAATCACTATGACGGACTCAAGGAAAGAAAATTATTATTTCGAAATCTGAAGAAGAAGATGAAATTATTTAAGAAGAGGAAGTGGTAGAAGATGAAGTGGATAGAAGAGATGACACTAATGATATAATAAGGCATGTTGAATAATATCATGAGAAGGAGAGTCCTTATAAGAAATTGTCGATATGGAATTCTCAGGCCAAATCCTCTAAACATGATACTGGAGGAAAAAATGACGAGGATCAGGAAGAATTAAACCAACAATCAAAAGAAGAGTGCATCAACCATGATTTTGTTCAACCGGAGGACCTAGTGGAAGATGATGAAGAAGAAAAGGCTGAGGAAGATAAGATTTTCCAACTATCAAATAGTGAACATGATTCACCAAAGGCTACGAAGATCATTCTGACAGCTGATAAACGTAAATAGTTGATAGCTGATACACCTCATAATGATGTGGTAGCTAATAATGATGCTGGAGGATCATCAAGAGAATGGATTATGAGATAGAGAAAGAGTAATTTGATTCAAAATCGTCTTCTATGTGACATGATTTTGTGGTTCAATCCCTGAATAAATTGGTTGATTCAATACCCTTTTTTCATAGTATTGACTTTGGATTTATGTTGACTTAGCATCATTTTAATCATAAATATCATTCTGTTTCCATGCTAATGGAAATTTTTTTAGGCTTGAGATTGATTTAAAATCCCTCTATTTCGGGTCTGATGCACATAGGAGGTCGTGAAAGGAAATTACTATGTGGTCTAAGAAGACTATTGAAGAGATGATAATATTTGATGAATTTCAAGATAATGTGAAGGATGATTTTGATCCCGAAGATGTCAGGATCAAAGACCTTACTGCAAGTATCAATGAGAAGCTCAATATTTAACTAACAGGTCGGAAGCAGGAAGTCAAGGATCTGAATGGGAAACATAATTCAGTTTATTTAAATGTAAAAATGGAAATTGATCTATGAATTGAGTTTTACGAAATGATCAATACAGAAGAAGAGCTTTTGATGACTCTGATTGAAATTCAAAAGGATCAGAAAAGAAAGATCAATGTTTTGGAAAAGAAAAATGAGGATTAAGATCAACTTCTCAATTTTTTTGAAGAGGATCATAAGGAGCATAAAAAGTTGAAGACGATTTTCAAGAATCTTATGATGAAGGAAAAAAGAATGATAATTTTTCCCTTAACTATGATTTTTGTTTTATTTCATTTATTGCACAAATTATTCCAATCTTTATGAAATTTTTGGGATGTTCTTCATGTGTTTTGTTTTATAGTACTGATATTTCAGGTACGATACATTTTTCCATTATCTCAATTTCTTTTGAAAAATCACAAATGGGGAGAAAAGAATGATAAAAAGAAAACTATGTAATTAAGATAATTCCCTAAGTAATTGGGAGTTTATCTAAGGGGGAGTTTTATCTAAAAAGATTTACTTATGCATGAAAAAGAAAAATATCATTAAATAATTCAAGAATGTGATCCTTAGGGATTTAAAAAACCTATGGGGGAGTTAGTCATATTCATCATGATTCATAAGTAAATTGAGATAAGTTTTTCTTTTATATTCATAAATAAATTCTATTTCGATATATTCTTTTTTGTAATTATTTTTGTGCTTTCCAAAAAGGGGGTAATTGTTGAGTCTATAAGGTTTCATTATGAGTTTTCCATTTCTTTATGATTTGATACTCACAAAAACTTTATCAAAAGGGAAGTTATTTTTTCCATAAGGATTATATTCATCAGAAATTTTTTTTCTTCTATAAGGAAATTTTTATCCTTACCAATATTTTTATTGATCATTTTATAGTCTCTCTAAATCTAACTCATTTTATTACAGAGGAAAAATTCGGTTTCATATCTAAAACCTTGGAGTATTATAATTCCATGGATATAGAGTATTCTATTTTTTTATTCTGAATTATATAAAATTAAAACTATGAATTCTATGAAAGTAATACTCCGAATTATATAAATTCTACAAACCAAATTCTCTGAAATTCAGTCTCCGATTTCTCTGAAATTCAGACTCCAAAATCTCTGAAATCCAGACTAAGAATTCTTTGAAATTCAGACACTGAATTCTATGAAATTTAAACTCTGAATTCTCTAAAATTATGTCTCTGAATGCTCTGATATTCAGACTCCGAATTCTCTAAAATTTGGAATCTGAATTCTCAGAATTTCAGACTATGAATTCCCTGAAATTCAGACTCTGTATTCTCTTAAATTTAGAATCTAAGTTCCTCATAATTCGGACTCTGAATTCCTTATAATTCAAGCTCAAAATTCCTCACAATTCAGACTCTTATATATATAGAATTCAGATTCTGAATTCTTTGTAAAACAGAATCCAAATATCTATGACTTACATACTCCAAATGAATATTTGGTTAGACTCTAAATTCAATTTTCCCTTAGAATCCAAAAAATAGATTTGGATAAGTCAATTAACTTTCCTTACACTTGTTATGAAATTATGTCATACAATATCTTTCTTACTAACCATTTTTTTGAGTGAAATGTGTATACATCCCTCCAAGATCCAAGGAAAAATTTTACCGTTGGATGAGGGAGAAGATCATTGGATATGTTCTTATAAATAGGAGATCATTTGAAAAATCTCAGAACTGTTCCATCACTCTAGGGATTTCATGCTACTAAAGTGATTTTAGAGAGAGAAACTATGATGGTTTTTTTAGTTCTGGACATCTCTTTCAAATGGACATGTGTGACTCTGATTGTTGCTGAGTACAATAGAGGGATCTCGGAGATATGAAGACAGAGGTGCTGACTACCTAAATGTTCAGGAGCATGCGGGGATAGCAAGACAGATTCTGATATTCCTATCAAGGGATTACCCTGATGTGGGTAAGACAGACTTTAATGAATGTATAAATCAAGGGACCCTTTTCAATTATTGTTGGATACCCTACACTTTGTGCTAAAATATTTCATACTTGTTACTTGTTCTGTTTCATGTTTAATTAAACTATAATTTTATAAAGGAAGAAAGTGTAGCCTTCTTACACATTCTTTTACTTTTTGTACATTGATAAGTAAGATTATATACACCTTAATGTAGTTTATTTTCCTTGTAAACAATCCTTAATTTTCATTTCCTGAACCATATTTCTGGAAACTAGAATGTTAGTTATGTAGAACTAAAAGAGGTCTTCTGAATGTAACTTGTTTAACATTGTTAAACATAGTTTTTTTAATGTTAAAAGCAATTTTTAAAACTTAAAATTCACCCACACTTGTATTTGAGCATCTACATTCGTATTTAGATCCTACAGCTCCACATGTGGAATTACGGGAGGTAACAATAGTAACTCAGGGCCTAACTCCTCCAAATCAAGGGCATCACCACCCTCCTTGCATATGACTCAATGAATTCACAGATTCGTAATTATAAATTCCAAACACATTCTTCATAAGAGAATTTAAAATTTAATTATTCATATATTGATGATTAAGAGAGGTACAAGAATAAAAAATTTCTTGTTATCACCTCCCTACCTAAAAAATAATCGTGGTCTCAGTGATAAATGGGGACCATATCAGGCCATAAGTACTTCAAGAGACACACCTAATTACAAACTACTAAGGCTGGGATTTGGTTAAGGTCTCATATCCAATGACTAAGGTCTCAATATATAGAGAATTAGTAGTATTTTATAGAGGAAATGACCTTTAATTTGAAATTGGTATATCAATTTAGTGGAAATTAGTTCTTTCTAAATTTTATTTTTATATATTTTCATACACTTATATGTGTGTATATATATACCATAGTACATTTATATCTTTAACTATTCCAATTATTGAAAATTCATACTCTATATAAATTGAAATTTTCTTGTCATGTAACTATGACCTGGACACTTACATCTGGTTTCATGATGTTACAGGTCATATAAAATAATTTGTTAAAAAAACACGAATCCCATTTTCTAAAAGTAAATTCTTTATAAATTACAATTGGAATTTAAATAATCATATCGAAAAACATTGTTTGAGTACATCGAAGTACTGTACCAGAACTCACAATGTGGTATAATTGGTTAACTAAGGTGTCATGATCAATCTATGAGGGAAAAAATATTTATAATAATGTATACACCTTTACTAGTTGAATTAGAATATTCCTATAATAAATGTTAGCATAATTCAATTTCATAATAATCAAGTAACTAACAATAATCATGGGAAATCATGGAGTAAGTAAACATGGCATGAAAATATGCATGGAAAATATGTCCTAAAGTGCCTATGATGATGCATGTGAAACTGTTCCCTTGAAAGACTAGGACAAGGGTTATATAAAATTGTTTTGAAAATATCAACTATAATATCATTGAAATACCCATGCGTCACAAAATGGTGAAATCTGTACAACAAATATATGAACAAACTAGTATAAAAAATATCCTATCCCACGTAATTTTGGTTTTCATGTTAGATAGGTTAGCTACTCCTAGTCACAAGCTCATTAATAAATTTTTGTATATACTTGTCTCATGTATATTAATAATATAATAATAAAAAGGAAAATAAATATATGATGACACATTGTAACGTCCTGACCATGGAGCCACTAAATGCTTCCCAGATCATATAGGCCACATGTCCCGAGGAGTTACTCCTCATAAGACAAGGACTTCTAACATGAAGTGTGGTTCTAAATTGGTATGATTGGGAAAATATACCATCATTTATCATATTGTAACAACAGTAACAATAAATAAATATAAATAGTTGAAGCATAATGTAACTAACATCACATGAAATACGTAATGTAATCCAAAGTGGAAGATAAATATCAATGAAATGATAATAATAATAAATCCATTGGGTGTGTCATATACAAAACGTTTTCATAACATATTGATGTAAAAAATTGGGGATAAGAGAATATATATCACCAGTATATGCAACCCATTATATAAAAAAGATAAAAATACAAAAATACATTTCCATTGGAATCTCAAGCATACACTATATCCTCCAATCCACTTATCTCATTCTATAAGAAAAATAGATCTATCATATATGACTATGGGACTTCCCTTGTCAGTACTTACTACCATAATGTTATTTCAGAAAACAAGTTCTCTGAATAGGGTGTGAGAAAAAATATGTTTCCCACCAAAAACTATGTCTGGAATAATCTATTTCATGTGTATAATAATTTTAAAACAACGATGATCACTAGAATACCTTGTTCAATATTTTATAAGTAATTATATATAAAATATGTATTTATGTATATACACTATACATGTGAGGACATATATAGGAATATATATATATATATATACTAGGTTGTAGATGGACCTTTGTTGTAACTCAGGCATCTAAGCATAATCTAATCAGCTATAGGCTCCAACTAGGATACTATCCCTGAATCTCGTGAAAATGAAATATTACATGATCATCACTACAGATAGTGGGGTGAGGCTTCATTCCCAACACCCATAATAATTGGGTGATCCATCATGCCTTGCACCTAATGCAATGGAATGTGGAACATATTTACCATCATCTAAATAAATTGTGTGAGATGCAATGCACCACAACCAAGGTAAGGGAGCATGAAACACCATGACCAATAAATCCATTATTCACTTTCCAATAAAAAATAATAACATTAAATCATAAATATAATATGAAAAATCATTTATAAAAAATTACATCCAAAAACCAAATCTTCACATGTGTTCTGCAAGATTAAATAATTCATTTTTCTTATATATAACAAATGATGTGGCCCTTCCAATCACATACATTTAATTAAAATAAACTGTTAAATTCAAAAGTCATCGGAAAAAAAATTAATTATCATTCCCAACCATTTAAGAGTTGGTTTATTCGTTAAAAAAATTTATTTCATGGTGGTTTTTTAATTCAAGACATCTAAATGGGTGGAGAACAATAAGGTTAAAATATTATAATAATCAAACATGGGTCTACAAGAGTATTATATTAGGAATCAATTATTTTTAAATGGAAAAATAGATTTTTAGGAATCATGTGTAAATTTTAATCATGTAGAATATTAGATAACACTTTTAAAATACATAAGTATTTAGTGAAAATCACTAGACTACCTACCTTAGGAAAATGGAAAACTACTTGTATGATATTAGATTTAGGGTTGAATTAGGAAGGAATAAATCAATGAAATATAATATTGGCCTAAAGTTAGGGAATATGATCTCACACCAAAATAACATAGAAAATGGGATGATAAATGATGTTTGGAAGAAGACGGGTGGTGAAATTATCCTTATTTATTGAACGCAACAAGTATTGATTAAAATGGAGTCATGATGAAGAAGATTGATTGAATCCAAACGTGGAAGAAACGAGTGATTCCCTTGGAACATGGTCCATTATAAAAAATAGGGAGGAATTAATAAAAAACATCACGTAAGGTAAATAAGGGATAAGATAATTTTTTGGAATTTTTAAGAGGTCGTGGTTTATCTACATAGTTGTGTATAATTTTTTACTACCATTAACTCATCTCTGTTTGAGTGAGGGTATCTTCATGGATTGGTACACAGTTAGGCTAACAATGTGCAACCCATGAAAAATTACTCTATCAATATTATGAGGAATGTTTCATGCCCATGTTTCATGGGTCACATGGTTTAGTCTAACTATGAATCCCTCTATAGCCATATGAATCACCCCACCTGGTTTCTCCAAATCTTGTGGGCTTGGGTGCGTTGAGTGGTTATAGTATACACCTATCCAATTTCATTTAAAAACTGTTCCCATGTTTCCCAAGACCTTTCTTAGCCCATAAGCAACATTTACCAATATTAAATAATGGTTTTAAACTATAAAACAAATCATTT
Source organism: Viscum album (assembly GCA_963277665.1). NCBI lineage: Eukaryota > Viridiplantae > Streptophyta > Magnoliopsida > Santalales > Viscaceae > Viscum > Viscum album. The sequence goes on from OY728167.1 coordinate 165,883,420, forward strand.
GAACCATCTTAAATGTCTATATGATTATGTGAATTTAATAGATCCTATAAATAATTGACTACACTAGAGATTAACTATCAACCAAATTTTTTTACACACATAAATCATGAATAATAAATTGAATTAAAATCTGTATTAAATCACCATTATCCAAAATATTATATCCTCTATATCCACGATCATAATTAACATCTATTTTAATTTAATGTTGTTTTTTCTTCCATAAAAACAATAAATTTATCTGAAGATAAAATCAAACTAAGATAATTCTCATTTTCACTTGATGGAACTCAAAATGATTGAATGTCCTATTTAAAACCTAAAGATATGATATGTTGGAATGAATTGAAATTACTTTTCTTTCTGGGATTTTTTCCAGCATCATGGACCACTTCCATTTGAAAAGAGATCCCATGGATTAATAATGCAAAACCAGTGTCAATGTATGAGTACTATTAGAGATTCAATATGTTTTGTGGATGATTCTGACATCACTAAATCATTGATAAAATCATCATCAGGTACATCTATGAAAGACTCACACCTTTGAAGATGATCGTGGTTGCTATTGTCGATAGTGTGGATTTGGTTTGCAAAGAACCAATAGTGGAATGTGTGCTGATCAAGAATATGGAACAAAACTCTCAACAATTTGTTGATCTAGGTACACCAAATATTAGAGGAGTACATTAGGTAAGTTTATCTTCTATTGAAAATCATATAATTGATACCTTTTTTGATGAATTAACCACTATGGTGAGATATATTTCATTGGATTAAAAGACTTATCATCCAATACCTACAAGTTCTTGTGGAATTTCCAGTGAAATAGACCACCCAACCAACTATTCTCCCCAATTACAAGAGATATGAGATTGTGTAGCCATATTCCTTGGGCGACCAAATCAAAAACAACAATAACCTCAAGACCAAAATATTTATTACTCATTTCTATTAATATAAAACAAATTGTAGAAAGATCAATCATACTTGTGGTATGGATCTAGAGTTGATAAAAGGCCCCATTTTCCTCCTATAAATATAGAATCCTATATTAAAACAACAATGTTTTAAACAAAACCAAAGGTGATTTTAATATTGATAATTCACAAGTCAAAAAAATAAATGGATTATCAACCAATAAAATATTCTAATATTGATGACCTTTTGGAAAAAATTATTATTAACTCATATAATTAGTTGAAGAGTCGTGATTTGGTGTTGAGAGAGTTAAAGTCACAAATGAACCAGATTTCCACCACCCTCTAAGAAATGGTATGTAAGAACATTATATATCTTCCTTACCAACCTACTCAAACCCCAAGGAGACTGTCAGTTCCATCAAATTGAGATGTTTTTAGAATTTTACTAATAACTCTTTCATGATCATTTCACCTAGATTCACCATATCCATGGTGAATCCCCATTCAATACTAAAAAATGAAAAGCCCAAGGAGAAAGAAAAATGTAATAAAATGATTGATGATGTTCCGACTCACCCCCTTCCATTTCCAAATTGAGTTTTACAAACCAAGAATATGGCTAAAGAGGATATGTAGAAAAAATACATTTAAAATACATTAATGTTCATTGAGAACAAAAACGTTCATCATGATGCAATGAAGATAATTCAATGGTATGAAATTTTATATAAATCACTATATAAAAATAGAATAGGTATAAAAGGACATGGGAAGATCATGTTTGGAGGTATTTATCTATGAAAGGAACCGATTTGAGTAATGAACCACTGAGAGGGGGGGGGGTGAATCAGTGGTACCCCTTTTTCTTCTTTTAAGTTCCCTTAAGAATGAGAACAACCTTTGTCTCCTGTTAAAGATATAATTCCCTACTGAGAAACAAACAAGCACACATCCAAAAAGGAACACAGTGATTTACAAGGTTCACTATTCAAGAAGAATAGCTACTTCTTTGGTATGGTTGGAAACAATCCAGCACCATACAATCCACTAAGAAAACAATCCTTGGATTACAACAATTAGGATATACCCTTACACTCATGAAGCACTATGAAACAATTACTCCAGTGTGTGTGCACCCTCTTAGCACAATAGGGAAAAGTTTCTTTTCCTATAACAACTTATGTTACTAGCACTTCCTTTCAAATACAACTGTAAGAAGGTTCAGCACAAATATTCACTTCTTTACCCAGAAGAGAGATAAGGATTCCTTGGACTTGAGATAGATCAATTGCAGTCCGAACATCCCATTCCAATTCTCCACTCCGAAATCTCCACTCCGAAGTATCCACTCCGATATTTCTTCTTCACTCTGAATTCTTCAATTTGAGTCTTCCTCAGTCTGAGAAACTCAATACGGTGATATCCAGTACAAATTACTCATTCTGAATCTGCACGCCGAAATCTCAACTCCGATGTATCCACTCCGATATTTCTTCTATCCGAATTCTCCACTCTGAATTCTCCATTCTGAATTCTCCAATCTGAATTCTCCACTCCAAATTCTCGTTACGATTGGAACTACAATGAAAACTCAGTCGGCCAAACACTTCCTCCTCTCTCTAGATTACCAGAGTTTCTCTCTCTAAATTTTCATCATATTTCATCCCGTACTCTGATCTCCTTTTATAGGAGCTCCAAAGTGTGCTTAGGCGGGAAACAAAAATATTTTCCCGCTCACTTAGATTCACCCAAATCATAATTCCTCCTGAAATCTCAGAGCAATTAAGACTCGGTCAATGCTTCCAGAATCTTCTCGAATCTTCTTCTACTTCTCTTGTTTTGGAACTTTAGCCTTTTTCGGATCTGACTTTGTTACTCAAATTTCCCGGTATCACCTTCTCAGATCCATCCATATTGATTCTTCAGCATCACTTCAAGTCTTGGCATGACTCATCAACGCCTTTCCGGCATGAAATCACTTCTATTCACAGTGTGATCCTTCATCGCTTCTTGGTGCGACTTCTGGTTTTCGGCTTCAGAAATTCTCAAAGTAGACTCCGCACTTTTCTCTAAGAACTTTAAACTCAGGAATTCGACTCCGAACTTCTCGCTACGAACATCTGATTCAGGAAGTCAACTCCATACGTTCTGTTTAGGAGGTAGACTCCAAACTCCTGACTCCGAACATTGACTCCACACATCTGGTTCTCGTTGCGACATCACCGATTCTTGAAACACCTTCTCCACCCATATTTTGCTTGAATCATGAGTACCTACATATACTCACAATTTTGAGTTAAAAAATAGCAAAGCATCATCACAATCAATGTATCCTTATCTCCTATCAGCCTGCTTAGGTTCTGAACTTTTCAAATCCCAGACACCAAATTCTTTCAAACACCAGATTCTGAATGTTCAATATTCTTGATTCCGAACTTCTCAAACTCCAAACTCCGAAAGTTTAATATACTTGGTTCCGAACTTCTAACTTCCAGCTTCTGAATTCAATGGTTCCGAACTTCTAACTTCTAGCTTCCGAATTCAATGGTTCCGAACTTCTATCTTCCAGCTTCTGAATTCATTGGTTCCGAACGTCTAACTTTCAGCTTCCGAATTCAATGGTTTTGAACTTCTAACTTCCAGCTTCCGAATCCAAGGTATCTTTCCTTTATGAAAACTTTCTCAAGATCAACAAAAAACAATTCATACAAACCATCTCTTCCTTCAGGTTGGTCCTAACAATCTCCCCCTTTGGATTTTGTTGTGAACCAAGTTTTCATAAATCACCAAACATTGTAAACTCAAGAAATAAATTATTTATCAATAATTCTAAGCCTACGTGAGCTAACTCATTGTAGGAAACAAGAATCATTAACAGCAAAACCATGATGTCCATAAGAAGTGAAAATGACATCGTCTACTTCATACAACTTCAGCTTAATGAACCCTGTAAACAACTTCAAGTTCATTCCTACAACCACTCCAACAAACAGTTAGAATAGTTCACATACATAAACAATGCTGAGTTCATAGCTTACCCACAACTCTCTCATTAAACAATATATTTATGATACAAGAAACTTCTCCCCCTTGACAAAACAATCCAAAGGTAAGAGAAGAGAGGGGACATAACAACATACCTTACCCTTGAAGTGAAAGAGGTTGGACACCCATGTTCAACCTCAATCTTGAGAATGACTCCTTTGGCAAGGGTTTCATTAAAATATCAGAAACTTGTTCCGCAGATGAATCATATTCAAGTTTCAGTTCATTATTTTCCACATTCTCTTTGAGGAAATGATATTTGATGTCAATATGCTTCGAGCGTGAATGTTGGACTGGATTCTTGGAAGGGTTAATTGTACTTTGATTATCACAGCCCAAGAGCAAGGGCAACTTCACTTCAACTAACAAATCTTCCAACTGTGTTTTCATCCAGATAAGTTGAGTAGAATCCATGGTTGCAGCAACATATTAAGCTTTAGCCGTGATAAGTGTCACTGAATTTTGCTTCTTCTAGTGCCAGCCAACACAACTTTTTCCCATAAAGAACACTCCACCAGATGTGGATGTTCTATCATCAACATTTCCTGCCCAATCTGCATCTGAATAGCCAAATAGATCAATGTTATTTAAGCCACTATATTTGATTCTGAATTCTGTTGTGCCTTTTATATATCTGAGAATTATTTTTCCAGCAATAAGATGTGATTCTTTAGGAGCACTCTAGAATCTTGCACATAAGGTAACAGTAAAAACAATTTCTCTTCTTGATGCAGTTAGGTATAACAAACTTCCAATCAGCTTTTGATATTCTTTCTGATCAACTTCTTTTCCTTCATCATATTTTCTTAGCTTCGTTCCCATTGAGATAGGAGTAAATACAGGTTTTGAGTTTTCCATGCCAAACTTCTTGAGAAGTTCCTTGGCATACTTTTCTTGGGATAGGAAAATGAATTCTTTCTGTTGCAAGATTTTTAACCCAAGGAAGTATCTCATCTCACCCAACATGGACATCTCAAATACATTTTTTATTTAATTATCAAACCTTTTACAGCTTTCTTCATCATTTCCAGCAAAAATAATGTCATCAACATAGACAATAACAATGAGTGAAAGATCTTGACTTTCCATGATGTATAGATTACTGTCAACTCTTCCTTTCTTGAAGTTCATCTTCTTTAAGAAAACATCCAATTTGGAGTACCATGCTCTCGGAGATTGCTTTAGCCCATACAAGTCTTTCTTCAACCTGCACACATAACTTTCATTTTTCCCAACAATAAAGCCACATGGTTTCTCAACATAAACTTTTTCTTTGAGATCACCATTAAGAAATTCGGATTTAACATCCATTTGAAAGATTTTGTAGCCTCGTTGTGCAGCAATAGCAAGAAAGATTCGAATAGTTTCAAATCTGGCCACTAGAGCAAACGTTTCTTCAAAGTCAATTCCTTCAATCTGAGAGTAGCCTTTATAAACCAATCTTGCTTTATTTCTAATCACTTAACCTTCTTCATTCAACTTGTTCCGGAATACCCATTTGGTGCCAATAATATTCTTAATTTTAGGCCTTGGTACAAGTTCCCATGTATCATTTTTTCAATCTGATCCAATTCTTCATTCATGGCTTGAACCCATTCCAGATGCTCAAAGGCTTCTTTAACGTCATTTGGTTCCACTTTGGAATACAAGGAAGTATGTGATAAAGAATTATTCGTTCTTCTTGTTTGAACTGTGTGACGTTGATCACCAATGATATTTTGAGCTTTCACTTGTTTCATCATCCTTGGATAAGTATTTCGTGTTTCTTCCTCATCACATGATATGGATGAATCTGATTCTTCATCTTGATTAGGGTTTCAATTCACTATATCCTTATCAGAATCATCAACTTCATCTTCCTTATCTTCCTTGTCTGTCTGGACATGCTTATCTTTTCCCGGATTTTCAATGACTTTTACATCAACTGTATCCACAATTCTTCTTGTTTCTTTGTTAAAACATCTATAACCTCTTCCTTCTGGTGAATAACCAAGAAAAATTCCATCTTCTCCTTTCTTCTCGAATTTTCCACTACTTCCTCTTTTCTTCTTTATAATGCATGGTCTCCCAAAAAATTTAGCATGCTTCATACTTGGTGTAATGACATAGAAAAGTTCATAAGGAGTCTTGTTTTATTTAGGCCTATAGAAACATCGAATTTGAATATAAACAGATGTACTTGTATCTTGCCTCAAAAAATAATGAGTAAGGCCATGTTCATGAAACATGGTTCTTCCCATTTCCACCAAGCTTCTGTTCTTCCTTTCAGCAACCCCATTTTGTTGAGGTGTATATGGAGCACTATATTCATGCTGAATCCCATGATTCTCAAGATAGTATTCAAATTCGTCACTTCTATACTCACCACTATTATCTGTTCTCAACTTCTTCACAGAGTATTCACATTCTTTCTCAGCATTCCTTCTGAAACTCTTAAACATTTTCAGGGCGTCTAACTTGTTTTTCATAAACATAACACATGTAATGCGAGTAAAGTCATAAATGAAGGTGATGAAGTACATGTCTCCATTTGTTGATTGTTTACTCATCGTCCCACATATATCAGAATGTATCATCTCAAGGGGTTGTTTTGAACAAATGTCAACCTTCTTATGCACAACACTTGTAATCTTTCCTTTCTGACAGGTAGTGCAACACCAATCTATTCTTCTTGGAAAATTTGTAATATCTCGAACACTATCCCTTTGAGATATCTTTCTCATATTTCTCTGACACATGTGTCCAACTATTCTGTGCCACAACTGATTTTCTTCCACTACGCTCATGTAACAAGAGTTTTGTGAATTACCAACATGAAAAAGATTTCCTTTGGTTCATTGGCCTCTTGTAACAATCTTCACATCTTCTTCACTTTTCACAATAAATCCATATTTCTTGAAGATAACTTTGTTACCCTCATCACATAATTGTGATACACTCAGCAAGTTGTGCTTCAGCCCATCAACATACAAAGTTTTCTTAGACATTAATTTTTCTTTCCCAATGATGGATGATCCAACTCCTTTTATTTTTAAAGATTCATTATTTCCAAATTTCATAGTGCCTTCTTTAAACCTCTTCATACTTTTTAGCAACTCCAAGTCTCCTGTCATATGTGAAGAACAACCACTGTCAAGTATCCAAGGTCATTCTTCCTTTGTAACTTTTAAAGCGGTTTGAACAACAAGAGCTTTTTCTTCTTTCACTTCTATCTTCACTTTCGGGCTCTGAGAATTAAGAACTTTTTTTTGAGCCGGTAATAGCACAAGACATCCTTTTGTAAGGTGCCCAGGTTGTTCACACCTTTCACAAATGGTTTCCAGAGGCTGGAACCTATTTCCTATCTTGACTTCATTCTTCTCAGCTTTCTTCAGGAAAACCTTCTTACTCTTCTTCCATTGAGGAGATTGACTCCCCCTCAATCTCAGCCTTTCATAACTTGTGGGGTGGTGATAATATTGTTGATTGAACCAACACATATTCGATGTATGCCCGAATCCACCATAATACCAACAGTGCCCATAGAAGGAGTACCTTCCTCTAAAGCTTTTGTTCTGATACTTGTTTGTTGCTCTTTCTTCAGTCCCTCCAACCATTCTTTTGTTAGCAAGATTGTTTTGATCAAATTCTTCCTTCTCTGACTTTTATTGTTTTTCACCAGTGTTAGGCTTAAGTTTCTTGAAACTTCAGAGTTCCCAGCAACGTTGGTCTTGACCACATAAGTAGCTTTCTCAGCTTTCTTTTTCACAGCAATCACATTATTCTTTTGTTGAATTTTATCAGAATGTGCTTGTTGAGAACATTCACCAACATCAGTTGTTGAATTTTGAAAACAAATGTTTCTTGACTCGACTTCCGAGAATTTCTTTTGAACCAGCTCTAATTCTTCCTCTTTTGCCTTCAGCTTAACTTTCATGTGCTCATTTTGATTTTTCTGATCTTCAAGAGACTTTTTCAAGTCTTAAAGCTCTTTCTCAAGTTCTACATTAACATTAAATTGATTTCATACTGAGGAACATTCATCTTACAACTTTTTGTTAAGATTCTCTAGCCTTCTGACCTTCCTTAAACATTCCTTTAATTATTCTTTCAGATGCATCTCCAACCGAGTTTCTTTTTCTTCCGAGCTGCTGCTTCCGAAATCTTCATCATTCACTGTTGCATTGAAGGTATTTTTAACACCATGATCAACTGATTTTTCGGATTCACCATCACTTTCTTCATATTCTTCATGGATTTGAAAGATAATTCTCTATCAAAATTTTTCTTGGTCTTCATAGACTTCTACCTTGTCATCTCATAAGTAATGAGTGTTCTATGAAAATCATCAATAGATAGAATCGCTGAGTCTCTGTCTTCTAATTAAGATACCTTCACATCAAATTTATCAGGAATAATCCTTAAGATCTTTTCCACCAAAGTAGAGTCTTTCAGTTCTTCACCAAGACATCTGATGGTACTAACAATATCGTTCACCTTGGTGAAAAAATCCCCAACAGATTCTTGCTCTCCCATCTTCAAGTCTTCATACTTCAATCTCCAAATTTGAAGTTTTGCCTTCTTGACTTTTGTATTTCCTTCTTATATGTTTTTCAGTTTTTCCCATATACCTTTGGCTGTGACCACTCCTTTTACTCTCAAGATTTCACTTTCAGAAAGTGAAGACAATATAGCATTCTTGGCTCTTCCATCATTCTCAAGAAACTTCTTGTCAACAGATGTAAGTGGAACATTGTCTTCAATGGGGGGAAACCCAACTGTTTCATCTTCAAGAACTTCATAACTTATAGACATGAGATAAGGTAGCATTATATCCTTCCAGAAGTGATAGTTTTTTCCATCAAATACCGGAATGACTTTACTATTCACACAATTTAGATTCTCCATCAGCAAAGAAAAAAAGGGAACCTCCCTTTGATACCAATTGAAAGGACCTGATTTGAGTAATGAACCACTGAGAGGGGGGGGGGGGGGGTGAATCAGTGGTACCCCTTTTTCTTCTTTTAAGTTCCCTTAAGAATGAGAACAACCTTTGTATCCTATTAAAGATATAATTCCCTGCTGAGAAACAAACAAGCACACATCCAAAAAGGAACACAGTGATTTACAAGGTTCACTATTCAATAAGAATAGCTACGTCCTTGGTATGGTTGGAAACAATCCAACACCATACAATAAACTAAGAAAAGAATCCTTGGATTACAACGATTAGGATATACCCTTCACTCGTGAAGCACTGTGAAACAATTACTCCAGTGCGTGTGCACCCTTTAGCACAATAGGGAAAAGTTTCTTTTCTTGTAACAACTTATGTTACCAGCACTTCCTTTCAAATACAAGTGTAAGCAGGTTCAACACAAATCTTCACTTCTTTACCCATAAGAGAGATAAGGATTCCTTGGACTTGAGATAGATCAATTACAGTCCGAACTTCCCATTCCGATTCTCCACTCCGAAATCTCCACTCCGAAGTATCCACTCTGATATTTCTTCTTCACTCCGAATTATTCAATTTGAGTCTTCCTCAGCCTGAGAAACTCAATACGGTGATAGCCAGTACAAATTCCTCATTCCGAATCTCCACTCCGAAATCTCCACTCCAAATTATCCACTTCGATATTTCTTCTATCTGAATTCTCCACTCCGAATTCTCCAATCTGAATTCTCCAATCTGAATTCTCCACTCTGAATTCTCGTTACGATTGGAACTACAATGAAAACTAAGTCAGCCAAACACTTCCTCCTCTCTCTAGATTACTAGAGCTTATCTCTCTAAATTTTTATCATATTTCATCCCGTACTCTGATCTTCTTTTATAGGATCTCCATAGTGTGCTTAGGCGGGAAACCAAAATATTTTCCCGCTCACTTAGATTCACCCAAATAATAATTCCTCCTGAAATCTTGGAGAAATTAAGACTCAATCAATGCTTCCAGAATCTTCTCGAATCTTCTTCTACTCCTCTTGTTTTGGAACTTTGGCCTTTTCTGGATCTGACTTTGTTACTCAAATTTCTCGGTATCACCTTCTCGGATCCATCCATCTTGAGTCTTCAACATAACTTCAAGTCTTGTCCTGACTCATCAACGCCTTTCCGGCATGACATCACTTCTATTCATAGTGTGACCCTTCATCAATTCTTGGTGCGACTTCTGGTTTTCGGCTTCAGCAATTCTCAGAGTAAACTCCGCACTTTTGGCTATGAACTTTAAACTCAGGAAGTCGACTCCAAACTTCTCGCTACGAACTTCTGATTCAGGAAGTCGACTCAGACCTTCTTCACGCAAGTAAGTTGACTCCGAACTTCTCGCTACGAACATATAATTTAGGAAGTCGACTCTGTAAGTTCTGTTCAGGAGGTAGACTCCGAACTCTTGACTCCGAACATCGACTCCGCACATCTGGTTCTTGTTGCGACTTCACCGATTCTTGAAACACCTTCTCCACCTATATTTTTCTTGAATAATGAGTACCTGCATATACTCACAATTTTGAGTTACAAAACAACAATGCATCGTCACAATCAATGTCTCCTCATCTCCTATCAGCCTTCTTAGGTTCCAAACATTTCAAATCCCAGAACCCGAATTCTTTCGAACCCCAGATTCCGAATGTTCAATATTCTTCATTCCGAACTTCTCAAACTCCAGACTCCGAAAGTTCAATATACTTGGTTCCGAACTTCTAACTTTCAGCTTCTGAATTCAATGGTTTCGAACTTCTAACTTCCAGCTTCCGAATTCAATGGTTCCGAACTTCTAACTTCCAGCTTCTGAATTCATTGGTTCCAAATGTCTAACTTATAGCTTCCAAATTGAATGGTTCCGAACTTCTAACTTCCAGCTTCCGAATCGAAGGTATCTTTCCTCTATGAAAACTTTCTCAAGATCAATAAAAAACAATTCATACAAACCATCTCTTCCTTCAGGTTGGTCCTAACAATCTACATTAATTACACCAACAATAGAGATTCCTATAAAGTGTGAGGACACTGGGACATTCACTATTCTAGGAACCATAATGGAGTTTCATTTCTATGATAATTTATGTGATTTGGGTTCCTCTATTAATGTATTGTATCACTATATTTTCTATTACTTGTACTTTTGAGTGTTAAAGATGGTAAGGGTGGTAGTTTACCTAGTGAATAGGACAACACAATACTTGATGGGAACCTTTAAGGATGTAATTATTTGTTTAATGGATAGAATCCTTATAGAAAATTTCTATATATGAATATAGTGGATTATTAAGTAATTACTCATGATCCCACAATTATTGGATGACCCTTATAAAAAATTCTAGTACAATAATAAGTGTTCATGAGGGTATACTTTATATGGATTTTGGAGATGTGATTTATCGATTTAATAATTTAGACTCCATGAAGTACCTCTCGGAGGACCATTCTTCTTTCTTCATCTCCCATTCTAAACCATCTTGTGATGATTCTCCAAATAATGACTCTCAATAATATTCAAATGTGAACATTCCATTCATAGTGTGATATTGAGAATATATTATGGTTTAATGTTGAAAAATAATTCCATGCATATTTCTCATTATCAAACCACACTCATTTATACTTCTTTTATGGAATCATTTTCCAATTCTATGAATGTAAATTCTAATTATTACTTGAATTTTTATTTTTTGGATGGATTTGATTTACTATTCACTGATGATGATGATGATGTATATTTAGACCCTAACATTTATTGTTCACATATTTTAGTTATCATATCATTAACAGCAATATAAAACCCATCCAATCATGAACTCAATCCATTTACACAAAAGATAAAATATATATACCTATTAAATGATGAAAAATTTATGAAAAATTTTATAATAATATCCTACCTAAATTATAAATAAATAATTTATGTATTTTATGGGTGAATATTATAGAAATTGGGTGGACCTTAATAGACATACAAGGAATTATACCATCCACTTGTGTGCATATGATTTTTTAGTGGATGGCACAAAATTAGTTATACATCCACAATGGAGACAAAATCCCATATTTCTTGAAGTTGTAAAGAAAGAGTTGGAAAATTTTCATGTAGCAGGTATCATTTACCCCAATTCAGATACATAGAGGGGTATACCTATCATTTTTTTAAAGAATACAATGTTCACTATTAAAAATAATAAAAATTATGAGTTAGTTCTTATAGGTGTATAATATAGTCAATGAGTGTTCACATATTATAGGAAAGTAAATAAATGCACTTATAAATGACATTTCCCCCTTTCATTCATTGACCAGATGCTTTAGATACTTGTTTGAAGGACACACTATAACTTCTCGAATGGTTTATCTAGCTATATCAAGGTTCCAATTATAGTAAAGTACCATGAGAAGAGGAATTTTACTTGTTCATTCAGTATATTTTCTTTCCAAAGGATTCTATTTGGGCTTTGTAGTTACCTAGGTACAATCAAGATATTCTTAGTGGATATATTTTATAATTTAATAGAGACTTTAATGTAGGTGTTTATGGATGGTTTTACTATGTATGGTTCAGCATTTTATGAGTGTCTCTAGAGTTTGGGTTATGTGTTTCTTCACTTCATGAAAAGATATGGTTTTTAACTTTCAAAATTGTCATTTAATGGTAGATAAATAAATTTTCATTGTTCATATAATTTCACAGAAAGGTATTTAGGTTTATTGATCTAATGTAGATATTATTTCATCATTTCCATATCATATGTGTGTGGATGATGCTCTATCATTCCTTGGCCATGCTATTTTTTTATTAATGCTTCATTAGAGATTTCAGAAAGATCACTCATCCCTTATCTTGATTGATTAAATAACATTTTTAATTATTTTTGATTATTAATACATGGTATCATTTAATGAGATAAATAGGATTCTCACCACACCCTCAATCATAAAAACATCAAGATGGAACCTCGCTTTTATGATTATGTGTGATGCTTCAAACATGGAAATTGGAGCATTATTATCATAGTGGACGGAAGGGTGGTCCCATATGATTTCGTACGCATCAAGGGCATTGGATTTAGACCATGAATGTTATAACACAAAAAAAGAAGACTATTGTTGTTATATTTTCTTAAGAAAAATTCCTCTCTTATTTATTTGGATATAAGGTGTTTTTTTATCAAATAATGTAGCTTTGAGGTACCACATATAGAATCTAGATGAAATGGCACAAATTATTCATTTATTGATCCATATTTAAGAGTAATACTTAGATATAAGGGATAATAAGGTGTTAGATATCATAGTAGTTGACCACATGAGAAGAATCACTCACACATCAATGCATGATACTCCAAACTGGGTACCACTTTGGGAGATTTTATGTGATTAGCATCCCTATCTTATCTTAGGTATGCATCCTTTGTATGATGATTTAGTTAATTACATGGACACCCTTGAAATTAATGTAAACCTAATGAATAAAAATATTTAAAAATTGATGTGTGAATCTTTTTTTAAGTGTATGATGATCCTTACCTACAGATCATTTTTAGTGACCAAGTCATTAGGAGATGATTTCTCGATCATTAGTTAGATTCTATTATGAATTTTTTTCATACACATACTTATTGTCGATAATTTAGAACCCAATGAAAGGATAAAAAGGTATTAGACCCTAGATTATATTTTTCTACCCTATTTTATGATTTCAATGTGATTTTTAAGTCACTCTCCAATTAAAAGAACACTGGAAACATTTTATGGAGACATGAGTTTCCCCAAATGCCCATATTATTTTTCATGATTTTTGATGTTTGAGGAATTGATATTATGGTTAGATATTCAAGATCACTTGGTTTAATATAAATTCAGGTCTCTTTTTATTATGTTAGTAAATGGGTAGAGTGGAAGTACACCAGGATTAATGATTCGAATTTTTTAGTGATGTTTTCCAAGGATCAATTTTTTTGCTGGTTTCAGTTACTAAACAAAATCATCAATAACCAAGGGACACACCTTTGAAACCAAAATTTGGATTCCATGCTTAAGACCATTATTTTACACAATAAAAATCATCACCCTACAATACCCAAACAAATGGGTTGGTAGATGTTTCAAATTGTGAGTTGAAGTAGATATTAGAGAAAATTGAGAATCCAAATACGAAGGATTAGAGAAAGGTTGTATATTATTTAATATGGATTGATGGGATGGAATTATAGAATGGAATTGGTATTTCGACATTTTGAATAATTATTTTTTAATGATTTCATCTTCACTTAATGATCTAAAATCAACCAGATTTGGAAATAATGAAAAGTAACATCGATTTAGCATAAGATGGAGATTAATGGAAACATATAATTCATGATATTTAGGAGATTTTCTTTTCATCATATGGGAACTCGACGCATCTACAAAGAATTTTATAAAGCATCTCATCATATAATGATCCAAAAAAAGAAAGTTTCATATAGGATAAAAGTTCCTTATCTTCAGTTCAAAATTGTATCTAATTCCTAGGTAGGTCATATAAGAGGCTAAAACAAGGAGATTTATAGTAAATAGGAAGTGGTTGAAGTAGTAAATTGAAGGAATGCCTAAAAATTATTATGATACCATCACACTTCATTGTCCAAGAATCACATTTAATTATCAGGATATCCCATACACTCTTACTTTTATGTTATTTTTCTAAATTATAATTATTCATTTGATGTGCATATAATATTTCATAGAGTCACATTGAGTAAAACGTAATATTTTATGTGTGGGAGAAGGGACTAAATTTTGGGTTAGCTTATTTAGGTTTTCCATTTGTGTGTTATTAAGTTTGTGTCTTGTGTTAATTTTCATAAAATCATAGAAAATAACATTTAGATGTGGAATATGTGAAAATTTCAAGTTTTAAGAATTCATGACCCTCAAGATATGCATGAGGAAGATTTCAATATCATGGGTTTTTAATAAAAATATAAGTTTCCAGTGATATATTTGGTGGGATGATTATAAAACCTTATAGTATTTGACACTATCCTTTATAATATTGGTGCATGATAAACGTTTTCATTGTTTTCTCCAGAGATATTTTCACGCAACCATGAAATGTTAAATTTTTCCAACATAATTGATGGTATATCCAGTTTAGTTGAAAAATCATCTTATATCAATGTTTGATCGATACATTTGTTTCACTTATTATTAGTTTTATTTCTGTACAGAATTGACCTATATTTTTGTAACCAATATCTGAATTTTTTACTCCTTCATCAAGAAAATATGTTCTAATATTATCATGATAAGGAGGGGAGTGATGAAATGTACAAGCCATGGGGAAATATTGGTCAGGAAAATATGGATTGAATTTTGGGAATGATGAAGTTAGTGGGTCATGAAGTTTGATAGAAAATGAATGAAAAATAGGTTCAATGGAAATAATCCATGTAGGAATATTATTTTATATAACCTGAATATACTGAATAAGGGCATAGATATGAGCCTAAAATGGTTAGCACACACACACACATGACAAATTAATGTCATGATAGGCCCAAGAATTTGTTGTTTATGATTAGTATAATTAATCTCACTGGATTTTTTTATAATCCAATTTCTATGATAATGAATTTCAAATTCATTGAGATTCACTTCATGATGAAATAATAAATTTTCTTATATTGACACTATGAATTGGAAAATTCCATGATGTTTATTTAGTCATAATTTTATAAATTAGATCTTATGAGGTTTTCCCAAGGAGTTATAAATGTTAAGTGTGGGGTTGCCAATAGAAATAAATTCTTATTGAATTTATTTGATCATAAATGACACAATTTCCCGAAATTGTGTTAAATATGATTATTCATGGAATATTTTGGATTAGATCATTCATTTTTAAAATTGATAAAAATTACAGTTTTGGCCATGGAATGTGAAGTTTATTATTTTTGTCAACAATATTTTTTATAGCATGTTTGAACATAATATTTTATTAATGAATTCTTAACGTAATTAGATAATACATTAATTGAGATCATCCAAGATGGATGTGGAATTTGAAAATAGAAAATGGTCCATGAAGTCAATGTTGTACTGGGATGACTGGGTTGGAAATAACTAACCATTTGGGTCATATCATATCTATATGACCTAGTATTGGACTAATGTTCTGAAAAATATATTCAACCCAACTATGAATAAAAATTCCCTCTAAAAGGATAGATGGTGTAAGAATATTATACGATAACAAGTTGATGAAATTGGGATTAATTTCCTATTCCCACTTGAAAAGTGTTCGAACCACAGCCTCTCCACCACTCAATAAGTATTTTTTTTATTCATTTGGTTGGGTATTGACATTTATTACAGTATTAGGAGATTATGAGAAGTTCCACCATATCATTTCAAAACACCATTAGAGGAGGGCGGATCTCAAGGTAGAATATCCTTTAAAAATATCTTATTTCCCCCTTTTATGTTGTAACACTGTTGTTCATGAAGAAAATCTCAATTTTTATTCCAATTATTCATTTATGTTTAATTTAAATATTCTATTATTTTCTTTTTTGGGATAAAACTAAATAGTATAAACATGATTGGGTTATACCCTTTCTAAACCCTTGGACATGAAAAATATTTATATGATGACTACACCATACATGGAAGAGTGGAGTTTCATAGTATTTGATAAACAATTAAGAATATTAATTTTTTTAATTAAATGAGCTACTATAATAAACATAAAATGGTCTAAGGATTTATTTTTAATTTAAATGATATTTTGTCATTAATTGAACAATAAAAAAAAACAGGCGAGGTCGAGTACTGTGTACATTGTGAGAGTGTGATCGTAATCGGTAAAACAAAACAACATGAGATGAATTTATAGAGTTTAAATATAAAAAAATACAATTTGTTATCATTTCCAAAATGAATATAAGTCCTAATTTTACAGTGGAATATGTGATATCCTTAGATCGACGTTCAATGTGTGGTGATATAATTAATTTTTTTGAAGCTATTCTAGTGTTTAATTTATATCATAATTCTGGTTATAGTAACTCAAGTATGTATAGAGGGTAAAATAA
This sequence comes from Viscum album, assembly GCA_963277665.1. NCBI lineage: Eukaryota > Viridiplantae > Streptophyta > Magnoliopsida > Santalales > Viscaceae > Viscum > Viscum album. Next base: position 165,900,438 of record OY728167.1, read on the forward strand.
TTAGGGCTTCATAATTATGTGGGTTTTAATTTGAATGTTAATGATTAATATTTAATTGAAGTGGTATAGTTAGATCAATTACTCCATCTAGAAATGTTTTCTAAAAGAATTTATTTTTGTGTTTTATCAATGAAATTTTAAAAAGAAAAAGAGAAATAAATAAACTTTTCATACAGTATACATCTTCTTGTTTTATAATATTTAAACAACCCTCGAAATACCTTCTAATTAGTTTGTTCATTTAATTTTATATTGTTTTACAAAACCTTTAATATGATGTTTTAATTACCTCATGCTTTAAAAGATGACCCTGGTTAGACACTCTACTACACTTAAATTACTCAAAAACCAAATATCATTTGAGAGAACCCATGAAAATGCATTTCACTAAACATGAGTGAAAACATGTTATTTTTAATGAGTTGAAATATCATATTGATAAAATAATCACCAAGGAATCCTCCATTGGTTATCTCTCCCCCTAGGATGGGGGTTTACTTTCTAAATGTCATTAATTTATCCTTACTAGATATTTTCCATTTGTTAGCTATGTTTTTTTACTTTTGGGACTCTCCTAATATTACACTCCTTCATTGTTGATACCTTTTGAGGCTTACTTTTTAGTCCCAAATAGTATTTTATTATTTTATTTTTCTTCATTTTTTGGATTTCATCCCTAGTTCTCAGTTCCATCTTACTAGGCATGCTTATAGTCACAGGGCCCACCCACCTATGTGTTTCTCATTTTACCTGAACCACTATACTAAACCCCATCCATGACTTGTTACTTTCATGTTTGTGGTGGTTTCATTAATTTTTTTTTGGTTCTTTATGTAGAGGATTCTATGGGTGTGGTTTTTAACTGTCTCTTTATGTTTCCATTAAAATCTTGTATCGTGTTGTTTTTCTGTTTTTATCATGGGTTTTCAGTGGTAAATTTCAATGTTTTTTCCAGGATGTGATTCTTTCTAGTGAATGTTGTCGATAGTGTTTTTTGGAATCTCCTCAGTTATAGTTTTTATGGATCGTTTTCTTTTCTTTTTATATTTGTTCTATTATTTTTAATTCAATAATGGTCATAAAGAAGCTGGTTTTATGGTGTTGTGGTTTTGCTACATTGCATTTTCATTAGCTGTATAGTGGATTTATTTTTTTAATGATTTTCTTTTTAATGTCTACTACGATATTGGTAAGGTATTGACATGATGTTTTCATTAAAGTTGGAAAATAATGGAGTAATGGTACTTGAGAAGCTATATTGTCTGTATGATTTTATTTGACTTATACCAACTCATTTTGTATGATTTTAAAACCATTTTAAGTTTTATTTATTATTTTTAAAATTTTTCAGTGGGTCTATATTTATACATCAATTTTTTGGTTACCACTCATCCTATAAAATTGGTTTTATGAAATAAACAAAAATGATTGATTTATGATCTCTATTACGGGACTAAATTGGAAATTCAAAAAATTTATGTTTTCCAAAATCGGGTGACAAAATCTTTCAACAAAAAATATCACATTTGATCAATTATACTTGGAAAATTAGTTTTATCTTTGAAACCAAAAATGAATCCCAGGGTGAAACCTCAAAAACTGTTGCTCAAATGGGAGGGTTCTTATGTCATACACAATGTACACTCTAATGTTATGTATTTCATGATTACACTACATAGATAAGGAATTACAACTCCTTCCAATAAGTGGTTTCTATGGAAATACATTATATGATATTATTATATCATGTTCAATCAAATAGTCTACACAAATTAAAATAAACTATATAGTATAAGTTCCACAACACATGACCATATACATTATGGTATATGGTCATTACCATATCATCATAAACTGTATGGTGTATAGTTCGTGTCACATGCCTCAAAATTAAATGACTTCAGGACCTTGATATTTGAATTAAAACAATATGATATAGCATCCTTCATGTTTATTTAAAATTTAATGAAATAATCATCATTATATTAACCTATATTACACAATTCATTTTCCTTATGTTGGGACTATAGACTATGAAACCCTATTATTCCAACACAAGAGCTCAATCAAGGCAAAACACAATCAAATCATAATCATGTGCACAATGTCAAATAATAGTGTCATATTTAAGGGTACTTACCATGAAAACATAAATTTCATGTCATATAATTTCCAAATGACAATAATCTATATGATAAACCACCCATATCTCATAACATTAAACATCAGAACCCACAAATTCTCCCTCTATATGAGCCACATCTATATAGTGACTCCTTATTATCATGTCCATACCCCATTATCCCATTACACTCAAATATTTATCATATTTTTTAACAATTTGAAAATTAATATTGATGTCTGTTTACTCATTCCACCCTAATATGAGATTCCTTAATAAAATAACGTCATGTTTCTTTCTCCAACCCACCTAATAAAGTGATTCTTTTTGTATGAAATATGTAAGGATGGATTATTATTCCTAGGTGATAAATTTTAATTAATAGATATCTGATCCATGTTCTAAAAAATTATTCTCTAAGAAAATAATTTTGGAATTACGACAATTGTTTAATCCACCGAAGTAATAGAATCACATGTCATTCACATTGGGTTTTTTTAACACATGATAAATAGATAACCAACCCACACAGATTTCTCTGTATCATTAGTATATAATCAATGTAAAAAAATTTATAATTAAAATGGACTTACCCTATTTATAATTGCCTCTTATATAGCACAAGGATTAGTTTGGAACCATTTATAGGTACGATGAATTAATGGTCTATGATTTTTGTGAACCAAATTTAATTGATCCTCTATAAATTGTTTTGTTTCATGATTTAATCAATTATTTCCCTCAATATAACCTTAATGTGCAGTAATAATATGTATAATGAAGACACATAGTATTTATAAGGTTCATCCTTGAAGCCTAATCCTTTACATGTGTATTATTCTCCCTGATATCACATTAATTCAGTATCTTGAATCTTTGTTGTCAATTTAGGAACCATGTTAGGTCTAATTAGTGATGTTTCTCTTATCTCTACACAACAATGTGGAGGGTGACATGGATGACCATATAACTCTTCAGAAGGAGTAATATTTATCATGTCCTAATAAATGTTGTTTTACTAAAGCACTACAATAGGTAAATAATTCCCCCACGAGCCACTAAAACCCATCATAGAAGCTCAAAAAATTTATTTAATTTCTAGATCATATTTTATAACTATCTAGTCATTTAAGAATTATATTCCTTTATAATAGTTATTTTTTTTACAAAGCCTTATCAACAAATCACTAAACCTTAAAGGGTAAAAACATGTCTTAGTCAAATACGATCGAAATAGATACACCCTGTGGCATCTCTAATTCCTAAAAATACTATTTTCAAGGACATTTACTATATTGGATTCATGGATTCGGATGAATTGTGTTGACATTATGAATTAGTCCATAATCACCCATATGGAATCATGTTTCCAAACCATTCTTGGTATACCCATGAAAAATCCGATAGTGACTTTATCTAACTTATGTACTAGTATAGGTAAGGATTGTGGGAAACAAGATAGTCTATGATGTTCATTATTATACTATTGAGTGGTGAGAAAATTTGAAACATACTAATCAAATATTAATTTCATAACCAACCCCCCAAAATGGGCCTTTATCACATTATAATTGTTTTTGTATTCATGGGTAAATAAATCATTTTGAAAGTGGATAATCATAAAGAAGTTGTTCTTGATAAAATGGCGTAATTACCATCTGATCTCTAATATGCAATAATGAGTTCCCATCTACCATCTATCTATCAGAAGTCTGCCAACCATAGAATTTTTACATCATGGTAAGATAATTGGTCTTTATTAATTGATAATTATTGACATAAAAACCCATATCACGAATAATAGTTTCAATATAGAGAACTAAAAAAATATCATACTTGGTGAAATATCGATGAAGATTCACAATAATTATCATCTAATTCCACTTATCATAATATTTTTTAGCCAAATGGTTTTAGGATTTCTGATATAGAGATATAACCAAAAAATTCCATTTACTCAGAGTATGCATTAATTTCAAGTTAAATAGAAATGGATATTTCATCCATCTCAATTGGATGAGGTTTAAATCACTATGAAAAGATATGTTTCATGTTTTTTTGATATGAAAACATAGTGTACATTCTATCAAACAGATAATGACCTATGTTTTTTATATCATGGACTATTGTACATTTTTTAGATTATTTATTGAATAACGCATTCCATAAATGCATAAATTTCATGTGTTTTGAGTTATTAACTGACTTCCATGAATTCTAACACAACCTAAAAAAGATTTAGATGCATAATAATATAAAAAATAAACTTTTAGTATTTTAAAAAAAATGTAAGGATAGGTTCCAAATATTGTTTATATTTGGGATCCAAAAACAACCTATAATACTCTTTTATCAATTAGAATTGAATACCTTTCCTCATCAAGGGAATCATCAGAGACGAAAATTATTAACTATTATTAATTACATGACAGTAATAAACTACTATTCTATGAAATATTAACTTCTCAAAAACATTACTTATTGGTTTTTTGGAGATAATATATTATATCTTTTAAGGATATACTGATACACATTTATTTGAAATCACTTTTCTATGGAATCTTGCTTCTTGTATCCAGAATTTAAATTTATTAAATTAAGATGGAATTTCTTGTTACTATAATATACTCAATACTATCTCCAGGTGTTCTTGATTGACACTTTTATTGTAGGAATATACTAGGATATCAGTAATAATTATCATATCAATGTATTTAAGATACCTTTGAATGGTATGATTAATAAATTACTCAAATATAACGTGTGTATTTTTGAGACCATAAGAAAAAAAAAGATATTAATAATTACTATAATAACTACTAAAAGATGTCATTGGAATATCCTCTTCCATAACAAAATGTAGGTGATACCTCGATCATAAATCTGTTTTGGAGGGCTATTTGGATCCATTCAACTGATCAATTAAACCATCGATTAATGGAATATGATAATTTTTTTTTCATAACCACATTTATCTTAAGATAATCAATAAAAGGAAAAATATGACCACTTAACTACTTCAAAAAGAGAGTTAGAGTATCCTAATGTGATATACTAGGTCATATAAAACCATTACTTTCAAACTCTTATAGCTAGTCAAAAAATTACCTTATTTCTACTAGTGTCACATATAATAAGGATATAAGATAAGAATTGTTCCCTGAAGCATGTAAATAAAAAATTCAACTTCCCTTTATGCTGACAACCGAAGGAGGATTCAGGTAAAATATTAGGATATCAGTCTATGATGGATAGAAAAACCATTTTCTGGATTAGATCAACAATTTATAATTTTAATCCAACTAACTTATTAGAGATAATACAAATCATTAGAACAAAATATTCATTATATACAATTATTTAGATCTAAATATCATTATATGTGATTTAATGCTTCATCAAAAGATACACAACTCACTCTCTAGGAATAACAATTAATGTGTTCTTTGAAAACTATCAACTCATCCGTTACAAAATTATATAAAATATTTCCATATGTAGAATAGAAAAATCACAAACTAACTAGTACCCATTGATAGTTGTAGAACATTATGTGCATTTAAATAATTAAGAATCCAATTTCACAAGAGGTGTTTGAATACTCAAAACATGAGGAATCATTTATACATGGAAAGTAATATTATTTGAAACATCGGAAGTATTAAAATAGTGGGATGAGCCTATATAAAAAATTTAAGAGTTGAGTTTTAAGGATAGTATCTCACACTATTGAAGGACTAGATTGATCATCTTTGAGTATTTTATATACACCATAAAAATACATACGATGTACCCATAAATACAATTTTTTTCCTTTAGTTTTGGAATCGACTGAAATGTTGTGGTATTACTCGAATCACCTTAACTCTCTTAGCTATGGGTTAGAAACAATACTATATGATATTAACCTTGGAATCCTATGACATGTTTGGTAAATTTACACCAATTTTACAAATGGTTCTACTATAATAACATATTATGTATCCCATTTCACCAAAACTATTAAACATCTGATATAGTTTAATATAATCCTTTTTCCTCGACTCTAACAATCCCCATTGAAAAAATATGGTATATTGTTGTGAAAAGGAGGTAAATAAATAGAATTGGTTTATTGGTTTTCTGGTTCCTTTCTACCTTTATAATAGTCTTCTATATATCACTTATATCCAATATTGTAGTTCCTACATGAACCCATATATGAAAAACTGTTCCCCACACCCTAGGTTCCTACAATCACTTTTCTCTCCATAGTCTCTCTATTGACCATCTCTGTATAATAGTCAATATAGAAGAAACAACATTAGAGTGAATTTCAGATCACAACCCCACCTTAATGATGTGTTATTTTAGGTACATATTATCATTATTATCTAAATAAAGGATATATATATTTATATATTTATCTTAATACTCTTTGAAATATAAATTTAAATATTCATAGTTAAAAATATATCTTCTTTCTCAACATGATGGTTTATAGGTATAATACTGTGTCAAATAATTCATAAAATCATTTCCATGTATAGGACTGGCCTCATTATGTTTGAAAATATATATCCCGTTATGGCCTCACAATGTCTTGTAGTAATTATACAAATATTTTTATATTGATGTCATTTAAGTTCCTAGAAAGTAAATGGTGCTATTAAATCATCAAAGCCATTCCTCATTTTCTAATCTTTAATCTTCATGAAATGTTGGTGGATTCTATATCTAAAATTACAATAATTAATTATCATGTAATGATTCCTAAATTTAATTTCCCTTATCAATATATTTAATTTTTTCAATTATACATTGGATGATATCTTGATTCAGTAGTTCTTATAGTTGAGTAATAGTCTGAGTCATGTCCTCTTATGGATTTTGTGATTATTGAATATGTGTCATAACTTTATACCTAAATTGAGATTCAATATTTTCACTAGATTATAACTAAACTGAAGGCTTAAGATATTCCAAACCACTAATAACTAAAAAGTAAAAAGAAGATTAAAATAGTCATTATATATAACATGGATTATAAAATACTTGTCATATGTCTCTCTACTAATGCATGATACTCTACACTCATCAATGATACATATGCAGATGAGGTGAAGATATGCCTAAAGGTATGTATGAAAAACTTTTGTACCCAAACAAACCTAGAAACCTAAATCTCATCCTGAAGAGGATATTAACATGTTTTATAATATATATTTCATGTTGAGACACACCCTATCACTAGAACTACTATCCCTACAGAGATACAATACCAAACTGATATCATTTATCATATCTCACCATAATACCATTGTCATTCATTAATTAAGAGTTGATACAATCCATAACTGATGTCCCCATGAAACTAAATGTTGGCAATAAATGATACGATCTTATAGGATCTTTAGGGGAAAATGTTTCATTAATATTACCATCCTATACAATACATCAGTATAAAAATAACCCTGATACTATATGATGCATAATAGAAAACCCAATAACTCAAAATCCATAGAAAAAAAGAAAAAGTAGATTATAGATATAATTTTAGATACAAAATATCTCAAAATAAATAATTAATCATGAAATATTGATGCTAATTTGGAATCACTTGAAACATTCAAATCCAAATTCTACAAGCTCTATCCTCGATCACAATACCTAGAAAATCTTGATTCTCCATGGGAGAAATGTGAAGCCTTCATATTATTAGTATAATTATAAACTATTTCTGAATATTCACTAAGGTGAATCTATAGGGGTTGAGTGTATGAACTCAATATATAATTTCCAAAAGCTTACCATACAACCGACTAGGTCCATAAAAACCCAAATAAAATTTATATAAAACAAATTGGAATACGAAAATTTTTATCAATTATATTTCATATAAAAATAGAAAATATGAATGTTAAAATAGTTTATATAAAAATAATAATTTAATTAGATTTTCATGAAAAATAGATTTATAAAAAGGAAATTTTTATTTCCATCATATATGTTATCTTTTATCGGCATACCTATTCCATATACTAATTAAATGAAGGAAGCATCCAAGATGACAGTCCCAATACTCATGAGTGGTTACTGATCTCCCATAACAAGTCATCACTTGGTCATGCACCCATGTTCCCCAATTATAATAGTAAACCAAGTCTAAATCCTATATGGAACCTCATAAGTAATCATGAATAGATGTTGAACTATGTATTCTTCTATCTAATGAAAACATAATTTTTTAAAACAATTTTTCCTTTAAATAAATAAGAAATATTATTGTGTGAAATTTTTTGAAACCCAATATTTTAAATCCATATATCAGGATATATTTAAATAATATTTCATCAAAGTTCATTCTAACTAAAACATAAGAAATTATTTATAAATATATATCCATCATATTATAATATAAGTGGTAAGAGAGATTACAAACCTACCTCAAAATGATTTCAATTCTGGAGGAGTGACATAATGATCAATGCAGATTAGTGTTTCTCTTTCTATTCCATCAATGGATCCAAGATTAATCTCATTAAATATGATCAAAACCCTAGATGTATCAATGATATATCCAATATACAATTCTTTCCAAGATAATAAGATAATTTCATGAAGGATAATAAAGGTACATAGCCATTGCTTCAGTGTCTAGATATAACACGCCAGAATCCAATTAAAACATCCATATGATAACAAAGAATCAAAAAAATAATCGAGAAGAGGTTTAATATTTGATAAAATAAAATAAAATAGGGTTAATGGGGTTTTTAAATAATTTTTGGGTTAAAATCCAATTTTTAGATTTAATTAATTACATTTCATGGTTTATCATTATAGTTTACTAAATTGTGCATTAACCATGCATGTTCGACCATCTAAATACACCTAGAATGCATTGATTTCATACATGGTTTGGAAATCCATGAACCAATTTTGTTAAATGTACATATCCAATGAAATAATTCTAACTAATTAATCCTAATGTTTTACCTTTAACATCCACTAACTGTGCACCTCCTCCTAAACCACCACATTATGTGCCATGATTTCTAGGAGAAAACATGATTTCTCCAAACATTAATGCAAGATTAAAACTTATAAACATTAACCAAAAATACTGAAATTCTCCAAAAAACACCCATAGACTAATTCTAACCAAACCATGCTCAAAAAACACAATAGAGAATCACATTCCTCCAAATTGGTGTGTTACAAAGATTCATCTAATTATCTTCTTTTATGGATAATGGAATATTGAATTAATCATACTTATCTTACCAGACAGGAATCCATATAACCTTATAGATATCACTAACTCTAATTCTAACTTCACAATATAAAAGATAGATGAAATTTATTCACTAGGCCTACAGATGAGGAGCTGTGAAACCAAGATGGACTTATAAATTCCCACATATCTAAGTTCCACTTAAAACTCTCTCACATCCTAATACATAATTTAGGACTTCTTAATTCACATCATTTTAATTTATAAGTCAAGAAAAAAATGACTTTTTAATCTATAGTTATTCTCTCTTAGGTGTTAGGATTTTTCACCTCCTCAATTTGATGATGTCCCTATATTCTTTATAATTCCACCTTATTCGTTTTTCTCATCTCATGTTTTAGTTTTATTTTATTCCCACATTTAAGTGTTTCAACCTTTTCATTATATAAAATCTATTATTTCTTCCCATATTTCATTTTATGATTCAATTCCCCTACAATTTCCACCACAATTCCAGGATATTTTCCGCTATATATATCATTGCTTACAATTTTTGGATTTTGTTATCATTAATTTTTTCTTCTTGTTACCTACTTTATTGTAGTTTTTTTAATTAATTCTTTATTATCTCTTGGTTACTGCATTAAGGAATTATTTTTATAGGCATAGTGTTTGGTTCATAGGTTTGGGCCTTCTTCATTTTACAAATTTTTATTTTAATTTTTATGGTTATTTTTGACAAATTCATGATTATTTACTAGATTTTCTTAATGATATAATCATCCCTCAATATTTCACATGGGTTTTCTCCCAGTTAAATAGTTTCATAGTTGACCTATAATCCATTGAATAATTGTTTTATTCAATTTTTGATTAGGATATTTTTAATATATATAGAAATGGAATATAATCCATTTTTTATAGATGTTTATGCCATTTAGAGGTGTTTTCATTGAATTTCTTTGTATTGGTGTGGTTTTATATTGTGTGGGGAATGTTTTTTCTAGCATTAGACAAAAACATTATGTATCTAGTTATTTGTAAATAATTTCAATAATTTATTCACCCTTTCACTGTATTTTACATTTCATTCCACTCCTTGGTTAAATATTAGTCTCCTTATGTATTTTTTCATATTTATTGAGCTAGCCTTATAGTTCCCTGATTCCCTATTTATATGTTACTTTTTTCTATTGTTTTTTTATTCCATTGAATTTTTTGGGATATGGACTCAAAATAATTTTATAGATGTTTTCTATGGTGGAGGAGGAGTGGTGAAAACAAAGTGGTATCTTCCACTGTACATGATGCTATAAAATGGAGACATTTAACTAGGTTCTTCTAGTGATTCTGTACTAGTAGGTGGTTATGCATAGTTCATTGGGTTGATAGATATTTAGTGATTATTATTAATTTTCCATCACTTTATGATGGTGGTGGGTGTTAATTATTGATGATATTTTTCATTTTTCCTTTATGGTTGGATCCAAACCATAATTATGTCATGAATGATGACAATTTATGACAATAGAACATAGATTTTTGGATAGCCACATGACCGGAAACTGGATCGTGGTTAGTGAGATATTATACTGTACTGCGATTCATAGTGTATAAGGCACATGTGTCACATGTATTATGCACTAGATGATCACCATGGGTATCTTTCCAGTTACCCTACATTATCTGACTCAATATCCTGGTAGCCCAACCTACCTATTGTGCCTAAAAAATATTCCCCTATACTTTTTTTACTTTTTTATTGGTTAATTATTAGTGTTTTTATCTAGTTCTTAAAATTGGGTTTTGTGATTTTATTAGTGATCTAGGATTTCTTATCATTATTTTATAGGTTCAAATTAAACCCCTTAAAGTGTATTTCATAAAAAAAAATTAATTATAGTGAGACACTTTTATCCAAAACAAATAAAATTCTAATGGGTTAAATTAAGACACCTAAATTTGGTTGACCCATTAACATAAACACATAGAATTAGATTAAATATACTTTGGATGATTGATATTTTTTTGAAATGTCTTTCTTATGAAGAATCATATACACCATGTGACTATGTATTCCTTATGAAATCACATATGGATCATAAAATTTAAGGAGGAAGTAAAAGCATTGTGCTATCTATGTGATTCTTGTGACCCATTGTAGAATCGCCTTATACCCAAAGGAAAACCCATTGGATAACAAGGAATGACGGTGAGTGTTCATCTCAGAAAACCCCTTATTGAAAAATGAAAAAGAAAAACTTATAACATAACCGACGAGTGGCCTTTATATATAGTTCACCTATTCTCTCTTAATTGAATGTCAATCCATCCAATACACCCACTATATTCCTCTCTTTCATGGTATAATTAATCTTTCCCTATACATTCATCTATGATTATGGATTAGACAGTCTTCTACCCCACACCTTGAGTATATGTGATTTCTTACCAAATAATGTGTATATTCATGGAATTATTCATCACATATGAAACATACATGGAGTCTACCCCTTTCGACCATGAACCCTTTTTGGTATACCATTGTGAATTCACATATCCCAAAGCTAATATATCTTTATGTGATTTTTACTCAAATACAATAAAATACCTATGTAATGTATTACCCCACCGTATGGATATTGAGAAAGAAATAAATATCCCTATGATTCAATAAAAATGTATACCCTATACATTCTAATAGATCTTATGCAGGCTCCCTTCATGGATTTGATATATAAACTATCTTTGTTACAGGAAAACCACATGTTATTCATATATCTACTTCCAAACAACTCATAACCAAGGTTACTCCCTATTAAGTCCAACACACATACCATTAATACAAATATATTACTTAATGTTTGTGGAAATGTAATATAAAAAAGTGAGGCATTGGGGTAAGATGCATGAGCATAAAAGGACTAATATTGGTCCTATATGAATGATCATAAAGGAAAAATAATGATCCTTATTATACATAATTAAATAATATTATAATGTTCCATATCAAATGATAATAAACTACAAGTAGTGCTCATTATCATAAAAACCTAAACTATATATCTATCTATCATCCATATATCTACTCTTATAGAATTAGACACAATGTTGTGACTTCATTCTCAACATAAAATTGAAAATATCATTTTCAGGATGAGTATCATGCCCCATTATAAATATTTCAACATTGAACTCAATATATGTTAGTATTGATTCATACTAATGAGATATAAATATGACGATATATATAGGTCCAATCCCAATACCATGTTATATTTCCTCATTCTTATAAACTATAAGCCTTCCAAGATAGTATTAAACTCTATAGTAAATCTTTTAAAATCCATGGAAGATCCTAAATTAAAAAATATTCCTTAATTATTCTTGTAAGACTTCTAAATAATTTATAACCATATACCTTCTTAGAAAGTAATAAACACCCAAAATATACCTTAAATATTCTAGGAGGAAATTAATTATTTTTAATCATTGATATTCCTAGTCAACACAACAGTCTAGTAAAAAATTTTAATTCTTCGTAGAGAACCTTAAACTCCATTGTAACCTTTCGAATTCAAGGATTGGACTAAAATACAATGTAAACTCACAATCTTATAAAATTTCATTAAAATCCTTGGAATGGTTTCACCTTACAATAAAACAAAAAATTGAACTGTCAACAGTTACTTATTCAAATATGACCTTAAACATTATAATAATCTAATGCCATACTAGATGAAATTAAACTATATTATAAACCCTTAAGTATTCTAGGGGACCATAACCTTAATTCTATCCTTTAACCTTCATAGATAACACTAAACCCAATAAAAATTCATTTTTCCTTGAGGAATAAAAAATTGCAATTTTACCTTTTCTTTCATTGATAACATTAATCTCCATAATAATTTTATAAATCCTTACAAGATATCATAAAACTCAATTTTAACCCTATTAAAACAAATTTTATGACCTAAAACTCTATTACATCCTTAATTCATTTCAACATGGCCTTCAATTGTTTTATAATCATTTCCAACATCTAAGACAAAATTGAGTTCTATATTACCTTCCATTGGGGATTTATACTAACTTGTAACCAAATTACCTCATGAAATAATCATAAAATTCCCTTTAACATGAGTGTGCGTAGAATTAACATTATACATCATCCATTATAATGAATTATTTTACATTAATCCATTTAATTATACATGTCCACCACTATATGGTAAGAATTTATGTAAATAATCTATTATTGTAATCAATAATGATTTCAAGAACATGAGAAAAATCTATAGGAGAGTCCCATAATAAAAAATAAACTATTCAATGAGATAATTGTTCATCCCATACTATCATTTTTAGTACACATACTTTAATACACCCATGATGTCTAATATTTCACACATGTAAACCAAATTAGATGATGTACGATTGGAAAAATAGTAAAAAACAATTCATTTTATTAAAATGGGGTAAGGAAAAAATGTATTTTTTATATAATTGGAAGTACTCATATGATATCTTATTTTTTTGTAACCTTATATTCAAAAATACAATAGTGCATTTTGTTTCCCTATTAAACTAAATAATTTTATTGAGTAGTTATAGGTGCTAAAAAATGTTTTGTATAACTTATCACAATACAGTTTCATAATCAATATTTTTAATATCACTTCAATGATTTCTATAGATAGTGATATTATTTAGGTTATTTTCAATTTAAAATAAAAAAAATTATTTTAAAAAATAACTTTCGGTTTCTAATAAAATAATGAATAATAATAATCTTGTGTAATAGTTATTTTCATCCATTAATAACATACATATAGTGTTTTAATCATATACTTTTAGTGTCTGTTTGTATAGAAAGTTAAACATCAACTAACTATAGTAGTTTAATTATTGAGACGTCATTTAACTATTAGTACAAATTTTATTTCATTTAGTATTATTAGAGGTCAATAAATTTAGAAAAGTTAATCTTTTGTTATGGAGTGTCATTTAAAATATCCTTTCACGAGTATTTAGTCAATTTATAGTCTTATAAAGTTTCTAATCATATATTCCAGATACAATAATCATCTTTAATGGTATTATGGAAATGAATATTTTGGAAAAATATGTCCATTATGTCTAAAGAATAACATCATTTTTCACATTTCAAATAATATATTATATTCTTGTGGACTAATTTAAAAATATTTCATAATATTCTACATCATTATGGGTTAGTGAAAATATAGTAAATTTAATTTTTTTTGTTTTTCAGTATTTTATGATTGGAGAATTAAAATTTAGTTTGAAAATATATGTGTCTGGATTTCTTCAAGAGAATTTGTTGGATAATCTTTTAGGCATAGGAGTTTCCTAGGGTGTTTAAGTTACTCTTTTAGTAGGCTCAAAGGCCCGATGAAGAAATTCACCTCCTAGAAGCAAGTGATGCCATGTCAAATGGGTTCCATGATACATTGTATTTTTCAATTGTATTTTATTGTATAATTTAGTTCTAAATGATTTTGAAATTAGGATATATGAATATATGAATGTTTGATAAATTCTATGATTGATTTGAGTATTTTTGGAAATGATATTTGGTGTATAAGAAGCATGAGGATTCTTTTTTTTAGTTTTTTTATAGTGTAATTATGGATTTATGAACAATCTGGGTACTGTTTCATCGGGTATGACTAATGGGAGTCATAAGATATGGTTAACCAAGAATTTCAAAATTATTGGGTTATATTTTACAGCGATTATAGGTTTGGGGATCCCTATGAATGGTTGAGGAAAAAATTATATATAAATGATTTCATGGAATTTACTATTTTGTTTGTGTCCCCCATGCGTAGGATTCCTCTTCATATTTAGAAATTATAATGTATTGGAAGCTCAATGAAATGAAAAATTAAACTCAAATTATTTAAGAGTAACTTTTTGGTGTGTAATAGTTACACATATAAAACATAAGATCCATTTGAGAGTATTCTGGGGTATGTAATAATAAATCACCTAATGGAAAAATGTAAGAGTGATTTTCTCTTTTTTTATAGAAAACTATTAATATGTAATATTCATTCTAGAGCCACTCAAAAATCATAAGATTTTGCTTTTATAATATGTCAAAGAGGACTATTGATAAATAAGATTATATTGTGGCTTTTTTTGAAAAATAAGAATCATGAAATTCTTAATTATTTAATACACAAGAGTCATTGCATATGTATGTAAGAATAAATAAGTGTAAATATTTGATATGATTTTTGGGATCTCCCTTTGATACATAAGTTTATATCTACAAAACATAACATGAATTTGATATTTATAAAGGATAAATATTTTTTTTATTATGGATAACCAATGATATGTAAGCGTCACTATACACAATGGATGTCTCATATATTTAGATCCAAGATATTGCTAATTTTTATGGGAGATTTGTAATGGTCATCTAGTAGTGATATGTAGTTGGGTTTTGGCTTAGTGGTAAGCACCCCATAATTCTACATGTAAAATGGGGGTTTAAAACCCATTGGGCGTAGGCACTGTAGCAGCACTGTAGCGCTACTGTAGCAGACGTGATACTATTGCAACAACAGAACTGTAGCGGCGGCAGGGGCACTGTAGCAGTGGCGGGTACTATAGTAGTACTATTCACAGAATGGGCTTTGGGCCAAAAAATTGGGCCTACAGGCTATGTAATGGGCTAAATGCCCACTGGGCCTTAGGGCTATGTAATGGGTCTCCCTCTACCCAGTTAAAGAGGTCTTTTATTTGTTTCAATAATAAAAATGAGGCTTTGGCCAAAAAAAATCTCGTAGTGATACATGGGGTTCATTTGGGGTTTTACGTAAGGGATCATAATTTGTAATGGCTCGGACCTATCCAGTCTATTCCTTTGTGAAAATGCGGCATTATAGGTGTTCCGAGAAGTCAATGTGGCTTGGGGGTGCGTTTTTTTGGAATTTTGAAGAAAGTTAAATGGTAATAGCATTAGCACGGTTGGTGCAAGGTTTGCCTAAACCGTGCGGACAAATAATGCAAGGCTGGTCTTGAGGGTAGTGGCTAACACACGGTTAGTGCACGGTTTTCCTAACCGTGCAGAATAATTGTGTGAGGAGGGGTTGTTGAGGCAGAATCTAACGCGTGGTTAGCGCACGGTTTGTTAAACCGTGCGAACTTACCGTGTGGGCACATAATGTTAGATCCTAAAAGTGTAGATCTAACTAATTTTGCCTTTAATCACCTCGTTTAATCCTCTAAGCTGACATAACTCGGGATTACCCTTCCTTGGAGGTGGAAGAACCTCTCCCATGCATTTTGGAGGTGATCCGGAGGCTTCTCTTTCTCGAATCGAATCTGGTTTATTGAGGTAAGTGATCCTTTTTGTTTTGTTTCTTAGATCTACCTAGATCTACAACTCCTTTTCTCATGGGATCGTAGATCTACGCCCGTTATGGGTAGATATTAGTGTGTGGATGACGTTTTTGTTGATCTTTGGTCATGGTTGTGTTAGGAGAGAGGATATAGGGAGGATACTTGGTGAATCATCCCAGTCTCCTTGGGCATTCTTCGACCATTGTGGGTTTCCTCGAAAACCTTTGAGTTAGGGGATTCGTGGCTTCTCTAATTGTTTATGTGCAATCATAGAGTTAACATGATTTACCCTTTGGATCACAATGGAATTGACCTAATTAAACACTTGAACCGGATTAAAAGAATTGGTTTGATTTCTTATTGTTGTTGCTTTGTACCGTGATAATGGTTTGCCTCATATTTTTCTATATAGAGTGATATCTATGCTTGCTTTGTTCAGTTGTTCTTTCTTGATGAAAATTGATAAAGAACGTAAATCCGGAATTAATAGATAATCAATTCGCTAAAGATAATGAGGCATGTAAATGAATCTGGTTGTTGTCGTTGTTGTAGATGTTCTAATTTTATGTTAATCTAATTGGCATAATAAGCATGTTAAATCTTTTGTGATAGCTTACTGATTAGGTTTCCCAGAATTGAAACCTACGAATTGAATCTGTTAATTCAAGAGGGATTAAATAAATCGTTGGTTGATAAAAGATAATGCCTGGTAGGGTTCTTAGTTACCCTCTTGTTTGTAAGGCCGAGTACCTTATGCTTTAGAGCCACGAGTGCTCATTACGTATGAAGGGTGGATGCCTTCTTAAAGGGCCAAGATCCCATTTGATGTGATGTTTGATTTCCTGCTGCTTGTGCTGTGATGTTACCCTGGAGGGGTATTGTGGTATGTGGAGGTAGGCAGGCCTTGTGGTTGTGGCAGCGGATGACGCCTAGAGTGGCGAGATGCATCGATTTATGCATGTGGGTGTCAGGGAGGACACAAGTGATGATGGAATGGGATGGATGTGTATGTTGGATGCATGTTTACTATGATTGAATGTTTATCTGCATTACTTTTCCCAACTGCTCAAGGTATCTGGTCATGATTACCCTTCTTCTGAAGGAGGCGAAGACGCATGGGGTATGCGACGTGCTTTTCATGTCTAGCTTCTCGAGGGAGGATGGTTCTATGCTCTTCCTATAGGCGGCGAAGACTCGACGGGTAGTACATTTACACACCTTGTTGATCCCCCATGTGTTTAGTTGCATAGTTTTCTATTCTAGAATTCCAGGTAATATGGGAATGTAATATCTGTAATGAAAGATTTATTAAATGGTGATGATCCACGAGGATGGAGATGCTGGAATTTAAAGGTGATTTTGAATCTTTAAAGGAATAGTTATTTTTGAATGTGATGCCAATGATGTTTAATATGGTTGTGTTCATGGTTAATTAATGTGCAATGAATTAATTAACGTAAAGTGGAACTGATGAAAAAGCTAATGAAGTAACCTAATGAAGTTCTTTAATTGGTTGTGTGCTTATAGGATACCTAGTCTTAGAAATCGAATCCTGGAGTCCAAGAGACGTTAGTTTCAGTTGAGACTAAGACTAGGTTATGCCCATAGTGTGGTTGTGAGTTATATATTCTGTACTTTTTATGATTCTATATGTTACTCCACCCTGTCAGTACGGGTAACAGGCACCCCGATGATTCTGAGCCCTGGGGGGTGTTTTCCCAATCATTCTGATGGGAGGGTGAATGGTCGACTACCCCCTTTGACCCCACTCTCTTCTCTTGGTAGATACTAGTGCCATTGGTCACAACGGTTAGTTTTCCCCACATATGTGTGTAGAGGGATGTATTGTCTTGTGGTTATTCACACACATATATTCTGGATATAGTATTCCATGGACTACTATAGGTGTAACGGGTATAGGCTGTGATGGCTTGAGGATCCTTACTCGGTGTAGGGGATGTAATGGCTTGAGGTATAATACTCGATGTATGATACACGTTATGTGAGCTGTGGTGGCTCCCGAAAACTACCTGGTTACTTTCGGTTGTGAGGATGGTGTGGTGTTTCTCCCAGGTGTCTACGGGCAAGCCTTTGTGGTGCACGTGGTGCATATTGTGGAGCTTAGCCCAGGTGTATATGGGAAAGCCTTTGGAGAGATATGCACACAAGGTATGTCGTTGGGAAAAATATGCAAACCAGTGGGGAAGTAGTAGTGGGGTACCCTTGATATCCTTTTCTATATGATATATTCTTTTATGCGTTACTTGGTGAGAGTAGCCATGGTGAGGTTGGGAACATATTATACCTGCATAGGGGACGAGTTAGTTTCACTGTTGTTCACTGTACTATAGCATGCTTTCTTTACATTTTCACGAGAGGCTTCGGGGACAATCCTACTGAGTATACTATTATTCTCACCCTACGCATATATAAACTTTTTTTCAGGTCTCTTGGAGCAGGTTGGAGATCAAGTTGGTTACTTCTATCTTGTGGTTGGAGGAGCTGTTCGGGCTTGCGGTCACTGCCATTTTACTTTCATTTGGGTACTTGTAGTTTTCCCTTTCAGTTGTAGTACTTTTGCATGAAATTTCATATATATACATGGGTTTCTTTTATATTTCAGTTCTGAGTTGGAGTTGGTTGGAATCTATCTTATCTCTCTCTTCTTCATGTGTTCTCTTAGAGGGTAGTACCTCCCATCTGTGTGTTTATTATACCCTCGGTGCTAGTCGCCAACCCGAGGCCTACTAGAGGAGGGACTCAGGGGGTCATTATCTCCCTTTTCACATTGTCGGCCCAGGAGGGGTACACTTTATGGGGAGGGGTCGTGACAGAGTTGTAGGGAAACTGTGTCATTCATGTTTAGTATGTGCGGTAAACACTGGAAACCAGCTAAGACATAGGCATTTAGGGCCCCCTTGGATCTAATGTACGAACATTTATGTTTACCATGGCTACTAAAAAAGGTGATACTAGTTGGAGGGTAGAGACCTTGGAAAGGATCTTGCATCATTCTTCTTTGTTCCTATGTGTGAATGGGTAGACCTTGGGATAGGTTAACCTAAAACGAATGAAAGAAAACAATTAATTAATTAATGTTGAGTCTTACATATTCCAGGATTAGGAGCTCTAAGTGCTTGTTATTTTGCATGTATGGCTCCAGGTCGACGTCCTCGTCAGGATTACGTAGAAGATGTCAAGTAGGATGTTCCAACAGGATTCCATAGGGTGGAGGTTGACGAAGACGTCACTTGGAGTAAGACACTTCGAGAGTTTCAGCACCAGATTCTGTAGAAGTACGAGGGCTCCGTTTCAAATACAGTCACAGAAGACTGGTTGGAGGAGGTCGAGATATGATTCAGTTCGATACATGCTTGGAAGGAGCACTGGGTGTCCTTAGTTGTGACGATGCTGCGTGGATCAGCAAGTCAGTGGTGGTTCTTGTTCCTTTAGGATCGTGAGGAGTCAAGGATCACATGAGAGGAGTTTCGAGACAAGTTCAGAGTCGAGTTCCTTTCCTCGACTGCAAAGGTGTCCAGTCGCCAGGAGATCTTACCCTTCAACATGGAGCTCCAGTATTCGGGAGTTTGGAATCCATTTCAGGAACCTTTTACAATATTATTCGGACTTGTTACCTGATGAGGAGGCCAGATAGAGGCATTTAGAGGAGGATTTTCATCCAGAGATTCAGCGTCAGGTCACCCTATTTATGCTGAATACATATCTTGAGGTGTTGGCGAGGGTAGAAGTTGTTGAGTGGACTTTGGCCAGGATCGAATCATCACGATATGGGGATCGTCATGAACCCTCACGAAGCAAGGCTGTGGTATGGGGTTCCCGGTTTTTAGGGCAGAAGAGTTTCCGTTCAGCCGGGGGTAGGTCCTAGCCCATCACATATCGTTTCTCTCTAGGCAGCAACTCTCAGGCCTATGCCAAGGGATCATGCGATTTCTTTTCTTGTGGTGGTCGTGGCCATCAGTAGAGGGAGTGCCTGACCATTCAGAGAGGTCATCGTGCACCAGGCACTATGCTCCAGGTTCCTCCATTGAGGCAGTTTCCGCCGAGGAAGCAGCAGCCAGTTGCACCACCTTTAGATCACCAGAGGGGAAATGGGGCATACAGAGGACAACTCCATGATGATCCTTGTCCTCAGAGAACAGAGTGAAGCCATAGTGATGGTTGTCATCAGGGTCAGAGAGGCCGTGGAGGAGTCTGTGGTCAGATTCATGCTCTAGCGTTTCCAGTACCAGGCGAGCCAGATGTCGTTCGAGGTACCCTTTTCATGTTTTCTACCTTAGTGTATGCCTATTTTGATTCAGGAGAGTCACACTCCTCCATATCACATACCCTTGTCCAAGCTTTGGGACTTGAGGTAGAGAGGCTTCTAGTGCCCTTGTCATTGACTATGCCTGTTGGAGGTCGAGCTGACTTGTTTGAAGTATGTAGAGACTGTGAGCTAGTGTTGGGGAAACACTGCTCTTGGGGAGATTTCCTATGTTTACGGATACAACCATATGATGTCATCCTCGACATGGATTTTTTGTATTCGGTGCAGGCTATCTTGGATTTCTTCATGAAGAAGGTTATCTTCATCAGTGCGGATGGAGAGCAGGTAGTGTTTGTTGGTGAGCGAGATCCTCGGATGGGTCATTGGTGCGTTCCATCCTTATCGTCCATGTCTGCTGAGATGATGCAGAGTTCTTCAGAGGTTCGGTAGTTGGTGTTTCCTAGGGTCGTAGAGGAGTACCCTGATGTCTTTCCAGAAGAGGTTGTAGCTTTACCCCCTCGACGAGAGATCGAGTTTGGGATTGAGCTACAGCCAGGAGCATCTCCTATATCTATGTCCCCATATAGGATATCCCCTTCTGAGTTACGAGAGCTGCATATACAGTTTGATGGTCTGTTGCAGTGCGGTTTTGTTCAGCAAAGTGTGTCCCCATGGGGTGCACCAGTTCTGTTCATAAAGAAGGTTGACAGCAGTTTGTGGTTATGTGTCAATTATCGTCACTTAAACAAAGTGACAATAAAGAACCACTATCCTCTTCCATGGATTGAGGATTTATTCGATCAACTGAAGGGTGGAAGTTGGTTCTCAATGATCAACTTATGGTCAGGATATCATCTGATATGTGTGATAGATGAGGATATTCTAAATACTACTTTCCGTTGTCGTCAGGGGAATTATGAGTTTGGTGTAATGTTGTTCGGCTTGACGAATTCTACAGCTGTTTTCATGGGATTTATGAATGCTGTGTTTCATGAGTTCCTAGACAAGTTCGTGGTAGTCTGCATCGACGACATCCTTGTGTACTCCACATCTGAAGAGGAGTATGCAGAGCATCTATGATCTGTTTTGGGAGTTATTCGTCGACATCAGTTTTTCAGGAAGTTGTTGAAGTGTGACTTTTGGGCTCGAGAAGTCCGTTTCTTGGGGCATGTTGTGTCCCAACAGGAAGTAGTTGTGGATCCATCGAAGATAGAAGCAGTTGTGTCTTGGTAAGCCCCAAGACAGTTACAGGGGTGTGAAGTTTCCATGGTCTCGCAGGATACTACAAGAGGTTCGTGGCCAATTTCTCACGGGTTGCAACTCCTCTGACATCTTTGACCAAGAAGTATCAGCCATTCATGTGGACTAATCAGTGTCAGGCAGCTTTTGAGTATCTAAAGTAGAAGTTAGGAAGTGCTCTAGTATTTTGTCTTCCAACTGATGGAGTTTAGTTTGATGTTTTCTCCAATGCTTCACGTCTGGGGTTAGGCTGTGTTCTTATACAGAAGAGGTCAGTTGTTTCTTATGGGTCACGACAGTTACGTCCCCATGAACGCAACTATGCCACCCATGATTTCAAGTGGGAATTTGTGGTGTTTTCTCTGATTTTGTAGAGACATTACCTCATTGGTGAGCACTTTGTGGTTTTCACCGATCATAAGAGTTTGAGGTATGTTTTCTCCCACCGTGACTTGAACTTTCGACCGCGTCGTTGGATGGAGTTATTGAAGGAATAAAAATTCTATATATCATATACACCTGGAAAGGGGAATGTTGTAGCTGATGTGATGAGCTGAAAGTCAAGCAGTGATGTTGTGCGTGAATCCGGTGATTCCTGGAGATTAATGGAAGAACTGTCAGTATTTCATCTTGATATGGGAGAAGTCAGAGGTAGAGGATGTCTTTTTCATATGATGTTACAGTCATCCCTAGTGCAGATGGTCGTAGAGTCCAGGTTGGGGGATCTTGAGGTGGAGGTCTGGAGAGACCGAGTCGTTTGTGGTGAGGCCCCAGGTGGTTGGTCTGAGGATGAACAACACGGAGTGTTGTATCATGGAAGGATTTTTGTTTTAGTGGTGATCCACGATATGGTTCTTATAGAGTTCCATAGTTCTCCTTTAGATGTACATCCTCGTGTGACAAAGATGTATCGATCATTGAGGAGTCAGTTTTGGTGGCATGGGCTAAAGCATGCAGTTGCGGAGTTTGTGCCTTGATGTTTAGTCTACCAAAAGGTGAAGGCCAAAAACTGTGTTCCTAGTGGTCTTATCCATCCATTATAGATTCCTCAATGGAAGTGGGAGGACATCTCAATGGACTTTGTTACAGGTTTACCTCAAGCTCTGGGAGGACATGATGCTATTTGGGTGGTAGTGGATTGTTTAAAAAAAATCGGCCCACTTCATAGAGATCAAGGAGTCGAGCTCAGTGGAAGTTTGGTCGAGGCTGTATCTGGAGGAGGTGGCGAGACTTCATGGAGTACCATCGATGATCATTTCTGATCGAGATCCTCGTTTTACCTCCAGGGTGTGGAGATGTCTCCAGCATGCTTTTGGTTCTCAACTATGCCTTAGCACTGCTTTTCATCCTCAAACAGATGGTAAGACAGAGCAAACCATCTAGACTCTTGAAGACATGTTACACTATTGTGTTCATGACTTTGGAGGTTCATGGATGAGGCACTTCCACTTAGTGGAGTTTGTTTACAATAATAGTTTCCACTCCACCATCGATATGGCGCTGTTTGAAGCCATCAATGGTCGGCCTTGTCGTTCTCTATTGTGCTGGACTGGGTTCAGAGAGTCAGCAATTCTCGGACCAGAACTAGTGTAGAATACAACAGAGATGGTTCAGGTGATTCGTGAGAGGATGAAGGTAGCACAAGATCATCAGAAATCCTATGCCGATCAAAGAAGGAGAACCTTAGAGTTTAGTGTTGGGGATCATGTGTTTCTGAAGGTGACTCCCTGTCGTGGGAAGCGATGGTTTGGTTATGGGAGTAATCTTTCTCCCTTCTTTGCTGGGCCTTTCTAGGGGTTATCTTGTGTTGGAGCTGTGGTGTATCGAGTAACACTTCCCCCTCAGATGAGTCAGATACATGATTTTTTCCATGTATCACAGCTACGTATATATCTTCATGATTACTCCCACATCATCGAATGGGAATAAAATGATGTTGATGATGATGCCACCTTTGAGGAGCGACCTTTGGGGATCCAAGACCGCAAGGAGAATGTGTTTCATGGTCGTTCCATCCCCTTAGTTCGCGTTATGTGGCGACACAGTGGCATGGAGGAGAGTACATGGGAACGTGGGTCACAGATACATGCTCAGTACCCAGGGTTGTTTAATGTTTAACTCTTTCATGTAATGAATATTCCTTATGTGGTTATGAAACCTTCGTGTTAATGAGATGACTCCATTCGTTGCTTTGGTGGATTTCTCTCTTTTGAGAGGTATCTCGGTGGGTGGTTGTTCAGAATCTGTTTCGTTTTATCTTTTGGTGGGTTTTGGATTCTTGAGGATGAGAAAGTTTTGAGAGGTATTTGAGGTAATGTCCCGGACCTCTCCGGTCCATTCCTTTGTGAAAATGTGATACTAGAGGTGTTCCTGGAAGTCAAGGTGACTTGGGGGTGTGTTTGGGTGTACTTTTGAGGAACGTTAAAGGGTAATAGCTTTCGCACGGTGGGCGCACGGTTTGACTAAACCATGTGGCCTAACCTTTCAAGGCTGGTCTTGGGGGCAGTGGCTAATGCACGGTTAGCGCACAATTTTCCTAAACATGTGTACTAAACGTGCGATGAGGGGTTGTTGAGGCAGAAGCTACCGCACGGTTAGCGCACGGTTTGTTAAACTGTGGGAACTAATCGTGCGGACACTTAAAGTTAGATCCTAAAATTGTGGATCTAACTCTTTTTTCCTTTAATCACCTCGTTTAATCCCCTAAGCAGCCATAACTCGGGATTACCCTTCCTTGGAGGTGGAAGAACCTCTCCCAAGCATTTTGGGGGCGATCTGGAGGCTTCTCTTTGCAAATTTAAGTCGTTTTATCGAGTTAAGTGATCCTTTTTGTTTGGTTTCTTAGATCTACCTAGATCTACTCCTCCTTTTCTCTCGGAATCATAGATCTAGGCACGATATGGGTAGATCTAAGTGTTTGGATGACGTTTGGGTTGATCTTTGGTCTTGTTTGTGTTAGGAGAGGAGATATAGTGAGGATCCTTGGTTAATCATCCCGGTCTCCTTGGGAGTTCTTCGACCGTTGTGGGATTCCTCGAAAACCTTTGAGGTAGGGTATTCGTGGCTTCACTAATTGTTTATGTGCAATCATAGAGTTAGCATGATTTATCCCTTTGTATCACAATGGAATTGACCTAATTAAATACTTGAACCGGATTAAAAGAATTGGTTTGATCACTTGTTGTTGTTGCTTTGTACTGTGATAACGGTTTGCCTCATGTTTTTCTAGATAGAGTGATATCTATGATTGCATTGTTCAGTTAATAATTCTTGATGGAAATTGATAAAGAACGTAAAGATAGAATTAATTGATAATCAGTTGGCTAAAGATAATGAGGCATTTAAATTAATCCAGTTGTTGTCGTTGTTGTAGTTGTTCTAATTTGATGTTAATCAAATTGGCATAGTAAGCAGGTTAAATCTTTTATGATAGCTTACTGATTAGGTTTCCCGAAATTGGAACCTATGAATTGAATCTATTAATTCAAGAGGGATTAATGAACTGGTTGGCTGATAAAAGATAACGCATGGTAGGGTTTTTAGTTACCCTCTTGTTCGTAAGGCCGAGTGCCTTATGCTTTAGAGCCACAAGTGCTCATTACGTATGAAGGCTGGATGACTTGTTAAAGGGCCAAGAACCCATTTGATGTGATGTTTGATTTCCTGCTTCTTGGGTTGTGATGATACCCTGGAGCGGTGTTGTGGTATGTGGAGGCAGGGAGGCCATGTGGTTGTGGCAGCAGATGATGCCTAGAGTGGTGAGATGCATCGATTTATGCATGTGGGTGTCAGGGAGGACACAGGTGATGATGGAATGGGATGGATGTGTTTGTTAGATGTGTGGTGACTTTGATTGAATGTTTATCTACTTCACTTTTCCCCACTACTCAAGGAAGCTGGTCTTGATTACCCTTCTTCCAAAGGAGGCGAAGACGTGCAGGGTATGCCACGTGCTTTCCGTGTCTAGCTTCTCAAGGGAGGATGGGTCTACGCTCTTACTGTAGGAACCAAAGACTCGATGGGTATTACATCTACTCATCATATTGAGCCCCCTTGTGTTTAGAGCATAGGTTTCTTTTCTAGAATGCTTGGGAATATGGGAATGTAATTTCTGTAATGAAAGATTGATTAAATGGTGATGATCCATGATGATGGAGATGCTGGAATTTAAAGGTGATGTTGAATCTTTAAAGGAACAGTTGTTTTTGAATGTGATGCCAATGAAGTTTAATGTGGTTGTGTTCATGGTTAATTAATGTGAAAAGAATTAATTAACATAAAGTGGAACTGATGAAAAAGGTCATGACGTAACCTAATGAAGTTCTTTAATTGGTTGTGTGATTATAGGATACCTAGTATTAGAAATAGCTGCCTGGAGTCCGAGAGACGTTAGCTGTAGTTGAGACTAAGACTAGGTTATTCCCATAGTGTGGTTGTGAGTTATATATTCTGTACTTTTTGTGTTTCTATATTTTACTCCACCCTGTCAATAAGGGTAACTGGCACCCTGGGGGGTGTTTTTCCCAAAATTCCTATGGGAGGGTGAATGGATGACTACCCCCTTTGACCCCGCTCTCTTTTCTTGGTAGATGCTAGCGCCATTGGGCACAACGGTTAGTTTCCCCCATATATTTCTGTAGAGGGCTGTAATGGATTGTGGTTATTCACAAACATATATTATGGATATAGTATTCCATGGATTACTATAGGTGTAACATGTATAGGTTGTGATGGCTTGAGGATCCTTACTTGGTGTATGGGCTGTAATGACTTGAGGTATAATACCCGACGTATGATACACATTATGCGAGATGTGGTGGCTCCTAGAAAATACCTAGTTACTTTTGGTTGTGAGGATGGTGTAGAGCTTCGCCCAGGTGTCTGTGGGCAAGCCTTTGTGGTGCACGTGGTGCAGATTATGGAGCATATCCCAGATGTATATGGGCAAGCCATTGGAGAGAGATGCACAAGACGTATGTCGTTGGGGAAAAGTGGCAAACCAGTGGGGAATTAGTAGCGGGGTACCATTGATATCCTTTTCTATATGATATATTCTTTAATGCGTTACTTGGTTAGAGTAGCCATGGTGAGGTTGAGAACATAATATACCTGCTTAGGGGACGATTTAGTTTCACTGTTGTTCACTGTGCTTTAGTATTCTATCTTTAATTTTGCACGAGAGCCTTCAGGGAGGATCCTACTGAGTATACTGTTATACTCACCCTATGCATATACAAATTGTTTTTCTTGTCACTTGGATTCGGTTGGAGAACAAGTTGGTTACTACTAGCTTGTGGTTGGTGGAGCTGTTCGGGCTTGCGGTCGCTGCTATTTTACTTTCTTTTGGGTACTTGTAGTTTTCCTTTTCAGTTTTAGTACTTTTTCATGACATTTCATATATGTACATGGGTTTATTTTATATTTCATTCCGTAGTTGGAGTTGGTTGGCATCTATCTTATCTCTCCCTTCTGCATGTGTTCCCTTAGAGGGTAATGCCTCCCATTTGTGTGTTTATTATACCCTCGGTGCTATTCTCCAACCCGGGGCCTACTAGAGGTGGGACACATGGGTCATTATCTCCCTTTTCACATTGCCTCCCCAGGAGGGTAACACTTTTTGGGGAGGGGGTCATGACATAATTAGTCACAAAATGAATTTTATAAAAATTGTCATCTTTTATATTAAATTTCAATAAATTGAATAAATTTTTGATTATTGTTACAGATGTAAATAATCAATTTTAAATTGGAAACCCCCTTAAATATTATTCGCTTTTAGAATATGAAAATTTGGCATGGATGAGCTTAGGTGAAAATGACCAATATTGGATTAAAATAAATAAATGTAATTAAATTTATTTGAACCTAAAAATACCATAAAATTTTATGAAACATTTCATTTTGAAAGTAATATGTGATCATTCCACTTATTTATGCCCAATCCTAAATTAATGGTAGATTGTATCATTTAAATTTCAAATGAATTGGACAATGTATCATGGGTCACGATTAATAGATGAACACTAATTTGGTTCCTCAGTCTCTAATGGTCAAGGTCTAGAACCTAGGTATGTATACATGGATATTCTGTCCATAGAGATAAATTAACTAATTGGGTGAACATCGTAGACCATAAGCTAGGTGCCATAGTTCAAATAAAGTATAAAATTGCGATTAATTTGGAATTGTTTTCATAGGGGTAGGTCATGTGGAGGATTGAGTTACCAAATAGCCTGAATGGCCTGATGGCCTTATTTTTTTATGTTGATTTTAGATAACTCCCATTTTAATGGATGAGGGAGAATTCATAAAAGGCTCGTAATCTTAGTAGATTACATGACCCAAAGCCATTAGAGGAATTCATCCCAAACATGACTACCTTTAAATTCCCCTCCCTAGAATCTAGATCATTATTCTAGCTTCCAACATTCACATATCTAATTTGACTAGAAATACCTAAGAATATGTGCACTGGCCCGACACCGATAGAAATTCCCATACCCTCTCATTATTCCATCTCCATATATCTTAGTTCTGGTGAAATATCCTTCTCTGAGTCCTCCTCTAGAGCTAGTTTCTTTGGTCAGTATCATGTCATCTTCACTATATGATTAATGAAGTGGCCCGAAGGCATTGAGCTGGCCCAAAATCCATAACTTGACCAAAGGACTTGGTCATCCTGAAAGAATTAAAGAGTCTAGGACCAAACTGATGGCTTGAAGTGGAATAGGTATGGCTTCTATAGTACTGAATTGTACCTACCACATTAATTCTTTAGTAACCTCAAAATATGTCTCCTTCCATATTCTAACCTAGGACTCATGGATGAACTTGGAGAGCCCTAACCAACTGGGATGAGGCTCATTTTCAAGTTACCAAATTGACTCTTGGATATATTGAGAGTTATTATTCTATCTTAGTGACTACCTTTTACGATGGATTTTGAAATTAGCTAATGGAAACCATGTGGGGGGGGGGGGTTAGACCTTTTTTCAACATAGAAAGATGAAAATGGATTCCATATTATGAAACCTAAGATGGAATCATGAAATATGTGTGGTCAAGGATGGTTTTATATTTGATGAGTATACAATGAGGCCTATAATGAATGACTAAACCATGATATTTGTAAAAAAATGAAATTTTAATCATTGAAATGAATTTTACTTAGCTTTTAAATATACTAAAAAATAATATCTATGGTAATTTCTTGAACTATGATATTATAAAAAGATTATTGGGAAGTAAATAGTCCACTAGGGGGTATTCAAAAAAAACTAGATTGGACATAGACCCCATAGGTGATATTCTAAAAAGGTTTTGGTGGTTAGACATGGTCCCCTTTTTTGATATCATAAAAATATTTTGGGGAATGTCATGGTTTCCCTAGTTTATTTGTTGGAAGCGTATTAAGGATGTGATTACCCTCATTTTTATTTTATTTTAAGCTTATGGGGAGGATATTTCCCACATGTGTGTATTATATAAAGGATATAGGGTAGATATTCCCCTATGTGTATGATATATTAATGATGATTTTGGGGATGATATTTTCCTCGGGTGTATGATATTATATAATGTTATAGGTGGTATTCAATATTCTCCCATATATTATATGATGAATATAAGGTGTGGATGATAATCCTTATATTTATTATCTATGATATCATTGATGGTTGGGAACCATTCCCTCTAATTTTCATGATATATATATTGATTTTAATATGAGTGGGAGTTTTTCTAACCCTTATAATGGTCATGTGACATGTATAGAGACATCCATCAATAAATGAAGCTGTTATGGTTGATAATAGGTATCACATTATAATTCAAGGATCAAAGGGGTTTAATTTTATTATAGTTTATCTAATTATTAATTATTTTTACCATGTTACACTGTATATGTGATTTATATACAAGTTATGTTAGGGATACCCTTTATGGACACAAAATTATTTATTCTCAAAACCATCTCAGGATGCCGCCCACATCAGTACACAATAATAATTCATGGTAACATGTACAAATATGGAATATTACCAATGTTTTATTATTGTGTTGAAAAAGATAGACTAGGGTAGTAGGTGGGATAGGGTTGGAATTTTTTAACATCATGTTATTATATTCCAATTTTCAGTTTTTTCAACTAGGATGTATATTGTCTTCCAATGGGAGATCATGTTAGTATCTTCTAATCTCATGAAATATTTTAAATAGTTAATTCAATTATAGTTTGTGATATATTATTTATTTCAATGTGGATTTGGTAATTTTGTTTCACTAATTCTAATAGATGTTGTGATAAATGATTGAATGATATTTGGACTATGTTTTTATACTATAATATGATATTATAGTCACATTGTTGTTTCTACATTGACCCTCAATAGTAGTTGGTTTCCTCTAGAAAATAGTGGCCCACACATGCGGTCAAGTGGCATTCGAATATAGATACTATAGAGTGAGTTCAGTATAGACGTTACAAAGTGATGTTAGAAAATCGTTTCAATGGTCTTACTATTTTGGAAAATATAGAAATATATATCAATTTTTATAACCTTGGATAGTTGTAATGATTTAGGCCAAGTCATCACCAATATGAGCTGATTTTATATTAACAAATACTTTGGATTTATTTTCATGGTTTTTCATGATAATATTTACTTAATCCTTGAAAAGGACGATATTTTCGGATTAATGGGTTTTTATAACATTCCATGGTCCATTAAAGAAATAGGAGTTAGTTAATTCATTATATCATTCATATGGGTTTACTTGGCATGTGAATTATTACGATTTATTTTTTATGCTGGTCCTGAGAGTAAATAATAATAGGTTTTGGTTATTTAATGTGTAAAAAATAACTTATTTAGAGTTACCACAAATAAATAATTAGTATAATTCTACTTAACTGAATTTAAAAAAACTTATTTTTCTAATAAAAATCATCATAGGGTTATGTATTAATATGAATGTGAATGTGACCATATTTCTCAAAGACATAGTTGGGTATGTTCCCAGAGAGGATCAACACCCTTGATTGGATAGTTGACATAACTGTGAGATTCAATGTGTGTGTGTGTGAGTATGAAAACTGTAGAGTGGAGGTGTTATTATATGAATTAACAAATGATATCTGAGATGGGAGCATAGATTATTATACCTAATTTATGACCCAGTGGGATGTGATGTATGGTCTAGGTGAGAGATCTTAGTGGTGTTGAGATATGACTTATGTCATGGGTGAGTTATATTTTATAATTAAATAGTAGGATGTATTACTATAATCATTAGATATTAATTTTTGTGTATGAGGGTAACCCAATAGAAGAGAGAACTATGGATTATGAATTATTTTATATATGGGAAGCATATATATATATATATCATGATGTTGGATATTTATTTCTAAGTGGTGTTATCAAGTATGTCATATAGTACTGGAGATCTGTTAGGTATTTTGGATGTGAAATCATGTGTACTTTTCAAATGCAGCCTTAAATAATGGATAAACTGTTAGAAATTTCTAGTGTTTTAGGTATCACATATCCCATATTGTGGTTTCAATAAATAAAAAATAATGGATTGAGGGGTGGAAAAGCATGGGTAGTTTTTGTATTTTGATAGGAATGAATTTCATGTGAGACATGGTCAATTTTTTATTTAGGAATGACACTCACGAATTGATGTGATGAACTTGCATGTCATATGTGTTTAGCTAGTTGATTTTTATATTAAACATGGATTTATGGGAAAAAAATCAAGATATAATGTGTGGGTTGGCATGGCTCGATAGCACCATAGTGTACACCTTCTTGGATATGAATTGTTTTAGTAAGAGAGGTTTTCAAGATTTGATATGAGATTGATTTGATGGATACTCTCTTACCAAGGATTAAGAGAAAGAGATCTTATTTAACACACATTGTAGATGGATTATTTTAAAATTTTCTTAGCCTTATTTTGGTTATATTGATGTTTAATTTTTTTATATTTCACTTTAATGTCATGCAAGACTAGATGATTTGTGGAATTTGAGAAAAACCAATGTTATAGAGATTATGATGGGTAAAGTAATGTGAATCCTATGGTGAGGTCATAATAATGGGTGAATATTAAAGACACTTGAATTTTTCATCTTTCAAGTGTGATTAACACATTTTGGGACGTACGTGTTTAGTCCCTCAAGGCCTATTTAGGGGTTAGGACCATGAGAGGTTCTTATAAGTTATGGTAGGATTTATAGCCCATTATTTTCATTAATACATAGAGATGTGGTTTGTTTTATCAATGGGACCAATGAACAATTACTCATATATGGTAATTATATTTGGGATAATAGTGAAAAAGTGTGGGACACCTTATTACATTTTATAAATATATGTAAATGATGTTTTTATTTAAAAATATTACAGGCGTTGGTTAGAGAATATGATCATTTGAGGATTGATTTTGTGTGACTCACTAGTAAAATCCATTTCATCAAGATATTTCCACTATGTGATATGAGGTCATCCAAGAGTGATACAGAAATGAAAATGGGTTCATGAGGTCCTGGGATTATCGTGATGGTCAACTAATGTCAGAGATGAGTTTTGAACTGTTGTCTAAAATGTAATGAAGACTTGATCATTGGGTCTTGTGAAATTCTTGTTTGAGTGTGTTAACATTATAACTAAGGATATACGAATGTTCTTAGCTATGGTGTGTGGGAAATGAAATGGATTATGAGTCTCTAGATAAAATAGGCAGCGCCCAAAATAGTATTAAATGGGGGTGTATTGTGTTGGTGAGTATATTCGTTGACGAAGACATATTTCCTTTGGGACTGGATGTATGGATTTAGATTATTGATAGAATAATAAAGTGTTTGAACTTGATGATGTGGAATTATTATTCTATCAAGAAGGTATTTTGGGGTCGACCTATTCAATAAATGAAAAGGAGGATCACAGGTGTCACCATTAAGGAGAATTTAGATGATGATGAGGATTATCCTCGGGGATCCATGATAATGAAACTCTTATAGTGGGGAGCACACTATAGAAGATCAAAAAACATGGCACCTGTTTTGAAAAGTTTTTGGATTATGTTTAGGGTGACATGTTATTAGAACAACACCTGAGGGGTTGCAGTTCAATAAAATTGTTTTTAGTAATGTATATGAGTAATGTCTTATAGTTTGAAAATACCAAAATGTGTGTATCATTTTATCATAATTGAGGAAATTCAGTGAAATTGGAATCTAAAGCCACTAAATCTGGGATGCTGTCAGTTTGCATGACATAGAGAGAGTTATTAGAAATGGGATAGTAGGGTGACCAATTCCATGGAATATAAATTCTAATGGTTTGAAATTCTATATTTGAAATTATGTAAATCATAGTGTTATGAATATTTTCATGTAAGTGGGATAGTGGGTTTCAATGAGATTAAGTGGTTGATGCTTAGATTAGCTACCAACGAAGTGGTGGTCTGGTGTAGATATGAAAAAGAAACTACATTAATGTGATGTTGAATTTTTCTATTTATCAATGTCACCAGATGTGGGGTATCATTTCAGTGTTGGTGGATGTACTTGGTGTCATAATACATGGTTTGGGGAGAATTTTGAATAGTAGATCTTGGTTTGGTGTTGTATGGCATTACCATAACATTTGGGAAGTATATTATCTATATTATGCATCTAGTATGGGTGGCATGATGGTTTAAGATAGATATATGAGGAGACATATTAAGGAAAATAAGAATTATGTTGGTGATTTTGAAATGATCTCTGTCACTAGAGGATTGTTTAAATCATGGGAAATTTGAATTTTTGGTACTAAAGCATGAGTTATTTTGGGAATTAGAATTATACTAATTAATACAAGTGTTATAATATTTCAAAAAGTGTTTTGGATATATTGTCAGTCATTATTTGTCTTGTGTGTTTAGTTGAGTGTTGGAGTAGGGTTGGGTGACCTTACAAATAATTTCATTTCATAGAAACTGGTTATATTGTCCACCATGGGTGTCACAAGATAACGTATTTTAGGTTTATCTTGATGGAATTTTGAAATCCAAAATTTTTGGAAATTGGCATGGATGTATTTATGGAGGTTTGATAAATTAATGAGTTATATTATTATTTCTGAAATTTTTTGATGTGGATAAGAAGAATGAAAACAAATTTCCGTTGTTTTGGAGTTTCCAAATTTTTCTATAAAATATGATTTCTATGTCATTGGGTATTACTTTTGTGGGTCTTATTCTTTAAATAACATGAGGTTTGAATCATTTTAGGTTAATGTTTTCTAATTCCATACATAACGGTGACCCTGTGAAAGTTGGGGAAAAATGGCTAATCCTTATACCGCATGAAAGCTACTATTACCTAAAGGTACAGTATATATAAGAATCGTCCTCTTATTTAGAAATTTTAATGCATTTGATGATTTTTTATATGTAAAAGTATAATCACAACATGTAAGAGTAACATTTTGGAAAGAGTAACCCAAATGATACATTATATTAATTCTAAAGTTTCTATACATATGTAAGAATAAAACCCCAGGAAGAAAATATTATAATATTTTTCTCTATTATGTAATATTGAAATCTTATTACATAAGAGTAATTTTTTAGTCACAATAAAAAATATAGATCCATTTTATCTATTATTTAATCATGAAATATTAACACATAAAATTCATTATGTGGCTATGTATGATACATAAAAGTCCTGAAATGGAATACTAATGGATATGTAAGAGTCGTTCATTCATACATAAGAGGTATTTAGAATAAGAAGTTGAAAAAATTGATATGGATTTTAATATGATACAAAACGTTATTTCATTATTATGAAATATTAATTTGACATATAAATGATGAGAAATAGTAATGTGTTTTAAAAACCCAAGGATATGTAAGGTTCATAAAGGTAAAAGACATAACACCCTTATTTCTCTATGATATTGAAGGAGGATATGATATTCAGTTTCCTTGTTTGGTAAAAGATGACCATTAATTGATATCTTTGAAATATTCATTAATGGAATATTTAATAAGATGGAGCATGAAGAATTCTTCTTAATTCACTATCACCAAGAGACTCTGAACAACTTCTCTCCCCTGATGCTCTCCACTAGGGTTCCTCAGTGGTGTCTCGATGGGTGGAGGCCGGTGTGCCGCTTCTTCGGCTTCACCTCCCCCACCCCTCCTTCCTTCCAATATCAACCTCTAGTGGTGTTTTATTAATTGTTCTATTTATACTATGTTTTTTTATTCTGGTATGGTTTCAATAGTAGTGGCTTTATCGGCCAGGTTGGTGGCTCAGTTGTGGAAGTGCTTCACTATTTTTGTCCTACACAAATTTCATTGCTCTGGATTTTTATTCTGGAATTTCTATCCCATTTTGTTGGTAGAGGTGGTTTCATATAAGATTTGGGATTCACGGTTTGATCAACTGATTTTTCATGGGGAGTCCTGCTCTATGATTTCTTCAATTCAGCAATAGTTAATGATTGTTGTCTGTGTTGTGGGAAGAATCTCATTTTTTGTTTCAAGATTCATGTTTTGTCTTGGATTCCCTGAACGTTCATGGATCATTTATGAGTTACCTTCCCTCCCAATGTTACCTGGATTCAACATTCCACCATTACATTCCCATTCCATCTGGAGGGGTGGCTTTCATGATGCTTTGTGATGTGATTTTCTAGCGGCTGTCGGGGTTCAAGTTAGCTTTTCCTTGTCTTCTTTGTCCCATTCTTCAATTGATTTGTAATTTTTCAATGTTCATGATCAACTGTTGACTATGACATGTTCTGTTTTTTTCCCCTATGACGATGAATCTGATGGTTCTTGGAAATGATGAAGAATTTTTGTGGTTTGTGGGTTTGTGATCGATGTTTCTGTGTTCTCAAAATTTTCTGGTATAGTGAGGAGGAGGTTTTATTGATGAATGATCGGGTTTCATTCCATGATGGATGTAGTGGTGGGATGAATAGTGGTTTTATCATTCTATCAATGTGGTCACTCAAGAGGCGATGGACTGTTGTCTATCATGGAAAAAGATGGCATGATTATGACGATGATTCTATGATGATGACTACCTAAATGTGTTTATCAAGTGGTAGCATGATTTGCAATGTTTGGTTCCCATGGTGATTCCTTAAACTTTTTAATTTTGAATTTTTGAACTACTTCTGAATTTTTAACTTGTAAGGTGTAATTGGTAATCTATGGTTACCACTTTTCCTTAATGTTATTTTTTATGAAAATAATAAAAGATTAATTTGGAATCTTAATTCATCATCATTAACTCCTCATTCATTTTTGGTAATAAAAGATCATGCATCAATTTATTCCAAAGGTTATCTTCAAGTTGAACATGTCTGGTTTTCATTGCCTAGATGGGACTATGGTTTTCAGATGAAGTATTATCCTAATTCATGGTGGTATAATATGATTATATAACTTTTCCCCTCTATTTTAAAACTCCCATATTTTAAAAATTATAGTTAATGAAGTGGGAGTATTTCTTTATTATTATGAACGATTGAGGTATATGTGTCACCCTATTTCTCCTCATATATATGTGTATAAGTACATGTATCAAAACATCCAACATATTTAGTGAGGAAATAGATTTTGAAATAATTTATTTATCCCTATTTTGTTGATTTTGATCCCCGGTTGGACAATTATTCTTCAAGACACAAATTGGGTCACCTTCACCAAGAGTTTTGTCTCTTATCAAATGGGATATTGATTAAAAATTGATCTTACCTACACTATGAGTGTATTATTATGGATCTTAGTAACTCCATTAAGGATGGAAATTCTAATTCTTGTAAGGATAGACTGTGTCGGGCTATAGGGGGGAGACTTATAACTCAAACTACGAATTTCTCATCCCCTATGAGATATGATGGCTCAAATATTCATTAGGACTATACCACTATGGAAAATGAGTGAAATATTAAAAAAACCACTGTGGTTATGTTGATTATATTATTGGAATCCAATAATATGAGCTTATTAATATATCAAGGAAATTATATTTTTTATAGGATAATAGTTTGTAATGTTAATAATTGAGTGATGGGGTATATTTTTATATTACTAGCACAAAAGATACCATTGGATGTTGTGTATCCTAAGGTGGTTCCTTGTAGTTTTAGGATTTATAGGTTTGGGTCTATTGATCCTTATAGTAATATTTGTGTGTATGAAAACCCAACAACCCCCAATCCAGTTTTTGATAATGAGGGATGATAAACTATTTGGAATAGGGTGAGGAAATAATAGTTATATATTACAAGATCATTTACTGGGCATGTAATCAAAGCATTAGAATAATTGGAAAGTTCATTTTCCACTAATTTAGACTACGACCATGAGGATCTATCCCTGGTTCAGTAATATACATAATAATAGGAACTTTTGAAGGATTATTTTCAAATAGAATCCATAATGAACAAAAGTATATATAGATTTTTAAAATTAACTAGCTAACATGGAGAGGAAATTAATTGAGACAATGATTATTCATGTATTTATAAAGAAATAAGGAATCAATAAATAGTAAACCAATCTAGCATAATATAACATAAGAGAGTTATAGTTATTTGGGTGGAGGACATAAAAAGTTTTAAAGCCGATCAAATATGAAGTTTTGAGGATCCAACTAAAGCTTTCAATCAGGATATAAATCTTTAGAATTATGTACTCAAGGGAAATATTCTAGAAATTTAGGGTATTGTAAATCAAGAATTCCCATTTCCCATACATTTTAATGAAATGATGAAATCAAAATATGGTAAATATGGAAAGGCTATTTTTTTATAATTTATAGTGGTTAATAACATTGATCAAGATTTATCATTGGAGAATCTAGAAAAAATATAGAATGCAGGTGACATTCAATGCAATAATTGAGAACTATATCCTTGGTAACTTAAGAAAATTTATTTTCTCATTATTAAATTAGAACTTAATCTATATTTTTTTCTAAAATTTTGGTTTTAGGAAACATCATAGATGATCTATAAAATTATAATGGGAAGCAACATCCAAACCTTGACATCAAGAATCTCGATATGAATTTTGAGATCCTATCTTTTGGGTGAAAATATAATTTGATTTTTTGGGAGTTCAATTTATCTAAATAGGACACTATGTTTTCTTTTTTATTTTGTGTATTGAATCTTTGTGTTTTTTGTTTTAGGTTTCCCCCTCAACTATTAAAATGGGTTTTTTAAAATCCAAATAAAAAAAGGACTTAAATTAATGAATTAAATGTATGCTTCATGCCAAACATAAGTGTCTCAAACATGGTGAATTCTACAGATGATTCATAATGGATTTCTAAGTGATATATGTAAGGATCTTTGTGCTTGATATATAAGACTTTTAGAGTTTTCCAAAATATAATTTTAAAAGAAAAATTTCTATATGTTTTCTCGAATATTAATATGTAGTTGAAATTATAGAAACATTGTAAGGATGGTATTTTTTACATTTAAATTAGAAAAAAATTCTGTACTTATTATTTCTCAAATGTATGAATAATAAGAGACTGAGATATTCTTCTAAAAACATTATCCTTTTTAATCATCCTTGACATATGATGATTAAATGTGGGTTTCTACATCATTTAACCTATTGAGCATTGTTTTTATTTGATTATTTTTCTTACTATCTCTCCATTAATTTCGGATTCATTAAACTATAGATTATTAACAGTCCGACCAGGACATAGGGGAATCATAAAATTTTGAATGGGAATTTATTTAAACTCACTAAAGGGGATTTCAATAGTTTTAACAAGGTGTGTTTCATGTCGTTTCGTTGAAGAAGGTTTTTTCTTTAATTTATTCATATTTTTTCACCTATTTAGGTAGAATTTATAGATGAGTTGAAAGGATAAATTTGATGTTCTATGTGTTATAAGTATGAGTGGATTCTGAAGGTGGTATGTACCCCATTTCTTGGGGTTTATTCCCTGAAATATTCCATGGTGATTGATTCTATAATTATTTAGTAATTATTATTAATGGAATTAATATTTTTTAGAAATGGATTAATAATATGTTTTTTATAATTGATTATATAGCTCTTTAATATAATTGGTCCTTCAGTGGTTTTGAGATGGGAGATTGAGCTTGGATGAGATTATCTAATGGGGTTTGAGCTTTGATGAATGAAAAACCACTATGTAAGGTAGGTGATCCCAAAATATTCCCCAATGTTCATAAAACATTTTATATAATATGTGATATGCAGTATCACCATATCTATATTATCATACTTAGAATAAAGCTGAATTGTCCCCTTTAAATTCCCCAAGTGTACAATGAATATTCCTTGGGCCATAATGGACGTATTAACAGTAGTTTTGGGCCACAATAAATAATGGTCCTGAGATATACCATAAATATATATTATGGAAATTTGGGATTACATATAGTAAGAAACTTCTTAGATGAATGTGATTGTGGTGATTTTAAAAAATATATTTTCTCTAAATTAATTCTATATTCAAAATAATATTTCACACATGGCATATAACTAAAATTATCCATGAAATAATAGATGGGTATTATTAATTTTATTTAATAATAATAGAACATATATGAAATATAAATATTAAAATCAATTTTAAATGTATTGAAAATAGAATTAAGAACACTTAAATTTTTAAGAGGTATTTTTTCAATAAAATCTTCATTTCATAGTATATTATATTTTATTTTTAAAATTTAATTTAAAATTTTGATAATTTTAATTTGGAAAATTAACGTTACCATTAAATTAAAATTTTAAAAAATATATTACAGGGAGATTGATATTTTTTTCAAATATAATTTCTTATATGCTAAGTAGTGAAATAATATAGATTTGACTAAAATTATATCATTTAAGAAGTTATAATAATATAATTAAGGATGATTTATTAAATAATAATTTTTTTAAATATATATTTATATAATTTATAAATTCTATTTTGAATTTATAGAACTCTTGTTTGAATTTGTGGGAAAATAAGATGGCTTGACCACTTAAAACAGTTTTTATTTGGGTATATAAAAAATTACTTTTCATAACTTGAAGAAATTTTGTTCAAAATTATGGTTTCAATATTTTATATGAATATTTTTATATTACCTAATAATTTAAATTTCATTTTTTGGCCTAAATACATGATTACTGGGAGTAAATTAAATTTCTGTGATACTAGTAAAATTATCATTTTCGTAGACATAATATATAACACTTTTTTTTATTTTTATCAACTCATATAAATAAATATATTATAAATAATAAAATCAATAAAATTAGATAACCCATTTATAAATTTAATAACATTAAATCAATTAGAAATAAATACTATATAATATTTTGAAAACAACATGATGAAAGTTGTATTTTTTAGAAAAAATAGATTTTCTATATAATAAATATTATCATTTATTCTTAATTTCATGAAGGACATTATATTTTTATTTATTCTTGGATAATACCATTTTTAAATAAGGTGAGAGGGAACCCATATTTAACCAATATGACATATGTTATAAGGCCCAATATATGGTCCAAAGTCCCAAATATTTTACACACATGGAACTGCCCCTCCCAAAACTTTTCACCAATGATTGAACCTGGCTCCCCACATCACATAGTTTATCAACTATAATTTCCTCATGATGATCTAAAATATTCTTTTTCTGCGGGTGGTAACCCTAGCCTCCAAATATTCTAATTCGGTTAACTCTACTAGTTACTGTTACTACTCTGATTACTCTTATGGGGTTTGATCCCTTATTG
Source organism: Viscum album (assembly GCA_963277665.1). Lineage (NCBI taxonomy): Eukaryota > Viridiplantae > Streptophyta > Magnoliopsida > Santalales > Viscaceae > Viscum > Viscum album. The sequence continues at coordinate 165,941,478 of OY728167.1, forward strand.
GATGATCACATTACATAGCCTAGAGGCCTGGTGGCCCAAAATCCATTGATGGACCAATGTACCTACTATATCATCAAGTCCAATGACTATGTCCCTTCCCGTATCATGTATGTGTCACCACCTCCCAGTTTATCAATATTTCACTAAAAGTGAAGAAATATAATAATAAATTACATAAAACATATTTAAATAATTTTTAAAAATTCATATTTTAGGATTTCATGACCCAATATCACACAAAACATAATTATTCCCCACTTTGGGAGTATTTTTCCCCTAAATAGTGCCATGTAATTCTTGAAAAGTAATGAGTGCTTCCAAAATTACCCATATATGTACTTATAAAATAAGATCAAATAGAAAACACCTTGATAAAACTATTACCTATAATTACATAATAAAAATATTTAGTTTTTGTCATATTATAGTCACAATGAACTTTAGTAATCCTACAGTCTCAATTATTTTTCCTAAGGAATCCATTTATGATTATATTTCCAACATAAATCCCATGTTATCAATGTGAGTAGTTCTTACGTGTTAATATTTTCTTCTTAATCATCCTCTTTAAAAACATTTTCAAACCACCATAATATAACTAAATAATTATTTTGAAATAATTAAATGTTATTATATTAATTTATATACCATTATTAAATCCTTTACATCAACTACGAATAAATAAAACAACATCGACCATGTGTTTGTGTGAACTCCGGACTCCATGAAGTGATGTGGATCATTTTTCATCACCACTACTCATGGATGGTAAAAGGGATGAATTTAATGAATTAATATATTTATTATTTCACAAGTTTGATACTTAAATTATAATCTATTATATTCCTTCATTACATACCATTCATTGAGAAATATAAATGTTAATTGTTCGTACGTGTGAACAATCGCCTCTACGAATGATTAATTTCGTTTTCCATTTCCACCCTTTATGGATGGTTAACAAAATTATTTAATAAATATATATGATATTTAAGACAATTTCAACCTAATTTAAAATATATTTTATGATTATATAAAAATAATTATTCACTTATAAAATCATTATTACACGCTCTCGTTTTGGTTAGTTTTACACCCTAAATGGATTGTGTTATAAACTTTATATCATGAATGATTAAAGATAGTTATATAATGAAATAATAATGTAATAATTATTTTTTTAATGATTATGGAATGTTTCTATTAATATTTAACATATTTATTGGTATATCCCATTTCTATCCATAAACACATCGAAACTAGTACATCGGGCTATCTATTTTCACGAAACTATATACATGGATTTAAACAAATTAAAATGAGACATTATAAATTATTCAAAATTGGGTTAATAAATTTGAAATAATATTTTTATAATTAAATTTGAACCTAAAATTAATAATCGACCTTATAATCATAGTACTTGTATGAAACAAACAATAATAAAATTATAACACTTAATGATGAAAATAACTGCAACTAAATAATATATTTGTGATAGATAATTATAAATGATGAATATAAAATGATGATATATTTTAAAAATAATCGTAAGTAATTGATTAAGATATTAATGTTTTTTATAAATGGTGTATGAAAAATGATCATGTAAACAAGAATACCAGTTAAAGGTTATTTTTTATATTTTAAATTCTATGAGCCATGTTTTATATTTCACACCATCGTTTCTTTTATACTGTTTATTCACTACCCTATATTATTTATGTATAATAAATGTTTTTAATTTCAGGATATTTTATTTATTTATCTGATGGAATGATTCTTTTATTATTTTTATTATTATATAACTTTTATAATAATGGCTTTTCTTCAATCTCGGTTATAAATTGGGATCATTTTTTAATGATAAACCATATGGTGAATTTTTATGCTATTTCTCTCTAAAAACACTTCATTTTCATAAAATATAGATTTTATTGTAGTTTTACATGTCTTAAAAATATTTAATTTTCTCCATGGCTCATATTCTACCCATTTTAAGATTAACTAGAATCACCTCTTCTTTTCTGTAAGGTGTTATTCTATTCAATGTCCTTGTTCATTGAATGATATTTTAAATGTTATTGTTTATGACTAAATTATTGATTATATTTTATTTATTATATTTTAATGTTATTTAAGAAGTATTTAAATTTTTTTAATGATTTCCATATGTTTCATTTTAGGCATGTTTGAAAAGAATCTATTTTAAAAGTTTCCATGTGAATATATATTTCCGTTATTTTTTTATTTTTATAAAAAATCCTCTCTAAATTATCATAGTTTCAAAAATAAATCCTTATTAACTTAGTTTAATAAATTATATATGTTTGAATAAATTTTTTTTAGAATGTAATGGTATTTTTTTTATTTTCAATACAATTTTCCAAATTCTCATAAACATTGTTTTTCAAAAATATCATTTTATATTGACATTTTATTTATTAATAAACAAGTCTATTCAAATTATTTAATCCATATTATTTTCATGGATGGATTATATTGCTTTATTATCTATGGGAGGAATGATCCATCAATTCCTTTTTCATTCCTAATTATCCACTCTCTTCAATCATGAGTTCTCATCCAATGTGTTTCCCTTATAAACACGAAAAAATTGATTCTGTTGATTGAATGGTGTTCAAATAGATACAATACATCAATATATTGGATAACTTATTGATTAAACCATATAAATGTTTTTTATACATTGAAAATACCATAGACCATTTCATCTAAATTGGTGGGTATTTCCACAGAATGTTACAAAGTGTCTTTGAATACTGATTTATTTGACCTCAAATTATCATTTAATGGTTATTCTATGAATGAATTTTTTGGATCCCCAGTCCCTTGAATTCACTATCACACTTGGTGTTTCCCTCTCTTAGTGTTTTTTATCACTTCATTGATGGCGATGTTCTCTCTCTAGGACTTATTCTCCATTTTTCAATGTCTCTCGTCTAGGGGTCTCCTCTTATATATCGTTAAATCTTTGGGCATATGTATCATTCTTTTGGGGATTCGATTGTGTTCCAAAACTACTATGTCAACCAACTCTACCATGATGGACCCCATTTTTTGGGGGTTTTTCAATGTTCTCCATGGTGGTTTGGGATTTTATGTTGGTTCTGATCAGTTTTTATTTCTTAATTTGGTGTTGGAACATGTTGGGGTTCTTCAGTTCTCTATATAGTTGTAGATTATTGTTGAGCCGCCTATCTAGTTAAAACTATACTCTTTCTCTCATATATGTTTTATTAAGCTCCATTTTGGGCTAATTTAGTGGATTTCAGGGTTGTTTTGGGATGTGTTGGTGAAACAAATGGTTTTTTATGAAATATTTTCTTTAATTAACTTTTCTTCAAAAGTTTTCAATGCAGGCAATCATGGGTTTAAATGAACAATGAGATTCTATTAGTATAAAAATATAATTTTAGCCTATCTATTTTGTTAGTGAGAATAAATATAACTAACTTATGAAAATGTATGGTGAATTAATTAGCTACAAATTATTTAGGAATAATATAAATTAATTTCATATTTGATTATTTTATTACTAAATTATGTGTAGTACTATAATTAAATGGATTTAAAGAAATATATATGTTATATAATTAGTAAAATATTTCTCATATTTATCCGATAGTTATTTTTTTTCATTAGGTACGAAAAAACCAATTTTATGTATAAAAACCTATATTTTTTAAAATGGTAATTTATCACCTTTTGATGGAGAAACATTTTAAAAGAAAAAATTTTAAACATTAATTATATTTTATATTACAACATAATATATTATCTGGATGTGGGATATAAATATTTACTTTGCATTATTATTTTTTATTTTCTGATGACTGTCATGTTTTCATAAATAGAAAATACATAATAAATTTTAATTAGAAACAAATTTTTTCATTGAAATAATTTTTATTGTGAACTTATATTATTTAATGGTTTCAATGCACAAATAAAATATATTTTTATCATTAAATATATGTTATGCCATTAGAAGTAATTTTAAATTTAATTATAATGTAAAAACCATTCAAACTTTTGCAATGTTTTAACTTTAAAAACTTATTCTCTATTTCCAAAAAGCTGATTAATTTTAAATTAATTATTGTAACTTCTGTGATTTTATTTTTTAAAATGGATTCCATATTTCTAATAAATGATTCCAAACCATATAAATAGATTTTTTTTATTTTTGTCTTTATAAATAGTATCTTCGGTAGTTTTATTGATATGTTAAAATGGTAAATCAGATAATTAAGGATAGAAATAATATTATGAAATTACACAAACAATTGTCCAAATATCATTGGATGACTGTTTTTTGACCTAAATAATCCTTTTGTCTAAATGGAGTCCTTTATAAGCCACTTGGCTGATATTAGAACATTTAATTTATTTTATTTAAAGAAAATTTAAATATTCCTTACTCAAATTTTAATAAATATATCAATTTTTAATATAATATTATATTATAGATAAATACTATTTTAATTACCAATTTTAAAGATAAAATTATTTTCATTATGATGATAATTTCTTTTCAATTTTGAGGATATAAATAATATTCTTAATGTATTATACTTTAATGATGCTGAAATTATTTAATTTACTAGAAAAAATTTAAATAATAATTATTAAAATATAATAACCATTTAAAGAAACAAAAACGTGAAAAAATCATATTGGTCGATTATATATAGACCATAACCATCCAAGGGTCCATTTATTTTCCATTTAGATCCTTATAAAAGATATTATGAAACATATATTATTTTCGTTAATGTGTTGATAAACTTGTGACAATTATATTTTAATAAATATAACATTTTTATAATGGATTATATAGGATATATATTTGATTATAAGTATTCTTATTAAATATATATAATTTACCATTTTCATAGTATTTTGTTAATTCTTCTTCAACATGTATTCAAATTAAATAATTACACTAAACTGTTGTATTAATTATTTTATTAAGGGAAATATCAAACAAATTTGATTAAATATATTATAATTACTATATTTTAGGATAATTTATAGGTCCAATGAATTATATAGTTTACATTGACCTCAAAATAATATAATAAATTATTTTTTTTGGTGATAACTTGTTGCCATAATATTTTCAAAAATCAATGATTTGAATAGTGTCAAAATTGACATTATTGATTGTGTATCAAAATAATGTTTTGTTAAATATTTCTAATAAATAATAATAAATTTCAAAAAATATTGAATAATTTTTATAGGTTATAAAATGTTCTACTTTATTTATTTATGGTATAATTTACATCAAATAAGTAAATTTCTCACCCTTTTAATATATAAATAGTTGTTACCCAAGTTAAAAATAAAATGTAATAACTAAGTTTTAATTAAAATCATAAGGTTTAAATTGATTGAAATCCTGTATAAAATATATTTTATTATTTTATTACAACCATGTATTATCACACTTCTAAAATTTGGATATTTTTTAAGATTTATGGGTGGGGTTTTATAATATATTTGATTAATATTTAACGAAATCTCAAAAGTGCCCGTCACCTCAGTTATAAAAGTGAAACTCCTCTGTCACCCCTTCACTTCCATATGGGACATCAAGCTCGGCCATCCCCTGACCATTTCCTTTCTCAAATTACCTAGTTAAATTCAAGTTTTTTTTGGTATTTTTAAAATACTGACTCTATTTATTTGAGAGAAGATTTAGAGGGAGCATGTCGAAGAAGATGTAATCTCTTCTACCGATTCTTTCAAAAAAGATTCTTCATCTACTTAAACACCATGAGTTATTTCATTATAAGGTGATAAATCAAATAATATATATATATATATATAGATGTTATTATGATTATAAATTGACAATAATCTAACTTCCATCCACCCAACAAAAAATGAAATGACCACACGAGCGTACGTTCGACTTACCATCTCCACAACATGGTGTAATATGTTTTTCACCACCACCTTACATGGATCGGTATAATTATGGAAATAATATTTATATATGATTGTTATAAAATTATATTTATTCAATAATATTATACACCATCCTCTTCAATACCGTTAAACAATTAAGGGAATGATATTGTCGCTCGTAAGTACATACAACCTACCGTCTCCAAGATGAGATGCAATAACTTCTATAAGATCATTATTAAATCATGATTATAAAAATTAATTGAATGAATAAATATAATATATATTATAATAATATAATTATTTAAATGATATAACTATATCATAAGAATATCAAAAAGAACCTATCCGACAAAACATTCATAACAAAATAAAGAATTCAGCACCCGCTGGATGAGTAATAATGTTACTAACAAAATAATGATAATATAATCATATATGTTATCAAATAAATTAATATTACTCTAAAATAATTCAATTAAATTATTTAAATCCTTATACATAAGTTTTTAATACATACAATGTAAATCAGACCAAAATTAAGGGATAATTTCCCAATTTCATTATTATCCGAGATTGTTTATATCTATGTATTTACTAGGTTATATACACGATCCAAATCCATGATTCATAATTAATTATTCAAAAATATTATATATATTCTTCTAAAATAATTTAGAGTCAATTTTAACCATTGGTAAATTTTATTTAATAGGTATGAAATGAATCTATTTTGTTTTTGATGTGTGGTACTTATTGACTCTTCCAGAAAAAGTATGAGGAAAATGTTTTTTAACTTATACGAAAAGAAAGGATTTTTTTGTTTACATAAAACATTTTTTCCATGAATTTTCCTCTACACGATTTAACATTTATTTTGAAATAAAATATTTTCTATTAAAATTTCATGACATTTTTAGAAAAGAACATGTTTTTGATAAGAGAGGATATTTTCAACAAAAAATAATTTCAATTATTATATCAAAATTATTTTCTATATAAGAATGGAATTATTTAATAGGGTTAGGTTTCTAGTATGATATCATTAATGTTAATATGGTTTTGGTGTATTTATGAGGAAATTATATTTATGAATTACATTTGTTTTACATGGATTATGTTATTGTGTGTAAAGAAACATTTTTTATTCCGTAGGTTAAGATGAATGATTTATGTTATTGTGAAAAACATAAAATAAATTCATCAGAAGAAGTGTGAGAACTATATTTACCAAAACTAACTTGGGTAAATATTTATATCTCATGAGATAGACATGGTTGGAACTGGAAATGATCTCAGATCAGTAGTACATGGCAGTAATGAGGAGTCAACTTAGTTTAGTAGTGGACTTTGTCTGCTATGATGGTCATGGAAATGAGCCCAGACTAATATGAAATTACATACTATTCTTATGTCTATGCCAAAAAAAATTCATGTAATATGTTATAAATTTTGGGATTATGTTAATTGATTATCATGAACTTTAATGACGTATTCCATGGAATGATACCACGATCATTCATATACAAGATAAGATTTTCCAATGTTATGTTCCTATGTCTTATTTTTTTTAATATGATTGATATATTTAGTTTTTACCTTTACTAAGCATATGAGCTCACCCTTTCATATGTTTCTTTTCACTAGGTCGTGAAGAAGGTTATTAAGTAAGATATGTCAAATAGGGGTCTAATAATGATGAAATAAGTTAGTGACAGTGAAGATTTCTTTTGAACCAGTTGTTTATATTTCGTTGTTTCTATAGAAACTATACTATACGATCCTATCTTGGATTTTTTATATTTTTAATGAATATTCTTCAATGGTGAATTAATATCAATTTAGTAATTAATAGTTCATTATAGTTTGTATTAGAGGAAAGTTATAGTCAATCTTTGGATACAATAATGATAAAATAATAGGAAGAACCCAAAGGATGTGATGAAGTATAGGTTAAAAAATTATTACATTATAAATGATCATGAATAACCTCAGATAAAACCTAAAGTTTCCTGAATTGAAATTTTATTCATGATTATGTGTTTTTCCCATTATAGTTACTATTCCTCATACTATGCTTCTTGGTTTTAGTCAATAGATAGAACCTGGAGGAACAACATTAATGATAAATGTGATGGGAAATGTAATGGTTGTCCTCCTGAGCACCCAAATCTTATGGGAGATGTAATGGAAAATATTATATTCATGCGCACACAACTTTCTCAAGAAATGAATCATGTAGGACGTCCAAATGAGAAAAGAATGGAAATTTTTTTCTTGATTCCTCCATGAGGAAAAATACACATTCTTTCAGTGGGTCTTCTAACCCATTAGTTAAAGAACAATGGATCTATAGAACTTAAAGGATATTTTCATTTCACCAATGTTCAGAGCATGTTAATATCATCTTAGTAGTATATCTTTTGGAAATTGAAGTTGATCAATGGTGGAACTTTATAAATAATACAATGAAAATTGATGAAATTCAATCTATGTGATGGGATGAGTTCATGAACATATTTTTCATTATGTACATTCCTCGTATTCATTGAAAGAATAAGAAGAAGGAGTTTATTGAATTTAATGAAAAGGATGATGAATATTTTGGTATCAAGGAAGCAAAGATTACAAGACCTTAGAGGTACAATTCTTGAATTATTATCTAATCTAAGTGTGAAATTAATCATTTCTTTAGTGGATCAAAACCAAGTCTCTAAAGGGAATTATCCTTAAGGGACATCATTATATATGATGAAATTTTTCGATTTGATCTCAATGATGAGATATATATTTGAGTAAACCATTAGTCCTATAGGTTTGATAAAAAGAGAAAAATGTAATTTAGTGGAAAATATAAAGACCACATTGAAATGAAGATAAGTTTTCCCTTATGATCAATGTGTGGAAATAACCAAGGAAGATATTTTATTAAAGGTGCTAGAAAACAATTTATTTGTGTAAAATAATGTCATCATGTGGTTCAATGATGAAGTGATGGGAGAAATATTTCTAAGAATGGGAATATAGAAAAGGATATGCAGAATGCACCTCTTACACATCAATGTTACAAGTGGATGGATATTTGTCATTATGAAATTTAATTCCATAATATGTGGGTTATTTATGGTGATCAGTGTCATCAAACTCTTAAATCCAAAGGCAAAGGCAAGTCTCATAAAATTACTATCAGCGATGCATAGTACGATAATGATGTAGTGAATGTTATACATATCATCTACTCTAATATAGAAAATGTTTTATTTCAATCTGGATCCACCCACTATTTTATTTAAGAAGAATTTTCAAAGGTTATCTCCTAATTAATATAACAATTAGATGTTGAGTTAGTTGTGAGAACTCATAATGGAACAATGGTCTTACAAAATGTTTACAATTCTTCTCTAGTTGAAGTTTATTGTAATGTTGTTCTTGAAAATCTTTTGATCCATAATGTTGTAGAATTTGACATGATTTTTGGCATGGATTTTATTTATGTATATGGAGATCATATCAATTTCCATGGAAGGAAAGTCACATTTAATATATGGAATCAATCGTTGGTCAACTATCGATGCAAGGATCAATATGACCATAGAGTAGAAATTTCATCAATCATATGGATCCTGATTCCTATAAATGAAGGTTATTTATCTCAAATAGTTGCGGAGAAACTCAACATTTATAATACACCAATTGTACATGAGTTTGATGTTGTATTTCTAGATGAAATACCAATTCTTCCACTGAATAGTTTGGTTGAGTTTTCAATAGAACTCAAACCAGGTTCTATGCCTATTTCAAAATCACCTTATAGAATGGGACCAAATTGGATGTAGGAAATGAAATGGAAACTCTATCTGAATTGGGACAAGGGATTCATATTCCCTAGTGTTTCAGCTTGGGAAAAATTTGTTCAATTTTTTAGGAATAAATATGGTTCAATGAGGATCTTCATGAGTTATCAAGTACATAACAGGATCACACTCATGAACAAATATCCACTTCCCCGAATTGATGACATATTTTTCCATGTTAGTGGAGTTAAATAATATTCTATGATTGATCATCATTTAGAATATCCTAAAATAGGGGTTAAGAATGAGGATAGTCCAAATATATAATTCCATACAAGGAATAACCACTATGAATTTACAGTGATTCCTTTTGGTCTTAATAATTCCCCCTATATCTTAATGGATCTAATGAATACATTCTCGAGAGACTTTCTAGATCCATTATGGTAGTATTTATAGATGATATTCATTTCTATTTGAACATAAAAGATGATAATGAATATCTTATGATAATTGTTATGAAGACACTGAGAAAGGAGAATCATTTTGAAAAATTTACCAAGTTTGAATGTTGGATTCATAATGTTTCATTTTTGGGTCTCATATTCTCAAGAGAGGGGATATAGATGGATCCAGCAAAAACAGAACATATTGGAAGTTCACTGAGACAAAAAATGGTAACTGATATCCAATTTTTAATATGTTTGGAAATATATTATCAATGTTATTGAATGATCTCTCAAGTCTATCTAATCAAAAAACCATGATGGATCAAAAATTAGTAAAGTTCATGTTGATAGAGGAAAGCGAAGAGAATTTCAAAGAGCTAAAAATAATATTTTCTAGTTCACCTATTCTCACACTATGATTTAGTGGAGAATGGTTTGTGAACTATAGTGATTCATCCATGAAGTGGTTGTGTAGTGTTGTCATGAAATTATATGGTGATAAATTATGCATCATGAAAATTGAAAATTCATGAAAAGTTTTAACTAACCAATGATTTAGAGTTGGCAGTGGTGATAATTTCACTACATATATACAAGAATTATCTTCATGGTCAATGGTGTAATATTTTTACTACTCAAAAAATTTTAAATCATATTTTCACAAAAGTAGTTGAATATGAACCAATGAAGATGGCCGGAGTTGATTAATGATTATGACTGCTTAATACATTACCACAATGGGAAAGCAATCAATGTGAAAGATTCTTCGAGTCTAAAGGACCATGCTAGCCTATCCATTATCAGGATCACAAAAGATCCAATATTTATGGATTTGGAGTGAATGGATCATGAAAGTTTTACCAAAGAGGGGAAATATTATCTTTATAAAATGAATTTTCAATCATCGATATCTGTTAAGTGTAAGGAGGCACAAAAGGATGATGTAGAGATACAAAATAAGGTGTGAAATGTTCCTAAATAAAATATACATGGGGATGAAATAATATGGTTTAAGAAATATGTATGTATTCCTCTCATACCATAATTAAAAAAGGAGTATTGGATGATTCTCATTGTTGTCCATTATGATTCATCCTGGAAGCACAAAGATGTATAGGGACATGAAATATTATTATTGGTGGGAGGGCATGAAATGAGATTTTGTCTAATATGTCCCTCAATTATTAGTTTTTTAGTAAGTTAAGGATGATTGATACAATTATAAAGGGTTGTTAAAACCATCACTCATACCTGAATGGATATGGGAAAACATCACTATGGAATTTCTCACTGGCCAGACCAAAACATATAATAGACATAATTTTATATGGCTTAAAATTGATCCCCTAACAAATTTGGCACACTTCATTGTTACTATAGAGGATTTCTCTCTTGATCATCTTGACATGATATATGTAATGAATGTGGTAAGATTTAATAGAGTACCTCTTTCCATTATATCTGATTAAGATCTATGGTTTACATCAATGTTCTAGTGAAGTCTTCAACAATATCTAGATACAGAGTTATGATATAGTACTGCATATCATCCTCAGATAGACAGTCATTATATGAGAACAATTTATACTCTGGATGACATATTGAGAGCTTTCTATATGGATTTCAAAGGTGGTTAGGATCAACACCAAACTTTGGTGGAATTTTCATAAAAAATATCATTCACTATAGTATTCTAATTTCTATTTATGAATCCTTCTTTGTAATGATGTACATAAATTCAACGTGGTGGGATGAAGTTGGGGAATGAAAAATATTAGGACCTGATCTTATCGATTAAATGGTAGAAGAGGTTAGAAATATTCAACAACACATAAGAACAACTTGGAGATGACAAAAAAGTTATGCTAACAACTGAATAAAATTCCATGATATTGATGTGGGTGACAAGGTGTTTTTATGAATATCTCCCAGGAAGAGAGTAATGAGATTTGGAAAGAATGGATAGATGATCCCTTAGTATATCTGTCATTTGGAAGTTCTAAATCTTGTAGGGAAGGTAAATTACTGATTGGTGCTTCCACTGAATCTCTCTCACATCTGTGATGTGTTCTATGTATCTCTCATGAGAATGTACATACCTGATCCTTCACATGTACAAAACTCAAATTTTGTACCACTGGAGTGAGATCATTCTTTGGAAGAAAACCTGATGAATATCCTTGATCATAGTGAAACGTTCAATGAATCAAGATCACTCACTTGGTTATAGTTATATAGAGGAACCACCAATTTGAGGAAGCTATTTGGGAATATGATTATGTGATGTGAAAAAGGATTCATCATCTGTTTGTATCCATGTGATGAATTTTGAGGGTTAAATTTCGTTTAAGTGGGGTATAATATAACATTAGAATATTTTTCTGATATATTTTCTTTAAATACTTTTTTCCTCAGTAGCATACCTAGTATGAAATCATGAGTTTAAATGAACCATGAGATTACCTTTGTATAAAATGTCCATTTTTAGCAACTATTTGGTTAGAGATAATAAATATAACTAACTTATGAAAATGTATGATGATTTATCAGCTACCAATCATTTATGAAATATATAAATAGATTTAATATTTATATTTATGTATAAATAAATTTAATTAATTTCTATTAGTAGATGAAATTGATAAAATATATATTTTATATAATTAATAAAATATTTTTCATATTCATAAAAAATATATTTTGGTCTTTGGGTATGATTGAACCCTATTTTATGTATAAAAACAAAAAAATTTCAGAACAGTAATTTTACAGCATTTTAATGTCCAAAAATTTTTAATGTAAAAATTTGACATATTAATAATTTTTTATGATAAATTAAAACACTTCGTTGGAATAGGGATTTGATAATATACTTTGAATGATTTTTCAATATTTTTTTGATAGCTTTCAAGTTTTTATTAATAGTAAAAATACACTAAATTATAATTGAAAAAAATGTCTTCACTAAAAAATTTATATTGTAAATTTATATTATAGGATGATTTTAAAGTATAAAGAAGAATATATTTTCATCATTCAATATAATATATGTATTTTTCATTAAATTTATATTTAATTTTGATTTGAAAACATTTCAAACATTTCCAGTATTTAATTTTTTAACATTGTTTTTTGTTTCTGAGAACGAGTTTATTTCTAAATTAATTACAGCAACATATGTGATTTGATTTTTGAAAAATTTATTCCATATTTTAAATTAGTATGTTCAATTTATGTAAATAGCTAACTTTTATTCTTTGGTGTTAGGACTAGTAAATTTGGTATTTTTTTAATACCCTAAAAGGATTAAATCATGTAATTGGGAGTAAGAATAATATTATAAAATTACCATAACACTTTTCCTAATATCTTTGGATGCGTGTGTTTCAACCTAATTTTTTTTGTGAAAAGGGTTTCTTTTAGAAGCCACCTGGATGATATTATGACAGTTAATTTATTTTATATCAAAAAAAGTAAAATATGACTTACTCGAATTTTAATAAGTATATCATTTTTTAATATAATCTTGCACAGAAGATGAATTCAAATTTAAATACACATTTTAAATATAAAATGTTTTCATTATCATGATTATTTATTTATGATTTTTATTAAATAAATAATTTCAATAAATAATTAAACTTTAATTATTCCAAAATTATTTATTTGAAGATAAATAAATACAAAAATAATTATTAGAGTGGTAATAACCATTATAATACCAAAAAAATTGAACAAATCATATTCGTCGAATATATATCAACTATAACTATACTAAGGTTAAGTGATTGACCATTTCAAGCCTTATATAAGATATTGGGACACTTTCATTATTTTATTTAATGTGATGATAAACTTTTCACATTCATGTTTCCATACGTATAACATTTTTAATGATGGATTCTACATATGATATATTTGATTATAAGTATTCTTAAAAATTTGTGAAAATATATCATTTTCATAGTATTTTATTTTAAATTTTTATTTTAGAATGAACCATATTACACAATATAATTTTATTATTTGTTTTATAAGTATTCATTTATTGTATAATTGATATAAAATAATTAAATATTTTACACTTTTAATATTGAACTATTTATTTCCCTAGTTAAAAATTAAATAGAATAACTAAGTGTTAATTAAAAGAAAACGTTTAAATTAACAGAAAAAATTGTTTAAAATTTATTGGTTGATGAATTTACAACCCTATCTCATATCATTTTCAAAATTGGTAGATTTTTGAAGTATTTGGATTGGGATTGATTTTATATTAAATTATTTGTTTTGGAGATCCCAAAGTGACCCTCACCTAATTTATAAACGGAACCTCCACCCTCAACCCTTCACTTCACATTAACCATTAAATCTTGACCATCCCCTACCAATTTTCATATCTCAAATTCTCTATTTACATTATTGAGTTTCTGGTATTATTCGAAGATAAACTCTAGTGATTTAATAGAAGATTTAGTGGGATCACATTGAGGAAGTGGTAATATCCTCTACCGAATCATTCAAACTTTTTTCTTATTCTACATACTCTTCAAGAGTTGTTTCATTATAGGGTAATAAATCTAGTATCAGTTATATAATGATATTTTATTATGATTATGTAGGAACCATATTCCACCATTTATCCATCATATGTATAATGATATCACCACATGTGCGTATGTATGGCTTACCTTATCCACACCATAGTGTAATCTATTTTTCAACAACACCTTTTATGGAAGTGTATAATGAAGGAAATAACAATAATATAAGATTATTATAAAATGATATTGAATCTTAAGTATTATACACCATCCAATTCAATTCCATTCAACAATTAATGTAATGGTATCGTCACTTGTGATTATGTACAACCAACCGTCTCCACAATACGATGTGATTCATTCTACATTATCTTCATTGAATTATGTTTATATAAATTATTTGAATGAAAAAATTTGATATATATTATATTAATATAATTCTTTAAATGATATATCTATAACCTAGGAAGAGGAACTTGAATTTATCCGACAAAACATGAGTCTGAAAATAAAGAAGTTAACACATGATGGAGAAGTAATAATGTTTCTAACAAATGGATGATAATAAGATCATATATGATATAATAAAAATGACTATGATTCTGAAATAAGTCAATTAAATTAATTAAAACATCATAAAATATGTTCAGATACACACAATAGAAATCAGACCTAAGATAATGGGTAATTTCACAATCTCTTAATTATCTGAGATTGTTTATTTGAAAGTATTTTCAGGGGTATATTTATTTTCCATGTCCATGTTTCCAAATTATAGATTAAAAAATATTATTTAGATTATTCTATAATATTTTAGATTCAATTTTACCAAATGGAAAACTTTTATTAAATGGTATGAACGAAATCCTTATTTTTTGTTTTTGATATGAAGTACTTTTTGACTTTTTTGAAAAAAACGTATAAGGAGAATGTTTTTTTAACTTATAAATAATGAGTTGTTTTTTAAAGATTTATACAACCTTATTTCCATGAATATTACTTTATAATATTTAATTTTTATTTTCAAATGAATTGTTTTCATTCTAAATTTCTGGCCATCTTAGAAAATGTAACATTTTGGAAGAAGAAAGGACATTTTCCTCAATAATTAATATCATGTATTATACCAAAATTAATTTCAATATAAGAATGGAATTATTTAAGAAGTTTATGTTTCAAATATAATATCCTTATTTTTCCTATGTTTTTATTGTGTTTATGACATAATTATATTTATGAAATCCTTTTGTTTTACATGGGTTTTGTTATGGTTTTTAAAGAAACCCATTTTATTCCTTGATTTATGATGAATGAATTATGATGATGTCGAACACATAAGAATGATTTAATTATGAGATGTATGGGACCTATATATCCCTCAAATTAATTGGGTAAATATTTATATCTCATTATATAAACATGGTTTGAATGGGAAATGATTTTGGTTCAATAGTACATGGATGGAACGAGAAGTGAACTCGGTTCAATAATGGACTTTGGTCACTATGATGAACTTGGCGATGAGCCTTGATTAATATGAAATTATTTTATATTATTTTGTGTATTCCAAAAATTTCATTTCTTATGTTATGACTTTTGGGATTACTTTAATTAATTCTTATCATCATTTATGATTTATCACATGGCATGATATTAGGATATCTCATATGAAGGATAAGATTTTCAAATGTTATGATCATATATATTATAATTTTTATATGACTGGTATCTCCCTTGTTTAAGCTTATAAAGAATATCAAATCACCATTTCATATGTTTCTTTTTCCAATTTCATGATAAATTTTATTATGTAAGATATGTCAAAATAGGTTATAGGTTTGACAAAATAATTGGGAGAAAAAGAAGATATCTTATGGAACAGTTGTTTATGTTTCCCGGTTTCTAAAGACACTATTTCTATACAGTCCTATTATGGATTTGTCATATTATTTAATGAATATTAATAAATTAATACGTAATATCTATGTATGTAAATTATGGGTAATTATAGTTGGTTATCCATTCATCAGTGTTCTTAGAGTCATTACCCCAATGTTTTCTTATTAATCCATAGGGATTATTTCTCCCTAGATCTTACGGTTTTGTTTTGATGTTTTTATCTTTAATCCACAATTATAATGATTTTTTTTGGAGAAGTCGTTTATAAGAATTTACTATAGGATTTTTTATAGTTCTTTTCGATAAGTTTTGAATAATTATCAGTTTGGGTTAGTCATCGTCTATAATGAGATACTTTAGATTTCTGGTCATGAGTCTAATGTGTTTGATGTTGATGATGGTGGTCTATGTTTTATATAAGGTGGACCCCTAGATGGGATGATATTTCAATGAATGTGTGGCTCATTTTCGAGAACTTCGTCTTCTTACCTGTTCACTGGAGTCAATGTCCATCACTCCCTTCTATGTCAATCTGGTGCGATGGTTCAAAATGAGGTTTTGAGAGGTGTTGTTTGAGTGGTCGATGAAATTTCAAGAGGCGCAAATGTAGTGGGATTTTTTTTCAATTCGATATTATTATTTTGTCCAATGGTTCCATTCTGTAGGATTCATTTTTCCTATTCTAGTTGGTCTAAAATCTTTCAGTTGTTCATTCTAGTTCGACATAGATGATGGTGAATGTTGTCGTTTCTAGTTTCCAGTGAGCATGTTTTTTTCTGTTGGTATTGGTAGCACCCATTGGTGTAGATGATTATGGTTACATTATGATGGGGCCGATTGTATAATTGATAATGTACAATCGATGGGAAATACCCCATTATAGTAAGTGGATCACAGATCATAAATATTGGTCCCAAGGTGGAATGTGCTACTAAGATCGAAGTGAAATTTCAAATTTTGAATTTTTAGATTTGGTTGAATTCTCTTTTGAATTTTGAATTCAGATTCTTAGTTTTGTTGTATTAGAAATTTGGAATGTGTGGTTCCAACTAACCATTAATGTGGATTTTAGAGAATACAAAAAATGTATTTGATGGATTAGTATGGAAAAAATTATGAATTATTCCATTATATGAATTTATTTGAAAAATATATATAACCAATTTTCGTTCCATGGGTTTCTTATGATGTGATGAATGAAACCCATTTCATCCCCTGGACTCATTATGAAATGATGATAGATTTATTTTATGTGGATCATATATATATGGATGAATAATTTATAGGGTCCCACATCACCCTTAAATGATTTTGTTAAAAATTTATATCTCATGAT
This sequence comes from Viscum album, assembly GCA_963277665.1. Classification (NCBI taxonomy): domain Eukaryota; kingdom Viridiplantae; phylum Streptophyta; class Magnoliopsida; order Santalales; family Viscaceae; genus Viscum; species Viscum album. Next base: position 165,959,440 of record OY728167.1, read on the forward strand.
ACATGTATAAATGCAGAAAATTTAGTATATCATAATATTGGGTCCATGTATGTGACTCGAAAGGTTATTGTTTCCTATAATATTGTATGTTACACATATTTAAGGTATCTTGATGTTCACACTCATTGATATTGTTTATTGACCAATGTTTTCCCACTCTTTTGATCCAAGCATTTTTTCTTATGAAATGACTCTTGATTTTTGATCTATGTATAGTTGGTTATTACTCTGTTATGTTTGTTTTATACACCCTGATTATAACAACATTCTTGTATTATCTTCACATATGATATTTTATTATTATATCTATTATTTACCCTTAATGATAATTTTTCACGCCTTTTTATTTTTCCATTTCCTCAGTTTATAAAGATGAGGTTCATTTTTTAGATGTCTATAAGAGATTGTAGTCAGTTTAAATTATCGTAAAATTTTAACAATTATCTTTAAATAAGTTCCTTTTCTTGATGATGATAATTCAAAATATCATTCAAATAATTGGATAGTGCGATGATTATGTGATGTAATGTTTTTATTATTGAATGATTTGTACGTTATTTTGGGATATCTCACATGGTACAAAATCATATGCATAAAGAATGTGCTTTTAGCATTGGAACTGGGAGTATAGGTATTGGGAAAACCATTTACCATTAGGGTAGGGTTTAGTTATTTTTGCGGATTTTTTAGTAATTTTTTTTGGATTATAATTGATGAACATTAGTGAAAACCCCTGGAATAATTATATGAGAGAAGTATAATTTTATTATAACATACATAATATTGTTAAAGTAGAGAGTGTGTAGTTTTTGATAAATTACATCTCAGTCATGATACTATCATGTGGATATGGATGTGGAATATATGAACCTAGGGTCTGAAAAACTTATAATGGATGGTTTAATATCAATTTGAACTGCAATCGATACATGATAAGTGTGCCTAATACTACACCCCATTATATATACTCCCAAAGCATATAGATAAAGAAATTCATATTCTATTTGTGAACTATTACAATGTATTTTAAAATATTATCATTATATAACCAAATAGTAAAATAAACATGGATAACATTGATTAATGTATATAAATTCTTCAGTTAAGATATAAATTAATTGTTGTGGCTTGTTATAGATAAAGGATAAGTTGAATTTTGAGAGAGCATATTTACATTATTTATGGGTTCAGAATTTTATAAGAATGTTCCGGATGATTTTGGGATTATTATTTATGGAATTATGTTATGAATTATGAGGGATCCCAATATATATAATTCTATATTGCGTTAATAATGATCTAGGTTGTATAGAAAGATAATATGAAATTTATAAAGGTTAATACATTTTAGGTTGAATTTTCTAGGTCATTATTTTACAATAGTTCTCTTATGGTGTTAATTTTAAATCACTATTGTCCAATAATTTTGGGTTTTGTAATTTTTGAATCCTGTTGGAACCAATTTTACAATCGATTCAATATATAATGTAACGATTTACCTGATGTGGAACCTATTGGGATATGATCTGGAGTATGAAATTTTATTATTATGACAAACATGCTATCAAGAATTATTATTAATGATATTTATGTAGTTTAATTTATAATCACACTAAATAAGAGAACTATGGAGTCCCATGGATGTTCAGGTGAAAATGGTAATTTATGAAATAATATTTATTCTCATTCTTTTCATAAATGTGGGATTAGACACTGAAGGGGAATGTCTCAATGGAACTAAAAGTTGTTTGATCTATGGTAAAGAGGGGAATAAAGCAAAAATTTGGGGACAAATGAATATATCAATTGATAATATGGAAACAAATAATGCAATTCCTAAGGATCTACTATCAATTTGATATTTTATATATATGGAATTGTGGAAATATTAAAACTAGTGCACTAATCCATATAATTAATATTTAAATCAACAAAACAAACTCATAGACCATAAGAATATAGAAAAAATTATTAAAATACTCCAATGTATGTGCATATTGAAAATTTAGTGGTTGTATGTAAACTTCATTCATTCAATATTTGAACATGTTTTATTTGAATAGTGATAATTATATTTTTCTAGGTATAAGCACCTAGACCATATGGTATCATTATGGAATTTATTGTATATTAATATTTTTTATTATTTGGGAGATTATAATTAATGAAATTCCTATTATCCTTCATCTATAATTTTTTGCTGTGATTTTGGATGTATATTTTCTATCACCACATATAACCCAGATTGATTAATGAAATAGGGAAATGAAATTCCTTGTCAAAAAACAACCAGTGATCATCTACCATTAAATGATGACTTTATTCTCTATTTTAAAATAAATTCTATTATAGGATTCATTATCAACAATAATGAGGGATTCATATCATAAATAATTAGGGAAAACTCCATATCAACATTAAGAACATTTTATGGAAAATGGCATGTTCCTTAAGTTTGTAAGGATGACATTTTTCAAGAAAGTATACATTGAGTCATTATAATATTTCATATACCCTTATATGTTATTCATTTATATGTGATAAATATAATTATGAGATTGAAATTTTTTTAATGGGGAATAATGTATCACCCTGATGCTTTGAAAAATATTTTTTTCATGAAATTAATAATATGGTAAAAATATTATTTCACACACTACACTGAACTAAAAAACTCATCCAATATTAGTTTAATATTAAAAATAAAATTTAATAATGATGAAACTAGTAAAAATTAAAAACATTTTAATGAATTATAAATTCAAGGAAAATATAATTAAGAACACCAAAATTCTTAAAAGTAATTTTTTAACAAATTGAGTTATTTTCTCTATGTTTTATTTTATTTTTATAAATAAATTTTATATTTTTAGATTTAATATTTTTTTAAAATAACTAATTTTTATATTTCTTCTTGTTAAAATTAAATTTGGTTAAAATATGGATATTTTTCTTGAATAAACTAGTTTATGGTAAATAGTGAAAAATAATGATTTTTCTAATACCATCGCTTTTATGACATTTTGAGAACATAATGATGACATAAACATCATTAAATCCAATTTAATATAAAAAATATAATTATACTTTTTTAATAATACTATTTTTATTTTTTAAAAACCATGTTAAATGTTTTAGAAAAATATATAAATTTATACAATTTTTATTCATTTTCTTATATTAGAAATTATGTTTTCTTCATTATAGAAATTAAGTGTATAAAACTTATTTCATATTTTATAAGAACATTTAGATATTATATAATATGGATAATTTTATTTTCCATCATAAAAATAATATTATTAATATTAATGTTAATTACTGTGATACTAGAACACCTATAATTTTCAAAGACATGATTTATTGACATTCTGTATTTTTTAAATAAAAAATTAAACTAGTCTCATATTAACAATGACACTAAAATAATTTTCAAAATTATATTAAATATTTTAATAATAATGAAAATTCTAATCAATATTACATAAAATTAACAACACATTATAGTAAAAATAATATTTTTTTAAAAAAAATTTTCTTAAATATTATTTATTTTAAATTAATTATATTTTTATCTTATTTGGAAATTGATTTATATTATGTTGATATTAAATTTATTTTTATAACACCTAATAATTTTTATTATTTTTTAACTTATATTTTAGTAAACTATAAATTACTTAGCTAAAAACTACTAACCATGTTAAAAGACAAAATTATATCGTGAAACAAAATATAATGGTAAATGACTTCAAATATGTCTAAAACCTGCATCAAAATTCATGTCTTTAGATTTATCATTCAAATATAACCCAAAATCATTATTTCTAACTTTTTGAGGCATTGACCTCTGATTAGTGGTCTACAATTATTGAAATGGAATTGGAACTTCCAAAATTACCTTTCTATTCACTTTAAAAAGTGGATCACTTCCACCACTTCATGACACACCAATTCCACTAAATTTGATGCTAAAACGATTAATTATTTCTAATAATAGAATCCATTAACACATTCATTATCCTCTAGTATAAATAAGTTATCGTAAGGCCTCAATTTCAATGGATATTTCCCAGAGAAATATCAGGTTGTCAATGTGAATATTTCTTACTCCTTAATAATTTATTCTAAATATTCCTCATCTTAAAAATTTATATCCACACAAAAATAATTACATATTTATTATTTATACACTGAATTTTTTATATTAATAGATCAAATATTATTCAATCATCACCAAACACACAGAAATATAAAAAAATATATCCATTGTGCGTACGTGTGGAATACCGCTTCCTCGATGTGATGTTGTTCGTTTTTCATCACGGTGTTGTAGAGTTGGAAACAAGGATGGATTTAATGAATTAATATTTTTATTATATAATAATTTTTATTCTTAAATTACTATTTATCATATATATTCCTTTCATTTCATTCATTGAGAAATTGAAATTTTATGAGTGCATACTTGCGGACAACTACCTTCATGAATGAGGAATTTCATATGTCACCAACACCCATCATGGAAGTCAATATCAATTAATTTAATGAATATATATGATATTTATGAAATTTTTAATCCTTTAGTAATGTAATATTATCATTAAATTGAATGAATTTTACTCATTAAATTGTTATAACACGCTCTAATTTGGGTTGGTTTTACTACATGCTTGAATGATGTTAAAATGATTATATGCTGAATTTTTAAGGGATACATAATAATGATAATATCATTTTATAATTTTTTTTTAATATGTTTTTTTTATTATGATAAAAATTATTAATATTTAATATATATAATAATATATCTATGTTCGATCATTAACCATGCTTAAACTAGTTCATCATGATTTTGATTTTTGAAAAAATATATCAATGCCATTCACCAAATGAAAATGGGTCTTGAAAAATAATTGAAAAAACATTATTATTCACACTTGAATAAATTATTAATATTTAACTTTGAACTAATTTGTTTTAATAAAACCCTTCAATTAGGTAAATCAATAATCTAATAATCCAAACTTCTGACCCCTGGTAATGAAAATAAACAATAAAAAAATAAAATATTTTGTAATATATGATTATAAATAAAGATTATAAATGCTTAATTTATTTGAGGTTTTTTATTATAATTCTTTAAACAAGTTATTTTCATTACATAAGTGGTTAGATCAGTGATCATGTAAGCAAAAATACAAGGTATGAGTCATTTTTCTATATTTTCAATTCCATGAGACATGTTTGACATAATGCACAAATATTTACTTTATGTGGAGTATTCACTATGATATTAACTTCATGTATGATGGATATATTTAATTTCAGATATTTTAGTTTATATTCTTGGTTACTCTCTTATGTTTTGTAATTCATACATTATTATTACCAAAAGGTTTTATTCTTCAATCACAAATTCAAATAAAAAGTTTTTATAAGTTAATCCATAAAGAGAATGTAACATCCCAGGTAAATGAAGAATAAGAAATATTTCATATTTATTAATATTTTTGAATTAAATATTAATTTTACCTTAAAGGGGTTTCTATGTTTGATAGTGTACCCGATACACAACAAAGAGTTTCTTTGGAATCTTACGTTGCACACTAATAATATAATATTATTATTTTAAATGGTAGTTAACTCCTAGCCATTGTATTAGCGAGAATGAATGAATCAAACTACAATATGATTATACTTATTTGTTAAATTTATTTACATTTATCAAATAAAAGTTAGTGGCTTAAAATATGAATTAATCTAATTTTAAGAAAAATTTAAATTATAAGTTTGATTTATCGCCTTTTAATGGAGAACCCTCTTTAAATATAGTTTTGGTTAAATTAATACATTCTAATTGACCAAATAAAATCCTTCTTTAGAATGGGGACATCAAATTTTACTTTGGGTTATTTTTTGGTATTTTTCTGATAAAGTTAATTTTTAATGAATAGTAAAAAATATTGTATTTTAACTAAAAAGTGCCTTTTAATCTAATTTATTAATATGGATAGATTATCCTTTTAATTGGTTTTAAAGTGAAATTAAAATATATTTTTACCATTTAATCCAATGTTGGTCATTGGAATTAATTTCACTTTGAAATTGGACATAAACAAATATCAATCTTTTGATAGTTATTGTTTCTTAAAAACACGCTATTTGTTTTGATAATAGGAATTGATTTTAAAATTAATTAATTCCAGTTCTATGTTCTGAATTTGTAAAAGTATACATAAATTTTGAATTCGGAATATCAAAAAATGCTTAGGCTGAATTTTTGGTATTTTTCATAAAACATCAATTTTTGATGAATAGTGAAACCACATAGTGGTAGTTAAAAAACTGAATTTTTCATTTAAATGAAATTTTACCATATCTGTGAATTTAATTTCGAAAATACGACATACATGGTTGTTATTAAGAATTAAAATCTGGTTCAATAAGATGAAAATAATTTTTGGTGAATAGTATCATTTGACTTTTATTTACCGCGGTTAAAGGTAAATAGGGTAATTAAATATAAAAAGAATATTATAATAATTCCAAATTACCTTAACACTTGTCCAAACCTTATTGTTTGAGTTATTAGTGACCATGGGCATCTTTGGGACGATTTTGGGACCACATTGAGCCACATGGGAGTGAAAATGACAATTTAGATTAATTAATTTTATATGAAGACAAAATTGACATTAACAAAAATCATTTAGTAATTGATTTTTATATGGTGTTATATAAGTCATATTTTTTACTATAAAAATTAATTTTAAAGCTAAAAATATTTCCTACATGATATTTTTTCTTTATAATTTTTAGACATTGAATAATTTAAATTATTTATGACACAATAATGATGCAGTATCTACATCATTAATAAATGATTAAAATAAATAAGATTATAATGATTAAAATATTATCCAAAACATGTATAATTAATATTGGATTATTTTATTTCTAAAATGAGTCATCTTATCTTTTACCTTAATGATTTTTGGGCCATTAGAAACCGAATATCATTATATAATAAAATAATGTTTTCACACATTCCTAAAGAGCCCCTCCTCTCCCTTATAAAAGAAGACCATTTCTATCCAAATCCTCACACCTCTCAAGACATTTGTCTCACCCAAACTCTGCCCAAATAAGCTCCCTACATCCCTCTCCTCCTCATAGAATCCTTATGTTAGGCAGAAGGCACTTCAAGAAGTCCTTTTGGTTCAAACCAAAGGAAGTTACCTAAATTAAAGGTAACAATTTCTCTTAATTTTTTTCTTTTATTTTACTTCTACAACCTATAAACTCCTTTTATTTCCTTTATTTTGTAACAAAACCAGTATCCTCAATATACTAGGATTTTTTTATGAGAAGTATTCGAACTACCCTTACCCACACCTCCATCTAATGGATGAAGAACATAATGTTTCTGTGGATGGAAAACTATGGTCTCATGAAACGATGATTGTTCAATTACATCTTACAACCTCTCATGGAATCCATTATGATGGAACTGTATTTATATATGATATATATTATGTTAATGATTTATTTATGCTTATGAACTTCCCAATTATATAAATCCTTTATGGTTTCCATAGTGGGTAAATACGATAATCTCATTTGAGGAAGTGTGGACTACCGCCCCCTCAAAGTGATGTGACTCGTTAATGCCTTATGTGGGATGTATAAAGAAAAGAGTTAATTATATTGTATATGATATTATACTGGAATTATAATATAACTTTGTATCATTATGATTTAATTCCATTAAAATAAGAAATAACAATGAAATTAGCGTTCATGCATACGTACGGCTTACCGTCTCCATGAACGGTGCATTTCATTTCTTATCTCCAAAAGTTATGCACTATTATAAATACATGTATATACTCGATATATATGTTATATATGATATATACATCATGATTATCATTTTGGAGATACTTGATATTTGACTACATTTACAACATGTAATTATAAGAAGTCCATTTTTGACTCAAGGGCAATATATCGACAAAACAAACGTTATTAAATTAAATGATTACACAATGCTTATATCATGGTAATAAGTGATATAAAAGGATTAATAAACTTGAAAAATCTTCTTATGCAAGTAGAAATTAACTTTAGTTTATTATTCAGGAGATTAAAGAATGAACGGGTCAATTCAGACACGAGGTAAGGGACTTCGTCTCAATATCCTTTCATTGAGGAATTTTTAGTTTTATACATGACTTTATTTTATACGGTGTATAAAACCTTTTGACTATTCATTTTATTTAAAGGGAATATTTTTATACGAAGTGTTTTACTAAATGACAAAAAGGAATTTTTTTTAACGTAAGCGGTGACAACGACCTTTCCCACACCGCGAGTATTATTTGATCTTTGGCTTCCTTAACAAGCCTGAATGTTTTTAAAAGGAAAAATAAATACCATGTACTCTTTTTACGTATTTTGATATTGAAAATAATTTTGAGAATGGATTTATGATTTCAATATCTAGAAATGATATTTTATTATTGCAATGTGGAAATTTTATCTTTCCTTTATGCTTATGTTATGTGTTATGATCATGTTATGGTTCTTGGGCATTATTTACGTATATGGGTGGTTCCATGATAAACCTAGGGCGAGTGAGCCTGAGATAGATCTCCAATGCATTGGGTAACGCGACAGAGGTTAACATGAATGTTTCTCCTAAGAGATTTAGGGAATATACTGTGATGGGTATTCCAAAGTAACTTCCTATGTAGATGTGATAGAAACAATGTAAGTATGATATGGATGCCACGAGTTACATTTATGATTTATGATTTTTATGTGTCGTTCATAAATCATATGATTTTATGATTTAAGTAAAATATTATCATGTTTTGAATGTGTTTATGAACAAATGTTTTCAATCCTTATTTTATAACCCTTACTGAGCCTTTTATGCTCATCCCATGTATTAAAATGTTTTCACATGACTAAAAGATGAATATGGTCACGGATGGGATCAAGGAAAAGTCATGCTCTCTAAAACATGGAACTATACATGACTCTTTTTTTAGAGTTTTTATTTTATGAAAAAATGGAAACTCTGTAGAAATGTCTACCTTGTATACTATTAAGATGTAATAGTTATGTACTAATTCCCTAAAACTCTAAACCTGAAAAGATCCTCAATGTGAATTATTCGTTTAATTCAATATTATGTAATGTTTAAGGCCGGGACCTTATAGTTGGTATCAGAGGTCGGTTTAGACAACTTTTGGAATTAGAATATTGTTAAATTATTGTCCAAAAATTAATTTATGTTATGATTGATGTGATATGGCATTTACATATTACCATGTTGCTTCGCTTAAGATATTTTTGTGTTCAGAATGGTTTTCCGCAGAGGAAACAGGGCAGCTATGTTGGTACGACATCAGGAGGAAGAAAACCTTCCAAATCACAACCTGAGATGGTCAGAATCGGAACTGAACAGTTTGTTGCAGTGATGGAACCGTTGACTCAGGCGATAAATGGTTGTGGTATTAATGTACGAGATCAGCCAGATCAACCACAGAGGAACATGTCAGTAGTGTAGCATTTCATGAGGCAACATCCCCCATCATTAAGTGGATAATATGACCCTGTGCAAGCTGAATGTTGGATTAAAGCACTGGAGAAGATTTTTTATGTCATGGGTTGTTTAGAACATCAAAACGTTAGTCTTGCAGTTTACCATTTTGAAGGTGAAGCTGATAGGTGGTGGTCGATAGTGAAAAATATCATGGATAGTGAGGATATTGATGCTCTCTATTGGGATGAATTCAAAGGTATGTTTCTTGAAAAATATTTTCTTAAGGTGGTTCATCTTAGGATGGAAAAAAATTCCTGGAATTGAGGTAGGAGGATGACTCAGTGGCTGCTTATGAAGAGAAATTCACTCGACTAGAAAGGTATGATCCAAATTTCATATGAGATCTTGATAGTAAAATCAACCGTTTTTACTCAAGATTAAAGCCAAAGTATTGAAGGGATTTAGCTTCTCGTGAGTTCAGTGGTTATGAAAAACTTGTTCGTTGTGCGGAGAAGGTGTCAATGGTGTTTTATGATGATCATGTATTCTTTGAAAAACAACAAAATAAGAGGTCTAGGTGGCAGGAGAAAGTGAAGAACTCTTCAAAAAAGCCTGATGGTAAGAAACTTAAGTTTACAGTTTGTGAAAATTGTGGTAAAAAGAATGTTGGAGAATGTCTTTTGAATTTTGGAAAGTGCTACCGACATGGTAAAATGGGACATAAGGCTCGTAATTGCACTGAAAAAGATCAGGGTAATGGTAGGATGAAATATGATTTACAGTCAGTAAATTTTTTTATGTGCAATGAAATGGGTCATTATGCAAATGAGTGTCCAACAAAGAACTCAACCGAAGGAAAGCAACCAGACTATAAGCAAAAAGGGATTGCGAAATCCTTTGCAACTACTTCAGCAGATGCTGGTCTATCAAATGACGCAGTGTCATGTATACTGTTTGTTTGTTCAGATTATGCCAATGTGTTGTTTGATTCATGGTCTACACATTCTTTCATTTCTGAGAAGTTTTCTAGTAAATTGGGAATTCCATCTCATGATATGAATACTGAACTTAGGGTGAAAACACCTGGAGGAAATTTTGAGGCAAAAAGAATCCATAAGAACATTTTTTTCCTTGTGTGTGGAAAGATTCTACCTTCAAACCTTATTGTTTTTCCTCTAGTAGAGTTTGATATTATATTGGGCATGGATTGGATTTTTTTTATCATGCTAAGATTGAATGCAGAGCAAAAGAGGTTTCTTTTCAGATTGATTTTCAGTTTGTGTACAATAATGAACCCTTGATTTTGATAAAATATCAGGAAGTCAGAAAACTGGTAAAAGATAGAAATGAATGTTACCTTGCACATATTGTTGAAAAAAATGGAACTGTCTAGATTAATGATGTGCCAGTGGTAAATGAGTACTTTAATGTTTTTCCTAACGAGTTGCCTGGTATTATACCTGATCAGGATGTTTAATTTACTATTGACTTAGTTCTTGATGCTAAGCCAATTTCAAAACCCCCATATCAAATGGCTCAAATTGAACTTTTAGAGTTAAAGAAGCAATTGTAGGAGTTATTAGATAAAGGTTTCATTCGACCTAGAACATCACCATGGGGTGCTCCTGTCTTGTTTGTTAAAAAGAATGAGGGTTCAATGAGACTTTGCATTGATTATAGAGCATTGAATAACATCACTATTAAGAATAAGTATCATTTTCCTTATATCGATGATTTGTTTGATCAGATCTAGGGAGCTCAGTATTTTTCGAAGATTGAACTGCGGTCAGGGTACCATCAGTTGAAAGTAATGGAAGAAGACGTTCCGAATACCGAGTTTCGTACTATATTTGGCCATTATGAATTTTTAGTTATTCCTTTTGGGTTAACCAATGCACCTATTGTATTCATGAATCATATGAATAGAATTTTCCGTGAGTTCTTGGATAGGTTTATGGTTGTGTTCATTGATGATATTTTGTTTTATTCCAAAAGTAAGGAGGAACATAAAAGTCATTTAAGGGTTGTCTTGAAAACCTTAAATGAAAAGAAACTTTATGGAAAATTCAGCAAGTGTGAGTTTTGGTTATAAAAAATTTCATTTCTTGGTCACATTGTTTCAAAAATTGGCATAACTGTTGATCCTGCTAAAATGAAAGTTGTTGAAGAATGGCCAAGACCCACAAATATAACCGAGATCCGTAGTTTTTATAGTTTGGAAGGTTATTGCCGGAGGTTTGTTGAAAAGTTTTCATGGTTATCTAGTCCAATGACTAAGTTGACTCGAAAAGGTGTTAAGTTCATATAGACAAAAAATGTGATGATTGTTTTTAGGAATTGAAAAAAACATTGGTGAATGCTCCAATTTTGGCACTACCCTCCAGGGATGGTGAGTTCGTTATCTAAAGTGATGATTCATTGAAAGTACTGGGTTGTGACATAATGAAAAATGATCAGGTAATTGCTTATGCTTCACGTTAGTTGAAACCACATGAGGTAAATTACCCTACACATGATTTGGAATTAGCTGCTATTTTTTTTTCTTTAAAAATTTGGAGGCCTCATTTCTATGGAGTGAAGTGTGAAATATATACTAATCAAAAAAGTTTGAAGTATATATTGACTCAGAAATAATTGAACATGAGAAAAAGGAGATGGTTGGAATTAATCAAGGATTATGATTGCACGATCCTTTACCATCCGGGAAAAGAAAATAAAGTGGCTGATGCTTTGAGTCAAAAAAGTAATGCTTTATTAACCATGCTAAAATTGGAATAAGATCCTTTGGTTTTTGATTTGATTAATTATGGAATAGAAGTTTTTGGTGCAGGAAATTCTTCTATTCTGTTTCAGGTGTTAGTGAGATCATCTCTATCAGATAGAATAAAGCAAGCGCAGAAGGAAGATAGTGAGTTGCAGAAAAATGCAGAGTTTGTTTAGAATGGTTAGTTTCCTAATTTTAACATTGATAATGATTATGTTTTGAGATTTGGAAAGATATTATGTGTGCCTTGTGATTCACTGTTGAAGAATGTTTTGTTATGTGAAGCTCATAGTTCTCCGTTTTCAGTTGATCATGGAAGTACTTAGATGTACAGAGATCTTCGGGAGTATTACTGGTGGGATGGAATGAAAAAAGATATTGATGATTTTACTGTGAAGTGTTTGACCTGTCAGCAGGTTAAAGCAGAGCGACAGTTACCAAAAGGAATGCTTCAGCCTCTACCAGTGCCAGAGTGGAAATGGGAAAATATATCCATTGACTTTGTTGTGGGATTACCAAAGACATCTCGAGGTAATAATGCAATCTAGGTTATCGTTGATCGATTAACTAAATCTACTCATTTCATTTATATTCAAGATACTTTGTCTCTAGACCAACTTGATCGGTTGTATGTTAAATAGATAGTCAGGTTTCATGGAGTTCCCCTCTCCATTGTATCTGATCGTGATCCCAGTTTCACTTCTAACTTTTGGAAAGGCCTTCAGATGTCATTGGGTGCTGAATTAAATTTTAGTACAACTTTTCATCCTCAATCAGATGGGCAGTTAGAACGAAAAATTCAGACCTTGGAGGATATGCTACGTGCTTATTCACTGAATTATCAGGGAATTTGGGACCAACACCTTTCTTTGGTTTAATTTTTATATAATAACAGCTTTCATTCTAGTATACAGATGGCTCCATTTGAGGTATTATATGGAAAGCGTTGTCGAAATCCATTTTTTTGGGATGAAGTAGATGAATGGAAGCTAATGGGACCAGAATTTGTAGAAGAGATGGCAGAGAAAGTTGAGTTGATTCAGAAGCACATGATAACAGCTCAGAGCAGAAAGAAAAGTTATGCAGATAACCGGAGAAAGGATCTTTCCTTTGAGGTAGGAGATCATGCCTTTCTCAAAGTTTCTCCATGGAAAAGTGTGATGCGTTTTGGTAAGAAGGTAAAGTTGAGTCCGAGGTTCATTGGACCTTTTGAAATTCTAGGGAAAGTTGGACCAGTTGCGTATAGAGTGTCTTTAACTCCATGTTTAGCCCAGGTACACAATTTTTTTCATGTTTCGATGTTGAGAAAGTATATGCCAGATCCATCTCATGTTTTGAGCCCAGAGGTACTTCAATTGGAAGAGAATCTCTCTTATGAAGAACAACCAGTTCAGATTCTTGACCGTAGAGATAAGGTGTTACGGAATAAGGTAATTCACCTAGGTAAAGGTTTTGTGGAAACCCCATAAGGTTGAAGAGCCAACGTGGGAATCTGAAAATGCTATGAGGGATAAATACCCCCACTTATTTTGATTAGTAAAAAAAATTGCAATGACACAATTCCCAAAGGGGGTAAGGATGTAACATCCCGGGTAAATGAAGTATAAGACATATTTCATATTTATAAATATTTTTGAATTAAATATTAATTTTACTTTAAAGGGGTTTCTATGTTTGATTGCATACCCGATACGCAACAATGGGTTTCTTTGGAACCTTAAGTTGCACACTAATAATATAATATTAATATTTTAAATGGTAGTTAACTCCTAGGCGTTGTATTGGCGGGAATGAATGAAACTAACTACAATATGATTATACTTATTTGTTAAATTTATTTACATTTATCCAATAAATTTTAGAGGCTTAAAATAGGAATTAATCTAATTTTAATCATAATTTACATTTAATGGCTGATTTATTGCCTTTTAATGGAGAACCCTATTTAAATATAGTTTTGGTCACTTTAATACATTCTAATTTACCAAATAAAATCCTTCTTTAGAATGGGGACATCAAATTTTACTTTCGGTAATTTTTTGGTATTTTTCTGAGAAAGTTCATTTTTTTAATGAATAGTGAAAAATATTGTATTTTAATTCAAAAGTGATTTTTAATCTAATTTATTTATATGGTTAGATTATCCTTTTAATTGGTTTTAAAGTGAAATTAAAATATATTTTTACTATTTAATCCAATGTTTTTCATTGGAATTATTTTCACTTTGAAATTGGACATAAACAAGTATCAATCTTTTGATAGTTATTGTTTCTTAAAAACACGCTATTTGTTTTGATAACAGGAAATAATTTTAAAATTAATTACTTCCACTTATATGTTTTGAATTTGTAAAATTAGACATCAATTTTGAATTCGTAATATCAAATAATGCATAGGCTGAATTTTTGGTATTTTTCTGAAAAACATCAATTTTTGTTGAATAGTGAAACCACTTAGTGGTAGTTAAAAAACTGACTTTTTCATTTAAATAAATTTTACCACTTATGTGAATTTAATTCTGAAAATCCGACATACATGGTTGTTATTAAGAAGTAAAATTTGGTTCAATAAGATGAAAATATTTTTTGGTGAATAGTAACTTTTGACTTTTATTTACTGCGGTTAAAGGTAACTAGGGTAATTCAATGTAAAAAGAATATTATAATACTTCAAAATTACGTTAACACTTGTCCAAACCTTATTGGTTGAGTCATTAACTACCATGATCATCTTTGGGACGATTTTGGGACCCCATTGAACCACTTGGAAGTGAAAATGACAATTTAGATTAATTAATTTAATGTGAAGACAAAATTGACTTTAACAAAAATCATTTAGTAATTAATTTTTATATGGTTTTATATATGTTATATTTTAGACTATAAATATTCATTGGAAATATAAAACTATTTCCTACATTATAGTATTTTTTTTAAAAAAAATTTAGACATCGAATAAATTAAATTATATATGACAGAATAATGATGCAGTATTTACCTCATTAATAAATGATTTAAATAAATAAGATTATAATGATTAAAATATTATCCACAACATGTCTAATTATGATTGGATGATTTTATTTTGAATATGAGTCATATTATCTTCGAACTTAATAATTTTTGGACCATAAGAAATCGAATATCATTATATAATAAAATAATGTTTTCACACTTTCCAAAAGAGCCCCTCCTCTCCCTTATAAAAAGAGACCATTTCTATCCAAATCCTCACACCTCTCAAGCCATTTGTCTCGTCCCAAATCTTCCAAACTAAGCTCCTGACATCCCTATCCTCCTCCTAGAAGCCTTACCTTAGGCAGAAGGTACTTCAAGAAGTCCTTTTGGTTCAAACCAAAGGAAGTTACATAAATTAAAGGTAACAATTTCTCTTAAATTGTTTTCTTTTATTTTACTTATACAACCTATAAACTCTTTTAATTTCCTATCTTTTGTAACAACACCAGTATAATAAATATACTAGGATTTTTTTATGAGAAGTATTCTAACTACACATACACACACCTCAATCTAATGGATGAAGAACATAATGTTTATGTGGATGGAAAACTAAGGCCTCACGAAACGATGATTGTTCAATTACATCTTACCGTATCTCATGGTGGCCATTATGATGACACTATATTTATATATGATATATATTATGTTTATTATTTCTATATGATTCTATACTTCCCAATTATATCAAACCTTTATGGTTTCCAAAGTGGGTAAATATGATAACCTCATTTGAGGAAGTGCAGACTACCGCCCCCTCAAAGTGATGTGACTCGTTAATGCCTTATGTGGGATGTATAAAGATAGAGTTAATGATATTTTATATGATATTATACTTGAATTATAATATTCCTTCATATAATTATGATTTAATTCCATTAAAATAAGAAATATAAATGAAAGTAGCGTTCATGCGTACGTACAGATTACCGTTTCCATAAACGGTGCATTTCATTTCTTACATCCAAAAGTTATGTACTATTATAAATTCATGTATATACTGGATATATATGATATATATGGTATCTACATAATGACTATCATTCTGGATATAATGGATATTTGACTAGATTTACAACATGTAATTATAAGAAGTCCATTTTTGACTCAAGTGCCAGATATCGGCAAAACAAACGTTATTAACTTAAATTATTACATATTGCTTATAACATGGTAATAAGTGATATAAAAGGATTAATAAACTTGAAAAGGGTTCTTAAGCAAGTACAAATTAACTTTAGTTTATTATTCAGGAGATTAATGAATGAACAGGTCAAGTCGGACACGAGGTAAGGGACTTCGTCTCAATCTCCTTTTGTTGAGGCATTTTTAGTTTTATACACGAATTTATTTTATACGGTGTATAAACCCCTTTGAATTTTCATTTTATTCAAAGGGAATCTCTTTATAAGAAGTGTTTTACTAAATGACAAAAAGGAATGTTTTTTTAACGTATGCGGTGACAACGACCATTCCACCACCACGAGTATTATTTGATCTTTGGCTTCCTTGACAAGCCGGAATTTTTTTAAAAGGAAAAATAAATACCATATACTCTTTTTACATATTTTGGTATTGAAAATAATTTTGAGAATGGGTTTATTATTTCAATATCTTGAAATGATATTTTATTACTACAATGTGGAAATGTTATCTTTCCTTTATGCTTATGTTATGTGTTATGATCATGTTATGGTTCTTGGGCATTATTTACGTATACGGGTGGTTCCATGATAAACCTAGGGCGAGTGAGCCTGAGATAGCTCTCCAATGCATTGGGTAACATGAAGGAGGTTAATGTGAGTGTTTCTCCTAAGAGATTTAGGAAATATACTATGATGGGTATTCCAAAGTAACTCCCTATGTAGTTGTGATAGCAACAATGTAAGTATGATATGGATGCCACGAGTTACATTTAAGATTTATGATTTCTATGTGTCGTTCATAAATCAAATGATTTTATGAGGTAAGTAAAATATTATCATGTTTTGAATGTATTTATGAAAAAAAAATTCATTCATTATTTTATAACCCTTACTGAGCCTTTTATGCTCATCCCATGTATTGAAATGTTTTCACATGACATAAAGATGAATAGGGTCATGGATGGGATCAAGGAAAAGTCATGCTCTCTAAAACATGGAACTATACATGACTCTTTGTTTTAGAGTTTTTATTTTATGAAAAAATGGAAACTCTATAGAAATGTATAACTTGTATACTATTGAGATGTAATAGTTATGTCCTAATTCCCTAAAACTCTAAACCTGAAAAGATCCTCAATGTGAATTATTCATTTAATTCAATATTATGTAATGTTTAAGGCCGGGTCCTTATAGAGAAGGTATTTGATCTTTTATAAAATCCACTGTAGTTTTCTCTCCTCAGGATATTGTTATATTACTTATGTATTATCACTATTTGATTTTCTTGAAGACTCATAGGTTACCCAATTTAATAAAAATTGACCCCACCTATTATTTTTGGTAGGGTATCTTTCCATTCCAAGTATGTATTCATTATATGACTCGTATCTATCATTTTTATGGCTGAATTACTGATAATGGTAATTATATACTATTTATAAATTCTTTAAAAATGATAACGGACTTTTTAATGATTTTAGTAAGGGTCATTTTGAAATGTGTGAAAATAATTATTTTTAAGTGTTTATGTGTGAACACATGTTTCACTATTTTACCTTTCTCAATAAAACAACCTCTTAACATTTTTATTATTTCATGATGTAATACCAATTTTCCTAGATTTATAAAATAATTCTATTCTAATAAAATTTTACAAATGGACATGTTTATTTATTTTTTTCTAATAAAATTTCCAAATTCTCTTAAAAAGTTTTTTTAATTTATATCTACATCTATTGAAATTTTTTATAATTGATGTATGAAATTATAAAAATGACACCATACACGTTATTTCAATGAATTTATTATGAAATTTTATTCTCTCTTAAAGGAATTAACTATAACTAAATATTTCATTCATATTTATCTATTGTATAAAAATATGAGCTTTATTATAATGTTTTTCTTCTTTGAACACTCTATATTTCCTTTTTTATTTATGGGAGTTCATCTATGTATTGTCCCGATTCCTAGATCTTCCAAGAGATGCACCGTACTCAATTGGTGACATAGTCTCAAATTCATTTCCCCACACTCCCGAGGATGATGTCTAGGAGCGAGGGCCTTGGGTGTGATATTGGGGAAACTATGCCCTCATTACCTTAGTAAAGAAATGGAATGAAACAGACATCAATTGAGAAAGCTGTAATATCATGCAATAAGTAAAAAGTAGAAGACTGAAAGTAATAAATAACTGGAGTATATATATAATGATCCATGATACATATTTCTAGGAAAGCATCCAAACAAGTCAGAATGTTGAAATACAGTATAAAACCAAAGTACGAGAAAAACTGTAACATCCCAAGTAAATAATGAACATTATAATTTTCATATTTATTAATATTTTTGAACTAAATATTAATTCTACTTTAAATTAGACACTATGTTCGATGGCCTACCTGATACGCAATAATGGTATTCTTTGAAATAGTACGTTGCACACTAATAATATATTATTATTATTTTAAATTTTAGTTAACACCTAGACATTTTAATGGTGGTAATGATTAGAACTAACTAAAAAATTATTATATATATATATATAAATGTTTTTACATTTATCCAATAAATGGTAGAGGCTCAAAATGTGAATGAATCAAATTTTAAACATAATTTACTTCAAAAGGATGATTTACCACCTTTTAATGCAGAACCATATTTAAATCTAGTTTTATTCCCCATTATATGTTACATTTGATAAAATAAAATTCTTTTTTAGATTTGGAACATTAAAAATCACTTTGGGTAAATTTTGGGTATTTTTCTAGTAAAGTTAATTTTTTAATGGATAGTGAAAAATAGAGTATTTTTATTCAAAAGTGTCTTTCTATCTAATTTATTTTTATGGTTATATTATATTTTTCATTGGTTTTAAAGTGTAATTATATTATATTTTTATAAATTAATCCAATTTTGGTCATTGAAAGTTATTTCGCTTTGAAATTGGACATAAACAAGTGTCAGTATTTTGATAGTTATTGTTTCTTAAAAACATGGTATTTGTTTTGGCTATGAGAATTAATTTTAAGTTAATTAAATAAAATTCTATGTTTTGAATTTGGTAAAAAATAAATCAATTTTTAATTTGGAATATCAAATATATCTTAGGCTGAATTTTTGGTTTTTTTCTGAAAAACGTCAATTTTTGATTAATAGTTATACCACTTAGTATTAGTAAAAAAACTGACTTTTTCATTTAAATGATAATTTACCACTTTTGTGAATTGAATTTAGAAAAAAACATTCATGGTTGTTATTAGTATGTAAAATTTGGTTCAATAAGATGAAAAAATATATATTTTTTATGGTATCTTTTGACATTTATTTACTGCGATTAAAGGTAAATAGGGTAATTCTAGGTAAAAAGAATATCATAATAATAAAAAAAGTACCCCAACACTTGTCCTAACCATATTGGTTGAGTCATTTATGACCCTGGGAATCCTTGGGTCTATTTTTTGACCCCATGGTGCTACATGGGGGTGATAATGACACTTTATTTTAATTTACTTAAAGTAAAGGAAAAAATGACACAAACAAATATCTATTAGTAAATTAATTATTAAATTAGGGTATATATGTTATAATTTAGTCTATAAATATTCATTGGAAAGATAAAAATATTTCCTACATCATGGTAATTTTTTATAATTTTTATAAATCAAATAAATAAAAAAATTTATGACACAAAAATGATACAGTATTTACCACATTAATAAATGATTTAAATAAATAAGATTATAAAAATTAAAATAACTAAAAAAACCGTTCCAATTATTATTTAATGATTTTATTTCGACCATGAGTCATCTTATATTCGACTTTAATGTGTTTTTAATCTTAGAAATTGAATATCATTATATAATAAAATAATATTTTCACACTTTCCTAAAGAGCCCCTCCTCCCCCTTATAAAAATCCATCACTTCTTACTCATTCTTCAAACCTATCAATAACCTTGGATCATCCATCCCATTACCAAATAAGTTATAAATATCCATTTACTCCACCTAGAATCCTTACCTTAGGCAGAAGGCACTTCAAGAAATCTTTTTGGTTCAAACCAAAGGGAGTTACCCAAATTATAGGTAACGATTCCACTTAACATCAATTATTTTATTTTACTTCTCCAAACTGTAAAATACATTTATTACTTTATTTTAAGACAATACCAGTAAAATAAATATACTTGGATGTTTTATGAGATGTATTTGAACTAAACTTACACACACCTCCATCAAATGGGTGAAGAACATACTGTTTCTGTGGATGGAAAACTAACGCCTCACGAAACGATGATTGTTCGATTATCTACTACCCCCTCTCATGGGGGACATTAACACAGAACTGTATTTATATATGATATATATTATGTTTATGTTTTCTTAATGCTTATTTATTTTACATTTATATCCTACCGTTATGGTTTCCATAAACGGTAAATGCGATAATTTCATTTGAGGAATTGCAGACTACCGCCCCCTCAAAGTGATATGACTCTTTCATTCCATACGTGGGACATATAAAGGATGGAGTTATTGAAATTAAATTTGATATTATACTTTAATTATAATATAACTATGAATCATTATGTTTTCATTCAATTAAAATATGAAATAGAAATGAAAGTAGCGTTCATGCGTACATAAGAGTTACCTTCTCCATGAAAGGTGCATTTCATTTCATACCTAAAAATGTTATGTACTATTATAAATACATGTATATTCTGGATATATATGATATCTAAATCATTAATATCATTCTTTATATAATGAAATTTGGACTATGGGAACAACATGTAATTATAAGAAGTCCATTTTCGACTCAAGTACAAAATCTTGACAAAACGAATGTTATTAACTTAATTGATTAAATAATGTTTATCACATGGTAATAATTGATATAAAATGAATAATAAATTGGAAAAAGGTTCTTAATCAAGTATAAATAAACGTTAGATTATTATTCAGGAAGAACAAGGAACAAACTAGTCAAGTCTTACACGAGGTAAGGGATTTCTTATCTAACTTTTAATTCCATGATATTTCCAATGTTACCCAATTATTTATTTCATGTGGTGTATTGTGTACTTAAATTATATATATATATTATCAAAATTAAATATTTATTCATGGTATTCTGTGATTCATTTGGTGTTTATTAACTTTTGGTCATACGACTCGATTGATTACAATATGTTAAGTGGTTTCTTATCTCACTTTTAATTCGGTGAGATTTCCATTGTTTTCCACTAATTTATTACATGTGGTATATTTTTACAACCCAATCATCCATGTTACGCTTCTATTTGAATAATACAGTAGTGTGTGTTCTACGCAACTTCGAGTTCTAACACACACCACAACCAATCAAACTATCCATTATGAATAGTAATACCCACTTTTTGAAATTTTATACATTTTATCTTTCAAAATGGACTTCATTTTTGGATTCCGAATATCGATATTTTCATAGGGTGAATTTTTGGTACTTTTCGGATAACATTCATATTTTGAGGAATAGTGAAAATTACTAAATTTTAATTAAAAACAACTTTTTAATCAGAATAATTAATAGTTATAAATTATGAATGTGAGTGGTTTTAAAGTATATTTAGAATATATTTTTACCATTTAATCCAATTTTGGTCATTGGACATAAATTCACAATGAAACCAGACATAAAAAAGTGTCAATATTTTGATAGTTATTATTTCTTAAAAACACACTTTTTGTTTTGACATCGGAAATTAATTTGAAATTAATTTCTGAAACTGTTGTGTTTTGAATTTGGAAAAATGGATTCCATATTTGGAATCTGGAAGTCCAAATTTTGTAAACAGGTATCTTTTATTTTTATACATTTTGAATCATTAATTCGGTAAATATTTTATTTACCATGGTTAAAGGGTAAATCTGGTATATAAGTGTAAAAAATAATGTTATAATAATAAAGAATTACCCTAAAACATGTCCTAACCCTATTGGTTGATATATTTCCGACCATGGGCATCTTTGGGTCGATTTTGGACCCCCTGGAGCCACTTGTAGGTGATAAGGACACTTTATGTTCATTAAGTTAAAGTAAATTCAAAAATGACATAAGCATATATCTTTTAGAAAAACAATTTTTACATAGGGTTAGGTATGTTATATTTTCGACTATGAATATTTGTTAGAAATATAAAAAGATTTCCTACATAATGGTATTTTATTTATAACTTTTAGAATTTTAATAATTAAATTTATTTATGACAGAGTAATGATGCAGTATTTTCCTTATTAATGAAATAATCAAATAATTGGTATTATAAAAGCTACAATAAATATAATTTGAAAGTTTTGATGCCATACATGAATTTTATTGTTCAATATGACATGTTAGGATTGCTTAAATAATTTTTTTTTGAATTAATAATGTTTTTTAAAACTTTAACAAAAATAAATTATTTCAGCCAAAGGACTTATATCATGATAGGTGTATCATTAATGGACCACTTGGGGGACGCTTGGATGTATATAGTATGTTTATTAACTATATAATATAAAAATACAAAGTGACATGGTAAATGTCAAACTAATTAACTGAGAGATAAAACAAAAAGATAAGGTTAATATAGTGACCCAAACCTATCTAAAATCTATTGGATGAAAGGATATCGACCGATACTCACCTTAACCTTTATAAAATACACTTTCGAGCCATTAGAAACCGAATATGAATTTATTATAATATAACATTTCTAGATTTTCCTAAGGTTCCCACACCCCTCTTATAAAAGGGAACTCCCCCTTCCCTCAAATTAATAACCTCAAAGCCTTTTGTTTCTACCAAATTCTGCCCAAATATTCTCTCAACGTCCCTCACGTCAACCTAGAGGCCTTAGTTTGATCAGAAAGACAACCTAAGGATTACTTTTGATGAAATCAAAAGGAATAACCCGAAGAAGAGGTAAAGTTTTCACCACCATCTTTCAAGTTCATTTCTTCTTCAACTTCTTCTTTAATTGTTATTTCAATTCTAAAATAATAACTCCAGTATATTCTATATATTGTGATGTTATTATAAATATGGTACAACCAAATTCAGTATTCTATCAACCCTTTGAATGAAATGTCACAATACGTGCGTACGAACGACCTACCGTCTCCACGCTGTGGTGTAATTGTTATTCAATACATTATTATTTGGATGGATATGATACTGATTTTTAATTGATGTAAATAATAATTTTTATGTGATAATGATTCTTTATATATGATATACCATCCAATTATATATTATTTTAATATAAAAGGAATGATATTGTCGCTCATGCGTATGTACGGACTACCGTCTCCACGAAGGTGATGGGATTCATTCCCCATCGTATCTATTCAAGACTAATTATAATTTGATGATTAAAAGTAATGTTTATGGACTTGATATGATTTTGGATATGAATAAGATACCGCCTATACATAACAAACATAGCTTACATGACAATTCATATAAAGGAAAACGAATCAGTTAACACCCGAAACAATGATAATACAAAGATATTATTAACAAAGCAATGTTAAAAGATCATATATGATATCATATTAATGTATATGATTATTTAATAATTTAATAACAATTATTTCACCATTATACAGGAGGTTAACATACCATCAACCAAGGAAAAGTGAAAGGTAAGGGTTTATTTCACTATCTTTTCATTATCTGAGGTTGTTTATACATAATTATCTACTAGGACCTCTTTCTCATCCACATCCATGTTTCTCAAAAATGTATTTCAAAAAAATTATATTATTGAATAGAAATTGGGTAAAATTCATCTATACCTTTATTTGACCTTATTCGTTTTTGAAAGGAATCTTTCTGTCATTTTCCAAACAAGGTACTTTTGGACCTTTTCGACAAATGTATGCTAAGAATGTTTTTTTACTTATATGGCAGGTGCAACTATTTTCCACCATTATCAAATCATTAAAGCTTCCCATACAAGATTATAAGAATACTATCAATGTAAATGTCTTCTTTAATAATTATGTTACTTTTAAATGATTTCAAAAAAAGTGATATTTCTATCAAATAGTTTTGATTTCATCTATGTCAACATCCATTGATAGATTTTATGCTTATTAGAAGTTGATTTATTTTGATACAAAACTTCCATATTATTTAAGTTTTTGTGATATGTTTGACTGTGGATGTGTTATTTTTATACCATTCATGGTTTATGGAGAATGTATTGACATTTCATATTATAGTTTTAATATGAATGTTTATGTTATGTTTAAACTTGTTCATATGAGGAATGCATTGGACTTAATAAGTGACGGGTGGAGCCAACTATAGCTCCTTGATGCATTGGTAGGTCTCATGAGACAAACTATTGTATTGGAACAAGGCCTTGACAAAATCTTATTTGTAGTCTTGGCACAAGGCCTTGACAATGTGGTTATGATAATCTGGAATTATGCATTCCATAATTATAAAAGTGGTTTTTGATATAACATGTTATTATTCAACTAGTAGAATATCCACGTTAATAAGTAAATATAATTATTTAATTTTATTTCTGTCATATTATTATGAAGTTCAATTTTAAAAGGATTTTGTTTTAGTTATACATTGCCTTAAATGTTTGTGCTTATTTATGAATGTTCCTGCTATATTGTTTTCCTTACTTGGCATTTCAGCTCTCCCCTTTCTATTTTTTATTTTTATGAGGATGTGAAGAAGTATTTTTATCAATTACTTGTATGGATATTATAAGGGGATATGAGTGTGGAGATAAGATGTTGTTGTAGTTTTCACTTTATGATGTAATGTAAGACTTATGAATGTATCTAGTGCTTCCAAATCTACTAATCTAATCAGTATTTCAAGACATAATCTTTTGTGATCATGCCAATGTTATGTAATAATGCACTGACTTTGGGTAACTAGAGCCGGAGAGAAACAGTTGGTATCAAATGAAGTTTAGTACAAACATTGTAAGCTAGATTTAGATAAACACGGATTAGAGCACATAGCCCTAAAATAGACTTTGAGGATTTGTATAGAATAACTTCCTAGAATTTTGGTATTGTTGAGATTTTGTGAGTTTTTCGAGCAATACATCCCTGTCTGGATACGAGCAGGTAGAGCCGGCTCTGGCATAGATGTAACTAGGGGTAAAACCTGAAAACACCGCTTTGATCTAGAATCAAATGGGAATTGGTGCACGACAACTGGCCTTGCTGCACTCTTGGTTACAACACTCTAGGGGGATATGCTTAGTATAATTCTCATTTTCTTTACAAACCATTATGAAGGATTTATGATTATATAAATCCTCAAAAAAACATTTTTATGATTATGGATTATATCCATAAACTGTTCAATTTACGTTAGGTATTTTACTAGTTTGTAATTACTCATTGCAATTCATAAACTGACCTAGTGTATGCCATTTTATAGAAATGGCGCCCAGTAGAGGGAATGTGAACTCCAGTAATACATATGATCCAAAGAGTAAGAAGGATCATATCTTCCATGGTATTAAGCCAACATTTAGAAGGGAAATAATATCTCATGTTTTCTCAACAAATGAAGAAATAGTATCATGTGTTAATAAGATAATTAAAGAATTCTCTAAGTGTTATGGCTTTGAAGGGAAGAAAGAGACGAAAAGGATAGAAAAGAGAAATATTGATAATGGGAAGAGGGAAAATAATAATTTTCCCATATGTGATAACCGTGGGAAGAAAAACCCTAGAACTTGCCTGAAGGGAATGTGAGTTTGTTATAAGTGTGGAGAAAAATGACACCAAGTATGTGACTACAAGGATAAGAAAAAGGCTTCAAATGTACAATGCTTCATCTGTAAGGAGTTGGGACACTACGCGAACCAATGTAAAAATCATTAGAGTATGACCCAAATGATGCTATTGGATAATAATAAAGTTATGATAATACCTCAGATGAATAATAATGACTAGTGTTCTTATGTTGTTATTATAGGGTTATTTTATTTGAGTTTTGTATCAACAATATACAGGTTATATGAATTATGGAGATAAATAAGGATTGTACTGTAGTACTATTTTATTGAGGATTTGAGATTATATGGTTCTAAGAAAAGTGACATAATAGTGAGCTACACTTTTGGTAAAATACATGGTTGAAGGAAATGTAATCCTTAATAGGGTCCCGATAATGAGGTAGTGATTTTGGAATAAGAGATGGTTGATTTGAATAAATTATATTGGATAATATTGACTACCTTGAAACTGATTAATGATTTGTCATTGTTTGAGTTTACAACATTTTTGGATAGAAGTAGTATATCATGTAATCTATAAGGAATAAGGGATCATGAATTTAATCAATAAGGTTTTATGGTAATTCAGGATATTGCAGTGTTTTAAAAGAATACATGACTAAGGTGTTCACATGTTCTTACGTGGAAAAAAGGATCCTCATTGTGTTTACCTTCCTTAAAAATTTTGGACTGTGTGTTTAGACAGGTGTATTTTGGATAATTCTAGTTTGAGATTTTTTTTGGATTGCCATAAAAGGACAACTCGGAGGTCGGGCGACAACCCGTCGGGTCCGGCTAGGTCGTGAGACTTGAACCCGCAACCGTAGGGCGACAAGGGTGTGTCACCTACCACTGGCCCATGTGATGTCCTAGATTGAGTAATTTAGTTTTTCTTAAATGTTCTGGTAGATGAATTAGAAATTCATTTTTTGAAACCCTATATTAATAGGATAAATGGCTTTGTTTAAGTTCTATTATCCTTTAGAGTAAATGATTAGTTTGTGGTAGAAATTATTGAAAGGATGGAACTATACTTATCAAGTATATATATATATATACATTCTTCTCTTATTATATGAAGAAATTAATACTTAAACATTTGGTAAGGGATCTAAAACTAAAAAATGTGTTAACCAAATACCTTAAGTTATGTTGAACCGATGATATTTTAAATCATCATAGATTGATGGCTTTGAGGCCCTCAATTCTAAAATTTTTTGTGACTAATGACCTCAATCAATCCCTATAAATATTTACATTTTCCCTCCAATTATGTGTCTCTAATTGACACCAATGTTCTCCAAATCGAGATCATAATTTTTTGGTGACCCTTTCATTTCTCTTTTCCTCTTATTAAGACTAAATTTTATTAACAAAATTTACGATGTGGGTTTTCCCACAAAGATATTTTCTATTTTCAGTGTTTTATTTTAGAAAAAAGTTTCAAATTGTGAGGATTCAATTTATTTATGTAGGGGAGAATGTAAAACCCCAGGCTTCCATGGTACGCTTCTCTTTGAATAATACAGTAGCGTGTGTTGTACGCAACTTCGAGTTCTAAGACACACCACAACAATCAAACTAGCCATTATGAATAGTAATACTCACTTTTTGAAATTTTATAAATTTTATCATTCAAAATGGACTTCATTTTTGGATTCATATTATCAAAATTATCTTAGGGTAATTTTTTGGTAATTTTCGGTCAACATTCATATTTTGATGAATAGTGAAAATTACTAAATTTTAATTAAAAACAACATTTTTAATCGAAATAATTAATTGTGATAAATTATGAATTTGAGTGGTTTTAAAGTATATTTAGAATATAATTTTACCATTTAATACAATTTTGGTCATTGTACATAATTTAACAATTAAACCAGACATAAACAAGTGTCAATCTTTTGATTGTTATTACTTCTTAAAAACACGTTTTTTGTTTTGACAGCGGAAATTAATTTTAAATTAATTTCTTCCACTTCTGTGTTTTGAATTTGGAAAATTGGATTCCATATTTGGAATCAGGATGCCCAAATTTTGTAAATAGGTAACATTTATTTTTAGCCATTTTGAATAATTACTTAGGCAAATATTTTGTTTACCATGGTTAAAGGGTAAATCCGGTAAATAAGGGTAAAAAATAATATTATAATAATACTAAATTACCCTAAAACGTGTCATA
The DNA here is from genome assembly GCA_963277665.1 of Viscum album. NCBI lineage: Eukaryota > Viridiplantae > Streptophyta > Magnoliopsida > Santalales > Viscaceae > Viscum > Viscum album. The sequence continues at coordinate 165,987,903 of OY728167.1, forward strand.
ACACTATTGGTTGATACATTTACGACCATGGGAATATTTGGGTCGATTTTGGGACCCCATGGAGCCACTTTTAGGTGATAAGGACACTTTATATTAATTAAGTTAAATTAAATACGAAAATGACATAAGCATATATCTTTTAGAAACAAATATTTTTCATATGGTTATATATGTTATATTATCGACTATAAATATTAATTAGAAAGATAAAATTATTTCCTAAATAATTTTATTTTATTTATAATTTTTAGACATTTAATAATTAAATTTATTTATGACACAATAATGATGCAGTATTTTCCTTATTAATGAAATAATCAAATAATTGGTATTATAAAAGTTAAAATAAATATAATTTTAAAGTTTTGATGACATACATTAATTTTATTAGTTATTATATCATTTTAGTATTGGCTAAATTAATTTTTTTCTAATTAATAATGTTCTTAAGACTTTAACAAAAATCAATTATTAAATATTTTCGAAATTGACATAAATGAGTTTTTAAAACAATTATTATATTATTAATTGATATTATATTCCTAAAAATCTATGTTTCATCCAAAGAACTTATATAATGATAGGTGTATCATTAATGGATGACTTTGGGGTCTCTTGGATGTATATAGTATGTTTATTAACTATATAATATAAAAATTCAAAGTGACATGGTAAATGTCAAACTAACTAACTAGGAGTTAATACTAAATGATAAAGTTAATATACTATCCCAATCCTGTCTAAAATCTATTGGATGAAAGGATATCCACCCATACCCAAATTAAACTTTAAATAATACACTTTTGAGCCATTAGAAACTGAATATGAATTTATTATAAAATAATATTTCTAGCTTTTCCTAAGGTGCCCCAAACCCCTCTTATAAAAGGGCACTCCCCCTTCTCTCAAATTCATACACTCAAAGCCTTTTGGTTCGGCCAAAACCAGACCACATGTTCTCTTAACTTCCCTCACTTCATCCTAGAGGCCTTATTTTGATCAGAAATCCAACCTAATGAGTCTTTTTGATCAAATCAAGAGGAATAACCTGAGGAAGAGGTAATGTTTCCACCACCCTCTTTCAAGTTCCTTTCTTCTTCAACTTCTTCATTCATTGTTATTTGCATTCTAAAATAATAAATCCAGTATCTTTTATAAAATTTGATGTTATTATAAATATGGTTCAACCATATTCACTATTCTATCCATCGTTTTAATGACATTTCACCATACATGTGTACATACGGCCTATCGTCTCCACGTCGTGGTCTAATTGTTATTCAATACATTATTATTTGGATTGGTATTATAATGATGTGTAATTGATATAAATAAAAAATACAACATGATAATTATTCTTTATATATGATATACCATCCAATTGTATATTATTTTAATATCAAAGGAATGATAATGTCGCTCGTGCGTATGTACGGACTACCGTCTCCACGAACGTGATGAGATTCATTCCCCATCGTATCCATTAAAGAATAATTATAATTTGATGATTAAAAGTAATGTTTAATTACTTGATATGATTTTTGATATGAATAATATACAACCTATCCATAAAAAACATGCCTTACGTAACAAAGCATATAAAGGAAAACAAATCAGTTAACACCCGAAACAACGATAATACAAAGATATTAGTAACAAAGTAATGTTAAAAGATCATATATGATATCATATTAATGTATATGATTCTTGTACAATTTAATAACAATTATTTCACCATTATACAGGAGGTTAACCTACCCTCAACCAAGGAAAAGTAAAAGGTAAGGGTTTATTTCACAATCTCTTCATTATCTGAGGGTGTTTATACGTAATTATCTACTGGGACCTCTTTCTCATCCACATCAATGTTTCTTAAAAATGTATTTCAAATTTTTTTATTATTTAATAGACAATGGTATAAATTCATTTATACCCTTATTTTACCTTATATGTTTTTGAAAGGACTCTTTTCGTCGTTTTCCAAACAATGTACTTTTTGACCTTTTCGACAAATATAAGCTAAGAATGTTTTTTACTTATATGACAGGTGTGGCTATTTTCTGCCATTATAAAATCATCAAAGCTTCCCTTACAATCTTATAATAATATTTTCAAAGTAAATGTTTTCTTTTATAATTATGTTACTTTTAAATGATTTCAAAAAAAGAGATATTTCTCTCAAATAGTTTTGATTTCATCTAAGTCAACATCCTTTGATGGATTTTAAGATTATTTGAAGTTGATTTATTTTGATACAAAACTTCCATATTATTGAAGGTTTTCGGATATTTTTGACTGTGGATGTGTCATTTTTATTCCATTCATGGTTTATGGATAAAGTATTCACATTTCGTATGATAGTTTTAATACAAATGTTTATGTTATATTTAAACCTGTTCATATTAGGAATGCATTGGACTTAATAAGTGATTGGTGGAGCCTGCTATAGCTCCTTGATGCATCGGTAGGTATCATGAGACAAACTAGTGTCTTGGAACAAGGCCTTGACAAAATCTTATTTGTAGTCTTAGAACGAGGCCTTGACTATGTGGTTATGATAGTCTGGCATTATTAATTCTATCATTATGAAAGTGGTTATTGATATTGCATGTGATTATTCAACTAATAGAATATCCATGTGAATAAGTAAAAGGCATTATTTCATTTTATTTATGCCATATTATGCTGAAGTTAATGTTTTAAAGGCTTTTGTTTTAGTTATACATTGCCTTAAATGTTTATGCTTATTTATGAATGTTTCCGCTATATTTTTATCCTTACTGGGCAATTGAGCTCACCCCTTTCTATGTTTTATTTTTCCGAGGATGTAAAGAAGTATTTTATCAATGACCTGTAGGGATAGTATAAGGGTATATGAGTGTGGAGACAAGATGTTGTTGTAGTTTTTACTTTATTATGTAATTTATGACTTTTGAATGTATCTAGTGTTTCCAAGGCTACTAAACTAATCGGTCTTTCAAGACTTGATCTTTTGTGATAATTCCAATGTTATGTAATAATGCACCAACTTTGGGTAACTAGGGTCGGGGAGTTACATGTATTGTGTATGGCCATTTGATTTATATTATCACGATCATCTATATATTCATGTTATTCTATGAATCATTTTGTGGTTGTTAACTTTTGGTCATACGACTCGATTTATTACAATGTCGTAAGGGATTTTCATCTCAATTTTTATTCCGATTAGATTCATGCTATATTTTCCACTATTTCCAATTCGTGTGGTGTATGTACTACCCATGATTGTATTCATTCAGTAATATACATCAATTTATGGGTATTTAGATCTTAATTTTATGATCCTTCTTTTATGGGTTGTATGTTTCGTATGTTACCAAATCGGTATGGGCACCTTTAACCCAATTTCCATTCCTTGGGTTAATCGTCTAATTCTTAATTATGTTTTTCTATGATTATGTGTGGAATCACTATTTATTTATTATGTTCTGATTTCCACTCCCCTTTGTGTGGATATACTTTTGATACACATAATCACTCCATTGATATATTCTCATGTCATCGATATGAACTTGATAACAGCAATTTTAACTCAATTTCCATTCATTGAGTTAAACATCCAAGTCATTGGTTTTGTCTTAAAATGAACATCTGTGAATTTTCTAAGATTTATTTACATTGAATATCCAATAATATTTAGATTATTTATATTCACACACATTATTATTTAATTTTTTTATTCTTAATCTAAGGATACATTTTTATAAGGGATTTCATCTCAATTTACATTTCATTGAGACTTCATTTTCTTTATACACCAATTCACTTTTATGCAGTATATACTGTCCTTTGGCATATTATATCATTAATCCCTTTATTCTCATGATATTATAATGTTCTGATTAAATGTTATTCCTCAATTATTTGTATTCAAGCATCACTCATTTTGATAAAATCTTTAACTAAAATATCATTTTAAATGTTCAAAATACTTATTCTTATAAAAATTTCGCATTAATGTCGATGATTTAAAAATGGTTTTTAGGATTTATTTATATGAAAATTAATGTTTTCAAAGGATAATTCCTTAAAATTAGAAAATTGGTATTGGACACTTTGATTCAAAAATCTCTTTGTTAAATTATTTAAATGGTTTTGAAAATGATTTGATATATCATTGTTTATTTTCAATATATTGATTTGATTTATTGTTATTGGAAAGTGGAAATGATATCTTTACTTTAGGATTGTGTTATGTGTTATGAATATGTTATGGTTATTGGGAATATATATGTATACTGGTATTTTTGTGATAAACCTAAGGTAGGTGAGCCCGAGATTTCTCTCCAAGGCATTGGGTAACATGATGGAGGTAAATGTTAATGTTTCTCCTAAGAGATTTAAGAAATATAAATTGATGGGTATTCCAAATGTGACTCCCTATGTAGATGTGATAACTACAATGTAAGTATGTTATGAATTCCATATGTTACCTTTATAATTGATGATTATTGTGTGTTAATCAAAAATATTATGATTTTTTAAGGTATGATATGATTTAAAATTATGGTTTCATTGATTTTTATTTAATGATGGGCTAATGTTTTTCTTCATATTTTATAACCCGTACTGAGATTTTTGTGCTTATCACAATTTTTGAAATGCATTCCACATTACTTGTAGATGAATAGGGTCAAGGATGGGATCATTGAAAAGGAATGATGTCTAAAACATGGAAGTAGATAGTTTTATTTTTTATAGTTTTTATTTTATAAAAAAATGGATACTGAGTAGTAGTGTGTACATGAAATTTTCAAGTTGATATGTAATAGTTATGGACTAATTCTATAAAACTAAAAACCTGAAAATATCCTCAATGTGAATTATTCTTTTGATTTAGGATTACATAATGTTTAAGGTCGGGTCCTTATAAAAATATTTAAACTTCTCTTTAAAATCGCAAGCCTCCGTTAGGTCCCATGCTCTCCAACTCCAAAGTAGTCGAGTACCTGAAGTAGAATGGAGGTTTCCCTTATCTATAACTGCTGAAATATAATCTTTTTGGGCCTGAAAGCATGACCCAAAAAGGGTGAGAGACAAATCCTAGTAGCAAACCACCCAAATATCTCTACCTAACAGTCAATGAATATATATGGCAGGCGATAACCAAAATGAAGCGGTAAACCAGGATGTACTCAAAAGTAAACAATCCTACAGTTTCCATTGCATTAATTTTCATATATTAAGTACGATTCTAATAAAATACATGTAACCCTCTGGTAAGTACCCGCATCCTAACCCCTATGGTTCAACCAATAAAATACAAGTAACCATCTGCAAATTACTCACAGTCTAACCCCTATAGTTCAGGTTTAGAAAAGACTCTCTAACAAAGCACTCACCATATATTACCCATGTGGTCTCATATCGGTAACTATAGACACTCTGAATAATCATTCATTTCCCAATTCCCCCTGTGGTCTCACAATGTGGAACTACATACACTCTGAGGGAGAAAAAACTCCAGCCCCCTATGTTTGCGTAACATAAAAAGTATACAGACACTCTAGGGAAGCCCTCATCATCCATTCCTCATATGGTCTACTACACTCGGTTCCCAAAATCATGTGTAAGTTAATCTTGAACAAATGATATATGGATGCCAATGTAAATCTCATGAAAAACTTGGCTTTATAGTCTACAGCATATCACAACTTGTCAGATAAAATCACCCTATCCTAACAGCACTTGGTATGGAAAACAAAGCAGTGTAATAGGAAAATCTAGACCAAACAGTCAATATCAAATCAAACATGGGAAAACACCTCCACAGCATAGAAATTAACACTATTGACAATCAATAAACCTATAATCAAGCACATAAGGCATAACAACCATTAACAAGGCTAAAATTCCTAAACATGCAATACCCCGAACAAGGTTTTTGGAACATTTGCACATATAACTCAATGACTAACTACGAAAAGTAAAAAACACCTACCTCGGCCTTGTACGAATGATATAAGTGAACCTCATGCCTTAAATTTCCCTAGGCTACTGTAGATCTATAATAACACTAAAAACATTCAACTGAGGATATATCGTGAAAGAGGAGAAATAAATAAGCAAGGCTCTAGAAGAAGGAAGAGCATACCGTGACAATTTCAATGAAGTCAACGGTGGTCAATTCAGAGAAAAAATGGCGAGTCTAGAGTTTAGAGAAGAGTCTACAGTCATGGACACTCCTAGATGAGATGATCAGATAAGAAGATAATTTTTTTAAAGAGACGTGACCCCGGTCCATTTAATGAAATAAAAATAAAATTACATGATGTGTTCTTCAAAACAACATGGAACATACATTCAATTATCAAGCCCCACATTAGGCAGCCTCCAGGTCACCCTACACGACCATGTACTTGGATGTTAAATGGCCAGTATACAGTCACCCACTACAACCAGTTATACGATGTGTACTAATAAGTACACGGCGTGTACTCCTAAAATATTGAAAAAATTATCTTTTTATCCAAAACACTAGAAAATAAAAGCCATACCTAAAACAGAAGATCTATGTTCTTACAAAATTCCACCCATAAATAATTTCTTCCCCAAATTTCTCTAGTAAGGCGGCATAGAAGAAAAATCCTCGAATATCTCCAGCCACTATTATTGTACATCAGTCTCCCTCTCCCAAGTCTCATCATGTACTCGCATGTTCTTCCATAGCACATGTACAAGATGAATATATTGCCCAGAGAGAACCATCGTGTTGCGATCAACAATTCATATATTATGGTCCTTGAATGATGCATCCACCTTCAACTCGACCACCTCGGGTTGAAAAACCTAAGATGGGTCTCTATAGTTGAGACCACATTAGAGGAATTACCCGACACATGATATCGAGTTAGCTAAACTTGTTCATTCTTTATTCAATTGGAGACATTATCTATTGGGAGAAATTTTTTTGGTTTTCACCGACCAGAAAAGTCTCAATTATTTTTTCACTTATCATGAAATGAACTTGAGACAATGATGGTGGGTTGAGTACAATCAGGATTTTGATTTTGAGAATGCCTATACACCGGGTAAAGGCAACACATTGGTTGATGCGTTGAGCCGGGGAACACATATACAACCATTTAGGGAGGCCAATAGTTAGTGGAATCATATGAATCTGTTCCCTATGATGTATTTGGAGGTGCACAACATATATGGATGGACGTTTCTTTCTTCATTGGTTTTTACCTATACTATACTTGATCGATTGCGAATGAGGAAGCTATCAGATTCTGAAAGCCTAGTACTATGGGAGAGTGTGTCCGAAGGGGACCCTATTCCTAGATGGACTATGGGAGATGATGTGATCACGTGCTTTCGTTGATGTGTGTGGGTGTCAGCAGACATACACAAGGAGTTGATGCAGGAATTTCATTCTTCAGCATGGGCAGTTCATCCTGGTGTCACCATGATGTATAGAGATCTACACCACCAGTATTTCTGGGAAAATGTGAAGAGAGATGTCACCAGTTTTTTGATGAGGTGTTCCACCTGTCTGTAGGTGAAGGCGGGGCATCAGCAACCAACTGGTCTTTTGTATCAGTTACCTATTCCCAAGTGGGAGTGGAATGATATCGCGATGGATATATTAATATGTTTACCAACATTTCCTCCATGGAATTATGCAATTTCAGAGGTCTGAGGATCAAAACCTGCCTCTGATACCACTTTGTAACATCCTGGTTCCGGGAGCGGACCAGAGGATCCCCGTACCCAGTTGTTCAGATGGCCTCAAACACATTTCCCTAAACTCTTGAGGTTGTTGACTGACAACGAGGTCCATGTGTGTGATGGTGGGGAAATTATGCCCTCACTGACAGAGTAACATAATATAAATTAATAGATAAAAATAGTCGAAGAAACAAAAACATGAAATATGTAAATAACGAAAGACTGAACGTAATAAAAACCTGGAGCACAAATATAATTATGCATGATACATATATCTAGGAAAGCATCCAAACAAGCCACAATGTTGGAATACAGTAAAAAACCAATGTGTGAGAAAATCTAGTAAACAACTCCTCAACTTCACATGCCTCGGCTTCATCCCATGCTATCCAGCTCCAAAGTAGTCATGTACCGGATGTAGGAGGGTGCTTTACCTTATCTATACATGCAGTAATATAATCTGTTTGGGCCTAAAAGCTTGACCCAAACAGGGTGTGAGATGAATCCCAGTAGGCAAACACCTAACGATATGTTCCTAATAGTCAGTTAATATATATGGAAGGCGATAAGAAAAATGAAGAAGTAAACAAGGAAGTACTCAAACGAAAAAAATCCTACAGTTTCAATTACATTCATTTTAAATTATTAAGTAATCATCTAATCAAATACAAGTAACCATCAGGGAATTATTCATAGAATAACCCATCTGTTTGACCAATTAAACACAAGCAACCCTCTGGGAAGTACTCACATTATAACCCCTCTTGTTCAGCATTAACAATGACTCTCTAAGGAAGAACTCGCCATAACATCCCCATGTGGTCTAATATCGGGGACCATAGACACCCTAATGATGCACTCAACATCCAATTATACCTATGTTCTAGCAACGTGGAACAATAGAAACTCTAATGAAGCACAATGTCCATCCCCCCTATGGTCTTGTAACGTAATAAGTAAACAGAAACTCTGGGGAAGCCCTCAGCGTCCATTCCCCCTATGGTCAACTACACCCAGTTCCCACAACCTGGTGTAAGTCAATTTTTCACAAATGATATTTTGGAACCAAAGAAATTCTCAACAACTACTTGTCTAAACAGTCTATAGCATATCATAGCATGTTAGATAAACTCCATCCTAACAACAATAGGCATGGAAAACAAAGTATCCAAACTGTCAAAGCTAGACTAAATGGTCAATATCAAATCAAACATGGAAAAACACCTCCATAAAAAATTAATTAACCCTATTACCAATCAAACAACCTCTACTCAGGCACACGAGGCATAACATGCATTAACAGGGCTAAAATCCCAAAACACGCAATACCCCGAACAAGGGTGTTGGCACTATTCCACATATAAATCAAAGACTAACAATAGAAAAGAACAAACCACCTAAATCATCTTTGTATGGATTATATATGTGAACCACATGCCTTGAATCTCCCTAGAACACTGTAGATCTATAATAACGCTAAAAGCATTCAACCATGGATATATCGTGAAGGAGGAGAAATCAGGAATCAAGTCTTTAGAAGAATGAAGAGCTTACCATGGTGATTACAAGGCAATTGATGACCGCTGATTTATAGAACGGATGGAAAGTCAGGGGCTCGTAGAAGAATCGCTGGTCAAGAATGCACCTAGATGATATGAGTGGAGATGAATATCTTTGTGTGAACAAGACATGACCCCCAATCCATTTAATGAAATAAAAATAAAAGTACATGATGTGTTCTTTAAAAGTACATATTGTGTACTTGCCATTATTAAGCCCAAATTTTGGTGGCCAGCAGGTCACCCTACAAGACCCAGTACTGGGCCTTTACATGGCCAGTACACAGACACTAGTGGAAACCGGGTACACGACATGTACTTATATGTTCGTGGCATGTACTCCTAAAATTTTTATAAACTTCTCTTTTTCTCAAAAACACCATAAAATAAAACACATACCTAAAAAAAATATCCAGGTGCTTAAATTGTACATCTCATACATATATTTATTGATGAAATTATTAACTAAAACATAATCAATTTATCCATATAGTTTATACGCCCTATACCTCACCATATTAATTGAAGGGAATTTACCTATAAATTTTATTATTATAATTGGATATCGATTTATTTTTCATGAATTTATTATATTAATATTATTGAAATAATTATAAATTATTTCCTAATGTTAATTTATTTGAACATTAAATGAAACCCATTTTATTTCATGGTCTTCCTTATGATGTGATGAATGGAATCAAATTTCTTCCCATGGATTCTTTATGATCTGCTGCCTGATTGATTTATTGTGGAACATGTAAGAATAGATGGATGATGGTTGTGGACCTATACATCTATATAATACATTGTTTAAATTTTTATATCTAATGAGACATGTATACATAGGAATTATTTTCTTTCATGAAAGCTTCGATTTAATTTTTTGATGCCTGATGATTTTTTCCTATGCTAATGTCTATTCCCTGTTTCTATAAAATCCGGATTTTACTCTATCAGGGATCATGTTTATTGAAAGCTATTTACACACTGTTTTTGTTAATTTATTTCTTCATATGACTTTACTCACGATTTATAATATATATTTTTAAGGTATGATTCTCTTATGTTATTTACATTTACCATGACTGTATCCATATTCCCACCTTAAGATCACCTATATTCTTTGATTTTTTTACATTGCCTATACTTTAAGTGTATTTTATCTCACCCCTTCTAAGGATTCCATTTACCAATGTTATGAAGATGACTTTAATTCTTGAGATGTCTACAAATGATTTTATTATGGATCAATTGTGGATAAATTCTATTAGGTATTATATAAGAAGATACTTATATAGATGATAATAAAAGAAACTAAACCTTAATATTATTGTAATATGTTTTCATTTTGGGAGTTAATGTGTAATTATAGAAATATTATTAAGTAATTTTGGGATAACTAATACGGTGTCCAATCCTATGTATAATGAATGACTTTTCATCACTAGGCCTGAGAGTTTGGTTATCGGGAGCCTCAATGAACACAATAGACTTTGAGTGTGGTTCTATAAATTCCCTCTAATTATTGAAGTGTGATGGATTATTAATGTAGAGATTATGTTTAGGAATTAAAAATACTATATTTACCAAATAAACTCTGAGATATGTTGGGAAATGATGTTCCCTTTGAGCGATGTTCTTTGACCATAGACCAAGAAATGGGGGAAAGGTACCCATGCCATTATTGGATCACTTATGTGACCTAGTATGATAAATATTGATTCCCTTAGACAAAAGCTATGTTCAAATAATTTCAAACATATTTCATAGGATGTTGGTAGCCTATATTAATATAGGTTGAGGCTTGATATTGAAAAGTGACCCTAAATGGTTAAAAAATAGGAATGGTAAACCCGGAAATATATGAAACATTTATTGTTGAAAAATTAAAAAATGAATATGTTTGGTAAATTATAAAACATTGATATTAAAATAATTAATAGTCTATAACATGTCCCCAATATTTAATAATATAATATTTTTTCAGGATTGTACATTTTTCCATAGAGTGAAATTCTCAAGTGGTCTTATTTGTGAAAATATAAAAAGGTTTTTTGGAAGGGCATGGTGTAACACACATGATTTGTGTAAATTATTCATTATTAGTGATTAATTTTATTCATTAGGTCATTGTTTAATAAAATTGGTAGTATGTATAATAGGGCTGGTTGTTGTAAAATCCCACCCGATAAATTCATGTAATTTAATGTATAGATGATGTGAAAGTGACGGGGATAGACGCTCAGAATTTGTAACATAGCATTAAACAAATTCACATCATTTAAGATACCCAAATCGTGTAAATTATTTTAATGTAAAATAAAAAATGATACAATGTAAAATTTCATGTATGTGGCCTCACAAAAATACTTGACATGAATGTGTGCTACACATTCTGTGAACCCCCATGTACAACTTGTTCAAATAAGACATGTGTTTGTGTTTTTCTAATAATCTGATTCCTCTCCCTCTAATTTCTCAAGATTTCCTTAAAAAAATATCAGTGATTTTTGATGCCCTAACTCTCATTATACCACATCTTTGATTAGTTTTATGTGGAATCAGTGGTACAAAAAGAAAATGGTTTAAGTAGTGTTATATTCTCTTATTCATTTCTCTAATAATATCAATGTAAGTGGATTGTCTCCCAAACTATCATTAATGAACATGTTGGCATTATATTTTCTAAATTATATTAATTATTTTTTAGAATTTTTTTTACATATTTACTTGAAAACCCCAATTGATGTTATTTAAAAATGGTGGATTGTTTAAGATGTTATATTGTTAAATAAAACCTTTTTTAGAAATTTTTGTAGAAATGTGTGGTGTGTGTTCATGATTTGTTGGAAAGGTGAAGTATGGAAGTAACACTATAAACAATAATAAATTAGTAAGGGTATTAGTCAAAATTACCCCCATAAATTAATTTTAATTTGGGATACATCATTGTCATAATTACCACCATCATGATGGTCACAAAGCAATAACAAGGTGATTGGATCATTCACCACTAAATAGTTCAAGGTGAACTATGTTTTTATGATTCTTTTGGGTGTATTGGTGTGAAAAGGATTGATAATACTAATTGAAATGAAATGTTCTTAAAATATTCATCTTCATGTTTTATTACATTAAAAGTTTATATGCTTTTTTATGAATTTCTTAATTGTTTGTATCTTATTTTTAATTTTTTTTAAATTATTCTTTTCCCAGTTTAAAGTGATTGGATGTATTTGGGGAAATAATACTATGTTATATACTGACCCCCATCATGGGAACTATTTTGAGTTTGAAAATGTCATCTACCATGATATTTGGAGGTCGAATGTTTAACACATCTCTGTAGGTTGGTCTTGAAATCAGGTTATGGTTACTAATATCAATGATTGGGAGTGTTTTACTATTGGTTATGGATGGTTCCAATTTGGTGTTAATGTATTTCTACTTGGATTCTTATTCTTGAAATTTAATTTGTTTTTTTTTTCTATTTCAGTCAAATTTTATTTGTTATTAGTATTAAATTCCGTTCCAGGGGTTGTGCTCATGTATCATTCAGAATATTATGGGATGTTATATGTATCCTGTTTGGTTTTTTTATTAGGGAAAATCATCCCACATTATAATCTAATTCCATTTGAATTTATTGAAATCCTTTGGTTACTTTGAGAAATCCCATAATTCAAATAGAGCATTATCTATTCTCAAGACAATGAGGATTGTAGGGGTGTTATGAATGGTATAATTTTGTTTAGTCATTGTCTTACATTTGGTATAAATTTCATATTGTCATAGAGTTGGGTGGGTATCAATGATATAGGACTATTGCAACTTGAAATAAATAGTATAAAAATTAAATATCAAACCTTATTATATGTAACTTATATTAACCACGATGGTTTTGTTATAAAACTATTATAAACCAATTATAACAGGTTTTTATCTTATTTTCATAGGTTTAGATGATTATTATTGCATACCATGTAATATGACAAGAATTACTATAGGATTTCATTTCCCATCATCTATTAAAAATTTATTTTGAAAATTTAATAAAATAATATAACTTTGAAATCATTGATCCACTAATTATTTCATCTAGTAGATATAAATATTTATGATATTTTGGAGTTATTCATGAATTATGTTTATAGAGTTAAATATTATAAATGGATTATTTTCCTACATATAGGAAATGGAACAGGTAAAAAATTATAGAAACCAGTAGGTAAGCTGTTGATAACGTGCTTTCACCTGAACCACATATGAACAGTCAACTTGTATAGAGTATTGTGCAACCATTCCAAGATGTTGAAAAAGGAAATCCATATGAAGAATTGAGCTAAGTGGATCATGTAAGACTGTAATAATTATCTTACTATTAATACTTACAAGAGCTGGTGAATTATAGTTTAAACAAATTATTTAAAAGATTTAAACTAAACAAAAAAATCCTCTTGAAGTAAATTTGTTCGACTCAGACATAGTATGATTATCAGTGTCATAGAATCAGAACTATAAATAACCAAATTAAATTAGAGTAAAATATTGGAACAACAATAGATCTAAATTAATTTCAAAGAATATTTTTATTATAATGATAGTAACACTAATGAATCTTTTTAATATAAATCTATGTATGATTGATAATATTTGTATATAATTCATGGATGAATAGTAACATGTTAAAATAAGAAATAAAAATTCTAGTTAAAAGTAAGATTGAATTAAAAGATATATTTTAAATATTAACCTCTAATATCAATCTGAGTAAGGTAGTTAATAATATTAACTAAATTTTTCTGTGGTTTTAAACATCCTATTATGTTTATCTTTCCTTAATATAAAGGCCCTCTATATGATGATTTGAATAGGTCTGTCTTCCTGTCCTTGGAAGCCCTCGATATGAAGATCGAATCTATATTCATGGCCCCAAAATCCCTCGATTTTATTGAGTGTATTAACCTTATTAATATCCCCATAATTCCACAATCATAACAATGATCAAATATGATTTACAAGAGAAAATGATCATAAGGAAAAAACCCCTAAAAAGGATTCATTAGGACTACTACGACTCTCTAAAAAAATACTAAGACTAGAAATGAGTAGTTCACGCTCTATGACTTTCAGACCAAATGAGTTTTTAATGAAATTAATATACTCAAAACTCATTAAATGACACTATATTTATAGGAAAATCTCGAACTATCATATTTCCATGTTTTTTTCAAAGGCCTTAGACATAAAACACTTGAAAGCTTATTTGTAACTGAATATCTGATGTTGTATTGATTTACACTATTATAATGTTAATGATATTATTTATAATATAAAAAACTCCATATATTCAAATTATAAACCTATTTTAGTCTGATGGACATCCTTAACAATTTTTAATATGATAATCCTCATGAGAGTAAGTCTGATAATCAGTTCCATAATCGTACCTGTATTCATGGCTTATTTCAGTACAATATAAAATCCAAAAGTCTATCATCTAGTTTGATTAAGGTAATTTCTGATTAATTAGACTCATGATCAATTTGATAATCATACAAAATAATGTATGTTTATATTTTGTAATACTTTTGAACATTATATATATGTCAAAAGGTAATGTTTTCTAAAAAACATACTAAAATATTGGGTACCTAAAAATTTAGTAAAAATATTTTTGGAAGGATTTTAATATTTCAAAAACTATATTAAATGAAAATTAAGATGTAAAACTTATGACTCCTCAACATTTCCATTTTTAGAAAGCACAAAACCTATAACTAAAATAATAAAAACATGAAAAACATACAACCTGTTTTTCCATTAATAACTTTATATTCATTGTTAGTCTTTGAATGTTTGCTACATTGAGTTTGTAACTCTTCAAAATATGATGATGAATATGATGGATTATTATAATCGTACTTCTATAATGGAAACTTATCCCCCTTAGTAATTTTTCTCCCCTTAATGATCTTATTCGTCCCTTAATGAAACAATATCTCATTTGAAATAATTAATCCATCTTTAAAAACTATTATCCAATTAAAATATATTACCCCTTAATAAAACCATATCCCCCTTTGTGATTTTCAGAAATAATTTTAATGAATCAGATGTTTCCTAAAATGTTTAAAAAATCTATCATGAAAAACAATATTGAACAAAATAATCATCCATATAAATATAAAGGAAACTAAAAAAATTATAATTGTAAAAAATTCAAGAAAACTTGATTTGGGTAAAAATATAATCTATTAATTAACATAACAAACACATTACTAAATTTATATAGAGAGTTCAAAATATAGAAAAAATCAATCTTTCTTTATCAAGGACTTTACAAAAACCTATATTATTTTTGAAAACCTGTAGATCATTATTGAGATTTTCAATCCTTTATTCTTGATTCTGATATTGATCTTTCATTATTTTATCATCGATAGAAAGTTATTTTTTATGTTCCCTCAGTAAAATTATGTCATATTCACAAGACTATAGTCTACTCATATCATAATCAAATTCTAGGGTATATTTTCCCAGGGCATTCATATATTTTGTCTGATCAATATTTTAATCTATAAATTCATTGAAAAACATAACTTTATATTCCATGTCAAAAGATAACATTTTAGCACAACCATATGATTCTATAAAAATATTCTTCATTTCATCAAACTTCTCGTCATGCATTCTGATATCAAAATCAATATGGTTTGATTAGTTAACCATCTGATTGCATGATCTTTTGTGAGTCTATGAATTTTATAGAAACTTATTAAATAAAACATCAATCCAAATGATTGAATACGATAAAAATTATATAGATTCTTATTTTCCACAATTGTTATTATGAATTAGATGTCCTCTTGATTCATGATTTGGGAACTATGTTATAATTCATTCTAATCTTATCCAAACATAACAAATATATAAGAAATATTTTTTGTGATATCATTCCTGCAAAGTCGGATTTTTTGTGCTTTGGATGGGGAGGGTTAGTTATAATAGTTCCAACATCCACTTCTTCTTTTTTCTTCCCACCGTTGATCAAAAGATTCCTATCATCTGATATTTCCATAATCTTCATATGTTTCTTGTCTCGTTCTTATCATCTAATTTTTAATTGGAATGTTTAATTTATTTTTCCCTCATCGATGATGATTCTACTTCTTATTCTAATGATTATTCTTCCTTTTATATAATTTTATATTTTTTTTATCTTTATAAATCTTGGTGGCTAAACTTGATGAACGTGATGAATCTTATGATACATTATCAGAATGATTTTCTTCACCATCATAATATTTATTATCTTCTTCTTCCACTTCCTCTTCTGCTTCTTATTCTACCCCTTCTACTACTTCATATTCCACTTAAACTTCTTCGACTCCTTTTTATATCACTTAAATAAACATATTTATAAACATCCATTTAGATATATTTTTATAATTTTATTTATGTTCTATGATCCCCATTTCTGACTAACTCTGGTTCTAATTTTTTTTTCAAGAAAAATTGTTACAAATACATCAATAATAACTATTTACTTTCCCTTATCTATTCACGATGGGATCATAGTAATTACTAGAGAATGATCAATGAATACTAACCAATCATATGATTTGATCTAATTGGTGTGAGAAGTGGTATGGAAAGTATTCTAGGAAGTTGTTTCTACACCATACAACAATATTTCAAAAAGTTTAGATTATTGTGATCTCTTATTCTTTTACTTTTTATTTCTTTCAACCACTAACATCTCTACAGCCTAAAACATCAATGCTTTATCTACAGTGGGGAAAAGTTTGATCACTAGATCCTCATCTCCTTCTTGGCATCCAAAAGACCCAGGATCAAATCCGGGCATGGGAGAATTTTCGGGGCACTATAGCAATACTGTAGCAGGGAACTGTAGCAGTACTGTAGTAGCGGTTGAACTGTAGTTGTGGTGACACTATAGCGGCAAAGGGACTGTAGCAGGTACTGTAGAGGCGGTTGTACTGTATCAGCGCAGGTTTCACCGAGGGGTCCTTTGGGAAAAAAATATGGGCTTTCAAGCCTTGTATTCAGGCCACTTGGCCTTGGGCCTCCAGACTATGTAATGGGTCCCCCACTACCCAGTCTAAAGAGGCCTTTGCTTTAAAATAATAAATTGAGGCTTCGGCCCCAACCATTAAAAAAAGTAGAATCCTCTTTCCTTTTATTTTTCCTTCCACACTCCCCAAATTTTCTAGATGGTTATTCCTCTAATGAACCACCATAAACCATTTCCACAATCATCTTTTACAATACACCAAAAAAATCTCATCCTAGTCATCATGTCATTACTAATAAAGGGACTTTTTTCAGGGACTAGATGCATTTTGTTTTCCACCTAGTACACTACCATGAACATTACAACCATTTTACTAACTAATGATGGAAACATGGTGATCATTGACATGATGGAATATATTTTGAATATTCTCCAAAATTATTAATTTATAATATAAAAGATCTTTGTTCATCATGTTTACAAAATAATAAATCACTAAAACATTTGATACATTTAATGTATGAATATCTCCCTTTCTTAGAATTAGAAATCCATGAGTCCAAAAAGAAAAAACTCTGTTATCTAGAGTCATGTGTTATAAATTTATATCATTTTTATATTCCAAAAACAATTAGTATTCTACCATGCTATCATTAAATATTTTTTTATTGTAATGAAGCTTTTGAATATGAAAATACTCTTATATTTATGATGGAACTATAACAAGATTAGAAACATTCTTTTAAGAAATGGAATCATTTTGTGCAGAAAATCCTAATAAGGTTCCTAAATTGTATTATCCATAATTAGTTTCTTATTTTTATGTATTAGTTTTGTTTATTAAGGAGTATGGTAAAGAAAATGTATTTTTTTACAATTCTTGGAATGAAATAATATTCTTCATATTAGAATCATACTTTCATACCAATAACATTCAACCCATTTACCTCTAAAGAAAATATAATTAGAATATTAATCCTCGATCACCATCATATTTGAATTCTAAAAAAGGTTATTAGATGGAATGGAAAACTTTTCGGTTTAGGGATATGAAGGGAGAAACAACATGGAAGCACAAAGTACTAAAGAATAGATGTGGGACTCAAGTTGAATTACCCTTGTAAAGGAATCAGGGGATATGATTCATCAACCAAAAGATGAATAATGTTTGTGATTCAAAACCATTCTAATTAGATGTTCATGATTGATCCAATGAATGTTTTAATTTTTTTTCAACACTTGATTTTTTTAACATTTCTATCATATTGAGAATGAATATGAATAGAAAATGTATTGAATCTTTGAAATAGAATTAATATTTTTATAAAACTAAATTTATAACAACAAAAATTATAATAACTATCATAATTAAATAGAGGAAAAACTAAAAGAATATAATAGTACCTTTTAGAGTGGAATGATCTTCAAGTATGATTGACCTTTTCTTCATGGTTTTTAATAGATTAGGAATGTTTTTTTAAAATGCTGGATTATGATATTTTTTGAATTGAATATTAAATTTTTTGAAATAAACATTTATTATGACTTATTGAAATATAAAATCTGAATTTTCTTTTCAAAGAAATAAGAATTGATTAAAAAAATTATGAATATGAAAATGTTTTTATAAAACTTGTAGTCTGAAAATTATTATAATAATTTAATTGTTTGACAAATAATTTGGGAATCCTAACTCTGAATTTATTTTAATAATTTTTCTGTCGTGAAAACTCATTGGGATAAAATTTTAAAATAAACTAATAATTTTTTTAAAACACTAATGTTTTTGAAAAAAAATAAAACATATGTACTCCACCTATGGAAAGGAGTATCTTAATATAATCAGGTGGGTAAAAAACTTTATATGAAAAATGACCTTGCATTGACCATTCACAGATTCTTTTAAATATATTCAAAACTATTTGAACTAATGTGTTTAGAGAAAATTCATTCAAATTGTTTTTCTTTATGAGGAAATTTAAAATTTTATCTCCTTTAAGTAATTAATATTAAAGGAATGGTGTCTTATATTATGTTCATAGAATGTGATTGGTGTAATGTTTTTTTATTTAAATAAATGAAACATATATTATCACAAAGTATTTGAGTTTTTTTAAATCTCATTCCATAGTCGGTTAGTTTGTGTTGCATCAACCACACCGGAGAAAAATAACATTTGTCTTCCAAAAATTATGCTTCAGTATTCGAAAGAGTTACAAAGTGTTGTTTTATAAACTAATAATAAACAAAAAACCTCCTAAGAAATTAAATTTTTGGTATTAACTTTTCCTTTCCATTCTATATTCAAAAAATTCAGTATCTAAAGAACTATTTAATTCAAAAATGTTTCTCGAAGAATAAAAAATTCATAAATCCATAGTTAATTTAAGAAACCAGAAAAATCATTTTACAGAATTTAAAAGGGATTCTTTTGGATTACCTTTATATCTTTAACCTAATCACACTGATAAATATTAAATCTCGATGACTAGAAGTTTTTTAATGTAAAATTCTTATCATAAATGTAAAATTATTTTGATCAACTAGTTTCCCTTCCTCATCAAGATCAATGGTATTAGAGGTACTAATAGTAGTGATAATATTTTCAGTATTTTTGTGTCCAAATATCATAAGAAGATATTTAATATACATATGTTAAGATTTAAATGTTCCTTCTAGTTTTTCTGAATTTAGAAAACCATGAAAATAGGTTAACTCACCCATTATACTCATTTCAAACTCAGAATTCAAAAGATCATCAATAGAATCTATTACTGATTTTTGAGTTTTAAAAAATATAATTTAATCAAATTAAATTTGTACAATCATAATATTTTTATTAACTACATTTATAAAAATCTGTGGATATATAGTTCACTTAAATGTTTTTTTATCAAAAATCTATTTAATCTGTCATACCATGTTCTATGGGGTTGTTTAATTCATATAAAGCATTGGTATACTTATAAATGTATTTAGGATGTGTTTTATTCCCAATGCTAGTTGGTTGTTAAACATACATTTCCTCCTAAATATACCATCTATGAAAATATCACTTCACATCCATTTATAAAAATATGAAGTTAATGAATGTTGTATTGGATATAAGTATTCGAATTTCATTTAGTCTAGAAACCAGAGAATAATTTTCTTCATAATAAATTCCATCTATTTGATCATATCCCTTAAAAATGAAAATGGATTAATTTCATTCAATTATTCCATTTTTACAAATTAACAATCCTTTTTACTCAAATTATAGATGTTTCTATAAGTCAATAAACTAAATACCATATATTATTCCTCTCAAACTCATTGAGTTTTTCATGCATTGATTTAATCCAATAATTATCACATAAAACCTTAATAGGATTCGTAGGCTCAAATTGGGATAAGAAACATAGATGTTCAATTTCATTTCAAAAGGTACATCTAGTTATAACTATTTGATATACATCACATATTATACTTTCACTAGGATGATTCATAATAATTAACTGATGGCATGGGTTTTCAAAAGAATTATCTTCAAAAATAGGTAGAAAATATTCATGAATAATAACATCAAAATTTATTTCTTGAGTTATTTCATAATGAAATGAAATTTATCACATAAGTTGAAAATGATTTATAGAAATAACATTTTAGGATATAGGTCGAGGTTGTTTAGAAAATTATTTGTTTTAAGAAACATTACATGGACTATTTCCTCAATAGTAAAATAATTTTTTATTAATAAATATCTTAGCCTTATATGTAATGGATTAACTAAAATATATTCCTCTATCAAATTTGGGTGAAAACATAGGTAAATTATATTTACTATTATGAATGAATACTTTAAATCAAAAAATATTAAAATGAAACTTTTGGTCATCATCATGTCCACAATAATAAGGTGTTCTATTAAGAAAATATCTAATTAAAACCATATTTATAATATAGACTGAAGTACTAACAAATTCATTGTAAAAAAACTAGCAACCAAGTATTCACTCTAAATGATTCTAGTTATTTCTGGAAAATTTATATTTTTTATTTCAACTACACTATTTTATTGGGGGTTCAATGTGGTGAAATGTTATTTCAATACCTTTTTACTATAAAAAACTTCTAAATATTAATTTTCAAATTAACCACCGTGATCACTATAAATAGTTATCAATGATATGATTTTCCCATTTCCTACAATAGCTAAAAAATATTTAAAATGACTAATTGTTTCACATTAAATTTTGAGGAGAACCCCATGTCTAACTTAAGTAACTATTAACTAAGTTATATATGAGATATTTTCCACCAAGACTTCTAGTTTGTGTAGAAACATATAATTTCCTGTGCACTAGATTAAAGGAATCAGAACATAAGAATTCAATAATAGATTTAATACTTGACTTATGATCCTTACCAAATTCACAAGGGTCAAATACATTTATTGTATCAAAATATGTATTGGTAAAAACTTAAAAAATATTTTTTTACTATTTTTAGATAGGTTTTATAGTCAGAGTTTCTTAACCATATATTCCATGACCAAGAATGGTCTTCCATTTCAAAATGGTAAGGAATGTCTTCGCTACAAATTTCTTCTATGATTAATGAGAAAATGTTCTCATGCTGACTACTAGAAATAATAAATTCATAATTGGAAATATTTCCTATAAAATTACCATTCCAAAATGTCACAAGGTAGCCTTCATCACATAATTGAATTATTCTTATAAGTTTGTTTTCAATACCTAAAACAAATAATAAAATTTGAATGTGATATTTTTCCCAAGAAGAATAATGTTACATATTTCGATAATTCCTCATTAAGAAATATATCAAAAAGTTAATTTTACACCACAAAACATGATTATCATCTTGAATAAATAACTCTTTAATATTATTTTCTTATAACGTTCATTTTCCATGTACCAAATGTTTTTGTTGCTGGTACTATCTTTGTTGTCATGAAAATAAAAAGGATATTTATTCAGAACCCAAACCTTCTAAGGTCTGGTATTTCCTAAAAACAAAATAATAGGCAACCAGATATGTTTTGAAAAATATTCCTTATGAAAACCTAATGATTTATTTTTATTCAAGGAACTATTATTTTTTCAAATGGCCACCACATTGACACGTACAAAAAAAATTCAATTTTAGGAATAAAATAATAGTTACTTATCATATTTTTTACTTCTAAAATCCATTCCATAATAACTACCATAAGGATTAATTTGTTTTTACATTTTATTAATGTTTTACCTACTACTGATAAATATGATAAATGTTTTCTCAAACTTTAAATTTTGGATTTTAGTTTTAAAAATAAATTTTTACCATCAATGGTATTAGTTTTAGAACAATGTTTTCCTTGTAAATTTTTTTTATCAGAAATAAACTAATGAAAATATTTTGAAATAATTTCTTTTTTGAATTAGTTTTATCAATATATTTAGAATGATATGATAATTCCTTTGTTAAATGTGTTATTCTTGAATTCACCTTAGCAAATTTTTCTTTAGCATTATCTTGTTTTTTACAAATCTTGAAATTTTCATTTTTATGAAACATTGAAAATTAGGATACATATTCATAACATGGTAATGAATTAGAATATGGTGAGGAAGATTCTTCATGAGATGATGTAGATTTTTATCATCAAGACAGTTAGAATTTAATGACATATTAGTAAGGGATTCCTCTGTTTGTAACTTTTCCATGAGAGAATGATTTATATCTGTAAGATTTGAAAAAAGGCATATGTTCCCTTATTGAGAGCATTTATTATATAGAATAATTTTAGACGAATCACCTCCACAATCACACCATGTGTCAAAAGATTTCAAAACAATATTTCCTTTAGAATTTAAGTAATTATTGAATTTATTTATGAATTTATTTCATTCCTATGATTCATTTTCATCTCTGGACAATGAAGTAGGATATTCCTAACTTTATTACATTAAAAAAATGTGAAATTGAAATCTTTCTTCTCATTGTTATCCATATGACTTTTCTAATATCAATATTGAAGATATTTCTTCCAAACTATCTTCATTATCCCTCTTTATAGATTTGATAATTCATTCTCATAATGAAAAAATGTTCTAGAATCTAACTAAACCAAAAATTTATTCTTTCTCAAATATTTTACAAGACACTCAACTGACTGATCTTTAAGAATTTTGGTATATTTTTAGCAAAAAAACAACACCATTTATATTTTTCACTTTTTAAGAATCTCTTTTAAGTATTCCATCATACTGCATAAGGGTTTCAATCAAATAATCCTGAGTATGATTTTTACACTTTGGTGTCTCATCTATAATTGTTCATATTATTCCCACAAATTGGGAATAATTTCAACAGTCTTTTCAACAACAATGCCATCATCAATACCATTTTGACCAATAGATTTTAATAAGTTTATGATTTTAATGATGTGATAGTGCATCTTTGCAACAAATTATCTATGTAAACAATAAATGGCCTGATAGTCTGATATGATCATATCCCTTCTAGTCTCAACAACATTTGAAGTACCAAATTGTGTTAATTCTAAAATTTTCCACACACTATTTGTAGCTACATATGAAGATATCTGATTTTAAATAGTTCTTTTAATGGAACAGAATATATTATTCCTTACACTGTAATTTCACTCATTATTTTATTTTTCTTATTGTGTAAAATAAGTGACTTCCATATTAGGAATCTTGTAGTATCAAATAATAATGAAAAATTTATCAACTCCAGTGTTGATAATAAAGAATTTCATCCTATATATCTAGTACTCTAATCAAAACCATCCAAAAGATGGGGTATATTTGGATTTATATTACCAATAGAACAAAAAATGTTACATTTCATTTTAAAAATGACAAAAACCCTTTTAATCAATTACACGATTGGGTAAAAATTCTTATCAAAAAATATTTTATATCATATAATTATCAAAATATAGTAAATAAATTTAAAATATTTCTTGTTTATAAGTCGTATAAACCTAATCTGATACCAATTGTAGGATTGTGGTAATTATCTTATGATGGCCAAACATAAAATATGGGGTGACCATTCGTTTAAAAACATAGCTTAAAATATTTAAACTAAATAAAACCCCAATCAACATAATGTAACTTCATCAGACTCAGACATATTCTGATTGTCAGAGTCATAGAATCGGAACTACAAATATTCTGATTAAATCAGTGTAAAATATTAAAATCACAAAAGATATGATTAATATCAATGTATTTTTATTATCATAATAATAGTTACACTGATAAAACTAATTGTTTTTAAGATAAGTATGATTACTAATATTCCTATACCATGCATAGTATAATAGTAACTTGTTAAAACAAGTAATACAATAGCTATGTAAATGTAATAATGACTTACAAGCTATTTTTATAATATTTAAAGCTTTTAACTTTAATATAAAGGTATTCAATAACCATGACCAATTTTATCCAATGTTTTATACTTACTTTCGTGTTTTTATTTCTTTTCAAAGATATCCCTTAATATGATGATCATAATATATAAATATTGTTTTCCCCAGAATACCTCGATATGATGATCGACTATGTCTTCCTATTATCAGAAGACCTCGATCTAATGGATAGAATTCACCATCTTCTTATCCATAGAATCCCTCGTTCTTAATATTGATGAGACATAATTTAAAAAAAATCATAATGAAACAACCCTGATAAGGAATCCTTGGAATTACTACAACTCCCTAAATATTTACAAAGACAAATAATGATCAGTTCATGATCTATAAACATCAATCAAAATGAGCCGAAAAAGAAATAAATCTACACCAAACTCTTCAAATTACCTTCAATTTATTGGAAATGATCCAACTGTGATATTTCCAGGTTTTGGGTAATTACATTTGACAGCTATAACATGATATCTCATTTGTAACTAAATATTTGACTTCGTATTGATTAAAACCATTACAATGTTAAATATTTTCCTTATTGTGGAAATAATTCTATGTATTGAAATTAAAAATTTAGATTATTTAGATGGACTCCATTAAAAATTATCAATATGATAATTATAATTATATTATGTCCAATGGTTGGTACCATAATCATTCTTATATTCTTGATTTCTTTTTTTATGAAAGATAATACAAAATAAGGTCTCCTAGATTGATTAAATGTTAATATGATTAATAATTCTCATGATCAGTCTGATAATCTCATTTAATAATGTATGTTTATACTAATTATTACATTAGAACTTTTTCTATGTATGTTAAAAGGTAAATTTTTTCTAAAAAACATACTAAAACACATGGGATACAAAAATTTTGTAAAAATGTATTAAGAATGTGTTTGTGATTTACAAAACTAAATTAATGAGAAATTAATAAGTAAAACATATGAATCAACAGATCATTCGGTACAGTTTCAAAAGAAAAATCCTAAAGTACTTCAAGGGTTTTTAGCACCAGAAATGGTATAAGTGTGACTAAATTGAATAAATAGAATCTTTAATATTCTTTTAACATTATAAGTGAAAAAGATAAATTTATAAAACAATATTTAGGAAGATAATTGACTCTATTGGTGGATTTATATGTCCATAATAAAGATGACATCGCACTGATGTGGGAGATCTTTCAGAAATTTTTTATAAACAATTCTATCCCCATACATTCAATAGAGAAAGAACCTCAAATTTTATCAACATAAAGTATGATAACATATGTTTGATATAATATGTAGCAATGTATATGAACATGGTTCATTTTACCTCAGAGTTAGCTTATATTGTGTAATTTAATACACACATATTTGAGTCTAGATTTTGACTATAGATTCAATCCAAGATAGTTGTTCTCTTTTTTACAATTTATATAAATATTGTTAATAGGGTAGTAGGGGTTGAAAAAGATCTTGTTGACAATTTTATTGGAGGTAGATTATTTGTTATTTTAGGGAATGGTTTTAACACTAGTCCTTGAAATAAAAGAATAAGGGATTTCTATTCTCAATGAGTTAGTGAATCCTAGAATCATGCTGGTCAATCAGTTAATTTTCATCCAAGATCTAATAATAGACCATGCTATTTCAAGTGAATTTCATTGGCACACATGGGTAATTAATATAATATTCCATCATGGAATTTCCATTACTATATAAATAATTTCCATATCAATATGTATTGTCATAAAATTTTGAGATCAATGGGTGGAACATTCTTAACAAATGCATGGCCTTCATATACTATGACCTAAAAGTACCATCAAACATGATTTCATACAGAGACATAGTTAAGCTCAGATGTTTCCAAGAACACAACCATCGATCAATACACACTGAAATGGTAAAGATAGATATAAGATATGACATTTCAGCGATATATTTATGGATAAGAGAAGGTTACTGTAACAAATGAAGAAGGTACCTCTCTGATGTGAATCACTATTATTCTAAACTCCACTATTATACATTTCTTTTTTGATACTATTGCATTTCATTATTACCTTTCTTCCTTTGTGTATAAAAAATTTGGATTTCACATGTAAATGATGCCTCAAGTCATGAAAATCAAGACTACCATTGGAAAATGGGGGTTAATAGGATTGAAATGACCATATGTTTTCATTACTGTTGATTTATTACACTTTCACTGGTAGTTTATGGTGCTACAGATGGATGTATTTTATTTGAACTTTGTAATGGAATTACTGGTTGGATTGAAAACTTATACATACTACATTTCACTCCAAGGGACATTTACATCCCATGATGGTTCTCTGAATTTATTTAACGGATATTGTGATATAAGTGATGATAGTAAAAGACCTCTAGTTACATTAGATGAAGAAATCTCATCTGAGTTAGAGGAAATAAAATCTTAATCTTCTTATGAAACAATTTATTAGACTCTTCCAACTATAGTGTATCAATAACTATATGTTTTTTTCAAAAAATATCTTGGGGTTACCCCTTGATTAAGAAATAGTATTAATAATTGACGTTCTTCAAGGAAAACGTGTTTTTTCTTTACCATCTTATAGAATAGATTCAAAATAATTGTGTGAACTAAAGGATCTTCATGAAGTGTAGGAATGAAAAGAATTTATCTAACCTATCATATCAACATGGACTACATCAATATAAATATTAAATAATTACTATGGTACTCTCTGGTTATGTTCTGATTTTAATAAATTGAATCAATATATAATTAAAAATAAATATCATCTTCCACAGATTGAGGTCTTGTTTGACCAATTAAAAGGATCCTAATAGTTTTCTAAAATTTATCTATGACTAGGATATCATCAACTCAGATTCATAAGAGAAGATATATTGAAAATACATTTCAAAGTTGTTATTTCCATCATGAATCTCTCTTTACTCCTTTTGTTCTAGTGAATGGAACGAATGTTTTCCTAGAATTAATAAAACATTTATTCCATAGGTTCCTTGATACATTCACTATGGTGTTTTTTATTATAATCTGGATTATTCTGTAAGTAGTTAATACCATGAAGTACACTTGGAAATTTTATCGAGCATGTTGTGCAAAAATAATTTCAATTATATGCTTTCTAAATGAGATTTATGGATTTAAGATATTTTTTTACTTAGGTGTTTCATTTTTGAAGAAGTAAAATATATTTATCCAAGACAGATAGAAGCAATAGTCTCTTTGAAGACCCCAATAAATATTACTATAGTATGTAGTATTCTTGGATTATTATGTTACCATTATTGGTATATTCGGTATTTTTCTAGGATGTGTTATCCAATGAATATTCCAATAAGTAAAGGTGTTCCCTTAGTATGGAATGATGAATTTCAGATATATTTTTTGGAAAATAGGACTCATCTCACCTCAGAAACAATCCTAATATTTTAAAAAATAGGTAATAGTTATTTGGTTTATTTTTATTCATTTGGGTCTAGTCATGTTTGTGAAATCATGTGGGGTGACCATATTGAGGCCAACATTTTGTGGAAATTTAGAGTGCATCAAAATATTTATTCTATACATGACTTGGAATTAGTTGTAGTTTCCCATGGCATAAAAACAAGGATCAATTATATTTTTGGGGATAAGTTAATAGTTTTCACTAATGATAACTATTTAAATATATATTTTATCGTTGATACATGAACATCGAGAAATGAAGTTTTATGGAGTACCTCCAAATGTTCGATCTCAACATGATATATACTCCCAATAAAGGGATTTTTTGATGATGCATTGAGTCATAAATCTTATAGAGATGTGTTCTGAGAGGATCAATACCAATAAAAGTTGATGATAATGATTATTTATATTTTTTTAGATATTTACGAACATGGTGAATATGAAATTTTCGTTCAAGTATGTCATTTTTTAGCCTTGGTAAATTTTTTAAAGGAAACCCAATCTTATGATTTTTATTAAGTCACTAATAGGTAACACATTAATGTTGGGGAGACTTTGGGTAATTCGAAAATGAATGAGACTTCCTTGTTACACTTCTGTAAACAGATTTTAGTTCCATAGTATTGTGAGTAAAACATTTTTTATCGCATCACTATTAAAATATTTATATTCATCCATGTGTTGTTAAAATGTTTATATAAGTAAAAGTTCATTTCAAGTGGTATGGAATAAAACGTGGGATCTTTGAGAAATTGATGAAATGTATAACATGTCAATAGGAAAAGGTGGATCAAAAAATGATTCCTAGAATGTTGTAATATATACCTATTCTTATATGGAAGTGTGAGTAGATTGTGATGGGTTCTATCATAGCCCTACCGAGAACATTACACAAACATGATGTTATATCGGTAATATATGATCAACATAATATGTCGAATCAATTTATCCTTATCATAAAATCCAATACTATATATTAGTCGAGAAAATTATGTATTTGAGATGTGGTCATGTAACATAGATTTATATCATTGATTATATCTTATAGAGACGTATGTTTTACTTCTCTATTTTGGCATT
This sequence comes from Viscum album, assembly GCA_963277665.1. Classification (NCBI taxonomy): domain Eukaryota; kingdom Viridiplantae; phylum Streptophyta; class Magnoliopsida; order Santalales; family Viscaceae; genus Viscum; species Viscum album. Next base: position 166,017,201 of record OY728167.1, read on the forward strand.
CGTTACAACAGGGTCTTGGATGTAAAATGACATTGAGAACATTATATCTTCCATAGATGGATGGATAGTTAGAAAAATGTATTCATAAATTGATATATAATTTTGTAGAATATATTATGGAAAACTGTGGTTCATGGGAGGATCATATGCCTTCAGTTGAGTTACCATATAATAAGAGATATCATGAAACAATTTAGTTATCTATGTTTCTGTCTCTGTATGGGAATCTTATCATTATCGATTATTTTTTTGGAAATAGGAGAGTCATCTAGGGATAGACTGAGTCTTTCACATTCGACTATAGAGAAAATACAGATGATTCAAAAATGTATGTAAATGGCATAAAGAATAAATAATTATTACTAAGATAATCTTTTATGACCATTATCTATTGATGTGAATGACCATTTTTCATGATGTTTTCTCCTACACTTGTTCATTTATTCATGGTGAAATAGTGGATGTTATCCCCATGTTTTGTGCGATTGTTCGATATTATGGAACAGATTGGCATTGTTTCCTACTAGTTAGTTTTACCAAATATATTTACTGCTTTTTGTAACATAATCTAGGTTTATCAACTAATGAAGTATCACTTATATCCTCGACATGCGATTGGAAATGATCATGTTAGTCTTGATCCAAATTCTAATTTTATCAATGAACTATCAAGGGTTTTTGAAAGTTAGGATATGACCCTTATATATAGTTTTTTCATGGTGTAAATACTATTGCAGCAAGGTCGGGTTCAAGAGGACTACTAGGAAAGGGAAAAGTTTTAGTTGGATAAATGTTCAGATTTATTCTTAATTCCTAAGGATGAAAAGACCTATAGTGGGCCAAATATATCACCCCCTATTTGAGGTATGCCAGTATTTGATGCATGATCTATTATTTCTAGTGTGGTGGTTTAATTTAATAGAAAATGTGAGAAATGGGGATGGTTGTTGGAAAATCCCAATGGAAAAATTCACACTGTGTAATTTTTACATGATTTGAAAGTGTTAGGGATAGATATCATGAGTATTTTCTACATTCTGGAACTAATTCTCCTCAGGTGTGATGTGAAAATCATGTAAATTGGTCTTATGGAAAATAAATATTTAGGAAATGTCAATTTCATCATAGATGTCCTCAAAAAATGCATATATGAATGTGGGTTACACGTCATGTAAACCCCATGGTTTATAGATTTTTTATATGACCATCTTGTGCTTTTTTTAACATGAAAAATAATTTTCCATATTTTCTCCCATGGTATCCCTATGTTAATTTCATAGATTTTCCACATATGAACTCCAATGACAACAATTATTCCGAAATTATTTGAGAAATCAATCAAATTGGAGGAGAAGGTTTCATTCACATAATCATCATGGATCCTTTGTGCTAATTATATCAATGATGGTTGATTCTCTCCCACTCCACCAGTCCGTAATTATAATCATAAACATTTCTAAATTATGTTTTTATAATGTTATAAATATTTTTTAGAATTCATTGGAAAAAACCTATTAATGTGATTTCAATAGGGTGGATTTTAAAAAGATGAATTTTTTATCAATAAATGGTATATAGGATATTTTATCATAAATGTTTGTGTATAAATTTGATTATTCAAGTTGGGTGATGGTCATAAGTACCACCATTATATAATAAAAAAGATTCTTGGATAATGCTGAGAAGTACTACCATCATATAATGATAAATTGTGATGGATTATGGTTGGAATTACCACCATAAAGTTGGTCACCAAGTGAAGGATTTGTGATTGTATGACTCACTACTTGTGAGTATACGAAGGTACATGGTTTCACTAATTGTTTCTGTGTGTGGGTCTGAAATGGGTTGATTATTCTAATGGAACTGAAATGGTTCTAGAATATTTATCTTAATATTTTTTTATATGAAAACTTTTTATGTCTTGGTATGATTTTCATACCAACTGCCCACTTGGATTTATAAAATGTGCCAAGAAATTCATGTCCAAGTGGAATGTAATGGAAATTCTTTGGGGAAAATGTACTAATTGTTATAATCATCCCATTCATGGGATATGTTTTATTTTCTAGATGTCATCTACCGAGGTACATGGATGCATCATGTTTCATAATTCTTTAGTGGTGATCCTTCACATCATGGTATAGTTAATGAAGTCAATGCTTGGGATTGTCTGTATCTTGGTTTGGGATAGTGCCACATTGGTTATATTTTTTTCCACATGGATTCTTATTCTGTAACTTTTATTTTATTTTTTCCACTATACTGTAATGTTATTCTGTATTGTAATTTTATTGATTTATTTGGCATATAATCATGCATCATTTAATCTATTATCAATATTTTATGTCTCCTGAATGTTTGATTATTTTTAGGGAGAGTCATCCTCCATTTTCCTCTAATTCACTTGGAATTTATTGCCTTCCCTTGATGTATTGGGGATTTTACCTATAACCATTAGTTATTTTCCTATAATCAAGACAATGTGGATGGGTAGGGTGTTACACATGGTCTCCCTAGGTAATATTCTACAATGGACCTTGGGAATCACATGGTCTCCCTGTGTGATATTATAAAAAAAATCAGTCAAAGATGATGTCCCCTAGTTGATATTATAAAAATATTCTATAGAAATATGTTTTCTCCATGCTGATGTTCTAAAATGGTTCTGAGGAGATTATTACTCCTTGGTGTATGTTATATAATGTTTTTGGGGAGGGTATTTCCCACATTTTTCTGTTATAAAAAGTCTCTTGAGAGAATATTCCCAATCATGTATGATATATTTATGATGGTACAAGGGAATATATTCATCCTATGGGTATGATGTTATATGATGGTGTATGAAGGTGGGGACTCATTCCCCTTAATGTTATATGATGGTTATATGTTGTGGGTGATAAATACCCTTGTTGTAATATCTGATGGTATTATGGTTAGAGTTCCATTTCCCCTAATTTTAATAAAATATATGAATTGTATTATGGTTGTGCATCTATTTTACCAAAGATATGACTATTTTACATGTTCATATACAACCAGTGTTTTTTTAGGAATTTATAGTCAAACTCGTGTGTCGCATTAGATTACACGGATTGGTGGTTTTTTATTGTTGTATTTTTTAGTTGATTATTAATTATTCTGGATATATATTATATACGAGTTATGTTAGGGACACTATTTTTACTGAACTAATATGTTAAAATCACACCATACTCAAGAGGATATTACACATTGTTACCCTATAAGATCTCATGTTCATAGGTTTAGGTAGGGTATAGTTTGAGTGTTGGGTGATTATACAAGATGGATTTACAGAGCTTAAAAGGTGTGGCCCAATTTGTACTTAGGACATGTTTAAGTATATTTTCCACTTCTTTTACATAATGGTCTAAGTGGTGTATGATTTTCCCATAGTAGATTTTTTTGGTGTCTTCCAAACACATGAGTAATCTTAAATAGTTTATTATGTTATACTATGTTATATGATAATTATTTCAATATAGATTTTATTGTCAGTTTTATCACACTCTATTTTTTGTTTTGATAATCAGTTGTTTGATATTTCTATTATTTTGTTATAATATAATATTAAGGTATAGTCTTCCCATGGAATCACATTAGACCCTCAATTCAATTTGGCATCCTCTGTCATATTAGGAGGTAGATTAGAGTTCATGTGACACTCTGATCCATTTAAGATTGAGATATATTTGTACATATTAACTTATGTTATTTCATAAATTCAAAGAGTATAACAAAAAAAATATTATTCTTATATTAAAGTGATTGTGATTAAGTCAGAAAATATAAACAATATATTAACATAATGTACAGAATTATATAGATACATGAACTAGTGTAACTATATTTCAGTATATATTATCATTAAAAATTAAATGTCCTCATATTCTTATTAAGTTCTTAAGGTTGAACTTTTCTCTCGTCATGTAGCATGAGTAACTATTATCTATATACCACATAATATTGAGACTAATAATTTCAAAATGGGTCTATAGTCCATATAATAAAAAATTATATATAATTACATATTAATTCATAAATATTATTTGGAAAAATTGTGGAAACTCATAATTGTTTAACCATTTGATGATAGAGAGAAACTAGTTAATTTTTAATAAAATAAAAAATTATTCCAAATTATTAATGTTTCATAAGAAAACAATTTGTACCCAAATTCCCAAAATTTTGAAAAAATAACTTGTTGCGGGTTTAGGTGGAAGTTTTAGTCTTCTCTGGACATTATATAAAATAATTCATGACTACATCAATAAAAAATATAGTGTTTCAGAGTCTAAATTTTAATATTTATGATCCTTGTATGGAGATAACCATAATGTTTCTACAATCCATAAATTTAGAAAAGAAATTTTTTAAATTTAAATAATGGTTTTTCTTATAGATCAAATTATTTTATTTCAATAATATATAGAATTTATATTCAAAGTAATTAAATTAATATTATGTTAAAAAAAATCCATTAGATGGAGTTATATCTATTTTAACCTATCAATATTTTTTTCGAATGTTTATTTTCTAAATAATATAAATTAGTAACGTATAAATTAATTTTATCTATGGATTGGGGATCCATATGATATAATAAAGAATATATTAATATATAACATTTTTTATAAGGGAATCAATAAATTTTCTATTAAAAAATCTCCATTAAGAATTGATTTTGATGAAAATAATCTAAATAACGTTTTTCATCATTTTATATTATCCTTATGTCATATGAGTCCACATTATGAATCTAACTATATAAATATTTAAGAAATCATTTCCATTACCTATATTGAATTTCATGATGTCCTTTCCTATTTCACATTGTGTTTATAATCCAACATTATATGATTAGAATTTATACACTAATAAAAAATAACATCATTATATTACATTATTTTGTATTATTTCATGTCTATTTATACATTTATTTTATATTATTTCTCTATTTCCTTAGTTTTGGGTTTTAGTGGGGAGAATCCTTGTACAAACACTATATAAATAAAGAACTAAAAAAGGACTATGTTCTCATTAAGTTTCCACAATTAATAAAAATATTCTATTACTTATGTATTATTATATCTTCCACACAGTGTATGAAAAATATAGATTAATTGGAAAAATATAATGTGAGCATTAATTCAAGGATTTTTCATAGTATTAATGTTTTAATTTTTGTCATAGTCTCATCCATAATTTATAGACTTTAATGGCTCTTTTAAACGACTTTATGTAATTTAATATTATATTAACATTCAATATAACATCATTCCAAATATTTATTTAATATTTTAACTCTGAATCATTTTTGAAAAAATTGAACCATTTTATTATTTGTAATGAAAAAATTAAATATCTAGTGATTTCATTATCTATAAACTAAGACATTTTTAACACATTCATGTTATATTAAAATCAATCATGGTAACATTCAAGGGCTAGAAACAATAGTTACTATGCATTATCATAAATTGAATTTAATAAAATTCGTATAACATTGATGTATTTGTGTTGACTATTATGAAATATCTAGTGTTTTGGAAGAAATAATTTGATCAAATTTTCACCAAACGTCATGTACTTGAGTGGTTATGCGATGATAGAGGTGTTAATGGGATACCTAGGTATGTTAGAGGGAGTATGAAAAACGTCAAGAGTGTATATTTTAACAATAAACTCTATTTAGTACCAAGTGATTTGGTACCCTGTACCTGATCATTATATAAGAATGTCGTAGACATTGTAGGGTCTTCATGTGGTTGGGGACCCTCGGGTGATTGCCCAATTAGGCAACAAATAACTTGTCAATGTGGACTATCTACCTAGTGAGTATTTGGGATCTTTATTAAATGATCAACTAATATATTTTACATACTAAAAAATATAAGTAAATGTATTACCCTCATTTTTGAATAGGAATCATTAGGATTCCATTCCCATCACATTCAATCTTCACATATTAAGTGTTTTTATCCTTTGGATAATCTTAGATTCATGAGTCATTTTTCCAAATAGACATCTTCATGTTTTTTTATAACTCCTCTCCTATAAAATCAATCTTTCTCTCCTTGTTTTATTACTTTTCAATATAAATTCTTAATTTTAGGGAATATTTTGTACATTGAGTTTTCAAATGATTGAGGTTCAATCAGTTAGTTGTATTTAGTGAGAAATTTCCTTCTAGAATTAGGTTTATGGTTCATAGAATTCCTACAGGTTTTTATATGGTTTAAACATTACATATAAAATATATTCTAGTGAAAATAATTTTCATAGGAATTTATAATTAATTTAAAATAGATTTTTTATGTCATTGAATTACATGTGAGATTAGGTAGGCCATCAGTGAACTTGGGATAGGTGTGCATTGAAACAATGGTGACTAAAGACCATTTTCATTTTGTAAAATGTTATAAATTCTACCATGGATAGTTAAAATGGTGGTTTTCTTCAATTGTGTAAATAAAAACATAAAGGGTGTTATATACCATTCCATGATGGGGAATAGAACGAAAACGAGATAGTCTAGGGGTGGGATATCTTATGAATGTAACATTGTGTGGGTCATTAGCCTTATTACCATAACTTCTGTATGATGGATGTTCTAAACAGGTCATAACCTATAGAAAAGTGTGATATATAATTCACAATGATATTTGATCCGCAGTATATCATCCACCTTGTGATCATTAACTATGTCATATCAACCACCATTGGTTGTCCTAGGGTATCTAATCCATCGAAAATATAAGTGTTGGTGATAAATTATTCACCATAATATGTTATTTTAGTGGTACATCATCCACATAAGAGGTATCATTGGTTGTATATCTACCACTAAACAGTAGTTTCTAGTGGTATATCATCCACCTTTATATTATTATTATTTTTGCATCATTAGCCTATGGAGTGATATTAATGGTGTACCATCATCACAGAAATCATTGTCAGTTGTGTATAATACCCTTGTTGGTTCATCATCCAATCAAGTAAACTAATATATGTGGTACGTGATCCACCCATGTAGTGGTTAAGATATGGTATATCATCAACCTGAGCGATTTGATATTGGTGGTGACTCATCCGCCCAAGGACAATAATGTTGGTGGTGCATCATCTACCTGTGATGTGTATCAGTGATATATCCTCAACAAGATTATGGGTAGTGGTGGTATATCATTCACCTATAGTTGGTGATTCCACCCCCACCAAGTGATGTCTCACTCTCCATTGATACAATATTTTTGATAGATCATTTACATGGATGGGTAGTTTTGGTGATGAATTGTTCACCAAGATTTACTTTATAGTGATTGCATGTTGACTTTGATTATGATACAAGGATATATTTTTCATCCCTGATGTATATTCTGGAAATGGGTATGTTGTCTTGTTTTTCACTATCCACAGTATCTATGGTCATATATGGTTTGTCCACTGAGAATTCCTCTGTTGGATGGGTTATTTCTTTATTTTGTAATATGATTATATATCCTAAATGTATGCTTTTACTACACTTTCATTGGGACACCATTAATGGTGGCCTATTAATTTTACATACTCCTAGTAGGAGAACCATGTTATGTGAGAATATTTCATGGTTTAATATATATATAAAAATAGTCCCTCTACAATATGGCTGAGCGTCGAAACTTGATTGGAGATAAGATATGAAACTATGATAGGAATTTGAACTTGTTTTAAAGGTGCCTCATTCATACATTTGGATCTATTTTTTCTTATAATCACACAATTGTATATCTAGTTGTTACTCATGTGACTTTTAAAACATTTCAGTGCCCATTTTTTCTAACAATATATTTATTACTCACTTTTTATTTTCACTTAACTATGATATTTACATTTATGTTGTCATAATGTTGATATTATTATTATTGATAATTCCTCTATAGTTATATATGCTTATATGTACCATAAAAGGTATAGTATCTCCTTGAAATACATAGAGTCTCATTTATTATTAGTTTCCATTGGTTTATGAATATTCATTATTGAGGTATATGGTATCCCAATATAGTTACAACTTAGGTAAAAATGTCCTGGGATATTAGAAAGTGGTAGTCGAGCCTTGTATCTTTTCCTTTAATTATTTAGGATATAATATTTATGTTTTTCTTGGACCTTTGTTAATATCTTGATCAAATTATTATCTAATCTATCTATGAAGGAATTACTAACATCCATAGATGGGATTGAACTTCATTATTTATGACAATTCTTATTTTTTATATATTTTCATTGTGATGTGTAAATTATTTTTTATTTCATTTATTCATCTCATGGGGTGGAAGAAAAACTTTTTTACATGTGTTATACACAACATGTAGGGATATCATAAATTTTTTATGATTTTATGTGAGGGATTAATTATTTAAATTATTCACAATATCTTATATCGTACATTCTTATATAACATCATGGTGGAAATTTAATTGACTTACCCTTGATTTCCAATTATTATTGATGATATGAAATGATTGTTTTGTGATCATATATCGGATTTTACTAGATCTTGGGTTTTGTGGGCTGGGATATACTTGATAATTGATTTTTGATATCCTTATAACAAACGTTGTTCATTTTTATTAATTCTGTGTGTTTAATACCAATTTTTTCCACAAATTATCTTATCAATGCCTATGATGAAATTTGGTTTTTTAGTCATTCACTAGGAATTATTGTGGGATCCCACCACGAGGACATTATGTTGAGTACCCGGTGGGTGGGGATGAGAATTTCTCTTTCTAAATAGATATAGAACCATATATTATTCTTATTTCTCTTAAAAAAATCTCAACAATATTTTCCTTCATGATTTGTAGTCTATGGGGAATTTATAATCAAGGTTATGGTTTACTATGTTATAGGTGACCATAGATTTCAACTACATCATATATTTTGGTTTGCAGGTAATGGTATAATTTATAATATTGATTTATGTATATACTATATTTTGGATGTCTTTTATTATCCAAAGACTCCCCCAAGAGGAGGGTGGAGATTTATTCCTTCATATATTAATGGGAAAATTATGGATGATCTATTTTAGGAAAACTAGCATGTTAGGCTATCCTAGAAGTATTTCCATACACATTTTTTAAAGAATTTATTTTCAGGTACTCTATGGGATGATGGGGGAAATGTGTTTACGAATCTCATATAGGGTTATATTAATGATGGTTTATGTTTTTCTATAAAAAAATCTATTACAGTTTGTACTCTTACAATTACTGAAATAAAATTCTAGGTTAAAGAATTTAGAGGATGGAATGAGGTATTCAATTTGATCATGTTCAAATATCATCTAATTTACATCCTTCTCAAATGTCACAAATCATTCAATTATTAAACACAATATATAGATAGAGAGTTGACCATCTAGGTATAAACATTATTTTAGGGCGGCTAGGACTAGGTCATCATGTGTAAAGAAGAAAAGATATGATATGTCCCAATAGGTTGGAGATAGACGGGGTAGTTAGGGTTAAGCTTCAACACTTCCACTAGGAGGGTGAGAATTAGTTGTGTTATATTAGTATGGTCTGTCGATTAATATTCAATATATTCATTATAGGCATCACAAATTTTATACTATTGTGATGATATAGGGAACCTATATAGGTTTTGTGGCATAGTGATACATTAGACCAATGAGGGAAAATTTGGTCAGACTAATATATTGAGAGAAGAACCATGTTATGATATTACAAACATCTTTCACTCATAGGTAACAAATCCTTGTCGACCACATGGCCTTAGGCATGCCTCCCCATTTTCTAGAGGGTAAAAACTTGAATCTACGGTGTATGGTAGTATAATGGAGAGACTATACCATTAAGATCATAGAAAACATAGTTCCTTAATAGTTGATTAATTTTGAAAATCGATTCAATAAAAATTATGGGAAATAAATAAACATTCCATATATCATATATAAATTGATTAAACCATTCAAAAGGTCATAATGAAAATGATGTTTCCCTAGAACAATAATGTACATGAGAAAAAGATGAGCATGAATATATTATATGTAAAATAAAAATGAAAAAAATAATATGGTATCTCCAATAGAATCATGGGATATACTCAGTCATCTACTTCAATACTTCATTTTAGTATAGACTAATAAATTATCCATATCAATCCTCTTTCCCATATCCCAAATTTTATAAATGATGTTTTTGTTGGTACTAATTAGTGCCCCAAATAGGATGTAAGATATACTCAGGAGGAAACCACCAATGGTTTCAATGTCATCCAGTCTGTGAAAATATAAAGAAGCATTGTTCAGGTAACAATGAATGTTATAAATGAAATAAAAAATTCCCATGTCGAAGTGGGATCCAAACCAAACACTCACCCAATACCACCTAATTTTTACTAAGATATAATGTATTTGATTAATTAAGGATTATGATTTGAATTTATAAAAAGGGCTCAAGACACAATTCATTTCCAAGGAATCCCCTATTGGTCAAATCAGTGTAAGGGATGAACATTCCCATTAGAATTACATCTTGGAAGGAAAATATATCAAGTCTATTATGTATAAAAATTGTGTGACAAATCCAATTATTCTCTTTAAGATGGAATACATGTTGTTTATATTAATTCATCGATTAAATTATTGTAACTTCTTCTCATCCAAGGCATTATGTAATAAATAACCCATGAATTTCCATAAGTGTACTATAAACGCATCACCCTACAAGCCCATCCATGAAATCTGTTATAGTGGTCCATAGAGTTCTCTAGGTGTGGTATAAGTTCATTTCGATCTGATTCAATACTTGACATTACATGTAAGGAACCCATGTTTCACCCATGGGATAATATACAAAACTACCCTCTAAGCCCATATACGACATTCCATTTTAGGAATCGAAGTATCACTTCTGGAGTAATACAATTAAATTCCCTCTAATCTCATCCTTTTAATTTCATACAATGAACCCTAGTGTCACTCGTGGAATAACATAGTCAACCCAATATTTGTTCTCATCCATGGTGTTCCTATAAGAACCCATGTATCACTCACGGTGTGATATAAATCCTTTTATAAGTAATATGTATTCAATGATCATAATGATTGTATCAGTGGTGTTCCAATTTAGAGCTCATGTGTCACCCTCGACAAATCATACTGAGTTATGATGGGATCATAGTCTAATCATACCATTTAGAAATAAATTTATTTCATAATGGACATTTCATTTAATGGATTTTAACTAACCAAAAAATATTGTTTGATATGACAACATATCATTAGAAGTCCTACATAGGTATTGATCCATCCATTATAATCAATTATATTTTTTCCAATAATTAACTAGAACATCTAGATTTCATGGGGTTAGAACACACCACTAAAGGTGATCAAAATTTAAAAGTAAATCATGGGGTTTTGTCTTCTTCAGCAACACATCCAAAGGTTTGGACATATTTCGGTTCCTCAACCCTCATCAATGACATTTGGACCCATGGGATATATAAACATAATCTCTCACCATAAATTCATGAAAAACCTCATTTATGCGGCAATTATTTGGAATTTTGGCATACAAAAAAATGATGAAATATATAGGCAACAATACATTAATGAGAAAATCATGAGACCACCTACCACAGATGGTCAGTAGAATCTACTTTTGTAATTGGCCTCTAATATTAGCTCGAATAGAAGAAATCTGAGAAATATATGAATTCCCTAAAAATGGTTCATATCAGCTCTACAGTATTTAAAACCGATATAAAGAGATAAATGATGAAAAGACTCTAGAGGATTGATGATCCTACTAGTACACATTCAACATGAAAAATAGAGATGGAATAAAAGTATGAATGTTGGACATAACTCAATATAGAGACTCTGGATTTTCTATGTTTGACTTTGGAATATTTTTTTAAATATTCATAATCAAAGGCACTAAGTCATCATAAAATACTAGGTGTCCGAGAGCCTCAATGTAGTTATAATTAAAATAATGAATTTCTTTTACCACATATGCATAGAATCTCTTTATATGTGGAATAACTCGTGATCAGAGTTTTGGTTTAAATTTGTAGATGTCAGTTGAGTTTAAAATGTGTATCTTAGTGTTGGTGTGATTTAATGGTTCTCATCATGAGGTTCATGGTTGAAGGAATACAATGGAAGACGTGTTAAATATATAATTATTTATTTAAAAATAAATTAAATAATATATACCCACCCCCTTTGGTTATTATGCATGGTAGAGGAGATTGAGGAGCCCCATTTCTGTGCCGGATGAACCGAGGTTGAATCTACAAGAGGATACACCATCAAGCTGTGTTTTTACATCGATCATCACTAGATTTAGGTGATGTATGTCATTTTTTGTCATTTTGGACATGAGCCTTTCGAATTTTTCCACGATGTAAGTGGATTTTGGAGATTTTTGTACTAATCCAAAATTAAAAGTTTTATTATGGTTTTAGTGGCTTATTATGAATGTTATAGATCCCCATGAAGTAGATTCAGGGGTTTTAGGTGGAAATCAGAGGTTATGGTTTTTTTATAAGTATTTCTCAATTATAAAATCCTAATCACACTACATTTAGTTTGGGATAAAACACTGTGAGTTCTTCTCAATTGGAGAATATGAACTTTTGGGACTATATGTTGTGTACTAGAGGTATATGTCATGTTGTGAGATCAGGTCCTGCAACGAAGTACATGGACACATATTCCATTTCAACGGACTTATCCATTTATAAGTACATGGATAGATGACCTAGGTATGTGTTGGGATACATGGAAATAGCCAAGGAAACATGTTTTTTAGGCCAAGAGGAACACTTAATGTACTGTGGGGACACATCGTGTGTGGTGACATGGCTAGTTGGGCTATATGTGGGTATGGTGCCCACATATTTGGATGAGGTAGCACACTATTTGACACAAGGTACACCTTTTTTATACTCCATATACTTGTCGATTAACAATATGAATAATTTCCTAGGATCATTTTTTAAGATACATTGAATTTATTAATGGTATATAACATGTAATCCATATTGATATTCCCCCCTCACACATATCTATCTTTAGGACTCAGATGGAGGCACATGAGTGTACTACCCTGAGTATTTTTCCATATGGGATGTAATGGTTTCCATGATTTTGGAGTCATATATGTGACAAAAGACGATGTTTGTGGTTTTATTTTGCAAGAGATGTATAGACCAGTATTATTTGACAATTCTCCCTAAGTCTATTTCTCTGTAGGTACAATGTGTAATTACATCCTCATTATAGTATTCTGATCCTAACTACTAGACGATCATAGATAGAGTTCATGTGTCCCTATGAGAGACCAGGGCATGATCTTACAACATTTTTTATTCCCTAGGTGGTGTTCACGTATCATCATAACCATCATGGATGGAAGGTATCCAATATATATGATATTATACTTGTAGGGTTTGTGGAATCGTCCTCATATGATAGCCTAATTAGAGGTTGTTTTAGTATTGTTTCTGGAATCATCATTTATATGGTCTCATACATGGATGTTAGATCCAATTTTGTGTTTGCAGCATCTCCCAATGTTCTTATGTATGATCCCATAACTTTGTATCATGGATACAACATGTTGTAGGGTTTGTGGAGTCCCAAAATAGACATATATTGGATCAGTTATCTAATTATTGTGACCACCAGGTTCGCACTAGGTTTGTTGTGTCACCCAACACTCCTGGGTGTAATCCCCTATCTATAAGTTGATATCATAAAGGATTCTAGTAGGGTTAGTGGATTGCACCATCAATGATTGCTGGGATCCCCTATCTGAGTATCGAGATCCATTGGGTTCCCATGGGACATTATTCATTACGAGACCTTATTAATGTGTTCCCTCTGATGTATTCTATCTTTGAAGGTGAGTATTTTCCATCAGTTCAGTGATGCCTGATGAGGGAGATCTATTGGATGAGATCCATTGGGGATGGATGAGCTATAACAGATGAGTGATATCTCTTGGATGAGTTCTATTATGGATAGTAGTTCTCATGGAGAAACTCGTATTGGAAAAATGAAACCCATGAGTAGAATCATGTGGCTAGATATAAGGTTGGGACCTAACGAGACATGGAGTCTGAGAAGATTGTTTTGGGAATATCCTTTGCGCCTTGTTATGATGTCACATGTCATGATTTACATACTGTATAGAGATGATCTGACTAGTTATGTATATCTGATGAGTGATCGATATGGTGTTTCATATTCTATCTTACTTAGGATCTAATCTAAGGGCATTATGGTGAAGAGGATAGTTTCATTTCAGATTCTAACTTTTATTCATTTTTCACCCAACTAGGTGTTCCTATACTCACCCCTTCATTGGATCTTCCAAAACATGTAATTTAATTTCTAGATGATATGAATTTCGACAGAATCCTAGGAGGACCCAATGCAGAGGGAGATCTATGAGTTGAAAAAACAAGGTGTATACCAATGGATTCATTTTAAAGTGTTCCCCTTCCACTGAGTAGGATTTATGATTAAATTATATTATTAAGGCCATTTATTTTTCAATTTTTCTTTCTTTTAGTCATTTTTTTGTATTATGATTTTATAATAAATGTATGCAAGCATTGTTGTTTATAATTGTGTTATTATCACTACACAATTTCATGGATATGTATATTAGTTCCTGCGTATAGTTACCAAATAATAAAGATAACAATGTGTGTGACATTCCAAATCAATGATTGTCACCATCTACAAGTCTAATGGTGGTGATATTGGGGTATTGGAAGCTTGGCCTTCTTTATTGAGGATGGCCCCAATTTTTCACGTATTTATAGTGTTGTATTAGTGATGTTAGTTCTACCTCAGGACTGGAGTTTTTGAGATTGCTATGAGTGTTATAGAAATAGTGTTAAAAATTTTTGAGTGCGGATCATTGGATAGGGTGTTCAGTGTTGGTGTGATGATGGAAATATCTATTCACGAAACCTATGATGAGATTATTATTCAACTTGTACATATAGAAATAGCTAGAAGTGAAACATCATAATGTCAATCCAATAGGACTATCTCGTGGTTTACATTTCCATATGAAGTTATCTCCCCAGATATATTCATTGACCATCGAGTGTCTTGATTCTATTATAAGATTCTGCTTTGAGGACGTCCATATAGGGTACCATAGCATATTTGTGATGATGATCTGCCCAGCTTTGATGATTCAATACTGGATTCTAAACAATACTTGTTTCCTTTGTATGGTTTTCTAGTTTATACACCACTATTAAACAGATGGTTTCTACAAATATTAATGTCAGTTATGTACAAATGTTGTGTGCATTTCATGATAAATATATATAGAGACCATCTAGGTATTTTCATGATTAATACCCATATACATATAATGACTTATGTGAGGTATTCGTACAGATTTTCTTCATTGAGAGGGAACTTCCCGATCATATTGTGGTTTTAGTGGTGTGTATTTATCAGGTATCAAACATTTGGTGGTTGTGTTTGGATAATTAGGCATATGATGACATGATGAATAATTGGATGTATTTTTAGTGTCTCTTCATAGAATACTTTCATATAGTTACGTCATGATTTGTACATATTCAAGATATTATGTAGCTTCATAATGATAGCATCACTATGGAGGAGTACATGGTAAGGTTCATTAAACATTCATGATAATCCATAGATATGATTTCAGATTGGTTTTTTTGAACAATGACCACCAAGTAGGAATTTAAACGTTTTATCGGAGTTTTTGTGATATACTTGTGGCTTATTACCTATGTTGGAGTTCTCATGTGGTCCTTAGATGTTACGTGATTTCAGGATGTGAAGAATCTGACTGTTGGGGTTGAAAATATGGGATATGAGACATTGGTAGTTGGTTGAAAATGGAAGGATCAGGGATCTATGCATGAGAGATGCTTCAAGAAATGGTCTTATGATGGATGGTATGTGGCTCAGGGCTGCCAAGTAATTTTTATTATGGTATGAGAGAGTAAGTTTTTCATTTGTGATATATGGGGACAACTCACATGATATTTTCTGACCTTTCATGCTTCTGAGAGGGATATGGTCGATATACTATCTTAGAAGAGGAAATAATAGGATCATGATTTTCTATGTGACATCAGATGTGGTGGATGATAGTGGATATAAAAAGGAGGTGGAATACAGTTTTATCTTTCTCTATGACCACCCCTATGTGGTCCTCACTAGTCTTAGAGAGATGGAGGTCAAGGGGATTTTAGTTGTACAATAAAAAGTCCTATAACCAGGAGGATCTAAGGATTATTTAATGAATGGTCTATATCTTTTCTAGTTTTATAGTATTATTGTTAGATATATGTGTGTGCTACCATTTTATTGACTCTTCTTGCTCAAGTATTTCCCAAGGTGTTTTTGGGAATCAGTGGTGCCTTTTGATTTTGATGCTGACAAAGCTTCAGACTCACAAGGAAGATGGATGATTCCCTCATTGAAACATGTTATTCTGATGTAATGAAAAATAGTGTGATGAACTCTATGATTCCAAATGTAGATATTTTCGAGGTTTGGGGGATGAGTTCCGTTGACTTATGTTTTCATGGTGGGTTGTTGTGTTGAGGTGTCAGAGTAGGTCCCGGTTAGGGTTGAAAGGTAGTCTAGTGAAAGGATGAGATTCATGAAGAAGTGGCATGTGTCCTAGATCCTTGAGTAAGTATTGTGTTATAACATGTGTCTCTACTATTCTAGCATCATTTTTAGGGAGTGAAGAGCGTTTTTGTGTATCCCTTGTTTGAGGCTTAGTGATACTAGTTGATCCTTTTAGATCGAGCATTTTTCTTAGAGGCTCAAAAATAGGTAATATGAGGTCATGCACTCTTATCTGTAGTGTTTCCTGGTTCTGTTAGTGGGAGTTCCTCACATATAATATTTTTATTATGGCGTAGAGTCCCTATGATGTTTTTCCCCAATGTGTATTGTTTTCCTACAATCCATACCCATATGGTTACCTTTAGTGGATATGAAAGTGTTTCCAGCTTGTGGGATGGAGTTTTCCTCTAATGTAGAGGATAAATTTTAGGAAGAGGATAATTTTATCATATGTGATATTGAAATTTTAGTTTCCTATTGTTTTGGTAGAGTGAGGATATATTCATGAAGAAAAGAAAGGTTCAACTCTCCACTGAGTGGTAGAACATTGTGTGGACTAGAACCCAGAGACTAACCTGATATTTATCCCACATATCATTTGGATCCCAAAGATCTTCATTGGATGTATGTGATGTTGGAGGTTTTCAGAAGGATGGACTAGAAAGACCCCATTAGTGCACATGGGCAGCCAATTGATCACATAAGTGGAAACTTAGAGAGCTATTGACAAGGTCCATCACCATTTTTCAATGATATGGGGGAATCTTCTTCTTTGGTACAACCTTTTTCATAGTGTCAAAGTTGTCATCAGACACTTGTGGAAAAAGTTATATGTATCTAATTGATTGTGGTTTCCCCAACATCCATTCGTCATGGTAGGGAGAAAAACTAGGAGACTATATGTAGGGGGTCTTGCATGACAAAAAACGTTCTTGACATGTTCTTGATGAATTTTATGATGGTGGGGAGTAGTTCAACCACATGGGGTTTGATGATGACTCTAGGCATGCTACAAGATGAGGTGTTGAGGATGTTTATTTCCCTTAGTCATACACTATGAAGAGGTGTGGTAGTGATAGTTAGACTGAACCATTAATTATCTAGAGAACATTCTCTAGGTTTTCATGTTGGTATGAATGAAATTGTCACTCCTCCAATTTGGTAACTCTATTTCGGTCCATATTCAAGAGGCCCCATAGATTACTGTTTTACTAGTCAGTTCCAATTGGAGAAAACAATTTTGGGTCTAAATTGGTGCTCATGATGAATGTTAAGGGTGATTTTTATCCAAGGTTAGACGAGGGATATCAGGTTATGTTAGTCAATTGTTAGGGTAGCGAGGTGGTGTACCGCTAGACCATTTGACCATAGTTAGATTTAGTTTCGGGTGTTTTCCACCTATTTCAGCTAAGGTGAAATGTTCAATTCAATGTAATATATTGAACCAAAGATGTTGGGATTTGTGTCAAGAGTTTTTTAGGTACCTAGTGCTGGTAAATTTGTTTCCCCGAGTCCATGTTTGATTTTAGAATGGGATCCCTCTAGAAATATCACATGGTGGGAGAACCTATTGAGTAATCAGTTTTATCCCTTAAGTGTAGTATTTATCTTTTTGGGATGAAGTTATTTAAGGTTAAGAATGTGTAGTTACTCATGTTTTTTTAGGTAACACTTTAGAATATTTTTTGGAATATTTATGAAGTAAAGAGTTTATTTGGCATGGGATTCTATGGAATGGTGTAATTGGAGTTGTTATATTAAAAGTATTGAATATATTTTATCACATACCTGTGATTTTTCAATAAATGTAGAATAAATATCAATATGAGTTTTGGATAGAAAATCAAAGATCACAATTTTGTTTCAAAATGTAGAGTTAACCCTAGGGAAGACATAATTTGTGTCGATGTTCGGTGGCTTATTTGGGGAGGTCATTGGTGATAATGTTGATGATATTTTAGTTTATTTAAAAAAATAATGTAACAATCCCCATATCTATTTGGTTCCCCTGAACATAAGTGGATATGGAGGATCCCCTTTTGCCCAATAGACAACTGTAGACCAAATAAAATAGAGGAGATGCCACTGAGCTCCATATTTAATCTCTATCACCATTGGAATGAGGTGTAGTTAGTTCTGGGAATCAATTTTGGCCCCAAGAATTGGAGTTTCACTATGAGGTAGATGGATATACATTCTTTATATACCAATCCCCATTTATGCATTTTTTATAGTTTCACAGCCTTATTATAACGTCTAGAGATACCCTTGTGTAGATATATGTGTTTTAGGTAGAAATCATTGGTTATGGGTGGAATATAGGGGTTTACTATTAAAAATTTTAAATCGCACAATGTGTAGTGTAGAGGTACATGGTGCATGTTCTTACCATTTAGAAAAGATGAACATTGGGGTATATACACCATGTACTCAAGATACACTCCATGTTGTGGGATAAATATAAATTTCCAAGGACATGGCTAGGTATTTTGGGTAATGGGGCCTCGTCCTATAGTAGTACATGACCATATTCCATGGTTACGAATTGAGATACATGAACACGACCAGGGACACGAGCTTTTCACTTTCTAAGAGAAACATGACAGGAGTTGTGGCTACACACCATGTGTAGCAACATGGCCAATCTGACCATGTTCCATCATGGAAGTTCTTAGAGATTCAGATGAGGTCACACACTATGTGACATTGGGTATAAACCCTTTATACTCTATATTCATGATGTGTTCTATGAAAAAACATGGAATGTGGCCATGTTTTGAGAGACACATCATGTACTAATGGTATACACCATGTAATCCCATTATAGTTTTCTCCCTCATGTATTTCCATATTCATGAGTCAAATGGAGGCGTTTTTATAGCCTATAAGTAGTATTCCACATGGTATTGTATGGTGTCCATGGTTTGGGTGTTAGAGATGAGACATGAGGTGACATTTTTCAGTTGATTATTTTAGCGATTTATAGACCAATATCATTTGAATGTGCTCCCTTAGTCCATTACTATAATGGTATAGTGTGTCATTACATCCTCATTATAGTATTATGATCTTCTATATTAGATGACCCCTAATAGAGTTTGTGTATCCCTCCGGGTGGGTGGGACGAGATCCTATATCATTTTATCTTCTATTGTAGGGTATATGGTATTGTTGTGACAATCATGTAGGGTGTTGATCCTTTATCAGGTTGGTTATCTCAGTAGGGTTCGTTTCATCATCTTCATATGACCCACTACTCGATTGAGGTTTATGTATGGTTTGAGGAATCATCATCTTTATGATACCATACTTAGAAGAGGTCAGATCTAGATTATGGTTTTCGATATCACCCAATGACATTGCGGATGATCCCTTATCTATTTTTCATGACTCTGAGGCTTGGTATGTTTTATAGAGTACTCGAGTAGACCTGGGTGTGATCCCCTATTAGAGAATTATGATATATAGTGTTTGAAACTGGGTTCATGGTGTCCACCACCATTCCACAGTGTGATCCCCTGTCTGCGAATTTTTTTCATTGGGGTTTCAAGTTGGGTTAGTTGAGTCCCCCATTTGGGAGGGCTGGGATCCCCTATCTATGTATCAAGACCTGTTGGGTCCTAGTGGGACTTTCATCATGTCAAGACCTGATGATCATGTTCTCTCGGATGTATTCCATCTGGGATAAAAGGGATATTTCATCAGTTTAGTGATTCCCAATGAGTGAGTGTAACATCCTAGGGTTTTCAAAAAAATAAATTAAAATGCATGAATTTTTTTAAGTAGATATTTATAACTAGCCTTTAAACATAATTTTACTACTTATAAGTTTTGAATTTTGAAAAATGGTCATCAACAATTGTGTTCAGCATGTTATTTGGAGTCTAATGGAACCAACATGTTCTTTTTTTGAATAATAACATACCCTTATGAATAGTAATATAACCCTAATGAATAGTAAATTTTATTTTATTAAGGCTTTATGATAATAACATCTTGGTTAATTTTTAATTGTGATATAGAAGTAGTTATAGAATTAGAATTGATATTTTTTTAATTAATCATGGTTTTATTTAAAAATTGAATTAATAATATTTAGAAAATTATTTTCAAAAACTGGACTTTAATTTAAAATTCTACACATCGAAAAATGGTTAGGGTGATTTTTTTGGTATTTTTCTGAAATTCGTGAATTTTCGACAAATAGTGAAATACAATAAAATACCGTAAGACCAAATAATGAGTAAAATACACTATTTATGACATCAAAAGTGATGTAAGGACACTTGGTTTGAAATCACATGCCATTATTGCAATTTTAGGTCACATGAACTAAGAATATTCATAATATTGGGCAAAGATATTATAATAATGACTAAAATAATGAAAAATACCCCCTCTCCTCCACTATAAATACCACCCTCACTTCCATCTTCTTCCCACACCTCTCAAGCTGTGAACCATACCTATGCTCTACCCAATAATCCTCCCAAGGCTCTTCCCCACGTCCTAGAGCTTCTGGGCTCACCGAAAGACAAAAAAAAAGCCCTTATGAAGGATCTCAAGGAGAAGATATCAAGAGGTAAACATCCTCTTTTATTTTCTTTCTTTTCGTTTATTTCATGTTATTCTCTTCCTTTACCTTTAGCTTATATCATGATATTTCATTCAAAATTCATCCTTACTGCACATATTATGTAATAGTGATGAGATATCCCCTTTCCCTCATTAAATTATTTTAAGTAAATTTTATGAGACGTCGTTAGGCTGCCAATTTTTCATAAGTGATTTCTCATGTTTTCTTTTATTTCAAGATTCCTATGTTTTATCCTTCATTCCTCACATCCTCTTATACAAGAGGAATTAATGATCTAGAATACTGTATATTATGGATGTTATCAAGTTCATGGGAAATTCATCTTCAATATACCTCTCTTCCCCCGCATGTTCAAGGAATAAAAAACATTGTTCGTGATGTGTCGAATTACCGACATCGTGGACGATGTGATTTCAATTTTCACTAATTCATTCAATTTTTCCCATGAAAACATTTTTATGGTTGACCATGTTATAATTTTCGTATTATGTCTCATCAGTGGTTCTAAAATAGTTTTGTACCCATTATTTTAATTTATAAAAAAAATGAAGTCGTTATTATCTAAGAACCACTAAAATGATCTAAATGAACATCATTATTGTTTTAACGTATGAATCATCCTAATGTAAGAATTAAAAATGATGAATGGTATAATTTATGGTACTGGAAATATATAAATACAATTACATTCCAATTCTATATTTTCACTTCCAATAGTCAAGAACTTCCATCATGAACCTATCATGAAAATAATGTAAAGAACTCACACAAAACAATGAAAGCAACAAAATGAATACAATTAAAGGGTGAAATGATCTAATAAAGTGATTGTAGGTTCCGGGCACAGTGGAAGCACGTTGGTGGGTTTGTCCAACTTTAATTTTAGCGTTGGATGACATTTATTCCGAGATCTGTCACGATATAAAATGGAGGATCTTCGGAATAGAATAAAGAATGAAAAAGAAAAAGAAGAGTCCCAAAACCATTGAGATAGGATCGTTATATGTTGGTTATAATTAATTTAATTAGTTACTAAGAATTACCTTGGTGGAATTATATCTTCGTTGGAGTCTCCGGTCACGATCCCGTGATCCGTCGTTGCATCGTAGAATCCAAGTATAGGATTCCTCTAGAGGTGATCCACATGTGCTCCACATATCTTTGGATGTCGTTGAATGGATCTACATGTGTTAGCGTGGAAGAAACTTCGCTTGCGATATTCGCCTTAGACCGCCTTGATCCGGTGGAGGATCTTGCTCTCGTAACTTGAAAGCGTTCTTGGTGGAAGGAGAATTCTCTCTTGGCTTGAGAGTATTTCCAAAAAACCGTTGTGCACCATAATGGCTCGATCTAATGAGAATAATGTAATAAGGATTTATAATACTTAGAATATTAAAATTAATTAATTACCCAAAAGTATTTAATCATTTCATTTAATTCTTAACAATACTCTATGTCATAATAATGATAGTTGACCATCATTATTACTTGACATGAACCCAACGTATTACATTTAATATCATTTAATTAAATAAACAATATTTTATCCTCAAAAATCCCGACTGAAAAAATACATGGTGTGTAATAATTAATACACGGCGTGTACTTGTTTTCCATAAAACTACACGGCGTGTATATTTAATATACATGGCGTGTACTTCTATTTTCCATTTTTCTCCACCATAATTATTAGAGCATGAGTAATGGCTATTTATTTCTTAAATAAATGTAACTTCATTACTTGCTAATAAATATATTATTTCTCCCACAGTATATTCGTTCGAATAGCTAGTGTCGAAATAAATGCGATCAGACATCCTTAAATAATTATTAAGCCATAGTCGGGAATAATATTTATTTAACTTGTTAAATTAATATTTAACTGAGATACATGGACAAACTTAGTGTGTGACAGTCTAGGCCTCTTTCTCAGTGGCATTAGGCGGACCCTGCCTAAAGTCCAAGGTT
Source organism: Viscum album (assembly GCA_963277665.1). NCBI lineage: Eukaryota > Viridiplantae > Streptophyta > Magnoliopsida > Santalales > Viscaceae > Viscum > Viscum album. Next base: position 166,040,462 of record OY728167.1, read on the forward strand.
AGCGTCTAGAAACACGCCAAGGCACTCATAGAGAAATAATTTAATGGCGCAATGACGTGTCATCTCCTACGAATTCTTACCATGTAATATAATCCCTCTGTCTCGATATCTCTAGTCTAGCGGGTTTCATGATAGTTCCATCAACCCATGTGCTCGATTATTCTTTCTTTGACGTCCCAGAATTGAACTCGCCCATACCTTACTATGGCCTTGGATTTATTTAGGCTATATCAATTCCATCAAAGGTCCTGAGATATCTACTTCTGTTATGAAACAGAAGGGAAAAATCCTTTCTCACATTATCTATTAATGCAGTATTACTCGTGATGCACCCAACGTATCCTACCTCGCTGCGAATAGTGTGTCATCACAGTTTTCGTCAATACATCTAAGTGCCTTAGTTGTAATACACATTAATAATAATCTTAAAGTATAATGACCAATACACACGTCCGTAGATAGGAACATACAATGACACTATGAAATGTGTATTTCCTACTGGCAGGTCTCGTTCTCATAATATCCTCCTGGATATTATCAAGGGCGCACAACATGATAAGGTGCCTCAATGTTTTATGAGTCCTCACCCCTAATGACCTGTATTATTTATGTCCCTCAAATAATATCATCCGACCATAGAACATATATTCAAGAACAGTGTTACAACACTTCTGGGTTCTCATCATATCAGGGATCCGCTATGTCCCTTTAATGAAACAGCTGTTCTTAGGACATTATCACATGCATTGTCATGCAGACAAACAATCAAGATGTGATAAGGCTTTTATTAATGAATAAAGTACAAAGTAGTTGGTTCTAGACCACCAACTCCAACAGACTCCCACTTGGACTAGAGCCAACTGGTAACACCCTTTAACCCGCTAGCTCTCACATGATATTCATGCTTCTACTGAGATAGGCCTTTAGTCATGGGGTCCACCACGTTCCCTTTCGTGGACACTCTACTCACTGCAACTTCACCCCTCTGATAGAAATCCCTCAATAGATGGTACTTCTGGAGTATATGTTTTGTCCGTTGATGTGACCTTGGTTCTTTTGCAAGAGCCACCGTTGTAGTATTATCACAATACAATATAATGGGATCTTTACTGCTAGGCACCACATCAAGCTCCTGGACAATGTTCCGAATCCAGACGGATTCCTTGGCTGCATCAGAAGCTGCAATATATTCGGACTCCACTGTAGAATCGGCGACAACTGGCTGTTTTGAACTCTTCCAACTCATAGCTCCTCCATTTGAGAAAGAAAACATATCCAGATTGCAACTTCAGATCGTTTTGATCTGTCTAAAAACCAACATCTGCATACCCTCTGATGACAAGCTCCTCGTCTCCTCCATACACCAGGAACATATCCTTAGTTCTTCTAAAATACTTAAGGATAGTCTTAACAGCAGTCCAATGATGTTCTCTTGGATCTTCTTGATATCTTCCTACCATGCTCAGTGCATAGGCGAAATCAAGCCTAGTACATAACATGGCATTCATGATAGATCCTATAGCCGAAACATATGGGATCTTACTCATTCTATCATTCTCTTGTTGTGTCTGAAGACACATTTTCTTAGAAATATGTAGTCCATGTGACACTGGAACCAATACCCTCTTGGATTGTTCCATACTAAATCTCTTCAGTATCTGGTCAATTAATGTACCCTGACTTAGTCCATGTAGCCTCTTGGATATATCACGAACGATCTTGATCCCTAGAATGTAGGCTGCTTCTCCCAAGTCCGTCATGGAAAACACTTGTTCAACCAGTCCTTAACTGACTGTAAGACTGGTATGTTATTTCCAATAAGCAATATGTCATCAACATATACTACTAGTATAACTAACACATTCCCATTAAACCGATTATAAATACATGGCTCACATTCGTTCTTAATGAAACCAAATTCCTTTAAGCCTTCATCAAATCGAATGTTCCATGACCTGGAAGCTTGCTTCAATCCATAAATGGATTTCTGCAACTTGCAATCCCGTTTGGCTTCACCTGGTTTCACAAACCCTTCTGGTTGTGTCATATAGACATCTTCCTGAAGGTTCCCGTTAAGGAATGCAGTTTCGACATCCATTTTCCAAATCTCATAGTCATGGTAAGCTGCTATGGAAAGTATGATTCTTATGGATTTAAAAATGGAAACTGGTGAGAAGGTTTCATCATAGTCAATTCCTTGACACTGTCTGAATCCTTTAGCCCCTAGTCTTGCTTTATAGGTGCTAACATCACCTTCCATGTTCAGCTTTATCTTGAATACCCATTTACATCCAATAGGATTTACATCAACTGGATCATCAACCAGAACCCAGACTTGGTTCTGATTTATGGAATCCTTCTCAGAATTCATAGATTCTATCCATCTCGCATCTTCTAAGCTTTCTATTGCTTCCTTGTAGGATATAGGTTCATCATTTTCCAAAAATAATGATTCACCATCCTCGGTGACTAGGAAACCAAATCTCTCTGATTCCCTTACCTCCCTTGAGCTCCTACGCAGTACTTGTGTTTCTGGAACCTCTTCCACAGGGACCTGTGGAACTTGTTCCTGTTTCACCTCCTGTGTATCTTGAGCATCAACTTCATCACAATCAATCTTTCTCCCACTATCCTTTTTGAGGATGTGCTCCCTCTCAAGAAAGACGGCTTGTCTGGCGACATTCACATTCTTATCCTGAGGGTTATATAGGTAATAAACTTTCGTTTCCTTAGGATATCCAATAAAGATACACTTCATGCCCTGGGCTGCTTGTTTGTTTCCTTAGAATGCCTTAACAAACACCTCACATCCCCATACACGTCTATGCAAAAAATGGTTTTCTTTCCATTCCATAACTCGGATGGAATTCCATTTTCCGCCTTAGTTAGTACTCGGTATAATGTGTATGTTGTAGTTTGTAATACATATCCCCAAAAGAATAATGGAAGATCCGCATGACTCATCATCGACCTCACCATGTCCAACAAGGTGCGGTTCCTCCTTTCACTAACACCATTCCCCTGTGGAGTATAAGGAGGAGTGAGCTGAGATAGAATCCCAGAATCCCGTAGAAGATCGATGAACTCTAGGTTAAGATATTATCCACCTCAATCCGATCGAAGCTTCTTTATCTTCTTACCAAGTTGATTCTGTACTTCATTCTTGAATTCCTTAAATTTCTCTAAGGTTTCATGACTTATACCTCATTAAGTAGACAAATCCGTATCTACACAAATCATCAGTAAAAATAATGAAGTAAGAATATCCACCTCTAGCTTCTACTGTAAATGGTCCACATACATCCGTGTGTACCAATCCTAGAATCTCTGTGGCCCTTTCACCCTGTCCACCAAAAGGCGGCTTGGTCATTTTACCTTGTAAACAAGCGTGGCATCTATCAAGTGGTTTTAGCTCAGTAGAGTCTAAATAGACATCTTGACAGTGCTTTTTCAAGCGCTTCTAGTTTACATGACCTAGGAAATGATTCCACAACTGGGTGATGTATGAGTCATGTGAGTTTTTTTCGTTATCGATTTCCAACACTTGGTTTTCATAATTTAAAACATACAAACCATTATTCAAATGTGACATACCATAACATACGATGTTATTATAAAAGAGACAATCGTTATTTCCGAACTTGAAAACAAATCCATCCATATCCAAAAAAGATACAGAAATTATGTTCTTGGTAACACTAGGCACAAAATAATAGTCATGTAAAACCAAAATCAACCCAGTTGGCAATGAGAGGTGGTATTCACCAATAGCCAACGCAGCCAGACTTGCACCCTTGGCAGCTCGAAGATCCACCTCTCCTCTGGCGATCTTTCTAAATCTACTTGGCTCCTGCATTTGAATACATATGTGAGCCCCACAAGATGTATATAATACCCAATGTGTAGAAATAGAAAGATTTCACTTGATAACAAACACACCATTAGCGTCCCCATGCTTCTGGGTGCAGTTCCTCTTCTAGTGGCCCTACTTTCCACAAGAAAAACACAGCACCTCCCATTACTTTCCCTACCTCTAGATCTTCCCCTTCTTGGAGGGACGGTGCTCGGGGGCTTCTGACCATTTATAAGTCCTTGGCCCCTTTTCCTTGTCCTTCCGTTTCTTGTTCACCATAAGGACTGCAGGATTGTCACACCCCATGTCCTTGTCGACCTGGCGAATCAAGGTTAGAAGCTCCGATATGCTCTTCTCATTGCCGATCATGTTATAGTTGACATTGAATCTAGAGAACATCTTGGGCAGTGATGATAGGATGAGATATGTACGCAACTCATCTAGGAATTTAATCCCTTAGATGTCCAGGCGTTCAATGTATCCAATAAGCCTGACTACATGAGGCCCAGCTGGCGCAGACTCTCCATGATTCGTTGTAAACAAAGCATTGGAGATCTCATACCTCTCCTGTCTCGCCTTCTCTTGGTAGAGATCTATAAGGTGAGACATCATTCTATACGCGTCCATGTTTTCATGTTGCTTCAAGAGCTCATTAGACATGGCCGATAGCATGAAACACTGGACATCTGTGGCATCATCCATGTGTTTCATGTAGAGAGATATTTCCTCATCAGTAGCCTCTTTCCTAGGTGCAACTAGAATAGGATCTTCTAGCACATACAATTTCCTTTCGTGGTGATGGATGACGCGTAAACGCCTCTACCACTCTTGGAAATTGGTGCCCGTGAGAAGGTTTTCCTCAACCTTTGCCTCTTGGTCACACCAAGTCCTGATGTGGAAGTCAACCCTTGATATAAACCAAGTCAAGTCAACCCAAAATCTTGAATTATAATTCCTAGATAATTGAAAGCACCCCAACTAGGGTTGGTCAAGCACTTTGAACTATGGTTCGATTTTAACTAAGATTATAGAAGGCTATACCGACTTAATATTTCTTTTGAGAGATTTTATCCTCATATGTAAATTGCCATTTTATTATTTTTGATTACATTCTTGTTAGTATTAAATGGTATATACTTAAGTGATTAACCATGTCGATGACAATATTTACGTATAAGCCGGTTTTCTTTTTGTTCCATCTTGCATGCTTATTTAATTCATTAATTGTGTGATCGTGACAACACACCCACAATAAATAAACCATGTAACTGATAGAAATAAAATAAATGGTATGATCATGATATTTTCTATTGGTTAGTTTATCTTGCGGTTGATAATGTAGCCCAAGACCTAGGGGAGAATCACCTTGAACCTTTCGGGTTCATGTTTACAGCTTTCCACCTGTCCACCTTTGTATCTCCATGGAATGGTTTCACCTTGGCTCCTAACATGAGCCACCTCCACTAGATTGGGATCTCCATCCATTACATATGCATTTATCTCACATACAGGTGAGGGGTAAAAAGGGGTTTTTATATAAAAGAATCCTTGGGCACGCAGGCCCTACATATTAATTAGGAGATGGCTCGTAGGCCAACAAATTTAATTTAAATAAATTAATTAAAATAAACCATTCACATACAAAGGTCTCAGTCTAGCTCATGATCTTCCATACATGCAACGATATTTACGCATAAATAAAACTAGCGTTAAATTCTTTAATCATTCTTGTTTAAGATAAATCATGCTCGAATTAATTAATTATATTTAATTAATCAATATTTTTATCTTAAACCATTTTTCTGAATATCCTTGAGATTCTCCTCCATCATAATTTTAAACAAATAAATTCATTTAAAATTATCATTGTACGTAACTTGTACATTGTAGGCAACCTGGTGAATTCCCATTCATTACGCAGATGTTAAATTAAACAAATATATATAAAAAACCTATCACGTGTTGGGCCTCAGCTTTACACCTGCACTATGGAACACGTCTCAAGGGTTTGTATAATATAATAATAAATTTTAATAAATCGGCGTAATTTGGGTGAGTACACGGCGTGTAGTTCTGACTATACGGCGTGTACTTTTCTTCACCGTCTATCCGAAGTACACGCCCGGGGACAGGGTGTGTTAATGTACTTTAGAAATTTTCAGAGTACACGGTGTGTTCTGTGGGACACACACCATGTAGTTTCCGTGTTACACGGTTTCTAGCTGGGCAAGCCATGTACGGGGTACACGGCCCAACCCTAACCCGAAGCGACTACACGCCGTGTTCATTAGACCACACAGCGTGTAATCCGGAAACAGTGTGCCACCTATTTTTGGTCAACACACAGTGTCTTAAATTCTTAGAAAGAATCCAATACACGGCCTGATTTGGCGGATCCGTGAATGCTTTGAACCTAGACTACACAGTGTGTACTTCCAAATACACGCCGTGTATTCTGGTGTTTTATGGCCAGAAACGTTTGGCTCCTCCGGATGAGTTCCTCTATTTTATTTTAATCAAAATTAAAAGAAAAATTTGTTTCTATGAGGTGAACGAGAAATGAGGGGGAGGAACAGATCTCGACATGCAGTTTTTTAGAATGATTAAACATGAATTAAAACAACTAAATTATTAAATGCGTAAATCACCATTGAAAAACTAAATAATTATAATCAACGATATGGCCCCATTTCTGATACCACTTGTAGGTTCCGGGCACAGCGAAAGCGCGTTGGTGGGTTTTCCCAACATTAATTTTAGCATTAAACGACGTTCAATCCAAGATCTGTCACGATATAAAATGCTGGATCTTCGGAATAGAATGAAGAACGAAAAAGAAAAGAAGTGTCTCAGAACCATTGAGATAGGATCGTCATATGTTGGATATAATTAATTTAATTAATACATAAGAATTACTTCGGTGGAATTCTTTCTCCGTTGGAGTCTCCGGTCACGATCCCATGATCCATCATTGCGTCGCAGAATCCAAGTATAAGATTCCTCTAGCGGTGATCCACATGTGCTCCACGTATCTCTGGATGTCACCGAAGGGATCAATGGGTGCTAACGCAGAAGAACCTTCTCTTCCGATATCTACCTCCGACCGCCTTGATCCGGTGGAGGATCTTGCTCTCATAACTTGAAAGCATTCTTGGTGGAAGGAGAATTCTCTCTTGGCTTGAGAGTATTTCCATAAAACCGGTGTGCACAACAATGGCTCGATCTAAGGAGAATAATGTATTAGGGGTTTATAATACTTAAGATGATAAAATGAATTAATTACCCCAAAGTATTTAATCATTTAATTTAGTTCTTTACAATACTCCATTTCATAATAATGATAGTTGACAATCATTATTACATGACATGCGCCCATCGTATTACATTTAATATCATTTAATTAAATAAAAAATATTTTATCCTAAAAAATCCCGATTAAAAAAATACACGGCGTGTAATAATTAATACACGGCGTGTACTTGTTTTCCATAAAACTACACGGCGGGTATATTTAATATACACGGCGTGTACTTTTATTTTCCATTTTTCTCCACCACAATTATTAGACATTGAGTAATGGCTATTTATTTCTTAAATAAATGTAACTGCATTACTCTCTAATAAATATATTATTTCTCCCACAATATATTCTCTCAAATAACTAGTGTCGAAATAAATGCGATCATGCATACTTAAATAATTATTAAACCACAGTCAGGAATAATATTTATTTAACTTGTTAAATTAATATTTAACTGAGATACATGGACACACTTAGTGTGTGACCCTCTAGGCCTCTTTTTCAGTGGCTTTAGGCAGAGCCTGCCTAAATTCCAAGGTTAGTGTCTAGAAACATGCCAAGGCACCCATAGAGAAAGAAGTTAATGCCGCAATGACGTGTCACCTCCTACGAACGCTTACCATGTAATATAATCCCTTTTTCTCAATATCTATAATCAAGTGTGTTTCATGCTAGTGCCATCAACCCATGTCCATGATTATTCTTTCTTTGACTTCCCGGAATTGAACTCGCCCATACCATACCATGGCCATGGATTTATTTAGGCTATATCAATTCCATCACAGGGCCTGAGATATCTACTTCTGTTATGGAACAGAAGGGGAATATCCTTTCTCGCATTATCTATTAATGCAGTATTACTGGTGACGCACCCAACATATCCAACCTCACTGCGAACTGTGTGTCGTCACAGTTTTCATCAATACATCTAAGTGCACGAGTTGTAATACCCATTAATAATAATCTTAAAGTCTAAGGACCAATACACACGTCCGTAGATAGGAACTTCCAATGACATTATGAAATGTTGATTTCCTACTAGCGGGTCTAGTTCTCATAAGATCCTCCTAGATATTACTAAGGGCTCACACCATGAGAAGGTGCCTCAAAGTTTTATGAGTCCTCACCCTTAATGACTTGAATTATTTGTGTCCCTCAAATAATATCATCCATCCATAGAACATATATTCAATAACAATGTTATGGCACTTCTGGGTTCTCATCATAGCAGGGATCCGCTATAACCCTTTAATGCAACAGCTGTCCTTAGGACATTATCACATGCATTGTCATGCAGACGAACAATCAAGATGTGATAAGGGTTTTATTAATGAATAAAGTACAAAGTAGTTGGTTCTAGACAACCAACTCCAACAGTGATCATATAAGATATTATAAATATTGATATGTTTTTTTAAGATATTGATAAAACACTTTTAACCATTATACATGATGATTAAACGAGTTGGAGGTAATACATACCCGAGGTAAGGGAATTCTTAACCCGATTTCCATTCTCTGGGTTAATCTTCTACTTCATTATTTATGTGGTATTTAAATTGTTTGTTTGATGGTTTTTGTTTATATCATGTTTAATTATGTGTAATTACAATGTATATGCATATTCTATCCACTCTATTAAGTCTCACTTCCAATATATGATTTATTCAAGGGGATTTTCTTCTAAAATCCTCTTTTAATTTTTTCTTACAAAATTCAAAAGCCATGTTTTTATGCTATAATTCATGTTGTATGATTATGTTCTGCTTCTTGGGATTTTTTAAGGAATATGTGTGGGACCTATATATCCCATCAATGGATTGGGTATGTGTAAGTTGGAGGTTATCTGTATGGTTACTCCAAGTGTAACTGTGATGGTTACAGAAATTGTTAGGTAGTAGTGAGGGTTACATATTAAAAGTTAGATGTGAGGGTTACAAGATTATGTAAGTAATGTCCCAAGATACCTTTACGATTATATTTATCTTCTCATATTTTGTGTGGATATTTTTTAAATCTCATGTAAAAAAAATTAATTATATATGGGTGACAAGAATGTATTTTGAAAATGATTTCATACGTTAAGATTATTCATGGACTAAGGTGAGCTTTCCGTATTTTTAAACCCTTACTGAGATTTTGTACACATCCCATGTTTTTTAATTCTTTTCCGAGGTTAATTCATGCATAAGACAAAGTAGGAACCGTGTTAAATGTTGAAGAATTGTCACAGAGCCGTGTTTTGTGTTTTAATGTTATATATTTTGAAAAAAATGGAAATTGTTTTTATGGAATCCCCTCTATAACAATGTGTAATGTTATGAATGAATTATGTACCAATTATCTAAATATCTAAATATGAAAAGATCCTCAAAGTAAGAGGAAGTGTTTTCTTGACTAAATTCAAGATTATGTATGTAATATGATCACTTCCTTATAGTTGGTATCAGAGGATGGATTAGAAAACATTAGGGGTTAGGATTATGTTAAAAGAATACCTTAAATGATTTTTACTCTATGTTTAATTTGAGAAGTTATAGAATTTAAATATTACCATGTTACATCGTTTATGATATGTTTGTTCAGAATGGATGTACGCCAAAGAAATAGGGAAACTAAAGAGGAGGGGCACCGCCAGAATGACATCCTTCCGAATTTGCAGCTCAGAATGGTAGGGATTGAAACCAAGTAGTTTGTGACAGTAAAAAATCAGCTAACAGAAGCTATAAATTTTAGTGTAATCCATGTAAGAGAACAACCAGTGGTACCACAACAGAAAATGAAAATAGTGGGACATTTTATGAGGCAACACCTTCCTGCATTCAATGGATCTTCTGGCCAATTAGCGGTCTAAGGATGGATTAAATCCCTTGAAAAGATATTTGATGTTATGTGATGTTTAGAAAATAAAAAGACAATTATTTCCATTTTTCGTTTTGAAGGTGAAGCTAATCAGTTATTTTAAATGGTAAGGAATATCAGGGGTAGAGAGGATTTTGATTCCTTATAATGGGATGTGTTTAAATGTATTTTCCTGGAAAAATATTTTGCCAAGGTGGTGCGACATAGGATGGAGAAGAAATTCCTCAAATTGTAGAAAAAGGAGTAAGATTCAGTGGTTGTGTATGAAGCTAACTTCAAACGACTTGAGAGGTATGCTCTAAATCTTATTCTGGATCTTGATAGAAAAATAAACTGCTTTTACTCCAGACTGATGCCATGGTATCGAAGGACATTGTCCTCTAGTGAATTAAAATGTTAAGTGAAACTTGTATGATATGATGAGAGGGTAGAGATGGAGTTTGCTGATGATCATGTGCATTTTTGAAATAAGGAGAGGAAGAGGTCTAGGTGGAAAGTGATGGGTAAGAATCTACCAAAGAAATATGATGGTTGGAAAATCCAATTTCCATTTTTTGAAAAGTGTGGCAATAAACACCATGTGGAATTTCATTGTCAAACTGGGAACTGTATTAAATGAAGTATGTTTGGACATATGGCTTGAGAGTGTAATGAAAAGGATCCAAAGACTGATCCTGATAAGGAGACAGTAAAATTATATAAAAGTGGTGAGATGGGTCCTTATGAAAATTCCTTCCCAAAGAGAGATCTGAATGATACAATGAAGCTAGAATACAAGTATAAAAGTGTAGTGAGATCCTTTGTGACTACATCTGCAAATGTACGTCCATCCAATGATGTTTTATTAGGAACTTTTTTTGTTTACTCATATTTTTCTAAAGTTTTGTTTGATACGGGGTATACACATTCATTTATCTCTCAGAAATATTCAGGAAAATTGAAAATATCACCGCAAAAAATGAAACTAGAATGTGTTGTTAAAAAACCAGGGCCAAATAGTATCGCAACAAGGAATTATTTGAATATTTCTATTGTGTTCTGTGGAATGAATTTACCTGCGAACCTTTTTGTTTTACCCTGAGTCGAGTTTGATGTTATTATAGTAATGGATTAGCTTTATGTTTATCATGCAATGATTGATTGTAGAGCTAAATAAGTTTTTTTTCAGAAATATTTTCAGTTTTTATACAAGATAGAACCCATACATATGATAACATATCATGAAGATGAGAAACTATTGAATAATTTAAATTAAATTTATCTTTCTAATATTATTGAAAACAAGGGAACTCTTCAGGAAAACTATGTGCTAGTGGTAAATGAATACCTTGATGTTTTTTATGATGAGTTAACCTATGTCATGCCTGATCGAGAAGTCGAATTAACAATTGACTTTGTTCCTGATGCTAAGCCAATTTCAAAACCCCCTTATCGTATGGCTCAAATAGAATATCTTGAATTGAAAAATAAGTTGTGGGATTTTTTTGATAAAGGCTTCATTCATCCTAGAACTTCACAATGGGGAGCTCTTATTTTGTTTGTTAAAAATAAATATGGTTCCTTGAGACTTTTCATTGATTATAGAGCTTTGAATAACATCACTATTGAAAACATGTATCCTTTGCCTCACATCGATGACATGTTCGATCAGCTCTAGGGAGCTCAGTAATTTTCCAATATTGACTTGAGATCCGGATACAATCAGTTGAAGGTGAATGAGGAAGACATCCCAAAAACAGCCTTTGGTACTAGATATAGGTATTGGGAAATTTTTGTTATGCCCTTTGGGTTAACTAATTCACCGGTTGTATTCATGAATCTTATGAATAGAGTATTTCATCAGTTCTTGGATAATTTTGTGGTCGTATTTATTGATTAAATTCTGGTATTTTTTAAAATTTTATAGGAACATGAAAAACATGTAAGGGTTGTTTTAAAAACCATAAATGAAATGAAAATGTATGGAAAATTCAAGAAGGTGTATTTTTAGTTACAACAGGTTTATTTTCTAGGGAACATTGTAAATACGGATTGAATAATAGTAGATCCGACCAAAACAAAAGTGGTTGATGAATGGAAAAGACCCAAAAATGTAACATAGATTCGTAGTTTTCATGGGATAATAGGTTATTACTGATGGTTTGTTATGAACTTTTCACAGTTATCTAGACTAATAACTAAGTTAACATAGAAAGGGGTGAAATTTTTTTGGACAGAAGAATGTGATGGTTGTTTTCAAGAACTAAACAACATATCAGTGAATGCTCCAGTTTTTGCCTTGCCCTCCTGAAATGGTGATTTATTCATCTACAGTGATTCTTCGTTGAAGGGACATGGTTGTTTTTTGATGTAGAATGATCAGTTAATTTATTATGCTTTGAGACAAATTAAACATCGTGAGCTAAATTACCCCACACATGATTTGAAATTGGATGTTGTGGTTTTTGCTTTTAAAATTTAGAGGCATCATTTATAAAGTGCCAAATATCAAATATATATTGACCATAAAATTCTGAAATATTTATTCACTCAGAAGGAATTAAACATGTGGAAGATAAGATTGATAAAAATGATGAAGGATTATGACTGCACGATCAATTACCACCCTAGAAAAGCAGACAACGTGTTGGATCCCTTGAGTCGAAAACATCATTCATCATTAACCATGTTAAATTTGGAACATGGTCCCTTGATTAATTATTTGATGAATTTTTTCTTAGAAATTGTCAGTGCAGGTAATACATATGTTTTGTTTTAGTTTTTAGTGTAGTCATCACTATCAGATAGAATTAAGAAATCATAGAAGGAAGACTATGAGCAACATTAAAAGGTAGAATTGGTTAAAATGGTTAAGATTCCATAATTAAACCTTGTTAAAGATTGTGTTTTGAGATTTAGTAAAAGGTTGTGGGTACCTTTTGATTCCACGAACTAAGGGAGAAACACCTTGAACCTTTCGGGTTCATGTTTACAGCTTTCCACCTGTCCACCTTTGTATCTCCATGGATTGGTTTCACCTTGGCTCCTGGCATGAGCCGCCTCCACAAGTTTGGGATCTCCATCCATTACATATGCATTTATCTCACATTCAGGTGAGGGGTAAAAAGGGGTTTTTACATAAACGAATCCTTGGGCATGCAGGCCCTACATATTAATGAGGAGATGGCTCACAGTCCAACAAATTTAATTTAAATAAATAAAGTAAAAGAAACAATTCACATACAAAAGTCTCGGTCTACCTCATGATCATCCATACATGAAACGATCTTTATGCATAAGTAAAACTAGAATTCAATTGTTTAATCATTATTGTTTATGATAAATCACGCTCGAATTAATTTATTATCTTTAATTAATCAATCCTTTTATCTTAAACCCTTTTTCTGAATTTCCTTGAGATTCTCATCCATCATAATTTTAAACAAATAAATTCATTTAAAATTATCCTTGTACGTAACTTGTACCTTGGAGGCAACCCGGTGAATTCCCATTCATTATGCAGATGTTAAATTAAACACATATATATAAAACACCTATCACGTGTTGTGCCTCAGCTTTACGCCTGCACTATGGTACACGTCTCAAGGGTTTGTATAATATAATAATAAATTTTAATAAATCTCCGTAATTTGGGTGAGTATACGACGTGTAGTTCCGACAACACGGCGTGTACTTTTCTTCACCGTCCATTCGAAGTACACACCCGAGGACATGGCGTGTTAATGTACTTCAGAAATTTTCGGAGTACACAACGTGTTCTGTGGGACACACACCGTGTAGTTTCTGTTTTACACGGTTTCCAGCCGGGCAAGCCCTGTACGGGGTACACGGCCCAAGCCTAACCCGAAGGGACTACACACCATGTTCATTGGACCACATGGCGTGTAATCCAGAAATAGTGTGCCACCTATTTATGGTCAACACACAGTGTCTTAAATTCTTAGAAATAATCCAATACACAACCTGATTTGGCGGATCAGTCATTGCATTGAACCTAGACTACATGGTGTGTACTTCCAAATACACACCGTGTATTCTGGTGTTTTATGGCAAGAAACGTTTGGCGCCTCCGGATGAGTTTCTCTATTTTATTTTAATTAAAATTAAATGAAAAATTCGTTTCTATGAGGTGAACAAGAAACGAATGAGGAGGAACAGATATCGACATTCAGATTTTTAGAAAGATTAAACATGAATTGAAATAACTAAATTATTAAATGCGTAAATCACTAATGAAAAACTAAATAATTATAATCAACGATATGACCCCCCTCTGATACCACCTGTAGGTTCTGAGCGCAGCAGAAGTGCATTGGTGGGTTTTCCCAACTTTAATTTTAGTGTTAAATGACGTTCAATCCGAGATCTGTCGCGATATAAAATTCCAGATCTTCGGAATAGAATGAAGAACGAAAAAGAAAAGAGGAGTCTCAGAACCATTGAGATAGGATCGCCATATGTTGGTTATAATTAAATTAATTAATTCATAAGAATTACATCGGTGGAATTCTTTCTTCGTTGGAGTCTTTGGTCACGATCCAGTGATCCGTCGTTGCATCACAGAATCCAAGTATAGGATTCCTCTAGCAGTGATCCACACGTGCTCCACGTATCCTTGGTTGTCACCAAAGGGATCTCTGGGTGCTAGCATGGAAGAACCTTCGCTTGCGATATCCGCCTTCGACCGCCTTGATCTGGTGGAGGATCTTGCTCTCATAAATTGAAAGCGTTCTTGGTGGAAGGAGAATTCTCTCTTGGCTTGAGAGTATTTCCAAAAAACCGTTGTGCACAAAAATGGCTCGATCTAATGAGAATAATGTAATAGGGATTTATAATACATAGAATGATAAAATGAATTAATTACCCAAAAGTATTTAATCATTTCATTTAATTCTTAACAATACCCCATTTCATAATAATGATATTTTACTATCATTATTACTTGAAATGCGCCCATCATATTACATTTAATATCATTTAATTAAATAAACAATATTTTATCCTAAAAAATCCCGACTTGAAAAATACACGGTGTGTAATAATTAATACATGGCGTGTACTTTTTTTCCATAAAACTACACGGCATGTATATTTAATATACACGGCGTGTACTTTTATTTTCCATTTTTCTCCACCACAATTATTAGACCTTGAGTAATGGCTATTTATTTCCTAAATAAATGTAACATCATTACTCGCTAATAAATATATTATTTTTCCCACAATATATTCTCTCCAATAACTAGTGTCGAAATAAATGCGATCAGGCATCCTTAAATAATTATTAAACCACATTCGGGAATAATATTTATTTAAGTTGTTAAATTAATATTTAATTGACATACATGGACACACATAGTGTGTGACCCTCTAGGACACTTTATCGGTGGCATTAGGCAGAGCCTGCCTAAACTCCAAGGTTAGTGTTTAGCAATACGCCAAGGCACCCATATAGAAAGAAGTTAATGCTACAATGACGTGTCACCTCCTACGAACGCTTACCGTGTAATATACTCCCTTTGTCTCAATATCTCTAATCAAGTGGGTTGCATGCTAGTGCCATCAACCCATGTGCTCGATTGTTCTTTCTTTGACATCTCGGGATTTAACTTACCCATACCATACCATGGCCATGGATTTATTTAAGATATATCAATTCCATCAAAGGGCCTGAGATATCTACTTCTGTTATGGAACAGAAGGGACAAATCCTTTATCGCATTATCGGTTAATACAGTGTTACTAGTGACACACCCAACGTATCCTAACTCACTGCGAACAGTGTGTCGTCATGATTTTCATTAATACATCTAAGTGCGCGAGTTGTAATACCCATTAATAATAATCTAAAGTATAAGGACCAATACACATGTGCGCAGATAGGAACATCCAATGACACTATGAAATGTGGATTTCCTATTGGAGGTTCTCGTTCTCATAATATCCTCGTGGATATTACCATGGGCGCACACCATGAGAAGGTACCTCAATAGTTTATGAGTCCACACCCCAAATGACCTGTATTATTTGTCTCCCTCAAATAATATCATCCGGCCATAGAAAATATATTCAGAAATAGTGTTATGGCACTTCTTGGTTCTCATCATAGAAGGGATCCTCCCTGACCTTTTAATGAAACAACTATCTTTAGGACATTATCACATGCATTGTCACGCAGAAGAACAATCAAGATGTGATAATGCTTTTATTAATGAATAAAGTACAAAGTAGTTGGTTCTAGACCACCAACTCCAACAGTGATCATATAAGATATTATAAATATTGATATGTTTTTTTAAGATATTAATAAAACACTTTTAACCATTATACATGATGATTAAATGATTTGGGGGTAATACATACCCGAGGTAAGGGAATTCTTAACCTGATTTCCATTATTTGGGTTAATCTTCCACTTCATTATTTATGTGGTATTTAAATTGTTTGTTTGATGTTTTTTGTTTATATCATGTTTAATTATGTTTAGTTACAATGTATATGCATATTACATCCACTCTATTAAGTCTCACTTAAATTAAATGATTTATGTAAGGGATTTTCTTCTAAAATCCTCTTTTAAAATTTTGTTTTACAGAATTCAAAATCCATGTTTTTATGCTATAATTCATGTTGTATTATTATGTTCTGGTTCTTGGGAATTTTTAATGAATAAGTGTGGGACCTACATCTCCCTTCAATGGGTTGGGTATGTGTAAGTTGGAGGTTGGCCGTATGGTTACTCCAAGTGTAACTGCGATGGTTACAGAAATTGTAAGGTAGCAGTGAGGGTTACATATTAAAAGGTAGGCGTGAGGGTTACAAGATTATGTAAGTAATGTCCCAAGATACCTTTATGATTATATTTATTTTCTCATATTTTTTGAGGATCTTTTTTAAATCTCATGTAACAAAAATTACTTATATATGGGTGACAAGAATCTTATTTGAAAATGATTTCATACATTAAGATTATTCATGGAATAATGTGAACTTTCCTTCTTTTTCAACCCTTACTGAGATTTTGTACACATCCCATGTTTTTAAATTCTTTTCAAAGGTTAATGAATGCATAAGGAAAAGAAATAAGCCATGTTAAATGTTTAAGAATTTTCACGGAGTCGTGTTTTGTGTTTTAATGTTTTATATTTTGCAAAAAATGGAAATTGTTTTTTTGGTATCCTCTCTATAATAGTGTGTAATGTTATGAATGTATTATTTACCAATTATCTAAATATATAAATATGAAAATATCCTCAAAGTAAGAGGAAGTTTTTTCTTGACTAAATTCAAGATTATGTATGTAATAAGATCATTTCCTTACAGTTGGTATCATAGTATAGTTTAGAAAACATTAGGGGTTAGGATTATGTTAAAAAAATACATTAAATGATTTTTACACTATGATTAATTTGAGAAGTTATAGAATTTAAAGATTACCATGTTACTTCTTTTAATATATGTTTGTTCAGAATTGATGTCCACCGAAGAAATAGGGAAACTAAAGAGGAGGGGCACCGAAAAAACGACATCCTTCCTAATTTGCAGCTCGGAATGGTAGGGATTGGAACCAAACAGTTTGTGACAGTAAAAAATCAGCTAACACAAGATATAAATTTTAGTGTAATCCATGTAAGAGAACAACCAGTGGTACCACAACAGAAAATGAAATAGTGGGACATTTTATGAGGTAACACCTTCTTATTTCAATGGATCTTCTGTCCTATTAGCGGTCGAAGGATTGATTAAATCCATTGAAAAGATATTTTATGTTATGGGATTTTTTTGAAAATAAAAAGGAAATTATTTCCATTTTTGTTCTGAGGGTGAAGCTAATCAGTTGTTGTCAATGGTAAGGAATATCAGGGGTAGAGAGGATTTTGATTCCTTAGAGTGGGATGAGTTTAAATGTATTTTCCGGGAAGAATATTTTCCCTAGGTGGTGAGACATAGGATGGAGAAGAAATTCCTTGAATTGTAGGAAAAGGAGGAGGATTCAGTGGTTGTGTATGAAGCTAACATCACACGACTCGAGAGGTATGCTCTAAATCTTATTTTGGATCTTGACTGCAAAACCAACTGCTTTTACTCCAGACTGAATCAATGGCATCGAAGGACATTTTCCTCTCGTGAATTAAAATGTTATGTGAAACTTGTCTGATGTAATGAGAGGGTAGAGAAGGATTTTTCTGATGATCATGTGCATTTTTGAAATAAGGAGAAGAAGAGGTCTAGGTGGCAAGTTAGGGGTAAGAATCAACCAAAGAAATCTGATGTTTGGAAAATCCAATTTCTACTTTTTCAAAAGTGTGTCAATAAACACCATGGGGAATGACATTGTAAAACTGGGAACCATATTAAATGAGGTATGTTTGGACATATGGCCTGAGAGTGTAATGAAAAGGATCCTAAGACTGATCCTGATAAGGAGACTGTAAAATGCTATAAAAGTGGTGAGATGGGTCCTTATGAAAATTCCTTCCCAAAGAGAGATATGAATGATAAAAAGAAACTATAATACAAGTGGAAATGTGTAGTGAGATCCTTTGTGACTACGTCATCAAATGTACGTTCATCCAATTGAGGTTTTATCAGGTACTTTTTTTGTTTACTTATATTTTTCTAAAGTTTTGTTTGATATGGGGTCTACACATTCCTTCATCACTCAGAAATATTTAGGAAAATTGAAAATATCACCCCAACAAATGAAACTAGAGTGTGTTGTTAATAAACCAGGGCCAAATAGTATAGAAACAAGGAATTATTTGAATCTTTATACTGTGTTCTGTGGAATGAATTTACCTAAGAACCTTGTTGTTTTACCCTTGGTCGAGTTTGATGTTATTATAGTATTAGATTGGATTTATGTTTACCATGCATTGATTGACTGTACAGATAAATAAGTTTTTTTTAAGAAATACTTTCAGTGTTTATACAAGATGGAACCCATACAATTGATAACATATCATGGAGCTGAGAAACTACTGAAAAATGGAAATGAAATTTATCTTTATAATATTATTAAAAACAAGGGAGCTCGTCAGGAAAGCTATGTGCTAGTGGTAAATGAATACCTTGATGTTTTTTATGATGAGTTAACCTATGTCATGCCTGATCGAGAAGTCGAATTAACAATTGACTTAGTTCCTAATGCTAAGCCAATTTCAAAACCCCTTTATCGTATGGCTCAAATATAACATCTTGAATTGAAAAATCAGTTGCGGGATTTGTTCGATAAAGGCTTCATTCATCCTAGAACGTCACAATGGGGATCTCCTGTTTTGTTTGTTAAGAAGAAATATGGTTCCTTGAGACTTTTCACTGATTATAGAGCTTTGAATAACATCACTATTGAAAACATGTATCATTTGCCTCACATCGATGACATGTTCGATCAGCTCTAGGGAGCTCAGTAATTTTCCAAGATTGACTTGAGATCCGGATACAATCAGTTCAAGGTGAATGAGGAAGACATCCCAAAAACAACCTTTGGTACAAGATATGGGTATTGTGAAATTTTATTTATGCCCTTTGGGTTAACTAATTCACCGGTTGTATTCATGAATCTTATGAATAGAGTATTTCATGAATTCTTGGATAATTTTGTGGTCATATTTATTGATCAAATTATGGTATTTTTTAAAATTTAATAGGAGCATGAAAAACATATAAGGGATATTTTACAAACCATAAATGAAATGAAAATGTATGGAAAATTCATGAAGGTGTATTATTAGTTACAACATGATTTTTTTCTAGGTAACATTGTAAATAAGGATGGAATAATAGTAAATACCACAAAAAAAGTGGTTGATGAATGGCCAAGACCCAAAAATGTTACAGAGATTCATAGTTTTCATGGGATAGCAGGTTATTACTGATGGGTTGTTATGAACTTTTCACAGTTATCTATCCTAATAACTAAGTTAACATAGAAATGGGTTAAATTTGTTTGGACAGAATAATGTGATGGGTGTTTTCTAGAACTAAACAACAGATCAGTGAATGCTCTAGTTTTTTCCTTGCCTTCCAGAAATGTTGATTTCTTCATCTACAGTGATTCTTCGTTGAAGGGACATGGTTGTGTTTTGATGCATAATGATCAGGTAATTTCTTATGCTTCGAGACAAATTAAACATCTTGAACTAAATTACCCCACACATGATTTGAAATTGGAAGCTGTGGTTTTTTCTTTGAAAATTTAGAGGCATCATTTATACATTAACAAATGTCAAATATATATTGACAATAAAATTATGAAATATATATTCACTCAGAAGGAATTAAACATGTGGAAGATAAGATGGATAAAACTGATAAAGGATTATGACAGCACGATCAATTACCACCCTAGAAAATCAGACAACGTGTTGGATGACTTGAGTCGAAAACATCATGCATCATTAACCATGCTACATTTGGAACATGGTCCCTTGATTAATTATTTGATGATTTTTTTCTTAGAAGTTGTCGGTGCAGGTAATACATATGTTTTGTTTTAGGATTTAGTGTAGTCTTCATTATCAGACAGAATTAAGAAATCATAGAAGGAAGTCTGTGAGCTATATTAAAAGGTAGAATTGGTTAAAATGGTTATGTTTCCATAATTAAACCTTTATAAATATTGTGTTTTGAGATTTGGTAAAAGGTTGTGTGTACCTTTTGATTCCTAGTTGAATAAATAATTGTTGTGTGAATCTCATATTTCTCCATTTTCAATTCATCCTGGAAGTACTAAGATGTACAGAGAACATCAAAAGTATTATTGGTAGGAAGGAATAAAAAGAGTGATTGCCGATTTTACCATGAAAATTTTGACATGTAAATGGGTTAAAGAAGAGCGGCAGTTACAGAAGAGGATGTTATAGCCTTTACCAGTGCCAGAGTGAAAATGGGAGAATGTATCTATGGACTTTGTGGTGGGACTACCAAAGACATCTTGAGATAACAATGTGATTTGTGTTATTGTTGATTGGCTGACAAAATATGAACATTTTCTTTCTATTCAAGATACAATGTCTTTGGATTAGCTTTATCATCTATACCTCAAGGATATTTTCAGGTTATATGGTGTTATTTGTTCCATTGTATCTTTTCGGGATCCCAGGTACACTTCTAAAATTTGGAAGCGACATCAGAATTCATTGCGCACAGAATTAAATGTCAGTATAGATTTTCATCCTCAATAAAATCGGCTGTCAGAATGAATGATTCAGACTTTAGAGGACATGCTTTGAGCTTGTTCAATGTACTACTAGGGAAGTTGGGATCAACCTCTTTCTTTAGTTTATTTTTCTTATAATAAAAGTTTTTATTCAAGTATATAGATGGTATCTTTTGAGGCTTTGTTTGGGAAGTAGTGTTGGACTCCAACGTTTTGGGATGATGTCATTGAATGAAAGTTAATGGGGCTAGATTTTGTAGGGGAAGTGTCTGAAAAAGTCAAGATGATTTAGAAGCACATGAGGACAACTCAGAGCAGGCAGAAAAGTTATGCAGATGATAGAAGGAAAGACTTCTCTTTCGAGGTAGGTGACCATGTATTCCTTAAAATCTCTCCTTGTAAAAGAGTGATGTGATTTGGTAAGAAATGAATGCTAAATCTTCGGTCCATCGATCCTTTTGAAATAATAGAGAAAGTTGGACCAGTCACATACTGAGTAGCTTTGCCTCTGATTTTGTCTCAGGTAAACAATTTTTTTCATGTTTCGATGTTGAGAAATTATGTGCCATATTCATCACATGTTTTGAGCCCAGAAGCAGTTCTGCTGGAACAAAACCTTTCTAATGATTAGAAACCAGTTCAATTTCTTGATCGAAGGGAATAGGTATTGTGAAATAAGGTAATCATCTAGGTAAAGGTTTTTTAGAGAAACAACATGGATGAAGATGTAACATGGGAGTCTAAAAATGCTATGAGGTAAAGGTACCCTCAATTGTTTAATAAGTAAATAAAATTACGGGGATGCAATTTCCAGAAGGTGGGGATAATGTAACACCCCGAGGTTTTCTAAAATATAATTTGATATGAAAAAAATTTATTTTAAAGTAGATATTTATAACTATCCTTCAAATATAATTTTTCTACTTATATGTTTTGAATTTCAAAAAATGGTCATCAACAATTTTTTTTTAGTATGTTATTTGGACTCTAATGGGACAAAGTTGTTTTTTTGTTGAATATTAACATACCCTTATAAATAGTAATATGACCCTAATGAATAGTGAATTTTATTATTATTTTATTTTATTAAAGCATTAATATAATAACATCTTGGTTAATTTTTCATTGTGATATAGAAGAAGTTATAGAATTAGAATTGTTACTTTTTAAATTAAGTATGATTTTAAATAAAAATTAAATTAATAATATATAGAAAATTATTTTCAAAAAATGGACTTCATTTTTTAATTCTACATTTAGAAAAATGGTTAGGGTCAATATTGGGGATTTTTCTAAAATTCATGATTTTTCGATGAATAGTGAAATACGATAAAATACCGTATGATCAAATAATCAGTAAAATATACTATTTATGACATAAAAAGTAATGTAAGGCCACTTGATTCAAACTAACATGCCATTATTAATATTTTAGGTCACATTAACTAAGACTATTCATAATCTTAGGCAAAAATAATATAATAATGATTAAAATAATGAAAAACACCCCCTCCCCTCCACTATAAATACCACCCTCACTCCACTCTTCTTCCCACACCTCTCAAGCCTTAATCAATACCTAAGTTCCTAAAATTACTCCTTAAAAGGATCTTACCTACGTCCTAGAGCTTCTCGTATCACCAAAACACCAAAACCAAATCCCTTAAGAAGGATCTCAAGGAGAATAGATCAAGAGGTAAACATCCTCTTTTATTTTAATCCTTTTCTTTCATTTCATGTTGTCATCTTCTTTTACCTTTGGCGTCTGTTGGTATATTTCATTCCAAATTCCCCATTAATGCCCCAATTATTTAATAGTTATTATATATCCCTTTTCTCTCATCAATCTATTTTTATGAAATATTAAGAGACGACATTAGACTGCCGATTTTTCGTAAGAGATTTCTCAAGTTTTCTATTATTTAAATATTCCTTTCTTTTTTTCCTTATATCCTCACCTAACATATCCCAGAGGAATGAAATAACCAAAACATGTTATATTCTGGATGCTCTCATGTTCATGGGAAATTCATTATCAATTTTCTTCTCTTCCCCCACTAGTTTAATGAATTAAAAACATTGTGTGTGATGTGTTGAATTACCGACATCGTGGACGATGTGATTTCAATTTTCATTAATTACATTAAGTTTGGTCATGAGACAATTTTTATTGTTTAAAAAGGTTTTAATTTATGTATTATATCTCCTCAATGGTTTTGGAATTATTTTTTACACATGGTTTTATTTTATAAAACAAATTGAGGTCTTTATTTTCTAAGAACCACTAAAATGATCTAAACAAACATCATTAATGTTTTAACTTATAAATCATCCTAATGTAAGAATTAAAAATGAAAAATGGTATAATTTATTATATAATAAATATATAGAAACCATTACATTAAAATTTGGGAGTTTCACTTCCAATCGACAAGAACATCCATCATGAACCGATCGGGAAAATCATCTAAAGAACTCGCCCCAAAAAATGAAAGGAACAAAATACTGACAATTAAAGGGTGAAATGATCAAATAAAATGATAATATAAGATATTATAAATATTTATATATGATTATTTAAGTTATTAATAACAACCTTCTAACCATTATAAAAAAGTATTAAATGATTTGGATGTAATACATACCTGAGGTATGGGAATTCATAACTTGATTTCCATTCGTTGGGTTAATCTTCTACTTCGTTATTTATGTGGTGTTTAAATTTTTTTTGTGATGGGTTTTGTTTATATTATGTTTTTTTATGTTTAATTATAGATTATATACATATTCCATCCAATATATTAAGTCTCAATTAAATTATATGATTTATTTAAGGGGATTTTCTTTTAAAATCATCTTCTAAAATACTCTTTTACAAAATTGAAAAGCAATGTTTTTATGATATATTGATGTTGTATGATTATGTTCTGGTTATAGGGAATTATTTATGAATAAGGGTGGTATGTATTTCTCCCTCCAATTCATTTGTTATGTTTATGTTGGAGGTCGGCCATACAGTTACTCCATGTGAAACTTCCATAGTTACACAAATTGTAAGGTAGTCGAGAGGGTTACAAATTATAAGGTAGTCGTGAGGGTCACAAGATTATGTAAGTAATGATCCAATATACCTTTATGATTAAATTTATGTTCTCATGTTTTGTGTGGATCTTGTGTAAATATCATGTTACAAAAAGTAAGTATATATGGGTGACAGACATGTCTTTTGAAAATGCTTTGTTACATTACGAGTATTCATGGACTAAAGTGCACTTTAATGCGTTTTAATCCCTTACTGTGATTTTGTGATTATCCATAGTTTTTAAATGGTTTTCACATATTAATGGATGTGTAATATAAATAATTAATCCATGTTAAATGTTGAATAATGGTCAAGGAGTCATGTTTTAATTTTTAGTGTTTTATATTTTTAAAAAATGAAAACTATTTTTATGGTATCCACTCTGTAATAATGTCTAATTTTATGAATGTATTATGTTCCAATTCATTAAATCTATAAACTTGAAAACATCTTCAATGTAAGAGGATTTATTTTCATGACTGAATTCAAGATTATGTATGTAATAAGGTCGGGTCCTTATAGTAATAACTCTTGAATGTGTTCCATGTTGAATGAAAAATATTTACTATATGAGTGAGATATCATGTTTGAGTTCTGTCGGAGATGAAATGGCATATAGAGGAAGAACTCCTAGACAAATGATACCCTTGATTTGCATCTTGGGGATGGCTATGAGGTTGGGACTTCATTAGACATGGGGTATGAGATGTGTAATCCTATGATATTTTGGATTCCATGTTGTGATGTTACATATCATTATAGGAATACCATTTAAAAATGATATTAAAATTCATATATAGTAGGGAAGAAGTTTAGATGGAGTTTATTGTACTTTCGTGGTTGGTTTCTTCTCTTATGGATTCGAGGTCAATCTGATGTGTTCATTTTAACTTCCCCCTTCAGGGTGACAACTAGGTATTTTTATACTAACCCTTACATGGGATATTCCCTCGGGGGTGACAACTATGTATTTTTATACACACCCCTGCATGAGATATTTCCACACAAGTCATGTCTTATGGATATGATAGAGATTTCGACAAATTCCTATGAGCCACTAGAGTAGGTGTAGTGTAGGGAGCTAGATGACCAAGGATTGTACCAAGGGTATCATTTGATAGTGGTCCCCTCCAAATGAACAGGTTGGACACTTTTCTCAGTTTTTATCAGTCTTGTATTATTCATTTCATCATGGTTTCTATACTTCTTTTACTATAATTATATGATATTTTTATGCCTATATTTCTTGTTTCAATTTTATTATTATATCTATGTTGTTTCATTGTTATTTATCTAGGTTCGTGCATATGGGTACCATAGGATACGTCATCCCATGTGTGTGCAATTCCTAATCAGCACAGGTCTCTAGCCCCTATCCAATTAGAGAAGGTCATATGGTAATGGTTGCTTGGAATTCTTCTGGTTAGGTTGGCCTTGATGAGTTATGTTGTTACACTCAAAGGTTATGTCATCTGATTAATGAAGATATATCATGGGGATTGTGGTCTTTCATGATCATAGAAATGAGAAAGTATGAAAAATGTAAAATAACACATGGGTAAAATTGGAATTTCACCCATTTTAAAGGGTGCATGTTTTGGACACATGGTTTATCCAGACCATGCACCAACTGGTTATGTGGAACTAGGATTGTGGTTAAGAACATAGTTTTCCAAACAATGTGGATCCCATTCACCATACTCCATATCATCTCTATCTCCCAATATGTTTTTTCAAAACATTGTGACCTCAAGTGCACGGTTTAACCAAAATGTCTGTCTAGTCTATGTCATCCGAAACCTATAGTTCTAGGCGCTTAATGATCCCTAATCACTCCCAAACTCTTTATTAACTATTTATTCACATCCATAATAATAACAATAATGTATAAAACATATATTTTAAAAATACATAACAGATTTTAAAAAATATAATCATACTATCCCCCATCAATAAAATATCTCATCCTGAGTTTCGGTCCCATGTTGTTAAATAATCAATAAAGAATAACATTATACACTAAACCTGTACATTATGCTCTCACTCCCAAGTCTCATCATTTACATAATCATGATTCCATTGAACTTATAGTAGAGGAACTAACCTACTTTGGATATCCATTGGGATATAATCAACAATACATAAAAGATACTCTTCAAAGGATGCATCTACCTCCAAATCAACCTCAAAATGATGAATAATATGAGATGGTTATGAGTGATAATGGTGAACCTGAGATTCATTTAAGTTTTCATGTATGAACTTGTACCTATGAGATAACATTAATAAATATGAAACTATATTGTATCCTACCAAAATCATGAATTCTCTGACATAATCATTTTCTAAATCCAATTTTTTATGAATACATTAATGCCATTGTCTATGTTGAATACACAAGAAAACTTGATCCACTAACTCAAAATAAAATGTTCATTGGTGGATATATGCATAAAACATATACCTATATTGATCTAAATCCACTTTTTCCTGATGTGTTGTACCAACTCTATAGTCTCTTGAAAAATAATATTTCCCAGTAGCACTACCTCTCTTACCTATAACTAGTATAGCGGTGAAGAACACATCATACCATAAAATAAATCTTAGGGGGACTAATTTATAGTCTCTTGGAAGTGTGTATTATATGTAAACATAATTATATGTTATTTTATCTCAAACGAACCATAAAAATATATGAAACGTTCCTCGAGTATATCCTCTAACATCGATATTGTATGCTTACTCTGACCATTAGTCTGTGGGAGATAATATGTACTCAGTAGTATATGAAAACCAAGTTCCATATGCAAAAACTTCTATAAAAATGATGTAATCTGGGAATCTCAATATAATATTATAATTAATGAATCTATGTAAAGGATTTTGTTCTGTATAACCTATATCTGTCCTAGCTCATCTAGTTAACAATATCAATAATATAAAGGAAGTTAGTAATAATTTCCAACTAGTCTATGATCGCACATACTACATCATATCTTTGATGTGACCTATGTAATCCTATAACAAAATATACTGTTATTTCTTCACGTTTCAACTTTAGAATTTGAATTGAATATAAAATATTTTCTAGGCACTTGAGTTTTGTTATCACCTACAGATAGTGTCAGATATGAGTAACAAAACTAGCCATCTCCCTTTTCATACTAGGACAACAATAAAACTATCATAAATCAATGTAAATCTTTATAAGTCAAGGATTTAATTCTTCAAAATAACAATGAGACACTAACCTAAATTCTTTTTAGATGTAAAAAAGAACCCAAAAGAACCCATGAATTCACAATATCACATCCTTGTCCAGAATCATACCCGGTATAGGATCCTTTCCCAAAACACTAACTTTTAGGATGAAGCCCTCTGGGTCTAAAATTTGCATCATCTTCTCTCTATCGTTAAGTGATGTGGTCAATGATAATGATGTATTTAAAGACAATTAAAAATGGTCTAGTACCTCGAAATACATATCATAAAATTATACCATTAGATATCACTCACTACCAGTCTCCTAAACTACATGAGTATGAGTCTCCTATATCAATGCATCAACAGTAGTGTGACCTTTACCAAGAATTTAAGAAATCTCATATTAAAAAAACTGTACATATTCAACCCATATTCATTATCTAATATTCAATTAAAGATGATTAAATACATACATGAGGATTTTTTGGTCTCTGTACACCACAAAACTCTCTCCCAATATGTAATTCAAAAAAAATGCAATGTATGAACCATATATTCTAGCATAAGATTTTTAATTGGGTAATTTCACTCATGAGGACTCAGCCTATGAGACACGTACAATAATACCCCATCCCATGATTTAGAACATCTCCTATCTCTTTGCATGGTGCATCATTAAAAACCATATAACCCTTTTTAGGATAAGGTAAAATTAGGATTTCTACCAATGTTAGTCTTCCTTTCATCTTTAGAAATTATTCCTCACATTCTTCATACAATGTAATCATTTCACCATTATTGTTTTTTCCTGTGAGTGGTGATTAAATATGTGATAATTACTTAATAAACTGAATGTTATATGCATCATATCACAAAAAACTCCATATGGCAATGATGTTCTAGGGCTGCACCTTGGAAGCTCCATCTCTCACCTTCTCCTGGTAAACTAGAACTCTTGTATATGAAATAATGTGACCTAATAAGTGGACCATATCAATCCAAAATTGGAATTTGGTGAGACTATAATATAACGGGATCCCTAACAGTGTATTTAAAACGATCACAAGATGTTTGGAGGGTAAGGGTGAGTATATGAGTACACTAGGATGTCATCCACAAATAATACCTCATATAAATAAAGATACAAGTGAAAACCCCAGTTCATAAAATCTGTGAATAATATTGGTTCATTCAAAAAGCGGAATGGTATAACTAAATACTCATATGAGCCATATCTACTATGAAATGATATCTTTTGTATATCTGATGGTACAAAATACACTTGATGGTATCCTAACCTAAAATAAATCATGGAGAAATCCCCCACTCCTCATAGATAATTTATGAGATCATCTATATATGGAAGTGGTTATATGTTCTTAAGATTAATATAGTTTTACCAACATTAATCAATGAAAAAAATGAGTGTAATATCCATCTCCTTGGTGAGAAAGACCAGTGAACCCCATTGGAAAGTACTTGAACATATAAAACATGTATCATTCATGTTTTTTAACAACATATTGAGATCTGTCAATTCATTTGGAACCATCCTGTGAGGAGGAATGTATACTGATGATCCTCCCTGAACTTCCTCAATTATAGTTCAACATCTCACTTTAGAGGAATCCTAATAAAATTATTCGGGTAAAAAATATATGGAATGATCTATTACTGGAGGGAAATAATCCTAACACATCCCTTGATCATCTATGTAAAGGCTATCTATCTCGGTGGTCGCTCTACCAAGCCCACAATTCTGGTGTCTAGATCAACCTACCAAGACATCTCATTCACCATATTCAACAAATCGGTTACCCTGCATTGATGTGAAGGGCACCCTCCAATTATAACAATCAATATAAGAATGATATGGATCAACTATTCCATCCAATGAATGATTTCAAAACCTATAATATAATGGATAAAGAGATCCTATATGAAAAAATGGTTACTTACCTCAAGGGGGACTCCCTTACACTGGAATCCACTCTTCAATTGAATTTCAAATTGAGTATTGAGTGTCATAATTCCATAAAAATACTAAATTTTAAGCCCAAGGATCTCTATAATAGAAGAAAATATGATCTATTGGGAATAAAATATATAAAAAAGAGTATAAAAAGAGTATAGGATACTAAAATCATTCCTTTAATTATACTTGGATTAGTACTCTACTCTTAAATAGTTAGATACACTACATAATTCTATCTGTATATGAATCACTAAAATATATCCTGACTACCATGGGAAAGCCCACTATTTTGGAACTATAAGTTCTATTTTTGTGTCCCTCAACCACAACCACCTCCTCCTCTTGTATTTCCAATAGTACTCTATCACCCTTCCTAATGATGAGATAGTAATCCCATGCTGTAACATTGATTAGGTGCAGATCCTATCCCACCAACCACGGTAGAAAATGATCTACAAAATAAATAATGGTGACCCAATATTCTAAATTCATAGAACTTGACAGGGTCCTTGATAAATAGGTTATTTATATGTCATTGACTATTATACTGTTGGAATACCTCCTAACTACTTGATCGAACACTATGGAAACTCCATATCCCATGAGAAGACTCAATAAATAACATTTTTATTCTAGTTAAAACAGTTTTTGGTCTAGGAGTCAAACCACCCATGCTTGCACATTAATCGATTCTTAGGTTACTCAAATAAATTAGTGTGTGATTTAATATCATAGATAAAATTGTAAACTTTCATACATTCACCTATGATTAAATGTTATACCCGAGACTATCCTCATATATCATGGACCTGGATAACTAATCCCCAAAATGGTTCGGTGTGAATGATTGGAGCACCATGAATCATGTAGAGTATTCCAGAAATAATAATGATTTGTGACCTGGTTTTATAAACACTCTATCATGATAATACCTCTACATATGTAGAACTAAATATTCTTATAAGGATATTTGGAAATCCATTCAAACCACATCCAGATGGTGATCAACTAGGTAGTTAACATCCCATCTTCAGTTTGAATAATCCCATAGAATATACATAGTGAACTCTACCCTCTACATTGGAGGTGTCTCATGATGTGCCAAAATAGATAGCATGGCCTCTATACATGACTAAGCAACCTATAGACTACCAGTCCCTGAAAACATGGGTGGATGATATGAATTAGATTCTCATGTAAACTCTTCCGTAGTAGGTATTGATAATTGGACTCCTTTAATAGTATACATGAGCCACTAAAAACCATCATGAAACTATGAATCATCCCCTAAATCAAGTATATAAGGAGGTTATGAATGTGGCACTAATGTAGGTAATATTGGTGGCTCATGTCCCACCACCTGTATTGTGTGGTCATCATCTACCTCTTGGAACGTGGTGTATGAATTTCATGGTGGAATAGCTCTAATATTTATAATAACATTCCTCATATAAACTCTATTAATTATATAGATCATATGTATCAAAATATGGTAGGTACATGATTTCCTATATAAGAGGCACACCCCTATACCTACTCCTAAATCCATTTCATGGTGTCATGTAAAACCATGATGAATCACAAGATATGCCACCTACATCCCACTATCAAGGTCGAGTCAGGGTCAAGATCTTATTTTCATGACATGGGTTCAATTATACCATGTGTTAATTTATTTTTATAGTGGAAAACCACCCTCAAAGATGAAATTAATATCACCATTCAATGACAAAAATTTCATTGAATTTATTTTTTAAGAATCAACAGTTCAAATTCATTTATGAATATATTGGTCCAATATGAAGTGTCACCATTCCCATGTTATAAAGTAATACACATTATATGTTTAAATTGGAAACTCATGTAACTCTAATTAGGGTTATACCTTCAATATCTTGATATTAAAATATCATATATTATGGCGTGATTATTTTTATTACACTTCCCGATTTATATAATTCCATGAATTTTATAAATTTTTATTTGCAAACATTTAATTATAAAAATAAAATTTCCATCCTATGTATCTAATTGTCTATGTCTCAAACACCATTTAGGAGTCACCATCAATCTGTATGGGAACACACCATTTATTTTAATTTATACACATTAATAAAAAAATTATATCATAACTACAACAAGGAATGTTGTCAAAGTGAAATAGTAACAAAAAACCTGACAATAATAAAAAAATCATGCTATATATGTAAGAATATTGAATCTTCATAGAGAAATGGAATACAGATAAACATGGTACATAATTAGATATTCATGATATGCAATATACGTTTAATGGAATATTCCTGACAGAAAAATATCTATTTCCATATAACGATTCATGTAGTAATATTTACTTTACACAGCGAGCCAAGTGTAAAGGTGAATCCAAATCAACAATAGTAAATGCCACATATCGTGTTCATCACTCAATGGTAAAATCAATAAAACTATTATATTATTAATCTAGAACAATAATTCCCTTCCTAGTTAATTTTTATTTTCTTTTTATGTGGGTTAGATACTCCTAGACATAAGCTCATTTATAAATTTCAACACATTCCTAGTCTCATGTCCATTAACCCAAACAGTAAGATAAAAATGGAGGACCCTAATAGTACAATTTGTTATACAGAACATTGTTCACTCTTAAGTAACTGAACATGGTCCGGTGCATGGCCTCAAGAATTCCTCCCCACCTGCTAGAGGAATCCAACTATAAGTGAGTGTCTATGATAATATTGAAGGGAGACAATACCCTCATGACTAGGGTAAATTGAGAATTATAATATCAGAGTAACACTGGAAAAAGATATAATAATAATTCATCTAAATATATTAATCATAAATATATAAGAAATATGGATATAGAAACCATATCCAATGTCACATATAAAATTATTCTATACATGTCATGTTGAATACAAATGGGAAAGTGCATAGGAAATAGAGAAGATATCATATAGAACATCCAATACAAAAATGTATAAATGATCAAAATCTATCTTCAATAGAATAATTTTCATATTCTTGGTCCTTAATTCTCACAATACATCATAGTATATAAAATCTAATCATCCATTCAATATCACTTTTCCTTGTCCCTCTCTACATCCATGAAGACTATCTATGAACCAATGGTCAACCTGATTCAGGTGTTAGATAAACTCATTAGGAAAACCCCAATTGTGATTAATTCCTTAAATTCCTTAAATATATAAATTATTAGTTCACTTTTAATAATTAAATCTATAAATGAAATATATGATTCACATTTCTTACTGATATTTGAAAATAAAACTCAAATGACACCACCTACTTTAGCCTAAGATAGAATGACTCTAATAAAATACCCATTGTGATTAATTTATATGAAGGTATCAGGACCCGAATCATAGCCAAGGAATCTCCCATGATCATATTCGTGTAAGGGATGAACACACACCATAGAAAAATTGAAAATGAAATATGACATGGTTGTCATGTATTAGAATTTTTATCCAAATCCATGTATGTTATACGACATGAAAGATGCATCATTTAGATTAATTCATCACTTTATTTTTGAGAAACTTGTGGCTATACATGGTGTTCCATATTAAAAACAAAAGTATCACTCTGGTTTTACTATGAACCCATCACCCAATAATCTCATCCATTACAACCCTTTTTAGTTTCAAAGTATCGCTCTAGGTACGGTATATGTTCTTTGAAATCTTAGTCTATATTTGGTGTTCTATGCATGGAATTCTAGTGTCCAGTGTTCCATAATATAATAAATTTCAACTTTAGTCCTATTCATTGAATTCAATATCGAGAACCCAAGAATTACTCATGGAATAATATAGTGAAATTTACTATAAGATCATCCTTGGAATTGTATAATAGTAACCCATGTTTCCTTATTTTCATAACATAGTCAACATTAAAATTGTTCTCATCCATGGAATTCCAATAATAAATCATGTATCGCTCATTGGGTGATACAAACCCAATTAAATATTATTTTTATTCAATAATATTGATGATTCCATCCTTGGAGTTCCATTTCAAAATCCATGTATAACACGCCTCGTATATTAATGAATTGTAATGGGATAACACTCTAACCATGTAATCTAATAATATTTTTATTTAATAATATACATTTCATTTAAAGTATATAAACTCTTCTTATAATGTTGTTTAAAATAATATGTAAGGCTTTAAATTCCTACCTAGGTATCAATCCATCCATCATAACCAATTAAGATATTTTTTTAATTTATATGAACTTCCCAATTACATGGGGATAGAACCCACATCTAAAGGTGAACCAAATTTAAAATAATGTAATGGTTTTTTATTTAGTTTAGAAACACACACAAAGTGGTGGTTTTATTTGGGGGCCTACACCCTCATTGGTGACTTCGGGTAACATGGGTCATATATTTATAGGCCCACACCTTCTATTCTGGAAAACTTTGTTTAAGAGGTGATTATATTGAATTTTGGCATGTGACACAACTATTCAATATATAGAAAACTAGACATTTAGTCGAAATGAATGATCCTTCAAACCCTTGATGTGGTGTAGACTCTGATTTCAATATTGGCCTCTAATCGAGACTCAAATAAGAGGAATATGAGAAATATATGAATAACCAGAAAATCTATAATTTAGCTATCATGGATTTAGCATCCCATATGGTGATATACACAAATAAAATTTTGAATGGGATTGGAGACCTTATTGGTATGCTTCTAATTTGTTAAAGGATAAGGAAATTACTATCCAAACATAGTAGGATTCTCAAATATATCCATTGATGGTCATGGAATATATCTCAAGCAGCTATAGGTGCTACATGATTTGTGTTTGGAATAAGGGAGGTTAAAATTAAAATAAGGTTGGGTAGATGGGAATTTAAACCATTTTTAAACGATCCATGGTATGGACACATGGTTTGGAAAAACTGTGTGTCAACTATGTTTACCCACTAGTTACGTGGAACTAAGCATGAATATAGGTTGATGAATTTGAAAAACCATGCATAACACATATGAACTTCTACATACCATCTATTAAACCTCACACGGTTTGTCCAAACAAAATTGCCTTAGTGGAATAGTTTAAACAAAATTTGAATCTTGACTATTTCCACCAAAACCCATAGCACTAGGGTTCAGTTGAGCCCCTTATGCTCTCAAATTCTACCTTAACCTCTTAGGCTCATCCACAAGGATAAAAATAAAGTATCAAAAAAATATTTAAAGGATTCATACCTCATATAAAAACCCGAAATCCTACACATGTAACGTCGCAACCTGGGAAGCATTACAGTATCTAGACTTATTCACCACATGACCTTCGAAAAAACTCCCCATATTTTAGAGACTATAATCTAGTGTTAAGGGTCTAAGATGTTACCATTGTGAGACTATACCATCATTTTATAGTGAATAATTAAAAAAATCAAACAACATCAATAATATTAATAGTGCACCAAATTCTAGTAAATAAAAATCTAGGTATATGAATAGCATATATCCATACATCCCAACTGACCAGAAATTAATGAAATCACATATAAAAATAAAATTGGAATAAAAGTATTTAATGGTAACTACTTCCATCCTTGAGCCTCACCCCATTCTAATCTACACACTCCATCTGAGTTATCCTACTTCATGATGATAATATGAACTTATTCCTTATCTAAACCATTGAAAGTGAGGATTTCTTATGTACCAAAGTTCCTTGGTTGATCGGGAAGTGTGTGAGTAATACAGTATAGTCTACCGCCAATGATGTCCCTAACATGACCAAAAATTCTATATATATACATGTGATATGCACAATATAAATAAATAAAATGAAATGGAAAAATAAAATAAACACTATTGAACCAAGGGTTTTATAGTGACACCGTGGATATTCCAACACTATTTTATCAAGTGTTGGGTGATTCTAAACGTAATTCAATCCATCTAGGTGAACTATGGACTATCCAATAATGTTATGAGAGGTCACATATGGGGAACCAAGTTCTACCATATTACCTTCACCAAAATATCACCATATGGGACCAATTCTCGTCCAAGATCCAGTGTTATAAAAGTGATACACTAGGAGGGGAGTCACTTCCCCTTTATGGAATCAACATATATCGACCACCTAAGGGATTTGACCACCTAACCAGAACTATCATATAAACAAGATTGTAGATCACTCAAAACATCATATAAGATACAAACATGGTGAATCCAATCATATAACATGAATATAATACACAGGGGGAACATATAAAGCACTAAAAAATGAAAATAAGTCCTTGGGGGTTCCACATACATACTTTCAAACATTTTAGAATACACCATGGGGTCACATCCAAGTTTTCCCTCAATTGGGGCCTATAGTGAGATGACATTGTGAGGGTGGTAAATTAGCATATAAAAATATCATAACTAATTTAAACTCTTAATCCTTTAATGCCTCCCTTATAGTAATGAATATTCACCACTAAACCTAGAGGGTAACTTCTTACACTCCTTTACAGAATTCGCATTAGGTTTATTGATCTATTTTGGTGCCCGTTTAGAAATAAAATTGGGAACCAAGAATTTACTTACTTCACCTTTTATAGGCTATACCTGAGGCTCATACATCATTACTTTCTCACCCACCAAAAAACTATTAAGTTCATTTATCCTCGATAGGGTACCTCCCCTTATAATTGATTAGGCGATGTCACTCCTTTGTTATGTTCGCTAACATACAGTGTTGAAGGACAACCTTCTATCACCCACGGCTCGGGATAATTTTCCTACCTCTTATTCATCCTCCTTTACTCACTACTCAAGGAAAAAAAATCACAACATGGAATAAAGACCTGTATGTATCTTCATATAATCATAGAGTGTATGTTCAAAAAAAGATAGATAGTATGTTCTATTATTCATGTTTTCCTCTTCACAATCTATGAGAACAGTCTTAATGAATCACTACTTTGTTCTAGAAAATTTCTACAATTACATTCACATTGTTGTTGTCACAGCAATGAAAAAAAATTACATTTAAAAATTATTCAATGGATGAAGATTCATTATTTAATAATTTCCATCCCATCTCTAGGAATAAAAAAACTTATTATTCTCTTCAAGGAAATTAGATATGGCTTTCTGTGTATATTTTTACTCTCTCTTCATGCATTCAATCTCTATTATTTAAAATGGGTGGTCGTATCCTACTCACACAGACACCATTCATCATCAACTTTAGGAAATAAAACTGTACATAACACCTCCACAACTTCTCCTTTTTCTCCTCTATTTATAGTCTATATAATGAATGCTACATGGAATTCCAAGTCTTATTAAATTATGAATTAATTTTTCTAATTAATAAACCCTAATAAATACTAAAAATAGCCTTCAATATTATCTAATATATTTTTCCAAATCTAAAACAAATGATTTATGAATCATTAGACATTCTTATCCTGAATCACCGTATTTATTTCTCCCAATGTATAACCATTGTCCATAATCAATAATTTCAACATGTCATGAAGTTAAATTATTATCCATTTTTTCATCGAAAAAACCAAACACCATTGGAGTGGTCTCCAATATTTGGATATTTTGGATTACTACACAATGTTTCATCCATGACTTGTTCTGCCACAGGTTCTTTGCATTGAAAATCAGCCACTAAACCCTTATATTTTTCATATGCCACATCTTTTTTTTCAATGTATCCACCTTGAAAAAATCTATAAGCTAAAAAAATATATCATGGATTTCCATACATTATAATCATCTTCTCAATGATAAATAGTATGTAAAAACATCCACCATTCTAGGTGAAATGGTGTGGTACTAAAAATTCCATCCCTATTAAACGGTGGATCATCAATGTATAACGCAGAAATAACCAAATATTTCTCACTAATGTCTATTTCAAAAATATTGGTCATTTTCCACGCAACACGTCAAACACCACTACATGCATTATAGTCAGTATTTTCATGTAGGATCAAAACTCTCATTATAAACCATGTATTGTTTTATAATTGGAATTTCTATTCTTCCATGACCATATGTTACAAGTTCATTGGAACTCCAATATGGGGAAAACTTCATCATGGTACCTTTCTAGATTCACGTTATGTGAATTTTCATTACAATATGACACCATGCAATTAGGTTGGTAGCACCGGGACTCTTCTCTATCTTAAACATAACCTAGGTCTAGTGTATTCCCTTGCATATTTTTGGGAAAATACTTGAAAATATCAACATTTCATTTCATGCACCGTGGTTACCATGACCGCTCCATTTCATGATGGCACATAATGAATAAAAAGTGAACCTCTCAGATTAGAAAATATTTCAAGATAGTGGGATGAATATATGATTCAAATTATTTGTAAGATTCTATTCTAAAAAACAATTTTTGTCATTTAGAGTGAATTTAATCACTGTCTAGAACACACACTCACATGTCATAATAGCTTTATAGTGTTAACCTCTCAAATTGAGATGGATAATCCTTCTCATTATCTAAATTTCTACCAACCATATGACCCAAAAATTTCAACATCTAGGTACAACGAGTAGGGATTATCTTTGTACTCATGTTATAAAAAGACTCACAAATACGATAGTGCTTCACAAAATGATTAAATGAATAAGAGTGTGATATCAACAATAATAATTCCTTCCAAACATATCCTATACATTTAGATTCTATTATCATTTATAATTATTCTTCAGCATGAAGATAACATATATTTTAACTCTTCATACTATTCTAATTTTCACATCCCCACCATCTTCATCTGTTCTTGTTATTCTCCCTACTTCTCTTATTCTCTTATTATCTTCCTTTTCGACGTCTTCCTATTATTATACTACTACTTAATCTAATACCAATTTTATTTTTCTTCCTATTACAGTTATTACATTCATTGCATTGTTGTAATAGAAAAACATTATGGGCCAATTCAAATTTTCAAATTAAAATTCAAACTAATGACTGCCTTCTAAAAAATTAACAACTCCTATATCAATTTGTGAAATTGGAAATTTTAATATCTCTTAAATTAAAATGATGAATCCATAAAAAATTATAGGTCATGTTATAGATCCATAAGATCATCCATGATGTAAACAAATAAAACTACTTGTAACTAAAATAAAACCACCCGACACGACTTGCACTACTTTGTGGTATAAAATTCCAGGTTGTTTTGACATAAAAATACCTTTCACCATTGGAATAATATTCCTAAGTTGGTTTAAATTGTATTCACTAATATATTTTTTACCATGAAGTCTAAGACTATGGGTTTTTTCCTCTTAATCATCCCATTGTGATCAGGAATTATCAATTAACACCTCGAGAACAACACAACCATTTTTCAAATTGGATGTTCCACATATGAATGATAGAAGATCACCATGAGTACCACCTCAACCATTTTAGCATCATCCATTTCATTTGGAAACACCACCACTGCATCTTTGTCATTAAGACACCCTCAACCATGATTGTGGCCTTCCTATATTTAAACTATATCTCCATGACCACCACCACCATGGTGTTTTCTTATTCACTTTGGTAATTACCTTCACAAAACACCCACAATTATTGGTGTGACTTTGTATGTATTTCCCCCATCTTTCTCAATCCATATTAAATCATCAAATTGCCTCCAAATCCTTATGAAATGCCTATATCACAATGATCCACTTATGATGATTATATCCCTGAATATTATTTCACATGGAATCATAAGATCTAACATAAAATATGATTTGTTTTAATTAAAATAAAATCCTAAACACTAAATAATGTCCTCTTCACAAATTCATAAACATAAAAAATAACAACAAAATATTTATGTCCTCTTGGGAAAAAAATATCACCATTTGGATTTTTTGAAAACCTAAGAATATAAATTACTATGAAACTCAGAAAAATTATTAATGATTCACCATACAGCAATTATAAGCCTATGTGAGAAAACACATGGAATGAAACAGGAACATTAAATAAATAATACCATGATTTACATAGGATAGTGATCTATTTATATATCCCTTGAAGAAAACATTACAATATTTAATTACAATTATTACAATAATGAATGTTTACTATAACCACTAAAAATAAAATATTAAAATTGTTCACACACTAATGTCACAACATAAACAATTTAATGAATCACTCTAAATATTTTATTTCTTTCATGTGATAATTTCACTAATGGAAAAACATATAAATGGATACTCCTATAACATATGTAAACACTATTTGATAAAAAGTTGGAGGAAAAATATGAAGGAAATATTAATTTTTCTCCATTTGACTCCCATATTGAAAATAATATCCAAAGATATGATGAGATAGGGGAAGAAAAACACCATACATTGTTCTTATAATTTTAAAGACTGGATACCCTAATTCAACATTAAATTCTAAAAGACTTCATGTATAGTCTTTTTGTGAACACATCGATAGTATGATCAGATATAGGGATAAATTAAAACATTAACTCATTCTTCTCCATTTTCTCTTTGATGAAGTGATATTTTATTTCAATGTTATTCAATATTGATTACTGAAATGGTTTCATTGAATTATTATTTGAACAATGATTATCAAGACCCGGTAGGAGTGGAAACATCACTACAACCATTAAAGTTTCATGATATGAATTTATCCACATATTTTTCATTCAATCATGTGTTGAAACAACATTATTAGTATTACAAGTTCTAAATTTTGTGAATTTTGTTTCATTTAATGATAATAAAAAGATATTTTCAAA
This sequence comes from Viscum album, assembly GCA_963277665.1. NCBI lineage: Eukaryota > Viridiplantae > Streptophyta > Magnoliopsida > Santalales > Viscaceae > Viscum > Viscum album. The sequence continues at coordinate 166,080,717 of OY728167.1, forward strand.
ATAATGAGAGCCCCAATCAATATAAACTTCCTATGAACAATAACTTCGTCTAAATATGCATTTGAAAAAAAAAAGATTAAACTTCCCTTTTTTATATTATTTCAATCCATAGATCAATGTACCTGTGATATACCGAAGTAATCCATTTCTATCCTTGAATGAAGATGTTTTTGGGGTATTTTGATACATATAACAAAGTGTAACATTATAGCTAGTATTTGGATTCAATGTTTTTATTCAACTTATACTACTAATAAGGTTCCATAATTCCATTGGATCAACATCATTTCCTTGTTAATAATAGTAAAAAATAGTCCCTAAAAAACTAGTATAGAAACTAGGTTTGAATACTCCAGGAAAAACCTCATCATCATTTCATTATAATACTTCTATTGATATAGAAAATATAATCCATTTATAGAGGAATTTTTATGATAAGAATGTTCTTCATCTCACAAAGGATAGAAATTTCAAAAATATTATTCATTTCCTCAAAAAAGTCATCCCAAAAAACTTTATCATTTCCAAAATTAAATAATATCATTTAAGTAATTATTAAAATGATAAATAACCTGTAAAAATCTTTGATAAATTGTTTGATATCAACTCTTCCTTTTAAAAAATTTATCTTCTTCAAATATTCTTCAATTTTAAAATAACACGATCCTGGGGATTTATTTAGCAAAGAAAATACTACATTATCCTAGAAAAAGTATTCCCATCTTCATCAAGAAATAAACCACATGTTTGTTCAATATAAAATTCCTCATTCCCTTCACCATTGAGGAATGATGACTTGACATCCATTCGAAAGTTCATATATTCCATTTGTGCTGCAATAACAGGAAAAATGCTTGTTGTTAGAATTCTTGAATCCAGGGAAAAGTTAACATAAAAATAAACTCCCATAACCTTTGAATAGATTTTACATGACAATATTAATTTATTTTTCAAAAAGTCACCTTTTTCATTCCACTTATTCTTAAACAGCCACATTGTTCCAATGATGTTCTTGTTTTTGGGATTGGGTAATAACTCTGAAGTGTCATTTTTTTTCTATGAAATCCATATCATCATTTAGTACATCATCCACTCTTGATGTTTCATCACTTCTTGAACATATCCTAGTATATGTTGAGAGATCAATGTGATATTAGATGTTTTCATTATATTCCCTCCAGTGTGAATCTATTTTCCATGATTCCAATGATATTTTATTCCTGAACATGACTTACTAGCCTTGGAAAACATGAACAATATTGTTCTTCTTCAGGTGAATTTACTAAATCAATTTATTCAAGTTGAACTACATTAAAATTATTTGCATTTTATGAAATACAGACAAGATGTTTCACAAAAAAATAATCAATATCACTTTTGAAACGTTCTTCCTCATTTGAGTTCACATTATTTAAATTTTCAATCACATTAACATCAACAACATCAATTATTTTCTAAATCATGGAGTTATAACAATGGTATCTTATTCCATTTGGTGGTTTCCCTATAAATATAGCATAAATACTTATTATTCCAATTTTTCCAATATTTTCACCATTAACATTTATAATTCAATGGATCCAAACACTCTCAGATACTTCAATCATGTATATTTCTAGTAATATATCACATCTGATGATATAAAATAAATTCCAATAAAGATTATGATCATGAATATAAATATCTACTCTTATGGGGTTTCTCTATAAAAACTACATGTGTCATTCTATAATAATATAGTGTGAGAAAAATACACAAGGATTTTGTAATTTATTTCAGAAACATAATTTCCATGAGGTTGTTTTGGTGCATTAAGATAATCATGGATACCATTTTTTCTATATTGGATTCAGATTTTCCACGGGTATACTCAACCCCGTTATCTATCCAAACTTTCTTCAAAGATTAAAGACACTCGTTTTCACATTTCCTAAAACACATGAACCAATTAAGAGCCTCTTAAATAAGGTTTATAGTCATAGCACTTGTAATGATAATATATTCATTAATAAAGGAATTAAAATAATTCACCCCATTTGTTAATTCATCTGCAAGGTCTTGAAAAAATCTTAGTGAATTAACTAAAAAGGTTTACTAAGTTGTATTTCAACATTATTTTGTTGATTGTTCACAGTCAATCCCATTTTTTAAGTAGAACACATCCCATTCCTCCATATTTTCTACATTAGAACAACATTAACATTATCTACATGGATAATATAATACATATACATTTTTCCTAGATGAAAAAGTCATCTATGCAACATTATATTTTCTAATTTCCCACTAAATTGACAAAAAATCACCATTACCAATCTAAAATGTATCTCTTCATAATAACTAGAATATTATCGAGATATATACATCCATCAAAAAATTAAAAAAAACAGATAAATCCCAAAAACAACGTCATTTATTTTATCACATAACTAAGAAAAACTAAGAATATTTTGTTTTAATCCTTCAATATACAATGTACACTTTGATTTTTATTGATATTTACCGGTCACTAGTGATTTAACACCATTGTTATTGGGTGACCAATAATTTACAAAGGTTACCAATACTTCATTACATATTTCAAAATCAATGGAGAGATTTTGATCCCCTCTTATTTGGGAGGAGTAGCTACTGTCTATGATCTATGGCCATTATCCTTTATATTATCTCGAGGAAACATCACAAACCATAACTTTGCATTTGAAATTTTCAATCCTTTTTCTGAGACTTCATAACAAAATATAGTAAGAACATTTTGGCCATTATAATAAAAAGAAACCATTTTACTAGAATTAATGGATTCTCACATCATTCACAATCATCTTATAATAGTTTGAATCGATTTTCTTTTTTCAATCCATGTTTTTCATGCTATCCCTGAATTTTTCTTCTTTGACTGGGGTGACTCAACATTATTTGTTTTATTCCATACCATCTAAAATGATCATTTCATTGGTAATTAATGTAAAAAATAATATCAAGGTTCCCAAAACCTCCACAGTTCCAATAATATTCCTAGAAAGCATATTTTCCATAAAAACCATCACGTTTTCTGGAATTGTCAGCATGAATTTCATCATTATTAGACAATAAATCGTGGTGCCATATTTTCAACAAACTCTTTGGTGTACTCATGAAATTTTATTCTTTATAATAAGAATATTCTCATCTTTTATTCATTAACAATTTTTATATTTTTTTATTAAAATTGATATAGATAGAATTTATAGAATCTAGAAAAATAGTAGATTTTTATAAATACATTATTTTCATTATTTGATTACTCTTATTTGATTTCATAAAAATATTTTTATAATTTTTATCTCCCATAAGAGATTATTTATGTATGGTTTACTGATCATGAAACTTCATTGAACATTCTAAAATTTTGAGAATAGAAATATAACAATTAGATATACATTTTTTTTTTCAAATAATAATTTATTTTTTGATTTTTCTCTATTGTAAATAATGATCATCTTTTTCCTTTTCCTTTAGTTTATTTTTGAAATTAATATTAATATTATTCTGTTAATCCTCAATCTTCTAAAACCCTTTCACTTTATATAGAATCTTTTACATTTTTTTAATGATATATTCAAGCATTATATTCAATTTATAATTTCATTAAAATATTAGGAAATCTATGAGATGAATTATTTTAAATGTCTTTTAATCAATTATTTATTCTCAATTTATTAATTTTCCTCAACATAAAAAAACAATTAAATAGTAAATTACTCTTATGATACCTTTTTGATAAGATGTTTTTCATAAATATATCTTGAAATCACTAATTTCACTTCTTCATCACTTCTCTCCCTACTTTCACAATTAGATTAAAAATTTATCTTCTGGAATTTTGAGATCATAATACTCTTACATTTAGAAGAAACCATTGTTATTTTAAAAATTTAGGATTTCCACATAAAAAATATTCTTTGTTATTCTTTTTCTTCATCAGTAACTACATCTTCATTTAAAGTAGTATAATGTGCATAAAAATTACCAACTACAGCACAACTAAAATTTTTTAATATAAGATTACCTTCATAATCAACCTCATCTAGAAATATATGCAAACTATTTTCAACAATAACTGTATCTTCATACTTCTCACTATAGCCGCAAATTGTGCTTACATCTTCATTCACCCTAATGAATCTTATATTAATAATGTCATCATCATGCAACCAAATATCATGAAACATAAGTATCCACCACATCAATTAACATCATTTCCCTATTTTCTTTCCAATATATATATTTTTATGTTTATTTGATATTTTTTTATTGCTCTAGAGTCCTATTCCTTTCAAAAACACACTTTATGAGATGTAAGATTGAATAGAATCCTTTACATGACTATAATTATCCAATTTAGTGTTACCCACATCTATCATATATACACCATCATTATAGAGAAAACCCATCAGTTATGAATTTAAGTTAATTATAACCAATAAATTACATGTATTGAGCCATTTTGTCTTTAAAAATATGATAGTTTTCCCCAAAAATGTTATAATACCCTATTTATTCACTAAATATCGATTCTTATTAACAAAAAACATAAATTTAGTGAAAAAGACTTTAAATAGAGTGGAAATAATTCTTCAAATTCCAAATAATAAATCACCACGAATGAGAAACTATCCCTATAGTAACACTTCAATAGGGTACCTCAATTATCATTGAATAATCACTAAGAGTGGGTACAAATTATTGATTAAAATTATTTTTAGGATTTCTTGGTGAAACCATTTTTATCATCAATTTGTGTGAATGTGATCATTTTACAACACACAAAATAAGGGAACATAAGATTTACAAGGCTCACCTCTCAAAATGGGAAGGTCAGTCCTTGGAATGATCCAAATTACATTAATATCATGTTACCCACTTTTTTCAACATGTAGGTTCAACGATTAGGGCATATCCTTTTACTGATGTTGTTAAACATTTTGTGAATATAATAGTAGTTTTTTCACTGATAAAATGGATAATAACTTGGTAAAAACCAGAATAAATACATCCAAACATATCCTTTATTTTTTATACAATTTTTTTATCCCACTTCTCATTTAACCTATAGAAAAATTAAGTTTATGCTCTTCACACAATGCTAATTTTCACAACCCCTTCTTCTTTGTATGTTATTATTCATATATTATTGTTCTTTTATCTCCTTCTATTATTCTATTATTCTCTACATATTCTATTATTCATGGTTTTCTTATTGTTACCATTATTCCATTCTCCTAAAATATAAATAATAATGGAGTAATGTAGAATTCCAAATTTTTAAATTAAAATTCAATCCAAAAACATATTTTATCCTACTTAACTAATCTTGTTTAAATTTGAGGTATTGGATCATTTTGGATCTCATAGATACGAGTGATGCATCTAAAATCAACCATTGAGATCTTGTTTGAATCCAAATGATAGTCTAATAATACCCCTCAAAAAAATAATTCATTACTATGATAATACACTTGGATTATATTTTTTAAAATTCAATGATTTTATTGTATAAAAATATACAGCTAACAAGATACACAACACCAATATTAAACAAACTATGAAATATTATAATTTAGATGTGACCATTCTTACCTAGTCTTTAAATTATTGGGTGATAATATGATTAACTAATTTTCAAATAAATATAATGGTTGATTTAAATATAAATTAACTATAATATTCTTGTAAATAAGCACATAGTTTTTTATAAAAGCATTTTATTCTACAAACAATATGTTTTTCTCAGCAAATGGTTTTTGGTCATTTTTATCAGTAAATAATATAATTAATTTATAAAAGTTATAGAAAATATATTTTAATGAAATAATTTATTTTTTCAATTCATAATGTCGTATTTGTCTAAAGATAATTTTTTTAAATGTTTCAAAAAATATTTATTTTTTTATGATTAGAGAACAATTTCTTCATTGAAAACTATATTATTTTTTAAAGTATTTACAGATTAAAAATATATTTTGGATATGAACTATAAATTTAGTAGTTTATTTCATTTAAAATAAATTAATTTTTTTTAAAATAGATTTTATACTTGAATGTAGAAAAGAAACATTATATATTTTAAAAAGGGAAATTTTATGGGAAATTGTTTTTCATCACATTTTTTTAGTTTAATTTTAAATTATATTTTTTTACTCATGTGTGTTGAATTTTAAAAAATAGATTCCATATTTTTAATCATTAATTCCAATTAAATTAAAGATTTCTCTTTAATATTTGTACAATATTGTAACTTAGGAAATTTTTCTTACCACACTAAAGTAGAAATCAGTTAAATAAAGTCAAAAATAATAAAGATAATTATTTTAAAATGACCTAGAAACTTGATGTAATTTCTTTAGATGAGTAAATGTCATAAATATTAATCCAATATTATGTTATATTGAATTTTATGTTCATTTGGATTAGATTATGGAATTTATAGAATTTTTATTCATGAAAACTCATACATATTTCACTCTAGTTTATAATAACTGTAATATTTTAATAAGAGGTTTTTCCGAGGATATGTTCAAATATAAATAAAAAATATATATATAATAAATTTATTTTTATTATTATAATATATTTTTTATTTTTAGGGTATAAATAATTACCTTAAATGCTTTCACATCATTGACAAGGTAATTATTCTATTAAGTAGAAAAATAAAATAATTGATATTAAAAATAATAAATGTTTTAGATTTCAAGATAATTTATTCGATACAATAATTTTGTAGAAGACTATTACATATTTTTGATTTTTTAAAATTAAATTTTCTAATTATATGTGTTACCTTGATATTATTAATCTCAATGTAATAAATAGTTCTAAAAAATGTGTTTATTGATATTTTATAATTAATAATAATTTTTTAAATGAAATAAAATTCCTAAAAAACAAAAATTTAGAAAACATATTAGTATATGGTTTAAAATATTATTCTTGGACCATTTATGGGTATGTTTTCATTTTATAGTAACCCTTTGGATTCTTAAAGAGTAAAAATCCACGTTTTCATATTAAGTGTTAAAGGGCTAAAATTGGGGTTAAAATAAAAATATAATTATAGAAACATAGTCAATACATATCAAGGTTTATTTGGGTGAAATTACTTATTCAAATAATCATAAAATATTCTATATAATTTAGTTTGGATCAGTTTATAATTGACTATTTATTTATATTAATTTATAATTTTGTGAAATTCCAAAAGTGTGCATCCCATATCTTATTAATGAGAACCACTTATTAACATTTCATGACACATAAAACCAAATTTATATCATAAAATACATTAAAAAATTACATACTATGATATATAACTTCATTTAATTGGTCTTGTTTTATGCATAAGACCAAACTTACTTGTATTAAGGTGATAAGCAATACAGGCTTTCCTAAGAAAATGTATCATATTTAATCTATTGTTTCCATTATATATACTTTTACATCTCCCTAAAATCATATTCAACCCTGATAAAATACTAAAACATTTATCCTTAATATAAAAACATTTTATTATGAAAAATTAATATCCAATATCCATCTCCAACATCAATCATATGGGAATGGAATTATTTTTTTGGGTGTATAGAGGACTACCGCCTCGCGAACCAATGTAATTCGTTTTCCATCACTATGTCTCATCACCAGTTATAATAGTGGAATTAATGTTTATTTATTATATAAATGAAATATTTGACATTCTAAAAATATATTATATCATTTATATCCTTACAATTCCATGCAATAAAAAATGATAACATCGTTTGTGCGTACATGTGGGATGTCAACTCCATAAAGCAATGTGATTCTGTTTTCCACACCGAATCACATGGATGGTATATATATATATATTATATTTAATGTCATAATATTATATATATGATATAATTATCATAATATAAATTGAAAAAAATACTTACATTCTTCACATAATGATAGTTTAGACAAAGGAAATGTTACTCATGTGTACATACGACATATCATCTCCATTATTGTAACATATATAATTTTTCAAAACAAAATTTAAAGGTTGGATTTAAAAGTAGATTATGTGTATAAAATTTATAATCACCTAAAATTATTATTCTTTAAATGATGAAATAATGACTTCTTTGCACATAGTATACCAACCTAAGTCATTTTGGACTTATGTTGCAACTACCACTAAAACATAGAACATGATCATAAATGATAAAATAACTATTATAACCAGGTAATAAGTGAGTTAAAAAGAAAAATAATGAAGTTATATTTTTTTTAATAAAAAGGTAATTAATTAACCAAATTTTATTATTTACGATGTTAAATAAAATATGTGATGATTTATACTCATGGTAAGGGCTTTCGGACATACTTTTATTTTTGTGGGACATTTTCCATATTCAATATTTGTTTTTTGTGGTGTATATACTACACATTAATTTATGTTTTGATTGCTAGATTTAATATTATTGGGTATAAATATATGTCAAACAAATTCCTTCATGGGTATTATGATTCAAATGTTACCAATGTGGTAAGGTATTATTTCATAATCTCATCATTATTAGATATTGTTTCTATTTAAGCATCTACTAGGGAATATTTCTCATCAATGTAAATTTTTACTAAATTTTTTTTCAAAAATGATTTTAATATTAACATAAATTTATGAAAAACCATTTTTACCCATGTTTTAATTTTTAATAATTTTTTTAAAGGAATATTTCTATAATTTTTGAATGAGTTATTTTGTTACTTATTCGAAACAAATATGGAAGGAATGTTTTTTAACTTATACAGCATGAGATGGTTTTCCCACCATCATGACTACATAATTATTTGATTCAAACATTTATATTTTACACATATATTATCAAATAAAATATTTTTAATTATATGTACACAACCATTTAAAATGAAACTTGATTCTGAAATGGAAAATTTATTTTCCACAAAAATTGTGCCAAGTGATCTTTTAAAACCATTTTCCATCTAAGATTAAATCCATTGATGAAACATAAACATTATTGTGGGAAATTATCTTAGGATACCATACTTATTATTTTATATATGTTTTATATTAAAAATGAAAAGATGATATTTTTATGTAACCCACTTCTTTCATATGAGTTATATAATGATGAAATGCTTATGAAACCCAACTATTTTCATGGTTTTTGATATAATGATTGATTTATTAAACTATTGAACATATATGTATGGTTTTAATTATTTTATGGGTGGGTCATATATATCCCTCCAATTTATTAGGTTCAATATAATATTACATGTGATGGTTCTGAGATAAGCCAATGTACTTGATCACTTATGGGAAAGAAGTTGATGTGCTTGATCTTTTATGGGAAACATGTCGATGTAATTGATCCATTATGGGGAAAAGGCTGATATGATTGATTAACAATGGAAAAAATGTCTTGATTATTGATATTAATGACTTAGTAATTAACCATGACCTAAGAAACAATTCATATACTTAGGAAGACGACACACACAATTATGACATGAACATACAGTTCATAATTGAGGTTTGAAGATTTATCATTATTATGATTCATGTATTTTGAAATGATAATGTTTTATGATATAATTAATGTATATTTTTTTGTATTGGTTATGAAGGTTTACTATTATGGTCATAATATTATACCTTTTGTGATTATTTTATGTTTTCATATGATCATAGATTGTTATCTATCATGATTAACCTAACTGGGAATAATATTTCATCGTTTATTATGTTTCATTTTCCTAGGTTATAAAGAATTATATTTTATGATATTTTTTATAAATAATTCAAAAGAGAAGATTTTTTTTTTGGAGATTTGGAACTCTTATCATAGAATATAAAAAGAAGGGTATAATGGGAGATAAAGTTGATTTTTATGAACTAGATATTCATGAACCCATGTTGTTATAATTTTTCCAAAGTCTCTGAAACAATAAACATAAAAGATACTTGGTTATATAAGTGTTCCAACATTTCCTATTCAGTTTTAATATTTTTTTATAGGAACAATTTTTTCACATTTACTTGCATCAATTCCAGAAAGGTAATTTTTATTTTTTTATCAATATATCTTAGATTTTAGGTCATGGTATATTAAATCATTCACCATAGAGTGATTCAAAAATGTAGACTAATTTTCATTCAAAAAGTTTTTCTCTATTTGAATATTCCTCATTCGTTAGGATTTTTTGAATTTTACAATTTTCTATTTACCATGACTTGTCAGAACATAGTATTTGTCCTATTCCTTGGCACATGCATCATAAGAAGGTTCAATAAAACACATGGGAACACCATATACATTTTTTGGACATTACCATTTCCCATAGGACATTGGATGATCACCACAAGGACCACCACATCCATTTTGGACTTGTTTGATTCACACAAAAACCCAACTAATGCACCACAACAATCGAAATACCGTCAACCATAGGTGGAAATGCTGAGACATCAAGTCCACCTCCACCCTGACCACTACTAGGGTGTGGACATACTCATGTTGATAAATTAATTTAAAAAACTCCCTTCATTAATTTAAAAAACTCCCTTCTTCAATCTTTAATCATCCTCCAACTCTTATTTAAATGATTGAATCATTTGGTCCCAATCATGATGACTATATCCTTGAATATCATTTCACACGGAATTATCATATTTAATATACAATTAAATCTATTTATTGATAATAGATTCCAGTTCAATCAACCATATAATATTCAGTAATTATTCCACAACTCTAATAAAATAAACCTTTTTAGAACCCCCCGGGCTCAATATTCATTGTAATAATCCCCCATCTATATGTATTTTCCTCCTTGATATATGTGTTTCAATATTAGAAAAATAAAACTCTTCATTATTCACTAACATCTCGCCTTTTGTTTAACTAATCGTGGGTTTTTTAATAAATCCATCATGTATATCAATTTTTATTTTTGAAAACAACTCAATTTGGAATTCATTATTGGGTTTAACCAATCTATCTAGCATCACTTCATCATATTGATCATATATAACATGTGATGTGAACAATTTGAATGTAAACAAATCAAATATTATTTATTGAGATTAAAACAACAATTTTATCATAAACATTCATATTAATAACTAATTAAACATAATAATATTTAATTTCTAGAAATCCCCCACCCACATGGTTTTTTTTAATACAAAATGAACCATTTAATGAATCTTTTCCCCATTTTGGTAATGGAATACAAAGGGTCATTCCAAATATCCCTTTCATATAAAAGGATGAACCATTATTACTTCTCTCACGTTATTAGATAGAACACTATTATATTCGTTTATTCTCCATGTTTCGTTTTCAAATCCTTAACCCCATTAATTCATCGTAAAAAACTCCCAGAAATCTCAAATCCCTCTTATTATTAAACATCCATGATGGATTCCCCATCAGATTTAACATCCATTATAAGCATAAGATGTAAATATCCATCTCTTTTCACTTACCCATGGTTTAAAACAAATTAATCCTTTAACATCATCCAAAAGTTTATTAAACTGAATCCTTTTAACAAAAATTCTTACTGGAATAACCAAATATATAAAAATCATTAATCTAATATCCAAACTTGTTTACTTTTTGTATAGATTCTTTGGGTAAATTTACCACATCAATTTATATTTATGAATGTTTCCTCTATACATGAAATCAGTGTATGAATAACAAGTTTTTTAGTTAAAAATATGATTTTACTTGTCAGTTATGAATAAAAATTAAAAACACATAAAAGATTTGGATTTTAACTCACTTTAAATAGTAACTTTAATATCTTAAACACTTCACACCAATCAATTAGTTGTTTAAATTAACCAAAATTTAGTAAAGACGATATATTTTGATGGAGTAATTGATTCCATAAGTTAATAGAGTGGTCAAGTAAGAAAAAATGAAACCTATTACATTGTATGACTTTCTATTATACATATGTTTCTTGGTCTTCTGATAATTCTTAATATCCTTTAATTTTGATGAATAATCCAAATAAGTCATTTTTCTGAGACTCTAATTTTGTTATCTTAATTTGGGATTCCAATTGGCAAAAACAATATAAAAACCTCATAGATTTTGGATATCCTAAAAAATCAAATGATACCAAACACCAAACTACTAGGTTGATAGAAACAAATAAGTGAATTAATTTCATTTTTAGAACTATTTTTACCACATGCTTTTATTATTGGTGGATGAAAACACATGGTATGTGGCCTTAAAAAATATATTTTTTTCTCAATACCAAGTGAATTTCTAAAATGATCACACCATGGATCATATAAACCACAGAATTATACACAGCGTTAAAAATATTTATATATAATAAATAATATAGAGAGGGGGGTACCTCAAGTTTCCTAAAGTCAAAGAACACAGATAGGAAAGATGAGCCAAAAAATCACTTTCCATCTTTATATTTTCCTTTTTTTTATTTCATGAATTTTATTTATTAAAATATTAAGCATATTCTTCATCACTTTTATAAAAAATATTGATCTATTATCAAAGAATTTACCTTGAAAGCTACCACTTTCACAATACTATTCCTAGATATAAGCATTGTAGTCTTTTAATGGCATGGTAGTTTCAACAATTGGGGAAACAATGACACTAGAACTAGTAAATTGGGTAGTGAATCATAAATGTGACATAGATATGGATTTATTCTCCATTGATTCTTCATATTTTACCTTTTAGTGATTTTTGTAGAAAAAATTTGGAAAAGCTCTTCTTGGATGGTTATAAGGGTTATCTTAGCATACTTATGCCCTAGTGGAGTCCACTTCACAAGCCCTTACACATATATCATGAAAAGAATAACCAATTTTGTTTGTTTAAATATTTTTATTTTCCCATTACATGATTTAAGAACCCGGTTCTTATTCTTGAGGTACGAGTTTCTTCTTTTCCTTTTTCCTCTATAATTTTTGTTAAAATAATGAAAAAGGGGGAAATCCAAAAAAATTTGGTACGAACCGTGTAATTTTCCACACAAAATGTACTTTGGTCATGTGGGATGAGTATACTGGTCGTGTAGGCCTGTCGGCGATGAAGGGTGTAAAGACTGACTACACGTCGTGTACATTGTATATACACGCCGTGTAATTAGTCGGCAGGTGAAAAGTAAGGCAGTGGAAGTAGCCACAAGCTGACTGATAGTACACGTCATGTATTTCGATATTCACACAGTGTACTAATGTCGACAGATGAATAGTTCGACGGTGAAAAGTATCTTCTAGAGGAACAGTTAAAAAATGAAATGTACAGGCCGTGTACTTGAGAGTACATGCCGTGTAGTCTGTTTTTTTCGCATAAAATGAGCAGTATCCTCTTCTGTCGGCAGAGGAAGCTTATGATGTCAGAAGAACACAAGGGAGATGGCCAGAGCATGAAGGATCTCCCGATCGTCGTTTGGAAATAGGTTTCCTTCACTAGAGCTCTCGATTGAACCGTGCGGGTGACTTCTTCTCTCTTCCTTAACCTTTCCTTCCAATTCTTTCCCGAGGGATAATTATTTAAATTTGAATGGGGAATCTTCTATCCCAGATCTACATTATTCTCAAACTTTTTGGAAGACATCATTCACATATATTGATCAAAGGAGATCAAGGTAGGTGGTCTGATGTTTAATTCCAACTATCATGTTTTTTGTACCGTTGTGTTACGCGCCCATGTTTGGGGAGTCGTATGGATGAGTCCTTGATTAATTAAATACTTAGAATTTCAGAGATATTTTAATGAATATGTATAACTACTGTGTGGGATCATTTCTTGGATCCAGCCCCACCCTGTGGGTGTGTCCCCCCCTGTTTAGTCGTCTGGCCAAGATACCCGAGGGTATGCCATATCTATAACATGATTTGATTTTTCATGAGAGGAACTTATATGATTTGTTTGGTGTGCATTGGTCTCAGCCTGATTACCTGTTTTTCCTGAGGGAAATGTCTGTTTATCCTGAGGGAAATGTTTTATTTAGCCAAAGGGAAACGTTTCATATGTTTTAGGGCAATACTTTTGTGCCTTAGGGCCATACCTCGTGCTTGAGGGAAATATTCGTTTAGCCTGAGGTCAATCACCTGCGGGATTCAATTCTATTTACCTGAGGGTAAGGTTTTTCCTAACTGAGTACTTTGTTTACTTATTATATTCATTGATTTGATCTTACATGTTAGACCTACCAAGATAAAGAACATTCTTGGTATTGTCTTACCTTGTACATTTTAGATAGCTTGTTGTGGTTTTCATGTGACACTGTTTAGGAGACAGTTGTTTGAGGCTGAGTCTCTGGAATTTATAATTCACTAATCCGGAATTCTTAAAGAAATAAAATGGAAATGTAACTATCAGGAGTAGCTTCTTTAGAATAATTCCTAGTTTACCGCATGTTCATTACTACACACTTCAGTTGCACAGAGTCACTGTTAGTTGGGCATGGGCCTTTGGTGGTTGCCTACTGGGATTTATTTCTCACACCCTATTTGGGTCATGTCTTGGGCCCAAACAGATTATATTTCTTCTGGTGTGGATAAGGGATATGGTCCCTAAATAGGTACTTGATTGTTGTAGAATAGTAGGAGAGCATGGGACCGAGTGTAGGCTTGTGATGATGCAGTGTTCCTGCTACACTATTTTTTTTGTTTTGATGTACATGTACTAACTTTTATTGGATTGTAGTGCATCCTGTTTGACTGCTTTCTTATACATAGGGACAAAATGAATCTCTATGGATGATTTTTGGTCTTTTCTTTACTTAAGCACTCTGTCTTTTCATCATTAGTATTGTTTACTACTTCCGCTTTTGTATGTTTGTATTTCTTCCACTATGCTACACTTTGACAAATGAAGGCATAGTTTCCCCACTTTCAGACCAGGGCCCTCGCTGTTAGTCGGCAGCCTCTAGCATTTGGGGAAGTGCGCTTGAGGTCATGTGACCAACCGGGTTTAGGGATCCCATTGAGTGGCACCTGTATCCGGGATGTTAAAAAGTGGTATCAAAGGTTTCTTTTCTATGAGTTATTTTATTATTTACCGATGATAGAAAGATAGATTGTTAAGGTATTTGGTAATAACTGTGACTGGGTTATCTACCCATTGTATTGGTAATGACCGGATTGACACGAATTAAATTGTGATTTTCTGTTTATGATTATTACAATAGATTTGATTTTCACCATTGGGTGATGCACTTGTGTTTTTCTGTTTATATTTTTATACCTGGGTTCAATTTAGTTGCAACACCATGAGATGAGTGTATGTCATCTCATGCATCATTTAGGCACATGTTAGAATCACATTCCATGCATTTTTTTAATGCCACATAAGTGCATTCAAAATTTAATGTTGTTGGAATAGATGTTGTGCTAGAAAATGCAGGATATTGTGATAGATCCTTTGATAAAATACCTGCTATTTGATAGGGTATTGTTATGTAAGGTTCTATGAATAAACACTAAACATTGTTTTTTGAGGAGTATGGTCCCTCATCAATTGAAATTTGTTGATCCTCGACCTTTTACCTTGTTATAACACACATAAGATGCCAAGATTTGATTCGCGGGGAATACGGTCCCTCAAGGATCGGAATTTGGCACCTAGGTGTCATTTTTAGTATTTTTATGGGCTCGAGAGAAGTTTCTAAGGGTTAAAATCTGGAAAACCCAGAATCCATGCTTTGTAGTTTTTCCTACGCGCAATATACTCTTCTATTCAGGAACATGTGGGAATAAATTTATGTGCACACTGTGTACCCTAATTACACACTGTGTGGTATCTACCCGTGTCATAGGCCATGTGGGCAGAGAAAAGGGATAGTAAAACTATAAAGGCACACGTCATGTACCTATTGTACACGATGTGTAGTGTAACTTGAGGATCTGACCATGTTACTAAAAACATGGGTCAGTGTAATCCTTTCTTGTACACACCATGTCCATATAGAACACGTCGTGTAGTGTGAGCCGTGTATCCGACCATGTAACTAACAACACGGGTCAACGAATCTTTTCTAGTACATGCCATGTATCCTTGACCGGTGAGAGAAAAAGGAAATTGGCCATGTGGCTGGGGAAATGGGGGTGGTGTACACACCATGTGTGGGTGTAACACACCGTGTAGTGTTAGCCGAGTAGCCTTATGTGTAACTAACAACACGAGCTGTTGGAATCTATGTCTTACACGCCATGTCCATCTGGAACATGTCGTGTAGTTAGAGCTGTGTTCTCGGCCATGTAACGAACAAAACCGGGTTGGGGAAGCTCATCTAGTACACACCTTGTAGACCTTATACATGCGATGTAGTTTCGTTTAAAGGAGAGTTGTGTGGCTAAGCCGTCTAGAGGGACTCGGACAGGGAGGAAGATTAAAGTACACTCTGTGTGTGTGGACAACACGCCATTTGTTTAGGGTGTTACACGACCAGTTTTGGAAAAGTACACAACCATGTGAAAGACTTACGGAAACACGCTATGTAGTTATTATACACACTGTGTAGTCTTGTGTTGTAATACAAGAATTTTTCCTTTCCTTGTTCCCTCCTTACAATTTCTGTTTTTAGTACTTGATAAGATTGATCTAAAGGAATGTGTTTGAACATGTAGCATCATGCCATCGAGATGACCTCAATTTGTTCTCCAGGAGAGCGGAAACAAGTTTACTCCAGAGGCGGTAGGCCACGGGCTACCGATGGATCCTCCAGAAGAGCCATATGTTGCGCCAGCCGTTACACTGGACAAAGGCGTGGAGGCGCAGTTCCATGAAAGCTTCGTGTGGTTCATGCAGACCTTTCTGGGAGCACTTCTGGCTGCTACATATATGTCAGAGGTGACTCATATATTCTAGCAGCAACATTGGCCTACATTTCAGGGGATGGCGGACCACATGCTGCAGAGTCTTGGCTGGGTTCTATGCATACTATTTTTGATCATATGAAGATGCCTCCTGGGAGGAGGGTCAAAATACCTACATACACGATTTGTTATTCAGCAAAGAGATGGTGGGATGTTACCACCCAGATCGAGCATCACAGAGACATGGCGTGGGAATATTTTCAGGAATTCTTCTATGACATTTTCGTCCTAGAGATTCTAAGTGCAGATTGAGCTCGAGAGTTCATGAATCTGCAGCAAGGCACCATGTCAATGATGGATTATTCTTCTCGCTTCACCGAACTAAAGTGTTTTTCACATGTTCTGGTGGGTGATGAGATGCTGAGGGCTAGATGCTTGGAGGACGGTATTCGGTATGACATCCGAGAACTGATGAATGTTTTTAGGTTGCCAACAGTTCATGCTATTGTAAACCAGGCCCTGATTACTGAGCGGAAGCAGCGGGAAGCTAGTGGTGTAGGCTAGGGTGGTTTGGCACCAGTTTCGGGTACTATTTCTACCGGTAAGAGGAATAGGTAGATGCATTTATCTCGCAGTGGAAGTACTAGTCAGAGAAATTCATCTGGTGCTAGGTAATATGCTACCAGTGTGGCAAATAGGGGCAGAAGAGACCGTACTGTCAACGTGGATCAGTGGAGTACCGAGCATGCGGCAAGATGGGTCACCTGAGGCCCTTGTATAGAGCGTTTCCACTAGTGGATAGATAGAGGGGTTCTTTGTGGACTCCGCGTACAGGAGTAGAGCAAGAAGCTTCTTACCAGTCGGGGAATTGGGATACGTCGGGACATTCAGGAAGAGGTGGTGGTCATGGCTGTGGTCGCCAAACACCAGGATCTCAGAGATAGCCGGGCGGGTCATCTCTAGGTATCTTGGATATGTCGCAGGGCTGTGACACTGGGCAAGCATATGCAGTGCAACAGACCCAACTAGAGTAGGATCCTATACCTTCCACTATCAGAGGTACTATTCTAGTTGCTTCTATTTTTTCTTCTGTACTTTTTGATAGGTGTGATACACATATCTTTGTATATCTGCCCATTGTGGAGAGCCTTTGGATATGTGTTTCTTCTTCTTCTTCTGATATCATGACGCTAGATGCTATGTTGGGGACTATAATGGCTAGTGTACATCAGTGCAGGGAGTTCCACCTAGAGGTTGGCAGGTGTCACTTTTTATGGGACCTCTATGTCTTAGAGATGACGAGCTACGATCTCATTCCCCGGATGGACTGGTTGGTACCCTTTCGAGCCTTTGTGGATTTCAATCATCACAGGGTGAGTTTTACATCACCAGAGGGTGGAGAGTTTCTATACAAGGTAGAATGGGATGTCTAGGTGAGTCGATCTAGACCCGAGCATCGTAGGCGTGGTGGAGTGACCGCCCAAATTGTGTGTTTGTATCTGGATTACCAGGGACCCTGTCAGAAGTATTTACCTCTAGTGGTTGATCATTTCAGGGATGTCTTCTTGTATGACTTTTCAGGTCTACCTCTGGAGCGAGAGGTTGATTTCTCTATTGAGCTATTGATAGTGGCAGCACCGGTGTCCATTCCACCTTATAGGTTGTCTACACCAGAGTTGTAGGACCTCAAGAGGCAGTTAGAGGTGTTACAGGCAAAGGGTTTCATTTGACCCAGTTCTTCTCCTTGGGGTTCACCTATCCTATTTGCAAAGAATGTAGACGATACCATCATACTTTTTGGGGATTATCGGAAGCTGAAGTAGTTGACGGTTATGAACCGATATCCCTTACCGCGGATTGATGATCTTTTTGATCAGCTTCAAGGAGAACGAGTGTTCTTGAATATTGACCAGATATCCGGATATCATCAGTTGTGTGTTAGACCATCGGACATACCGCTTATAGCTTTTCAGAGTAGATATGGTCTATACGAGTAGTTTGTTTATGCCATTCGGACTCACGAACGCGCAAGTAGTTTTCATGGCTCTGATAAATCATATCTCCACCCATATCTGGATTCTTTTATTGTAGTCTTCATGGACAATATCAGGGTGTACTCTCACCCTCGACACAACCATGCCTCCCATCATGTGATCATAGTGAGTACACCAAGAGAGCATTAGCTATATGATAAACTCTCAATGTGCCACTTTTGGATGGACCAGATTAACTTCCTTGGGAAGTTTATCTCAAAGGAAGGAGTTATAGAAGTCCCAGAGAAAGTGAGAGTAGTATTTTCGTGGGAGAATCCTAAGAACGTTTTTGAGATATGGAGTTTCTTGGGGATGGATGGTTACTATAGGTGCATTATACAACACTTCTCCCACTTATCATCACCGTTGATGGGTTTTACTAAGAATGGTGTGAAGTTTGTTTTGTAAAAATCTTGCGAGACAGCCTTTCAGGAGCTAAAGGGAAGGTTGACATCACCACCAATACTAATACATCTAGATAAAGGGAAGATCCATAGAGTTTACTACGATTCATCATGTATTGGGATGGGAGCTGTGTTTACGTAGGGAAATCGAGTAGTTGTGTATGGGTCTCTGTAGTTGAGGCCACATGAGAGGAATTACCCGACACATGATCTCGAGTTGGTTGCAGTTGTTAATGTGTTACATTGTTGGAGACATTATATCTTGGGAGTGCATTTTGTGTTGTTTACAGACCACAAAATTCTCAAATATATCTTTACCGAGCGTGACTAGAATTTGAGATAGTGAAGGTGGGTTGATTACCTACAGTCCTTGGACATAGAGATTTCCTATTCACCTGGTAAAGGTAATGCAGTGGCTGATGCATTAAGTAGAATGAATCAGATACAGGAAGGGCAGGAGGTCGGTGGTGAGTGAAAGGTTATGGATTTGTTCTTTGAGATGCATTTGGAGGTTCATGGCAGTTAGGGTAAAACCTATCTTTCATCCTTAGCTGTTACTTATACCCTCCTGGATAGAGTGAGGATGGGACAACTATCAGATCCATAAGGCCTTGTTCTACGGGAGTCGGTGGCAAGTGGGAACCCTCCTCCTAGTTGTACGAAAGGCGATGATGAGGTATTGCGTGTCCATGGAAGAGTGTGGGTTCCAGGGGACATACGCGAGGAGATGATGTAATAGTTTCATTCTCCAGCTTAGGATGTACATCCCGGGGTTACCAAAATGTACCGTGACATGAGATGTTAGTATTGGAGGTCATGTATGAAGAGAGAAGTAACTGGTTTTGTTACGAGATGTTTCACCTGTTTGTAGGTGAAGGAGGAGCATCCTTGGCCATCCGGACTATTACAGTAGTTACCCATTCCGAAGTGTAAATGGGATGATATTGCGATGGATTTCATGACCGGGTTGTCGGGGTCACCTTGAGGAAATGATGTCATGTCGGTTGTGGTGGAAAGACTCATGAAGCTGGCTCAATTTTTACCGATCAGGGAGACCTTTGGTGTTGACGAGATCATGAAGTTGTATATCCGAGAGGTAGTACGTCTTCATGGGGTCCCTCTTTATATTGTTTCATATAGGGATGCCCATTTATCATCTCATTTATGGAAGAGTTTTCAAAGGGCACCGGGTACACAGGTGCTTCCAAGCACATCTTACCACCCACAGACCGATGGCCAGTCAGAGCATATGATACAGGTGCTAGAGTACATGTTGCATGCATGCATTATGGACTTTGGGGGCTCTTTTTAGAATTACGTACCCCTAGTCGAGTATGCATATAATAATAGTTTTCAGCCGACTATTCAGATGGCACCTTACGAGACATTATATGGTAGGCCATTCTGATCACCTTTGTGATGGTTAGAAGCAGGTGAGGCAACTTTACTAGGACTATGTCTTGTGCAGGAGACTTCAGAGCAGGTCCATTTGATTTAGAAGCGGATGGCTAATGCACAGTCTCGTTCGAAATCTTATGCTGATCACCGGAAATGACCCTTGGAGTTCGTGGTCGGGTATCAGGTTTTCTTCCATGTCTCACTGAGGGTGGGACACAGGTAGATCAAGAGACATGGTAAACTTTCACAGAGTAATGTGGGGCTGTTTCAGATTCTGGAGAGAGTCGGGCCGGTTGCCTATCGGTTGCAGTTACCACAGAGGTACTGGGCCATGCACGATGTCTTCCATGTATCTCAACTTTTCCGTTATCACTCATACCCATCTCATGTCTTTCATCCCGAGGAGTTTTAGCTTCAGGACGATGCATCCTTTGAGGATAATCCTCTTAGTATTGTTGATAGGAGCACGAAGGTTCTCCGAGGCTGTTCAGTGCCCCCCATATGGGTGTTATAGTAGCATGGCCGAGTGTAGGACAAAACCGGGGAGCGGGAGACCGATGTAAGTGCTCAGTGTCCAGTGTCATTCTGAGATTTATCTTCAGCACCCTTGGAAGGGAAATTTGAGGATGAATTGATTTTAGGGGGGATGTTTGTAAGAACTCGGTTCTTATTCCTGAGTTACAGATTTCTTCATTTCCATTTTTCCTTTTGTGTTTTTGATAAAATAAGGAAAATATGGAAAATACCTAATTTGGGGGTACATGACGTGTACTTTTCCACACGTCGTGTACTTTGTCCATGTGGGATGAGTACAACGGGTGGGTAGGCCTGTCAGTGATGAAATGTCTAATGACTGACTACATGCCGTGTACGTGGTATTTACACACCGTGTAATCAGTCTCTAGGTGAACATTAAGGCAGTGGAAGTAGTCGCCATCTGAGCGACAGTACATGCCATGTATTCAGATATATACACCATGTGCTCATGTCAATAGATTAATAGTTCAGCAGTGAAGAGTAACCACCAGAGTAACAGTTAAAAAATGAAAAGTACACGCCGTGAACTTGAGAGTACATGCAGTGTAGTTTTTTTCACTTAAAATGGATAGTGGCCTTCTATGTACATAGAGGAAGCTTACGACGTCGGAAGAACATGGGATAGATGACCGAAGCTTGGAGGAGCTCCCAATCCTCGACCAAAACTTGGTTTCCTTCGCTGACGGTCTCGATTGAACCGTACGGGTGAGTACTTCGCTCTTCCTTAACCTTTCCTTCCAATTCTTTCCCAAGGGAAAGTTATTTACATTTGAACGGGGAATCCTCTATCCCAGATCTACGTTGTTCTCGGACGTTTCGGAAGGCATCATTCATGTATATTGATCATAGGATATCAAGGTAGTTGGTTTGATGTTTAATTCCAACTATCATGTTGTTTTTGTGTACCGTTGTGTTATGTTCCCATGTTTTGGGTGTCGTGTGACTGAGGCCTTGATTAATTAAATACCTAGAATTTCATAGTTAATTTAATGAATATTTATAACTATTGTGTGGGATCATTTCTTGGATCTAAGGCCACCCCATGGGTGCCTCACCCCTGTTTAGCCATTTGGCCAGGTTACCCAAGGGTATTCCATATCTATAACATGTTTTGAGTTTTTTTGAGTGGAACTTATATGAATTTCTTGTTGTGTATTGGGCCTAGCCCAGTTACCTGTTTAGCATGAGGGAAGTATTTTTTAGCCTATGGGAATTTTTCTATTTAGACTGAGGGAAATGTTACATAATTCTAAGGACATTACTTCCGTGCATGAGGGCAATACCTCGTACCTGAGGGAAATATTCGTTTAGCATGAGGGAAATCACCTGCGGGTTTCGATTCTATTTACTGGAGGTTAAGGTTTTGCATGTTTGAGGACTCTGTTTACTTCGTATATTCACTGTGGTGATTTTACATGTTATACCTACCATGATAAATCACAGTCTTGGTATTGTTTTACCTTGTACTTATTAGATAGCTTGTTGTGGTTTTGATGTGAAACTGTTTAGGAGATGTTCAGATGAGGATGAGTCTTTGGAATTTAAAATTCACTTATAATGAATTATTAAAAAAATAAAATTTAAAATTAACTAGTAGGAGTAGCCTATTTTGTATACATCCATGTTTAATACATGTTAATTACTGCACACTTCAGTTGCACAAATTCACAGTTAGTTGGGCACGGGCCGTTGGTGGTTTCCTACTTGGATTTATTTCTCACATCCTGTTTGGGTCATGTCTTGGGCCGAAACATATTATAATGCTATAGGTGTGGATAAGGGAAAGGGTCCCTATACAGGTACCTGATTGTTGCAGAGGAGTAGGAGAGCTTGGTACCAAGCTTAGGCTTGTGATGCAGTAGAGTTCCTGCTGCACTATTTTGTTTGTTTTTTTATACTTGTTCTATATTGTATTTGAATGTAGTGTACCATGTTTGACTAATTTCTTAGACATGGGGACATAATACATCACTATGGATGACTGTTGGTATTTTCATTACTTTATTACCCTCTCTTTTCAGCATTAGTATTTTTTACTACTTCCTCTTTTGTATGTTTTTATTTGTTTCTCTACGCTAAACATTGAGAAGTGAGGACATAGTTTCTGCTCTATCAGACTTGGGACCTCATAGCATGTTGGCAACCTCTGGATTTTTGGGAAATGTGCTTGAGGTCATGTGACCAACTCTGTTCGGGGAACCCGTTCAGTGGCACCTGGATCAGGGACGTTACACTTGAGATTTATTATAAAAATACATATTTCTGTGCATTATGGATTTCATATTGCCTTTTATGCAGCATCTTGGAATATGGTGAATGAGGGGATTCTTCTAGTGATCCAAGACATCTTTTGAGGGGTCCAACTATATACAGTTTCAAGTGACACCTCCCTTATTCACATTTTGATGATTAAATAGCCCTCTTCACTTATCCAATATAGGCAAATTATTATGTGAAACTTCAAATATAAGTTTAATACCAAATTTATTTGTAAAATAATTTTATTATTTTATTGATCTTGTATTTCAGGTAAGAAGCATGGTTTCATACAACATTGGTGAATTAATGGAGAAATTGGAATGACATAATAAATGATATCAAATATCAATAAAAAAAACTCATAGCTCTAACATTGAAATTAATATTGATAAGGAAAATTCATATGATAAACTTGTATTGAATTTCTTTTTTATGGTTCTATCAGTAATGGGTTTCTTGGCAATGAATTATAACATGCATTTTTGATGCATCATCTCCTCTTGGTTTGAAACTTTTATTATCGGTATGTAGATGTGGATTCCTCCAATCTTTCAGGGGAAATAAATAATGGGATCTCTTAAATACTTCACCTTTCATTTTTCCTCATGACTATCATAGGAGGATGATTACTAAGAATTTGTTTTAGGGTACTATAACTTCTTGAAGATGCATGTACTTCTCCCATGGAGTCTCCCTTATTATGTATATAGATGATATGATTATCTTTGATAATGGGAAAAAAATATCCAAAAGTGGTATTAATAAAACCCTATATGAGTACTATAAATATATTTTTCAAAGAATAAATTTCAAAAAAGTATCATTTACATATCATGAAACTACTCTAAGAGAAGGTCCAACACCATTGATTCAAGTATTTACATCCACAAAAGTAATTTTACTAGGGAAAAATTCGGTTCTCTAATCTCTTTAATTGGATTATGTATTCATCACTGTGATAAAGAGGTGGATAAGATCTCAAATAAAATTAACAATTATAAGAACATTTTTCTATCATTTAAAGGTACAATCACTTTAGTCATCTATGTTTTATCCTCAATCCCAATGAAAATTATCTTTGTTCTCATGGTGAAAAAATCATTTATCAAGGAGATAAAATCAATCATGTGAAATTTTATATGGTATTCCCACATAGAGGGGAGGGTCCATTAGGAATCAAGGAAGATAATGGCAAAGCACTACATCATTGGCAGTATCAACCTCAGGTGTGTGAAGGGGATAATAAACACGATGCATATGAGGATTTCATGGTAAAATATCAATGGAATGTCCCTTTGTTCATACTTTATTGAATATAGATATGGGATATACCCACTTATACCTCATTTCTACACTTAAGTGTAGTAGAGAATGATAAAAAAATCATAATAAGACTCTATTGCTCCATGCATGGTTGATCATCAGATGAGCATATATTAACTTTTGGGGTGATAACATGGTTGGTTATTGGATGGTATTTGTAGGATATCATATTCCTAACATGACCTTACAAATAACATGTTCTTAGACATATTTTATTCAAGTCATTCTCAATGAATATAAATCAGTTTTATAATATTATATCAATCACACCAAATTATGATTAATGCATTTTAAATTTCTATTCTTTTGGGGACATCATGACCAAAGAGTTGCATAAATTGGGGAATGGCCAAAAATCTCATGATATATGGTGAGGTAATCTTTTGTGTATGTGGGTTTCAAAGAAGTATAATATTCTTATCTGGTAGGATATCAATGATGGAAAACCCATGGATGATTTTATCCAATGGAAATGAAAACATATGGATTCTAAATGTTATTGATTCAACAAACCAAAACAATAAATGCTCTTTTATTTAATATTTTGTATACAATTAGTGGAAAATATCTATAATTCAGTAAGTATTTTCATGGGAGTTACATTTTATTCCTCTAATATTAATGATTACATATAGTAATAGTTTCAAGGTATAGTGAATAAACTCAATAAAATGAATGTGGGGTCATCATCCTTGCTACAAGGTTCTAGTGCTTATGGATTGCAAGAAATAAATCACACTCTAAAGGTATTTGGAGATCAAGAAATTATATGAATGTGAGGACTAGATGTCTAGTGGAGGGAATTTACAATCTTTTAATACATTTGGTTATTTATCCATTCATCATACCTCTCATGATTAATAGAAATAATGATCCTCGTGATATTTTTCCCCCTCATCAAGGTCATTGAATATATTTAAATACACCTACTAATAGTTTTAAACACAGTTTAGATAGTTCTTCCTCATTAGGGTACATGCAGGGATGGTCCATAGTTCGGTAGAATAATGATTATATGGTGTTTTCATACACTTATTATTTTTGGGGAAGTTAAACACTCATGGTGGAGGCTTATTACATGTTATAGGGCTTGTAGTTATATCAATAAATGTGTGTCTATATGATATATATTAGAACTATTTCACTTATTCTTCATGAATCACATAAAGGGACGATCTATACACCCTTGTTCATTATCTAAATGATGTATAAATGTATGAAATTATTCACTACTGGGTAGAGATCCTCCAAACATATAATTAAGTAAGTCAAAATACATATTACCTCAATTCCATTGCTACTCAGGACAACCCTTTACACTCTTTTACCATCATGGATTACATTCCCATTGATTGTGTGGAAACTGTGAGAGGTGATTCTGTTAGCCTCCATTTTAAAATACCACATTTATCATTTATTCTTCATGATGTGTTCTAATGGTTTTCCCCCAGCTATCATGAGTAAAAAATTTCCCAGTGCTGGTAATCATCCCTCATTCGGTCACTCCTTAAGTAAGATGTTTGAACTGTTGGAGTTCTTCTCATACCATTGGTGTATATTTTTTAAACATCTTCTAATTATGTTCCCAAATCTTTCACAATATATAAATTTTGGTGAATACTTTATTTATTGAACTACACATCCACATATTTCATCGAATAACTCCTTTATTGGTTTATTTATTTCTTAAAAGGGAAATTTTTGTGGTATTTTCATCTTATAATTTAAGTGGTTTATCCTATCCTTGAGTAATATGATCATATTGTATTTTTCTTTTATTCTTAAACCAAATATTTTAACTCTGAGTCAGCATCTCTCAAATCCCATTTTTTCCATCAAATTAATTTTTAATGAATGAACACATTCTATCAATTTCCTCATTATGTCCATATTTTTAAAATATATTAGGAAATCTATTCAATCATATCAAATTTATCCTTCTTATTTGTTCCGAATTTATTAATGCTAAAATTGACTTCCACTTCGACATTCATCACATTCTTGGTTTTAGGGAAACATTTTAATTAATAAATATTAAAATATATAAATGATAATCCATTTATATTTGTTATCATTTCATGAGAATTTCCTGGAATTGAAACATGATTTTATTACTTCTTCACCCCAAGAAACACATTTCCTTTTTATCCCCAAGGGAGATTATGAAATTTTAAATCCTTATTCGCAATGAATAACAGAATTAGAAATTATATTAGGGTTTTATTTTACATCAGCTTAAGAACAAAAAAACTTGGATGAATTCCTACACTTTATGTTTTATTCCCATTTTACTTAAGTAAATTATCATATGGGAATTTTTATTTTCCAAACAAATCATCCAACTAAATCCATAATAATTAGAAAAACATACAATAGTTTGTAATTCTATACACATATTTTTCAATATCCTTATTTAATACATATTTTATTAAATAATAAATTGTGATATTTCATTTATTTCATTTATTTATTTCGATACAGAACTATGTCAACTCAACATAATAACTCTATCTATAAAAAATTCATAAGGAACTACAAGAGAATCCTCTATGAAAAAAATGATATTTTTTTTCATTCTCTAAAATCCATTCAATCAAATATAGGTTCCTTGATCATGGTTTTCATTTTTCATCAATAACTACATATCAAATTAGAATAATAAAAAATCAATAAAATGAACCTATCACATTGATAATAATATTTGGTCCCTCAATTGGGTATTAAAGTGATATGATTGTGTGTGTGTGTGGGGGGGGGGGGTGAATCCTTGTATGAAATGAAAATTTCCAATTAAAACTCTAAATCTATTAATGTCTCGCATTCCATAAAGTTTCTTGAACTATCATCCTTGAGGGTAATTGGTTTTATCTTTTACTAAATAATAATTTCGTTAATTGATATATATTTTTTCTTGTATAATGTAAATAGGTAAATGAGAATTTACTTACTTAACCCTCATTTGTATTTCTCTATGTAGTATCACTCACCATTTTTCCATGCACGAAAATCTCTATGAGGATAACAACTTTTCATATTGGTAACTCCCGAGTCATTGTTTTTGTTTAGGTTACTGCTTTCCTAGGAGCACTACCTTAAAATATATAGGGTCGACTCAATGTCACACATTGATCACCTCCATCTCTATTCTTCTTCGTCCACATATTATTTTCACAAATCTAGGAGGAATCCACTCATAGTTCATAATCATGTAGGTCTATTCACAACAACCTAGAATGAATATTGATATAGGTATAGATTATCTATTTTAGACCCCTTTTTGTCATTCACACTCGGTGAAAATTCCTTTAGTGCAACACATCCTCTTTCCATAGTAATTCTGAAATGAACTTCATATTGTTAAAGGCATAGAAATAATAACCATCACATAGAAAAGTATTCAATTTATGTAAAAATATTTGTCAATAATTTCCATCCACACAATTGGAACATAAAAATATTATTATATTTAATGAAATTAGAAATAAAATTTTCTATATTGTTCTCTTCTCTCTACATTCAATCAATCCTCATTCCTAAAATTGGTATTTCCGGTTCCAAATCATCTAGAAATTTATCAGCACTATTATAGCGTAATAAAACTACACTGAACTCCTCCATCACTTCACCCTGATTTCATCTATTATTAGGTCACAAAATTACCAAATCATGTAATTATACCTCTTATTATAAGATATATTAATTGTCTAATTAATCCATTATAATCAATGTTATAAATCATCAATGATCATTACATGGATCATGCTCAAAAATAGATTCATATGACGTATGAATCATTAATTATCAATATCTAACATCACCTAGTTAATTTATCCAAAAATAAACATTTAAAGCATAAACATTCATTTCACTATAGTTTGGTTTAAAAGCCATGTCCATTTTTTCCCCAAAATATCAAAAACCATGGGTCTGCTTTACCATTTCTAACCATTTTGGTTTGAAACTCCACCTATCAACCATAGATTCTTCCTCCGTGGGTGTGGTCCTTTATAAATTAGTCACTATGCCATTTTAAATGTCTTCAACCAAGTATTTTTGGTTTTGTTACCTCCTTATTCTGAAAATATAACATTTGAATAAAATATATCCTCATGGTAGGCTACACCCCACAATCTAATTCATTGTGTTCGACATGAAGACTAAATTTCCTCCACACAAAGCGAAATTTCATGGTTAGACGATTTATTACCCTTTTCAACAGATAATATTCAATGTATAATGAACTCTAGACCATAGATTCTTCATTATGGTGTGTTGAACAAATCATTCTTTTTCACCTAACATGATTAACACCATGGCATGGACCACTTTCAGTCTAATCATGTTATCTTTTAACTCCTACTATAATTAATGACTTTTATTACTATGTGTGTGGTTATTATTGTCTGTTCTTGCTTCACAAGTGCATTGGAAGTCCACCACAATGACCATTATGGTGTTTCCCATTTCTAGTTTCATTTTGTAGGCATTTCATTATCAACATTACATCATATTATGGTTGTGGCCACACCTAGACTCTTCTACCTCTTTTCCATTCCCAATGATCAGAGCACGATATTCCTATTTTAAGTAATAAATTTGGCATCAAAAAGTCACCATTCATTTCACCATGGTTACAATGACTACACTAGGTTATTTAATCCCATATTTAGAGAAATACATCCAAAACTATTCTTGTGGTCCTCTTAGTTGGTTGTGCATCACTCTTGTGGAAATGCAACTCTTATTTCCCCACTTCTATCTCACCTGTAGTTTTAAAAAACATTACCTTTTCAATAAATCCAACATGAATATTAGGTAATTTTATTATCAACAACTCACCTTGGACATTACAATTGGGATCAACCAGTCTCTCAAGCATCACTTTATCACCTTAGAATTGTTCAACATATATTGTCAAAAGTTCTATTTTCAAAAAATCAACAATTATTCATTGATATTTCAACAAACATTTAATAATAAACATCCCTATTTTCAATAAGTTCAACAATATTATTTGGTATTTATAATACAACCTCTATAAAAATAGATACCACACCTCCATTAGTAGGGGAACACATCCCACCCCAACACCAGGCGCCTCATTCGTATATCACATGCTTATATATATATATATATATATACAAAACACATAACATATTTCTAGAGGAACATCCTTCCTATAAACTCATGTTAGGCCACATGGGTTCACTACCCACAACACATCTTCTGGATTGACTTCTTAAGAACAGAAACTTTTCTAATTCATAAATCCATGATAATATCCCACAATCGAAGCCAATAATCTAAATTGACACATGGATGTGAAAAATTAAACATTCAAAATTGATCCCTCTCTAAGAAAAACATAATATTTGGGATCCCACTTGGGGTATTCTAGCTCACATCATAGTCTGGACAGCCTACATTGGTGCCTCTATCACATTCGAACATCTATGACCAATCCCTACTACATAGAGTTCATGGATCCCCTTATTACAACCACTATTTCTCCATGGAATAATCAAACTCATAATTAATTCTATACTCTAATAAAACTATGGGGTTTTCCTTAAGCCCATCTCACTTTTAGGTCTACTATATTGGTTCACTTGTACCAAACCATTCCATAACTTCTCCCCTTGGTATAACCACCTACTTTTTCACATACCAGTGGGGTATGAACAACCACCCCACTCTCTAGTCCACTAACCTTAAGTCTATATGTTATTTCAAGGACTATACATCAAAAATACATAGTTCAATAATTACTTCCTCCAACATACAACCTTATTCTATGTGATGTAAGGGAACCAAAACCAATTTATCTATGATAATGAACTAGGATACTACATCACTTGGGTCCATGTAGATCATGGAATTTATTTTTATACATTCCCTCTTCTATCTACTATTGATGCATCAATATAGTGTCTATTGGTACATCATTTCCCATAGCACATTGGTATTTTATTTTGGTAAATGTAAACAATTTATTTTAAATATAACCTCGATCGTCCATTCATATTCAGACAATATAAAATTACCATATAAACATGATTCATAAATATTAAGAAAAATTTTCAAGGACCACCTACATCATATGAAAATATTTCCTTAAATAAATTATCATCCACTATCTACCAAACTCATCTAAGACTTTGAAAATATCTCAAGATTCTATCTCAAACTAAAACACCCCAATAATTAGATATATATGCTTATAATTAATTATCCTATTTTATTTAAACAAGAATAATTTCCTAAACACATTTTGAGATATCTTATCCCAACAAATCATGACCAACCAAAATGACATTTTCTATGGAATACCCCAGAAAATATCCCACGAAAACCCATTGTCAATTACAACCTATTAAATCACCAATTACATAAAATTTAATCAAACACATTGAAAAATAAAATACTTCCATATCTCCAAAAAAGGTAAGAAACATACACTATAAAAAATACTAATATCGTTAATAATCTATTGAAAGATTATATATCCTTTTGTATATATGATAAATTTTTTCTATTATTATGTTTTATTGGAATTGAATTTAAATACAAAAATATTCTTTTGTTTGTAGATATAAATTTTAGTATTTACCACTCACCAAAAACAAATTTAATCACCAATTTAATATATTTATTTATCATACTAATACCAACATTCTTTTTACTATCACTTGAATATTTTATAAATAATTACTATTACCAAAAATTTTATTTATAAAATGAAAAAATGTTGTAATAAACAACAAAATAATATTATCTTATTAATAACCCATTAATTGAAAACAAGAAAATATATTTACATATTAATTTTATGACCAAAGATAGTATCTATTTCCTATATTCCATGGTTCATTTTATTTGGTCAAACAAACATCCATACCGAACTTCTTGTGTTCACCTCAGTCTTCCATCTTGAATCCACCTTGGATCATTCTTCTACACCTTAGATAGCACCCTACCGACATCACCCATGAATCATCCTACTACACATACACACTCACCAATTCTAGATTCATTACCATTGGAGTTCGCCTCCTCCTTTATCTATGAAATCTATAAACAACTATTTACCCCATCCCAATATAGAAACCCCCACCACCATGTAGGCCAACTTTCCTTACCCCGATCATCTAGTAGGGGTCCCTCAACATCACCACCATTTCCTTCTAGTGTAGGATATACTTGTCAACATTCTCCCATATCCCAAAAATAGATTTATTTACCTCCCTAGAATTGTTGTAATTCTAAATCGCTTCTCATGTTGAGTTCATCATCATGGATTCCACTCACATATTTGATTATACAACACTAATTATTCCCCAAAATCCACTAATGTTTTATAGTTTATTCCCCTTGAAAAATAATTGGAGGTTCTACGAGAATAATAAACATAATCTCACAACTCATTCAATTGGTTTATGTTTTACCCACTTCTCAAGAATATAAGTATCCTCTTCATGTTTTAAGAACATTAAATCACAACTATCCCTAGTTAGAATTTTAGTTTAGTAAGGGAATATTTTAATTTATGATGAAATTATTTTTATAGATTAATATTTTTTAGATATTTTTAAATACTAATTAAAAACATCCAATGATCAACTTCAATTTCTGACATCCTTCTTCCTTGTTTGATAATTGACTTTTTAAAATATTATTCTTGTTGTGTATGATATGGAATAGTACATAACTCAGAATATCTATATTAAATTAAATTTATATTTTTGTATAGAAACCTAAGAAACAAAACAACTTTATAATGGTTATATATTATTGTTTTTTTAAATATGAATATACGAGATAAAAACTCTGAGTATATTCATATAATCCTGAAATCAACAGTTTGAGACATGATATCCTAATCCAAGTATATTTTAATATCATATAATGATTTTTTATATATATTTGGAAGTTTTATAGATGTATTTATATATATTAATTATTTATATATATATATATATATACTACATTACACATCGCTTATAAGTCCATGGTTTCTTGTAAACCATTTTCCACTAACCAAATATTTCTCCATACATCATCCACACTTATCACCAATTTATTCATTATTTTCCTTTATATTTATATTTTATATCTTGAATATTATAAAATTTGATAGTTGGTAGTATTTTGGTAGATCATTAGGCATGATTTTAGAAAGAAAATTTTGAAATAAAATTCCCTTTAAAAAATGTAACAATACAAATAATCAATTTTTTATAACTATTGGATATGATTATTGATTATATAATGCATATTATTCTATCATTTTGTTATAAAGTTTATTATTATTTTTAATTATAATTTGTTCATTACATCAGCATACACTTTCCGTTTCATTTTTAATATGAATTTATTTTTCATGTCAATATATGATTATGTATTTAGAAAAAATCAATTTTTCTTTAAGATAAAAATTCCCATTTGTTGGTCAATGGTTTAGGACAATCTCATGAGTTATAGGGTTATAATGGGAATAAAAAATGGGGGAGGGTTCAAATACAAAACATCATCCCATGATTTATGTGAATTTTTTATTATTTGGCATGCCATTCTTATGATTGAATTGTTATTAATAATGTTTAATTTTAACTATATAAATGAATACAAATTTTGGAATTCATTATAGATATTTTTCAATATCTGAAAAAATACAGCTTATATAGAATTATTATTTCATTTGTGGAAATCCATAAATGTTTATTTAATGTTACTATATAAATTCACCCATTTTCAGTTAATTTATGTTGGTTGAATCACTAAACATCCTAGGATTTATCCATATTCTAATTTTTCTCATTATAATATACTCATGATATATAATTTTCACCATACCTTTTCTCTTATTTGTAATATGATTTAGGATCTAGTTTTATTCCATTATTTGTTATTTAATTAGGTGGTTTAACTAGACTCTACTAGAACTAATGTAATACAGGAACATGAAACCATAGATTCTGCTAGTATAGTGTTAGTTCAATCCCAGGGAGAACAATAATTTTTCCAAAAATTATAGATGAGAAGAAATAATTGTTAGGATATGTTTAACACATCCATGATTCAGTCGTTAATACATTATATTTCAAATTATTATAAGGTACTTGTTTATTTATTCGTTAATTTCCCATTATATTCAAAGAAATTTTATATATTTGGATAAATGATATTAATATCCACTTTTTTTAAAGGATCCAATACTTACATAATTTGTTTTGATGAGGATATTAAATAATGATAATTTATTATATGTTTATGAGGTTTAAATTTTCTAGAAAATGGTATAAATTATATAGGGAATACTTAATATTACATTAAAATATGTGTTTTCTGACAAAAAAAACATGGTAGAAAATAGTATTGAAATAATAGTCCCTTTGTTTTGAAAAATAAATCAAATTATAAAAAGGTAGAACATATAATTCTCTAAAACATGATTATGAAATAAAAAAAATTGTCTATAGAAGTATTAAATGTGGACTTTTATTTTTTTAGACAATATGTCTTATTTTTAAGTAGGATCTAAAAAGTTTGATACTCAAAAAAAATTAGTTTGATATTTCCAATAGAATGTTATTGTACAATTAATTATTTTAGTATATTCATATATTGTTCTATGGAATTATGTTACTTTATATTGTTTTAGGGAATCCAAAAGTTTCCATATTCATGATGGCGATCAAAATTTAAGAAGGTTCTAGATTTATAGTAAAAGGATGGATGTCTGTATATATTCACTGATACCATATCCATTGCTGCACTTTGAAAACTAGGTCTATTGAAATATATATTCTCTATTAGTTATGGATATTCATAGGATGAAAAAAGTACTAACTACTGAGGTCAACATTTATATTTCAATATTTTTATTATATATATATCACACCAGAATATTTTCTGATATCATAAATAGATTAATTATTGTTTTTCTTGTGCAACCAATATAAAAATATTCATAAATTTTGAGTATTATTTTTATATAATCATTTCGGTTAAATTAATATCCCTCAATCCATGTTATAATGGGTTTTGGTTATTGAAATTGATGGTTGTACACTAGTTCCCAAAGGTGATTCAGGCTACCAATCCAGATATAATCCAACCAAAAGGGAATTGATTTTATCCAACTGAAATGGTTTATTTTTATGTTTAATCAATCAGCCATGTTTATTACACAATTAAGGATTACATCAGGCTGTATATTAAGGGATATCATGTCAATATTGGATGACTTTGTGTAGATCAGTTGAGTACAAATCCACCATAGAAGCTGTCAATGGGTCACCCTCCTTTGTAATGTATATCCACTAAGTCATTTTTCATAGGTTAGAAAGCTACTTCTAGGATTTTAAATACATGATGTATTTTAGGTATCACTTTTGTAAATGATTGAATAATAAATCTGTGTTTGGGGAGGGGGGAGGTGTGTGTTTTTGCAATATACTTAGTTCAGACCTTCAATTTCATTATGAATGGGAGTGCATGTCTGCATGCCTCTATATTTTGATCAGACCTAATGAACACAGTCTATTTGGTGAATTGACTTGTATATGTCCATTTCTACACCAATTTCCAGTCTAACCAAGTAACACTTTTATCATCCCACACCCAATTCCCTTTATCAAAATACCAAGCCCATTATAGTCCTAAATTATATCCCTAGTAAACCTCACTTCCTCCCCCATAATCCTTCTAACAACCAAAATGACCCCTCATCTCTTTTTTACCCTTCCCATTAACATAAAAACCTCCACACTATAAAAATACCACTATATTTGGATCCAAAATTTCCCTTTCCATTAACCAAAATCTCTATCCAAGACCACTAAAAAACGGATCTAGATATAATAAAATTAAATCCAGGACCACAATAAATGATTCCCAACTCCTCATCTAGTCTTGGGTAGATGGGAAGCTTCTATATAGAAAGAGGTGTGGGGGGATGATTATTATAATTCTGTCACGTGGTTGAGTTCATTCCAAAGAGGAGAACTAAGGTCTCTAAACAAACAATATTGTTACTAACTCATCCCCTGCCATTTAAATTCTTATGGACACCGTTTTAAAAATACATATAAATTCAAAGTTTTATTTTTATATAATCTTTTAAATTTAGTAGTTATCCCACATTTTTATTTATTAATTGATATTGTTTTAATTTCAATATTTATTTCAGTTTGTGTAATGTTTTATAAAAATATATATATGTAATGGCGTATAAAAAATAATGAAATATTAAGATCCATTTTTTTTTATAATTTTGATATTTATTATAGAGAAAACAATTATTCTAAATAAAAATAAATATTTGGAAAATTAATTTCATTGTCTGGTGGTATCTCCTACCATTGTAAGATAAGCCGACCGCTTCTTGAGGTTATAAAATTATTCAACAACATATTTTTGTTGTAATTATATTATCATTAATTTTGTACACTATGAAAGGACCAATTTTAAATTTATTATTAATATTTTAAAATGAAAGAAATGAAAATTATAAATTCTATGAATCATATATTTAAAAATATGAGTTATAATGGTTCATAAAAGTACATTTTATCTTTTCCAATAGTAGTTTTGGGAGGTTATTTTCCGCCAATTAATTGTGTAATGTATTTTTCAATTTATATTGATACTAGTATTTATAATGATATGAGAAAACTTGGAGTTGATGTTAATTTATGAATTTTAATTAGGGTGAGTAATACACATCGCTTACTAGAATTAGTTAGATAAGGCACTAGTCAATGATGGAAGTGTTAGAAATTTTTTCATTGTATTATATAAATATGAAAGGGTTTTGACCAAATTTTTGTTTTTTGATGTTTTGTGATGTGATAAATAATAGGTTGTTAATTGATTTCATGCAGGATCATAATATCAATTGAAATCAAATTATAAAAAAAAATAAATTTAACAATTCTCAAGGGGTATCTATGACATTTAGATGGAATACCTTAGTAATGGATTCATACCTTTGGTATTTACTTTATCTAAATTAAACTACAATTCATGGAATGTTTAAATATATTTTCTTGCTATTTTTTTAAGAATCTAACAATTGGATCCACACTTGAAAAAATATGTATAATAAAGGTTGAGAATCATAGCCCTTATGGTCATAGAAATTTATATAAAAATAATAAAGGAGAAATTTGAACTAATTGATGGGATATTACATAATTTACATATCAATTTTAATATATTTTTTTAAACAATATAATTTTTTAGAAAACATGCATATTATTCATCCCTATTTCATCTTGAAATATTCTTTTTAATCACATTTTTCTAGATTTGGATCTATTTTTTGATCATGTAGTATAATGGAATAGTTCATCAAATGGACAAGAATAGGTGTGTGGAGAATATTTCTGTTAACTTACATAACATCAATGAAAACAAATTTTTATAGTTTTTAATGTTCTATTTTAAATCCCATAGTTGGGTTTGGTAGTGAAATTTTAATTTTTGTGGGGTTTTCAATGAAAATTTTAATTGTCAATTTAATTTTTAAATGATTGTATTGGATGATTAGTATTATGATACAACATCATTATAATATTTTTAATATGATAAAATTTATGAATACTAATTCAAAATCAACTTTCCCAGAAATCACATTTATTTTTTCCACATTTGGAATCAAATTAATATTTTATAAATTATTTTCCAGACATAAATGAATTATAATAACCAATTATTTGAGGTTTTATTAACCCCATTTGTATTTAAATTTTATAACAATACAATTTTATTTTTCTTGAATTAGGTTTTATTTTCTATTTTCAATTGATCAAATTTCATTTCATGATATATGCTCAGCTGTTTTTTAAGGGTCACTTGTTGATTTGAATACCTCAACAAGTTTCAAATATTTATATCTTTTGATAATTTTATAAAATCAATATTATTGATCTTATAAAATTTATTGATGGACTTATTTATATATACATGTTGTATAAAACTGTTCTACCAAACTTTTTCCATGTTAGGAACATGGTGAATTATTTGGATTATACACTATCATAAGGGGGGTTTTACATGAGTAACGAAAGAATATAAACATTTGTAATATTTTTTCATTAGTTTTAATTATTTTTCCTTTATGTTTAATACATTTATTGACTATTATTTTTATGCACATTGTAGTTTTTATGGTAATAGGGGAGAAAAATATTTTATTATGACAATGATTATTAGTTATTGTAAATGTCATTGAAAAAATTATCATAAATGGTAAGGGTTAGACTTTCAATAATTTTTGATGTATTGTTGGATATTTTTAGTTTTTCATCAATTCAAATTTAATGTTACCTGGGTCATATTAGTTCATTGTACCCTCATTGAATTTTTTGTTCCTGATACGTTGATTTTTTTATGCCGTGGGAATCAGTTTATTATCAGGGTTATCATTGAGGAAATTGTTTGTGGATATCATTGGGTAACTAGTTTGTTATTGGATATGACCGAAAGAAATTTCAATGGGGAATCATGGATGGTGAATTCTTGATATGCAACATTAATTAGGATCATTCCATCATGGGGAGGATGATAATTTTTTCCCTTTTGAACCCCACACATTGTGCAACCCATGAATGTGGAAATTGATGTGTGATATACAAATTGAAAATTCTGTTTTATTGATTTTCATATAACATCACTCGGAGTTTAAACCTATTCATTCTTGTTTGTAAATATTTTCTTGGATCATGATGTCTTGTTTTTTTATAGACATGTTTTTATATTATTATTGAACACATTTTTTCAAATAGAGCCCATGTTTTTTAGAGTTTCATATATGCTATTTTTAAAACTGTTATATAATTAATATAAGATATATATTATATACGATCATATTAAAAAATATTATATAATATTTTAGTAACAAATATTTGAATACCAGAAAATCATATTTTATTTCAAATATAACTTATAAATTTGTATTTATAGTTGGTATTGCTTATAAAAGATTCTAAAAATATTATTAATAGAGTAATTTGCTGAATGAATTTGTTGTTAAGAATTTTGACAAACAAGTATATTTTTTATTATAATTGTAATAATTTTAATTGAAATAATTTATCATTCAAAATAACATTTAGAGATAATGTTTTTACTAACAATTTAGTGATTGTTACATATTTTTTGGTAAAACATTTTACCCAAAAAAATATACATTTACCAATATATATTTCAATATTTGAAGAAGTTTCATATTTTATAGTAAGAGTGTGATCATTCTTCCGGGACATACTCTATCCGTATTGAAAAAATCCCCCTTCATCCTTATATGATTCCACTATGATTCACTGGAATTTTTCCCAAATCCTAATCTCGGATCATTAAAAATAAGAGCACTTTAATGGAGAAAATAATAGAAGAAGGGAAGTGAAGATATCAAATTAACACATTTTGTTGTCCCCCCCCCCCCCCAAAAAAAACTCCCCAACTTTATGGGGAATTGATGAGGAATGGGAGGGGGAAAGATAACACAAAACTACCACTTCCCAAATTCACATGACTTAAAATAAAATGGGGACAATGTTAAAATTATGGATCATACCCTTTTAAAAAAGGTATAATTACTAGTCTCAATATGAAACTCCTTTACTAAAAATGGTCAAACTGGGTCCCTCATGGTTTTTTAGAGTGACTTCAATAGTAATTTGGTCTTTATCTTGTCCAAAAACTATCATGACAAGGACCTTATAAGTTAGGATGTGATACCCTTTGGAAGATGGTAAATCCACCTACCTATAACCAATATAGTGTATCCCCTATGGATTGTAGTGCGATCGATAACACCCAAGGAATGACCAATCCACCAAAATATCACCTTGAAAAGTTTTGGTGTGGTTCATTTCCCTCACCCGCCATGATTACCCTTGTATCATACTATCACAGCGAGACCTATGGGACAATGTATGAACATATTTCTATAGTTAAACCATCAAAGGGATAGGGTTCATGATAACCATACTCCAACACTCACGTAGAGAGTCTATCAACCTCATAGGATTTAATAAACTTCTAAATATAGAACTTATTGATAATTTTGTGATTATAATTCTTACCCATGCCCTAATTATCAAAATTTCTCCCACCTCTAATTTTTTTATTTTCTTAGAATTTCACATAACATAATGATGTAGGTTTTTTTTAATTGTGGAACATTTTAGTAATACATATGTTATAATACAATTGTTTGGAACCTAGATGAGATTTTGGTCCCTTGGGGTAGGTGTAGAAGCTTCAGTCGGGTGATACCACTCATGGGAGTCAGGCATCAAGATCTCATAGATTGTTTGTAGGCTAATATCAATCCATAATGTAAATTTTAACTAGCTAGAGTGTGGGATCATCAATATATCTATATATAATTCATGTTACATGGGGTGGTTAATATTGATACACCCATAATATTTTGGTGAAATTGTATTTTATGATTCTTATATTTCACTATTTTTGTCATGGGATGTAAGCTTCTATATGATTTATTCATGTGTAAGATTTTAACATTTGTTGTGATCCCTAGAATGGATTGGTTAGCATTGAATTGGGCACGCACTAACTACATACAATGATGCGTTTCTTTAAATTTCATTGCGGATTATCTCCAGACATATACCATGGGTTGGGATATGTAGGAATTCTATTTATATCCTATACATTAGTAGCTATGGTGAATTAAACTCATTTTTCTTGTGTTTTCTAGTAGACTTGGACATGAAATAAAAATTATTTCCTCTGATTTATGATCAGTTCACTGATGTGTTTCCAAATGATATCACATAATTTCAACTTGATAGGTACACTGTGTACATGATAAATATTATGAAATGTATAGAGATCATAAATATTATTCCTTATATTATGTTTCTAATGAACTTATATTGTCATGTCCTGACCCAGGAGCCAATAAAATGGTGCCCATATCGGTGGGTGACATGGACTAGAGTGAACCTCCCCATATACCAGGGGATACCAACTAATATTGAGGGTCTAATAAAGATACAGTGGGGAAAAAATACCCTATGGATCAGTTATAAACAAAGTAAAAAAAAATAAATCAATAAATTATATAGTGAAATATTACAATAACTAAAAATAAATAATCATAGTGAACTCTGCCAGTGCCCAAAAAATATCCAATCATAAATATGTTGAGTAATGAATAACAGAATACAAGAATAAAATGAGTAATATACATCAATAATAGACTAAAAAAATAGTTAAATAAAAACACTACATATTCAGATGTAATATCAGGTATGTGTTCAACTGCGACTTCAATGATTCATTGTTCATTCCAAGGCCATAATGAAAAACAACACAATAAAAAATCCAGTTCCTAACCTGTGACCAGGTTTACTTTTCGGGCACTATAGGATGTCCTGAATATTGTATAATATAAAATCAGTAGGCTACCACAAATGACATTTAATTCCATCTAGTCGGTGAGTATAAAATAAAGTAGTGTGTAGGTCTAATAATGGAAAGAATGATTAGTCAACGTAATAAACTCACCTTAGGTTCCTCAAAAGACACATGGATGAGCATAAATGCATTTTCCTAATGTGAAATGTCTTTGAACATGTGTCATCACACACACACATATATATACATACATGAAAACCTATATATTTATAGATATACATGTACAGGTAAGGATCTTCGGGGTAAGACCAAGTCATCCATTTAATAATAATAATATAAAAAGATTCGAATTTTTAATAGGGGAATCGTTCCAAATGATCTAAAATGAAGTGATATGGGACATCAAACCTGATGGTTAGACCAAATATAATATAACAAAGGTATCATATTTTATAAATTGGTAGAAGATAAAGGATCTAAACATGGGATATGGAACACCATGCCCAAAAATCACAATAAAAGATGTAATGCATCGTGTCCAATATCATAATCAAGGGGCATAAATGTCAGGACCGAAAACCCTAAAATGATGTGAAATTTCATGGACCACATCCCAGTCTAGTGTCATGAAACATCATGTCTCTGTCTTTAAAATGATATGAAACTATATGTCCTACATCCCTAACAATCTGAAACACCATGTCCCACATCATAGACCATGGGAGTGTGAAGAATCTTTTCCAACAATCGTAACCATGGACACTTAGGCATAATATAATTTAATGTAATCTCACTAGACATATGATCCAGTAATTGTGGTGTTTTTAAAATAGGAACCTAGGTATCACTCATGGGGCAGTATAACATTATTTAATGTTTCATTTTTATATCTAATCACAGTCGATGAAATCATCCATCCCATAGTCAATCAAAAATATTCAGTTGGACAATTTAATTTATAATATACAGAATTCCATGGGAATTACCCCTGACTCCTGAAATTCATATTGCTACATTTTATGTAAAAATAATAATGAGTTAAATGTGTAATACATATAGAAATAGAATTAAATTCAAATGATTTAATCATACAGTTCATCTATGATAAATTGAGTACTAAATATGGAATTAAACCATTTGACAAATCAATTAACAAACCAAACCCACCTTAAGAAGTGGTTTGGTTGTATAAGAATTTATAAAAGTGACAAAGAATATAATGAGCACAACCAATGGGATGTTTAATCACATTTAAAGGGTAAAATACATTTTATGAAATGAAACTAACCTTAATTGGTTATTCAGGTTGATATAGTCAACCTCCAATAATGTAAGGGTGCCGTATCACATCTAAACAAGTTCTAGGTGTTTAATTTTATTAATTTTATATTTTTAGAAACCCATGGGATGTATGATGTATAATACAATGGTATATTTTATAAATGATTAAAATTTTAGGAAAAATCATATATACAACCTAAATTATTCTTAGGATGATTCACTCATCCATAATTAGGATATTATTTGAGAGGTAATGAGAAAAAACAAAAGAATAGAGAAACGCCCTCTAGGATTACAATGCATTTGATGATGGTCAAAACAGACCAGAAATGATGGAGAACCACCCATATAATAGGATAAGGGAGGAGGAGTGTGCGGATAGATATTCTTGAGAAATGGTGTATGAAAATGAGTAAAACCACTTTTAATTTATTTGTGATTTATTTATTTTACCCTTTTTAAGATGTGGATAGTTACGTTACATGATTAAGAAATATGTGTATTGCTACTATCAACGATCCTACATGTTGTATGGTTTGTCTTACATGGTTTATCAACTATTCTAAAATTGGGAGGTTCCATTATACCAAAGCCTTCCTACCTCACATGGTTGCAGTGCATGGTTAGAAGAACACAGTTCTGACCATGCATAACCCCTTATGTACACCTACATCCAAATGAGATGTTTCCCCAAGGGAATAAAATAGTTAAAAAAATTGTTCCCCTATATAAAATGGTTGCATGGTTTTGGCTGTAAGATTCGTAAAAATTGTGAACCACCCATGGAACCCTGTCTGTTTCTCCAAAAATGGAGTTTTGAAAGACCGACACTCCCTAACCACTTCTTAACACCTTAAACGCTTCTAAGGAATTAAATTTAAACCAAAAAACACATTTAAGTGTTACAAGTCTTTATATTTCCATTTCAAATCTCAGTTTCCAATTTTTCCTGTCAAAAAAATGTAATTTCCAAATTC
The DNA here is from genome assembly GCA_963277665.1 of Viscum album. Lineage (NCBI taxonomy): Eukaryota > Viridiplantae > Streptophyta > Magnoliopsida > Santalales > Viscaceae > Viscum > Viscum album. The sequence goes on from OY728167.1 coordinate 166,124,176, forward strand.
CATAGGAAATTCCAATTATTCAAAAACATGATATCCTACAACCTACTGACCTTATAACATCTCATCACCAATAATCCATGGGGAAATAGTGAAAGTATCACTGACTTAATTAGGTCATGAATTCTCAATAAAATGGTTGTGTTTTGTGTCCAAATTCCTAATTCCACTCCAAGATTAATTTTATGCATATAAAACATAAACCACTACAAATGACTCCAATCCACATAAACAATAATAAAATGTAATGTTGGAGCTTAACATTACAAATCTAACATGAGACAAGATTATTTATTGTCACATTACGAATCCATCCTATGGTGCTCCCCACCATATGTTTTGGATTATACCTACCAATTCCATTCCATAGTACATCCAAATTCATAATTTCTAATTGAAACACTTCTTTAGGGTCAAAGAGAGACTCCAAAAAAATTTATCAACTCATTTCACACGATTAAATATGTTGAAACTACCCTAAATTACTTATTTGATCAAACCAATAAAACTCAAAATGACTAATCTCAACATGGTCATACTTGATATTCCTTGAAAATACATGGAATAACCATAAAATACAACCATATCATACAAAAAGTTTGCTAAAAATATTTCCTTACCAATCAAATCTGACTACAAGAGGAAACTCAAGTTTAAATACCTTTGGTAAAATACTACTGAACACTCTTGGATTCAATATTTGCTGGGTCACCAAACTAATATTCAGATGTGTTTTCCCTAGGAATTCCATGATTCCGTAGAGAACACTCACCAAATGTAGTACCTAAAATCAAGTTACATATCATGATCATAATACATCCTCATCATATAGTCTTCATTCCATAGACCCAACACCGACAGATACCTAAATCAACACATGGACCACCACAGGTAATCTCGAGCCTATCACCCACACTTGGAATCCACCCAAGATAATAATTGAGACTTTATTTCATATTTACCATGAAATATAGTCGTACATGGTCCCATCAAATCAGAGGCTTCACAAAGACAAAATTATCATCACACAAATGGTCTAATGGTTCCATGACCCTTATCCCTTGATGGTCTCCCTCTAGTCATTTATGATCAGGTACCCACCTTAGGGGCATCCTTTTCACCAATTAAATGAAAAAAACCAATTACCAATGCCTTTGCCCAGATAAAATAACCAGTATGTCTAGGATCCTAATAATTACCAAGATCAAATGTAATTTCAATCCATCACCCTCACATGGTATCTGATAATGGTTCCCAATGAGGTAACTAAATTTGAGAAAATAGCAATGTTCCCCACCCTAAAATGGATAATTATTTGTTATGAATCATATTGATTACCATACAAATACACCTTGAGAACAACTTCTGAAGAGTCTATTCATTAAACCCAAAAAATAAAAATATGGTTTGACATATAGTCATTTACATCTGACCAAACTCGGGATGATTCCAATATATAAAACATGATTTTATCTATATATAATTACACCAAGATTCCATAAATAATCTTGTATATATTTCTAAATCCATGATCAAAGTAAACCATGACTCACTTCCCATATCCATAACCGGACACTAAATCTCCTAGTTATGTGTGTTATTATGCATCCATGGTCAGTCATTTTGGATTACCTTATTTATTTACCAGACAACCCTCATCTAAATAAAATTCATAAATTTACCTATCTCATAGTTTCTTCAGGCTCAAAGTAATCACTTCTTTGAAAACTATTGGTCCTTTGATCCTACCCATCAACTCACCAACATTAAATTAAAAACAATCACTATATAATATTGGCACTAGTAAACTTTTCATATTTAGAGGGAATACATCATAAAACACTTGTTTCAATACCTTACTCATGATCTTGCAAATTTTCCACTGAAAAGGTCAGGAAAACAGTCATACTTATCATGTTATTATTATCAATTCATAACATCCCTTGTAAGTCCCCTTTAAAATCAGTCACCCTCCCATGAAATGATTTATCAAGGGTCCAGCTACCTCGTGGTGTCGTTTAATAAATTTAATACACCAAACATACATCTACCATGCAACTTTTTTAGTCACCTAAACAATAATTCCCATCATGGCTAATGTTAATCAATATTCACCCAAGGTGGTTATCTAGAAAAAAGTGTCACCCAACCTATATCCAAAAACATTGTCACTTACGTTGCGTTGGTATTGAATAATAATTCAATCAAACTCATTTATATTAAGGATTCCATAACACAAGGTATAACACTACAGAATGTTTCCCTATACCATGTGGGAATCATCAAAAATACAATGGTTTTATCTAATTATACGGGCTTCTTGGTCTTCAACCTATCCCTAATGATCGAGCTAAAATGGGACCACTAGGTCTGTCCACCAAACGTAAGGTCAGTCGCATGAAAACCTTATCCTAAATGATGGATTCTATTAAATGACATATTATGTTCCCATTATATCCCTCTAAAAGAGGTATAATGATTCATTGACCTATAAGTGTCAAAACATGTTGACATAGGCATAATAACTTTACCTCCTAAGAATAAGACACCCATGCCTGGAATAATTCCATGAATCCTCATAGTTGTGCACACCCAGGAGGGATTAAATTCCACTATAAGGGTATAAGGATCTAATAATCACTAGTTATATATATATATATAAAATAATCCCCCATAAATTTTGAACTCACTCGATAACCACTATCCTTCTCAGGATGGGTCATTTTTTACTGTGAGGAGTCGTACCTGACTCAAGAAGATATTACAGATAGCACATACCATTCCTAGAAACTAATCAAAAAATATTATCAATTTTATATTTCTATGGGTAGTACTGAAATTGGATAACCCCTCAATTTAACCTTAGGTAAAGAATTTTAATTTGGAGTCATGCTCAAGAAGACACTAGGCTCTAAGACCTATCCATTATGTCCAATGCATAAGAAGTGAAGAATCCCACTGAAATCAATAGTAAATTATGATGTTATAATTCATATAATCTCACAAGGAATCTAAATCTAACCCCTACAAGAGGTTTCAAACTATAAATCCCCAAAAAAATTTATTTTAATCCATTTTAATCAATTCACCACTATTACAACTTTTAATGAATCTTAAAAATAAGTGATATCATGTACTAGTTATCATAGAAATCTATGCCATGAACATTATTTATAGAGGACTATGTAGAATAAGTAAATTTAGCTCATAAATTATTTTTTGACCATTTTTTATCCATAATGTTCACATAACTAGACTCTATTAATGAAAATGACAATTTCAAGTGATAGAGTAAAACACCCTTTAAGTTGTAACTAAAATATTAATTAATTGATCCCTCATAATGATATACCTCAAAAGAATATAATAAGTTAATAAAAATTTTACGGGGGTCAATGAAGTCATATGAAACTATAAATATTTTCATAACATTGTATAAGAGAATTCTATCACTTTATGAAACCATTAAATTAGAATAACTATACCAACATGGGGTTAAGTACAAAATCATATAAGGAATAAGGTGACCAATGAGTGTCCCATCATTTTATTCATGATTATAAAATACCATTAGTGGGTTTGTATTCAAATCATATAATGATAAGACAGACCAATAATGTCTAAGTCTACAATATAAGGATTCAGTTACATGTGTTTTCATTCCTATGTTATGGAGGTACTAGCCTTTATAAATGAAAACATACAACTTATTTTAAGGGTAACCATTTTTTATATGTATTATAATTTAGCATATGTCATGGATCGGTTAGATATGTTACCATTCCCAAATTATAATGTTATTTTACACTATAATATATAATTATCATCATGTTACTGAAAATGGGTTTTTAAAATCAATTTCGTAATATAACAAGTTCATGTAAAATGGTTCGATTATATGGGCCACCACATTAAATATATAGTGTCCAATACTCTTTATAATTTTTATTTGTCACTAATTTAATCAAAAGCAATAAAATTTCATCCCATTCAACTGTTGGTTCTTGTCTCAAACATGTCACATTTTTTTATTTATGGTTTGACCATTATGTAATATGGGAAAATACCATTTAGGCTAATGTAAACTCTTTAATAGACAATCATATATCATAATAATAACAATGAATTATACCAAATAGAAATGAATACAAGCATGATACATTTTCACAAAATCATAACTTATAGATGAGAGTGATAATTATCACACAAACATGGTTTACATATATAAGCATCTTATAATTATTATGTAATCTCAATTTGAAAATAAGATTGTTAATGGAATGTGAATCCTTCATGACCAAAATGATACCTAAACACACATTTTACCTTGCTATACCAAGTCCATAGGTAGATATTATATATGAATAACTAATATAAATACATAATTTACTCTAGGTAAAATAATGATAAACAATAATAATGAATAACATGAACAATAGTCCCATCTCTGGAAACATGGATTTTCCATTATGCGTGGGTTGGTCAGACCCAATCACAGGCTATTTACAAAGTGTGGACACATTTCTTGTCTCATGTATACCATCCAAAAATAGAAACGAAAATGAAATGAAACCTACGATACCACTTTTCAATGTCCTGATCATGGATCCAATAAAATGGTTCTTTAATCTAGAGGGTGACATGGCCTCAAGCATGCTTCCATGTAAACCAATGTCTACAGACTAGAAGAAAGGGTCTAATGGAGGTACAATGGGGATAATATACCATATGGATTGGTGATTAATATTTTAGGAAAAATAAATGAACTAAATAAATTGCTGAATATAATAATGACTTCCAACCAATAATCATAGATAACCCGGATAATTCCCAATAAATATACATTCATAAACATGTTGAGTACTTGGTGTTTGTAGACTAGAATACAACATGGAATAATACATCAAAACTATACTACCACAGGTAATAAATAAATAAAATACTCTAAATCCATAAGGAATCCAATGTATATGATCAAAATCAAATCCAAATTTCCCAGGCCCAGCCCTAGTTCATAATGAAACACGGTACAATGAACGGTCCAGTTCTAAACAAGAAACAAAAATGTCTATCTAGGTATGAAATGGAAATCTTAATTGGGCAGGAGATACAGTCATTTGGAAACCACCAATTTCATCTAATGAAATATATTCCAGGAGTAAAAAATAAATTATAGTTATAGTATAATAATGAAATCTATAAATAATAAATATAATCTACTTAGATCGATTCCCTCATAAAGATCCAAGCTGACTATATCTACTTTGGAATAAGTTATGATATCTCGAAACAGGTTCCATCATGTATATATATATTTATAAATTTGATCCTATATATGCTCGGATTAACATGATTTAGTGAGAATCTAATGCATTATTTAATTTCTTCCACACAATAATAATAATAAAATAATAACGTTCAACTTTTAAATAAGGTACATCAAGCCCAATTCCCTTAAATGAATTAATATGGGACATTATACCCGATGGTCAGATATATTATAATATAATAATGGTCTCATATTTTATAAAGGGTCATAAGCCTAGGCATGTAAATATGGTATATAGAATGCTCTTACAAATAATACCAATCAGTGATTTGAAGGGTCATGTACAATATCCTAATCAAGGGGAGTGAATCCACATGTCCTAAAACCCAAAAAATAATTTGAAATTACATGTCCAACATCATAGTTAAGGGAAATGAATCATCATATCCATGGGCACAAAATTATGTTAAAAACCATGTCCAACATCCAAAATGATGTGAAACTACACTTCTAGTATCCTAGACCAAGTATGTGAGAGGAATCATGTCTAACAACCCTAACCCAGTTCCCTTCATCATAATCCTATTTAATGTAATATCACTTTCCATATGATCCAGTAACCATGGTGTTTTGTAAAAAGGAAATCAACTATTTCTCTAGGTAAAATGAACATTCATTTCATAATAAATTTTTATATTTAAATACAAACCATCAGATCCTCCAAGACGTAATCAATTTGAAATATCACATTAGATAATTTCAATTATAATAGACCAGAGGCCCATTGGATGTAACCCTACCTCACATAATTCATCATGGTACAACTCATTTAAAAATAGTGATGATCACTATTTGTTACTAATTCATCAATAAAATCCAATTAAAATTATTTAATCTACAAATTCATCCAAAATTATATAGGGACATAGATGGTATTCAACCATTTTACATACCAGTAAACAAGACAAACCCACCTTAATTGCTGGTTTGGTTATACATTCATTTTTAAAAGGGATAAAACATTTTGAGAACACACCCAAGGGGTGTTTTAATCAAAGGATAAGTGAGGAATACAATATAATATAACCAAAATCACCTTAAAATGTGGTTTTTGTATAGTTATTTGACCTCAAACTATGTAAGGTTTACTTACCATGTATAAACAAGTTCATTGTGTTTAATTTTTTATATGTCGTATTTTTGCAGAAAGATGTGGGAAGTCCCACATATAGAAAATGATACATTTCATAAATGATGAAAATTTAAGGAAAAATAATATAGATTACCTAACTCATGATTAGGATTCTTCCCTCATCCATTATAATGATTCTAATAGAACAAAAACAGGTTAAATAAAATATATTGTCAAATTCCCTATATGCTTCCAATGCATCCAAAGATGATAAAAATAGACCAAAATTGATGAAGGTACACCCATATAATTGGAAAATGGACGAAGATCATATAGAGTGATATTCAGAGAAATGGAGGAAGAATAGGGGTAAAATCATTTTAATTTTAGAGGGGGAAATGGTTATTTTTTCCCTTTTTAAATGGTTCATGGTTAAGCCACATGTTTTGGAAAAAAAATTTGCAACCATGCAATGATACTTAATAAGAACCCACGTGCTAGATGGTTTTTCTTATGTGGTTCAAAAACCAAGCTCAAAACATGTAGATCTATTATCCAAAATAACACCCACCTCACATGATAATATAGAACGCGAAACAACGATGCATTCTCCCTATTCACACATTCACTAGAACACATAATTTCCCCTAATATGTTCAATGATTAAACAAACCATGTCCCTATTAAAATAGGCCTTGTTTTTAGGCTACCCAATTTGTACAAATTGTGAACCAACTGTGTTCCCTTTTTTATATCTCCTGAAACATATTTTCCAAATCCCAATAACATGAAAACACTTTCGAAAACCATATACACTTCTTGAGGCATAAATGTCATACAAAAAACACTTTTGACTATTCAAATTATATGGAATTCAATTCCAAATATTTGTTTTCAATTTGGGACATCCACCAAATTAAAATATCAAATTCTTTTTGAAATTTATACCAATCCAAATTTGAGGATCATTCATATGTAGTTGAAAGATCATCTATAAGGCCTTGAGGTCAAGGGGTTTATGCACTCAGGAACATTCCCTTAGGTTTAATATCATTAATTCATCACAAATGAAAATATATTAATTTTTTTGGGTGTGGATTATCAGAGGATAAACATAAAATGATGTGGGAGTCACTTCCATTATAACACACCATATTTTTATCCTTTTATTGTGTTGAATACAATTTTTCACATAAATCACTAAACTAAAATGAACCAAGATATTTTTAATCGATATAATATATTTCAATAAAAAAAACATTAATACATTATTAGAGTGAAATTTAAAGTATCATTATGAAAATTAAAAGATAATTAAAATCACAGGTAAAAAAGTTATATGAACATGAAATCATTATCAATATTGTTTTTCTAAAAGATCATACCACTGATTATAACTATGTAAAGAAGATAAAATGACAGAATAATTTTAGATATTTTGAGAGATATGTTAATCAAAATGATGAATTAATTTTTGAGAATCAATTATGGTAATATATCAGAATATAATATTATATATATATATATATATTGTATATATAGCCATAAGGTTTATTACCATTGGATATATGGTTACCAGATATATCATCATTGGAGTTATGGTCTTTGGGTGTACCTATATCTAATAGGTATATTGAGTATTTTGTAGTTATAAATGAAAAATATAATAAATATTAAACATTTTAATAATTATTATTATAAAGTAAAAAAAATTAATAAGAAAATAATAATACATTTTTAGTTATATCGATTATTTTAGAGAATGTTTTCTGGTACATAATGTATTTCAAATTAACAATACCTATTTTAAACAAAAATATCAACAAAATAGATTCAAAACATTCAAGGAAATACTATATAAATAATTAAATAATAAATAATTAGTAATTATAGAGAAATATTGAATAAAAATTACAAATTCTTGCTAAAAGTAAAATGAAATTATTAGAAAAAATGAATTTTATATATATTACATGTATTCATTTAACAAATAAATTTATCATAATTAAAGAATAATATTCAATGATTTTTTTTGATTATATATTCAAATAAATTAATTCACATTAATCAAATGATAATTACATGTCATGTGATAATAATGAATTCACTTGTATCTTTAAAAAACATTTTTCAATAAAAATATGGGTTTTTATTTTTTATTTTAAAATATTTTAATCACTTTTATAAATATAATTTAATAAAATTATTCATTGGGAAAATGTATTTTAATGTTGGTAATGCGTTAAATTCAATGTTTCGGAAAAAAATTAATCTTCAAGTGTACTAATTGAGTTTCCACAATAAAGGTAAAATGGGGAAAAGGGATTAAATAAAATGGGTAAATGCCTAAAATATATAAAATATTATCTATAAATTATAAGGATGTTGAGATTTATGAATGATGTTTTTTATATTTTCACATTGGAACTACCTTACTAGAAAAAATACATTCTTGACAAATTAATGAATGGTTAATTGTTCACATGGCACTAAAACATTCCAATAAAATTAACCCTCCGTTACCAACATAAAACCACAGTTTGCCTTCAGTTTTACTTTCAATATATAAGAAAATTCTATTTCCTAAATCCTTTCTCAATGTTTTGTGTACTTTTCTTCAAAGAAAGATGAATAAATCCTTCCATTTGAAGTAACCAATTTTAAGGACTAAATTATCAATATATGTATCCCGTTCATTAAAATAGTTTTTAATTAACTTCCCATAAAAAATAATTATAAAAGAAATTTTAAAGACTAATGATGATATATTAACATCATTATGTTTTTATTAAAATTATGTTTCTATTATATAACTATGTGGACTTACTCATTCATTAGTATAACATGTCATTGTTTGTTCAATTCGACCACATACATGAATGATATTATACCAACAGAGTCATTTTTATCATTGATGAGTCACATGGAATTAAATATAGTATAATATAATATTAAAAATTACATTATTTTATGAATATATTCATGTTTGTGTTATAGAATAATGGATGTTGATTATAATTTAGCTCATTATTATTGGTAAGGTACCTAAAACAAACTCATTATGCATTTCATTCTCTTGAAAAGAACCAACATATTATATAAAATTCATATATATGTAATTTAATCATTGAAAATAATTATTTTTGTACCTTTATTAAAATTTTAATTATATTTTCTTATCAAATTATGGGGTTTGACATCGCCATTGTGAATTTAATATAAAACAAAAAAATTTACAATATTCTACATAGTAAATAAGACAATAACTAACTAATATATGTTTAATACATGACTATAATAGACAGTGTATAAATTGTAAGATATATGAATAAGGTTATAAAATAACTAATAAATATGGTTATGTTTATTGTGATGGAGGTTGAGTCACATTATGTGATGTAAGGAGTAAAGGTACAGGTTTTTTCCTATATCACATTGTATTGAAAAAAATATGCCTACCTTCATAATAGGGTAAATTGTATTTTATTTCTCATTAAAACTAATATATATTTTAATATCCTATATTCATTTGAGGTTTTTTCATGTATTCGCACAATTTCCACTCTAGTTAATAATTCGCCATGGTTGATGCATGTAGCTATAACAAACCTTATCTCTTCTTCCTGATCGAGGATCATTTTAATCCATTTTTATGATTTCATATTATTATTTTTGAAATATTTAAATATATATATATAAATATATTAATTGTTATATTACTTTTATATTTAATTTTAATTAATTTTATAAATGTTTGGATGGAATAATGTTTAATATATTCCACTCTATCACTTACTCCCACGATTTTCATTGGTTTAATATATGAATCTTTCATTCCAAGTTATCATGATTATTAATAAAAATAATTTACCATCAATGTATTTTAAAAAAAATTATTAAGAAATTATATCTTCTAAAATTTCAGTTATAATTTAAATGATACTTATTCTTATTTTCTAATAAATATTTGGATTCTCTAATAAAGTGTTTTTTAACTATGACAATATAAATTATTTCTTTTTATATTTCACAAGGATATGTTTCAATGGAATCGTACACTTTATTCCCCTATATAATTCATCTTTATTCCTTATGATGATTCATATTAATACCATTTCATTTTCACAAGTTAGATATGGTATGATAGAATTATGAACATTTTAGGTTTATGTCGAACCCATAGACACAGACATAGACCCAGACACACACACACACACAAAGATATATATATATATTCATTATGTGGTGGATGAGACCAAAATTAAATATCCATTTATTCCATTGGGGAAATATTTATATATCATACGATGACATATATGGGACAATGGAGTGAACTTAATCTACTGTGTTTGTGGGAATAGATATTGAACCAGATTCACTATATAATGGGACCATTCCCACTATTTTATGATGGACTTGGAAGTTATCCTAGGTATATTAAATTATTATTTTTGAACATGTTTGTGAGTAAATTATTCTTATTGTCTCATTTATATAAATTATTTCATGTGTTGTGAGAAATGTACCATGAGTCCACATTCCCATTACCCATTTCACATGTTATGATTATTGAATTAGTTCATGATTAATTATTTATAATACATGGTTTATTGGTAATAATTTAGTCATTTTATGTTCATATACCTTGATTATGTTCCCAAAATAATATGATTATCGTATGATAACATATGATCTTTAATTTATATATCCTGTGTGCACCCTTTAATTAGAATCTAATCCCTCTAATTCTTATATTTACATTCCACGATTTATGACAAATGCTATAACGTATGTTAGGTCTAGCTGGGTAACATATAAGGATGTAATTTTTGGGAGTTATAAAATAAATTATTTAAAATAAGTTTGTTATTTATTGAATCTCCAATGAAACCAAACCAATAGGTTCTAATGGTGAGATTTTTTATAAGATTTAAGTTATAGTCAAATGTAATATTGTATTAAATATATATATAATGGTTAGGTTTTCATATATGCTATCATAATTAAGATTAATTAATTTAGTGTATTAATTAACGGAGAAGATATGGATTGAAAAAAAAATATCTTAGGATTCCCCAAAAGTATTGTTGGATAAACAAGTAGTAACTATCATAGGTTTTACCAAAAGTGATATTGCATAATCCTGATGTTTCATAATTTTAAATAATGGTTTCACGAGTTAGGAAATATTATGATTTATTTTAATTATCAAATAACATAATTGTTTTATATTCATGCTAACCATTTTAATTTTTTAAAATGATTATAACTAGGATCAAATAGATACAGGTCTTCCTACTATCAGTTCATCAACCAACAAATTTATGTTCTATTACTCCGATAATAAATTATTCATGTCAATATTTTTTTTTGAAACAAGCGGAGACATGAATTGGTCAACCAATTCATTCCCCAAAGAAATTTATTAAATAAAAAGAGTTTCAATGCATGTATGAGGAGCAATGAGTTTACACATGATCAAAATTGAAAAGGTACATAATGGTGTATCAATAAAGCTCGATCAATAGATCACAAAGAAGAAAACAGGTACAAACCATGCCTTCAAGAAAAAGATCAGCTCCTCTAAGAGGAATATCAATTTATAAAGGGCTCCATCCAAGTTGTCTTGTTCAATTCACTCCAGCACCTTCAAGAAAAGAAGCATTCCATGGAGAGTCTATGCAATGAACCTCCATGAAAGAAATGCATCCAGAAAAATTGCATCAACTTATAGAAATCTCCTGTACCTAAATATATGAAGCAACAAAATCCATGAATGGAGACATGCATGAATGAACATGACATAAAAGCGTAAGGCATCCAAAAAACACAGCTGCACTGATAACAAATTAGAGATTTTGTTGGGACCCTTTTATAAATTTCTTGTTAAACACTCAATGCTTTATGTCGAGATAAGAATCCATAGAGATTGCACCATTTTTGAGCCTTTGATATGATATTTCAACAGTATGGTATGGGTCTTCATTTAGATTCCCCTCATGAGGTGAAATAGGAACAACCTTTAGGTGCATAGGAGAATCTAAATCAATTTCTTAGGAAGCATCAAAAGTGACAGCAGACCGATCAACCGCACTTTCTACTGTTGTAATCTCAGTGTTTTCCTTTTGGGAAGCATTGATTTCTCTTGTCACAATTTTTCGTTCAAGGTTAGAGTATTCCCTTCGTTTACTTGTTTTTTTTGGGATTGGTAGTGATGAATCCATCGGCATTCACCATTTGATTTTTTTACCATTTCTAGATATGGATTGTAAGAATTCCTCCTCAATTTGAGTAGCTTTATCATCAGCCTCCAGAAAGGGTGTGCAGGAAGGCTGCACAGGTCATGATTCTGATAATTGTTCCATCACAGGTTTAGCACTAGAGGGTTCACCCATGAGAACTGCTTCACTACTCTCAATATTAATAGTATTTACATCATGATTTGATGGACCAGGAGAAGCATTAGAAACAGCTGTGGAAATTAAAACATGGCTTCTCTCAATAGGTTTATCAGTAGTGTTCTTTGCAGTAATCTTTTCTACCAAAATTGACTTGAAGTGTGGGGGATAGAAGGAAGTATCCTTTTTAACCTCACAATATTTCATATGATGGCCAATTCTGGAACATTTTTATAGTAATCTGAAATTTGTTCAAATACAACCTTTTGAAAACACCCATTTTCACCATTTTGAAGCCAAAATGATGATTCTAATTAATGGGAGATGTCTACTTCAGTAAAAATCCTGGCAACTGACAGTCAGGATAGATTTGCAATAGCGGTGTATAACCTAATTGGGTGTCTGAATAGTTCAGAAATGGGAAATAAAGCGTTGTGTTTGAAGAGATTAAGAGGTAACCTAGGGAAACCGATCCATATAGGAACGATGGGGGGTTTGTAACCTACATCAAAATCCAGAGTCTATTTGTAGAAATTCATGAGAGATCCTCCAAAAGACCAAGAACTATGGGTCCAAAATCTATAATAGTCATTCTCTGAGGAAAAAAGAAAATAAACACGCCACGAATTCAGCAGTCCAATATGAAAATTCGTGAAGCCTATAATCTCCATGGTTTTGCGTAGAAACACCACTGAAGGTCGATGCTTGAAAAACATACCAACGAGAACAAAGAAAATATCTGAAGAGAGAATGTGTACCTCATCATTGAAGAAATAAATCGCTGATAGACCTCGATGTCTATATTTTTTTTAGATCAATTCTGTCGGAGTCCTCTGATTCAGCGTGGGTAGCACAACCCGCTACAACTTCTGTGAAGGAACTAGCATTAAGGGAACCCTTTTGATCGTAGGGATTAGGGTTTCGTTCATGATCTCCTATGGACCGCATCGCCGCTCCTCTTACCGATGGTATCATGTCAATACTGTTTTCTAATGAAATCAATAAACCACACCTATAATAATATATTAAATTAGGGATGAAAAATTCTTGTAGTTTTGTAATTTCATCCCTAGTATAAAATTTTTCATTTATGTATAATTGAGGGAATGTGGTTCTTGTAAATATTATTATTCTCCAATTAGTTTAATTTTCTGTAATATTGGGAATAGACAGGATCACTCTATATAGAGTTCATATCAATTTGTAGGAATGATTTCATAACCCAAATCAACCCAAGATCATCTATTGATACATGATTAACTAAAAACACTCTATGGAAATTAATTCTATATATGGGTCTTAATAACCAATAAGGATGAGTATTTAGATGAAATGTATAGGGATATAGTACCCCTATTGGATTATAAAATCACCAAATGAATGTGTGATTTGATGTTTCCTTTTGATAATTTTTTTTATTTTTAATTATCATAATTAATATTCCAACCTGTATAACAGGAAAATATTTATAATGATATTCATATAAATTCCATCCATGTGCACATTCAAGATTAAAATTAAAAAAATCAGTCTAGAGTATTTTTACAAGGTTTTATCCCATTTTGGGTCTATACTCCATTCAAAATTTAGGTTGAGTATGAGAAATAAATATCCAAAAATATTATCCAAGTGAATACAATAGGTTATATATTAAAATAAAAATGTAACCCCACACAATCTTATAGCATCTTGAGTCATTATTTCTTCTCACTCCCACTATTAAAAAAATGTTCTCCCAAAAAACTACTAAAAATTATCACCAATATGATTTTGGATATCACTGTATCAAATGATAAACTATTACTCCCCAATAGGAGACAATGAGTGCTATAAAATAATATTCTATAATTTCATGCACATCTTTCACATCAAATAACCATGATTACTGGCCTTATTATGATTGGGATCGTTGACTATACATAACTCAATTATTTTTGAGCCTTTGGTGATCTTCAATCACAATATCTTAATAACATCTTAGGGTATCGATAGAATTGAAAAATAATTGTATGTTTTGATCACTTTATTTCTCTAAATTATTATTTTATTTATCATATTCTTCCTCTACTATGATGTAGTGATATTTTTGGACATGTATTCTCATCGTTCTACTTATTTTTTTCTTTCTTACTTAAAGTATAGGGTTTTTTTTATCATATTTGAATTTTCTATATCTCTCTTCAATACAAAAAATATTAATATGTATTTTGTGTCAGGTTCAATCACCACATCCTCTTATCCCCCAAAAAACTTTTTAGTCTTATCATCTCTCCTGAATATTTCATTCACTTCAATTCTCTACTAATCTTAGTTATCAAATATCATTACTAAACTGATAATAAATCATTATTAGAAACAATATTTGAATCTTGACATGATATCAACAATTATAGAAAATATTTTCCCAAATAATCTATATGAACAAAATTTTAATTATTTCATAGTAAAATGCAGAATCGTAGTAATGGGATGAATCTCTCCCTTAAAACACTCTTCATCATAGATGGTAACATTAAATTATCCTCATTTGGTGACTACATGTGTACAAAAACAAATATATAGTCTCTATGTTTCAACAACATGGCCCAAAAACAC
Organism: Viscum album; assembly: GCA_963277665.1. Taxonomy (NCBI): domain Eukaryota; kingdom Viridiplantae; phylum Streptophyta; class Magnoliopsida; order Santalales; family Viscaceae; genus Viscum; species Viscum album. Next base: position 166,139,567 of record OY728167.1, read on the forward strand.
CCATAGAGGGTGGATTTATCTCCCTCAGATTGTATTACATATTTCTCTTTTAATAAATTTAATTTAATTGATATATTTATTTACATAAAAAACCGAGTTTCAATGTATTTATTTTTGAATTACTATTATTTAATTTCGTAGTTATAATTTAATTTTTGGAATGGTGGGTATGAATATGACTAAATAAATTATTAAAAAATTATTCTTTACATATTAAAAAAAGAAATCATTTGCTTTCAACTGGATTGAAATTTAAATAAAAGCATTCAAAGGTGAAAAGATATGTTTTTCTAAAAAATTCAGTTCATGCATACCATATATTGTTATATTAATAAATAAAGGGAATATAAATTTAATAATTATATGACATAAATTTTTATATAATCAATCCATCAAAATATTTTTACATTAAGTTAATTGTTTTATATTTTAATGAATGAAGGAAACCCCAGTTTTATGATTTAAAATTCATTTATCTAAAAACGGTTTTGTCACGTTTGGAACACTTAGTTTAACATGATTTTTGATGACCTATTCAAATTTAATAATATAAAATGGAATCCATGTTTGGTGTTAACATAGTTATTATTATGTAATAACTTTAACTTAATTTTTGGTCATTTTGAATCGTAACTGAGGTTTAAATTTATTAGTATTGTAATTGCTAAAAGGGGTTAACAATGGATTTAGCTAAAGATATACAAGTTAAAATTGCCAAAAAATGTATAAATATAATTTTATGAATATATTTCAATTATAAATAACCTTATATTTGATATTAGAATAATTTACTGCCACTTTCACAATATAGTGACTTTATTAATTTTTTAATATTCTTAATAATAACAAATGTACCACTCCCATCACTTATAAAATGGAATCCCCTATCCTCCCTTATCTACAAAAAATGATCATCATATATCAAACAAACCCATACTTTCTATCTCATCAATTTCTTCATCCACATCCTATAGGCACTCCTCCACTTAATATATCTTCCTAAGGGTCCTTCAGAAGATATTCAAAGGAGTTTTGTCAAAGAAGAGGCATATGTTCTTATAGATATTCTTCATGTTTCATTCCCTATCTACTAACTAAAATTATATTATATCCACCATAAAATCACTAGTCCAGTATGTAAAATATACTGAGATGTTACTGTAATTATTGTATGACAATTTTCCTCATACTTTATGTCAAATGAAAAAATGAAACTATCACACATGCATAAATGTGGACTACCACCTCCAGGTAGTGATAAGATTCAATTTTCATCACTTCCATTAATGGATGGTTATTATGATGGATTTAATGTTTAAATACTATATTTTTCTAGGAAAATATTATGTCATTTCACTTTTATATCTACCTTCTAATCTTCACATCTTTTGGAAAATGATAATGTCACTTGTGCGTATGTGTGTACTACCACCTCCATTAAACATTGTGTTTTTTTCATTTACACTATAAATGGATGGTAATATACAGTTATTATATTAATATATATTATATTTACCAAAAAATGATAAATTTTTTTAATTTTGAATTAAAATTTACCTTTTTTTAACTTTCAAAAAATGAAGGCATCACATGTGCATATATACAGACCAATATCTCCACAAATTGATGTAATTAATATTTCATCACCACTTTATATGAATAGTTATAAAAGTGTATATAATTAATAAATATCATAATTATATAATAATTAAAATTATATATATGATTAAAACAATACAAACATGTAAAATCCATAAGAAATGAATTAAAGCATACATGGAAAATGAACTCGTTTAAACCTGAGTGTTCTTTTTAAAGAAAACATTATAAACAAAAGTATACCTGGAAATTATAAAAGATTTATAAATAGTAAGTTTTTTTATAATATTGTTTTTGAATATATCTATAATAAATTAATAATTATTATATATAAGTTTTGAAGTCATATGGAACTGAACAAGACATGAGTTAAGGGATATATATTCAAATCTCCTTCTTTTTGGGATTGTTTATGTAAAATAGATATTTATTGAAATAATATCATAATTTTACATTAACTAAAATATATTTTATTACAATTTGGTTATTACTATGATTTTGAAGTAAAAATACTATTTTCATCAAGTTGTACATAAAATGATAGAGATTTTTTAAAAAAAATCTGAATGTTTTCCAAAATTAGTTGATAAATATTTTCTTCCATGTCCATATTTTTTAAAAAGTTTATCATTAATGTTTTTAATATTCCACAATAATTTATTTAAGTCATTTTAACCAAATATTTTGTTTAATAAAATATTTAAACAGAATATTCTTCGTATTTTTTGAAAAAGATATTTTTTTACCAAAGGTGTTAACAAGATCCTTATTTTAATATATATAACATGAATGACTCTTCTAATCATTATGTATAGTCTTTACCTTTAACAAATCATTAAAATTTTCTAAATTTACTTTATAATATTTTTTTTCTTAATATTCTGGATTTTTTTAGATTTTAAATTATAGATTTTAAAATGAAAAGTGTATTTAACTCAAGAAACGTTATTAGTGTCTTTTAAAGGAAAATTATTCTATGAAAACATCCATTGGTGTTAAATATAATTAACTATGGATAATATACAATTATACCAACATTATTCATTATTTATATTGTATATGATTGTAACAACCCGGCCCAGAATCCACTAAACTGGTGCTCTGAGCGAGTTCTCCATAAGGCCTCAAGCGCGCCTCCCCGTACGGCAAAGGCTGTCAAATTGTAGCGAGGGACTAAGGTGTGATAGTGGGGAGACTATGACCTCACTACTAGTTGGCAGCCTCTGGCATGTGGTGAGGTGCCCTTGAGGCCTTGTGGCGAACAGACTCGGATCACTGGTTTAGTGGCTTCCGGTACGGGTCATTACAAAAGTGGTATCTTAGGAGTTTTAATTCCTAGTATTTACTATTTTGGATATGGTAAACCGTAGTATTAGGAATGTGTCAGAACCTAGGATGGATATCGGGTTGGGGTAGTGAGAACACTTGTTCCGATAAGAGGTCTTGGTTACCAGGGTTTTGGATTGCTGTTCTGATTTTGTGATGTTACAGTTGTATATTTTTTCGCCTTGAGCGACGCACATGTTGTGTGGTGTTTTGATTTACTATGGATATCTGTCTCTTAGAAATTGGAAAGATTCCAGAGATGTATTTTGACTTTTGGTCAGAAAATACAAGAGGCATCTCATGCATCATACTAGGCACGTAGGATTCACAACATATAGGCATGCTAGTGTGTGTTTTTACTGACGACTAAGTCCTTTGGGTATTCTTACACATACTTTTTACTCTGAAGATAGGTTATGTGGATCAATGATGAGGCGTTGGTGTGAGGATGATGACTTAGTCCTCATGCACAGGTGGTGTAGTGACCCTAGTTGGTCGATGTGGCATGTGATTATTTTCATTTTAACCCTTAATGGGTGTTGTTTCTTATGTCTATGGTTATCTAGTCAAATCAATGAGTATGATGCTGATAGATACCAAGGATTTTCTGGTGAACTAGATCTCCTTATTGTGTTGTCGTATATGGATACCCGATGAGTGTCATTTTAGTTTCTCTTCTTCTTGGGTTGTGAACTCCAGGGAGTAGTTCCTTCTAAGGATTCTCGGAGAGGATTAGCGCCCTTGTAGGTTGTGTTTTGGTTTTGACTTTTTTTGGTCATTGTGATCTTTAGTGTCTTCTGAGAGGTTGTGGATCTATTGGGCTAGGTGGTTAGACCTTGTGACCCTGTTGTGTGGCTATTGCTATAGGGCTCGGTGGAAGACCTAGAGACCCTTGGTGTTGAGTCAAACCTTTATAGGTCGATGTCTGTTATGTTCTATGGAAACCTGTGTGATGATGGTTGAACCATGCTGAATTTCTAGTCGGGTTTTGGCATGATGTTAGCATGCCTTAGGGGGAGCTGGACACGCCTTCGGTGAAATCTTTGTGTACTCTTGTAAGAGACGATCATGTGATATCATTATTCGTCATGAGTATGCTGAGAGAGATTCAACCCTACATCGAGCTCCTTTTTCATTCTTAATGTTCACCCGGGTTGGTGATGGAACCTATTTTGGTTTTTCTCACAGAGCATTTCAAGAAAATAAATATAGTGGGGAGTGAACCATTGGACTTTTGAGGGTGGTTTTCCTTGTTTACGTTAAACTATGTTGTTTTCATGTGGTCTTTTGGGCTCATAGTTTCTTTTAATTCGACGAAAGGGGTATTCCTATGGTGGGGAGTAACAGTTTGGTATTAGTTGAATATCTTCTATGTAGAAGGTGGTCGTTAAGGCTATATTGATGGTCGGTGGATGGTCCAGATATCTTGGTTGTGTAGACTCTCAGTTTGTCTGCATGGATGTTGGTTCTTTCACTAGGCTTCTTGGGGACAAGATGGTTTATGGTGGGGAGTTTGTAAGAACCCATGTTTTTACGGACTACAGTTTTGACCAGAAATTTGAATTTTTTTCTATTGGATGCTCTTGGGGGTAAAATGGTCATTTTCACATACCATCTGTTCTGGGATAATTTTTCTGACAACTCCGTTGGTCCTAGAATAGGGTGTTTACCCTAGGATAAGAGTTTGGTGGAAATCTGAGCTGTTTGAATTTTAGCAGAATATTTAATATTTAATATTATTAAATTAAATATTGAATTATTTGCATAGGTTCGTTTGGAAATAAAATTTAAACGGAATGTTAGATTGAGATTTTGTCTGCACTGTTGAGTCTAGAATGGGGAGTTTATCCTAAGTAAGGCATAAACTCATGTCGGGCGTCGGGGCCAACCTGGACCCCTTTTTCTTCCTTTTCTTTTCTTCTTTCTTTTCTTTCGTTTCTTCATTCTATTCTTTCCTCCTCCTTCTTACACATGATCCATAAGTTCTCCTACTTGTACATGTATTTTGGGGGGGTTTTATATTGACAAATAGAGATAGTTTTGAGGAAAGAGGGGCACTGATTCGACGCTCTCGACGCGTGGAGTCGGCATGCGGCAACCAGGAGCTGTGAAAAAAACCGAAGCTTCGGCGGTTTCTACCCAAAGTTATGGTCATTTATGTTTTCACCATAGATCCAATTTTCACATGTTTTTTATGTATTTAAATTTTATATATCTTGTTTGTGTCTGCTTTAGGATAGATCTATTGTTTCGGGGGAGAAAATGGGCGATCCGAGAATTTTGAGGGATTTCCCATCAAAAATCCCAAAACACACGACATGTCTTCTAGGGGTACACACCATGTTTTCATTCCATTTGGGTAAGATGAAATTTTCTAAAGTACACACGGTGTACTTTGAGTACACGGTGTTTAGTGGGTGGCTGTGTGGCTGGCTGTGTGGAATAGAACACGGAAAAGTGGTTTTTTGGAGTACACGTCATGTAGTGGTACATGGGCATGAGTTCAGGTGAAAATGAACATGGTGTTATTTTTTTTGAATAGTACACACCGTGTACCGTAATTTACACACTGTGTACTATTACACAGGTAGACCCCATGGGCCTGGCCATGTGTTCTATCCATGTACTACTTCAACTTATTAATTTGGGGATATCTTGGGCCCTTGATGTCAGAATTGGGTGTGTGAGTTGTGTATTATGAACATTTTTTCACGTAAATCATGATGGTGGAATCCTTTTGACATTAAAGGTCATATAAATGGGGGGTTTTTTGGGTCTCTATCCAATTTTATGGGTTCTTCCTCTAGTTAACATTTTCAGTTGACACCAAAGAGTTAGACTTGGTGTGGATGTTAGGTTGGGTGTTTGGACCAACTTAGTTCAGACCTTTAATAAGATATGATCTGTTAGCTATCTCCCATAACCTATTATTTATAGGATTTTACCCTTTTGAGATATTAAATTCTGGCCTATGAGGCCTTGAGACCAGGTACTTCCAAGGATCCCATGAGGGATGCCTTTACTTTTTTGCTTACATAGGGAGCCCCTTGTAGGATCTCTATACTATTTTCCATTGAGAGGACCCATGTTATGTAATGACTATTGAACTTTATTTGAGTATCCAGTCTAGGATCCCACCCATACTCTTCACTAATGATCCCGCATAGGATGCATATGCTCGGGTTTACCTGGAGAATCCCGAGTATGATTCCTCCTTAGTGTTTCACTTGAGGGACCCAGTGGGTGCTTGTTGTTTGACTGACCCTGAGTTGTTATGTTGGGTTTGCGTAGAGATGGTGATCATGTGTCACCTAGAACCCATGCCAAACTAGAAATTCCATGGGGAAATGGATGTGTTTTTGGGTTGGGAGTTCGGTCCACTTGCACTCGTTTGTTTATATCTGACTTGGTTTGCATATGTTGTAGTGGTTACCAGAGTTTCTTTCTTGTCGGTGGCTGCTGACCTTGATGCGAGACCTCTTTCTTATTTTTTTGTATGCCTACTATCTTTTTGTGCCTGAGTAGAGGTGGTTTGATTGTAGATAATGTATTTTACCTTGATTTGGATGTGTTTGCCCATGTTTCTTGATTTTGGCCATTTTGTCTAGCTTTTCCTTTTATGCTTCCTTGTTTCCATGCCTAGTATTGTAAGGATGGAGTGGTAGTATTTATGACATGTTGTTATGATGTAGACTCCTAGCCAAGTAGTTCTTGAGGTTTACTTAGGCCGATTCACTTTTTTGTGCTTGTTGACTTACACAGGGTTGTGAGAACCTGGTGTAGTAGACCATTGTGAGAATGGACATAAGGGATTCTCTATAGTGTCTTTTATAATACTATGACGAGAGACCACAAGGAGAATTGATGTTGAGTTCTTCCTCATAGTGTCTGTTGTTCCTCGACGTGGGCCATAGGGGGAATGAGACGTTGAGTGCTTCCCTAGATTGCATTTAATACCTATACGAGACTATAGGGGGAATTGACCGTTAGTGCTTCCCCAGAGAGTCTATGATTATGCTGGACCAGAGGGGTTAGACCAAGTTTACTATCCATAGAGTTACTTGTGTTTCTAGGTAGGACCAGAGGGGATAGGCTGTGAGTACTTCCCAGAGGGTTACCTGTAGTGTTATCTACTTTATTGTGTTTGATTGGTTGAACCAGAGGGGACAGGCTGTGAGTACATCCTAGAGGGTTACTTGTTTTTATTCTTGTTGTTCAAAGACATATTTCTGGTGTGGGATCATGTAGGTACATGTTTATGGGATTACAGACCTATAGATCGACTTAATGATTCACATCTTGAGTGGCACGACGTCCAGCTCAATGCCCTTGCACAGGATGTCCAGAAGATCGGGCTTATGGTCCCACGGATCAACTATTGATGTAGTTTATTATAATTTAATTCACCTTATAATGAATATTCATATTTATGTACATGTATATAGGTATGGGACTATACATGTGTACGTATATAGATATGGAAATCCATGGTGGCACTTTCCCAGTTGATAGGGTTTACATACCCTAGGTTCGACTATGGTTGCACATTTGGTTTACTTCCTTTATTGTGTTCCAACTAGGCTGAGCACGTTGTTGTTTCATACACATAACAACATAGTTATAGGTTGCATTTCGTGGTGCCCTACTGAAATTATTTCTCATCCCTTCCTGTGCATATCAGTATATGTGTAGACCTTATGTCTTTTTTTCAGGTTGAGAATGAGTTTCACGGTGGATAGGGCCGAGGCCCGGTGTTGCATGGTCGAGCGGATATGCTCGAGTGGTTCTACTGATCAGGCTGATGCAGTTCGACAGTGTCTAGAGATCAGGTACGTGGATTGGCTTGGAGTTAATAGCAGAGGCCTATACTTTTACTTTTAATTTCTCTTGTACATGTATCCGAATGGTTGGACCAGTGGGTGACTAGTGTTGTATTTTATTGCATAGCTGTTTGCGAATTTACCACATTTTACTATTATAGCATGTTCTATTTCAATTCTGTATTGCTTCCACACTCTGTTTACTTTCCACTGTTTTTGATACTTAGTTATTTCCGATGTTTTTTTACTCTAGTATGAGAGAATATTCTCAACACTATCACACCCTAGGCCCTCGCTACTAGTCAGCAGCCTCTAGAGCATGGGGAGGCGCTCTTGAGGCCTTATGGAGAACCAGCATGGATCACCGGTTTAGTGTCTTACAGGTCGGGTTGTTACAATGATTATGATGATTAAATATTTTTGAAACACTTTTTATTATATATGGTTTATGCTCGGACAAAATGATAAATTCTTTCATGATCTTGCAGCAGACATATGAAGTGATTATGTGATGGTTGGGTCCATTATAGCCCAAAATATCATTGGTTAAATTAGAAAACGTCATGAGATACATATGTTTTTTGTGCACCTGATTTCATTACCACATGATTATGTTTGTTAATGTTTTCATGTCAATATGTTTATGTGTAGACCTGGTTCCATTTTTTTAAGATTATATGTTGATCTAACTTCATTTCATAACATAATAAGTGAACATGTTACATTTTATATATGTTAGAAATGTTATAATATTATTCATGGTCCATATTCATATGGTTAATATATCCTCTCTTGGATTATGATTTAATAATGATGATTCCACACTCTTATGATTTTTTAATGATAAATCCTTAATTCAGAATCATGATTAAATTTATTTAATTGATTGGGAAGAAAATTAATATTTTATGATCTTATTCTCATAACCTTATGATCTTGTATGATCATGGATTGATATATCCTACTTTTACCATTACAGAACATCTTATGTCACATTTTCTTATGTTTTTCATACCCAGTTTTTGATGGATGATTCTAATTAGAATATTTCTAGAAGGGAACTGAAATATAGAAAATTTTGCAATGGGCTAAGGTTACTTTATGAAATATAATTATTACGAATCTAGTATACAAAACACTATACCTTTATCGAATTAGGGAATTTATAATTTTTTTATTTAATTAATACAAGTCTAAAATGATATAACATTTATATATTTCATGATTTGGTCTCCCTAGATGGTATCATAGATATGTTTTGTAAATTTTATCGATTATGATTAAATATATTGGTCAAAACCGTAGATATAAGTCTATGTATAGGATAACATCCTTCTGATTTGGTAAATTGGATATTTTTTTCTTTCTAAGGAAATATATCTCCTCATGGGTACTTAATGGTTTATCCATCTATGAAATAGATACACCATTTTTTAACAACTATAAAAGTTGGATATTGGGTATAAACTTCATCATCACTGGTGCATGATGAGTGGGACTAAGACTACACACATAAATAGACACTACAAGGGTATATATGATTTCATTAATTAACATTGCCATTATGTACTCTTTAGAAGGACTTTAATATATGATAACTATGTATAAAATAGGTTAAACCTATAGTTTTATTAGTTGTATAGAATGTGTCAGAATTTTATACTTTTCAAGATTGACCTTTTGCATATATGATTTTATCACTTTAAGTATTGTTTCTTTATACTTACACTATTTTTTTAGTTTTATTCTATGGATGGAACTGTCTTTAATTAGGTTAATAATTAATGTTATTAATAATTAAACAAATATCCTCATGAGAAAATTGATGGATTGGGTGTTTGGATGTAATATCTAATGAAAATTATCACTTGACTCTCAAATGATATGATTAGTAACATATACCATGTTGAGATTTTGAATTCACCATGGAGGGAGAATCATGCCATTGATTCTCTTATGTGACAATTCCCACCCACCTTTTGTGGGTTTTCTGATATACTAGTTATTAATAATTGGATCAGTGAGATGAGAAATAAATTTTCAATTATTCAGTGATTAGACTATAAGAATGATATATTGGTAGTCTATCACATGGAAGGAGAATATGATCAATGGTGGATGATATCAAGAATATTATTGAAGAATAAGAAATAATAACTATGGGATGGTATGAGTTTAAGAGGTTATTTCTCAAAAAGTTCACGCCATGAACACTTCATACTAAAATGGAGAGGGTCTTTCTAGAGTTTAGTAGGAAGGATAATGAATTCTCCTATACTTATAAAGAAGTATTTACAATACATGTGAGGTAGTATTATGATTTTACCATCAAACTAGAAATAAATATTGATCAATTCATTAGTATTTTTAATCGAAGATAATAAATTAAATTATCCTTAAGGACACTAAATGTTATGAAGAGATTTCTCAATGTGCACTAAATTTGAAAATTAAAGATATACATCCTTAATTTAATAGTTCTAGTGATATGAAAAGGATGATGGAGTTTTTTTATGACTCAATAGTATAAAAAATGGTAAGAATATATTTAAAACATATACATGAAAAAAAATTGAGAAGAATCACTTAGGAAACTTCCAGAATATAATGAGAAAATTTTTCAATTGTGGGAGGCATATCACCAAAAAAAGAATGTCTAAATAAATTGAAGAGGTTGGTCGATAAAATTAAAGGAGAGAAACATTAACTAAAAACAACACCCAAACATAAATATTTTATATTCAAGGAGTTATGGAATTATGTGAATCAATTCACTGATCTAAAGGCCAGATAATACAATAAGCCCCAGTAACCACTGATTTCTAATGAAAAAAGGTAATGGTTATGAAATCACAATTGCTGATGTTGGTTAAGAAAATGACATTGTGAATGGTACACTTATTTTCACATTTTTAATTTAAAATCCTTTCTTCGATTCATGTTATACTAACAATTATATATATATTTTTTAGGTTATCACATTACAACATTAAATATTTGATGTTGATTTAGTATTGAATACTCTTAAATATATGATGAAATAATAAAAATCTACAGTTCCTCTCTAGTAGATGTTTGTAGGAATTTTATTCTGGTGGATATTATTATTCTTCATCTACTTGAATTTTATTTTATATTATTTTCATGGATTGGATCTCCTTGAATAGATCTATTTTCAGTTTTTAAATAATTGCAGATACATTCATAACTCTAAATTAACCAACTATCATCCATTGTATATGGGTTAAACCTGAACTCCCATTGGAAATTACCTCCATTATATCAATTTTAGAACCTATGTCATGGGTATATTTTTTTCAAATGGTAGGGGAGAAATTCTATAATTAATGCTTTCTTATTTTTTAGGAATATTTTGATGTAGTTCCGGAGGACTTTCCTAGGGTTCCTCCAAATCACAATGTGTATTTTTCAATAGAACGCACACCTAGTATTATTCCTATTTCCAAAAAACTATATAACATGGATATGATGTATTTAAATAAATTAAAGATGAATCTATAGGGGATTCTAGAAAATATATTCATTTTTCATAGGGATCACCATAGGGTGTACACATTCTATTTGTTATGAATAAAAATGGATAAATGCCTCTATGAATTGTTCATAGGGATCTTAGAAAGATCACTATTTTGAAAAAGTATCTTCTACCCAATAATGATTATATGTATGATCATTTATGAGGGCCTTAATATTTTTCCAACACTGATCATCAATTTTGGATACCATTAGCTATGGTTGGAAGATGAATAAATTCACAAGACAAAAATCCATATGAAGTGTCATCATTATTTTATAGTACTTTCATTTGGAATTACAAATTATTAAGCTATCATCATAAAATTAATGAATAGAGTCTTTATAGATTAACTTTATCGATTTTTGGTAATCTTTATAGATGATATTTTTATACATTCAATGATAAAGGAAGAGCATATAGATCATTTGAGGATTGTACTGAAGATATTTAGTATTGAAAAAATATATTTCAAATTGAACAAATTATTGTGTTATAAAGAGAAATCCTTATTCATGGGTCATTTAATCATATGTGAGGACATATTTTTGGATCGTTCCAAGAAAGAATTTTTTGACCAATGGACCAAACTCACCACTATGACTAGGATCTGTAGTTTTCTTTTGTTGTAAGGATAATATAGATGGTTTAGGTAAAATATATCACATATATTATATCCACTAAACATGTTGACAAAAAATGGATCCATGATCCTTTGTAAATATGAATGTGAGGAGAATTACAAGGAACTAAAGAGAGGATTGGTCAGTGAACCAGTACTCACAGAACTCTATTGTGGATACGTGTTTGTGATGTATAATGATACATAAAATAAGGTATTGGGATTTTTTTAGGTACAATGATATGGTAATAGAATATTCCTCTTGATTATTGAAAAGTTATTTGGAAATTTACCTAACACATAATTAGAATTTTCTAGTAATAATGTTTTCATTGAAAATATGGAAGAATTATACTTATGGTGAAATATGTGATATATATAATGATTATAAAATCATAAAAAATTTATTATCAAAGAATTATTTATAAATAAAACAAATTATATTGTTGGAGTTGATTGAAGATTATGTTTTTTCAATATATTACAACCCTAGAATGGTGAACATGGTGGCTAATTAACTATGTCAGAATGAACATACTAGTTTATCAGTGATGAGGATTTAAAGGGATCCAATACATATGGATTTTCATATCATGGATCATGTAATCATGCAAAAATGGAGATATATATTATCTTTCTCAAAAAAATGTTAAACCATCATTCCATGTAGGGATTATGAAGGTGTAGATGGAGGATTTAGAACTACATAATAAGGTGAGGAATGTTCCAACTTTCAATCATCAACAAAATGGAATGATATGGTTTAGGAAACAAGTATATATCTCCTCAATACCAGAGATGAATAATTATTTATTTTATGATGCTCATAATTCATTATTATATATTCATATTGGAATTATGAATATGTATAGATATCATAAAGTGTATTTCTAGTGGTATAAAATGAAATTGGGTATCATTGTGTATATATCTCTATGTTTGGTATGTCAGCAAGTTCAGGATGAGAGACATATGTCTAAGGGGATATCAAAACCATTACCCATACAAGAATGTAAATAGGAAAACATTAACATGGTTTTTTCATAAGACTCACCAGATTATCTAAAGGGTATAGTTCTGTTTGAGTTTTAGTTAATATCCTTAATTATTTAGACAATTTCAATACAGTAATATAATTGTTACTAGATTATTGTCTTACTAGAATATAAATTAAAAAAGGGTTAATGATTGATGGATTACCACATTTTATGGTATATAATCAGGATATAGGGTTTACCTCATTATTTTGATTAATTCGTTTTCATGCTTGAATATGATGTTTTAATTGAGAAACAGATATCAAACATAGAAAAATATTTAATCTAATAGGACCATTAAGAAACAATATTATATGTTCATATAATTTTATATTAAATTGATATTTGGTTTGAAGAAACACCTTTCTCAAGTTGAATTTTTATACAATAATAACTTCCACAGAAGCATTCAGATTGCTCCATATAAATCCGCCTATGGTAGGAAGTGATAAATTACAATGCGTTGGGATGTAGTTATATAAGAAATGAAATTAGTTTATATGTGGGATAATGAAATGGTAGATAATGTTAGATCTACTATACATCACATCAACATAGCTCAGAGTTGATTGAATTTTTTTTATGAAAATTGCCAATGAGATCTTGAGTTTGAAGTTAATGATAAGGTATTCATTTGAATATCTCTATTGAGGAATGGTTTGAAATTTATAAATAATGTTAATTTTATCCCTTTATATATTGTACCCTTGGAACTTATTAATCGTATTGGGACAATTTATCATCCTTTTATGATTCCACTAAATCTTTTTGAAGTTCACAACATGTTCAACATAACTATCTTAAAAAGTTACCTAACTATTCCTTCACATGTACTAAAATTACTAGTCAGACCACTACAGCATGATATCCCTTATTAGGAACATATAATGTACATTATGTTCAATGATAAAATAATTTTTGTAACAATAACACTCACCTAGACAATGTTCTATGGATAAACCATAAATTTTAATAAGCTATAAGGTAAATGAAGGATGTGATGATGTAGAAGTATCCTTGGTTTTTGTATTAGAGTGATAAAATTACAAGGGAAAATTATAATATGGGTGGTATAATGTTCCACTATAACATGTTCTTATGTATCTCTATTTTATTAAATTTAATTTCATTAATATATTTCTTTTCATGCAACACCGATACGTAATAATCTACGATATAATATTGAATTATTATTGTATAATATGATAGTTATTGACATTCCATTTGATTTGAAGGTATGAATAGGAATAAATAAATATAAGAAGGATATTTTTTAAAAAATTTATATAAATAATTCATTGGTTTTCAGTAGGTTATAAATTAAAAAAAAATTATGGTAGAAAATATATTTTCCTGAATTTTGTCATGTGTACAGTATGATTTTATCATAATAAAAAAAATTAATCTCTATTGATGAAATATTATAGCGAATATGGTCGCTAAATTATTAAATAATATATTTAAACATTTACATAATGGATTTAATAGGGAAAGGGATGAAGTTAAACTCAGTTTATCATTTAGAATGAATATTTCTAAAAATAGTTTTATTATACTTTGGGAACATATATTAAAATGTGTTTCTACACATATAGATATTGAATTCTTAAAAATTAATTTAATATTTATAATAACAATAAATAATATTATTTAAGAATTTCAACTTAATTTTTGATCATTATAAATAGTTATTGAGAAAAGACTAAAATATTTTGCTTATGGTTAAAAGGGGTTAATGATATGTTAAAATAAAGACATAAGGATCAAAATTACATAAAAACTTATTAAAATCATATTTCCTAAACATATTTAAATTTAAAATGTATTATATAAAATTCTTATCCAATATTGATTCACTTTCCCCTTAACGTGACATTATTAAATTTTAATATTCATAAAATTACAACTGTGTTACACCCGTCACTTATTAAAAGGAAACCCGATTTTTCTCTTATCTACACAAAAATTTCAACTTATAACAGCTAAGCACAACCCAAATATCCTATGAACATCGCTATCAACTTCTAATTGGTGGTTATCCTCTTAAAAACCAACCTAATGGCTTTTATGAATAGATTCGAATGAGTTTTCTCGAAGAAGAGATATATGTTCTTACTGATCTTTTTTAGGTTTTATTATTATTATATAATATGTAAATTAATTATATATTTTCCAAAATAATTTATATTTTATTATTAATCTTATTTATATTTAGTATGATTATGGTGCATCCATTTTCCCCCACCTTTCAATTAAATGTAAAATGAAAAATATGCCCATGAATATGTTTGGACGACATCCTCCACATATCTATATGATTAATTTTTAATCACTAATTTTCATGTTGGGTTATTATTATGGATTTAACGTTTATATTTATATTTGTGAAAAAATTATTCTTCTGGAATTCTAATATTTTATTTACCATATTACCTTTTCATCGATTAAATACTGATAACGTCATTCATGTAAATATGTGGACTACCACCTCCACCAAGTGATAAGATTTATTTATCATTTACTCCCTACATGGATTATAATAATAACATTTTTGATCAATATATATGATATTTATGATATAATAATATTTAAAAAAATGTGAATTATTATTTACCTTTATTTTTTCCATCAATCTAAAATTGAAAACATGACATTTGTGTATGTATATACTACTATCTCCACAGTGTGATGGAATTTATTTTCCATCACCTGAATATATGAATAGTTAAAAAGTGTATATAATGTATAAATATTGTGCTTATTTCATTTTTAATAATTTTTTACGGCCATTGAACTGAAACTAACATGTAAAAAAGACTGGTTTTCACATGAATGTTATTTTTAAGGAACAAATTTTTTATAAAATGATAATTGGAAATGATAATTGGATGATACATAGTAAATTATGTATTAATATGGTTATTAAATAGTTTAATATTAATTATTTATTTGTTGTACAATATTTTTAAGGTATACAAACAAGAACAAGACATTATGTAACTGATTTATCTTATAATATCATTTCCTTTCAGGATTTAATATTTTAATTTTCAACTAATACTCTTTATAAAATCATTATCCTTTAAAAAAATTAATATTTTTCTCTCCTCTAGATATTCTTGATATTTTCATGTAATATTACAATTTTACACCCTTTTTTACCCAAAATGACTGTGAAATATTTTTATAAATAACTAATCATATTTCATATTTTCTTGATTAACTTTGATTATGTCCTTATTTTGTTTAAAATATTTTCAATAATTCTTTTACCCCTATCCAATAACTTATGGATTTTAATTTTCACCCGTATTTCAATTTCTAAAAGTAGTTTAAAAATAATTTCCTTCCATTTTCCAAATGAGGTACCTTTTTTAAAATGTGTGAATAGAATCATGGTTTTAACATATTCTTCTGAAAGTATTTTCATGTCATCATAAATACTCTTATCCATGATGATTCCATTACAATTTTTCATGGTTCTTTTTTGATAAAATTGTTTTAATAATATATATTTTAATTTCTTATTTTAAATATGTTTCTTAAAAAATGAAATGGGAATTTTATAAAGAAATTCTATTTTTCTATATTAAGGTATTTTCATCTATGATAACATCAATCAATGTAATATATGATTCAATGGGGAAAATATCCAATGATACCATATTTATTTTTCTTATAAATGAATTATTATTATAGTGATGAGATATTAATGAAACATGTTCTCTTTTCAATGGGTTAAGCTATAATGAAGTGATATATTTTTTCATGATCTTATGACACACATTTTAATGGATTATAAAATGATAGGTTTCATTATAGACCTCCAAAAAATTGGTTTAATATGGATAACTCATGAGATATTTATTTTATGTATGATACAAATCCCATTTTCAAAACATTTTGATTGGAAATGGTTTCATTTCTATATGTTCCTAGGTGGATGTGGTTTCATGTCCATAATATTATTAATGGACCCAATTTTATATCCATAACATAATGAGTGAGCATGTAACTATTTATACATGTTAACAATGCTATAATATTATGATTATGTAGTATTTATTAATTCAAAACAATTTCTCGTAAATCATGATTGATTATTTATTATTACACTCTTATGAATTTATTCTTTTGTTAAGAAAAATGCGTATATGATGAATCATGATAAAATATATTTAAATAGTTGGGTATTAATTTTTTCTTATATTATAATGTTCTCATACCCCTATTTTCACATATCATCATTTATTGATTTCTCTTATATTTACCCTTTCTGAGTGTCTAAGCTAACTATTTCTTATTATTCCATCCACATGTTTTGATGGATGGTTCTATGTAAGATATGTTTGAAAGGGTACAAATACAATGAAATTTGTGTGTGATATTTAATATTATTTAATAAATTAGATTATTTTGTTTCTATTCAATGAAGAAACTTAACATTTACGATTCATACATATGTATAATTATGTAATGAAGTTAATATTCATCTAAAATGATGTAATATTTAAATATGTTTTTATTTGGTCTCCTCATACATGAATTACATTGTGAATATTTTCTCATGTCCCATTGGATGTTTCTCCCATATTGGTTTGACCTTTTTAAACCTTTCAAATCCAGTTTCACATCAACCGTAATGACAAATACAGAAATTAAAACAAGAATTTTTTTTTTGAACAATACTATGGTCTACACCCATAGAGCACACACCCAGAAGGTGTCAATGTTCCAAAATACACTAATATACACCATTTTTTGTGAGATATGTTTTTTCATGTTCCTTATATTGTAGGATATAATTATTTTTGATTTCATTACTAAAGTCTTCATTATGTATATGTTTACTGTGATTCCCTCTTTCATGTATTTCCTTTGTGTTGTCATCTTCATTCCAAAAATGATTATTCCCACCTCAAACAATTATTATTTCTAATAATAATAATAATTATAAAATTATTTGACTTCTAGATTTGTTGTTATTTATTTTAATGATTCTAATAATTACATATGACTCATTCTTTCTAGGACTAGTTTTTCAAAAGACAAATAAGCCAATTATTTCCCTCTCTTACTCTTCTAATTCCTTTTTCAAGCATAATGTGGTAATGTGCATCTTATTTATTTGTAAGGGGAACCATTAAATTTTTTTCATCATATTACCTTTTTTACCATATCATAAAACCTCAGTTTCATATATATTCATTGTGGTATCCAAAATGAAGATTCCATTTATAATTTCTGTAATGCTCCCTCTGTTTTTAGACACATGATGATGAATTTACAGAAATATTTTCCTACATTTTTTCATTTTATAATATTTTTAGTGTATAAATATTTTTTTACATAGTATAAAATCATCCTTAAATGGTCTAGGAGAATAACCTCCTCTATTTCTTAAAAAAAATCCTTAAATAAAATATTTCCAATAAATTATTTTACAAACAAAATGTTACATACTTCTTTTATGAACATATTTTGGTTTATTCCCATTGTGAAAATTTATCTATTATTTTATAGATTTATTTAAACATAAAATTAAAATCTGAACACTATTTAAACATCACCCATTTAATTTAAATCAAAATTACATGAATATTATAGTGTTATGGAAGACATTCCACTTCACTCTTGATCTGAGCATATGATTCAAACTGTACTTATCATTTTCCATAAATAAGAATACCTCATAAATATGGTTCCTTTTGTGAACCATCAATATGTAAAATCAGAATAATTTTATAAAAATGAAATTTAAACAAAAATATAATTGAAAACAAATAAATACATGCACTATATTTTAATCATAAATGTACATTTACCCTCTATATTTCATCATTTTCCCATGTATGGACTGGATTTTTTTAACCTTTAGTATAGGTAACATTGGTTAAAAAATTGTCCCCCATAAATATATTGTTAATAAAATGTAAAATTCATTCCTAGAAACACCCTTTATTACTTTCACATATCTAAAAACTAAATCACCCATCACTATATATTTATGTGAGTAATTATCATTACAGAAAACAAGTGTTTAAGTGGGAATTATTTGCATCGTGAAAAACCTAATTACAAAACTCCTACAATTTTGATTGTTATAAAAGTTTCATTCAATATTTATTATATCTCCTTGTAACTCCCATAACATATTCTTTATTGTATTGAAAAAATTCAGCACTAAATATACTTGTTATGAAATACCAGAATTGTCTCTCGCATTATCACTGAATATCAACACTGGTATTTGTTTCAATGAAATTTACCTATGTAATGGTCATTTTCACCCCAATGATAATAGACATAAATGGAAATAACCTTACAAACTATGAAACACATGTTAAATCAATACATTCAAATACGGGCAGTGGAAAACATATAGCTCTGAAATTGGTGGGATCAGGTTGAACACAAAGGTTTAACCGATGTATCTCAAATGTTAGAGTACCAAATCTCTTAGAAATGATGCCTACTAATTAATAATTACTTCTAAAATTATATATTCTTATCACCACTTGGTCTAATTTACCTTTGATTAATTGATAACTGATCTCAATATATTTGATAAAGGATTTCAATAGTGAAATTTTCAAGAGGTCAATTTCATTATTATATTAAAATATGATCACCATATGTTAGATTATTAGAAATATCCTATGATTATTGATTCATACATGAAATATGAGTGAATTTATTATATATGAAGATATATATTGATTCTAAAATGTGAAGAGATGTGCTCTCCAGTTTCTTAATTTGGAATCTTTCACATTTAATTTAGATGGACACACCCGAAATTTTTTATTTGCAGTCCACCGTATGTTTTCACAAAAATAATCCAAAAAATACGATAATTCTTGATCACATAGTACATCAAATAACAATACAAATTTATAAATCCTCGGATATACCTTATGGGTTTTTTTCACTTCAATGATATTCTTATCCATCTGATTACATTATAAATTGGCTCCTAAATAGATTTCAAGAAAAATATTCAACGTATTTCTATAAAATATAATAACATCTACTTATTCATCTATACAAGGTTGAATACCCATATTTCCCATAAGTTTGCCTTCAATGATATGTTCCAACATGAATATAAGTTGAAACTTATATGGAATCATGGACATAAAATTTATTCAATAGATATCAGGCATACATAGGTTCAGAGATAATAGTATATTTCATTTTATAAATCAAGTGTTTCCCCAAAAATCATATGAGTTAACCAATCATATACATTACAAATTTTAACAACATAAGTTTATAAAACTCATCTAAAAATCTATGTCTCTTTTCACAAAATATGATATTGTATTCCTAAACAGGAACTATGAACTGTTATTCCTTATATGTGTTCTTATAATGATTTGGATAAACACCACCTATCATGTAATATAGTTTTTCAGATATGAATATAGATATCTAAACCATTATTTTTTTGGTTTTTATACCATATAGATATTTAATGAACTTGAACTCATAATTACCTTTTTTAATCCAAACATCTGTTCTATATAAACCTCCACATTGATTATACCATTAAATAATTCCATTTTTATGTCCATAAGAAAAATATTATTTCCTATTAGAATCTCCATATCCAAGAACATCCAAATCATCTCATGTAAAGAATTCAGTGAAAAATATCCCTCAAAGTAAACACCTTTAATTCATGCTTATCATTTACACACCATACTCACCTTATTTCAGAACAAATTACCATGATATCATATTTATTCATAAAGATCCACATTGTTACGACAACATTGTGATGTTAATAATTATCCATAGGTTTCCAATCATTATTCTTACCAATTTTAAATAATTTTATATTCATGAATCTCACCCATGATACATATTTCCCCAATTTTTCAAATAATATTGGTTCCACTATTGGAAAGAGAGATAAATTCCTTACATTCTTCATTCTACATGTTATTTTATTAAAATTTAACTAAATGTACAAAGGATGGAATGACTTAAATTCTATTGTTTAAAATGTGATTTTTGGATTAAATCTCTTATAAAATGATCATAACCTCTAATTCATTTTCTTAATCATTAACATTTGAGGAAAATATTACAACATCAGAATTTGCACTATCCTTTTCATCTTCTTCACATAATTCATTGATGATTCAACTTAATCAATTATTTGAATATTTCTCCTCAATTAACATTTTATTATTACTCACCCCAAAAGCACCTTTTTAAATGAATTTATGGAGATTTCATTATAAATTATCCTAAAAATTCCCTTTCATTTTATACATCCCAATATTTTGTATGTTTTAATTATTTATTTAAAAAATAGAATCTACTTATATTGACTCTAAAGTGTATATTTAATGGCTTATTTACTTTGCACATGTCATAGGGGGTCCTTTCCCCCTCAAGAAGAAAAAAAACATGTTTTTATTGTATAGTTCATGTTGGACAACCTATATATAATAGTGGAGAGTGACATTTCCCATAATGAGTAATATATTTTCTGTATTGTTTGAAATTTTATTATTTCATTTTAAAATGAAATTCTATTGGGGTGTTCTTAATGATGATTATTTAATTGTAATTTTATGTTTCTCAATGTAGTTATCACCCCTAATGTGTGTGTACTCTATTCTTATTTTAAATCAAAATATTTTTTGATCATTTGGTCTAATTTATCGATATTTATCGATACCTATTAGCAAAATATATAACTTATTCATTTCTCTTAATGAAAATAGTTTACAACCCTCTACTACAATCAATAAAAAAATGAATAAAATACATCTCTACAATAGTGTTTGGTTGATTTATTGGATCACAAAATTTAGTGTAGACCACATAAACTATATTAGATTCCCTTTTTTTATTTTAATTTCAATATTTTCAGATCACATTTCCTTGAGTATATTCATAATATATCTCTTCACACTCTCTATTCATATTTGGAATATCCATTATGGCATTTAGTTTGGATATGTTCTCAATGATTTTTTGGAAAAACATTTGGTGAGAATCCAGTGCTATAAGTTGGTATCCACTTATACTATACAGGTACATTTGATTTCTTTTCTATCCAATTGGTATATATTATAATTTTCCACTATACATTCATGAGATAATTACTAGACTTTATATTCATGAATAACTGCTTTTAGGTAAATGTCATATAATTTCAAGAGTCACAATGTTGACTCACACTCAATACATTGTGTCATAAACCATCCACATAAAAGCACTTCCATATTCTATATATCATCACCTAAAAATATTTCTTTCACATTTACTTCGATACTCAAAGCTCCATCACTACTAAATTGAACCATTCTATCAGCAATTCGATTCATATTTTTTGATTTATTTAATTTCCAAGTCATTTGAGAAAAACACAAAATATCACGTTTCAAATTCTCTTTATTGATTTTTTAGTTATTTGACCTCGATTATTCTTCACAGTAATTTTTCCATTCTATGTGTTGCATAATAATGTAGAGGTATAAGATGAATCTCCCTTTTAACAAAAGCATTGACAGTGAAATCAAACCCTTATTCTTCTTCCAGTATGGATTCTCTATTTTTCAATCTCATATAGTCTCGTTTGTTTACATTAATCCAACATTCACTTACATTAAACTTATTTACAATTTCCATATCTATAATCAAAAACATTATTGCAAAATAATATTGAAATGAAATAAATATTTAAATAAGGAATGTATTATATTAAATTAAGGAAATAAAATCATTTTTATTTGAAAACACTCTTGTGTTTCCCCCCACAAATAACTCTCTTCCACCTCAAAATAGGATGTGGTGTGGATAATATATCCATAAAATTTTCACTTTAATATAGGAAATATCTTCTCACCTTCATCCCTCTCCATTATGTCTTCTAAAATATTTCTCATATTTTACTATTTAACACTTGATGATTGGGTAAAATCTCCATCCCTTAAATTATCATTGGTTATAGTTATCATTTATCATGGTTTTGAAGTCTCAATACTGAATGAAATATATCCAATGTTTTATTTCCATTTATTTTGATCTATAATTGAACCTACTTTTGATGTCTCATCATCGAGGCCAAACAAATATTCCCCATGTATCAATGTCATTATTTAATAATTAATTTCTCAGTTCTAATTAAAACACATACATACTTATTTATTAATTCATCATTTGAGAAATATTTAATTAGAAACTTCTTCTGTTGGTAAATTAATTTATTTTATGTTTTATAATCATTTATGAATGTAAACATAGACTACATAAGAAATTCGACCATATTTTTTCAATCTTTTAAACATTAATTATTTTCATTGATCAAATTTGTTTTATCTTCGTTAATCATCTTTAAATATAATAATTATATATATTTTAATTCATATAATGATTCATTTTAAAATTCAATTTATTTTTTCAATATTTTCATTGAGAAAATAAAATTACATTTAAAATTATTTAAAAAATCCAATAATAATTTTAATTTTGATCTATAGAGCATTGATATCTTCAAGAGCCACTACAAGCTCAACCTTCAAATCAACAACACCATATAGATTATTTTTATCCTCTTTTTATATCTATCCTTTTCATTTGTATGGATCATGTCTTCTTCTATATCTATCTTAAAAAATATTTCCACTTCCTATAAATTATCATGATTTTTATATTATAATTTTATTTCCAATTTACTCCTCTAAAAATACATTGTGGAGTATGTTCTTGATTTTAGGAATCTTTTTGGAGAAAATATTTTTACTATATGATATTTAGTAAATAAAATTCCCCTTGTGATTTTATCAAATGCCTAATTGTGTATTATGGTAATAGAAAACACATTCACTTAATTAGTTTTATTATATCCTATAACATATAAAAGACTATTCAGAATCAAAACTGATGATTATATATTTATTGAACAATGATCATATGATTAGTATAAATGCAATGTTTTAACAAAACAAATTAACAATGAAAAAAGAATTGATGAACTAAACCAAAGGGATCGTACCCTATGAAGCCCATTTACTAGGGATTTTGAGGGATATATCATCAATGGTATTTATCCTTGATGTAGCCCAATATGTGATCCAATAACTAAAGAACATGATAAACTATTTATGTGATATGTTCAAGCTTATCGAGATAACAGCCCAAACCCTGTATATTGAACCACCCCATTCAAATCACAACTTTATGAACCTTACCATTAAATAAAATTCATATATAATAAATGGATATGTATAAAGACCATAATTATATGAATATTTATATTTTACATTCAATATAAAATATTTATATTTATTTATTATTGTAAAATTATTAATTATTTTTATATTGATATAGTAAAAAATGTATTTTAGGGTAATATTCAATTATGAATTTTATTTTGACGATTAAATATATTTATGAAAGAAATACTGATTTAATAAAATAATATTATAATATAAAATTTATAAAATTTAATTTATCATATAATTATAATGATGTTATCTTTAATTTTTACAAGGGTTAGAAAACTGTCATTACCCAAAAACACAGCATATCTCAATTAATGTTGAACATTATTTTAACATTGAAAATTGAAATATTTCAAAAAATATTAACATATATTAAATATTATTTTTGTAATCATATTATCAAAATTATATAACAGTGAATTTTTTATAATTTTATGAGGTAGTAAATTTTTTTGCTAAAAATTAAATATGGTATAGATATACAGTGTTTGTTATGACATCATAATGACACAAAAATTATTTAATAAAAACTATAAATAGTATATAAGACCAAATATATTTTTTACATTTAAAATAATTTAATTTTAAGGTTAATTAATAAAATATTTAATGACTTTAGGAATCCTCCCAATCAATTATTTTATTTTATGGTTTTAAAATCATTTTTTGAGGTCATGATTCACATCCACATAAAAAATTGATATTTTAAAAATTTAATACCTTTTACTTATAAAATAATTAATACTGCTCTACTTTTTTAGAAACCATTGAAAAATATCATGGGAAGGTTTCTGATTATTTTACTTCATTATATATTCCAAAAAACAATGTCTGTGAAAAAATAAAAAACAACCCACTCTTTTCTAGTGTAAACCTACCCAAGATCCCATTATTCTATAATAAAAATCATCGAATCAAACCCTTAATCTTCCTTCCCATATATGGATTCTTCCAAACGTACCCATAAGATCTCAATAATATTCTCCCCATATTTTTGAATCACACTCTCAAGGTAAGGTATCATCTCCTTCTCCCCATTATTCATGAATATTCATTATATTGTGCCTTATATACACATTTAATGAAATCTTTTTATGTTATCCCATATCTACATACATACCCTATGATTTATATATGATTATATACCCTAATAACTATCATTATTCCTGCCATGAACATTTGTACACCCCGTTATGCTTCTGAATTTACCTCGAGATTTTCACAATTTAAAAAACTGTGTATTGAATACCCACACCCATTTCCTGTCAAGGGTGTTCAACTTTATGCAATTATTATTATATAATTTATGACTTCCATGTATTTATTCAAGAATCCATGATTATTTAATATCATATTATAAAAAAATATCAATGTTGTTTGATCTGTGTGGCACATTAATGCATGTGGATGAAATGAAAGTGACATGTTCGCTCAAAATTATTTAGTGCTCCAATGCCTTGGTTAATATTTTAGTCTCATGATATTAAATGAAATGGATTATTTAGGGAAAAAAATCCATCATTTAACTTTTTCTAAAATGATTTTTGGGTAGTTATCCTTGATCAAGGTTTATGATTCCATGTTTAATGTTGTTTCCAAATTTCCCATGTTACAATTATGTCATAATGAAATATCATGCTTCATTGTTCATGTATATGATTGTCACCCATTTTATTTTTCATTGATAAACATATTTTATATCATGTAATATTTTCTTCATTTTATCGCTTTTTAAATGATTTACTAGGCTTTACATATCACATCTTTTTTATGAATTTCCATACGTTATCCCTGGCAGTTTTAAGTATGATGGAATAATAAGAACATGTTAAGGAATTTTCAATAATAGCTATGTATTCCATATTTTATGGTATTATATATGTAAAAAAATGCAAAATACAGTATGATTCTTGGACTTCTAGGTTATATTAGGTGTAATGTTATGTAATAAATTGTGAATTAATATGTAATAAAGAATATGTTTTTCAAATTTGGTATCAAAAAGAATTATTATCTATTTTGGGATTTGGATTAGAAAACAATAGAGAAGCCTTAGGGATAAATGTAATTATAAAAAATAATTTTGCAATTTTGGAAAATTATAGAGTTATCAGTTTCCATTAAAATAAATCCCTATCTTGATGCAATAAATGAATGTGGCTCTGACACAGATGTACATAGAGGTAAAACCCAAAAACAACTTATTTAGACGGATTTGAATGAGAATCAGTGCATGATAATGGTCCTTGATGCACACCTATTTTGACACTACTAGGGGATCTGATTTGGTAAATTAATAATCTAATTATAAACCATTATTAGGGGAAAAATAATTCCCTTCATATATATGGTATCATAGAGGAAATGGATAACATCTATTAAAGCATATAAATATTCAGTGAAGGAAATACATGTCATTTATTTGTGATCCCTTTGATGTCATTAGATTCCTATTTATGAGACTAATAGCTTAGAAGTACTCATACCAAATTTTCAAAGTATTATATCTTATGGTCCTAAATATAAGGAACCTTTTAAACAACCAATGTGAATGGTAATGTGATGTCCTCTAAAAATAGATTCACAATATGATGGGGGTAGGAATCATGAATTTTTTGATGATAATCTCTCAATTGAATCAGGTTTTGAATAGAAATATGGATCCAGAGGAATGATCAGATCCCCCTGAGAATGAATAAGCTATTATAGAGACCATTATTTGGAAACTTCCTCTAACATTCAATGGATTAACTGATCCTTTAATTATGGAAAAATGGGTCAACTCATTGAGAAGATATTTTCCATCCTTCAATGATCTAAGAAAGAGAATATTATAATATTTTTATATCATATGCAAGGAGAAGCATCTCAATGGTCGGTAATGATCAAGTATATGAATCAAGAAGAAGGTATTAAAGAGAAAGGTGAAAGGAGTTCTCAATGCAAATTAGACACATATTTTCCACACACTCTCTAATATAAAATCAAAAAGTATTTACTTTCCTTGAATCTAAAATATGTTGAATAAATTAGGTTATATATTTCAAACATCACTATACAATCATGATACACCGTAATCTTTATCCAAATCCACAAATTCAATGGTTCCCACTTCTTTTGTGGGATGAAACCAAGTATTCGAAAATCCCTAAAGATCCAATAAATTAACAGCTTTGGGGATATCATTTAATGATACCTAAAAGTTGAAATAGGCATTAGAAGATATCAAGGAAATCCTGGGAATATGATATTGAAATTGGATTTTAATTCTAGTGGTGCGATGGATAAATATAATGTTTCTATGAATTATAACACCCCACATGTCAAAAGTGCATAACATCGAACAACAAAAATTTCCTCAGTGGGATAAGGATGCGCTTTAGGCAATGGATGGAATGATGCCTAGTTGGTGATTATCGATGGGATAAATCCATAAGTGAAATTGCAGAAGTAAATGATCCATTAAAACCCTAGTGCATTCATCATTGTTTAAACTACAAGGAATAATGTCACATTGAAAACCAATGCATTAGGCTATTGACATTCATAGACGAACAAGAACATCCAATCCAGTGAGAGAAATCTTATTCCACCACAACCATTGAGGTGGATCCTGATAATTAAGTGTGGACATATACGCTATTTATTCATTCTAGAATATGGAATATACATATTTTTTTCTTCAAATTCCTTCAGATCACACATGTTTTTTATAACTATTCAAACACCACAACAAATAATGGATGTAGAGTTGTCAGTAAAAATGGAATATGGGAAATTATTATAAACCAAGTATATAACTCCAATCCTATCAATATTTTTGTGAGAAACATCCCTGTGAACATTTTAAAACTCCCATTGGTAGAATTTGATGCAATTATTCTTATGGATTGGGTTTCCCTATATAGATCCAACATAAGTTATTACGAGAAGGAAAAGGCTCCCCATAGCATGGATAATCCTACAATTCTAAAAAAATTTAAGGAGAATGATGAATCTTCTTTATCACAAAAATCTAAATAATGGATACTATTTCCATATTAAAAAGTGTATCTTTATCAATTGATTGAGGATAAGGACAGAATTATCATTTAATACATGTACATTGTAGTGGAATATGGTGAAGTTTTTCCTGAATAATTTTTTGGCCTTCCTCCATGATGAGAGGTTGAATTTTCAATCAAGCATATACCTAGGTTTTTTAAATATCCAATACATATTATATAATGGATACTTTGGAAAATGATGAGATTATTAAATAACTATTAGATAATATTAATAATGGTTTCATATTCCCATGTGCTTCACCGTGGAATGCACTGATCCCCTTTATAAAGTATAATGATTGGTCCATGCATGATTTCATTAATTATTTTGAGCTAAATAAGTTAGCAATAAAGAACTTGAATCATATTACATAGATTGATGAATTGTTTGATCAAATATATAGAGAACAATACTTATCCATTTTTTATCATTGATCGATGTATTATCATGTAATTGTGAAATAGGGTGATATCCTCAAGACTAGATTATATACAATGAATGATCACAATTCATTCATAGTAATTATATTAGGGATCAATAATTATATACATATATTGATGGAATTGATGAATTTTTTCATTAAGGATTAATTTTAAAAATTCATGGAAGTATTTTTATATGACATTCTAATCTATTATAAATGCAAGGAGGTGAATTATTATAATTCAAGAACAATTCCAAGGACCATAAGAATGTAGAATATCTATAAAATGAATATTAAATGTGATTTATGGTTGAAGGAGTCTCATTATTGGGGAATATTATCATAATTAATTGGATATCTACAGACCCATCATAGAATAATGAAATTGAATGATATCAAAGTAGAATATCTGTGATATAAATTCCAAATTTCTATGTATTATTTGTGTATTAACGGTAATTGGTAAATAATCTCATGATTTTCAACCCATCTAATGAAGAAAACATAGAAGGGTGTCATATATTTTTTTTGAATCATAAATGCGAATAATGAATCAATAATTTTAAAAATATTATTTTTATTACACATATGCGTACAGTACCCAAAAGTGGGGAACATTTTAGGGTGTATAACGATGCTTCGAAGAAGGGATTGGGATGCGTGTTAATAAAAAATAATAATGTTATAGCCAATGCCTCTAAGAAATTGAAAGTTCATCAAAAGAACTACCGCATGAAT
Source organism: Viscum album (assembly GCA_963277665.1). Classification (NCBI taxonomy): domain Eukaryota; kingdom Viridiplantae; phylum Streptophyta; class Magnoliopsida; order Santalales; family Viscaceae; genus Viscum; species Viscum album. The sequence goes on from OY728167.1 coordinate 166,168,961, forward strand.
GATCTAGTGTTTTACATAGTGATCTATTTAATGAAAATTTGGTGACATTATCTTTTTGGGTAGAAGTGTGAAATTTATACAAATCACAAGAGCCTCATTTATATATTCACACAGAAAGAGCTAAATATGCACCGATTATTATGGTTATTTATGATTAAGGACTATGACAACTTGATACACTATCATAATGGAAAACAATGTAATGTGTTATATTCACTATGTAAAAAGGATCCATTAATTTAATCATTGATTGGGATTGAGAATGATATAATATTTTTATCCATTAAATGGATTTAAATGGGATTCCAAAAGATATATACATCATCAATCTTTTCACAAATGATTTTTCAAGCATCCATTTTAGATATTATAAAATATTCTCAAGGATATGATGCTGGAATTTAGAGGAATGTTGAAGTTATAAAAAAGAGAAATCTTTATGGTTAAAAATTAATGAAGTATGAGTTATAATATTCAGGTTAAGATTATGTGTACCATAAAAGCCTAAGTTAAGGAATGATTTGTTGATTGATTCACAATGATTAACCTTCTCCATTAATCCAGGGAGTACAAAGATGAATTGATATCTTTGAGAAAAATATTATTGGGTAAATATGATGAAGGATAACATTGAATATACATCAAGATGTCTTTTATTTCATCAAGTGAAGGTTAAAAGGTCCAAATACAATGGGATGATGTAATAATTACCCTTACCTACATGGAAATGGGAAAACATCACCATGGAAATTATCCTTGGACTTATAAAAAATAAAGAGGAAGAAATGTTATATGGGATGTGGTTTATATTTTTATAAATTATTCACACTACATTTCAATTATAGAGTAATTCTTACTCAATCAACAACAAATGATATTCATTATAGAAGTATTGAAGATACATGGAAGACCAGTATCGATTGTATCCAATAGAGAGCAAATATTTTCATATAGGATTTGGAACAGTATCCAACATTATCAAAATAATGAGTTGAACTTGAGATCAAATTATCACTCTAAAACAAATTAGCAGTATGAGGGGACTATATAAATAATCACAGATATGTTGAGATCATTATCAATTAACATCAAATCATTATGGAATTAACATCTTCATCTGGTTGTTTTCACATGCAAGAATATTTTCCAATAAATCATCCATATGGCTTGTTATGAATCCATTTTTGGGAATATATGATAAGCACTTGGATTCTATAATGAAATTGGTGAATGAAAATTGATGGGGCCCTAAAATTGTTTAAGAATTTGCAGAAAAGTTCAAGACCAATCAGCAGCATATCAGGGCTGTTCGAAGTTGAAAACATTTCTATAATGAAAATCATCAACAAGACATGGATTTTGATAATGTAAATAAGGAATTAATGTGCATATATTAATGGAATAATGACATGGGATTTGATAATAAGGGAATGAATTTTCCATGATACATAACTCCCTCTCAATTCATTGATCACATTAGAGTAGTATCTTATCGAATTTGTTTTGAAAATAACATGTCTCATATACATTATGTGATCCATGTATCAATATTTAGGAAGTACATATGACACTCCTCAAAATTTTTGAGTCCATATTTCATATTTTGGTATAATGATTTCTCATATAAGGAAAATCATGTGAAGATCAGAGATCATAGAGACACGGTTCTATGAAATAATAAAATGCACCTGATTATAGTGGTATGGTGAAACCAAAAATTTAATCTATTATCATAGGAACTGGAGGAGGTGATGAAATAGAATAACTCTCATCTATGCTAATGTGTGAAATGAGAATTTTTATGGTGAAATTTATAAATAGGAAATGAATATAATGACATAAAATTTTATTAATAAAATATCCATTATGATTTAATTCAATGTCTTCATAAGTATTATGGTTGTACAAAACACATTAATTTAAATGGTTTTATAATATCCTAATAGATTTAAAACATTAAAAATCATTATTACCATTGATATCATATCCCTTAAATAGTGATCGTGTGATTAATATATATATTGGTTTTTAACAAATCCAATTGATATAGACAAGGTAAGTGATGGAGTAAACTAGTAGGATCATACATTATGAATCCCATTTATTGGAGATTCTGAGGGAGATATCATCCTCAATATTTTTCATTGACTAAGACCAAGAGAATATCCAAGAACAAACACATGAGAGAAACCATTTATGGGATAAGTTCATGATCCTTGAGATTACAACCCAATCCATCTATGCTGCACCACCCCTCGAAAAGCACACCAGCGGACAACTTACCATTTGGGTGTTTTGATGTAATTGATGGATATGTATCAAGAAAATAATAATATTCATATTTATATTTTCTTTTCAATTGATTAATGGTTATATTTACATCTTATTATAAGTCTATAAATTCATTAGATTTTGATAAATTGAAACAAAAATTGTATTTAAGGGTGAAATTTAATTAAGTGGTTTATTTTAATGAATTAGTGTATTTTTGAAATAAATAATATGTTAGTAAATTATTATTATTATTTAATTTTTTTATAAAAAAATTATCAAATAATTTTTATGACGTCAAATGTACTTTCTAAAAGTGTTTGAAAGTTTTTATTTTTTAAAAAATGTAGCATTACATGGTAAATGTAAATAAAAACCCTAAAAGAAAAAAATCATATATTTAGAAAATTGTTTGGAAAAAATAAATTTTATTTTTGAAATAATAACATTGAATTTATCCAATAGTGAATTTTTCATAATTTTTTAATACAATTGAATTTTGGGTAAATATTAAATACGGTATATATATAAAGTGTGAGTTAGGACTTAATAATGAGTCAAAAAGGATGTAAAAAATACTGTGAATTGTATCCAATATGAAATATATGATTAACCTTCAAAATAATATATTTTTAGCTAATTTGTATTCATTCAATAAATCCTATATGAATAATCACAATCATTTTTTAATATTTAATGGTTTTAAAATCATTTCTTTATGGACATGAATCACTTCAAAATCAGAAAGAGTGGTATTTTAATATTTTTGGCACTTGTCCTCATAAAATAATGGAATCCAACCCCCTATTTAGAAACCATTTGTAGAATCCATGGTATGGGATGTATTTTTGATTTCATTACATTATAGAGTTTGAAACCAAAATTTGATATATAATAAAGAACTCCCTTCCCTTTTCATTTATAAACCCACACTATATCTCATTCCTCTCCACTATAAAACCTTGGATCATCTCCTTAAACATCCCTCTCCTGTCTAGATTCCCCAAGGTTCACCTAATCTTTTTAGAATCTCCTCGAATTATTTCGAAATCACCCTCTCAAGCTAAGGGATCCTATCCTTCTCCTCCTTATTCCATCATTTTCATTATATTATGTCTTTTATCTGCATTTCCAAATATTTGGATATGTTATACCATATCCCCCTTACTTATCCTATGATGTATAATTGAAGAGAGACCCCATTCATTCTCATTAATCCATTCCATAAACATTTATATATTTGATTAAGATGCAAAAATTTCACTCTGATTTTCCAATGCCAATCAATTGTGTATTGAATACTCCTACCCATTTTTTATCACACGTGTTCAATATTAGGAACTTATACTTATTTAATGAGGTACCTATATGTATTTAATCCACACTCCATGTTCATGGAATGGAATGTGATAAAATATGATTTCATGCTGTATGATATATGTGGAACACATATTCATGTGAATGAAATAAAATTGATAGGTGAACCCCAAAATTTATAGCACTCCAATGCATTGGGTAATGTTTTATTCACATGAGACATCATGAAAGGTATTAAGGACTCAGCGTAATTCATCACAATATTTTTTACATAATTATTTCTAAATGATTTTCCTAGACCTATGTTTATGAATCCATGGTTAATGTTGACGAAAAATTTCCCATGTTACCATTATGTTATCATGATATATTATTCAACATTTTTCATGTTTATGATTATAACAATTTTCTATCTCGTTGATTTTATGATTTTCTAACATGTAATAATTTGATTAGGTTATTAGAGGTTCATTCCCTTTATAAATTTTATAGTTAACCCCATTATAATTAATCTCCCTAGTTTATCCCATCCACACTAAATGAAACATATCCTATACCCATATTTTATAAATGTGTGTATACCTTATACACATATTTTTATAAATCATGGTTGATGGAGTCATTAGTGTAGAGCTCTACCAATGCTTTCAATATTAAACGTGGGTATAGATTAGGAAATTTTATCACACCCATAGTTTTGGTTAAACCATGGGTTTATATATATATACTCATGGTTATGAGAATTGTGGATATATCTTTTCCAAGGAGAATCCATATACCCATGGTTCATTGAACCATGGTTATAGCTACCTTTCCCAATTTTCATCTAGTTTCCCTTACATCCCATCCTGAACATGTAAATAAAATATAAACCTCATGTCACATTAAATTTAATACATATATTTTAAATTTATCATTCAACTAACTCCTTATAAAATTTTTCAATCCATTTACTATAAAATAAAATTTATATAAATCAATAAAACCAATAAATTAAAGACAATAAAAACATCCAAATTTATATTTACTTCTAACTCCAAAATGGAGGGGATATCCCCCATGAATAATATCCTTGTGCCCATCTTCATCAGCTATATCCCCATCAAAAATAGTATCATCTAGATAACGAAAAATTTCCTCATCATTAACATCATCATCACCGTCGAAACCACCACCATCATCTTAAACCTAACATGACACTTATTGACATCACTAAAGGAATCATATAAAGATAAAATTGATTATATACATGATCCAAATGTAGAACAATATTCTAATAAAAGTCATAGACTTATAAATGATATATAATTAATGAAGTGGTGGTGGAATTGTTTCTTTTTTCACACCTATGTGAAATAATAATTTTGTACTCAGGTACATTATCATAAGCATATTACAGTGTGGCAGTCTATAAGGTTTGAGTGGGACCTGATGAGATCTAATACCTAGTCTGAATGATTTGTTTCCCAATTCAACATTAAACCATCCTCCGGTCCTCTTGACCTAATACCTGACTCAAATGATCATTTGGCCATAATTTTTCATCTTCTTTCTCTTTTAAGGCCTCTAATGAACATAGTCGAAAATATAAAAATGTTATTTAATTATGTTTTACTTATAGATGATTAAGATATAAATAAAAAATAAAATCTTTTCTTATTTTTTTGAAATTACTACACATACACCCATTTTCTCCCTAATTAAGAAAAATAATTTTTCTTTAGGAACACATCCTTATATTCCCAATAATGTTTTCTACCAATGATATTGATTAGAATAATAACAAATTATTAAATAATTTGAGACTAATAATCCTATAAAGAATTAATATTGTAGTCGATTAATAAATCTATAAAAGAAAAAACATCCAAATGAAAATTTATTAATTTTTTTAATAAAATTGGAATTACATACACAATACATACTAATTAGAATTCAAACCATGGGTATGATATATATTCCTCTTAAATGTTCATTTTGAAATAGTTTTATTTTTTACATTGTTTGGGTATTCGGTCACTTGGTAATTTTTATCATTTTGTCATCAGATTCATTTTTATGTTTGTTTTTTTAGTAAATAGGTCATTTGGCCATTTTTCATTTTGGCCAAATAGTCCATCTTAGAAAATTTGGCCAATTTTTTCAGTTAGTCCAATTTGTAAAATCGGGATATTTATTTTATTTTGGAAAATTACTCCATTTAGGCCAATTTTCTTATTAGGTCATTTAGGCCATTGAGTACGTTTTTTTCATTTTGGCTAATATCGGTAAATTAAGCCTTTTGGCCATTTATTTGAGAAACGTAGGCCATTTAGTCCATTTAGTCCAATTGAGGGTATTTCTACCATTTATGTTTCTAATTAAGGATAGATATAGATTTATTTGGAATATTTAGGCCAATTAGACCATTTAGGCCGATTTAAGAAAATTTATGCTAATTCAAGCCAATATAGGGCATTTAGGAAAATTAGGCTATTTAGGTGAATATTGGAATCACGCCATTTAGTAATATTGTGACATTTATACTAGTTATTCCATTTAGTGATTTTTGTCCATTTAGACTAATTAGGCCAATTATTCAATTTTTTCCAATTAGGTCATTTAGTCCAATTAGGTTATTTAGGACATTTTGAAAATTTAGACCATTTTCATTTAGGAAATTAGGTCATTAGTGAATTAGGAAATTTGGTCATTATTCCATTATTCCATTATTCCCTTATTCCAATGAGATACATGGACTTTTGGACTTTAGGACCTTTGGCCATTAGTATGTTAAAAAATTAGGCCATTGAGCCAACTTTCCGTTGGGCTATTGGGCAAGTAGGCCATTTGGCTATTAGTTCATTGTGCCATTACGCCAATTGTCCATTATTCTATAAGGACACTTGAACTCTATTATAATTGGAGATGAGGTCATTAAGCCATTATTCCATTAGTCCATTATGCCAGTATGCCATTAGGTCATTTGGAAATTAGGTTGACTTTCTATCTAGGGCATTAGGCCAATTGGAAATTATGTCATTAGGACATTATACCACTAAAAAATTTGGTTATTAGGTCATTATTCCATTAATCCATTTTTACATTAGTATATTTAAGGAATTGGAAAATTCTCCATTACTCCAATTAGATAATTGTCCATTATTTTCATTTGGGAAATGGCCATTTTACCATTATGTCATTAAGCCATTTAGGATAATTATACCAATAAGGGAATTTAGAAAAAAAATAGTCAATTTGGCTAATTATGCTATTTATTTTCCCAATTTATTAAATTTAGGTAAATTCAAGCCATTCCTAACCAATTTAGTCCAATTATTCCATTTAGGCTAATTATGCCAATTGGGCCATTTAGGGAAATTTGGAAAATTATTCTTTTTAGAGAAATTAGTCGATTAATGCCAATTAGTCCAATTAGGATAATTAGGTCATATGGGCCATTTATCATATTAGTGAAATTAGTTCATTAGCCAATTAGTCTATGAGTCCAATTTTCCAAATAGGCCATTTATTTCATTAGGTCATTATGTCATTTTTTCATTATGACAATTGGACAATTGTCCATTAATCCATTATGCCAATTCACCAATTGGCCATTTTCCCATAAGGAAATTTTCCCATTAGGCCTTTAGGCTAATTTTACATTTGGCCATCATCCCAATTATCCATTATGAAATTAGGAAAATTTCCCAATTAATCTATTTGACCAATTTTCAAATTATTCTATTAGGCTATTAAGACAATTGTCCAATAGTTCATTAGGTTTTTAGGATAGTTAGAAAATTTGAAAATATGTCATTAGGCCAATTTGACAATTCAACATTATTACCTTAGTCTATTATTCCATTTTTCCAGAAGGAGATTAATCCATCAGTCCAATTGGCAATTTAATCCATTAGGAAAACTAACTATTATTCCATTAGGCCAATTAGCCATTAGTAAAATTGTTCATTTGGAAAATTGTCCATTAGGAAATTAATCTAGTTGTCCATTAGGCCATCAGTCCATTAAGACAATTGGACAATCCATCCATTAGTCCAATTGGCCATTCTTCCATTCTGAAAATTGAAAAATTGCCTATTAGGCCATTATGCCAATCTACCCTTGGGAAATTTTTCCAATTAACCATTCAGAAAATTTTCCAATAGTTCATTATTTTAATTTTACAAATGGTCATTATTCCATTATGCCATTAGAAAAATGTATATTTGTCCATTAGTCTGATTGCCCATTAGGTCATTATGACATTAGTCCAATTGGACATTAGGCCATTAGGACATAATTCCAATTGGACACTGGGTTGTTTTTCCAATTGGCCATTTGTACTATTATGAAATTAGTCCAATATGACAGTTTCTCATTGCGCCATTTGGACAGTTGGTGAATTTTCCTTTAGGCCACTGAGCTGATTAGTCCATTTATCCAATTTCCAATTATACCATTATCCCATTATGAAAATTGTCCATTAGGAAATTATTCCACTATTCTACATGGTCAATTGGATATTAGTCCATTAGGCCAATTGTCCATTAGTACATTATGAAAATTGGCCTTTTGAAAATTATGCCATCATGCCAATTTTCCAATTAGGCCATTAAGTAAATAGGAAAAAATTTATAATTAGCCCATTATGTAATTTTTCCCATTAGACAGTTGATCATTAGTGAATTAGTACATTAGTCCTTTTGGATAATTTTCCAAATAGGCATTTTGGGCCATTCTGGCCATTTTTTCAATTTAGTCCATTAAGTCCATTTATTACATTAAGTCTACTTAGGCCAATAGACCATTAAGATGATTTTCCAATAGGACATTAGACTAATTATACCATTGGAAAATTGGAAAATATTCAATTAATTCATTAGGAAAATTTTTCAATTGATCAATAGGCTAATAGGCCATTAGACAATAGTTCAATAGTCCTTTAGGCCAATTGGCCAATAGTGTATTAGGCCGTTAGGCCATTAGGGAAACTAGACAATTGACCATTACATCATTATAAAAATATTTCATTTTTCAATTAGGACATTATTATATTATGCTATTAGGCCATTAGGTCAATTAGGCTAATTGGCCATTGGTCCATTAGGCCATTATGCTCTTAGTTCGTTAGGCCATTAAGCATTTCGTCTAATTAGATAATAGGTAATTGTTCAATTAGACCATTATTCCTTTATTCCAATTATCCAATTGTTTAATAGGTCCTTAGTCCATTTGGCCAATTATAATTAGGCCATTAGTCCATTAGACAATTTGGAATACATGCTATTAGGCCGTTGGGCCACTCGGACATTGGGCCTTTGGACCATTGGGCCATTGTTGCATTAGGCCATTGAGTTATTCAGCTATTAATCCATTAGGCCATTGGGACAAAAACTACTAGTAGAAAAATGGACTCCAACATCATCATTTTTATTTCAATTCATCAATACTGAAATTAAAATTCTTTTTTGAGTACATTTAATATCTTTTATTCAGTAACTAAAGTTTAAATCACACTTTTAACATCGATTCCAGAAATCCTAATGTTAATATTTTTCATAGAATACATTTAACATTATTATTCCCTATGAAATAATAAAACCCCTCTTTTAATATCATTCAAAAATATGAATCATTTAATGTTTTCATATACGACTTCTATCGTTGGTTTTCATCAAGAACTGAGGTTAAAAGTCACTTTTGATGTCAGTTTTTCAAATAAAATTAGATTAAAAATTAAGAAAATGATTTAAATCATTTCCAAGAAATCTATTTTACTGGTTGTGGAGCTAAAATAGACTTATGAATTAAAATTTATACACATATTAAATTAATATTTATATGTATTTTAATGTATTTGTTTTTCAAGAACCGTTGGTAATGGTATCTTTTAATGTCAGTTTTTCAAAATGCTATTTTCCAAAATGAATAACAAGTTATATATAATTTCCTAAAATTTTATATGACTATCCATAGAGCTCAAATGTATTTATATATCATACGATTTTTTCATCGAATGATAGAGTTCTCTAAGACATATCTTAGAGAAATTCAACTTATGTCATTCCTACCTTTTGAATCTCTTGTCATTTTTTCCCCATAACCAGTAAAATTTAATCTTGAGAGATAAGATACAAATTGGTAATGATTTTAATGTCATTTTTTAAAAAATATACATCAGAAGTAACTTTTATCCGTTGTTTGAGAAAAACCCATCATTAAAAGTGTTCAATGAGAAATTTAAACATTAGTTTTTCGTGAACCAATGTTTAAAGAAAGATATTAATTTCAATTACTATATAGCTGATGTTTAAAGTGTTGTGGATATACTTTAACATTGGTATTATAAAAAACAACATTGCGACCCCAACACATGAAGGTTTTGACCATGAGTTATATATTTAAATGACGTTAAAGGTAATATTTGATATGCATGGTATCCGTATTATTATTTTTTACCGTACACATTTCATTTAATACAATCCTAACTAAATTTTAATACAAACCAATTGATATTTTATTTTTCTATAAATAAATCATTATTCAATTTTCCCAAAATATTTTCATTATATTTTATTCAATCAAAATTTCAACGCATCTTAAATTAATGATTTCGACATGGTATATATTCTTATAATGTAATTTCATTATTTTTTTCCTTTAATGTCAAACAACTTGATAATATTCCTTATAATGATGATGTATTCTTATGATTGGGTTATAAAATTAAAACATCTACATTAAATTTACCCAATGATTTGTGGAATTCATTATTGATCACTATTTTATCTATTTCATGGGTTAAACCATAGAAAGTATAAAAATGATGACAAAAAACATATCAATTTAAATAAACCTCATAAATGAAATAAAATATCTTCAAAGAAATATGTTTATTTTCAACATTTTGAGTCTATAGATTTCATTCATGTTTCTCACGTTTTCAATGAAACAAGTTTTTTCTATCAAAACCTAGTGAATTCTAACTTTTGAAAACAATACCTTTAGTTCTGTGACACTGTTTTAGATGCATGACTATTAAATTAAAATCATTGAAAATAAAATAATGCATTATAAACATTTTTATTCATAGGTATTGGGAAAAAAACATAAAAAATGACCTTTAAATTCCTTTAACATGAACCAAAATTAAAAAAATTATTTTTGCATCGGCTAATGAATAAAAAAACATTAAAGTATTCCATGATGTCTTTTATGAACGGAATGTTTTGATAAAATGTTAAAAAACTAATGGAAATCAGAATTCATATGTTTGTTTTCTAAAAAACATCTATTGAAAGGTCATCATTTACTTCTGAACATCAATTTTTAAAAAACTGACAACCAATGTCTAACTTTTAACATCAACATCAAAAATGTCAGTTTAAAACCGACATTAAAAATATAAATAATATAACTAGAAAAACCTTTATCTACTAATGATGCACTATGAAATTATAGTAGGTTTCCATAAGGCCATTTTTATATTTTCCAATATGCCGTTTGGACATTAGGTCATTAGGCCATTTGGATAATTGTCCAATTATCCATTAGGAGTTTATTCCTTTTGAATGATGTTTTTCAACGATTTATTAAAGGTATTAATAGTAATAAAAAAATAAATTTCACCTTGAAAATATAACTAAGTCAAAAAAATTAAATATAGATATTATTTCTATTCTTATTAAAGTACCTAAAACATCTCTTTCATGGGAATTTTAGTGTTCCCTATATGGTGAACATATGTCATTAAATCATTGTTAGTTTTTTCCTTACTTATTAAAAAAATTAATAACAATTAAATTTTATATGAAAAAAATTAATGATTAGGAATAACATTAAATCATCACACTTCTGTTATGTGATCATTACATAATATTTTATTTATGGATAGTCAAGGAATATTTATACACCCTCTAAATCAACAATTTACTCTACTCTTCCATTGAACATATAACTCATACTTATATTATTGTCATAACTCCCCAAGATCAATCAACATTACAACCCATAATAACTTCACAATTGGGAATATTAATCAAATGTTGCAATGAACATGTTAATTCATATAAATACAAAAAAATATAGATATTCTTTTAACAAATTTTCATTCCCATATCTTCATCCATGGTTTCTACTTGATGTCATAATCGATATGCCTCAGTGCGACTGGTTACAGAAAAATAAAATCAATATACTTGGATAAAGATCCCATGAGATTTTAACACTACCTATAATTTTTACCTATCACTTAATTAACTTCATTGTAATCCACTATTATATGAGTTTGGAAATTTTGAGTTTCATCCTTACTTGTGCACACACTTGACCTACTAAAAGATCCAACCTAATAAGATCAAAGGAAAAAAATTAAGTTACTGTAAATATGATATAAAGAAATGTTATATAATTTGAAATGCTTATAATAGAAAAACATGATGCAGTCTACTTGTTAGGCTCTGAAGGATCCATTTTTGTTCCGAATAAGTTTCCTCTGAAGGATATTCCTCTTCAAATGCATGCATTGGGTAATCTGAACTGATTTGATTGGATGTTAATGGAATCGATTAATCAGAACCTCAATGGATTGTTGGAAATGGAGGCAACATACTCATGGTAGGATATGGGTAGTACTGTTAGATATACATAAATGATATAGATATGGTAAAGGTGGGAACATCCCTTGAGGCAGTGTAGATATGGTATGGTAAGAATAGGATACAAAGACAATTCTGGAGGCATGGGTGGGAATATCCATGTAGGCCCGAATTGATGATATAAAGTTATGGATAATGGGGTGTCTGTTGGTGGGTTAGGGTTGTAATTGGTATGAAGGGTGCATTGTCTTTCTCAAGGAGCACCCTTGCTCAGACCCATACTGGTAGGATGAGAATGAGTCCACTCTTGTTTAACTAAATAGACCTAAATTTTTCTGTTAAATAACAATAGCATGAAATAATATTTAATTAAAATGAAAAATAATACAATTATTATCCACAATAAGGTAACCATAGGAGGAAACATCTGCTTACACATCTATCAATCATTATCAAATAATTAATTTCTTTCAACTTCTTCATTATCATTCAAAAAATTCAGAAGAATAGAATGTACATTTTTTCTAAATAGTTTTCAAAAACTATGAATACAAACTATAATTAAATAATGTAATAATCATTGAAATAAAATGTTTTAGAGATAATAAATTAAAACCATATTATATATTTTTTAATATCCCATTTTAAATCTTGGTTTTTTTAATAGAAATAAATCTAATTAAATTAAATGAAAATGAAAAATACTAAAATACAAATATCATTATAATCTAAAAGTAAATTAATTTAAATACAATAGTACCAACTTGATAAAACCATGTCAAGGTAAACTAAATAACCTATTAATGTATATGGTTGCTTCTATACATTACCCACCAATACATCTGATTCAACATAAACTATCACAATGGGATTATTTCAGTGATGAAATGAAATATTTTTTTAACAAAAATGGTGAGATTCAATAGGGTTATTTTCATCCCCACCATCATGGAAAATATGTATTGGGATTTCTCCATTAATAACATTGCAATCAGGTCTCATATGATCTCTAACATAAAACAACATGTTTCCATTGTTGCTAAAATGTATGGTTCATCAATAAATAGGAATCGAAACGTGTGGATAACATTAAATCCACAATCATTAATAAATGTACCATTTCATTTCATTGAATCAAACCATTTATATTTCATCATAGTGACACGACCATGAGAATAGTAATCCAACAACAATATTTTCACAACAAGTTAATAATAAGACACATTTTCTTATCAAGGCCTACTATATGATAAACTAGAATAATAGTCTACTATAGTAGTTAATATAATTCTATAATGTTGTGATCTCATTTTCACCACTCGATCAGTTGTAACAAATTTATACCCTCTTATTATTAACAATTTCTATTCAAAAACCTAGGAATTGGGACCAAAATCCAATGATCTTGATTCTTGAGAAAAATCATAAATAGGTAACTCAATACCTGAAAAATATATTAATAAAATAATTAAATTAATATCTATATTTTAAATTAATTTATTTAATATTTATAACTTGGATTTCAACCATGTATTATACTCTTTCCTTTGCAAAGGCACTCTCATTCTCAATGGAAAAGATCAATAAACTATACATATAAATTTTTTATGGTCCATATATAATTTGATAATAAATGTTTAATGTGTATGTGATGTTAAATAGTATGAGATAATATATATGTATTCAAATTACACTCTTGATATAGTCATAGAACAAACCACAATTAAACAAGTCTATGTGATGTGCCATATCTTACACTTCAAGGCTCAATGTTTCTAATTTATATAAACTAATAATTCACCCTATTTGGGGAAGAGATGGAAATAAAGGCTCGATTTTCACCTAACGGCCTTCTTCATTTCACATTGGCTAGTTATTTCTTATGCTCAAATCATAAAATTACATAGAAAAAAATCTCTACATTCGTCAGACAGATAACCTCTCACAATTAAACCTTTAGGAAGATTCATCATTTGGAAATAATATTTTATTATGAAAATATAACTTTCGATGGGATACATCCATTTAAATGAAATGGGTCCCCCATGAAGTGTTTTATTAGGAATATGAAAATTTAAATAAAGAATGCAAGTTAAACATAATAGAGAGAAGATGGTTTCCAACACAAACAAAATTAATGGCTCTGTCACGACCCATCCTCAGGGCCTGTGCCGTGACTACCCCAAGCCCACCATCCATAGGACAGGGGCTGGCGACTAGCACCAAAGGCGTAAAAACCAAAATAAGGGAAGGCATTTCCTTTAAAGAGTAAACAAACACCACAGAGTACGCAAGTGAAGTAAACACTACGTAAAACTGGGTACAAGGTAAGTGCTAAAAGAAAATGGGCCAGTATACAATCCCAACTGAAAGTACAGTAAAACTGAAAGGAAAGTACAACAACAGAAAGTAAAATAGAAACATCAATTCATCCTCCTGAAATCCCACCTGAAGGGTGGGTATAGATAGTCTCCTCAGCTCCTCGGTCCGACCGTCCGCTCCATGTACTTCCCGCCAAGGGTTCCACCTCCGGGTACCGTCCAGCTCCACAAGTCTCCACCTCGATCAATTCTGTCCATCGTCTGCATCCAACACAACGTAGTGCGAGCATAGCCCGTGCATGGGTGAGTATACAATACTTAGTAGGGACCCCGAGACCCCCGAAGGTCTCTCAAAATCCACGAAGGATAAACCACAAAGGAAAGATACAATCACATTGTATCAATAACACTACTTAGGTATATGCCCATACATATAACTAAGTCATCAGTTACAGTTCGTTTCCAACCCCCAAGAACCACATAGTCTCCAAAGGAATGCACAACCCAGTCCACAGGGATAACACAACTTAGTCCACACAGGAAAAACACAACCCAGTCCACAAAGGAAAGCAATTCAACCACATCAATGATAATGATTGAGAATCAAGACTCAGCTCACCCAGGTATACACTTCATAAGGCGATAGAGATAATCAGATGTAGAAACTGATTCATTTAAGCTGTCGGACCCACATATGATACAAGAACAGCTAAGCTGTCGAACCCACAAAGGATACAAGACTAGAAACTCTACCGAACCCACATAGGATACAAGTACATAGTCAAATACTGCCGGACCCACATAGGATACAAGAACAGTATTCATCGCCATCAAACCCACAGAGGATTCCAGTACAGTTGTCGTCGTTGCCAAACCCACAGAGGATCCATATACAGTCGTCCTCGCAGTCGAACCCACAGAGGATCCAAGTGCAGTCTTCCTCACTGCCGAACCCACAGAGGATCCATGTACAGTCGTCATCGTCCCAGCTAGCTCTAGGGTTCCCACACACAGCACGCTCGCTTCCGGGAGGGTCTGCACCCTGAGCCAAGGGTCGATACATCAACGGTCACAAAGTCCAGAGTTGATGTATCACAACTTTCCGTCTTGTCAATAGGAACTCAATGCGACATACAGCGCGTCAATCAGACACCCGGTCTGAGAGTTATTGGCTTTTTCGTCCCAGGGGCCCGGTTGGTTTTTAAGACAATACCAACCCGACCATACACCAGCTATTTTCAATCCTCGAGCGCAGTTATCCAAATAAACCATCTCACTCAGAAGAATTCAACAAAGTCGACGGTACGTCAATCGGACGTCCGCAGCTCGAGTTATAAGCGTTTCCGCTCTGAGGGCCCGGTTGGTTAGGAGTTCGAACCAACCTGGACATACACAAAGTTCTCCAAAACCTTGAGTGTAATATACTAAAACGACCGACTTGATTCAAGGATCCCAACGCAACTGACAGTGCATCGATCAAAGGTCCGTAGCCCATGTTACGGGTGAATGACTGAAAACAGTCTGAAGTGGGGGGTTTGGACTCGGCCCGGTAGGGCATGGCCTAGCCCGGTGGGGCGTAGCCCAACCCGGTCCGTGCGACCTGCCCCGGACTGGCCGGGTGGGGTGCGCTGGCTCGGCCAGTAGCCGAGCATGGGGGGACGCGGTCCCCCCCTTCCTTTCGCTCTGCGGACGCGGCGTGTGCCGCGTCCTCCTCCAGATCTCACACGGCCGCGGTATTCGACCGCCTACCACCGCGGCTTCAGCCGTGATGGCTCTTGTGGGCGGCGCGCCGGTAGTGCCTTCCACAGACCACCAGACGTGATGCAGTGCTCCGATTTGCCCGCCGCCTGCGCCTGCGGCTCTCCCGAGACTCTTTCTTCTCTACGATGGCTTCCATATGCTGTTGCGGTCCCGTTGCATTGCCTCCCGTCAACACGCGCATAGATAAACAAACCACAGAGGGTCGTCGGCCGTGTTTTTTCGGCCCGTGCCCTCCGCATTAGTTGATAACAAAAGGGGATAACAACAATAATGTTCAACGACAAACAAGGCACACAAAATTAGTTAGGATTGAATTTTATTCCTAAAAATTCCCTCACAAATAATAATATCCCAAAACCCGCAAATAATCGTTCGCGGATCAACTTGATAATGAGTTGATCTGCATTTAAGTTTTAGAGGGAAACAAACATGGGAATATTAACATTCTCAAAATAAACCCCTAACTTGATAATAGGTCGCACGTCTTCGAACCTCGGAAGACGAACGTCGTGGTGATCGGACTTAAAGGAAGATCGGCATCATCCCGTCAACATCGGAAAGGGAGGAGCCGAGGGTGGCGTCGGCATTCTTCGTTCTTCGCTGGAGGAAGAGGAAAACTCTCTATGTGCTGGGCGCCGTGCTTCGCTGCCAGCGTTCTGCCGCTTGAAGAAGCTATCTAGAACTCTTCCCCAAACCCCCTTTATATAGGAGTGGGAGGGCTCATCGTCGGCACGCAAGTCATAAATGGAGGATTTATTATAGAGGGCTTCACCCAATTAATCCACTATGGTGGTGCATTAAATTGGGGAGATTGAAGGTTCCCCATTATTAAACGCACTGGCAGTTAAAAAATAGCAAGGGGAAAAGAGGAAGGTTCCTCATTAAACTATGGGTTGACATAATTTAATGGATTGAGGTGACATTAAAAGGAGGATTTCCAATTAATGAGGGGATGTCATGGGAATAGAGGGAATTAAATGGGGGGCTCATGAGGGCCCCACCTCTCTAACCTCCTCACTTGGGTAATTAAGTGGATGTGGGACCCACCCTTTATTACCCATTGGAGGGAATAACCTCCTTCAGAAATAAATATTTTTCTGACAATTTTTATTTATCTCTTAAACAAACTCCCAAAAATTATCTTCTCCTCTTTTGCGAATGCATCTACGGTAAGTGTTCCCTTAAGCAATTAATGGCGCTGCGAGTTCATCGGTGCCCCCGAATTTTAATTACGAGCAACAGTTCATAAGTTATAAAAACCCGCTCGTTCTTTCACTGAACGTACCCGAGCTAAACTTCAAAAATTGATTCCGGGTACATCGGGCCTTGGAATCAAGTGCCGTCAGAATCCACAGACTCGTAAAATTAACAAGTATGTACAAAAAAAATTCCTTTAAATTTCCAGGTCTTTAAATTACTCCCACCTCAAGGCTTTACGTCCCCGTAAAGCTACAACATTACTGGGGAAACAAATGAGGGTACTGAGCACATATCTGAGCATCCCGCTCCCATGTTCTCTCCTGGAGGTTCTCGTGCTGCCACCTGATTTCCACTAGAGGAATCAACCATCCACATAGGACCCACTCCTGTCGATCCTCGATCTCCAATAGGACCTCCTCAAAAGTCGCCCCGTCATCGATATCTAGCTCCCCATGATCGATGATATGCGTCGGGTCATGAACGTATCTTCTCAGCTGAGATACGTGGAAGAAGTCGTGCACCTGGTGCAACTGAGGTGGAAGAGCCAGGGGAAAAGCCACCTTTACTATCCTGTTGAGAACCTAGAAAGGTCTGATAAAGCACGGAGATAACTTTCCGCCACGACCAAATCTCCATAACCCGCATCGAGGTGAGACCCGTAATAATATGTGGTCGCCATCCTCAAACTCCAGTGGTCTCCTCCTCCCATCTGCATAGGACTTCTATCTGCTCTGTGCATTTCTCATCTGCTCCTAGATGATCTGCACATTCTCCGTCATAGCCTGAACCATCTCGGGTCCTACGAGTGCTGACTCCCCAGGGTCAGTCCAGAACATAGGTGATCTGAAAGGTTGGTCATACAGTGCCTCGAATGGTTCCATCCCGATGGTGGAGTGGTATCTGTTGTTGTACGAAAACTCCAGAAAGGGTAGGTGATCCTCCCAGCCACGACCAAAGTCATGGACAGGTGCACGAAGCATGTCCTCGATTGTCTGAATGGTCCTCTCTGTCTGGCCATCCGTCTGATAATGAAAGGCAGTGCTCAGGCGTAACGGCATCCCAAAGGCCTCCTGCAACCCTTTCCAAAGATGAGAAGTAAAGAGAATATATCGGTCAGAGACGATAGACGATGGAACACCATGAAGCCGTACGATCGCCTAAATGTAGAGGCGTCCCAAGCTCTCTACTGAACCTTTCTCTTTGATTGGTAGGAAGTGGGCCGACTTGGTGAGTCGGTCTACGATCACCCAGATGGTGTCATGTCCTCTGGATGTACGTGGAAGCCCCGTCAGAAAATCCATGTATACCCCATACCACTTCCACTCCGGGACCTCTAAGGGTTGTACCAAGCCTGGTGGTACCTGGTTCTCTTCCTTCACTTGCTGACAAGTGAGGCATCGAGAAACGAACTCTTCCATAACCTTCTTCATTCCAGGCCACCAGTACTATCGTCTGAGGTCCTGGTACATCTTCGATAATCCAGGATGTACTGCTGGAGGGGAAATGTGGAACTCCCTTAGGACCTCCTCGTATAGTGAAACTAGTACCATGGTACGTCCCCTAATGAGGAAGACGTACTCCCCGCCTTCAGAAAATCCATCGGGTGCTACCCCTGAGGATATCTGAGCACGTCACGGCTCACAAGAAATGTCCCCACACTGCACCCCTCTTACCCGCTAAAGAAGTAGAGGAGTGACTGTGAGGGACTGTAGATAGGATGCCCCAACTCTACCCACGAAATATATCTGCAAAGCGTCTTACTGATCCCTCTCCTCTTCAAGTAGCTGAAAGCCCGATCTCTGTTGAGATTATCAGCCACAACGTTCCCCTTCCCAGGTGTATAGACAATCTCAAAGTCATAATCCTGTAGGAAATCGATCCATCACCGTTGTCTCAGGTTCAAGTCCTTTTGAGAGAATATACACATGAGACTATTGAGATGGAGAGAACTACAAACCGTTCGCTCAATGAACAATGGGTGAGGCTGGTCGATTGTAAGAACTCGTCTCCACCCTTCTTTATCTACGTTCCACCAAGGAGATGCTGAGATTTCTCCTCTACCGAAAAGAGAAATCTGGTCTCATCCCCTGGATGATCCACATTCTTTTCCTAATATAGTCAATCCTGACATGAAAGTTACTATTTCATGCCATGGACGATGCCGTAAGGCCTCGACGCTACTACCAAGAGATCCAACCGTTAATCTCGCCTCCAAGGGTTGAGTCACACTGTCAACAGCAGTGTGTGGTCACTGGGTCTCCTCCTGTATGTTTCTAGAAAGTGAGGATCAAGTCAACAATTTTAAACTGGAACCTCTTAGTATAAACCATACAAGTGGACAGGAAAGAAAATGTCACAAATATATGTGTCTTTTATTACTTCATCTCGTAGTACAAAGGCACAAAGAAAACACAACAGCGACTACATGGAAACTAAAACACCAAGAAAAAAGGCCTCCATGCCTAGTCCTGATCCTATAGACATGCATCCAGAGCTCCACAATCATATGCTTCAGCTGCTTGAAGATGAGCTCTTCCATGTCCAGCCATTCCCCGCAGTCGAGGTGGTCCTCCTGGTTGTGGTGGTGGTAGGGACTCGAAGCATCGTCCACCATCCACTGCTTGGCCAGCCCCTCTGCCATGTCCACCTGCTCCCGGCAGGCCACCACGGTTGATCCTCTGCCTGGGAGGTCCCCTCTACCACCCTCTTCTCATCTGTAGGTAGGGTCAGGCAGTCTCAAGCCATGTGAACATGTCCCCCGCATGCATAGCACTACCTGCTCCTCGTATGGCTGGCTCTATACCGAGTTCCCCGCACAGCCGAACCTGTATCCTGAGGTCGCCCACCAAACGGCCTGGTCCGCATGGACCCCTGCATCTGCTCTCTACTACTGGCTGTAGAAGTCTCTGCTACGTGCCATCCTGTGGAGCGTCTTGCCACTGGTAACTACCCAGTGATAAAAATCTCCACTAGAAGGGCTCTCTCCAGCACCCCCTCTTGCGTCGGGATGTTGAGGGAGATCATCGAAGCCCTGATCTCTTGCCTCCGCCCCTGCTCAATGGTCCGGGCCCAAAAGATTGGGTCCTGCACCATGTTTGTGGAGTAGCACAATAGGTCGGTAAATCTCACTGAGTAATGGGCTACTGCCATGCTGCCATGTCGTAGCTGCAGTAACTCCTGGATGCGCACCGCATGGAGGGTGGCTGGAACGAACTCTGAGCGGAATAGGCTCTCGAAGTTCATCCAAAGAGGAGACACCTCATCATGCACCTGGAGCATCAAGCTCCACCATCTACCTATTTCCGCATGTAGGAGACTCGCGTCAAGGACCATCATGAGGTCTTCTGGCGTCCCTACCAACCTAAAGACTCTGACGATAGCCTCCAGCCAATCCTCGGCTGGTTGAGAATCCGTCTCTCCGCGGAACCTGGGCGGCCTCTGCCTCTGAAACTCATGCAACACGCTGAGGTGGCGTGCAATATCTTCCGCTTGGGCTGGTAGAATCGATCGCTCAGCGCGTAAAGGTATCGTCGGTGCCTCTGCCGTAATAGGGCCCTACACCGAGGCCTCGTCGCTCGGTGGGCTTCCATCCTGCACGTAACTGGGAACCCTACCTGGCTGCCATCATGGGGCCATCCTGCAAAGAAACAGGTGCGCCACAGTTAATATAGTATACTTGGTGGGCTGACGTAAAGTGATCACAAAGAAAACTTTTAAAACACACATGCAATTAATGTTTTCGTGTACTGAGTCGGAAATCAGAAGTCAGGGTCAAGGTGTATGGATACGTCGGCCGCCGCACCAACACTGGACTCCCTGGACTGATGACCACACTCATTACTCTAAACATTATTTCCTCACAGAGAATAAAATATCAGAGTCATAAAATCTGCACTAGAACTGACTCCTCTGATACCAATTTGTCACGACCCGTCCTCGGGGCCCGTGTCGTGACTACCCCAAGCCAGCCTTCTATAGGCCAGGGGCTGGCGACTAGCACCAAAGGCATAAAACCCAAAAGAAGGGAAGGAATTGCCACTAAAGAGTAAACAAACACCACAGAGTACACAAGTGAAGTAAACACTAAGTAAAACCGGGTAAAGGGTATGTGCTGAAAGAAAATGGGAAAGTATACAAACCCAAATGAAAGTACAGTACAACTGAAAGGAAAGTAGAGTAACATAAAGTAAAATAGAAACACCGAGTCATCCTCCGAAAATCCCACCTGAAGGGTGGGTACAGATAGTCTCCTCAGCTCCTCGGTCCGATCGTCCGCTCCGTGTACATCCCGCCACGGGGTCCACCTCCGTGTACCGTCCAGCTCTACAAGTCTCCACCTTGATCAGTGATATCCGTCGTCTGCATCCAACAAAATGTAGTGCGGGCATAGCCCATGTAGGGGTGAGTATACGATACTCAGCAGGGACCCTAAGACCCCCGAAAGTCTCTCATAATCCACGAAGGATAAACCACAAAATAATGATACAATCAAGAAGTATCAATAATACTACATAGGTATATGCCCATACATATACCTAAGTCATCAGTTATAGTTCGTTTCCAACCCCCAAGCACCACACAGTCCACAAAGGAAAGAACAACCCAGTACACAAGGATAGCACAACTTAATCCCCACAGGAAAAACACAACCCATTCCACAAAGGAATGAAAGTCAACCACATCAACGATAATGATTGAGAATCAAGACTCATCTCACCCAGGTATACACTTAGTAAGGACATAGAGATGATCAGATGTATCCACTGATTCATCTAAGATGTCAGACCCACATATAATACAAGACCAGCTAAGCTGTCGGACCCACAAAGGATACAAGACTAGCTACTCTGCTAGACCCACATAGGATACAAGTACATAATCAAATACCGCCAGACCCACATAGGATACAAGAACAGTAGTCATCGTCGTCGAACCACGAAGGATTCCAGTACGGTCGTTGTCACTGCCGAACCCACGGAGGATCCAAGTATAGTTGTCCTCGCTGCCGAACCCACGGAGGATCCAAGTGCAGTCGTCCTCACTGCCGAACCCACGAAGGATCCAGGTACAGTCTTTATCGTTGCAGCTAGCTCTAGGGTTCCAACACACAACACGCTCGATTCTGGAGGGTCTGCTCCATGATCCAAGGTTCGATACATCAACTGTCACAAAGTCCAGAATTGATGTATCACAACATTCCATCTCCTCAATAGGAACTCAACGCGATAGACGATGCATCAATCGGATGCCCGGTCTGAGAGTTATTGGCTTTTTCGTCCCAGGGGCCCGGTTGGTTTTTAAGCTAAAACCAACCCGACCGTACTCCAGCTATTTCTAAACCTCGAGCAGAGTAATCCAAAAGAACCGTCTCACTAAGATAAATTCAACAATGTCGATAACACGTCAATCGGACGTCCAGAGCTTGAGTATAAGCGTTTCCGCTCCGAGGGACCGGTTGGTTTTGAGTTCGAACCAACCCGGTCGTACTCAAAGTCTCTGAAACCATGACTATAATATACCGAAAAGAACGACTCGATCCAAGGATCCCAGCGCAACTGATGGTGCATCAATCGGAGGTCCGTAGCCCATGGTACGAGTGAATTACTGAAAATAGTCTAAAGTGGGGGGGTCTGGGCCCGGCCCAGCCCGGCCCAACCACCCCTGGGTCGGCCCGAACCGGGCGACCTGACCCAGGTCCGGCCTGGCTGGGTGTGGCCCGGCCCGGCTGGGTGCGGCCCGGCCAAACTGGACGTGGCCCGGCCCCGGCCCGACTGGGTGGGGCGCGCTGGCTCGGCCAGCGGCCGAGCATGGGGGGACGTCGTCCCCCCCCCCACTCTTTGCGCTCTGCGGACAGGGCGGGTGCCGCTTACCCCTCCAGATCCCGCGCGGCCGTGGGATCCGACCGCCTGCCACCGTGGCTTCAGCTATGAAGACACCAGCCGGCGGTACGCCGGGGCGCCGCCGCGCCGGCAGTATCTTCCACGGACCACCGGACGTGCTCCTGTGGTCTGATTTGCCCGCCCCCTACGCCTGCGGCTCTCCCGGGACTCGTTCTTCACTGCGATGGCTTCCATATGCCATTGTGGTCTCGTTCCATTTCCTCCAGTCAACACGCGCCAAGACAAAAAAACAGCAGAGGGTCGCCAGGCGTGTTTGTTCGGCCCGTTCCCTCCGCGTTAGTTGATAACAAAAGGGGCTAACTACAATAAAGTTCAACGACAAACGAGGCACAAAAAAATTAGTTAGGATGGAATTTAATTCGAAAAATTCTGCAAAAATAATAATAATCCCAAACCCACAAATAATCATTCACGGATCAACATGATAACGAGTTGATTCACGTTCATGTTTTAGAGGGAATCAATCATGGAAATATTAACATTCTCAAAATAAACCTCTACCTTGATAAGACGTCACACGTCGTCGAACCGTGGAAGACTAACATCACGGTGATCGGACGTCGTGGAAGATTGGCGTCATCCCGTCAACATTTGAAAGGGAGGAGCCAAGGGTGGCATCGATGTTATTCATTCTTCACTGGAGGAAGAGGAAAACACTACATGTGTTTGGCGTCGGGCTTCGCTGCCAGCGTTCCACCGCTTGAAGAAGTTGTCCAGAACACTTCCCCAAGCCTCCTTTATATAGGAGTGGGAGGGCTCGTCGTTGGCACGCAAGTCATAAATGGAGGGTTTATGACAGAGGGCTTCACTCAATTAATCCGCTGCAGTGGCGCATTAAATTGGGGAGATAGAAGGTTCCCATTATTAAACGCACTGGTAGTTAAAAAAATAAAAAGGGGAAAAGAGGAAGGTTCCTCATTAAATTATGGGTTGACATAATTTCATGTATTCAGGTGACATTAAAAGGATGATTTCCAATTAATGATAGGATGTTACGGGATTATAGGGAATTAAATGGTGGGGCTCGTGAGGGCCCCACCTATCTAACCTCCTCACATGGGTAATTAAGTGGATGTGGTCCCCACCCTTAATTACCCATGGGAGGGAATAACCTCCTTTAGAAATAAAAATTGTTCTGCCAATTTTTTTTATTTCTTAATCAAACCCCCAAAAATTATCTTCTCCTCTTTTGCGAACGCATCTATAGTAAGTGTTTTCTTATGAAAATATCGGCACTATGAGGTCATTGGTGCCCTCGAATTTTAATTTTGAGCACCATTTCAAAAGTTAGAAAAACTTGCTTGTTCGTTCACTGAACGTACCTGAGTTAAAATTCAAAAATTTATTCTGGGTACACCGGGCCTCAGAATCAAGTGCCGTCAGAAGCCACAGACTCGTAAAATTCCGAAGTATTTACAAAAAAAAATTTCCTTGAAATTTCCGGGTATTTACAGGCTCCTCCTATTGTATTATGATAAAGAAATACTTGGATAACCTTTTAAAATAATGGTCTATAAAAAATTAAAAATAAAATCACTGTCTCCCATACATTGTTTTATAATAAGTGTTGGATTTCTATTGAAATAAATTCATATATAATGATGTGAAAGTCCTGAGTTTTTGGGATTTTAGTTTCAAATCCATTCTAATGAATTTTTTAGATATGTTTCTAGAATAGACATCTGGAATCGTGATATTCTCCAATACATCTAGAAATTGATATTTCTCTAAAATTTCCATCAAATAGAAAGCATAAAGAACATTCCATTTGTTTTCTATGATACAAAAAAGATATAATTCTGGTCGAATTATCTAACCCAACAAGTCTGGAGAAGATCAGAAGTCCTATTTGTTCATCCCATGAATATTTAGAATAATTTTAGGAAACATATTACTTATATATTTGTCAACATGAATTACTTATAAAAAAACTCATAACAAATTGATAGACCAATAGGGAAACTCAAAAAATAATTTTCTTATTCCAATTGTATGTTTCTTTTGTGTAAACATTCTTACTCTTCTTATATTTCATCTAAAATTTCATTAATGAAAAAGAATACTCATTAAAATGATTAATAATATCACATCCAGATATATATTTTGGTGGATGTTCAGTATCAAAAGCACTATCAAAACTCTTGTTATTCTTCTTATATAGATTATCCATTGGTATGTATCATTGATTCCCCCATGAAATGTAAAACAATGATGATATATAAGCATTATAAATTGCGTATTCAACACATTAACAGGACATGATGGTTTTCCATTCATGATCCACCCACACATTATTTCATAATCACAGAAATCATGTATTGTCCATAAATGGGTAGAACAAAACTAAAATATAATTTTTGATGAAGCATTGAATGTGTGCACACCCATACCTCAAATCTTCTTCAAATTTCATAATTAATCTTTCTAGTATAAATCTATATCATTTCCAGGATCAAATGTTCAGGATATTGGTGTTCTCCAGAAATTGAATGGTTTTTTCATTCACATCCATGGAGGAATATTATAAACATGAATAAAAACATGCCACATGTTGTGAGAGGTAAGAATTTAAAAAAATGGTTAAATCCCATCACAAGATATAATCAACCTATCATTACAGACCTCAACTTCCAAATCGAGATTTTGTGGATAAAATTACCATATACTAGTCCATCAACAGGATGATCAAAATCACCATTACCTTTAATTCTATAGGCAACATGAAATTGTATATTGGTTGAAATTTTTTTTAGACGTGAATATATGTTGAATCCTGAGAATAAGTGGAATGGTTCACATGAAATTTTTTCAAACATGATATGGTGTTCCATTACTATTATCATTACATAAAGATGTACCAAATTATTTATAGTCATTGAGATCTAAAATTTCCTCCCAAAATAAATTTCACTTTTTTAGACAACAATGAATTTTATTAGTAGGAAATTTGAAATTCTTAATTAACTTCCATGTATTATAATTATTTGAGCTAATATTTACACTATGAGGAATAAATTCATTATAAAATATATGAATACATACAATATTGGTATTTGAAACATCCTACATGGTTTTTTCGTGATATAATTTCATTAAAATTTCAACCTTTTAATTTTAGTACATTACTTATATATAGATGTTTTGGCACCATCCATTAATATTTTTACTCTTTTAGCATCATCTTCTTCTATCATTTCCTCATGGTTATTTATGTCATTTCTTTCCTACATTTTAATACTCTCTCTCTCATGATTCAGCACAAATAGAAACTAATCAAATATTAAATTTCCCAATGAAATTAATTATTTTCACTCACAAATAGTAGATGATTGTCCCATCTCTTCATTGTGATTAAAAAAATATTTTGTTTGAAACCCAACTTATTTATATGGTATCTAAATTCTTCCTAGTATAAAAATGATCTTACCAGACAATTATATTGTGAAAACTATATATGAACTCCATGTGAATAATTATTAAATGAAAAATCCAAAAAAAAATATCCAAATTATTTTGAAACTCGATTGAAATATATTCAATAAGATACATCCAGTTTCTATCCATTTTATTATAAAGGAAAAGATGTAACGTCATATATCTTACAACATATTATTTTTATAAATTATATGGATTGATTTTGTGACCATGTGATGGGATCACATGTGATTCCAAGGCCCCCGGTTCCCCAGAAAAATTATTTGAAAATTTATAAACATTTAATACCATGTGCATGATGTTTTCCAAAAAAAGTGGAAAAATCCTAAAATGGTTCTTAGATCAGAAATATATAGAAACATATGATATTAGAACGATGTATTTACCCTAGGATTGACCTAAATTTGGTTGAATCATGTCATCTATAGAAAAATTCACCAAGGATGTAACCATAAATAAAATTATTAAATGAAATTATTTTATTTTTCAATTCCTAATATCTAATGAATAGTGACTCTGATTAGAAATATGAGACCACCATTGAGTTCATAATGTGATTTTATCTCTATGAAAGTCTTTACATTTTTTTGGCACGTGTTGTCTATACAAAAAATCAGAGAGGATGAAACTATAAATAAATAGGATGTATAAAAAAATTTATAACTCATCGAAATTTTATTTTTATTAATGATATGTTAGGAATTCATGGGAATCACCATTACCCTATAATTACTTTGAGATGTGGAGAATGAACACTCTCTAAAAAATAGAGATGGATCATGGGTCGACGATCAATGCACAACTAATTCAAAGGACCCTTACCAATGATGGGGACACAAGGATCATCCTTTGTCAGCAATAGATCTGAATTGAGGTAGGATGATTTTTCAATTTTTTCCATTCTTGATTTCCATGATGAGTGTGTGTCCATCCACAAATAGATTGAACAATGGTTCGATCATTTTTGAATTGTTTATAATTGCATGGATTTTTTCATGTTTTTTCTTTATTCATTGAAATTCATCATTATAATGAGAATGAAATGAAGTGAACAAAAATAATATATGAACTTATTTCCTTAGTATATTATTTGTGATTTTCTCTTCCATGTTCTTTATGTTCCTCACCATTGGACCCTTGTGGAAATAGATTGACTTTCTGGGTGGTTATGTAAATGATCAGACAATTGAATTGGAGGAAAACTGACAACAAAGGCATGGTCAATGTAAATCGGGAGCTCAGGAATGTGGATCTAGAACTGTTTCAGATTCTGGGAATTGATTGCGGCTCAGTTGAATGTGAATGGGACCACTGATGTGGGTCCAGTGTGGAGTTTTGTTAAGGAGATGCAATAGATCCAGGGATGAGGAGGTGGGGTGATGTGGGGCCACCAGATGTGGTTGAGGCTACATGTGACATGGCCAGGGACTGTGTGAACTGGGTTGGGCTAGACGTACAACACTCCAACTATCTGGGCCATGTTAATGGGCTGGGCCCAGTGGGTTTGGATAGACATTGTTCAAACATAGTTTGACTGGGACATGGTAGATAGTGGTGGTCGACCATTATCCATGGTCTCTCTAGATGATATGTGGCCATGGGAGTTGGTGGGCATGGTCGACCATGGTGGCTGACCCGCACAATTACTGGACCATCCGTGCAGTCTGTCCATAGGCCTAGTGACCCCCTTTAAAAATTTCAACTGGCCATAACATTCAAATGATATATCTATTTGATGATTCGTCAATAGAGTTGTGACCCTGACATTGAGACCGTCCTTTTGTGATAGGGTGGTGAGTTTTTATATTTGACTAGTATATGTTCACAAAATTACTTTTGTACTTTTCATGAGGGTTCAATAAGGAATTACATCCACATTACTAGGTTGTAGTACCCTCTAGAATTCAAGACATCGATAGAGTTATGGTATTACTCTATTTTACTGGAGGAGAATCCTCTATCAGACATAGTGGAGTTCTGTGGAATCGATGTAACCTCTTACAGTAGGGAATTGGTACTCTATCTAGAGGGATCAACAGTAGGGTTAGTGGTTTTCCCCAATGTATTTGGGAAGGATCCCCTATGTTTTGAGTTAATATAGACTGGGTTAATGGTATTCCATTGTATGTTTGGAAGTATCCTCTCTCTCTATATCATAATATTCCTTGACCAATACGTCCACATTTGGGAAAGTCCCAAATAAGCTAGACCTCTTCATGAGTGTCATTGCGGATATCATGGCTCAAGGAGTGAGTTATCTTGGAATGAACATTCATCAACCAGATTCCATTGGCTGGTAATTTGTTGTGACATACCACAAGTCATGTGTCTTGGATTGATTATATCATTATTTTTTTGATATATGTGATGTACAAAAATACCTATGTGGATATTATTTTTCTTCTTTCATTGTAATCCTTTGTTGTGTTCCATTGTGCAATTTCCATGTGGTTTTGAGGTGTCATACCATGTATTGTTATACTCACCCATACATGGTATTTTCTCACACATGTCATGTCTTGTGAAGATGATATACCCTTTCACAGAGTCCTAGGTAGACTAGAACCATGTGGGGCATAGTCTGGCTAGATAATCGTGTTTTCTTCTTGAAGTTTAGACTACTGTCCTTTTACCTCTTTTATTATATGTTGGACTTGTCGATATAAACTCTTTTTGGTGGGCATGTATTTCAAATTGTTAACTTTCAATTTTTTCCCCTATTGTGTGATATTAGTGGTATGAATGCATTTTTTATTAGTTTGTTTACATTTCTTCATTTTAAGGCTTTTAGAGGTGGGTGTGTGAGTGTGTGTGGGTGTGTGTGTGTGTGTAGGTAATTAGGCTAATTCCTTCAATTTGTGGGATTTTCCAACTCTATGTTAGTCACCATCCCCCGACCTCTGGAGGAAGGATTTGGTTAGTCACTACACGAGCTCATATGGGATGGGTGAGGAAATATTGTTATCAAAGTAGTTTTGTTCTAAATTAGGATTGGGAATCTGTGATGCTGGTTTGTGGAAACATTTTTAAGTCTTCCAAGTTTGGATTTACGACATGGGACTCTAGTGTTGGTGTGGCAGCTGACAATAGACGCACACTAGGACTCTAACTACCTACATTTCAACTCAGCACTTGAAAACACTTGTTATGGGAAAAAATGGAACATTCATCATATAGGAATGGTTTTGTGTTCAATGTCATTCTTAACGATGATCTCTAGATATACTCTATTAACTGTGGTACATATTGTTTTTTTATAGGATACCTCTATGAAGACAGTCGGCCATGATTCTACAACATGATCATGAGGATGATCCTCCTAGTGAGAATGCATCAATACGTGGGCTTATACCATAGGTAGTACATACATGTGGTTTACCAGTTATACCACTACCAGTTGAGGAGTAGCTACTACCGTAACTTCCAGGTAAGGATTCATGCAAGATGAGTGCATTAAATGAGTTTTAAAGGTATTGAACTCCCTTGTATCGAGGTGAGATAGACCCCACATTTTCTGAGTATTGGCTTCATGAAGTCACATGTTTTTTCCACTATGTCAGGAGGCCTTTAGAGCAAATGGAAGGGCTCACAAATTGTATTCTTCCAGGCTCCATGGAGCTATGGTAGAATATATTGATTCAGATAGAAAATGAGACAACTCTATCTAGGAAAAAAATTTAGTGTCTCTTCAAAGAGGATTTTTATCTTTCCATGCTATGATTTGTAGGTATTCAAAAGTTTCGGAATATATTATAGGGTAGTATGACTATGGTGGATTATTTAGTGGGGTTAACTAAACTTTCATGCCACTAATTAGATATTTTTTTATACTACTTCTTCAGGGTTCGGTCCATCAAGAAGGGCTTATGCTGGGACATCAGTGTGTTGATGGTATCCTTTAGCATTACTATGTTGGTTGGGGTAAATGAGAGAGACCTTATAGTGGGTAGTTATGTAGTGTAGAGGACACTGCATGTAGGACACATCAATGTGAACTGGGTAGTTGAGACTTCAGAAGAAGATAGTCGATGGTAGTTTCAAGGACACAACCGGATCAGGAACATGAGGAGATAGAACCATGACTCGGGTTCAATTGTTAAGGTCTCCAAGGGTGGCTCAAATCAATCCAGGGATATACTGTGTTACACATACAGTGGTTAGGTACATCTAGAACTGGATTTCCTGGCCCGTAATATAACTGATTGGGGTACAATCAAGGGAATGATGATGAAAACGAATAGATATGATCAAGGTGTTCTGTAGGGCAGTAGACGTGGAAGAGGACCAAGAAGGGTAATAAGGGGGACTAGTATTTGACCTATTACAACCACTACCCCTAGGTGGTCCACAGTAGGATTAGGAACCTGGTGGATAGGTAAGAGGCCAGTTGTAGGAAATAGAGGATTATGATGACAAGGATCCAAGGATGATTCGATGTATAATGTATGTCTTTTCCACCTTATCTACATTTTATATTTACACGTGGTTTTGTCCTTCCTTTCCTTCCATGAGCCATGTTAAAGACTCAAAGACTCTGATTGAACTATTGTCTCAACCCTTACACTTTGAGACTCTTATGGTGGAGATTTGATGATTATAAAGTTGTGGTAATAGTTTTCCCTAACACTTGGATGTGGGATTTTCAATTGGGATATCTTATTTGGGGAATTGAGGCCTTGGGACGTGAATTATGGCATGGACTGGTTATCCACAGTTCATTCCGAGATTGACTATTTTAGATGTAGAGTGTGGTGTGTCTATAGTGATAGAACAATTTTTTCCTTTGTTGATGAAAAGGAAACACATTCAACATAGGATAGACTCACACAAATGAGGGTGCTGATGATTAAACATCAGTTGGATAGCCTCACCCTTAGTGAAGTGGATGATATGAATCCTCAGTTTCCTATGGTGGTGGTGGAGTATGAGGACTTCATTTTTAATAATTTTACTGGTTTACTTATCCATCGGGTGAGAGCATTATAAATTTATCTACACCCTAGGATGGCACAGATATCAACACCTTCACATTGAATGGATCTAGAAGAGCTTCACGAGATGAGGGTGTATTTGGAGGGATTACAGAGGAAGGGCTTCATGAGACCCAGTGTTTTCACAATGGGAATCGACACTTTTGATTTCCAATAAGGCATGTAGAAGCTTGAGGTTATGTGTGGATTACCAACACTTGATGTAGGTGACCATGAAGAACATGTATCCACTACCATGGATCGATGATTTCGTTGATCAATTGAAAGGGGTGTGATGGTTCTTGATGATTTTCCGGAGATCCGGCTATCACCATCTATGAGTAAGGGATGAGGATTTACCGAATATAGACTTCATATGTCGTTATGGTCACTATGGGTACTTGGTGATTCTGTTTGGCAGGATGAATTCCCCAACAGTGTTCATGGGACTCATTAGCATATCTTCCTGCCAAACATGGACTAGTTCTGGTGGTTTTAATCAACGACATTGTATTTTTCTCCACATTCTAGGAGGAGCATGTGATACAATTGAGGATGGTTCTGGAAAAACCTCTAAAGTTCCAACACTACGGGATGCTCTCAAAGTGTTATTTTTTGATTCAATAGGTCCATTTTCGAAGAATCTTCATCTTGGAGGCTTGAGTTACAATGGATCCACTGAAGGTTGATACAGTTCTTGCTTAGGATCCTCTAAGAGTTTTACAGATGTCCAGAGTTTCCTTAGCGTGGTTGGATACTATAAAAGGTTTGTACCTGACTTCTCTAAAGTAGAAGAATTCTTGATAGCATTGACATGAAATGGGTAACCTTTAATGTGGACATTGACCCTCCATTTGTTATTTTATGAGCTGAGGGAGAGGTTGGTGACCACTCCCATCTGAATCATACCAGAGGAAGACATCTAGTATGTGGTGTTCTATGACACATTAGCGAATAGGATTTGTTGTGTCCTAATATTGGGGATGTTGGTGATTTCATATGGTTTTCACCAATTGATACCTCATAAGCGGGACTACATAACCCATCATCATGAGGTAGTAGTGGTAGTTATCACATTGAGGATGTGGTGATACTACCTAATGGGAGAGTGGTTTATCATTATATTCTGTTCACAACAGTATCAACAATATCTTCCCTAAGAAGGATATGAACTTGAGACTGAGGTATTGGATAGAGATCCTCCATGACTATGAATTTGAGATTGGCTATACTCTAAGGAAGAGTAACGTGGTGGTGGATTCTCTCAGAAAGAGATCTAGTTTCTAGCTACTAAACTAGGCATCATAGCAGTTGGCCTCATTGCATATATCATTTGTGGATGGAGATGGAGAAGTTTACCTCCAGTCAATGGTTGTCACCCCTTCACTCCTACAATGATTTAGGGAGGTATTACTTGGGGATACCGACTGTGAGACCCTACAGGCTCTACATTCCACCGGACATGCTCCTAAAGGATATTAAAAGGTGGGGAGCATGTCGTTATTTTTAGAGGACACACAGTTGTACCAATTGCATTGTGGGAGGTGGTTTTGATGAAGTTACATACATCCCATTTGGCGGCACATCTGTGTGTGGAAAATATGTATCAAGACCTCCAATGTTATTTTTTATGGATAGGGATGAAGAAGGGAGTTTACTAGTTTATCTCTTAATGCCCCACTTGTCAGCAAGTGAAGGCTGAGCACTAGGTTATAAAATGTATAGATCAACCCATAAAGGTGATGGAATGGATGGTGGATTGGATATTGATGAACATCGTGATGGGTTATCCACGTACAACCAAGAGACACAATTCCATCAAGGTGATCATTGAAAGATTCAACAAGCCGACCCACATCATTTCAATTTGAGGGCAGAGTTTAGTAGAGAGCTTCAGATGCCTCAACATGTTGGCGATAGATTGCATCTGTGGAGTTCCATCAGCGATTATCTAAGATAGTGATGCTCACATCACATCCTTGTTGTGAAAGGGATTACAGGAGACATTTGGTACCAAGAAATGCATGACCACAGCATTTCACCCAATGATGGACGACCAGATTGAGTGAACTATTCAGGTTTTAGAGGACATGATATGGGCGTGCAGGTTAGATGTTGGCTATAGTTGGGAGGATCACTGTCCTCTGTTGGAGTTTGCAAACAACAAAAGCTATCATTCCTCTAACACCCTATTAATTTATTTTATATTCATAAATACATTATATTATGAAAAATAATAATTTAACATTGATTTTTTTATTTAATAGTACATATATTTCAAATTTATATCTTTTAAAATAATTTTAAAAAAATTCAAAAAACAAATACTATTTTATATTATTATTTTGGGTAAAAAATATTTGAATATTAATATATGTATTTGATTATTTTTATTAAAAAATTAATTTTTATAAAAATATTATTTAATTAAATAATATTAGTATAATATATATATATTTACTATTATAATAATTTTGAAAAATAAAAAATTATCTATTGAATATATTCACTATTAATATGACACTAAAATATTTTATAGTATGTTTCATCATAAAAAAATGTAATTAATTAGATATCCAATATGCACACAACATTGAGTCTCTGTGAAACAACACATTGTAATAGATAATACTTAACCAATAAACTTATTTTTCCCCTTCTATGTATTGAATATTGGAAAATGAACATACATGGTTGCATTCAGTACGATATTTAGAGTCTGATAGAATCAAATTAATTTTTGGTGAATAGTAACTTGATCCTTATGAATAGTAATGTACCCTTATGAACAATATCTTGGTCCTAAGGAATAGTAATATACCCTTAACAATAGTACCCTCACCTGTGTAAGTTAAAATAACATGCCGATACCTTATAAATGAGAGTGAATAATTTAAAAATTAAAAATTAAGTGTTCCTATTTTTATGACCAATAAATATTTAATTATGATTTATAATTAAAAAATTGATTTAAAATTTAATTCCATTTCTTAATAGTTATTCATAAATAAATATTTATTCCCTATGATTTTTGGATATTTTAATGAGACCTTAGTTAATTTTTCATGGTATTATAAAATCAGTTATAATTTTAAAACATGTATTTTTTGAAAAAAAATTGATTTTAATTAAAAATTAAAATTTGCATATTTATAAAATTATTTTCCTAAAATGGAGTTGAGTTTTTTGAATCATCACATCAAAAATTTGTTATGCTGAAAGTTTTAGATTTTTTAGAAATATTTGAATTTTTGTGGAAAAGTGGAATTTGATAATTTATGAGATATTATAAATAGACGAATTTATGCATAATTCTTGACTCATGAATGACGTAAATTGCCATTTTTTATAACTTAAATTCAATTATTAATATTTTAGGTCTTAATAATCAAAACTATTGATAGTATTGAGACTAAATAATGAGATAATGATTAAAATAATGGAAAAACACTCCTCTCCTCCACTATATAAACCATCCCTCACTCCCTCTTCTCATCACTTCTATAATCCTTGAATCTTATAAAATTTCTTCTCAAATACAACTCCCTAGTACTTCCCCACGTCTATGAGAAATTTTTATTTCCAAAAGACCAAAAACCATTCCCTTAAGGAGGTTCCCAAGGAGACCATTTGAGAAGGTAAATCCTCTTCCTTTTTCATTTAATTTAATTTCAATTTATCTTATTTTCTTATTATATCCTAACATACTCTATCTAATTGATCATGATTAATCAAGAAATAAATATATACTATAATTATATAATGTTTATTTAATAATCATTTTCAATCTTATTACTCTCTCTCTAATATTTTATAAATGAAATGAACATTCGGGAGGTTCCAATTTACAACCTTCATGGACGACAAATTTTCATTCATCAAATTATTCTTAAAATCTATTAATAAAACAACTTTAATGATTTATATATATTTTAAAATGTATAATATAACAATTTTTATGTTATGTATGTTATATATTTAAATTATACTAAACCGTAAAACAAAATAAGGTCGTTATAATCAACAACCACCGTAGTAATCTAAACAATTATCATTAAATGACTTATCTAAGGATTCATCATCATACCATGTAATAAGATGATATATATATATATATATATATATAACTATTTAAACTTCTATATTTTCATTAATACTATATAAATTCAATTATGGAGAAATATATCCATTCAACAATGACTTCTACACTCATATACAGGTATGATGACTGTGAGAATCGAGGAAAGAAATGCTCCCAAGAGATATATTTATATATTATAGCTAATCCAAAAATCCATAAATAAACAAAATAAAATTATAATAAATATAATATATGTATAGAAGGTTCTGAATTAATTAATTAAAGTAATTAATTTTAATATCTGGGAGTTTAAGGTCAAGTACAGAAAATGTTCGGACATAAGTTATGGGGTTTCTCATCTCACTTTTATTTCCGTGAGATTTCCATTATTCCCCACTTATTTCTGGTATATGGTATATGTATACTAAAAGTTGATATATGATAAAATTAATCTATTTATATTAATGGTATTAAAGTATTCATTGGATAATTTGTAATATTTGGACAAATGATTTAATTGATTATAAATCTGTATGGGTTTTCTCATCTCACTTATATTTTTGTGGGAAATTCACTATTGACCACTATTTATTGTGTAAGGTGTATGTATACTACCCATTGATTTATCATATCATGAATATATTAATTTCCATGGTATTTAATATATCATTTTATGATTATTAATTTGGGGGGATATGATTTCATTGATGACAATCTGGTTCCACCCGAACATTCATTTTTTCCTCCAGGCTATCCCATAACTATACTTACCCAAATGTTATCCTTATTTATTTATATATAAATATTATTTATTATGTTTTTATATCCCAAAAGCATTTATTTATATCATTTTATCTTTAATTTACAATGATTATTTTTTTTCAAAATAGTTCCCTTCTTAATTCTTCCCGATAAACATGCATTAATGAAGAGAACTTCTCGAATTCTTACCCATATTCATGTGAACTGTATAATATATTTAAACTTGACATTATTTTTTTAGAATCATAAATTTTATCATGAAAAACAATGTTGGTTTATTTCATTTTTTATAAAAGAAAATATTCCCATCTACCTTAAAAACACTTTAATATTTCCCGTAATCCACACTAAATTATTTTATTTCTAATTCATCTTTAAAAACATTTTTTACATGATTTCACTTCAGTGGTAAAAAATTTATTCCTAAAATATAATTCCAATGTCTATAAATTTTCTTTCTAGTATATAAATGTTTACAATATGATTTCATGAAAAATGTAGATGATTATCCAAAAGAACTCTTCTTTCCAAAGTAAATAAAAGATTTTTCTCGTCTCACATTATCTTTTATGAGAAATAGTCCTTATCCGCCACTTATTCCATTCATGGGGTGTATGTAGTGCCCATTGGTATTTAAAAAAAAGTTCTACTTTTTTCATTATATTGTAAGGGATTTTTTATTTGAATATTTCAAGGTAAAATTGGAAAATTAGGAATGTTTAAGGATTATTTCCTCATGAATTTTTCAATGATAGAATTTAAAATTATCATCATATATATTAAAATCCATTGATTAATCTTGTAAATCATTTAGTTTTATCTCTTATGATATCATATATAATAATTTGTTGAAGGTTTTTTTATTAGTTTGACTATGGATGTGTTATCTTGATACCATTCACCATATTACTCTGAATAGTTAGTGTTTATATTTAATGATAAGTGAATGTTATTTAAATTTAATATGTTAATTGAGATATGACTATATGTATGAATTAGGTTCACCGCAACCCTATAAAGAATGGATTGGGTTTAGTAAGTGACTTTTGGGGACCTCTATAGCCCCTCGATCTATCGGTTGGTCTCATGAGACAAACCAGTTTGGGTTTTAACTATTTATGTATGATCCTAGAATGAGGCCTTGATAGAATGATTATTATTTCCAACATTATGAATTCCTTCATTATGATATTATTATTTATAATTCAATGTGATTTTTCAACTATTTTAATATCCATGGTTATTTTTTATTATGGCATTATTTATTAAAATTTATTCCTTCCATATATTTATCATGTATATTTTTTAAAAGCATTTGTCTTTAGTTGTTCAACATGCTTAGTTTTTATGTTTATGATTACATATGATTTATTTCTTACCCGTAATAAGAATCATATCTTTCCCCTTTAATATATTTTATTTCTCCGAGATATGAAGATGAAAACTATGAATAATCATTCAAGGATGTCATTTATTTCATTTTACTATATATCATTTATTTTTTATTCTTTTTCCCATTTTATGATGAGAATAATTAATTTCATATAGTTTTAAAATAATATTAAACTAATTATTACATTATGATATAACCTTCCTACAATCATGATAATATAATAAGAGAATGCACTGGCGCTAAGCAACTAGGGTTTGGGCATTACAGTTGGTATCTTTGGATGTTTGGAAGAAACCTTGGAAACTATATTTAGAAAACGTAGATTAGATAACATAACCCTAAGATATAATTTGAGGATAATAATAGAATAACATCCTTGAATTTTGGTATGTTCTAGGTTGTATGGGTCTTCTAGAAAATACATCCCAGTTAGGATACTACCGTTGGACGTGGTTCTGGCACATATGTACTTAGGAGTAACAACTTGGACATGGTGTTATAGAATTGATTCAGGGTAACTTTGTATATGACAACATTTCTTAAGGAACACTTGGTTTTAAAATACTAGGATATTTGATCATGATAATTAAAATTTTTATCACAAACCATTATTATGGATTCAAAATTAATTATATCCCTAAAGTAACCATGTTTATGATTATGGGATTAGCTGCACATAAAATTTTCAATTTATTTTAAGAATTTCACTAGTATTAGAATTATAAATTATGATTAATAATTATATATTAAAATATATTGTATGAAATTTTTTAGAAATGGTTCCAATTGGATGTATTGGGAACCACATCAATGCACATAATCCAAATATTAAGAATGAAACTTCCTCTGATAGGTTTAAGTTGGTATTTTGAATAGAAATGGTCTCTCAAACGTTCTAATAATCATAAAGGATAGTATCTTGTTCTAAAAAAGGACAATTTTTTTCTACATATTATGGCTTCAAAATTAATATAGTGAATAAGAGGACTATTGAAAAAATATAGATAAATGGAACAATGGAAATATGTATTTTACCATATTTGATAATTGTTAAAGGAATCACCTTGGTATATGCTTCAAATAAATGTGTATTTGCTACATGTGTAGGGATACAGTCCACCATTATTTTGAATGAAAGGGTAAGATAAATGTTTCCAATGTGAAATGTTTCAACTAAAAGAGGTCTGGACACTACAAAACAAGGTCCCTAACATCCAAGAATATACACCAAAAGAACATAATGGATCATGCCCAAGATTATTCTATTACCCCAGACAAAGCTGAATGATTAATACCCATGTGTTTAGATTCATGAATTGAGTATTATGAGAATTTTATCAATGATTTACCAGTTAAAAGAATTATTTAATATTAAAGGATTGCATTGTAATACTATTTCATTAAGAATTTCTGGTCGTCTAATAAATGGTACCAAGGAAAAGTGACTCAGTAGAAAGTTAAACTTTTGGAAAAATATATTTATGAGGGAAAGACATCATTATTATTTTCATGATACTAAGATATCAATTTCGGTAAAAATTGATAATTGATGTGTATAATGTATATTGGATATTAATAAATAGAATGGGAATGATTCTAAAGTGTTGAATCGTGATCATTTGGATTTATTGACCATTTATGAAATGGTTTATGTTGATCATTGTATGAGGTTTTATACGTCAACATATTAATTCACCACATAGAGCAACCTATGCTATGTGGTTAAGTTTATATAGTTCAATGTGTAATCAAAGGATAATATTGTGTTAATGAAATAGAATCATATATTTATACTATTATAGAGTGGAATAATTCCTTAACTGTTGTAAGAAAGGTCCAAAAAATGATGTCCTATTCTCTGAATTTTTAATGATATCAATGAACATTTTCATAACAATATTTATGGTATTGTTGTAATAAAATTTCCTTTTAAAATGTTCTCTATCACATTCCATCAAAAAATGATGGATAGATTATTCTTACGTGCCTATATTTTCACTTCACAGTAATGATATCCAATTTGAAGACATAGTTCATAGTAACCTATGCATTTCAATTTCATGCATATTAAGAGAGTAATTTATTAACCCTCTCTATGATGTGGGTTTCCCACAAGACAAATTTCAAGAATAAATATTTAACTTTCGATGTGAAATTTTAAATTATGAGGACACAATTCTCTTGAGGGGGGAATAATGTAGAACCCAAGTGATTCATTTTATATTTTTAAATACATTACATAATGAAAAATAATAATTTAAAATTAAGGGTTTTAGGTATAATACTTATATTTCAAATTTATTGTTTTCAAATTAATTTAAAATAATTTCCCAAAAACAAATACTATTTTACTGTATTATTTTGTGTAAAAGAATGTTTTCATATAAATATTTGTATTTGCATATTTTTATTTCAAAATTAATTTATATCAATAGATTATTAAATTAAATATTTTAAGAATTATATATATATATATACTATTATAATTATGTTGATAAATACATAATCATGTTATGAATACTATAACTATTAATATGACACCTCAAGATTTTATGGTATGTTTCTTCATAAATAATTTTAGTTCATTAGATATCTTATAGGCACCCAACACTAATTATCTACAAAACCATACTTTTTTATTGTTATAAGTTATCTGTTAAGCTATATTTTTCCATTTCTATGTTTTGAATTTTGAAAAGCATACATACACTATTTCATTCAGTAAGATATTTCAAGTCTGATAGAATCAAATTATTTTTTAGTGAATAATACTATAACCGTATGAATAGTAACTTGACCCATATAAAGAGTAATGTTCCCTTATGAATATTAACCTCACTCATATAAGTATATATAAAATTTAGGCACCATATAAAATAGAGTGAATATTCTAAAAATTAATAATTAAGTGTTTGTATTTTTGTGAGCTGTAAATATTTAATTAAAATTTCATAATTAATAAATAAATTTAAAAGATAGTAAATTTTTAATAAAATGTATTCCTAAATCAATAAATTATTGTCCATTATGTTTTGGGATTATTTAATGAGGCCATGGTTATTTTTGAAGGGTATTATAAAATACCTTATAATATTAAAAAATTTATTTTTCGAGTAAATAGTGATTTTAATTAAAAATTAAATTTATAAATTTTATAAATTTTTTTCATAAAATTGAGTTCATTTCGGATTTTAAACATAAAAAAATTATCGTGAATTTTTGGGGTTTTACTGAAAAACATGAATTTTTGGTGAATAGTGAAATGGAATAATTTTTGAAATATACAAAATAAATGAATTATTGCCACATGATTGAGACATGGATGGTTTAAATGGCCATCGGTTCAAATAAAAATAAACTTATTACTATTTTAGGTCTAAATAAACAAGTCAACTAAATTCCTTGAGGTAGAAAAATAAAATAATGACTATAATAATGGGAAAACCCCTCCTCTCCTCCACTATAAAAGCCACCATGTACTACCTCTTATCTTCACTCTTATAACACTAAAATATTCTCATAGTTCTTTCCAAATAATATCACCTTGTCCCTTCCCATGTCCAATATCCCTTGGTATTTCCAAAATAACAAAACCCTACCCCTTATAGAGGAACTCATGAAGGTTATTTCATGGGGGTAAATCCTCTCCTTTTTTCATTTAATTTCATTTCAATATATCTTCTTTTCTTATTCTCTCATAACCTCATATGTCCAGTTGATCAGGATAAATATAGTATCATAAATATACTGGAATTATATCATGTTAATTTAATAACCATTATCAATCTCTTTACACTCCCTCAATTATATTATAAACTAAATCATCGTCTGAGAGGTTCCAATTTACAACATTCATGCACGACAATGTTTTATTTTTCAAATTATTCTTCAAATATATTCATGAAACTATATTAATGTTTGACACTGATTTTAAAATTTATTATATAACCCTTTTATGTTTTAGGATTAACATATTTAAATAATACCAAATGATAAAACAAAATGAGTTTGTTATGATCAATAACTGCCATAATAATCTAGACGATTATCACTAAATGACTTATGTAAGGATTCATCCTCAAACAAAGAAACCAAATTAAATATATATATATATATATAACCATTTACACATATTTATTTCCACTAATAATACATATATTCAATTATGGGGAATTATATCCATTCCACACTAACTTCTATACTCATATACAAGTACATCGATCATGTAAACCAAGTAGACAGATGCTCCCAAGTGATAAATTTTTATCTTATAAGTCATCCAAGAGGCCATAAATGAACATAATACAATTATAATAAATAAAATAAATGTATTTAAGGTTCTTAATTAATTAATTAATGTATTTAATTTTATTATCAATGATGTTAAGAACAAGTGAAGAAAATGTTCGAACTTAAGGTAACAGGTTTCTAATGTCACTTTTATTTCCATGAGATTTCCATTATTCACCAATCATTTCATGTATGTGGTATATTTATAATGAAATTAGATATATAATGTCATGAATATATTCATATTATTATTATTAAATGAATCATTTTAATGTTGTTATTTTTGGACATTCGATTCAACAGATTACCATGTAATAAGGGTTTTCTCATCTCACTTCCATTTTTGTGAGATATTCCATATTCATCACTTTTTATTTTGTAGGTGTATTTATACAAAAAATTTATTTAAAATAACCTGAATATATTTATTTTAATGGTATTTAATTTATCATTTTATGATTATTAATTCTTGGCATATGATTTTATTGATTACTAATTGTTTCACTCGAATATTCATTTTTTTCTTTTGGGTTATTCCTTCACTCTCCTTACTCGAATGAAATTCTTATTTCATTTTGTGTACATATTATATATTATTTTTTTATGTCCCAAAATATTGTATTCAGATAATTTCATCTTTATTTTATGGTGATTATATGTTTTAAAACACTTCAATTCTTAATTCTTCACAACAAACATGCTTGATTCAAGGGAACTTGTCATAAAATTACCCAAATTCAAGTGCAGTATATAATATATTTACATCAAAATTATCTTCAAAAAATTACACATTTTATCATGAAAAATTATCTTGGTTAATTTATGGTTTTATGAAATACAAACATCTGCTTCCTTTTTAAAATATCTTTATTATTTTTCATAAACCGCACTAGATTGTTTTATTTCTAAAACTTCATTAAAATATATTTTTACATGATTTCACTACAGTAGGAAAAAAATTATTACTCAAATATAATTTAAATGTAATTAAATTGTTTTTATGATATTTACATATTTACAATCTGATTTCATGAAAAATACTAATGATTTTCAAAAATAACTCTTCTTTCCAAAGTAAAGAAGGTTTTTTCGTCTCACATTAACTTTTATGAGATGTATTCCTTGTTCACATAATTTTCCATTCATGTGGTGTCTGAAATTACATTTTTTATGTCATATAAAGAGTATCCATGTTCCCATTATATTCTAATGGATTATGATTTGAAGATTCCAAGGTCGTATGAGACACTTAGGAATGATTAAGGAATATATCATTAGAATTTTTTAAAGTTCCCATTTAAAATTATCATCATATTTGTCATCATCCATTTTTGATTATTTTAATTCAATGAGTTTTATTTCTAATGATATCATCTATGATATATTGTTGAAATTTTTCTATTTAGTTTGACTGTGGATGTGTTATCTTGATACCATTAACCATATTACTCCGCAAGGTTTGTGTTTATGTTTAATGATTGGGGAAATTATTCACATTTCATATGTTAGTTTAAATATTAATTTATATGTTTATTATGTTAACCCCTTTCATAGGAGGAAT
Source organism: Viscum album (assembly GCA_963277665.1). Taxonomy (NCBI): domain Eukaryota; kingdom Viridiplantae; phylum Streptophyta; class Magnoliopsida; order Santalales; family Viscaceae; genus Viscum; species Viscum album. The sequence goes on from OY728167.1 coordinate 166,212,802, forward strand.
TAATTCGACTTATTAAGTGATTTTTGGGGCCTACTGTATCCCCTCGATGTATCAGTTGGTATTTCGAGACAAAATAGTTTGGGTATTAACCTGTTTTTGTATGGCCTTGGCATGAGACCTTGATAGAATTATTATGATATACAACATTATGAATATCCTAAATATGAGATTAGTATTGGATATTCCATGTTATTATTCAACTCGTATAATATCAATGGATATGTTTTATTATCGAATTGTCTATTTTTATTTTATTCCTGCCATATTATGCTGAAGTATATTTTTTAAAGGCATGTATAATTAGTTGTTCACCAAGACTACTGTTTATGTTAATAATGAAATCTGTTGTGTTGTACACCCTTACTAAGCATCTAAGCTCACCAATTTCTTATGGTTCCTTTATCAAGGTTATAAAGATGAAAATTTCGAATAATATTTCATGGAATCACATTATATAATTTTATTATGTATCATTTTTTATTTAATTTTTCCATTGTATTATGGGTATCATGAATGTAATCTAGTCTTCCAATACTTCTAAACTGATTGGTCCTGTATGATTTGACTTTCTTATATTTTTTAAAATGTAGTAAAGTAATTCACTGGGTATGGGAAACTGGGGTTGAGTCTTTACTATTCCACTATTAGTATGGCCCTATTTGTTTCTTTATACGTGTGACCCTGCAAGTTACCAATTTGTTGGATGGACCTAGGAGAGTCATCCCTAATGGGCCCATAGTTGGTGTGACATACTGTAGAGAAGGTGTAGATCATATAGTAGTGTATTAATGCCACATTGAGCTATCTTAAGTCTTATACTTTTGGGTGGTGTAGGCCTTTCATGTTCAAGGAAGGAGACCGGGTTTTCCTTTGGGTTTCACCTTGATAGGGATTAAAGAGATTTTAGTCGGGAGGAAAGTTATATTCAAGGATCATTTTACCTTTTCAAATACTATGAAGATTTAGTGAGGTGTCACACTACTTACCTCTACCCCTGCAGTTACATCAGGTAGACAACGACTTTTGTGGGTCACTGATGAGGAGGTTCATGCATGACACATTGCACATCATTGACTGGGGTGTGGTGGGCATCGACGATGGGGATAATTTTACTAAGTACCTGATATAGATTATGGATCAAAAGGATAGGATCCTTCATGGTGGTTTAATCCTCTAGTACCTATCTAGTGGAAGCTCTAGAACTCCAAGAGGGAACATGGGAGTGGGAGGCTCATATTCTTGCTTAGTACCCTCATTTGATTGAGTAGCAATTGGTTTGGCTTTCAGGGATGTAATTTTCCAAGGTGGGTAGAATGTAACATCTCATTTTTCCAATGTATTATTTTTAAAAATTATTTATGTTGATTTCAACACATGGAACTAATAAAACATGTGATTATGTGGCCCTGTTTTCCCAGAACAATTGGTTGAAAAATTTTAATCATTAATAGCACATAGACATTGATTTCCTCAAAAAGTGGAATAACTCCTAAACATATTCTCTATCAGAAATAAAAGGGCACCATTGGCATGATAGTGACAACATTAACCTTGGTGCAACCTAACATTGGTTGGAGCAGGTCAACTATAGCAAAATTCACCAATGACATAACCATAAAAAAATTAAATAAAATAATAATTTTTTTTATATCTTAAAAACTCATGAATGGTGACGCAGATTGGAAAAATGAGCCCACCATTGAGTTTTTAATGTCGTGTTTCCCTTGTGATACTTAAATTTTGTCGGTGCAGGTTTTTTATAGAAAAAGTCACCAAGGAAGAAACTATAATTAAAATAATTTAGAAAAAATTATTTCATAAAGGAGTTACTTTTATATTTTTTTATGTCATTGTGATGAATTCAGGTTCATCAACATAAACCTATAATTCCTCCAAGATATAGAGAAATAACTCTCTTGAATATATAGTGATAGATCATGGATCAATGATCAATATGAATCCTATTGTATCACCCTTCATCAATGACTGATCAAAATAGAGGTAGGACGACTATTCTATTGTGTTTTATCCATTCATTATTTCCATGATGAATAAGGGTGAATTCATGAAAATATTTACCCATGGTTCATTTGTTAGTATAGTTTATAATTGTGATTATTATTTAGATAGTTATAATTATTATTCTTCATTATTCTATAATTTATGAATTAATAGAATCCAGCACTGAAAATGTTGAGTTTCATTCCTTAGGGTGTTCATTATTATTTTTCTTCCATATTTTCATATTCTAGTCTATTGGTCCCCCTGTGGCTATGGATTGACAATCCAAGTGGTTTTGAATGTAATAAGACACTTTTATTAGACGAAAACTAAAAATGGATGTAGGATCTATGTAGATTGGGAACCAAGAAGTGAAGACCGACAACCATTTCAAATTCCACGCATTGGAGGGGGCTTGGTGGACTGTAGAAGGAACCACCTATGGGGATCTGGCGTGGCGGTCGGACGAGGTGAGGTGGAGACATAGGCAGCCTGGGGCGATGATGATTAGAGGTAATAATGATCATGGTGGAAGTGACTGAAAGCGTTGGTAGTGACATTGGGATGCAGAGCTGGTGGAGCTAGGGAAGTGGAGGTGTTATAGCTGGGGATGTAGAGGTAGCACGATGCAGGGCCAGAATATGTGGGGGAGCCACAAGATGTTGTGGCGGTGGGGCCTATATAGGACATCGCTTGTGATGGTGTCAACTAGGTCATGTCTTGTCTAGAGGGTTGGGTTAGATCTGTGTTGGATTTGGGTCGGACCTTGGAAAACCAGTCTAGAGCTGGGCCATGGTCAACTATATTCCATAGTCACTCCAGCTGTCGCATGACCACGATAGCTAGGAGCACAATCGACTATGGAGGCCGTGGGGTAGTCGATCTGGGAGGTAGAACAAAGTGATCAACTGCCACAGATCATGGACCGACCATGTGATCTCTCCATATACCTAGTGACCCCCTTTTATAATTGCAAGCATCCATAACATTCAAACAATATGTTTGTTTAATGAGCCATCAAGGGAGTTGGATTGTGATATTTATACAATCCTTTTAAGATATGGTGTTGATTTTTTAGTTTGGCTCAGTATTGGTTTATTGTGTTCCCTTTGTCCTTTCATCGAGGGTTCAATACAACATTAAATCCACATTACTAGATTATAGTCCCCCTTTAGAGGCTGATTCCCAAATATAGTTTTAGTATTCTTCCATGGGACTGTAGAAGTATCCCTTATCATCCCTAGTGGTATTTTGTGGAATCTATGTAACCATTGAGGGCATGGACTCGATCCCCTATGTATAAGGCCACATTAGTATGGATTTTGGTATTCCCCATTTTATTTGGTTAGGATCTCCTATGTTGTAGTTTGATCCATGATGGGTTTCTGGTATTCTTCAGTGTGTTGGGATGGATCCCCTCATTATGTATCTTCATATTCCATGACCCATACATCCTCATTTGGGATAGTACAAAATTATCTATACCTCTTCGTGATTGTATTTGATGATTTCATGGTTCAAGGAGTGATTTCTCCCTGAATGAATGTGCTTCGAGCAGAATCTCATGGATGGTAATTCGTACTGAATTACCTATATACTTCATTCATGTATTGAGTGTATCATGAAGTTTTTTTATATGTTATGTAGACATATACCTATGTGGAGATGATTTTACATCCTTTTTGGTATTCCTTTTTGATGTTCCATTATGTTATTTCATTGTGTTATTTTGGGATTCCTAGCGATTATTGTTATATTCACCCATACAAAGGAATTTCTCACATGTGTCGTGTCTTGTGCTAGTGATCAACCCTTTGATGTAGTCCTAGGTGGACTTGGAACAGGAAGTGCATAGTGAGGACAGACAAATGAGGTGTCTTACTATAGTTCATACATTTTTCCCGATACCTCTTTTCTTATAGGTTGGACATGTGGTTATATATTCTTTTTGTTGTCTTCTATTGGGCCCTGTTAACTTTCTCTACTGTACTCTATAGTGTTTTCATAGTGGTAAGCATGCATTTTTTCTTACTGTTTTTATATTTCATCATTTTTTGGCATGGATGTGTGTGTGCGCGTGTGTGATTAGGTACTTTCTCTAATGCCTCACATTTTTTGGATATACCTACTCAAGGCTTGTCACTAACCCCAGGCCGATTAGAGGTGGGATTGGGGTATTCATGACACGGGACACTCTAGGACGGGTTGTGACAAAAAAAATAGTCAATAGTGTAATCCATAATTAATATGTTCTTACAAACTATTTTAATATGAAAGTAATCAAATAAAGTAATATTTTTGAAAATAAGAATAACATATAAAAAATATAATAATGTTTGGGGAATCATGAATCTTTATATATATGAAAATCATTATCTAATTCATCAGAAAAATTGCTAATCACTATTTGGTAAGGATTCATTTCTAATTCCAATTGTAATTATAATCATAAAGAGATGTCATGAATGGAATAAATTCTATTACCGTATTACTTCAATAATGGAAGGATCATGTTCAATGACAATACTTATATATAATTTGATGAATTTTGATAAAAAAAGAAAATAAACCATTTAAATACTTTCTCTAAATACACATAAATTAATATTTGAACGTTATTTTAAAATAGGAAAGAGTTAGAAAACTACATAAAAATTGGTATGAAAAATAATAAAAAATATTAAAATATTTTTTATTTTAATTTACCTTCCCATTAATAACATTTTATTTAATTTAAAGAATATAATGAAAAACTCCATAGTCATATTCTAAATTTTAATCATTTAAAATGTTATTGCATATTAGAAATCAATTGTATTCACGTAATATGAATATAATGAAAAATTACTTGAATGGAAGAGACCAACTATGAATAAAAAAATATCAATGATCTCCAAAATATTCTGTAACGATAAATCATCCTCTTATAATGAATAAATCAATTTATAAAACTAATTGATTGCACATGAATCATCTCTAGAAAAAAATAATGTCAAATATCAAAAGGAAAACCATAAAAATAAATTATAATAACCTCTATAAATATAATATAACATAACACCGAATTTTACATTACTTATAAGTGCATGATTTCAACCCATATTAGATAAATACCTTAAATAATATAAAAAATACTTACCATCAACAATCAATGATGAATTTTTTTTAAATGATCTGCCCCAAACTCCTTCGTCTAGAGCATATGGAAACATTATGACCTCGACTAAATTTCAAATTACCTTTATTTAATTCAAAATAGATAACTAGTCGAAAATGGGGTATATATACTTGAGAATATCAACATACATAGTATTAAATCCCCAATGGTAAAATACCCAGGTTAACACCATATATTCATAATAAAAAAAAATTTAAATCATAATAATTATTCGTGAAATTAACAAAATCTTCCACCCATTGGTATTAATATAATGGTACATCCATTAAGGATATGAAATGAAAAATCAATCATCACCCACAAATATAAAATAGTAGAATACTAAAGGCTTATCCAAATTACAATCATTAAAAAACTCCAAACAATAAAACACCACTCCCAATGAGCGTTATTTTAAATAATCTATTAGAATCACAAACTTATTATATTCTAATTGGGAATAATTAAGTAGATAAAAATGAAAACCATAGTTACCAGAATAGGAAAATTATTTGTGATTCAATATCATATTAGATTGGAATCATAAAATATCTAAATTAGGGGAGAATTCTAGAGTATGAGTGGTGTATTTCATCTCTCTAATATGGGAAGAACATGGATGGACCTATGCATTAAAGATGCACCTCAATGAGATAAGGGGGGAGCTTGGGTGGATTCTAAAAATTTTGGACTCTACCCTACAGGTTTTTAAAAAATAGTTGGGATAGATAATCTATAACCATGATTTACATAAACTGTGGTTATTGATAGACTCTTTGGAAGCTATACACAAAATTTCTATAAACCATGGGTGTACCTCTATGGGGATAGCCCTATTTTCCAGTAGTGGTAGTTTTATATATAATGGAATAATATGATAATGTTAAGTATGTTTTCAATAATTGTGATGTAATCCTTATTTTATGTTGTTATGCAATGTACATAATTTCCCATTTCAGTGGACTTATCAATCTTTTGAGTCAAATCATGTGTAATCTTAATTAATATATCAGGAATTAATGTATAATAGGGTCTTGTTTTGTTATATATGTCCTCCAAGGATTATATATTATTTCTTATTCACCTCTATAATCATAAAATCTCCTTGGACTCATTATTCCAATATGCCCTTGTTTTTCACAAAGAAACCATGCCATGGGTAGCTTTATTTAAAACATACCCAACCATCTCTTGAATATACTCACTTAATGGGAGTGGAATTCATCACATAAATATTTTTCTTCATCTAAACCTAGTGAAATGTCATGTTCTTACATACAATTAATTTTTATCTCATAACTTGAGTGATTTGTTATTCCTTTTATCTTTACATAGTTACAAATTATGAAAAATTGGTTTCAAATCATATAATGGAAGTTATAATAAATTCCTCTATTAGAGAGCTGATGTGTTTTCCTTATAAATAGGTGGAATTATTTTTTAGATCATCATAAAAATATTAATATATTTTATATCTTCCTAAATTATCTAAATATATCCAACAACTTCAATGATTCATTGGATGAATTCATTAATACATTCATCACAGTAAATTTTCTAATCATAAAAATTATGGTGTATCCATTGAAATTAACTTCTTTAATGTTCATTACACCGTCATATATAATTTCAAATTTATCTCAAGTCAAATTATAATAATTTAAATGTAGCACCTTCACGTAGATCAGGTTTGATAGAGTTCATGATAATAAATTTTTATTTTTGGCATCATAATTGAGAAACATATTATCTTCTTTCATCTGGTAATATTTTGAAATGTTTCTAACATGTATCTAATTTGTATTATAATGAAAAACATCAATCCCATGACACCATTAATTTGACCACATTCTGTTCTTTTGGTTCAAATAATTACATCCATCGAATATGTATCCCCATTTCTCATTCGCTATGTTCTCCATGATTAAAAAAGATTCAGATAAATTATTTAATTCCAATAAATAATTTCCCTAACACCACTTGATGAAATTAATAGGCCCAAACACATCCTAATAGGGGGTGAATTAAAGTGGAAATTTTTTATCATGTCATGTTGGAGCATGCTCCCGTGTTGGTATGAACTTTTTAAACCTGTAAAATCTCATCACACATCCACTAAAATAAAATTTATATAAATTAAAACAATGAAAAAGAATTTTACTTGACTTTAAAATATATTCTACATACACAGATAACACTTTAATGATGTGTTTATAGTTCGAAAAATATTAAATTGTTTATTTTTTATGGATAAAATTTTTTAGTTATGGTTATTTCATGTACGGATCACTTAATAATTGTGTTTAGTGATATTCCCACTAAATCCATCTAGAAACCCTCATCGACTCCGCCTTTAGTAATTTCATAAGATGGATGCCAAATTTTTTTATCAAATTTAAGGTCATATAATAGTCATCAAAATTATTTAATATGATTTGAATCAATAAATATTTAGAATAATTCATTAACTCAATCTATAATCTATGATTCGCGATTATGTAAATATTCTTTTTACGGTATTCCTTATCTCAAATATGCCTTAGGAATAATTTCACCTTGCTTATTTATACTTTATTAGTATTCTTGTGTTGTTTTCCTTTTGTAAACAATATTTACAGTATAAATTTATTATTCTTCTCATGATTCCACATGGGTTTCATTTTAAATCATAATAATGGATATAAATATAGAAACAGAAAAAGTATGAAATATAATAATTTCATTAAAGAGACATAATCAAAAAGGATGAATTAATTTTATTACTGATTTTATGGTTATATATAAAAATTTTATTTGACCATTATATTTGTGGACATTATAAATATGGCTATATGATATATAGTTATAGGATATATAGTCGTCAGACATACGGTCACTCGATATCTGGTCAATGGGTATAATTATATATATTATATATAGTGATTATTTTATAGTTATATGTAAGAAATTTGTCACGCAAAAATTATTTTCATGATATTAAAAAGAATAATTTTTTCTGAAGAAAATAAAAAAATTAATTTTTGAAAATGTCTATTGTTTTTAATACATTTATTTTTTTGTGCATAATGTATTTAAAATTACATTTATTACTCATAAATAATTGTTTAAATATTTTTTCATGAAAATATTAGTGAAATTTTTGGAAAAATAATTAAATAACATCTAATAAATAATTATGGAGTAATAAATAATATGAATTTAATGATTCATTGTCAAGAAAAAATGTTTTAATCAAATTTTTATATATATATTAAGTCAATTTTGATAATAAATTTATCATATTTGGAGTATCAAATTCAATGAATTTTTTGATATAGTCAAAAAATGTATTAAGAATAATATATTGACTATCACTTATTATGGAATGAGAATAATGTTACCATTATGTTTAAAATATTGTTTTCTAAAAATTGTTTATTTGTGTTTCTTATTTAAAATTAATTTTAATTACTTTTATTAATTTAATTTAATAAATTTAATTTTATATTTAGAGTAAGGTCATTTATGTTAGGTAGGATGGTAAACTTCAATTTTAGGAAAAAATAAGAAATCACCCAGGTTCAAAATTAGTTACCATGACAAGTGTAAAATTTAGTAAAATGGGTTAAATTAATGGGTAAATGCCTAAAATATCTCCAAAAATATCTTCAAATTCTGTTTATTATCGGATAAATTACCCATCTCCATTATATTTTTATTTTACATCCACTTTCTATGTAAAAATACTTTCTTACCCAAAAAGGGATGTGAATTTCTTGAAATGAATCTCAAACTCACCAAAAATAAGAACCCCCATCAACCCACTTCATTCAACATTTACCCTTTTTTTATATCTTGAATATCTACCCAAATTCCATCACCCAAAGTCATTTTCAACCTCTTTTATCAAGTGTTTCCAATCAAGAGGGATAAGTCCATCATTCTAAAGGAATCTGAACCGAGATGGAGTTAATTAATCAACAATTTTTTTAAAGTTATTCACAATATTTTTCTATTAATTTTCCTTATAAACTAAATATAAATCTCATTACCCATTATAAATATTTTATATTAACATCATTATTCTTATTTTATTTTTTTCATGATTATATAACAATATACACTAAATCATTCAATAGTATCACATATTCTAATTTGGGTCAGTTCAACCACCAATATGAATGATACTATACCAACACCATTAATTTCATTATGGATGAGTATCAAGACATTAAAAATATTAATAAATTCTTTTAAAAATTAATTTGTGTTATGAATATGGCCTAGTAATATTTACACAAAATGGATGCTGATTATAAAGTAACTCGTTGTTATCGGTAAATTACCCACAACATGATTTCAATGGATTCTGTTGTCATGAACCATAACCATGCATTATATAAATTTAAAATGGGACTATATTAATCATTATAAAAATTATTTCACATTATTAAATAATCAGGTATTTATTAACTTATTAACAAATAATGATTATCGACATTGCAATTAAGAATGTTGAATGAAACAACCAAAATTACTAAGATTCAATGATGAAAATACACAACAAATAAATAATATTTATGTAATAACTAATTGTTATTGAAAATTATAAAATTTAATATATATGAAAATGGTTTTGTAATGATTTGTTAATATGGTCATCTTTACAATAAATAAGTTTAAAGAACATTCTTGAATGTTGGGATTAAAGGATATGATTTCCTTCCAAATCCCAATTTGAAAATAAGATTATTTATATCTTAATATCCATCAAGGGAAATTGAATTTTATTTCTCTCTAGATCCTCACATATTTTCTTCAACACTATTAATATTTATTTTTTACACTTCTTCAAACCATTTCCGCTGTCATTGGTTTATAATTAAATTGGAATGATTCTAATTAGTGGGACCAATATTATCTCTTATTTTTTGTTAGGAATATTTATATTCCATATCCGTATTTTCATGTTATGTTATGGATGTAATTATCCCTACATTAATTGAAAAAATATTTTTTGATTAACATTTAATTTTCTTTTAGAAAAAAATTCAATGATATTTCTTAATGTTTTCCTCATAATCAATTTATCCAACCATTTTCATTGGTTTTCTTTATAGTGAATCATTCCATAGTTCATATGATTATTTAATGAAAATTTTATTCGCGTTCAAAATATTTTTCTATAAAATTTTATTTATGAATTATTTATTTTTAAAAAAAGTTGTTAAAATGAAAAATATATTTCTTCATATATTTAATGAAAATTTCTATTGCTCTCGTGAAGTGTACTCCATGAAGGTTAACTTGCTCTGATGTATCTTATGTTTAACTAGATATATGATTAAATGGAATAACCTATTTTATATCTCTATATTAATCATTTTTATGGCATGTGATGGTTCTTATTGATCTCATATCCTTTATATAGTTAATTTTCATATGGTGGAATAATAAATGGTTTCATATATTTATGCCATATATATATGTGTGGTTTCCATTATGTGATGGGTTGGACTTGGATTATATAAACCATAAATGAATTTTGTAAAACTTTATATTCCATGAAGTTACATGTATGGTTATAAAGAGTGAACTCAATCCACTGTGTCTATAAGAAAGGGGATTGATCTCAATCAACTGTGTTGTTGTAATTTTTCATCTATATGATGGTTATATTGATAGTTATCCTAGGTATAATAAATTCTTTTGTATTATTTTTTTTTCCACATTTCTACAGTATACAACATTCCTCTATAATAAATTATGGCCTATGAAAATTATCTAAGGATTCCAAATTCCTATTTCTCATTCAGTTGATTTATAAATATCCTAATTTCGTGAGTAATTTTTTATATTCCATGGTTTATTTAGTAATATTTCCTATTGTTATTTACATGAACCTTGATTATGTTCTCATAAGCATATGTTTATCTTCTTCTCAATTATGACCCTTAATTGATAAATAATATTATCACCCCTTATTAAGAATCTAATCTCAAAATCTATTATTTTTATACTACTTGTGTTATGTTGAATTATATAACATTTAACCCTTATAGAATGGTATTATGTCTGGATTTTATTTATGGGATATGTTGAATAATGATTGAAAATTATGTTTTTTACGTACCTAATCTCTATTGATAGTAAACTAATCGATTCTGTGGGTATGATTTATTATGATATATAATTCATATTTATGTGTAATGATGAATTATTTTTGTATGACACGTTTGGTTCATAAAAAAATGTGTGTGATAGGTTCAAGGTGTATATTGAGACTATCTGACATAAAATCCTGACATATGATCCCATTATATCTGGGAGGAACTACTTTCTAAAGGAAGGAATTTACTTAATCTTTACCAGTTACACCTAAAGATGGGTGTTTGTCGAGAGGGTGGGGTTTTAGAATTTTCATACATTTTTTAGTGGATTATTAAATATTCTTAGACACACCTAGTGATTTATCTCATATTCATGAATCATTTCAATATCCAATATTGGTATTGGTTACACCTATATCAGTGGTTGATCACTGATATACATTGATATGAGTATTAATTAAATATGTGAGGTATTTCACAAATGTGAAAATTTCTATATATCATATTCTATTGATTCTCTTCGTATTAATTAGTGATTCTTTAGTTTTAATCTATATATCATCAGACTCTTGAGTATATATTCATCAAATTAGTTGATTGGTGTTTATGTAGATGGGATAAATCTCTTTAAATGGGATTCCTTATTCTCCTTTTGAAAAAAATCAAATTCCTTGTAGTTTGGTCCACTAAATAAGAGATTCCATACATTTTATAGATGTGTGAGATGGGAAACATACAATAATTTTAATTTCATGCATAATGGATGACAAGGAAAAAGTTTCTTGATAATGGTTGGTGTCATACCTAAGCATTGGAGTCCCTTTATGGTTGATCTCCACGTGAATATACCAAATGAGGATGGATTTTAGGAGGAATATAAACTAAATAATGGTATAATAATGCACATTGAGGGAATATGGATCTCAAAATTGGTATGATTGATATAATTAGGAATATATGCCAATGAGGGGATGATTTATATCGGATAATATCCGAATGGTTAAATGAATTGTCTCAAATGGAATATGTCCCAATGAGTGAGGACATCAACAATCATAGAAAATATATCTTGGTGATCGAGTAAAAAAGGGGATTCCTGAGGAATATGACCACATGAAGACGATTATGAGAGGTTGGAGATGTTGGGATTGAACCTATGATGCATCTTACTTGTCCAATTTAAATTGAAACAAATAACACATTGTTTTATATTTAAAATTTAAGGTCATGTGATAAGACCATACCATGGAGTTTTTCTTTATTTTGTTAAGGATTTTTTCATTTAGTTTTACATCATTTGACGTGGAAAATTTCTATATAGGTTTATTTCTTGTTGTGGGGATTCCTTTATCATGAACGGTGGGACTATATAGACTTTGGTGATCCATACACATTGGGTTTTCCCTTGGTACAACACATTAACACATTTTCTAGATCAAATTATTAATGAGGGCATAATATATTGGTTCTAAAACTTATTGAAAGGGATACATTCTTAAAATTGGTGAATTTGATAAATGCATGGATATATTTATGTCCTACCCAAGATTAAAGTCATATAATTCTACTCCGGAATTGGGAGAACATGAGTGTGGATTATGCATGAATGGGTGCTTTTACTCTAGTTCTTAGACACATTTGGAATAGATGATTCCCAAAAATAATTTTCTCTCCTAGAACTCTTGATGATTCATAGTGATGAAATCATCATTGGGAACCATCATCAATCTTAAATATTGTAAAGAAGCCTATTTTTACATGGCCCATTGATTGGAATTGTTTTCCGTGATGGGAATTATTTTCTATAATATTTATCACTATAATATTTAGGATTAGGTCATTAATGGTCTAAGTGATTCAAGCATCTATGTCTCTAGGGGTTCATCAATTAGGTAGGATATTCATGAGGTTCCATTTACGAATGGAATGCATGATTGAAAAAAGTGAAACATTCGTATGCCTAGAAGCTTGGTCATGTATTTCTGGTGTGTTTGGAAGAGGTAACTACTTAGTAATTTCAGGTTTTCCTGGAAAAAATGTGGCTACAGGTTGAGTAAAACCATACACAATGTAATCGCTAGGATAAGGGATTAATATAAACATTATAGGTTAATATGCTCTCTTATCTCAAAATAGTGTTTGTCCAATATTTTTAGTTGTCACGTGGAAGGGTAAATTATGTTCTATATAAGTGAATAGATGGTTGATTCATATAAGACCTCAATCTTGGAAGGATTCTCTACGGGAACCATGTAGGGGTTATGTCTGCCTAGGGTTTTTAGAGGAATGGGTCCATGTGGTGACCTCATAAGGGAGATGAGTCCACTGAGTATCCACATGGATGATATTATGAGGGAATCCAACCCATATTGGTATTTCATGAAGCAGACCAATCCACTTTGTAATACTACCTAGATTGATGATATTTTTACGGGATACTCAAAGAGAAGAATATTCATAGTAGCTGATAGGGAGAGGGGTCATGTGGCTGATGAGGCTCCACATCTTAAATGTGCAGGAGATGCCTATACAGTAGAAGATGCATCATTTATTATTTGAAGAACTATGACAAATCTGTAAGTAAGGTGAACATGTGTATGGATAAAACACAAATATTATTGTAAAACACTAGTCTTAAAAATAATACATCATGGAAGAGACTTCATGGAGGAAACAACTGATGGGCCCTTTTTTAAACACTCAAACTCCAGAATAACATAGAGGTTTCTCTAAAACCTCCCATTATTTATCAATCCTCTATGGTTCCTTATGTCCCTTACATTTGTAGCTCATTTCTCTATATGTCTTTTACTAGAATGGAATCTGTGAGTATTTATAGAAATTCGTTATATACATCGCTTTGCACATTATGCGGGTGCATAATAGATAATTCTAGGAGAATCTATAAATAATATTAATACACTATCACTTGCCATCAGAGTATGTGATGGTAAAGTGACTCATTTGGATTGGAGGTCATAGGGATCTCCCTCTCAGAATAACATGGTTGATACGTAGCCTCATGGTCAATGGGTGACTATAATGGCTCTAGGATGGAGGTTACTATGATGGGATTATCACATGGTTTCGTATAAGCATCATGGTTTTTTCATTGTAAGTGTGTGGTAATTAATCATTTGTGTCTTCACAGATATCATATTTCAACAATGTGGTTATCCCACCATAACACCATGATGTAGGTATGTAGGGGTTTGTTGTGGGATTACATAAGAGCCACACAGTTGGTTGGAAGTCACATGGGGACACTTTGTCTCAGAACCACCTATTATGTGGGCAGCCACATGGTGTTGCTTCTCCTAGGAACTATATGGTAGGTAGGTAATTGAGTTTTTGAGCCAATTATTTAAAACACAAGGTACAAAGGAGTTTCTTTAAGTGATGTTTCTTTCCTTTATATTATAATTCCATGATTGTAAACCTATTACCCCCCCCCCCAATGATGTCTAATCAACATAAAGGGGAGTCAATTCTGATGAAGTAATAAAATCCCAAATTGTTACCATGTGAATCTATAAGAAGTAATATGGTTCAGGCGTATAATTAGTTGGTGATCATGTTGATCATGTGAATTAGTTGAAGGATCATGGTTGGCTTTATAAATATAATAGACCCCTCCCTAATCACTTATCTTTTCACTTATCCAATTATTTATGGAAATCAAGACTTTTATGCATAGTCATCACCCATTACAACTGATACCATGATATGTTCTTGAAAAATAATGGTATCTACAATCAAATTTTAGTATTCTAATCCCTTTCATGCTTAATTCCAAGATTTCATGCTAACTAATAGTGGCTGGAACATTTCCATGGTTTATCTACTACCGACTTTGTTAATGAATGATGTTCAGGTTTCCATGATTCCACAACATGGTGTTTTAAAGTATACAATTTAGAAATTAGACGTTGTAAATTTTATTTTTTATTTCTAATTTATGAATGTTATATCATTCATATAGGAATGATCGTAAGGACTAGAGGATTTAGGGCTACCCATATTTTTGATTTGATGATTGTGGATGAAATGTGACCCTTCATTTCTAAGAATCTTAGGGTAGACCCATGAAATTTCATTATTCCATAGAATGAATCCATAGAGAATGATTTTCAATATATATCATTGATACTATCCATTTTTGATAGACTTGTCATATATGAAATTAGTCTTGAAGATGACATAATGATCCTTGTACCTAGTTATAATATTTCACCATCATGGTTCACATATTCCATATATATATTAAAGAAATTATATGTAATAAGGTCCATCTCACCATAGTGGCTCTACATAGGAACAAATATATCATGAAAAAATATCCACTTACTCATGATCCAGATCAATATCAGTATCCTAGTTTTGAATACTATTCTTTTATCCCAGTCATTTCATGAAACATTCTCAGTGGAGGGAAGATCATGAAGTGGGACTTATGTCCTAGTGATATATTTTCCAATGAATTGTCTTGGGCCTTTTGGATAAATAAATGTTCTATAGGTTTCACAATACAAATATAAGTAGTTCACCCATATAGTGATTTATTGATATTTGAGTTCATGATATACCAGTCATCCGAACTACTCCTAGAATTGTTTAGTCATTAATTTTTGGATTACAATACATGTCATTTACTATATGGTGATATTGCGACTATTTTATGGGATAGATATCATTTGGGGGAACCTAGAATCCTCAGGAATATGTATAATTAATTATTTTATGCATCTAATGACTTGGAGGATATAAGATAGACCCCTCTGGTAGTAGGATATCTACTCAGTGAAATGAAGAGAATACATGGTAGGGGACCCTATCATCATTTGATTATCCTAATCTGATAATGGGTAGATAACTTCCATCAACCCAGTAGTCCAATGTAGGGATTTATTCATGATGTTAGTTTCCCTATCTAATAAGTTGTTAATACTGAGGGTTCATGTTGGGATATTTTGGGAGTATTTCAAGACTAATCCTAGGGGAATGTAATTCAACCAAATGTGGCACCAAAAAATCAACCATCGGGGTTCAAAACTATGTTTATTAACTGGTAACTATTTTTTACTATAGATACTGATTTAGGATTCATAGTTATCATCCTGGGGATGTAAGCTTTACAATAGAATAACCAACTAATCAATATGGTCATACCAGTTCTATTTTCGATCTATCAAATTATGGGGCATGTATAAGAATGGAGAAAGCTATATTGAATTGGTTGGTTGTTCCATTTTTTATGGTATAATTGAATAACAATGAAAATTATACAAGTCTTTAAATTTTATAATAGTTTTTTATTCTATAACTCAACCAAAAAATCATGAAATTATCGATGTTTAGTCATAGCCATGAGAATTAAGGAATTCATTGACACGTTAGTAAGTTATTTTCATTTCAACCCCGCTCATTATAGTTACCCTCCCACTACAATAGTTGTTTAAAATTTCACTACTAAAAAATATTATTATTTTATTAATTATTTATGGGTTTCGGTCTTCGTTGATCTACTAGATAAGATATTAATATGTGAACCATATTCTCCCTAAGGACAAATATACAAATTCTAGTTTTTATAGAGGGTATCTCCACAACCTTCTATCATAGTCATCACTGAATGGAATCATGTTATCATCTACTAGATTTTCTATTATTTCAATGATAAGATATGAATATTGGGTCATCTTACCTCTCAGCGGTGCTCTAATAAAATTTTCACAGGATTAAAATAAATAATGGATAGATTGTTTACCAAATGGTGATTTCAGTAATATGTTATGATGGGTTATAGTACAATTTTCATCCCTTGTTTTACTTCCTAAAGATATCATGGGGAAAATAATTGAACCAGAAGATTTCACAACCAAGATCCATAGGCATCTTGATCAGTCCTCATCCTTGCATCGCATTTATACTGAATACAAGGACAACTCGATGCTTGTTTCTAAGACTACATGAAACACTAATGGTTCTAGTATAATTATTCTAATAGAAATAAATACACCAATAGGGTTTTTCCCCCTAAATTAGGACATCAAATTAATTAGGTATAAAAACATAATGATTCAACCAGGACCGCCACACCATCTATATTTGGTTCTTCCATTATGGATCGGATCCCTGAATACATTCCTATATCACCAACCATCCAAATTTTTAACATTCATGCTACTACTTAATATCATGATTTATAAATATGGACATGGTTCAAAGTCAATCTGATTATTATTGAGACACAAAAAAAAAAAAAATCTCCTACAAGGTCAACATCTACAATCAAATCTTTCATAGCTTGGGAATGAGAAAATATTACTACTAAAATTTTACATTTCCATTGGACATGACCTTTCCATTTTTAAACATATGGTAGCCGAGTAATTAGATGTCAATTTTTCATGCATAAAAATTTTCAAGTTGAAGAAATAGAGGAGGTTGCAATAGAGTCAAATCTCCTTGTGGTAAAAGTGATGTGATCTCACAACTAGGTGGTTGTTAAAACAGTATAGATTTTTAAATATGAGTCTCACATGGAAAATATAAAGGTAATGTGACAACATAAAAAATACGGAATGGGTAATTGAATGAATGATCAAATAATTAACAACTTTCAATGAGTCAAATCATCTATTGGATGAGGCAGAGACTGCCAAATGAGTATAATTTTAGAAGTCTATCAATGCCTCACACAAGATTAAGATGAATTTCAGAACACGTCTCAACTGATCCCATTATAGTAATGTTAATGTTTTCCCCTTCCTTGTAACAGCCTGCATATAATATATGCTTTAGATACTCCACCCTCCATTTTATCCAATAAATGAAAATCGATTTTCTCCGTAATCAATTTTAATTCCTATTTTAATTATTCTACTTTTTTTATCTATTTGAAATAGAAATAATACATTAAAAACCATTAAGATACATTAGATCAACTTCAAACAATTAATTTGGAATGGTTCAACTCAATCATGATCCAAAAACAATTTATTCAAATTATTTTATCTTATACATGGTTCACTAATGGGAAAAGGCACAAATAACATAACTACAACACTAGAGATTGTCCATTTAGATGAATGATGTATTCCTAGTTGTAGTAGATGAAATGTTATGGTCATAGATATCATCTCTATAACACTAAATTTGGTCAATATATATGAATTATTTCCACTTGGTTGTGGTTCATAGGTGGGTATAGGCATAACTACCTTCCATGTATCACAATATTTGGTCTATTTGGGAGAATGGTTTCTTATTGGGATGGATCACAAATGGGTGTTGGAAAAAATTACCATCACTATAACACTATAGTTATTCTGTCCAGATGTGAATGAGGGGTTGGATCAATTTGATGAGGATCAAAATGGGGAAATTTTAATTGAGGTATTCAATGTTCCGAAAGGATAAAGATTACCAAAACCACACCATTATGTGTTTTTGGTAAAAACATTCAAACCCATTTAAAAAAATTCATAATTTCTCTAAATTTTAATTAATTCAAGGGAGCTAGATAAAATAGACTAAATTATACCAAGATTATATATGATATCAAATAACATTTTTCCTTTTATTTTATTTCCCTTATTTTTCCGAAGTTACGTATTAGGGATTCTTCATCGATTGGGATTTATATTTCTTATAGATCCTAATTTACAGGTTTTTAACCTTATAATTGTTTCTTCCTTTTCTATTAAAATTCATAATTTTTCAGGGGTAATGAAATATTTATGTCCAACAAAAATAGAGTTGACTTTTACCCAGGATTAATTAGGTATATTTCCAGAAAAAAATCCTTATTCCTCTTTCTTTATGTAGTATAAGGTCTGGAATGTTATACTAACATCTATGGTGTATTAGGTCACATATATTTTTACTATGGAAAATTCATGAATCTACATTGAAACATGGGTAGGTAAAATATGTCATGAATGGGGGATCTAACAGTGTGTATGTAGATATCCTCAAAGGATGGTGCATTTAGTTCTGTGTTATAGCTCTGGGAATGAAGATTGTTGATATTTCAAGTTGAACAACATTAGACTCATATTATTATAGTTTAATGTCACATATGTTTGACTAAAAAGGGAGGTGGAAAATGTAGTTACCCATTTTTTATAAGCCAAACATGATTTGGAAACTACTAATGTTACTATTATATATATCCTTATGAATAGTGTCATACATTTTTTGGACAAGATGTTTGAACCATGATTTTACGAAAGTTTATATATATATATATATATATATATTTAACCATATATTGAGATGGTTTTCATTTTAATATTGGTGGATGAAACCCAATCAACCAACTTAGTGTGACTATCATTATCATTTATGGTGTACTTTTACTCTCTAAGAGTGTTTGAGAGATTTATGATGTGGTCTTGGGAGGTAGATATTATCAAGAGATTGTTTATTTAGAAGGCAATGGTGATGATTTCCCCTTTTTGTATATGTGTCTAAGTATTAAGATATTTTTATTATGTTAGTTGTTTCAAAAAATAGTGGATAATTCTATGTCGATAGGGAAATAAAAAACTCAATATTCACTGGTGGTAAATATTTTTATAGACTACATTGAAATCGGGGTATTCAGTTTAAATTCAAAATTCTTAGACTATTACAGTGTATAGTTTATTGTTGAATGATGATCATCAATAAAAATTTTATGGGAGAGATGTCCATCAAAACATTTATGGAGAGAACAATACACATGTGTATATCATCGAGTGTATTTAATCTAATTGGGAAGATAAATAATGGGTTTGTAAATCATAACTCCAGATGTTTGGATCAAGGATGATGAGATGGAACATGTATGTTAAGGAAGATCATTTAAAATATTCAAATGGTAGGTTCTACAAAAAAGGTGTATTGTCTAATTGAGATTATCAGACCCTCTCATTAGGATATAGATGCCTCATGTTAATAGAATATATTATTGTAACATACGAAAATTCCTAAAAGGGGGTGTGTATTTGTATTCAAATAGATGTGTCCTTTAATGTCAAAAAAACATTTAACTGGTGGACAAGAAACATTATCAGGATTAAAAATATTTTCGAATGAAGTAGGTTTATGGTGGAAATTAATATACAAGGAGGGTCCAATCACCCTAAAGGTCACACCACTATATAAGTAACACATATTCTAAGTGGTGATCTCTCTAACTTTTCCATGGACTAATGGGTCCAATAAGAAATGCTCATGTTTTTCTATAGAAATATAGTTGGCCCTACAAGCATTGTGCCTTATGAAATTTTTTCCCATCTTATATGAATGGGGATGTATTATTGAGTAGATACATGACATTTTCTTAGGTATCAATTTATGTATTTTTAGTCTAACAATTTTTACATATCTTTCACCTATTAGTTAGGTTATTTGGGTATGTACCAATAAATCCTAGAGTTCAAGGTGATACCTATTAGATGAAAAATATGTGTTATAACATATATATAAAGAGCAGGGTAGATCCATAGATGAATTGAGATCCCAATTATAATGTATATTATCTCATAAGAAAAGAGTACATAGATTAATTTCATAGTTCATAAACCAGAGGTGTGAAAATAAGAACCCCAATAGGGAAAAATTCTTAGAATAACCCATCACCATTTAGATAAGGAGTGAAGATGTTTTAAATCACAATATGAGGTTCTATAATTAGAATAAGTGACATTGAATAGGAATATAAGTGATTGCCACTAGAAATATTTTAATAAAAGGTTCTACTATGATTTTTTCATGGAATTTTAATATTAGTGGACTTCGCCTAAGGTTGAAGACGTCTCTAGATGAAAATTCATCTTATGGTGGAATATGTATATCCATATTGGGGGAATATATTAATAGTCAAATAGAGGCGTCCTTTAGATTTGATTATGGTCAATAATGAGAGTCATGAAATGATTATGGAAATCAAATACCCTCATATCACAATGTTTAGTTTAAGAAAAAGGATATTCAGAAGGGTGATGGAGGTTTGTTAGAAAGGAACTTTCTATAAATAGGTTAATTCAATTCAAAGGAGTGTATATGAAAGATAAATCATGGTTGGTTTTAGAATTTGTCATTCAGACTTCAATATGTGCCATGAAATAGAAGGTATCAAGACACATCGAGCTCTAAAAATAGATTTTCCACATAGATCTAACTCATGTGTAGGAAAGGGGTAATTGGAATATTAATGTTAGAATTATTATTTAAAGTGGTTCATTCCCATTATTAATATTTATTTATGGTTTTTATAAGTTCAACGTTTCCAAATATAAACATAAAATAATCCCCCCCAAACACTTAGATATAACATCAAAATAGGGTAATTTTATTATGTGTTTTGTTTACAGAATAAACCTTAGTTAGGAACCCTCCAATGGATCTATCTATTGAGTAGGGAAAATGGGTGCTCAATGAAATTTAATGTATTATCATAAATGAAGGGTACCAAATGATAGTAAGATAACCTTATAATTATGGTTTTATCTCATATTTACATGGGCCTATTGAGATCTGACCCATACATAAGTGTGTGATGTATCACAGAAATGACTACTCTAGAAAGTTTATTTTTATGCAAGCTGGTCCATAGTTTGTTTAATATATAATCTTGTAACAATGACTGAATTTTAATTTCTTATAAGATTATACAATGATGATATTTTATGTATTGTTTTTAAAATATTGGGATCATGTGAATAATGGAATTCATTTATCTAATTTTAGGGTAAAAGAAATAAAACTCATATGAAGAATGAATGGTTTCATGTACCCAAAAGGACTATAGGTTTGATTGGTATTCATGTATGGGACTAAAATTGGAATTCTAAGAATCACTATATATCTCGAGATGATTGGAATCAATACACATATAACTCTATAATTCCACATATGCATTGATCTTGTTCAAATTTTAGGGTAATTGTTCTAGTCCTATATTCTGAGGTGGAATTTATTTTGGAGGCTCCTATATAGAATTGGTTCATATGTTGGGATGGAGAATAAAAATCCAGACACATATATTTGTAGTTAATTTTCTTATATATATATATATATATTAGTTTCATGTGTAAAGGAAGAAAATTTTTCTTTAGTTTACTTTCGATCCATCAAGAAAAACAATCATGATGGAAAAGCTCAGAGATTAGGGTGGAAGATGGAATTTTAATTTTTGGTGACCATGACTAGGCCTAGGATAGAAGATCCATATGTATCTATATATAATATAAGAATAATAATCAATCCACATGTAGTTCGGATATGATGGTCAATCTGTCTTGGTGGAATGCAAGGGGAGGGAACCTAGCACAAATCAAACAAGGGTTCCATTCCCAAGACATAATGAGGGGATTATTTGAGCTTTTAGTTGGGTCTGACTATCTTGATGTCACTATGTGTCCTGAAACAATAGGAATCATGCCACTTTTAGTTATTTTCAAGTCCTCTCACACATTTCTAGCTGATTTATAGGAGTAGAAAAATTGGATTTCACCTTACAATTAGGGTCATTGGTGAAAATCCATTATGAATAGTGAAACCCAAAAACTAAGTTGAAAATAGGGCATTTTTATTACCTTACACAAATATGTTATGTGTTATGAATCCCTATGTTGTTATATCTATTATGTAGGGGAATTTTTTCATCTATATTTGGTTTCTATAATATGTTAATTATTATACTAGAGGGACCATAATATCTATTTTATTTAGAAAAATTTATTGTGAGTTGCGATAATTAGAGATAGTGACCAAGCCCCCTAATATTAAGAGAGTCTTACTCAATGGGAGAAATAATAGGGGGTCGTGTGGTTACTCAAACATCATTAAAGAACCAATCATGGAAATTTTAAACACACACCAAATGATTTTGCATTTTGTGGAAGGGATGATTTCATGAAATTAAAATTCATGTTACCAAGACATAAGTGTTGTCTATTTTTACATCATCATGAAAGGATATTTCAACAATTTGTTATATCATGCATCTAATCCTAGTGTAGAATCATTTATTCATCATACTACCTATGTAATTCATATGTCACCACCTACCAAATAAATCATTAAGGGGATTTCTAGGATTTGATCCCTAGTATTTTGGATGCAAGATTATATGTCTTACCACATAGGAACCTCCCCAACTACACTTGTACTGAGATTTTTAATATCATGTGGCTGTGAAAAGTCCAAGTAGTTTAATATATTATGTAATGTTTGTGTACATGTATTTTAACATTGGTTCATAAGTATGTATGTTCTATAATTTTTTACATCAAGTTTTAAAGACATTTCTAGGTAGTTAAAACAATTTAGAGAGCATGTGGGATTTATGAAGTTTTACATCATGTTAAAGCCATGTCAACATTGTTATCATCCTATGAGATAGCCACAAGTTCTATGTAGTTTTATAACATGTTGGAAAGACATTAAAAGTTGTTTAATTTTATGTACTGAGGGAATAAGTACAATATAGTTTTACATCACAATGTAATGAAATTTTGAGAACCAATGTTATATTAAGAAAAGTTATTACATCAGACTTCTCTCTTTTGAGGATTCATCTATAGTATCACCAAATTTCTAAGAACCACTCTCATATCTCCATAGAGAAAAAAATAGGTAAAAACATTCTTTTTGAATGTGTAATGAATGATCTTCAATTATATAAATCTTTTCTTTCTAAAGAAGCAATAACATAATGAACAAGGATTTATTTAGGAATGTGAGTAAAAAATAAATTTCCAAAATGTATAATTTCAATCTAATGAAATTAATTTAATTTTATTATTAATCATTTAAAAATCATATTTGGGTCATTTATTGGGAATTTTTATAAATTTTTTATTTTTAGGTTAATGGTGAAATATTTAGATTTTACAAATAAAGACACATTTATGAAATTGTATTGATTAATAAAAAATAGAATGTCTATGAATCAATTTTGATTGAAAAAATATATATGTATTATTTATTATATGTAATATAAAATTATAATACTGAAATATTAAATATATGATTAACATTTTTGAAATATAAGTAATTTAAAAAAAAAATATGTATCTTTTGATTTAACAAAATTCAAATAATTCCATTTAAATCAAAATTATACTATATATTTCTATAAATTCATAACTAAAATAAGAAAATATTTTTCTGTAAAAATAAATTCTAGTGTATTATGAAAATATATTGAAATAAAATTTTTCCAATTCCATAAAATTATTCCTCTAAAATGTATTTCATATTATAAATATAAATATTTATTATTAGGTAATATTGTAAACTTAATTTTTGGTCGTAATTATTAGTAACCGTGAAGAATATTTATCATTTCAGTTAATGGTAAAATGAGTTTAGAGGATTAAAATAAACCAATAAGGCTTCAGGATGACACAAAAATCATGTTTATGAATAATATTTTTGTATAATTTATACCATATCCATATAATCTATGAAACTGAAACAATTTGGAGTCACTTCACTTGAGAACAACCTCACATATAAAAGGGATCCACCTATCCTCCATTATATGAACTAAATGATCCTATTAGTTCAACCAATATCTACCAAATACCTTACCAAGATCCATTTCTAGGATATAGAGGTCTTAGTATCACCAAAAAACTGCTTCAAGAAGGCATGAGGTGTAAGACAAATGAGGTTACCCAAAGAAGAGGTATATGTTCTTTACAATATTTTTCTTATTAAATTCCTCTTAAACCATATAAAAATATTAATTAACCATATTAAATATTTAAATCATTTTATTTAAAATTCTAAAAAAAATTAATTAAAATTTTCCACCATTTTATATCTCCTTTCCATCTTATGGAAAATAAAAATTTCGTTCATGTGTACGTATGACCTACTATCTCCACACAGTGATGTGATTTTTCTATCTTATACACATTAATTGTATGGATATAAAGATTTAATTAATGAATATATATGATATTAATGACTGAGTTTGGATAATTATGTTATAATACATTATATTACTTGTTACCCTTCCATCTGTTTGAAAATGATAACATCGCTCATGCATATGTGTGGGCTACCACCTCTATAAAACGATGTCACTTTTTTATTTATTACCAAAAAAATGGATGATTATAAAGTATTTAACAATGAATAAAAATTATATTCATTAAATTATTAAAATTATTTATATTTTGGAACCATTACACATATCCATCAAACATGAACTAAAAACAATAGTAATTTTGGACTAATTAACTAAAAAACATAAATTGTTGATGTAAGAACGAAATTTTCAATGAATCAACTACAATTGAGTATAAAATTACCTTAAAAATGTAATATAAATTGTAACAAAATCTGATATTATTTAATAGTTTTGATTTCATAATATAGGATGATCAAAAACGTGTGACTATGTAGAGACCCAAGTAAGAAAAATCTGTTATAATCACATTTTACTTATGGTGTGTTTGTGTTTGTAATTTCATGGTAAATTTTAGGATAATAATTGCTTAAAAATATATATATTCTTCTTCTATATTTTTGTTTTGGGTTTACTGGGTTATTTTCAATTTCTTCCCATTTTTCATCAAGAATCAAAATTTATTTTACATGTAATGGATGTTGACCATATTTTTTCTTTTCAATCAGAAATATTTTTCAACCATATAAATGTTTTTCAAATACATTAATTCTTGTTTTCATCTTTACCTGAATGTTTTCTTAAAATATAATTTTCATTACCATTTAATTTTTTTAAAAGGGATTAAAAAGAATATTTTAAAAAAAACTGAATTAGGGCTTTTCTTGTCTTTTTAAAAGTGTGAAAAGAATTTTCTTGTTTTCTTTATAAAGTATGAATTCATTTTGAAATCATCATAATAATTCTTTTATTTTATCATAAAATTAATATTGATCATGGTTATTTTCAAAGAAATGGATTTTCTCAGTATTTTTAGATTTTTTATTTTAACATTTTACTTAATTAAAAGGGTGATAGTTTCTCAAAGGAATGATATTTTTTAAAATTATTTATAAATTTTTTTTAAAAGTTACAAGGTAATTATTTTAATTTTTTTTCTTCAATTATCCTTTATTTTTATAAAAGTTATTTTTATTATAAAACATTCATTTCCAATGATATATGGATCTATTTCTTACTTTTTTGGTATATAGTTTTCTTGTCCTTAACATTATCATCCTCACATTACCCATCACCCCTATCATTTCATTAGACATTATTTTCTACTTCATGTTCAAATATTATGTGTCATGAATTTACATAGCATCATTTAAACCACATTAATGATTTGTCAACAATATATCCTTTTTTTTAAAAATCCATCATGGTGGTGTTTTGAAGAAAGTTTGTTTGTTGAATTTTTTTTAATATATTGACAAGTTTATATAAAAAAGAATTTGTAATGTTTCTTTAAGTTTAGCATTAAATTACTGAAATAGAATGAGCATTGCCTATGTGATAAAGGATCACATAGATCCAGTGAGTCCTAAAGCATCTTGTTGAGTATTTAAGTCTTAAAGGTTTATTCATAGTGTTTAAATCCTAAATAATCATATAGAGTACATAACTACTAACATATTAAATGGATACCAAAATCTCAATTAAATCATGTGGATAATGTTGTCATGGAGGAGTCACGTGAACTGTATAAAAGGGATAAATATAGAAGTGATGGAGAAGTATCATGGTCATTTAAAATCACATGTTCATATATCACAACATCATTTCTGAATCACACGATCTATGTAACTCTATTTTAGTTGGGAGTGCATCATAGTTGATCAAAATCAAGTGAAGAATGGAATTCTCACTATCATAATAGCTCAAGTAATTAATGCATAGTGCATACTAAAATTGTGTATTAAAATAATAGAGTCCACATAGGTTTTCTAAATATCATGAGACCATATAAGTGATAATTGATCTCCATATGAGGTTATTCGATGTTTGTAAGCTCCAGGATATGTTTTATAAGGCCTTGGATTTGATGTATGTACTTATTTTATAAATTTAAGGAGATTGATTTATTCCTATAAATACCAATTAATCTATCATAAAATGTTATAGAATTTTCTTAAGTGGTTTTATCTAAATAAAATTACAAGGAAATAATTTCATGTGAAGTGAAGGGAGTTATAGGATATCTTAAGTAACATTAGAAGAAATTCATAAGGGAATTCATGTGAAGAGGTCGTTATTACCTAATCAATGTTGAAACAAAAAATATTCTTCATGATATGTAAATATGGGAACATGATCTAAAATATTCCAAAGGGAGTTATGCATTTATTTTTTGGGAATTGGTGTGGGGGATATATGGTCGGTTCTCATGAATGATTTTCATGTTGAGTTCATACACAAGGGTTATGCACCAAGGTCTCATTTGGGGGGTTTCACATGCAAGGGTTACATTCCAATGTCTCATGAATGTATATACATGCCAATGTTCTAGAGCTCATGGATTATGTGGTTGGGGGTCTTATACTTTAGGTGTTACCCTATGAACAATACCATTATAATATAGGAATTATGTAGAATAAGATGAATGAGTTTCTAAACTATAAGGCCCCAGCCTTAATCCTTACTTAATCTTGAGTTATTACAAGATTACACATTGATGATCTTTTCAGGTTTAGATTTTTAGAGAATTAGATCATAAAACTTGCATTACATTCCACATTTAAACAAAGTGGTAACATAAAAAAATTGTATTCATTTTTTCCCATCAATAGGACCATATTTAAAAATAAAGCATGGATTATTTCTTGACACTTCCTTGACACTATCATCATATCATGTACCTTTCCCTTGACCTGTGAAAAACCTTTCAAAAAAAACATGGGATGAGCATAAAAAGCTCAGTAAGGGTTATAAAAATATGGAAAGGAAACATGGGTTCATATATACATAAGAATGAAATCATAATTTACCCATAAAACATAGGAACTTTAACATACCTCATCAAATCATGGATAAATCATAGAAATCATAAGACATAAAAGGAAACTTGAGGCATTCATAACATTCTTACGTAGAGAGTAACCCTCTTGGTTTCCTTTGGAATACCCACCATAGTATATTCCCTAAATCTCTTCGGAGAAACCTTAAAGTTTCACTCCTTCGCATTACCCAATGCATTGAGAAGCTATATCGAGCTCACCCGCCCTTAGTTTATCACAGAACCACCTGTCTTCATAATAATTCCCATGAACCTCAACACAATCGTATCACATAAAACATGCATAAAGGAAACATAAAATTTCCACCTTTCAATCACAAGATATCAATACAACACATTGATATAAAAACATTATGAAAACCATTTTCAATACCAAAATAAAAGAAAAGTAAATCATGGTATTTATTTTTCTTTTAAAAAGAATGTATGACTTGTAGAGGAAGACGAAACTCAAATAATGGTCACGGCGGCGGAGAAGTCGTTGTTGCCACATACGTACGGCAAAAACATTCCCTTTTGTCATTTAGTAAACGCTTCATATAAAAAAGATTCCTTTTGAATAAACGTAAAATTCAAAGGGGTTTATACACCATATAAATGAAGGTTGTGTATAAAACAAAATATGACTCAATGAAAGGAGATTGAGAAGAAGTCCCATACAAAGACAGTATCCTTGGTTTAAGGATAAATCAATTACATAATTATGTGTGACAAAAAAATACACCAAATATAAGTGGATATTAAGTGTAAAACAATCAGAGGTTATTCACACAAATTCATAGAACGACATATTCAATGAGTACAAGTTTATCCCAAAGAATCAAATTTGGGTAAAGAGGTTCCCTTGCAAAAATTTGACAGCCTAACGGCGTCACTACAAAATTCAGAAAATGAGTTGATTAGAGATAAAAAGGGTATCTCATCACATGGACATAAAATTTAAATAAATAAAGATACAGAAGAACATATCCCAACATAATAGTATGTGAATTAAAAGACATAACAAAATAAGTCTTTAAAAACAGGAGGGTGAAAGGTTCCCTTACCGACATGGGTATCTTTCGAAACATACACCCCGTGAAAGAAGGACAATAGAAAATTTATGTAAATACTCATAAATGAAAGTAGATTACACAATGAGTAAAATAATAGGCATTACATACACCACTCAATTGAAATTGTGGAAAATGTAGCATAAATCTCACGAGAATAAAAGTGAGATGAAAAATCCCTTATGAAAACTCGGCAGCCAAACAGCGCCACTTAAAACTTACAAAAATGGATTGATGAGATAAAATAAGGTCTCTCATAATATTAACATAAAGTAAAGAAAGAGTAATATAAAATAACATCCCCCAACATAACAAAGAGGATCTTAAAAGAAGTTACATAATGGAGAGTACTTAAAAAGAAAGAGAGAGGTTAGATCTATTACGAAAATTTGGCAGCCTAACGGCGCCACTAAAAACTTCCAAAATGGATTGATGAGAGAGAATAGGGTCTCTCAAAATATGAACACAAAAATTACAGTAAGATTAATATAAAAGAGCATCCCAATAACAAGAAAGATGAGCTTTAAAAGGAATGACATAAAAGAGTGTACTTAAAAAGAAAGAGAGGAGTAGGATTCCCTTACCTCGGGTCCGACTTGACTCGATCATTCTTTAATCTCCTGAATAATAAACTTGAGTAATTTCTAATTCCTTAAGAACCCTTTTTAAGTTTATTATTCCTTTTATATCACTTATTACCATGTCATTAACACTATGTTATTATTTAAGTTAATAACGGTCGTTTTAACGATCATTGGTACTTGAGTTAAAAATACTCTTTATAATTACAAGTTGTTCATGTGGTAAAATATCCATTATATCCAGAATTTTATTCATGATGTAGATATAATATATATCATATATATCCAGTATATTAATGCATTTATAATATTACATAACATTTAGAGTTAAGAAATGAAATGCACCGTTCATGGAGATAGTAAGCCGTACGTACGAATGAACGCTACTTCCATTTCTATTTCATATTTCGTGGAATTAAAACATAATTATACATAATAGTATTTTAATTCAAGTATGGTATCATATATAATATCATTAAATATATCCTTCATACATACCACATATGGTATTAACGAATCAAATCACTTTGAGGGGTCGGTAGTCCGCACTTCCTAAAATGAAGATATCGCGTATACCCATAATGGAAGCCATAAAGGTATGCCATAAATGAAAAATACAGAAGCTTAATGAAAACATAAACATATTATATATAATATATAAATTTAGTGACATCATAATGGCCACCATGAAAGGTGTTAAGAGAATATTGAACAATCCTCGTTTCGTGAGGCAGTAATTCACCAACCACAGAAACAATATGTTCTTTAACCGTTAGACGAAGGTGTGTGTAAGTGTAGCTCGAATCCATAACATAAAAACATACTAGTATATTGAAGATACTAGTGTTGTTACAAAATAAAGGAATAAAAAGAGTTTATGGGGGTGGAGAAGCAAAATAAAACAGAAGGACTCAAGTGAAGACATTACCTTAAAATCGGGTAACTCCCTTTGGTTTGAGCTCAAAGGCATCCTTGGGAAGACTTCTGACCAAAGTGAGGCATCTAACAGTTATATAGGGATTTTTAGAGACAAAATGGGTAGGGTTTGGCCGAGCCAAAGGCTTTGGAAGTGTGGGTACGGAGGTAGAGGTGGGGGCCTTTTATAAGAGGAGAGGAGGGGCACTCTTGGAAAGTAAAGAAATGTTACTTTATTTTAGGATGAGTTTCGGATTTTAAGGGTCCCTCATTGATTTGTTTCGAGTATATGGTGATAAGGGTTCGAAATAAACCCATTAAATAGGTTTTGGACATGTGTTGGTCTTAGATTTTACATTATCTTCCCATTTTATTTAAATCGTTAAATAATGAGGTCATCGCTACGTCATCATGATGTCATAAATAATTTAATTTATTTAATTTATAAAAACTATAAAACAAATAATATGATGTAGTAAATCCTTTTAGATTTCCAATGACTAATTATAGTCAAAAATATGACTTGTATGACCCCATTTAAAAATTGTTTTAGTAAAACAACACATGTTTGTGTCATTTTAATTTTAACATTAAATAAAAAGGTATTTATGTCATTTTCCAACCAAAGTGGCTCCATGGGGTCCCCAAGTTGACCCATGGATTTTCTTGGTCGGCCATGACTCATCCAATGAGGGTAGGAAATGTGTCCAGGTCATTTCATATTATTAAAACATTATTTTTACCTTAAACTACACTAATTACCTCTAATCACGATTAAAACTTAATAAGTTACTATTCATCAGAAAATTATTTTAATCCCATTGAACCACATTTTACTTCTTAATGAAAACCGTGTATGTCGGATTTTTGAAATTCAAAAGACAAAGGTGGAAAATTTTCATTTAAACGGAAAATCAGTTTTTATAAGTACCACTTAGTGGTTTCACTATTCATCAAAAATTAATGTTTTTCAGAAAATTACCAAAAATTCACCCTAAGCTATATTTTCTATTCCGAATTCAAAAATGATGTCTATTTTAGAAAATTCATAACATATAAGTTGCATGAATTAATTTAATAATTAATTCCCACTGTCAGAACAAATAGTGTGTTTTTATGAAACAATATATATCAAAAGATTGACACTAGTTTAAGACAAATTTCAAAGTGAAATTAATTCCAATGACCAATATTTGAATAAATGGTAAAAATATATTCTAATTTCACTTTAAAACCAATTCAAAAGATAATCTAATCATATAAATAAATTAGATTAAAAAGTGGTTTTGAATTAAAATACAACATTTGTCACTATTCATTAAAAATTGAACTTTTTCAGAAAAATACCAAAAATTTACACAAAGTAAATTTTTATGTCCCGATTCTAAAGAAGAATTTTATTTTGTCAAATATAAAACATTAAATTTTCAAAAAGTGGATTTAATAGAGGTTCTCCATCAAAAGGCGGTTAATCGACCTTTTAAAGAATATTAGAATGTTTACGCTTAAAATTGGATTCATTCACATTTTTAATCCTCTAACATTTATTGTAAAAAGTAAAAATATTTTACAAACATATATAATCATTTTGTAGTTAGTTATATTCATTCCCGCCATTACAATAGCTAGGTGTTAACTACCATTTAAAATCATATTATTTTATTATTAGAGTGCAACTTAAGATTCCCAAGAAACTCGTTGTTGCGTGTTGGGTACGCCATCGAGCATAGCATCCCCTTAAAAGTTATATTAATATTTTATTCACAAATAATGATAGATGTGAAAATGTCGTACTCTTTATTTACCTGGGGTGTTACATAAACCATATGAAAAAATTTACCAAAGTATTTTATTCAATATTGCATATTATTTAGGTAAATTAAGAAGAAAATGTTGTATTGCATAACAAGAATCGATTTATAGAATCATTTTAGATAGTGAAATACATTGAATCTATTGAAGAAATTTTAATGTGAAGAAATTTTAATGTAAAGTGTAGTTTCTATGACCTCTCATGTAATGGTGATTTTTGAGTGAATACTCATATAAAGGAATTAAAGGAGCAGATGGAGTTCAGAGGAAACTATTTGAAATTCTAAGGATCCCCAATGAATTAATGGTTTATTTCGTTGGCATGTATACTAATTGTTTTTCCATTTAAAATATAGATAATAATTATAAAATTTGAGGTAAGTGATCATAAGAAGATAGTGAATCTTCCATAAACCTTATTAAGGGAAGTGATTTTAGAAAGGAGTGACCTTTCCCAAAAACCCATAACAAAAAACCTAAAAGATTTTTTGACACTAACACACTATAGGATGAAATCACATTAGACTAGAACAAAACATTGAACCAAGTAAAAAAATGTGTGTCCTTATGATGGATTCTTCTAATTTATTTGAATCATCATCATCGGATAATGCTAGTAAAGGTAGTCTAAAAAAAGTTCATTAGAGGTTGGATAGGTTCATTGTATCAAGATAAACACTAAACAGAAAATGAAGTGGCCCATCTAATAAAGTGGTCAAGATCAAACGGGACAATGAATATTTTGAATAGCATCCATTTCCTAGTTCACCCCTCTTAGGGAATTTTATCCCATTTTTGGAAAACTAATTAGTATTAGATAAAATATAACTTATATTGAATTTGTTTTCTATGACTTCATCTATTTGAATTTTCATGTTTCATTTTTAGTTGTCTCTATATATTGGTGTTCCAAGAAAAGACAAGAACTTCAAAGAAGAAATAGAAATATTGTGGAATTCCTCTATGTGTAAGTGATAACGTAAAGAGTGTGATTTTGTTGAAGGATGTGAACATCATACATAAGAAATTTTTGAATGAATATTATTTTGAAATTGTTAAACCATTCAACGGGGATTACTAAATTAGTTAAGAGACAAAAATTCAAAGTTATTCTGAAACTAATGAAGATTAATAAATTCAATTAAGTCCAATAGTTGAAGTTTTCCACATAGGAAAAGAACTATATAAAAAATTAAAATAAGAAAATATGTCACAATATATCGAAATTAAATCACATGAAATTTAAAACAAAAATATAAACTAATTAAATAAAATACATGTTTATGTTTTTATTAGTCTAAGGGAGAAGAATTATTCTCTAGACTTTGAAATATATGTAATTTACACAAAGATATTGAAATAAAAAATACATAACAAGGGAAAGAATTTCAACTCAAAAGAAATTTAAAATTTGGAATCAAAATTTATTGATCTTACTACACTACTGTTTTTATTGGGTTAGGGGAACAAAAGAGTGTAATAATAGAAATCATGATTTAATTATTATATTTCATAGATGAATTATAAAACAATGTTGAAAAGGTACATAATGGATAAGCTCTCCCGATAATTAGAAGATGAGACGACTAGTGGAAATACATTTAATAGAGAACACAATCATCAACTTGAATCAAGAGATAAAAAGATTCAACAATTGGTTGAAGAGATAAATTTTTTTAAGAAATAACATTAGAAATAAAATTCAAAAGGAAATAAAAAATGTAAAGATTTTTCTAATTTCTTATATGTCTATCATGCGGTAAGTAATAATGAAATTAAAAATAGTATGTTATTTTAGAGGGAAAATGTGAATATATTATATTTTCCAAAATACCACAAAATTTGGGAAAATAAGTTATTGGATATGATAAACCCCCACCAAAACATGAGTGTTAGAGAATAATAAACAGTCAAAATAATGTGAGAATCGTGTAGGTTTTTCAATTGAATATTAAAATACTTCTGTAAGTAGTGATGAGATATTTCTCTATTTTTATTGGTTGAATGGTCATATTTCATGTATTTATTTT
This sequence comes from Viscum album, assembly GCA_963277665.1. Classification (NCBI taxonomy): domain Eukaryota; kingdom Viridiplantae; phylum Streptophyta; class Magnoliopsida; order Santalales; family Viscaceae; genus Viscum; species Viscum album. The sequence continues at coordinate 166,247,412 of OY728167.1, forward strand.
TAATATTTGGAATATATTTCATGTTGTGAAGATATTTGAGTTCATAAATCCTAAAATGATGAGTATAATCCTAAATCTTTTGAAATTAATGTATCATATAATAAATTATCATTGAAATTATACTATTTTGGAATATTAGGACACACTATAAGTTTGTTTCTAAAATACCAATGGATGAATATCAGAATAAGAACTCCTAATATGCCAACATATCAATTGATAGATTATGAAATGAGGTATATTTTTAATGGGAGAAGTTTCATGTGTTCAAATCAAGGTAATTTGGAATAATATTGCAGCTAGATGAAAGTAAGAATGAATAAAAACCCAAAAGCATATCCTAACTCTAGTCGTGTATAATAATAAATTTTGTACTGAAAGATATATTTATATGTCTGTAAATAGATTTTTAGTATATAGTTAAACATAAGGAACTATTTTTAATGTGTACTGAGAACCTACTGTATTATACTCGTAGTACCAATATTGGGAATAACACTCAAGGAAAAACGAACATCTAGTAAGAAAGCATTAGGTGACTCAGATAACTGAAAAAAGGATAATGAATAAATATTTCTATGAAAAATTCATATTTCATGCCATATGAAAGTATTTACTTGAATAAAAAGAGACATACAATATAGGAATAAGAAATATCATATGATCAATAGGATGATTCATAATCAGATAATATATAATGAAACATTGAATATATGCTAAGAATCAAAGAATGAAATTAGTACTAGTAGGTTGAAACATCAAAATATGGAAAAACAATAAGCCTATATAACAATCATATCAGAAGAATATTGAGCATATGGTTAATTAATATCCACTAATATGGCCAAATGTGTTCAAGTTGGTTGTGATTTTGGACCAATCACAAAAGGGTACATTTCGTTGTAAGAGAACATAAAAGGGTTTGTTAATCGGGATCAAACAAAATACTACTCTTGAGGATTATTGAGGTACCCCTCTCCACATAAATTTCAATATTTTTGAAATATTTTTAATGTTGTACTGATTTAAGGGGAAATTTGATCCTTGGGGGTTAGTGTGTGTACTAAAAATATGTAAGTGCATAAGCTGAATAGAGATACATGAATAAAGAAGAATTATAATCCTTCAAATTCAAATATAGCATTTTATTCAATATTTTTTTGCAACAAAACACTTAATTTTTCAAATCTATAGGTATATGTTGTGTGTTGTGGAAATGGAAGATCATATAATCAATTTCATGATGTGAAACTGTAGATTTTTCAATGATATATTTCAATGATCTAGTGGTTCAAAGTTACATTGAATATTCCACGACATGTATCAACCCTCAATTCCAGTGGTATTTTTACAACTATAGTTTACAGAATGGTGGAAAATAAAAAAAACATTCATGTATTTGTTTTGTATCTATTTTTTTATAAATATGTGGTATCATGTGACTATTTTATGGAAACAATGATGAAACTATAAAATAAATATAATTTCCAAAACATGGACTACTTTTTCAAAAGAGTAATTAATATTTTGGATTTATCTCAAATGTTTGTATTAATAATTCATATCACTACAAGATTATAGGTATATAAGAAGGTTTAGAAAGAAAACTCTAGGCTATATACCATCATCTAAAAAGGGAGTCCTCTAAATGAACAACGAAAGGCACTCTACTAGTATATATGGAGGTATTTTAGTGACATAAAAAGGGTTGGGTTTTATTATATTAAAGACCTATTTCCTACTAATATTTTTGACTCAAGAGGCATAGATATTTTTTCAATGGAACAATTTCCAAGTGGTACATTTAAATTATAAAAATAAGTTAGTATTGAATAGCTATAATGAATAATATGGATGCAATCTTGAGAGGTTATAAAAAGAGAAATGATTCAATATTAAATTTATAAATAGATTCTATGGTAAAATTTGGATCACAATATTTCAAACAGAAAAGTTGGATATAGATGGCATAGTCATATGATCATTGGATGTCATCCTATGGTGTAACATGGTCTAAGTAGAAATACATGACCAAAGGGGGCGAACACACTCTCTTTATATGGATATAATGAATTGGAATAATAATATTTGTTCCCTCATTATTATATGGATTCTAAGATAATCATGGAACCTTGATCAATGATTTAGGTGGGGTAGTAAAATATATGAATGAATCCATTATATAGATCTATAAGAATGGGATAGATTTAAGTGAAGTTTCTAAAGATAATCCACTATGATAATTTATTTGGAAAAATTATTTCCACTACCCAAGGATGAAGAAACATGACATTAAATATCACATTATCATGGAGAATGTGTAACTTGAGCGACTCAAGCTAGAGTATGTGCCTACTGAACTATAGGTTGTTGACATCCTAATAAAGACATTACCCAAAGAAGCATTTGAAAAGTTTCAACTGGATCATAGAGTTCATTTGACTCCCCATACATTAATATTTTGTCTATAGGACCCCCTCTCCCTGAGTTATGTTGTGTTCATTATCATTTTTTAGACCTCAAATGATTTTCCTTTAGGTATGTTGAAAAGGGGTGAGAAATTATATCTTAATTAAAAAGCTAGTAGGGGTGCAAGAGAAACTGATTAGAGGAGTATACAAATATGGGGAGTTTTAAATATGAAAATTCTAAAGATACTCTATAAGTGAAGAATAATAATGAAATGGTGTGATGGTTTCATGATTATAAAAATTAATTTATTCAGTTTTAGAAGTGATCATAAGGGTTGATTATGTATTATTTTATGGCATCAATAATGTTTCCAAATGTAAAATTGAGAAAAAATTGATTCATATATGAACATTTCATAATACTCTGGTTTCTCACACTGATATTGACTCATCTGGGATTATATAAAATATGGAGGAAGTCCTTGATCATTTTCTAGGATTGTATAAGGAAAATGATTTCACATGTAATTTATTTTTCAATAAGATGGTTCCTGATGTTTTAAATTGATTTCAACAGACATAAATGTGGATATTGTTGGAAAAAATCTCCCATGATGGTTTTTTGGGGTATTTTGTCTTTTGAAAAGATTAGAAAATGTTGAAAAGATTGGTTGACAAATGGGTTTTGATTTTTCTGGTATTATTGTGATGAAATCAGGAAAAGGAATGATTGGAGTGTTAGTGTTAAGGATTACCCAGAGTATTAATGTCATAAGCGATGGTATAAAGTGTGTGAGTTCTAATGTATCATTCAGAGTGAATAATTCCTAAAGGATCACATGATGTGTTTATGTCTTAAATGATAACATATATCTGAAAATCCATTTTAAGTCAAACAGCGTACATGAGCATAAAGAAGTATCATGGATAGTTTTTAATGAATGAAGTTGGGAAATAAGAAGATGTTTTGTGGGTCCTCGAAATCAAATGATCTCATATCCTTTCCTCGTGGGTGAATTTCATGTTAGATGTAAGTTGGGAAGATGTGGGAATGTATCTTTTATTCTCCAAACCAATTGATCACTCGAATTTCCTCAATATCAACATCCAAAAGAAGTCATATGGAGTGAATGAAGGTTTTTTAGATGAAAAATATAGATTCTTCATATGGTTTCCCAAAATAATTAGACAACATGAATTCCCATGGATCTTTTGCAGAGTTCATGTTATGAAAATAAATTCAAATATGATTTTTATAAGGTGTTGGAATATAAAACTAATCATGTTTTTCAGAGTTATAGTGGTTTATTTATTATTATAAATACCCCTTAATCCATCTCTGTAAAGATAAATAATTTTCTTATGTGATCTGATCTAAAGTAAAGTATGAAGGTGGTGTTTAACATAAGTTGAAGGGAGTTATGTGACATTATAAGTCACATAATAATATTCTCAAATGGTGGTTAACTTGAAGAAAACGAGATTACCCAATCAAATAGAAAGTACATAAATATGTTCATGAGAAATGAAGAAGGTCATATGATAATGCACACTCAAAAGAGAGTTATATGCTCATAGTTTCATGTATAGTCATAGGGAGTTACATTCTAGGGTCACAAACATGGTTTATACTTCATGCTCACTCACAAGTGTTATACTCTATGGTATCATGAAACGGTTAACATGTCATAGTATCATGAAAAGTTTACATGATAGGATATCATTTGAAGATTTTTGTATCTGGGTTATTGTGGTCAAGGGTTATGAGATTGGGGGTCATTTACTTGAGGGATTACCCTATGAAAAATATTATTCTCATATCAGAATTCTAAGGATGAATAATATGTTAATATAGGATCTAAACAATAAAAGTTTTGATTAAAAATGTGTTTATTGACTTCTATATCTGAGTTAATGGAACGATGAACGAGGTGACTCATTCCCGCTTGTTATGGGATTTACAGAATCATTCTAGAAATGAGATTACTGGGAATCCCTTAAAGAACCTTCCAAATTGAGAAGTAGTTTCATTGACCTCTCATAGAAAACTTATACTTGAGTGGATCTTCACATCAAGGCTATTGAGGATCACATGATGATCTGAGGAACCTATTTTATATATTATTTAAAATCATAACATTTTATGATATTGACATTTGGCCGATGTGCCAATTTTATTTATTTTTAAGGAATGGATATAACAATGATGTGTGAGATAAGTTATCCTGGGGAGTTAGTACATCTACAGCAATCCTTTGTAGAGTTAGTGATCCCAGGCATGAGTGCCCTAGCCTAAAACCAACATGCAGTGAAATTATTGAATTTGGTACACCAAAACACTATTGGATCCATTATCATTAGACTATCATTCATTAGTGAACTATGTTAAAATATATATTCCCTTGTTCGTGAATGATTTAATCTAAATGAATCATCCTCAAATAATTTTATTAATTATAAAAAAATTATGTAATAGGTTGGGTATTGTAATTGGATCCACTTGTCCAATAATGATTAAAATAATTGAACTATATAATATAGAGGTCCACATCCAATGGGGATGGAATAAATTTTCAACATAATCCAAACCCTGATTCACCCCCCTCAAGTTATCTAAGACCCTTTTGGCCGTAAAACTATTTCAATATAGTATCTGCTAAAATAGCCTTATTAATAATATTATTTCACTAACTTGGGAAATATTCTTTATTCTAGAGTAAACATATGAAAATGTTTACTTTTAAATCATTTTGAAAATGATTTTTATTGATAATTTAGTATATGAGTAATTAATGAGACATGAAAGTGATTAGTGGGGCCTAGTAATAGATATCATTCAATTTATCGAACAAAACCATGACAAAAAGTAGAAAACATGGAATATTAGATAAGAATTTTGATTACACCTACACATTTATTAATAAAGTCTTTATTGAGGCATTGACATTGAGAACCATATTATCTTCACTGATTCCAACATGGTAAGGACATGAATGTCCAAATTTATATATTTCCTTTATTAATATTTTAATTTTCATTATCCGTGATATTTCTATGTTTATATTATTCATTAATGTACATTTAAGTCGAGTTATTAATTTAATTACATGTGTTTTTATTATCCACTCTATTGTATTGTTTATGCCTTATATAATTATGATATCTTCCACTACACACAACCCTTAACTAATAATATGACCTAATCCTTTATTTGTTTAATAATCCTCAGTATATGGAGATATATATTTTTACTGATATCAAGGAAGAAAAATTATTATTATGATATGTTTTTATATTTTTCAATTAAATATTGGAATCATGTATGCATCTATCTTTCTGAAATGATGAACTTATCAATCCTATATGGTCTGATATCTTTTATCTTGTACCATTGTAATAATGTAAACACCATCTAGTGGTTACTAGAGTCAAGGATGATATAGTTGGTATCAATGGTTATTAGTATGGACCTTGGGATATAGATTTTATATATATATAGCTAATAGTAAAATTATGATAATCACTTAAGGTATATGTGAATTTTAACATTAAAAGGATTTTTAATTGATGGAATAATATTTTGGATGATTATGGGCTAAATCTGTGTGTGAAATTTATTAGATACGGAGCCTTGGTCACATGAGCGTAAAGAAAAAATAATTTTTCCAAATAAGAAGAAAATCAATATGGGATTTCAAAAATAAGATAATTGTATAAATAAATACTTAGGTAAATGCTTAATTGGAATAAGAGTCAATTTAAATTATATATAAAAGTGTCACATAGATATTTAATGTATGTTTATGAAATAAATCACAATTATCCAATACCCCTGCTCCAAAAAGATGTATAATTATTCAACCCAATGTCCCAGGAATCAATCTATCCTTCTATAGAATTGTAAAAGGGGGAATTCTAAGCTTATATGATTATTAAAACTAACATTAATGATCCTAAATATTTGTTAAAGGCACTTTTACTATAACCTCATATTTATCTAACACTTTATTTGATTCTAAATCTATAAACACTTTTAAATCTTCCACGTTTTCTAAGAAAATTATTTTTTTCCCTAGAAAATTTAGTAGGGAGTTATCAATCAAGACTCTAAGGGAAAATATTATTTCTACAAGGATATTTTAGTCAGTTCCCATTATGATACATAGACATATAATATTTATAAAATTGATTTTTATTTCTATGGTTGAATTTTATATAATCCTTTGTATATATTGGACATTAAATTATAAGTATAAATTTCATTACCAAATTAAGAGGATGAGGGTTCCTGATGGAGATTTGGAATCCCTAGTCATCAGATGGGAGACTACAACAACTGCATCATATCAGGATCCACAACCAATAGCTCTACATAATGATGTTTATAGTGAAAAGTGTAGATGATTCCTATGAATGGTAAATCCATAATTATGTTAGAGTTTACAACTATTGTGTAGGAATATATTGATGTGTTTCCTAGAGAACTACAAGGATATCCTTTTTACTGTGTGTTTGTTTTTTCTATTTTTATCATCCCCGATGACAAACCTATATCTTAGAATCTCAATAGGATTTCCATAGTGGAATTAGTGGAACAAATGAAACAACCATAATCATTGTTTAATAATGGATTTATATTTCCTAGTCTTCACTGTGTGGATCCCGTGTTATTTTAGTTAAGAAGAGAGACGGGTCTATGCGTTTGCAAGTTGATTACTAGAAAAACAATTCCATTACCATAATTGAAAATTATCTCCTTTCCAATATTATTGAATATTTTATCAATATCATGGAGAAATATATTTATTAGACGATTGATATTAATTCTATGTTTAATCAACTAAATGTAAGGAATGATGATTTTGTAAAGATGGAATTTTTTTATGATATATTTATATTAATAATTTACAATAATTCCTTCATGATTGACTAATGCACCCCCTATTTTTAAGGATATGATGAATATAGTATTCAAGGATTTTTTATTAATTTATTGTGTTATTTATTGATAATCTATTGATATACTCAAAAATTTGTGATGAGTATAAGATTAATTTATAAGTTTTTCATAAGACCCATAAAGAAAGTGAGATATATGAAAAATTTAATAATTGTGAATTATGTAATTATGTTGTTTCTATTCATGGACATGTTTTATTTGAGTATAAAATATAATTTAATCCATAAAATTCTAATGTTGTGGTGGACTGAAGAAAATTAATATAATGGAGTTACATAGTTTCCTTTGTTTATCAGGTTATTATCGATGATTTGTTCAGAAAGTTTTTTCATTAGATCGTCCATTAACAAAGTTAACATATAAAGGGTTTATGTTCATGTGGTTTGATGAATTAAAACAATATTTTTATTAATTATAGAGGACATTATTCAATGTGATGATATATAATTTACCATAAATAATAAAAATATTTTTAATATATGGTGATTCATGAATTAAGGGACACAAATTTTTTCATATAGAAAATGATAACATTGTTTCCTATTCATCATGTCAGTTAAATATTAATAAACAAAATTTTCCATTTAATGATCATGAGTTAGTAGCTGTGATAAATTCACTTAAGATACAGACACATTCCATTTATATTTAATGATGAAAAAATATATATGGATCAAAAAATTCTGAAAAACATCATCTTAAATAAAGGTATCAACATGAGTCCAATGAAAATGATATATTTACCGAAAGAATATTATGTTTAAATAGGGTACCATCTTGGGAAGGAATACATGGTTAAAAATGCATTGAGTAGGAAAGATCAAAGTTTTTTGACTAAAATAATGATTAATAAATATTTTATATTCATTGATTTAGTACTATTGAATATAGAAATAATTAGAAAAGGAGAAACATCAAATCTATTCCAAATGATAACCAATTAATCCTAATTATAGAAAATAAAATATTCCCAACATTGTGATATTCAAAAGATAATCAATAAGGTGAATGATGATATGATAATATGCATCATCAAAGAATATGGTATATTTAAATTTAAAAAGTGGCTTGGTGTTAAATCTATACATGAGACAAAAACAGAATTACTATAAGAATCTCATAGATTAAATTTATTTATACACTATTGTAGTAGAAAAAAATATATAGATGTGAATAAACATTTTTCATCAAAAAAATAGAAAATAAAAATATAGACTATGTAGGATGATTCCTGGGTTTTCAATATATAAATATTGAGGGAAAATATCCTAAAGGAGTCATGAAACCTCATCATAGTCATATTTGGAAATTGGATGATATAAATATGAGCTTTGTCTTTGGACATCAAAAGACCCCAAGAATGAATTATTCCATATAGGTTATGATTGATACCGTAAAAATATACACATGTTTACATACTATAATGAAATATATACCACATTAGTGCATTGAAATAATATATATTAATAAATTTTTTAGCCTTCTTGGTGAACCTATTTTGATTGTATTTGATCTATACCCAATGTTTACAAAAATATTCAAGAGAAGTATTCAGAAGTCTCTCTAAAATGAGCTATATTTAATAACTTCGTATCATATTAGATAGATTTAGAGTCCAAAAGGAATATTAAAACATTTATAATATAGGTTTAGTTTATGATTAGCTTCCTTTCAAGGTACATGGGATCATTATTTACCTTTGGTGTAATTTACACATAAAAATGGCCACATTTAATGAATTAAATTGGAACCTTATAATGTGTTTTATAAGAAATGATGTATTAATATAAATATTGTGGAAGATTTCATTAAATGAATCCTTTTTGCCCAAAACATAATGAAGATTAAATGGCGTATGTGGGAATTATTCATATTAATATTTAGGAAGTTAAAAGAAGGAGAAAGAGTTATATTGATAACCAAATGATGGATTTAGAATTTCAAGTGGGAGGCTAGTTTTTTTAAGGTATCACCATGGAATTGTGTGAAATGGTTCTATAATAAATGGAACTATTTCCATGTTCTTTCATGTATTTTAAAATTATAAAAAGAATTAGTGTTATGGTTTACTGTTAGGAAATGCCACCAGCCCACTATAATATTTATGACGCACTCCAAATATCATTACTAAAGAAGTACATTCTAGAATAAATAAATTTTATAAACTCTAAGAAAACATAATTTTAGTCTCATTTATCATTGTTATAGATCCTATTTATATTTTTGAAACTAGAGAACAAGTGTTACAGAATCTGATGGCATGATCAGAGAAGATACATTAGACAATTCCAAAAATTAAAGAGGTAATTTGGTATCATAATGATATTATGGTGAAGAACATAGACCATCTATTCATGAAGTAAAATTATAAAAATTTCCATGATTAAATTTTTCAAGGTGGAAAAAATGTAACTACCGACATTCAATTATAGTAAGTATGATTTTTCTTTCTAAAGAAACAACTAAAAATGCATTTAGCTTTATTCAAGAATTTTAATAAACCCTAAATTCAATATTTTAATAAATTTAAATTTATTAAATTATTTTAATATTTAAATACATCATGTGAAAATTATCTTAGGGTGAATTTTTAATTTTTTTCCAAAAAGTTGATGATTTTTTTGTGAACAGTGAAAATTATCATCTTTACAAATACTATAACTTTTATGAAATTATAATTATCAATGGAAAAATTGATAGTCTATGAAAAACAATTTCCATACCATAAAAGTAATAATTATTTAATATAATTCATATAAAAATATAATGATGAACATTGATATATATTCTTAATATTTTGGAAATCTTTGTAATGTTTATTTAAAAAAAACTATTTTACGTTATTATCTCTAAATAAAGTATTAATAAGGTTCCTTTATATTATGGTTTGGTTTTAAATAAAAATATTTTTCCTATTATTTAACATAATTCTATTTATTCCATTGAAATCAATAAAATACTTTTTTTATAAAATCATTGGTTTTATTACACTAGTATTATTTTAAAAATGTTTTCATATAGTTATATGATCGTATATTATAAATAATTTTTACAACATAATTAAATTGAATTTTGAAAAACTTTTTTTGTATTTTAAATCTCAATAATTAATATTATGTAATCATTTAACCAACTTTTGGTTATAATGAGTAGTAATCATCGTATATATTTATCACTAATGTTAATGGAAAATTAGTTAAAAGGGTTTAAATAAAGGGGTATGGCTTCAAGATGGAAGAAAAAACATATAGTCAAAATTTTGTTATTTTATTTATACCTTAATCATATAAGATTTTATTATATGGAAATTGGGTTCAAATTTTATCACAAACCATCCTGGGTACTCTATTAACCTGATAATCGTGTTGACTATGACATAGCCTGAAGAGTGTTCCCAATTACCATGGGTTAGTGACTGGAACCTAGAATCATACAAACTAAATGTGATAATGGTTTTGACACTATATTTTGGGAATTTAAAAGAAACAAGAATTTATGAATATCAGAAGAAACTCAACTGGGGTTAATGTACCAGAAGATAAACATGCATTAATGCCCAAATTACTACAAACAAATTACCAAAATAGGGATGATATCCCAATCCCCCAGGGGAAAACTCAATAAGCCTAAGGTTAAACATCTAGATCCACCACTATAAGATCCATTTCCCTTGCTCAAACCATGGAAGAGTTAATCTACAAGCACCCGAAGGAACAAGTACGGTGTGAGTCAAATCCCAGTACGATTCCCCCAAATATTCCAAAACAAGATTCCAATATAAAATTAACCAAGAATGCAATTTCCATATTAGAAAAACACTAGTTTGTAATTTAAAAAATCATATTTATAAAAATCATTATTTATATTTCATAAGATGAAAATACTTTTGAAATTCATGCATCACATTTCAAATGATGTAAATACATTTCAAATGACGGAATATATCTTTTTAACAATGATTATTTATAAAAGTGGAACTTTTCACAAAATCGATTAAATAAACAATTCTATATAAAATAGTTTTTATAAATATCAAGACATGTAAAATTGTTTTAAAAAATTTCATATATATAATTCAAATATAAATAAGCGAGGAACATGGTTTTATTCCTAATAGGTATGACAGTTCCAGGATATAGAGATCAAAAACTGTGAAATGAATAGAATATACATATTCCCCTTTGAGACTAAGTCAAAGGGGACTCATCAATATCGCCTAAGCGATGTGATGTTTGAGTATGTTTCTTTAGAATATTGTATATCATAAAGATCCTACCAAATTAACTCACTAACTACCATGTCTTGAATTTTGTCTAATACAATATAATGAAAGTCAATTTATTTTATGATTGATTAAAATATAATTAAATCAAATTATCAATTTAAAATATTATAATATTCCCATCAAAACAATAACATGTTTTTTTATAAAAAACAAGTATTTTCAAAAATATGAAACCCTAAAGATTCCATCAGAACATTTTTAAGCCATTTTTTATAAATAATGATATGAAACCTATTAATGAAATTTCACAATCATCTTCCACATATTATATTCAACAATTTAATTTTAAAATAATTCAATCAATTTCATTACAAACCACCAATTCAATTTAATTTGGGGTTTTCAAAATATTCCATGAAAACACATTCATAATAAAAGTCAAAATTTTAAATGAAACAATTTCCATCGAATCCACAATTTTAATTTCCTGACTTCTATAAACACAGACTAATTCAATGGAATTTCGTGATTTCCAATTTAATAAAAAAACCGATTTTCTCTAAAACCCAAAATATAATAGGATTGAGATTTTACATCAAAAATTTCAAGCCATATAATTAAAAATAATTTAATATCATTTAATTAAAACAATTGTAATTAATTTTTGAAATTTAGGGTTAAGGAAAATTGGGCATCGCAATAGAACCACCTACAACCGAGTCGCTAAATATTGAAACATAAAACCATAATTTGGATTTTTTTAGGTAGAAATATAAAAAATGATTATAGAGAATCGATATCAATTCTAGGTTTATAACCCCAAATTATTGGGTATTAGATCCCAAATATAAAATAAGGATCTGCAGAAAACTATGTTTTATGAGATAGATCATAGGAGATCAACAATTGGAGGAGAAAACTAATAGAGAAGACACTCAATGAGGATCTCCTAGTATAGATCCTCCATGGTAGGTGTTTTGTGGATACACAAATGGTTCTTATGAGCCCTAAAACCATTAGAAAATATAAATTGGTTGAATTTTCTTAAGCAGGGTTCAAAAATGAGCGTTCAAGAATTTATTAACAGTAAATAAAAAAATTATATCTCATCCACACGGTTTCTTGGAACACATTGAATAGTTTAGTCAAAACATGCACAGTCCATGCGCCCATTATAAATGGGCCATACAGGTTCTGTAGAGAGGGTGAACATCTTAAATAACTATGCACCCACTATACAAAATCCCACTACCTTGGTTATTATAGTGTTCTCTGAGAGAGATCATAGTTTGGGAAAACCATACACCAACTGTTCACTAGCCCATAAAATCCCAAACATTTAAATTTTGAACCTAAAACAACTCCAAATGAAAACCAACCAAATATTGGTTAAAATATTGATTTATTAATACCTTAAAACTGTAATTGGTTGTAAAAAACTACAAAAAATATAAAAATTCTATCCCCAAAATGCCTATAAAGAATCATTCATGCCAAAAATATGAGGCTATTTCCCTATAATAAGTGTCTCCCTCTCCCACATATCATAAAAATTAGAACCATGCTTCTATATCACTTGAACCAAACATATCATCCTACCACAACATACCTCTATTTAAAAATCAAAATCCTAACTGGCTGTTTAGTCAAAAGATAAATCATGTTCAACTTCAAGATCACACCTACTTAGAACATGAGAATGATGAGATAGATATATTATATGCTATGATTCATGAAGCACATTATGTATGAACATCATCTATAGTTGTAGTGATAAATGACATGAAAATTCCCCCAACTTCTCAACAACATCATAATGTCACAAAGAACTAAGAGTAAGTTTCCATTTCCTCATAACTTGTTGATGATCCAACTGAGTTGAAACCTTCAAGAACAACTTCTCACCAAATGATAATTCCAAATGTCTGCTATGATGATCAACAAAATACTTATATCAGATCTATGTCACCAACATTCTTTGATGAATAAACTCGATCTTTTCTGCCATCCCTTGGACCATGATCGGTCCAGTAAGGTTACTTGCCCCAATATACGATAAACAAAATGTATATCTTTAAGGTTAGCCATAAATGTAATCAAAAGGATCCATCTTGATCAGGGAATGGTACCTGTTATTATTTGAAAACATAACCAACCACAAATTATCATCCCAACCACCACCAATGTCAAGAACACAAGAATGAATCATATCCTCTAGAATCAGTATAGCAATTTTTTTCTGGCCATCTAACTACTGATGGTATGATGTACTAAAATGAACCTGAGATCCAAATTCATCATGAAGGCCTCTCCAAATGTGAGAAGTAAAATGAGGATCCCTATTAGATACTATAGTTAAATATCATCATGAAATCATATAATATAATTCACCGAGATATTTCTCATCTCCTTACATTTGATTGTATCACAAATGGGTATAATGTGAGCCGACTTGGTCAAATGACCAATCACAAACCATATCACATTATTCTTTAGGTGGGTATGTGAAAAAACAACCATAATGTCCATATATATCTCATCCAACATCCATGTTTTCAATGGATGTATGTGAAGAAAACTCAAGTGTTTTGGGTGCTCATCCATTACCTGGTAGCATGTATAGTAATGAGATAAAAACATAGAAATTCCTTTTCACATACCTAGATACAAAAAAAATCTCCACATATAATAGAACATCATCAAGGATCTTGGGTGTTATTCCTACTAGGATTTATGGAATTCCACTAAAACATCTTTCCTCACTGAAGACGGGACCAAAAAATGATTATGATAGATTATAATTCCATATATAGAGAAAAATCATTGAGAAACTATCTCCTCAACATAAAGATATTATATAACACTACAGAACTCATGACCATGCAATTGATCCTGAAGAATAAATTCAAGAAGAGCATATGTCAACCAAATTCTAGCTAGGGAACCCTCGGTCCCTCAACTCTGAACTCTAATATTAAACTGTGAAAAGAGAGACATCAAATTACAATATTACAAAGATTCATTCACTGCTTGGGATGGAAGAATCATGCTCAAATCATATTCTAATGCATTCCCATTCATCAAGGCCTAAGTGATGTGGAAATCGAAAGACTACAAGTGTTCCACCCAACAGATCAGGAGGAGATTCAAACATTTTTAGAAAAGATATAACTCATGTGATTATAGTCTAATAACATCGTAATACATTGTCCTTAGAGGAAATTCCTCCCACTCTTATGTGTGTGAAACACATATTCATATTAAATGTCATATGTTGGATTGTTCATCTCCTGTGGCCTAAACTAACAAGATCTGTAGGAAACAACATGATCACCTTGTATAAGAATACAACCCAAGCCTGACCTTGATGCATCCCAAAAGACCACACAGCCCTGATCGGCCTCAGGAAGAGTGACCACCAGTTTAGTTTTAAAAATATTCTTTATAAAAAAAATTACTCTAAAAGTTATCACTCCATAAAAAATTTATGCCCATACAAGTTAGAACTGTCATTAGAGGAGAAAATTTTAAGTAATCTTTAACAAACCGGTTATAATATCTGGTTAGGCCCAATAATCTCTGAATCTAAAAAACAATCTTTGGTTGTTCCCATGACATAATAATATTCACCTTCTTAGGATAAACTGATATTCCATTTTCTAATGCAACAACCCCTAGGTATTTCACTAATTTGATATAGAAATCACACATTGAGAGTTTGGAAAATATTTGGTGATATCCATGTAAACTAAAAAATAATCTCAGATGATGTACACGATCCTCCTCTAAAATATTGTAAGAAATGATTTCATCCACAAATACCACCATGAAAATATCAATATACTCATGGAAAATCATATTCATTAGTTCCTTAAATACTAAAGAAGAATTGGTTAGGCCAAAGGGTATAATAATGTTATCATAATGGCTATACCTATTCTGATTGGAAATCTTATGAATATCAGATTCTTTAATCTTTAACTGGTGATAGCAAGAGAAATGATAAATATTAGAGAGCCATATCACACCTTTAAACTGACCAAGAATATAATTTATCCATGGAAATGGATAATTATTATTCAGCATTAATCATTGAGATTTCAGTAAACAACACATATGTGATGTGTTCCATTTACCATTTTAGATAAGAGAACTGACCTCGCCTATGGTGAAAAAATCAGGCATATGAATACTTTCTCTCAAAGATAACCCAACTTGGAATTAAACTGTTTCATTTAAACTTCTTACATTTATTAAGAAGTAATCGAGGCTGGTTACGTACTGTGCATCATGTTAATTGAAAACTAATCCTACCTTATTATTGGAAAACCATAGAAGACAGAAGGAAACACTTTAGGAATCTTGAAGTCAAATGGAGAGGTCACTATTCAAATATTCTAATTCAAGATCAATGGAAATCTATGATATCACCTTCCCCAACTCTGGATAACAAGGTCAGGCCCTTCTTAATCTTGGGTCTCATTCTCCATGAATGAGGTAGCACACACCACTATGTGTACTAAAGGATACCCATCGAGGATTTCAGTTAATCCGAGAATCATTTTCAATAATACAGTCCATCTCGAAATTTTTTTAAGCAGTTTCATCTAGAGAACCAGAACAATCCAGGCAAGATCAACATCTGATAGAGAGAAGACACATGTAGGACTATAGAGACACTACTATCTCTTCATACCATGGGGTGTAGTGACATCCATTGCACCAGATAAATGATCCATCGAAGGTTTCAGAAGATTAATAAAAAGAGTTTAAATAAACAAAATAGATGAAATTGTACAAAATAAAGGAGTCTTTGATGATGAATCTATAGTGATGGTACCTCTCATAGTCATTGTACCTATATCCTCTTCCTCTAGAGACTCTTCCACTGTGTGAAGTAGCTTCATTCGAGATGCCTGTGGTTGGAACCCTTTTATACATGATGCATATGATTTCCAATATTTTTTGTGTATCTTTTGATTCCATTCCACTATGCGAAGTAGAATAATCAAGTTATAATCTCTATAAGTTTCTTGAGCATCCATAGGAGCCATAGTTCAGTGGTGTCTCAGTGTAATCCCTATTTGAATTTCCTAGCATTCCAAACTACTGTAAAATAAAAGGAACACTTCCTAGTAAAAAAAGTGGTCTAGAAAAACCATTCTATTGAGAGATACCATGAGAATCATCACACTTCCTCATTCCCTTTATGTAGCTCACACTGCCAACGGGAGAGAAACCTCCAATAACTCTGAAATTTTAGTCATGTCCATTTTAACCATAAGATCTCTATCTAGTACTAGAGCTTTTGAAGGAATATATTTTTATGAACACTTATGTTTGAATATCCTGATGAAGTCCCGAATCGAACCTTCGAGCCTTACTTTTCTCATTCCATACTATCTCATGTTAAAAATTCATGAGTTCATAAAAATGGATTCCATACACTATCATGGTCCTGTCAGCAAGAAAAAATCTAAAAAACTAAGTGGAATTGGATAACTACATGGAATATAGAAGGATCAGTTTAGTGAAAATATCCTTGATGTCTTTCAACACTAAGATCTCATGCTTCCCTTCAGTTAGTGTAATGTACCTCAATCTCCTTCTCACTCCAACCAGCATAAAGTTAGCACACATCACGTGGATTTTTTTGAGTATCTCCAGGAACTCTAATAAACAATCTAGGATACCCAACCATTACTCATCATCATATGGGTAATTTTATCCCATGAACTGTTCTGATTCTAGTTATGGAACTCATGGGAACCAATATTTAGAATGTTCTTTTGAGGTTCCATAGTTGGAGCCCCAACAAGAACTGGAGGAGGTGCCTATCCCCAAGCATGGACAGTGTACACAATCACCTCCACAAGGTTCATATCTACTATAGGATTTTCCCATTGATGTTCAACATTAGCCTCCTAATAGTTATAATTAACACATATTCTCGAATGCATTTTTCTACACAACATTGATTGACAACAAATAATATGTTAGGTTACACTCAAATAGAGAAACAAGGGATAATATTTCCAATAGATAGAAAAAAAATTGGATTTCACTATATAAATGTGATAATAAGATAAATACTATAACTAATGCACTAATTTTATTTTTAAACCACCCCTAACAACATGAGGTTTATTTCAGTGAGAGATCACTAAGAACTCAATCGAAACTACCCCTTATATCCCAGTTTTATGTCACAAAAGCATGCTGAATTCAAGAAAAAATCCCTACCTCATGCTCTGATACCACCTTTTCATTAACCAGTACTGGTACCCTAGAAACCTGATAACCCAGAAGGCTATGACAAAGACTGAAGTGTGTTTGTAATCCCCATGGGTCAGCAACTAGCACTTTCAATCATACAAACTAAAAGTGGAAACTGTTTTCCACCACATTTTTCAGAAGTAAAAGAAACAAGAAAATATTCATATAAAAATAAACTTCATTAGGACTAAGGTAGAAGAAGTAAAACATGAATTAAATCCTAAAGTACCAATACCAATGTCCGAAAATAGGGAGGACTACCCGATCCCTATGGGACACAACTCACCAAGTACAAGGTTAAGCAGGTGGGTCCACCTCTAAGAGGTCCCTTTCCCTTACTCAAACATGGAAGAAAAAATTATACAAACACCCAAAGGTAGAAGTAGGGTGTGGGACAGATTCCAATTGTATTTCACCATATATTCCCTAAAAAATATACCAATTTGAAATTATCCATAAATTTTCCATTAATTTTAGAAGAAACACATTTGGTAATTAGAAAATCGTATTTAAATAAATCATGCTTTAGAAGTCAAAAAATAACAATAATTTAGTAATTCTTTATTCACATTTAAAATGATGGAAATACATTTCCAAAATTGGAATTTACTTTTTAAATAATGGATCTATTCACAAATGTAACTTTTCACAAAATGACATAAATAGACAATTTTATATAAAAAAAAGGTATATAAATAAAAAGGCATGTCAAATAGTTTATAACAATAGAATATATATACATTTCATATATAAAAAATCATGAATTTTTTTTTTATTTCCATGTAGGTAAGAGAGTTACATGCTATAGGGAGCTTTCACTTTAAAATAGAATGTAGGTATATACACCCCTTTGGGCATTAGGTAATGGGGACTCATCACAACCACAAAAAGGATGTGATGTGATGATATGATGTTTTGATTTATGTAAGTCCAAAAGTTCCACCCAAAATAACTCAATAACTACTTATGGATGAGACTTTATCTAATAGAGAACAATTATATGAAATTTATTTCAGGGGTGCTTAAAATACAATTAAATCACAATCCCCATTTCAAATATGAAAATTTTCAATTTAAAACCATAATGGGGTTTTAATAAAAAAACATGCCATTTCACAAAGATAAAACCATATGGTTTCCATAAAAAAATTAATAATTTTTATATAAATAAGTATGTAAAACAAATTCATGAAAATAAAAATCCAATTTCCCAAATTAAATTCATCAATTTAATTTTCATACAATTACCTCAATTTCTTTACAAACCCCAAATTTAATGGATTTTGGGGTTTTGCATAATTTTACTTAAATAATTAAAAATTAAATTCAACAACTTCATTGAAAAAATTTCCATCAAAAATAAAATTGAAATCAAACAATTTCAATTTCTCAATTTCCACAAACACACCCCATTAAATGGAACTGTGGGTTTTGTAATTTTGTGAAAAAAACACAATTTCTTTAATACCCAAAATCCAATGGGATTGGGTTTTTCTAACAACCAATTGAAATATATATAATAAAAAATTATTAAATTTAATTTTATTTAAACATCTGAAATTAAACAACTTCATTTATGGTTATTTAAAATCAGGGATCACAATGGAACCACCTACCTCAAAGTCACTAGATTTCGAAGCATCAAGCCTTAATCAGGATTTGCTGAGGTAGAATGATAACATTAAAATATGGGGAAATAAATATCAAAACTATGATAATAACCCCAAAAGAGTGGGTATTATATCCCGAATATAGTAAAAGGATCCTCTGATATCTATATATGAAGAGATGGATCACGGGTAATCAATAACAAGAGGAGAAACTACATGCTTAAGAGACCGAACAAGGATTTCCTAACATTGATCCTCCTTGGAAGGGGTTTGGAGGAGCCAAGATGTGTTCTTTAGAGACCCAAAACCTATAGAAAATTCTAATGTGTCTAATAAGCCTATAATAGGTCATAAATGAGGTTTTGGAAAAAAAATTAACAAATTTCAAAATAATTAAATGATATTTGCACGGTTTCCTGGGACACGGTGCATGGTTTCGTCAAACCATGAATAGGCCTTGTGCCCAGTATAAATGGGCATCATAGATTCTTAAGACATGGTTAATGGCTTGAATAACCATGCGGAAACCATGAAAAATTACACTACCTTAGGATTCATGTTTTTCTCATATACAACGCAGATTTTGGGCTAACCATGCACCAACCGTGCTCTAGCCTATAAAATTCAAAAAAAAATCAACATGAAACAAGCCAAACAAAACCCAACCAATGCATGCTAAGAAGAGGGTTTTAGGAATACCTGAATACAATAATAGGATGTAACAACTTGACTTGATTGACATATATAATATATAATAGTGTTTCAAGTCTTTACATGTTTTCCATCCACGTTGTTTACAGAACCGAAAACCTCTCATATTTGATCCACACTACTTTATTAAATAGTATAAACAAATACCTGCCCAAATACATTCCAAGTATCCATCCCCTTGATCTAGATGTCCTGGTATCCTCAAAATACAACCTTTAAGAAAGAATAATGTGTAATCTAAAGGCAGTTACCAAAAGATGAGGTATATAATTTTACCGATCTTTTTCAATTTTCGTTATTTTTAATCACAATCCAAATATATTACAGTAATATGAAGATAATTAAATTATTATATTTTGAATAATTAGAGTTTTTTATCATAATTTTACATCAATTATATTTATCCATTACATCAGATAGAAATGGAAAACATCACTCCTACATACGTACAACCCACCATCTCCACATTGTTGTGTAATTATCCTTTCATCATCTCTTAACATGAATACTTAAAAAGAAAGAATTAATAAATATAAATGAAATTTGTGGAATAATTATTATTTTTTAAATATATAATACAATACAACTTCATCCCCTTATATCTATTGGATAATTGTAATATTACTCGTGCGTATGCATGGACTATAACCTTAATTAATTGATGCGATTCATTTCCATAATTTAACTTTGAAAGGATGGTTCTAAAATTTCATTTAATGAATAAAAATTATATTTATGATATTATAACCATTAAATATATTATTGAACCATTTTATAACCCCTTTAACCATATTCAATATAACTATGTAATTTTGAATAAATTATTGAAAAAACAATAAATAGACGTTGCAAGCAAGAACTTTTCAATGAATTTATTTCTAATTATTATAAAAAGTCATTAAAATGAAGTATATAAGATAAATATTGATAATAAATAATTTAACAAATTTAAATTCGTAATATAATTGGATCAAATATGCATGACTAATAAGTAACCCGGGGTAAGTGATTTTTGTAACAATTACATTTTATTTCAAAAAAAATTAGGTTTGGATTTTTGTTTCGATAATTATATGATATTAATAACTTATGACCCTTCTATTTTTTTCTCCTCTGATAATCTGTGTGATTACATGTTTATTTTATATTTTTTCTATTATTAGATCAATAATCAATAGGTAAATTATATGTAATGGATACCAACCTTATTTCTTCTTTTTAGCCTTCAATCCTTGTCTTCGATATCCATGTTTTTTAAATTGATTTATAAATTTTAATAACTATATATGATATATTTTTAAAAGTAAATTTTCTTTACCTTTGAATTTATTTACAATTATTAACAGGGAATAATTTTAACATATTTATAAATAATAACTCTTCTTGTCTCTATAGAATGTTTTTTTAATAAAATTTATTTTAACATATAAAACATGAATTCATTTTCCCACTATTATGATAGTACATTGACGTGATGATTAATTTACAAGTTCAAATTTTTATATTACAAAAATATCTATATTCCAATAATTAATATTTTAATTTTATCAATAATAATATAGGATTTTATTCATGGAATTAAATTAAATTTGAATGTGATTTATAACATCATTCTTACACAAAGATACAAGGAAGTTTTTTTTAATATATTTATTCTATTTTATTTTCTGTTTTCTGAGGGGATTTTTTTACTAAAAACATTTATTTGTTAAAAATTTGTAGTCTTATTTAAACCTTTACTTATTTATTGTTTATCTATTCTTTAACATTCACTTGATCACATTCCAGATCACTCTCCATCATTTCATTGGACATTATTTTTACCTATATGTCCATATTTTATATATTGTTTATTTTTATAAGATCATTTTATCCAATTGAATGTTTTATAAATCATATACCATTTTAAATGGTATTAGTTGGAATAAATTTACAAACAACATTATTTTGTTATATTAGGAAGTATTTTTTATTATTAGCTCAATATAAATAAATATTTATTTATAAATGTACATAATAATTAATTTTATTGATCTTTTAATATATCAGGGATGAATAGGATGTATAAGAGATGGTTGAAACTCAATTATAGATATCCCATCAATACATAAATAGTTTTTATGATCCATGTTAATAATATTTCCATATTAGATGGTTATCTAGTTTACATCTACCCATTTATTTAGATTTCCTTGGTTATGGACTGGATTGTAAGATTTTTGAAATCATAGTTGATGAATTTATGAAAATATTTTGAATTTCATGATTTATAAATATCAATTATTATTTATTATATTTTATTTTCTGTGTGATATTAATATTAATATAATCCATGTATGTACAATAAAATCATGTTGTGGATTTAATGGAATGTGTTTTGATTATAAATTATACCATATTAACTGTAACTCATTTACTTTCGGTATATTCCAATATATGTAACCCTTACTATGTATTTTAGATAACCCTTTTTTTGTTTTCCATACCTATAGATATGTAGAATGATATTTTGAATGATTCTATGGTTGAAAAAATGTGTCATATGTTATTTTTTAATATTTCCAATTATAATATGGGAATTAAGAATGTATCTAGTTTTTTAAGACTTGTTAACTGATCGATATTATGTGGTATAATCCTTTCAATCTTTTACTAATTTTGTAAATTAATCACCAAATCCAGGTTACAAGAGTTAGGGAAGTGACGAATTGATCCTGAAATATTGTTTTGATAGAAATCCAAATTTCGAAAAGTGTGAAATCTCTTATCACCGAGCCACTATAATTTATCTGATTTCTTATGAGATTAAACTTCATTGAATATATGTTTGCTAATAGAAATAAAGAAAAAAGGATACATGATATTAATGGGAAGGACTACCTATTTTCTATATAAAAGTGATTATGGGTTCTCTTCCTTAGGAGTATAGGTTTTGGTGTGATAAGATCAGAAATCTTGTAGAAGTTAGTATGACCAATAATTCCAATATTTATATTCCACCATCTAGAGTATGTTGGATATAGAATTCTAGAAAGACTCAATTTATCTATTTTTCATAGTATAGTTGTCTGAATAGTTGGGGGATTAAATACCATATTACATATACAACCATTTCAACATAGAAGAACATTAATTAGATCAATGTTTTATCAATATTGTGTGGTGGATACCAAATTTGATAATTATGATTGACATTAAAGTTTTTTTTGATAGCCTTTACCTTGACATACTTGAGTGGTATATCCCTATATCACGTGGAGAATAATTCAGTGGTATTAATGTTGTATTTTATCTATCTAATGGTTGGTAGGATATATTTCCCCATGAAATCTATTAACTATATGAAAAATAGATATAAATATTTAATGGTGTGTAGTAACATGGGCGGTTGATGCATGAAATTTTCATGTAAATGGAAATCATGAAATTTTCTTGTAAACTCCAAGAAATTTTGTATCATTGATGGCCAAAATTATCTAATCCCTATGTTCTAGTGTGGGATATTGTCTATTGATTAATAAAAACTACTAGATCATATGTGTAATTATTACATAATAGAGTGGGTCACTCCTCCGTCAATTCATCTGATGAATCCATTGAATCCTCATTTATAGATATAATTCTAGTAAATTTGGAATTTTTAAAAAATAAGGATTATTTTACACCATCATATCATCCATTTCAATGACCCTTTTGGTGAAAAAATTACACATTAGAGGTAGTATTGCTTGTCGGACAACCATCCAAGAGATGTGTCAATTAATGATATCCTCATCTCATTTTTCATATGTAGAGTGTTGATCTTATTTTTCTACTCCATGTTACATCCAATTAGTGGAGAGATAAGCATATAGAATGCGATGTGGATGATTATCTCATCCAATTCTAGATCTATCAAGTCTATATCTATATTTTAAAATGCATCTGCATACATTTTATGCAATCACGAGATATGAGAGATTTTTATCTGCAAGGGAAATTCATCCAAACAACCTCATATAAAAATAGGTAGCATAATTTGTTTCTCTTTATAAATTCCATACTCATTATTAATATGCTTGATCACTCCATTAAAATTACCCTTTCTATTTTGGATGGCCATTAGTATTTGTAGTTCAAATTCCAATTCGGTATTGAGATATTAGAATTCTGCTTCATTGATTATGATGACTTTTAAAAATATGTAGGAATAATAAAAATTCATTTTAGTTGGACAATAATAATTTATAAGAAAACATTTCAGATTTGTGTCTTCTATATATTTTTTCATGTTGGGATTTGAGAAAATCAATCGAACTACATATCTAATATCTATGGAGTTTCATGAGTGGAGAATGCATCCTCATTAGGTAGCTTGGAATCATACAGTATGCTTTTTGTGGTGGGATTTAGTGTGCAAACTTCATCCAAGTATTTACCATTTACAACATTTTATGGTATAAAATGGATATCAAATTGATATAGGATGACCAACCATCATGCCAGATATCCAATCAACATTGAACGACTAAGGATGTATTTTAGTGGGTCAATATGAAAGACCAAGTAGACCTCATGATTCTATAGGTACTGTATGACTTTCAATACTACAATGATTAATATAATAAGTTATTCTCAATTTTAGAATATAGAGTCTTAGTATCAACCATAGTATTCCTAATATAGTATTGAATATTATATTTCCATGTAACATTATTCTATGTAAGAAAGGAATTATGTAACCACTCTAAGGGTGATATATAAAAAATGTGTTTCTTTACTTATACTTTTCACTTAAATACTATAGATATTGAGATGTATTTCTTGATTTTATTTAAATATTCTTGATAATATTCATCCTATTGATTGGTGATTCCGTTCTTTATCAATGTGGTGAAGTGAAATAATTTTCCTTTTAGGTTCTCTATGAAGTGTTTGATGTAGTTTAGGTTTCCTTAAATCGCTTAAATCACATTGAGGTTTATGGGAGGGGAATGTTAAGCATCACCATGGTATTCTTGGGGTCAACCTCAATGTCAAAATGTCATTTAAAAACACGATAAAGTTCATTGATGTGACCCTAAAATTGAATTTAATGGGTTCATATTTTGGATATGTTTCCAATTTTTTTTTAAAAATATCTCAGTAAAGGAGATATGATCATAGTTTTTCTAAAATTTGACTACCAAATAATCCATGTAGAATTCCATGGTTTTCCCTTGAAATATCATTATGATAAGATGCATGGAAAGTTTATATATAGAAAAAGAATAATTTAAACCACAGGGAATTACTCTATCTGAATACACCCATTTTGATGAACTAAATATGATATCCCCCACATATTCGATATCCATCAGAATTTTTAATATTCAGAACATCCAATCATGAAGAATAGGGCATAAAAACTAGTGGTTTCACTAATCCAAATCTCCATGATTGGAACTGGAAAATCCTATTTTGGAAATGCATATTGATATCCATAATGTATATGAAACCCCTGATATTAATGTTCTCCTTATTTATGTAGATGATATTGGAAATCCATTTGGGGTACTAGATATCCCGAAAAATGTTATATTTGATGATCTTTACAACTATGCATTCTAACATAGATGAATGAATTGGATGCATTCTCCTAGATTACTACTTGTAGACATCGTGATCTTCTGGAATGCCCAAATGATGGGTGTCCAAATTAGGATCAGGTCTAGGAATTTTGGTATATCTCTAGGATAATAATTCTTGGTGTTGATTCAAGAAAGTATAAAATACCTCTTTTATTTGGGAGACATGGAATCACAACATAATGTTTTATGTGGGTATTCTTTTGAACCTAAATTAACATGTTCAAGATCATCAATATTGGTATATATTCCTTCTTCTAATGTTATATTAAAATCTATGATAACATCTTCCCCTTATTCCTCTATCTTAATTTTAGTGAATGTGGGTGAAGAATGGGACATTTTAGTGATTGGATGACAATGTAAGTTCATTTTTTATCATCTATTAAGCATAAGGAAGCCTCTATAATCATTGAGGGTTCCAACACATGGAAATCATTAGAAAGGGAATTTTAGATATTCTCTCATTATTCATTATCATCAAATATGAAAGAGATAGTGGAATCACAAGACTTGAGGGATGACATAGTGGAATTTTCCAATTTTGGATGGCATGGAGGCTTCTTCCCAACCATATGGTGTTGATATGACCTCTTTATATCACTAAGTCAAAAAGAAATAATTCTCATCCAGGTAATAAATATCATTGTTAGGATCAAATATTTATTTTATAAAACTATACTCGGGTGATGTAGCTGATATCATGAACATTATGTCCAACATGACCAAACCTAGGGCCCTCCATTTTCCCATGGGATTGATATCCACTATGTTGAATATTATTGGTTTCATTGACTATTTTTAGAGTTTAGTCAATCCATATTTATTTTAGAGATATTGAAGAATATATTGATCTATATAAATAACGTGGAATTATTTCTCTCTTCCAAAGATTCTTATTCTGATAGAAACATAGCCATAACATCATATTCTAGAAAGGTGATAAAATGATTCTTCTAATCAGACAAGGTGAATATGACATGATTAATACCTTAATATGGATCTACTACCTTATTTCAGTGGATTATCAATTCATAATCTCCACTAAGTTATTTTAATGGGTATGTCCATTTTCATAACTTTAGGTGTAGTAGTTTACATGAAATCACCTATCAGAGGTACTTTTCCCACTGTTTGAAAGAATCATGTATCAATATTATAAGATTATTGGGAATTGAAAGGGACACTATAACCATACATCTCTTCATCCTATCCATTAAGGAATTAATTTTGACATTGGTGGACAGATGAAGGCACTATTGCATGGTAATAAAAAATGGTCGTCCTAATGGAGTGTTGGATGTAATCTCTAGACAAAAACCCATATAATGAACTGTGATTTTCATACATGGATACTAGTTTTTTTAGATGAATCGTAATTACATTACACAAACAAATACTTGAGGACCATAATAGTTTAGTGATTTTGAAAAAATGGAACAAAAAATTATATTCTAGCGAAATATGTTCATTGTTTCCCACAATGATAATCTACTTTAATACCCCTACTTAAAACCGTTCCTTATATCCAGTGAAATGGAAACATAAGATATAGGTGAGAAAATATGATCAGTAAGAGTAAACATAGATGAAATAAATTTATTATCTGATGTAATAATATGATAAGAATATGGTAATTTGATCGTGATCGTACCTTTAAATGTTCAAACCGATCGTATCATAGATCATAAACATGATTCATGCGACAAAACATTAACATATAAAAAAATGAATCTTAGGAATGAAAATTCATTATAATTCAGTCATGAAACTTATGTTCGTATCATAAATTTTTTTTGAATCATCATAAGTATATAAAACCTTTTCAATTGTGACAATTATCTATCAATACTCATATATTATGCCACACCACAGGTTTCACATAATTTATTAATACATATACATGTTTCCCAAAATGAACCAACAAAATCATCTTGTTTCTAATAATGGATCAAGTATATTGACTTGATTCCTCAAAATATATCATCAGATATAATTAATTTTTTAATTTATTGGAGGGAGATATAGTTTCCATTGACCACATAATGAAACATGTAAATATTTTTTCTATAGGACTATAAATAATTCACCATCTCAAAACACATTTAAATAAATGAGTTTCATAAATACTTTATTATAACATTACTCAAATAAAAGCAATAGGTTTCATAAATAACATTCCACCCAAAATATTATCCACTTAGTGAAATAATAATAATTTAATCCTTGGGTCATATCCCCATTAAATGCTATGTAACATCAAATAGTGTCATCTTATATGGGAAAATTATTTTTTGAAATATCACTTGAAATAAATCATGATGAAAATATACTTACTTTTATGAAATAATTATTTAGAGGGAGAAATTATAATGGAAAAAAATTTCCTTAAAAATTACCATGTGTTCATATAAATTAAGCATCAAGTGATTGAGGAATATTGATTTTGGTAAAATACTCTAATTCCATATAATTTAAAAAATCATTCCTCCAATATTTTTTTTTTGAAAAAGTCATAAAGTGTCTTGTTTGGAAAACAACATAAATATTATTTTCAAACAATTTTATAAAAATTAAAACCTTTTTAAACATTTATTTAAATATTTTTAGGACTATTTTAAAGAACATTTTTGAATGTAATTTTTATAAAACAAGGAAATGGAATAGAAATATTCCCCAGTGGAGACAAATACGGAAATAATCCTGAATAATGATGATATTATGAAATAAACTATTACAACATTATAATCAATATAATTTTATTCCCCATGAATAAAATAGAATTACATGGATATGTAAATACCATAATATTAACTATAGGACCAAAAATTACATTCATGGGTAATATATACCCCATAAAAAATAAATAAGTAGTGATTAAGACACGTGCTCCCATAGAAATAAATGTTAGATAAAAATACATTATGTTAAGTCTTATCATAATTTGTACCAGTATAATAAATATAAATTTATCATAATTATACCAAAAAAACCGTATTCATATATATCATACCATAAATTATTTACTAATGACATTATATTACCCCTTTATGGAAAATTCCATTTCAATGTTATATTTTTGCTAATAAATGCTTTGTTTTTCATACAAGATTTTACTTTCTTTTATTGGTCCTCTTACAAAGATAATGATTTCATATTCTATAAAATGATCAATAGGATATAAATATATATATTCCATATATTTTTTTTTGTGATCTATAAAAGATATAGGAATAATATAAAATACATCGCTCATGGAGATGGTAAGTCATACGTACGCATGATTGTGGTTTTTGTTTTCTTTTCAGATTAAAAGAAAGAAAATTATATGATATAATATCATTCCACGTTCATTTTTAGGACATATATTCTAAATAACCCTATTAACTTCATTCTTAAAACATTCTATGTAATGTGTTAGTAAATTACATCTCTTTGTGAGGGGGTAGTCATTCCTTCACATGAATAGTGTTATCTTATTCCCAAAAAATTGAAAGCATGAAGGTATTCATGATATAAAAAATATAGAATCATAATAATATCATAAAAATAATACATATCATATATAAACCATATATCTATAATCACCCTTGCTTTTCATACATGGACTTTTCATCACTTTTTGGGAACATTTAATACATTACATAAACACATTGCCAAAGACCATATTATTTTAGTATATTTAGAAAATTGGAAGCCTAAAAAATTGTTAATAATACATGTAAATTTTTGTTATCCAATTAATTCATATTTGTAACCCTTTTTTATATAACATACCTTAAAAAATTCTTCATACCCAGGGGAAAAGAATAATAAGAAAATGATGAGCTCAGATGCTCTGTAAGGGTAAGAATGCAAGATACATAAGAATGACATGAAAATAAGGGTATGAAAACATGTAAGTGATATATTAGGATCATAACCTACATATCAAAAATAATATACAAGATTCACGGAATACTGATTAGAAGTTAATAAGACAAGATTCCTAATGTAATAAATGATCATAAACCATGAGATCATGACACTGACATAAGACATGAAATTGTGGCATACAAATCTACTTGTATCTTTGGGAACAATTATAAATTGAAACAGGATCACTCATTATGTTACAGATATGAAATCAAGCCCTTTTATATACATATGTACATTGAACTAGGTCCATGGAAAACAATTGGAACATTTAATCAGGTTTTTGAATAATATTATGAACATGAAATAAAGTTCACTTATTAAGTGAAGGACATGAAATCATGACCTTGAATAAACATATGGACATGAATCAAAGTCCATGTATAACATTTTTTACATGCAATAATGTTAATGCATAATATTATGAACATGACATAAATTTCAATAAAAACATCTGGAACACATAATCAGGTTCACAGATATATTTGTGAACATATAATCATGTTCACACATAATATATATACTTTTGAGTCATTTATCATTACCCAAGGAATTTGAAAAAGATATAGGTCCCACTAGGCACATTATTTATTCCATACATATGTGTTCTAACAGATCAAAAATCATTTCAAAATGCAAAAAATCAATTTCATTACCATTTCATCATACCATACCTCATGGAAAAGTTAAATAATTCATAAACATCAATCCATAATAGATATAACCTATTAATAGAATTAAATATAATTGAATCATTGGATCTTATACCCATTAAAATATAAGTATCATAAAATAGATTTATTTTATATCGAAAATAATTTTGACAGATCACTAGATAGTAATCATGAGGAAAGTATCATTTCTTCTTTGAAAATTATCCATTTACTTAAAATGCCTCAAAATACTAAAAGGTATCCTTTTATTAAAATATATCCTTGAATTCCTATAATGAAATCCTCAAGAATTAATTCTTTATGAAAACGTAAAAATTCATTCAGGTTGTGTAAGTTTTAATAAAGCATTCTTCTTGTACATTTTTCAGAAAAGTCAAAAAGTACCTCATTCAGAAAATTGAAAAAAATATTCCTCTCAATACATTTTGTAAAAGTTCAATAATCGGTAAAAATTTAATTAAAAACACTAGGATAATAGTAAAAATATTTTTTGAAAGATATTTTATAAAAAATGGAAATGGATGAGAAATATTCCCTAACATAGACTTAAAATGAAACAATACCTAATATTGATGAGATTTTGAAATAAATAATCATTACATAACAATAAATATAATCATATTCCAAATAAAAGAAATAAAATTTTATGGTTACAAAAATACCATATCATTATGGATAATAATAATAATCCATTTTAAAATCCATTTTAAAAATAGTTGAATATCGAATCACATCGTGTCGTGGTGATGGTAATTTATACATACACACGAGCGATTTTTCATTTTCCCAAATATATTAGATGGATGATAAAAAGGGTAGAAATGATATTATTATTACATAATTTTATTTATATAAGAAATACCATATAAAAACCTTAAACACATAATAATTCTACCTCATATAATATGGTGATGAAAAACATATTACACCACAACGAGCCAATGTTATGTAGTAGGTATGCACACGTGGTACTTTCACTTTTCCTAGGATAGATAAAAGAGTGGTACTTTCACTTTGCCGAGGATAGATAAAAGAAGGTATATGGTTTCCTCGAAATAAAAATTACATCTCAGAATATATATGATTCCCGATTCATTATTTTATTATGGAAACAACAATGGAAGATTATGTAGAAGAAGGAACGAACTTGAATGAGATGGTAAAATAATTACTACTTTTTCTAGTATCTACTTCTGATTTGCACAAAATGACTACATGGGATTAATTTGATCCCAATGTAAGGACACTATGATTATGTGAGGGAATGTTTGTGGAGAAATGTGAAGATTTTAGATGATACACATGGCTTTATAGGTGGGAATAAAAGATAAGTAGAGGTTCCCTTCTATAAGAGAGGGGATTGGCACTTTTGGAAACTATCAAAATATAAAACTAATATTAATTAATTTTCAATTAAGAATTGTTAATTAAAATTAATTTGAATATAAGATGAAAATATGTTTAAGTAATTTCAAAAAATAATTTTTTGACATATATAGGTCGCATTTATGCACATATCTTTTGGATTTAACTCTTACTTAAACCCTTTAACTCTTACGGTCACAACATGACTTTTTTCTATTTAGGGATAATATAGTTACTATAAAAGGACAAAAGAGATCCAAATAGATAATTTGAAACATATTTAACAATATAATATTTATACGGCTTAATTATATATTTTCACAAATTTTATATCATTTAATAAATTATTATTTGTGTTAAATTATCATTAATGTACTTTTTGATACAATTTATTATTTTTATTTTTAAAGACAATATAAATAACTTTTAACATCTAAAACACACTTATAGTATACAAATAACATGTCTCTGTAAGGTATAAATTTTTTGGATGTCATTAATTATTTAAATTTATATTTATTGAAATATTTTTATTATCATATATTTGATATTTCAATTTGATAAACTATTACTCCGTCATCATTATGATAGCATTTAATTAAATTATTTAATGTCTAAAAATTTAAAAAAATATAATTATGAAGATATATTTAAAAACCATCAAATTAATATATATATATATTTGATTTTATTTTTATTGTAACACTATATTAAAAAAAATTAGTTATATAAAATATGAGAATGACATGTTTAACATATCTTTAACTAAATCATAATAAATGTCAAATTCATTCCCAAGTTCCAAAACAAAATAATTTAATCATAAGGTTTATTTTGGTCATAAAATTACCCATCCAACGAAAATAGGACTAGTGTTTATGTAATTTTATAATATTATAATATTATTTTGACCATTAATTACCTATTTTACCTTTAAAATTTGTAAATAAAAACACAATTAAGTTACTATTCACAAAATACAAAATAAAAATTATTTTTATCCTATAAGAAACAAAATTTTATACTTATTACAATTTTTTAGGTTCATTTTTTCAAATTCAATTCACAGAATTTTCTAAATTAAGATTAACACTAAACTCGTAGATGTGGAGAGAAGGCAGGTAAAATAGAAGTTCAATAGTTTAATAAGTTTTTATATCTAATTTCAATATAAATATGATTCCAATGGATTAAATTGGATTATAATATGTATTATTACTCTATTTTGACATTCAAAATCAATTTAAATATTAATAATTATTTATTCAAAAAATATGTTTTTAACTATAATGGAGTTTTGTTCACTATTCATTAAAAAAATGATGATTTTTAGAAAAATACAAAAATATAATCATAAGGTAATTTGGAAATAATTATTTAAAATAATGAACATTATTTTATAAAATTAAATATCTAAGAGTTTCTAAATTTTTTTATTATTGTTCACTCAATGATATAAAAAATAATTCTTCTATGAAAATAGTATTTCTAAACATATAAAGACTTTTAAAAATTACTATTTTCATTATTAATATGTTTTATTCATTGAAAAACATTATAAATAATATATTAAAACTAGTTAATATTTATATTACTATGACTACTGGATTTTTTATAACGATCTTATTTGAAAAAGTATTATAATGAAATGTTGTATCATGGAAACTTAG
Source organism: Viscum album (assembly GCA_963277665.1). Classification (NCBI taxonomy): domain Eukaryota; kingdom Viridiplantae; phylum Streptophyta; class Magnoliopsida; order Santalales; family Viscaceae; genus Viscum; species Viscum album. The sequence continues at coordinate 166,280,835 of OY728167.1, forward strand.
TGTTGCATATAAAGAAAGCTAAGATAGCATTGCGAGTAGTGGACTCATATATTGGTTAAGCATATACCGAGTGAATAAATCAGTTTAGCATAAAAAAGCTTGAATAAATTCATGATTTAATTTTACACAATATATATTTCATATTACATAAAAGGAAAATATAAAAATGTTCAAATTAATTCAAAAAAAAATTCACAAAATATAGGGGTGCTACATTCTACCCCCACTTAAAATGAATTTCTCTACTGAAATTCATTTAGGTTATTAATATTTAAATACTTGAATGTTTCTTTAATATAACCCCCCTTTGTAAAAACCAATATTAAAAATCCTTTTTAAAAAGAAAATGTTGGAAAATAATGGTTACATAATGAAAATAATAATTGGGTTTCCACATAGAAGAACATAAATGCAAAGTGAAAACCTTGGAAAAATAGAAAAATCTGCTGAAAATTATTATTATTTATAGAATTGACAACCTTGTTCTCTGACCCTCATCTAAGGTAGAACCATGTAACATACTGGAATTGGAACACACAAATTCACATTGAGACACATAAACTAATAAATAACTTCCTCATTTCCAAATACATCCTGGTAATGTGAGAAACCGAGCATTAGTCAGAAAAGGGGTAATGTAGAATCACTGAAAATAAATTTAACTCTGCCAGAGTTTGTATCACTAAACTACTTTTAGGATACATCAGTTACCTGAGTATGTGGATCTCCCCTTATCAGGTGTTCAAATGAAGAAGTCAATTTAACCCGAACCTGAATGTGCTCCCCAAGCCTGACCATACACTTATGGAAGCCCCCAACTAGGATTGTGTCGTGTTTGTCAACACAATTCTATTGTTCCTCATTAAGATTCACTTCAATATCCCTACCCATAATCTTCACTGCTTCCTCTTCCGAGCCATTGAGAAATAACACATGCTCGTTCACCTCATGATCCAAACATAAAATCAACTCCATGGATAGTTTAGGAAGACCAGGTGATTTCAGTTGACACCTGACCTATCTGTCTAAATTCTCATCCATTTTCTTTTTTGCTGACCGAGTCTTCATAGGAGGTGGAAAGGAGGAGTAGTCCTTCCTACCAATCCTCCTCCTATTTCTCCTGTTTCTCCTCAAACTGGACTCCCCTACAGATAAAGCTTTAATGTCTTGAATGGTTTCCTCCACCCCGCCTCAAGTAGAACAATATAGATATTCATGGTCAATGTTCCAAACATCCGTATTGTGGCTATTGAGGCTCTCCATATTGATTTCATCTCCCTCAACCAGAATAGGTGATTCATCTCTCGACCATACCTCTGAAAGTCCTTCAAACCTAATTATCCAGATAACTGGGGTCTGAGTTGAGAATTTTTCACCCTCTGGCAGGTTGGAGGAATTCGCATGGTCATGTCGCAACCAGTTGAACCCATCAATAACCTTCAGATTGGATTGGTGTGTCGTGACTTCCTTCCCCGCACCAGAACCCATGTCAGCCTTCGAACTGCATTCCATTGCCTCGTTATTGGTATGATTATCCACACCTAGTAGTAATAACCTATCTTCTCTGCCTCTATCGTCTCCTCTTATATCCCTCTGTCCCATTCCTACCTCCTCACATGTTTCCGTAGTCTTTCCCTGAATGGTGGCTGCAATATTTGGTGGGTATGGGACCTCCCGATACCCAACCGTAATCTATTTTTTAATCCCCTACCCACCTGCGATATAATCTCCTCAGAAAATACTTTTAAGGAATCTCCCATCCATCCACATGAAGAGTAATAGTCCATACAACTCTCTTAAACCACACACTTCTGGCTTCTATACTCCTCTCAAATCGTGATTCAAACAAAATCAAAGGGAATTGTAGACACATCGACCTCAAAACAAGCTTGAGGATTCACAGGGTGACAAACTGACTATGTGTAGCTATCCAAACATAAATACCTACCGATAAGAATACTGAGCATTCTGATAAAAGATGGATTCGGGACGGGTAACGAAAAATTAGGGAAACTAACCCAAATTGCTCTGAAAAAAATGGGACAATCCTTGAAACATTAGAATATCCAATGTTATTATATTAAACAAAAATCCATGAAGAGTAATATAATTAAATGAAATTTTACTTGGTGATTAACAATAAGATTTTCCTATAGAATGTTCATTTTAAATACCCAAATAAGGAGAGGAGTATTAGTGTTCCCTAATTATCATTATTCTCTTGGTCAATTATGATTGCCTAAACTTTACCTTATTTCTTTTTACTCAGAGGTTGTTCTGGATTATTTTCCACATTCACCCTTTGTTTGGGGCATTAATTTTGAAAATGGTAAAACCCCCTATAATTGAAACCCAGTAGTGTGGGGGGTGAAAATAATTTAAATTTCTCTCCATTCATTTCATTGACTATCAACTTCACATCAACTCTAAATTCTTTGTTAATATGGTCAGGCTTCCAAAACATAAACAATATTTATGTACATTTAGGCATTCCCATGAGTGATCCTTTCATTGTTTTTTTCAAGTGGTAGGTTGAACGTTTTCTTCCCTCCATCTGAAACATCACTTGGGTATCGATTATGCTTCATCTTTCTTTTCTTATAACCAAATCAATGATATTTATTAACTTCCATTTCAACTTTTAGTCCAGAACAAATTATTTCGTCATAGCTTCGAAAGTACCTTATGGATAACTCCATTCAGGGAGTTGGTTTCAATCCACTGAAGAATCGGTCAATATTACATTCCAAATGAATTATAATACCAAAATATTACCTTTTAAGTCTTCTAAAATTTAATTCATATGAACCAAAAGATTCATCATACCTCTTCTTAAGCTCTAGGAATTATTTCTCCATCTTTATACAAATAATATGAGGAAGGTACTTATTGAAAATATGATCTTGAATCATATAAATACATTGGTTTGATTTAATCTTTTTACCTCTTGTAATTGATAATATTTCACCATTCATCTGCCTCACCTTCCAAATGGTAGAAAGAAATCATGAACGTTTCATTCTCTAAACACATGAGAACTGAAAATAACTTCTCAATGGCAATGATCCTTTTTTAGAAATAAACAGATCAACGGTACCACTAAATGAATGTGGATTCATCCTCATGAATTACTTAATAATGCATAGTTTCAAAACATTTCTTGGTTATAGGTTCAACATGTTTAGTATATTGAGAAATCATAGAAATAAAGGTTCTTATTGTAGTTCTGTAGCATTCAATTGTTAAGGTGTACAACCATTTAATTTTCCATTGCATTTCTTATTAACATTGTTCCTTCAATTTCCATCCACTTACAAGATCAAAAAGTGATAGTGTGATAAACATTACTAATACTTGAAAACCTAAAAATCATGTAAAATTACATATAAAATTTTAATCTATAACACCATATATTTAACTAAGGTATTTTTTTATTATTACCAAAACACTGGGATTGTAATCTATACATAGACCTACCCATAGAGACATCCCAAGGCAAATCCATATAAATATCTCAAGGGATCTCACTATGTTTTCCCATCCTAATTTCCAATGGTTGACTAAACCTTTTATCTAATACCAACTAAAGTTACCCTCACTTTACATACTTGGATATTTCATCGATTTTTTAAAACATTTCATTCATTACACAAGCACATTCTCAATTACTGTATTAGTTTCTTGTATTTGGAAACATAAAAGTGTAAAAAATTAGTTGATAATAAATCTACATATTCTCCCACCTATTATTTCAAATGTTGTACCCTTTTTTATATTTCATACCAAAAATAATTCTTCATATCATTGGGAAAAGAAATATAAGAAAATAGTGAGCTCAGATGCCCAGCAAGTGTAAAAATGGTATATATGTAAGAAGAACCTAAAAATAAGGGTATAAAAACATGATCATAACATTTGATGATCAGACCATATATATCATAGATCATATACATTATTCATGTAATAAATAGTAGTAGTTCATAATACATGAATCAGATTGTAATCCAAGAGAAAAATCCGTGATATCATAACATTGACATAAAAATGATATTGTGGAATACACATAAACATGTAAGTTTTTGAACATATATAAATAGAAATTTTTTAACTCATTATGTTAAGAACAGGAATTGAGTCCCTTGAAAAAAACCTATGGACATGCAACCAATTCCAAACATAACATTGTAAACATGTAATCAGGTTCCAGCATAATACTGTGAAAATGAAATAAGTTTCATTCATTTTATTAAGGACTTGAAATTGGGACCTTTAATAAATACATGGACATGAATAATGGTGTACACATATCATAGTGAAAATGTAATTAGGTTTTTGCATAATATTATGAACCTGAAATAACGTTCACTTACAACCTTGTGAACTAGTAAACAGGTTCACGCATAGCTTTGTCAACATGTAATCAAGTTAACACATAACACATATACTCATGAGTCATTCATAATTACCCAATGAATTGGAGGGATATATATTCCCCACTCATCACATTATGTAATCTATACATATGTTTTCTACACGAACTAAAATCAATTTCGAAACCATAAAAATAACTTATTCTGATAAACATTTCTTCATAACATAACTCATGGAAATGAAAAATAATTAATAAACATAAATCCATCATTAACATAAAGTATTCGTAGAAAAAAAAGAATATTATTAATGGATCATATCACTAGAAAAAATATAAGTAACACCAAATATAATTATCTTAGATGGAATCTAATTTTGTGAGATATCTTGAAAGAAATATTGAGGAACATAACCATTCTTTATTGAAAATTTTTTCTTCGCTAAAAATACCTCAAAATATAAAAGAAATCATTTTCACTAAAAATACCCTTGAAATATTATAATGGAAGACTCAATTAAATAAGGAATCATGAAAATGAAAAAATATGTTAACATCTTAAACATTAAAATAAAAAATTATTCTCATACTTTTGTCAGAGAAGTGAAAAGGTACCTCGTTTTGAAAAGGACAAAAATATTCCATTCATAATGTAACAACATGCGTTTTATGGAAAATTTTTTGAATGAATTATACTATAATTTATATGTCTATATGAACTAATTCAAACATTACATTCCCACAGAACCAACATTTCATATGTTACATGCAACGCTGACTAGGAGTATTTTACACGCAACACTGACTTGGCGTATGATGCATGTAACATTGAGTTTCTATGAAACATCATTTTTTTATATTTTTTAAATGATATTATTATAACCTAGAAATTTAGCATTGTTTTAGTAATAGTAATAACTAATTTTTAATAATTTTTTATAGTTATTTATATAAATAAAACATAATGAAAATGAATATATGATTTTTGGTAAAGTCATTTTATGTTTTAAATTTCTATTTTCTCGAATGAAATTATTTTAATAAAAAAATAATTTTAGAAGAATTTAGAAATTTAATTTTATGAAATAAACTTCATTTTTGTAACAATAAAATCTAAATTATCCAATGTTTAATATTTGTGATTTCACAGAGAAACTTTATTTTTTAATGAATAGTGAAATATAATGTTGTTTAGTAAAAACATTCCTTTTGTTTAATTAGTTATTATTGTTAAATGATATCATACATTTGTATTAAGGTAAAATTAGACAAATATTACATCTATTTATAAAATTTAATTCAATATAATCAAATTCACATAAAATAGTATATAAAATCTTAAAAAACTTTTAAACATTTTTATACTTTTCAAACCCGTTATTTCATTCAATCATTTAAATTATCATTTTTCATAATTTTAATGATTCTGTGATTATAATTTTGAAAAACCAACATAAAATTTTTTATTCAGAATAATATTTATATTCTAATAATTAAAGGTAATTTTTTTGAACAAAATGATTATTAAATGTTATTAAAATTATTCACTACAATTATGGCCAAATTAAGATTAATTAGTGACTACACATTACAATTAAGGGGAAAATCAACTAGAAATTTATAAAAATCAAAGTTTTTGTAAATACATAATACAAAAACATTATTTTGAAGAGTTTTTTGGTTTTTTATTACATAGTTTATGTTAAAACAATTGTACCCCAAACATGATTCTAAAAATCCCAAGTGAGTCCTTCTCCTTTCGTATAAACTGACACCACCTACCCCACATCCTCACACCTCTAAAACCACTCATAATTGGAAAAAAAAACATCCCAATAGGCTTCCCAAAATCCCTATATCACTCCTATAAAAATTTCCATGTGTATAAAGAAACCCAGGGAATCATTTTAGTACAAGCTAAAATGAGTTACCCGATTAAGAGGTAACGTCTTCTCTCAACCTCCTTTCTTTTATTTTCATTCTCCAGCCAATCCAGTTTCATTATTCCATTAATGTATAAATCAAATAGTATCAAAAATATAATAGGATTATTCAATGATTTGTATTAAACCTTCACTTACACACACCACGATATAGTGGGTAAAAAAAATACTATTTCCGTGTAAGGCGAACTATTTCCTCATGAAATGATGATTGTTCATTTTTTCCATTATGAAATATCATGGTGGATATATTTATGGATACTATATTTATATATGTTATGTTTTATATTTATTAATTATTTTATATTTTTTATTCCTTTTTATAGCACATGCCTTTTAATTTCCATTTTCTGTTAATACGATAATCTATTTTGTGGAAGTGTGGACTACTGCCCCCTCAAAGCGATTTGATTCATACAGACACAACATGGAATGTATTAAGGATGGTTTTAGTGAAATTATATGATATATATGATATAATAATTCTAATGAAATAATTATATATGTATATTATTAGTTAATTTATATAATTTTAGTCAATACGACAAAAAACAGAAACTGTGTTCAAGCATATGTACGACTTTTCATCTTTATGAATGGTGTTTTAAATTTCATAATTCAATATGATATATATTGTTATAATGTACATATACATAATATAATTGAAATTTATATCAGTTTTTAAATTCTTGAATCATGATATATGTAAAAGGAGCAATGATATAACAAATTAAGACACATGGGAAGAATAATGCGAATATTTTCTGATGTAAAACCTTAACATAGGATTGTCAGCAAGAATGTAATATAAGGTCATAATAAAAACAAATATAACATTATATATAAATATATGGTTCTTTAAAATATATATAATAAATTATTATTTATTATACTTGTGTTTTGTGCTAGTATGACAAGAGTCAAGACACAAGGATAGGGGATTTAATCTAATGTTATATTTTTGGGAGATGAATCCTATGTTAACCACGCTTTCCTTTTATATGGTGTATATACCACACATCATTGTATTCTATATAAAATTTATTTAAGTTTATTTGTATTAACATATCTGTTTTATGATATTTATTTCATGGGTTTTGAGTTTTAAAATATACCAAATCGGTAAATAATTGTTTTTCCCAAATTGCCTTCTTTGAGACTCATGTATTATTTTCAATGTGTATATACTTCCAGGTTTAATCACGAAACTCCTTATTTTCATGATTTTTTATGCCTCATGTAATTTATTTTTACAACATGAGGAGTATGGTTCCATGTAACCAAGTGGAAAGAGTTTATTGAAACAATATCATCGTGTTGGAGATTATTAATGACCCTACGTATTTGAAGAAATATTATGATCAATCTCTCAAGAACCCTCATGAGTTTACTTATCCTATATTTATTCTCGATAGCCACATGTTTTCATACCATTTTCCATATATTTATTTCTTATGATAATATTTTTATGTTAAATCTAAATTCCTCTCTCTTCAGTCGAAAATCTATTGTATTAAAAAACATTGTTTTTGATAATGTTTTCATTATTTTTTTTTCAAAAGATCCTTGATGATAATTTTCAAGGAAACTGATTTTAAATTTTTTAATTGTTTTAAAATATTCTTTTATATGTTTTCACTATTATTTTCAATGAAAATGTCTTTGAAAATGTTTTATGTTATAAATATTATTTTTCAAAATAAAAGGTTATGTTCCTCAATAAATGTTATTAAAAGATCATTCAAAATTATTTCCAATCTAATATAACATACATTGTTTTTACTCATTCATTTAAAGGGAATTTATTCAATGATTCTATTCATTTTATTTGTTTTAGTGGATTGTGTTTTGATGGCAGGATGTTTATGGAACGTGTTTCACATTCACTGATTTTATGGTTTCGAACCCGGCTTCTTTTCCTGGGTTATGTTTATGATCAAAGGATTGGGAAACCTATATCTTTCCACAGGTTGTGATATGACAACATGTTTATAATACCTATTTAATTTCATGGGTTAGGATATTATTATATATTATCTTGTGGAACATATATATATATGATCTCATTATGATATGGGTGGGGACTATATCTCCGTCCAATGCATTGGTTGAATATTTGAATCTCATGAGATAGACTAATATGGTCTTGGGAATGAACTTTGACTACTGTGATAGTAATGGTAGTGTACCATGACTACAAAGATGGTCTGAGGGGCAAACTCATGACACTAATATAGCCATGGGAGTGAACCATGACTACCAATATGTTGTGGAGAGATAACCCATATTACTAATATGGTCATGTTATAAATGCCTTGGAATCTATGGAAATCATTATATGCTTATGTGTCTGCCACAATACCATATTTTACTCCTAAGTAATGATTTCACGTTTTAAGTTCTTTATTTCCTTATTATTTTTGTCTTATGAACTTCCTTGAATTATTCAATGTTTAATTTATATGATCCTTAATATGAAGGGTACAATATTATCTTTTCATGATATTCTTCTCGTGACTTATGCTCATGATTATGCTCACATGTCTCCCTTGTTTACCCTTATTGATCATTTGAGATCGCCCCATTTAATGATTTCTTCCCCAGGTTATGAAGATATGTTTTATTTTTTATGTGTGTATTAAGGGTTATAGTAATAAAGAACCCAGTGGGAGATAATGTAGCTCCTTTATGTACATGTTTTTCTATTTCTTTGTTTCTTAAGGAACTATACTAGTACAACCTTATTAAATATTTTGGTGTAAGGTTTTATGTATTCTAAAAATGTTTGGTAAGGTTAATTGTATGTAAATTCTGGGTCATTATAATTGGAATCAAAGAAAGGGTATAGTTATATTATGGAACCTTTTTTGAGAAACCTTTGTTATAACTCTAAGGAAATGAACAAGGATATGTTTAAGGATAAGGGAATGTATTGGAAAATGTCCTGTAATTTTAGGGAGGGGTAGAGTGATTGGTTTCCATGAAATAAATCCTTTTGTGGATTATATATGTGGAAGGAGCTCTCAAACAAATTTAACTAGGGGTAACAACACTAATAAGATGTTACAGTCCTGACTGAGGGTAATCTGGTTCAGAAAATAGGGCATAGATGAACACTGAGTTTGACACTCATTGGGGATATGCTTTGGGAATTCAAAAACTCTTCGTGAAATATTATGAAGCATTTAAATATAAATTTCCTATGAATATCCTTGGATAAACCTATGGTTTCATATAATAATGATGGTATCATAAGTTATACATCCTATGAGTGATGTTCCATTATTATGTGGTTCCTCACTATGAAAACTATTTTTTACTCTATGTTTTAGGTTTTAGTCAATGCTTAGAACCTGAAATAGCCATGTTAATGGTGAATATGATGTAAAATGAAATGATAGTCATATTTAGAAATGAATAATATGGGAGATGGAATGTACAACCTCATTTCTATGCTCTCATAGATTTCTCAAGCTATAAATCATGGTGGACCCCAAATCAACAAAGGAGGGAATAACATTCTGTCGAGTCTTTCATGAGGTAATGTCCACCATCATTCACATGGTCTTCTAATCTGATTTTTTATGAACATTTTATCAATAATAATCAATATATATTCTACATTATTTAGTGTTAGGATCCTAATAATGTCACTATTTCTATTTATTGGCAAGAAGCTGAAGTAGATCAGTTGTAGACTCTAATCAATAATATGAGGCAGTAAGATGGTATTTATCCATGGATTTGGACGTGTTCATTAACTTATTATTTATTAATTACATTCTTAAAATTAGTCATCCATGATGTGGAAAGATTTCCCGGATTTGAATTAATTTTTTTTTGAATCTTTCGGTGCCTATGAGGCTAATTACATGACACATACAAGATATTCTTTAGGAATTATCATCCAACCTAAAATTAAAGTTGATAGGTTCTTCTATGGCTTAAAAAAACTTCTTAGAATGATGTTGGCCATGAGGAAATTTAGTATCTACGAATAGATTGTTATTTTTGTATTCATGGTTCAAATAGATGTTTGAGTCACATATCAAAGTCATTGTTTAGACAAGAAGGAGAAGATGGATTTTAATGAAAAATTAGAAAACCATGAAGAAAAGAAGATGAGAATCCCATTATTATCTATGTGTTTGAAGAAGAATAGGGTAAATTTATATAGGGGGTTTGGTAAATAATTTAAGTGTGGAAGGGAAGGCCATCAGGAATTTTACTTCCAATGTGATGGGCAGAAGTTATTTCAAAACACTAATGGAGAAAAAGAAACAAAGAATGCACCTCCCACTATTCAGTGCTACAAGTGTAAGGAGAATGGGAATTTTGCTAAACCATGAAAAACCCAAAGTTAAAATGATTATGATAGATGTCGTTATCTTTTTATACCGAGGGACAATGGTAAATCTCATGCAATTTTTTTTCTGATTAGGGGTTTGATAATGACGTGATGAATGGTACACTTACCATCCAATCTAGAACAGTTAATGTTATATTTGATTCTAAATCTACCCACACTTTCATATCTGAAGAATTTTCAAAGGTTGTTATGTTTCCACCAAAAATAAAATATATGTGGAAGTATAAGTGAAACCCCTTAATTTCATGACGATTTCATGTTAAGACTACAATTCTACTATAGTTGAGGTATTTTGGAACGTGCTTCCTATAAATCTTATCATTCTCCATTTGGTTTAATTAGATGTAATTGTAGAACTATATTAGATTTCACTACATAAATCCCACTTCAATTTTTGAGGGAGGGAAGTTATATTTGATATATCAATCCCTCATATGATCATCCATCCATGTAATGATATGTATGAACATCCCGTGGTGATTGCATCCAGTTTATGGGTCTTAATTCCCATTGAAAAGGGTTCACTATAAAATATAGTTTTGGAGAGAATCTACATTGATGATATGCTTATTTTTTGTGATTTTTTAGATTTCATTATAAAAGAGATTCATATTCTTCCTCTAAAATTTGATGTTGTGTTCTCACTAAAACTAATACACGATTCAACGCCAATTTCAATGGCTCTTTATTGAATTGATCTGATTGAGTTTCATGATTTGAATAAGAAACTCCAAGAAATCCTTAAAAAGATATTTATTTGGCCATGTTTGTCACCTTGGGGTTCAGTGGTTCTTATTTTTAAAATGTAACATGGATCAATGTGTGTCTTCCTTGATTATGGGGTGTTGAACAAAGTCACAATGAAGAACAAGTATCCAATTCCCCGTAATGATGACTTATTTGATCAAATGCGTAGAGATCAGTACTTTTATCAGATTTACCATCATTCTGGATATCAATAATTGAGGGCCAATAAAAAGGATATACCCAAGAAGAAATTATGTACATGGTATGTACACTATGAATATATAATGATTCCTTTTGGTCTTACTGATTCCCCTGCCATCTCCATGGATTTATTGAATAGTGTCCATAGAGATTACCTCGATATGTTTGTGGTATTCTTTATAGATGATATTATTATCTTTTAAAATATAAATTAAGAGAATTAATATCACCTGAGAATAGTACTAGATACCCTAAGGATGGATATTTTATATGAATATTTTACAAGGTGTGAATTTTCGTTAAAAAATATTTTATTTTTGGCTCACATAATCTCAAGAGATGGTATACCAGTATATCCATAAAAGATGGAGGCTCTTAAATGATTTCCAAACCAAACCACGGTTACATAGATCAATAGATTTCATGGTTTAGGAGAATATTATTGATGGTTTTTTAGGAATATCTCATGACTAACAAATCCACTAACCTATTAACAAAAGGGGAGTCATGTTCCTCCGGACAAAATAATGTCAGGAAAATTTCATTGAAATGAAGGGAAGGATGGATAGTGAACCTATTCTTACATTTACCTCTAGTGGAGAAGGGTTTTTAATCTACAATGACACATCCAGAAGGTATTAGGATGTGTTCTTATGTATGATAACATGGTTATATCCTAGGCCTCATGAAAATTGATGATTCATTAGTATAATTACCCAACTCATGATTTGGAGTCGGTAGTGGTAATTTTTTCATTTAAGATATTGACGCATTGTCATTTTGGTGAAAATTATATTATATAAACCAGTCATAAATTTCAAAAATATATAATCATTCAACAGGAGATTAACATGTTATATAGAATATTGATAGAGTTTATAATGGATTATGAATGCTAAATACATTTCTACCACAGGAAAGTGAACAAGGTGGTTGATTCTTTGAAACAGAAGGATCATTCTAGCTTATCTATAATGAGGATCACAAAACGTCTAATATTTTTAGATATGAAAAGAAAGAGGATTTAAATTCTAAAGGACGGGGAAAATTATTAACTTTTTAAATAAATGTTCAACCATCTATCCAAGTAAATATTAATGAGGAACAAAAGGAAGATGAAGAGATTAAAAAGAATGTCAAAAATTCTCATGAGTTTAACTTTGATCAGGATGGAATAATAAGGTTCAAGAACCGTGTATGTGTTCCATCTATACCAAATTTGACGAAGGAGTTTCTAGAGGAAGCCCACATTTTTTCATTCTCTATTCATGCTATAAGTACAATGATATATAGGGAATTTAACGAATACATCTGGTGGGATGGAATGAAGAGTGATATCATAGAGTTTGTATCTTCATTCTTGGTTTTCCAATAAGTTAAGGCCGACATAAAAAATTAAAAGGTGGTGTTGTATCCATGAATCAACCCATAATAGAAATGGGAGAACGTCACTATATATTTCTTCATTGGACTACCCAAATCCTCTAAAGGGTTTAATGATATATGGGTGGAAGTCAATAACCATACTATGTTAGTACCCTTCATCCCTATTAAAGGATAATTCCCTTTAGATTAGATTGCTATGTTATACATTAAGGAAGTGGTAAGGTTTCACAGAGAGCCACATTCTATTGTATCCCATCAGGATCTGAGGATTACCCCAACATTTAAAAAAAGGCTTCAAGAAGCACATGATACAGAATTTTGTTTCTTCACTAATTATCATCCTTAAATATATGGTCAGTCTAAAAGGAAAATTCAAACCCTATATGATATGTTGTGATCTTTTTCTCTATATTTTGAAGGTGGTTGGTATTAACACCATAATCTAGTTGAGTTTTCTTACAATAATAGATTTCACTAAAGAATTAATATGGAACATTATGAAGCCCTATATGGGTAGAAATGTATATGTTGATTGTGTTGGGATTATTTAGTGGAAAGAAAGGAGTCAGGACATGAGACTGGTGAATAAATGGTCATGAATTTTCAAACAATTCAGCATCATATCAAGGTAGCTCAAAGTTGGTACAAAAGTTAAGGTGATAACCATCGTCATGATCTAGAATTTTATTTTGGTGGAAATATGTTTCTATGAATCTAACCCTTGAGGAATTTTATGATATTCAGGAAGAAAGGGAAACTAGTCTCGATGTATATTAGTCCATTTAAGATTCTTGATTGTATTGGGACGCTGGCTTATTTCTTTCAACATCCTCCAAATAACTCTCAATTCCATGATGTGTTCAATGTATCTCTCATGGGGAAGTACATTTTCTAACCCCTCACATGTAATAAACTCAAATATCATATCGTTGGAGCAAGATCTTTCTTTCGATGAACAACCTATTGAAATTCGGGACCGAAAACGGAAAGTTAGAAAAACCAAGACCACTCACCTGGTCAGAGTTTTGTGTGTAGAAGTCACTAGTCAGTGGAAGATATGTGTGAAATTTTGGATATTATAAAGCATTAGTATCCACATTTTTTTATCTGAGTGACCAATTTCTGGAGAAAAATTTATTTTAAGGGGGGTAGAATTTAATAACCCAACTTTTTATGGACCCTTTTTTTCGAATAAATGAAAATTTCATTTATTTAATTCAATGATATAATTAAAACATTGCTTTCACATGAAACCAACTTTCTGTACATTACATGCAACACCTACTGGGTGCATGTTACATGCAACACTGACTTGGAGTGCAAAGAACACAACACAAAATTATTAAAAAACATATTTTTATATAATTATTTAAATGAAATAATTATAACCTAGACATTGAACATAGATATAGTAATAGTAATATCTAATTTTCAAATATTTTTTTTATAATTTTTATATTTTAATAAAACAAATTAGAAATGAATGCTACAATTTTTGGAAATGTCCATTTATATTTTATATTATCGTTTCTCAAATAGGCATCTTTTAATAATAAAAATAATTTTAGACACATCTATAAAAATAATTTGATAATATAAACGTCATTTCCTAATTCATAATTTATTAATTATCCTAGGGTGATTTTATGGGATTTTTCTGAGAAACATCATTTTTTTATGAATAGTGAAAATGCTACTTTTTTGTTAAAAATTGTCTTTTTATTTAAATTATTCTTAATTTTAAATGATATTATATATTTTATTTAAGGTAACATTATAAAAATATAAAATTTATTTATAAAATTAAATACATTTTAATAAATTTCACTTTGAAATTGAATATAAAATCTTAACAATCTTTTCAACATTTTTCAACTTTAAAAACCCATTATTTCGTCATGTTTGTGGGATTAGCATTAATCTTATGTTTTTTTAATTCTCTAAATTTAATTTATAAAAAATGAAATAAACCATTATATTTAGTATAATATTTATATCCAAATAAAATAAAGTAATTTTTTTACCATAATGATTATTAAAAGTGATTAAAATTAATCACAGTGATTAAGGCAAAATTAATCTTAATTAGGGGTTAAACCATAAATATTATAGCCCCAAATTTCCAGTACACTTTTTCAAAACCCATATTATGTCAATATTTGAGCCATATACGTTCCATTATTTAGTACTTTGGGGTGGTATGTCTTTTTTAGGTACGAACATGTGTACACCTAACTTGTTACTATATATTCCCAGTGAGTCATTTTCCTTCCCTATAAAAAGGCACCACCTATTCCACTTACTCAAACCTAAGAATTGTGTTATTAAATTCCAATACTATACCACTAATCTCCTCAAAATCACTCTATTCATCCTATAATCCTTCCATTTTTTCAGAATGAAACCTAGGGAAGCCTTTTTGCAAAAACCCAAAAGAGTTGGCTGATTAAGATGTAACATCTTCGATCACGATCTTTTCCATTCTTTTACTTCCCCACCCCCACACTTTCTTTATTACACTCTTTTATGAAGAATCCAATATTGTAATTGTTCTATGATTTTTTTAAGATACAGTTTTGACCTACACTGTCACACGCCTCTATCTAATGGGTGATGAACATATTGTTTCTATGTACAATGAACTATTGCCTCACGAAACGACGATTGTTCATTTTTTACTTCCACCTATCATGGTGTCCATTATGATGTAAAATTTATTTATGTATGTTATATATGATATTTATTATGTATTTAATATAATTATTTCTTTTTAAAACAAATAAACTTTTTACATTCTATCTGGTCTTAATACAATAATCTTGTTTGAGGAAGTGTGGACTACCACCCCCTCAAAGTAATGTGACCCATTCACACACCATATGGAATGTATTAAGCATGATATTAGATAACTAATACAATATATATGATATTATATGCTAATGGAATAATATATATATATGTGTGTCATTTAAAAACATTATTTCAATACGATATTAAGAAAAGAAAAATGGTTCATGTGTTTGTACGACTTACTATCTCCATGAACGGCGTATTCCATTTAATAGTTATATATTTTATATATTATTATAATATACATATACATGATATTAATAATATTTATAATATTTAATTAATTCT
The DNA here is from genome assembly GCA_963277665.1 of Viscum album. Lineage (NCBI taxonomy): Eukaryota > Viridiplantae > Streptophyta > Magnoliopsida > Santalales > Viscaceae > Viscum > Viscum album. Next base: position 166,296,988 of record OY728167.1, read on the forward strand.
AGAATCATGATATATGTATAAGGACCAATGATATAACAAATTAAGACACATGCAAAAAACAAAAGAGAATATTTCCAGAAGTGAATCATTAATATAGGATCGATATCAATAGGGAAATAGAAGGTCATAATAAAAAATATAAGTTATTATATATAATTATATGATTATTTAAATTATTTATAATAAATTTATATTTATTACACAGGTTGTTTGAGCGAGTGTGATGAGATTCAAGACACTAGGTAAGGGGATTTCATCTATCTTTTTATATATGTGAGTTATAGGCTATGTTTTCCACTCTTTGCTTTTGTGTGGTGTATGTACTGACAATGATTTTATTCTATTTATCTTATAAATAATTTTTTTGGTATTAACATATCCATTTTATGAACACTTTTTCATGGGGTTGAGTTTGAAAAGTTACCAAAATGGTAAAAAATGTTTTCTCTTAAATTTCCTTCTTTGAAACTATCGTATTATTATGCACCTAAACTCTTTTTTGAGGTGTATATACATCCATGATATATCATGAATCTCATTAATTTCAGGATATTTTATGCTGCATGTAATTTTATTTTGCTACATGTATATTATGTTCCAATGTAACCAAGTTGTAAGAGTTTATTCACACAATCTCATTGCTTCGAGGATGTTAGTGTCTTTGCATATTTGATGAAATATTAAGATCCATAACTCAAGAAAACTCATGAGTTTCCTTATCCTCTAATTATTCTTGATATAATCATGTTCTAGTACCATTTTTTCAACACTATGGAACTTAATAATAGATTTTTAAGTAAAATTTATCCACCACTCTCTTTGGTTGGAAATCTACTACATTCATAATCCATGTTTTTTACAACGTTTTACAAAATGTTTTCAAAATATCCTTGAAGTAAATTTTTATGGAAAAATGAATTTAATTTTTTTAGTTTTCAATTAATAATTTATATGTTTTAAAATATACTTTCAAAGCAACAGGTTTTCAAAATGATTTATGTGATAAAAACAATTTATTAAAAAAGATACATTATTTCCTTATAAAATGGTTTTAAAAGATAATAAAAATATATTTCCCAAAAAAATATCATCCATTGGTGTTATTCATTCCTTTATGGGGAATTAATTCAATTTTTACAAAAATATTCATTCTCTAAATGGATTATGTTTTCATATAATGATGTTTATGGAACCACATTCACGTGTTATATGATTTTGATAACCGCTTCTTTTCATAGGTTATTTTTATGATGAAATGATTATGAAACATATCACTTTCCACATTTTATGATATGATTACTTGTTAATAATAACCATTTCATTCCATGGTTTACGATATGATTATTTATGACCTTGTGGAAGTGGTATGTATGATTTCATAATGATATGGGTCAGACCTATATCTCCCTCCAATGCTTTGGGTAATTAATTATATCACATGAGATAGACTAAGATGGCTTAAAAAATGAACCTTAGCTACTAAGATGGCCATGGGAGTGAACCATGACTACCATGATGGTATGAGAGTGAACTCATGCAACTCTGATGGACATTGGAATGAACCACGACTACCAATATGGTTCGTGGAGTGAACCCACACTACCAAGTTGGTCTTTAAAGAGATTCCTTGGATACTATTGAAATCATTATATTCTATTGTGTATTATACAATTCTATGTTTTATTCCAATGTTATTGTTTTGTGTAATTTGTCCTTTATTTCCTAATTATTCATGTCTTATGAACTACAAAGATTTATGGAATGATTCATTTATATGATCTTTGATATGAAGGGTATGATCTAATATTTTGATGATAATATTCTCATACCATTATGATCATAATTATTTTTACATGTCTATCTTTTTTACCCTTATTGAGCATTTTAGCTCCCCCTTGTTATGTTTCCCCCCCGGGTTATGCTGTTATGTATTATTTTTTACGTGTCTTAGAAGGGTTCTAATCAAGAAGAAAATATTGAGATAAAATGTAGGCCAAATATGTACCAGTGTTTATATTTCCATGTTAACAAAATCCCCAGAAAAGTATGACCTTCTTGTGTATATATGTGTATTATTTTATGTATTCCAAAATGCTTTTTTATTGTTAATTTTTTTTCAAAAATACTTGTTACACAAATCATGTGGAAAAAAGTAAAAAATTGGAAAAAATCACTTTAAAAAATCTAGAGCCGAAGAGTAAAGGAATTTTTTTGAAAACAGTTTCAGAAAAAATGTTCATGGATGATATATATTCCCCAATAGTGACTTAAAATGAAACAATCCCAAATATTGATGAGATTGTGAAATAGATACTCATCACCTTACAACCAATAGAATCATGTTCCCAATGAATGAAATAATATTATACGTATATGAAAATATAAAACAAAATATATAATAATTATAAAATATAATCATGGGTAGTATATACACCGTGTAGAAGAAAAAAGTAGTGTATAAAGCATATATCTCAGAGAAATAGAAGTGAGATAAAAATCCATTACCAATTGAGTTATTTATATAATATGAACCCCATTAAAAAATAACACCAATAAAATATTTTAATATAAATAAATTAATTAAATTTCATTCCATAGGTCATTACATACACTACAAAAAAATCAAATGGTGAATGTGGCTTGTATGCCACATAAATAAAATATGAGATGAAATTCCATTACCTTAGCTTGGATTCTATTCAAAAGCACTTGAAAATACTATATAGTGGTTTTAAACATATTATTAACATTTAACAGAATTATAATAAAATTTATGATATCATATATGATTCATTTATGACTTTATATTACCTATTTATGAACAATTCCACGTTAAAGCAACGTTTTGGGTAATAACCGCTTTTTTGTCACACATGTTTTGACTTGTCACCCATTGTCTTATAAATTAGATCATGATTTATTTACTTCCATAATTTAAAATTTTTATTAATACCATATACATTCTGTGTATATGTATTTATAATTATTTTTAAAATATATAAATATTATACAAAATACACTATTCGTAGATATATTAGTCTATACATACGCATGAACATTGCAATCATCTTCTTATCGGTTAAAGTGAATGGAATTTATATGATATATTATCATTATATAATAATTTAATGTATTATATAATATATATATATATATATATTCCTTAAATTCACCCTTATTAACATCCATGTGAAATATTTTTTAATAAAAAATCACATCGCATCAATGAAATAGTAAGCCATATATATGCATGAGCGACATTATCATATTACCATAAATATTAGATGGATAATAAAAATGGTAGACATTATATTTTTATAAAATAAGATTAATTATATTATGAATATCATTTATTATCCTTAATACCTTCATAATTCTATCACATAGAATATGATGATGAAAAATAGACTACACCATGTTGTTGAGATGGCAAGACATACGTACGCACATGTAGTAATTTCATTGTTCATAAGATGGTAAAAGAAAGAATATGGTTGAAAAATAATAATAATAATAACATTCTAGAATATATATGATACTGGAGTTATTACTTTTGTATGGAAATAACATAGGAAAATGAAGTGTAAGAAGAAAATAAATTGAAGGAGTTGGTAAAATAATTACCTCTTTTTCAGGTATCTTCTTTTGATTTGCACAAAAGGTCTTCTTAGATTTGATTTCATCCAAAATTATTGACAGTAGGATTAAGAGAAAGAATTTTTTTGATAAAATATGTAGAGTTTGTATGAGCCAAAGGGGTTTATAGGTTTGAATAATAGAAAATGATATGTTCCCTTTTAAAAGAGGGGGTAGGGTCGCTTAAAGAATCACTAAAAATATTAAATTAGTATAAAATATTTTTTAAATTGAAATGAATGAAAACATAGTTATTTATAATCTAATATGAAAATTTGTTGAAATACTCTCCAAAAATATTTTTAGGCATGTTTAGGTTACATTTTTATCCTTATCTACTGGATTTATCCCCTAGATAAACCCTTTAATTCTTACCATGACAACTTGGGTATTAACTCTTTAGGGTTAATATTTTTACAATAAAGTGTAAAAAACCCAAAAGGATCATTAATGATATATGTAACATTATTCGAGTTATTTGGTCGATGCCTAGATTTTATGAATTTTATAACATTTAAAAATTTATAATTTATTTTAAATTATCATTTATGTTCATTTTGATACTATTCAATATTATTCATTTAAAATATATAATAACAACATGATAAATTCTAAAAAACAATTATAATATATCATTAAAATGTATAATATATATAAAATTCGTTTCTATATTTAATTATGTCAATTTAATTTATTTTAATGACTTTAATATTATCTATTTAATATTTCTATTAATTAAACTATTACTCCAGCAACATTATTCAAGCATATAATTAAATTATTTCATCTCTAAAAATTAAAAATAATTTATCCTGAGGAATATAAAGGTATTATATTTCAAATTACTTTTTAGAGTTCATTTTAATTTCATTATAACTGTATATTAAAAAAATTCAATTTATTAAAATTATGAGTATGACATTTTTAACCTATCTTAAATATATATATATATAAAATGTCATATTCATGCACAAGTGGAATAAAGTTGTTATAATGTAAACATAAGGTGTATTTTGGTTGAAAATCATTCATCCAAATAAATTCAGATATGTGTTAGGTTAATTTTATAATTTTATAATATTATTTTTAGCTTCAATTACCCGATTTTTCCTTAACATTGTTAAATAAAAATTTACTAAATTTACTATTCACAAAATCGAATTTTAAAAAATAATTTTCTCCTATTAGACTATAAATTTAATACTATTTACAACTTTTTATGTCAATTTTTTCAACTTCAACTAAAAAAGAGGCTGAATTAAGTTTAACTCCAATCCCATAGATGTGACGAGAAGACAGGTAAAAGCTACGCTTAAAAGTTCAATGAGTTTTTATATATAATTTTAATATAAATAGTATTACAATGACTTAAATTGGATTAATATATGTATTTTTAAACAACATTCAATATAGAAATAAATTTAAAGATTAATAATTATTTAATTAAAAATTTAGATTCCTATTATAATGCAGTATTTTTCACTTTTCATCGAAAAAAATATGTTTCTTAAAAATATCAAAAATTACTCCTTATCTAATTTTGACATTATTAATTAAAAAAATTAATTTAATAAAAATTAATTTAAAATAAAGTAAAAAATTAATTTTATTGTTGTTCATATAACGACATAAAAAAGAAATTCCTTTAAGAAAATAATATTTCAAAACATTATACGATTTTACAAAAATTGTATGTTCCATTATTAATTATATATATATATATCCATTAAGTATATTATTTTAAGATTATTTATTAATATTAATATTAAAAAATTTAATGTCTATATTATAACTATAATAGTTAAATAATTATAACCATAAAATGATGTTTTGTGGAAACATAGTGATTCATGTTAATAAAGCTAAGTAGGAGATGTGTTTAGTGAAATCTTATCTTGGTGTAGCTTTTATTGAAATCATAACTTAGTGTATCATAAAATTAGAAGAATAACATGGTGATTTCATATAACACAAGCTATATTTAGTGTTTCATAAAATAAAAATATCAAAAACATTAAATTAATTCTAAAAAAATATTTCAAAAAATCTCAGGGTGTTACAATATTCATCATTTTTCCAACCATTAAAGGTTGTATGATAAAAAAACAAACACGTTTGTTAATGAGCATTACCTCTTCTTCGAGTATCTCATTTTGGATTTCACCAAAGGGCTTCCTCTACTGGGTTTATGACTATAGGAAGGATTATATAATTACGAGAAGGAAGTTTTGAGGATATATGGATATGGTTTGGATGAACCAAATATGTTTTTATGTAGGAAGGAAATATATGAATAGGTTCCATTTTATAATTGATGTGAGGGGAACTTTTTAAATTTCTCAAACGATCCATTTATAATAATTTATGTTTCAATAAAAATACCACCAAATGTCCAAAAATTATAGGATAAGATAAGATTGTCACACCCGGAATGTTTTTTTAATTTCTTTTTTGTTAATTCTTGGCTCTCGATCCTGGAGACAAGGTTCGGTCTATGTCCCAGTTTAAAATTTCTGTCGTTTAACACTTTTACTCGCTTTTGGGCCCATGCGAGGTCACCGCACGGTAGGCGGTATACGAACAGTCAGCCCGGGTGTCTCCCAAATGTCTAACAATTAAAATGAATAATTATTTATTTATATAAAGTGATTTAAATGATTAAAGAGTAATAATGATGATATTATTATGTAATTAATAATATTATTACTTGGGGGCGTTATTGTCATTATTATTATTATTATTATTATTATTATTATCATTTTGTTATTATACCTTTTTTATGACCTTTATTAATGATATTATTGTTATTATTATTATTATTGGGTTTTTTTATAATTTAATTATAATTATTATTATTATTAATATTATTATTATTGATATTATTATTATTTTTATTTGTATTATTCTTATTATCATTTTTATAATTTTGGTATTATTATTGTTATTATTATTATTATTAATATTACTAATCTTATTATTATTAATGTAATTGAATAAAATAAAATAATAATAATAATAATAATAATAATAATAATAATAACCAAACCCAAATTGCTACCCGTGAGACACCCCATTCCCCCCCCCCCCCGCCCTCGTTTTGGCCCCCACCTACTTGAGCCGCCCCCTACGGATCCTCCTTGCGCCAACCTAGCGGCCCCCGCCGCCTCGCCCTGCTGACCCGGCGCACCGGCCTCCTGCTTCACCGGCTTTCTCACCCACTTCCCTCGATCATTCCCCCTCCACCTCGCCCATCCGGCTTCCTATCCCAGCAGCGCCTCCCCTCCGCCACCTCCGGCTCGACCAGCAACCCAGCCGCCTTGCGCCGCCTCCACCCTCGCCTCATGACCCACCCCGACCTCCCGTCCACCCGGCTTGTCATGGTCCGATGCCCCCTCAGCACCCCATCCAGCCTCTTGCTCTGGCCTCCAGCCACCCACGGGCAGTCAGGCACCCTTCGGACTACTGCCCTTCGGCCGCCAGCTCCGGCCTCCCTTCGCACGGCCGCTCCGGCAGCCGCTGTTGGACCCTTCCTCCCTTGCCCTCTGCCTTCGGCCTGCCGACCAGCTCCACCAGTACCATAGATCCCCATGGAACCCGCTTACCTTCCCATCGCGCCTCCCTCACTTCATCCAACTGGTTTCTTTCCAATGCATCCATTCGCCGCTTGCTTCGGTTTTCCCCAGCACACCAGTCTTGTTGTGGGTGTTTCCTTGCCAAAATATTTTTATATTAATTTAATATGTTTGTATAAATTTATTAAGGTATAATTTTATTTTATTGTGTGGTGATTTAGGTGAATTTATTTTTCTTCTGTATAATAGCATGTTATCTTATTTTTGTGTATGGTGCGGAAGCATGTTTCAAATTGGTTGGCTGAGTATTTGGTTTCAAATTGGGGGTTTTCATGTGAAATGTGGTGTATTTGTGGTTCAAAACCCTTGGTTAATCATAAATGTGTTTTTGTAAATTGTGTGAATTTTTTATAAAATTATTTCAATAGTGCAGATTGTATTTTTGAACGGGGTTAGAGTACGTGTGGTTTTGAAAAATAATTTGTGGTGTGTGAAATGGTGACATTGGAATGTGTGGTGTTTGGTTTTGTTGGTTGTGTGTCTAAGAGTGTTTTATGGTTTGATGGTGTGGTGTAGAAATATGTTTTGTTCGTGTTTGACAAACATTCATGATATTGTAAATTCTTTTTAGGTGAATTAGTTGTGATGATGGTGTGTGTTTTATTATAGAGTGTTTTCTTATGTGAAACTGAGTACGTTTTGAAGTAAACCTTGGTTTCACCATTTTCGGATGTTTTATAATTTATTCAAATGGTTTATTACGTTATGCATGTGGTGCAAATTATGTTTGTAAAGTGGTTGGTGTGTCTAAAGGTTGTGATTGGATTCTAATAATGATATTAGTTGTGTATTGATACGTGTTTTGATGTGATATTTTCACAACATGTTGAGCTAGTTATTTTGCGTTGTTTGTTTGTTTGGATCATTTTAAGTCCATGTTTATCTGTTTTTAGTTGTTTGTGTGGTTGTTGCAGTGTGTCGATGAGGAGAACTACGATACTACAATCATCAACGTGTTCATGCTTGCATGCCTTTCCGAGGCGTGTTGCGTCGTCATGTTTGAGATGAAAATTGAGGTAGGTCCCCCACTGCACTCACCTTTAAATTTATAATTTTTTGATTGCTTGATATTTTATTAATATTAATAAATGGGAAATAATATAAGATAAAAAAAAATTTAAATGATTATTCGGTGTAAAAAAGAGCCGTTTATTTTATACATCACTCTTGAAACATTTTCTTAATGAGTGGACACCCAGTAGTGAAAGAATGCCCATTTGGACTTTAAAAATAATTCACATAATTTTCAATGTAGTTCTGGTTTATTGATAAATGGTTTATTTTGAAGCATGAACAAGTGTTTTGGGTTTCTTGAGAATTGAGGATTTTCTATAAAATTGGTGAAGGCACGTTTTTCACTTTAATAAACTAAATTATTTTGGAAACCTCTATTTGGGGCGACTCAGATGAGATATTTGGTGTATGTTGACTGCAAGACTTGTCTGTGATGTTTTTACTACTTGATCGACTTTGTTGACTCACCCATTTTCCTATTTATTATATGTATTGACATGGGAACCAGGCATAGTAAGTTAATCTTTGAAGAATAATTGCTACACTAGTTTAGATTACGTAATGGCTAGTGACCCTTAGTATGGATGACACTCTACTATGGGATTGGGCCCCTCGGATAGGCCATGTAGGGAAACACTGGGAGTTAGGGAGTTATGACGTCATCGAGAGTAGGCATACCTTCAGGATGAGTCAGATGTATAGTACGTTCTGGATTGTTCTCGAGCTCCTAGGTTTGACCCATATTTTCATTAGTGTTTATTATTATGTGGCATACGATTGTGTGGTCTAGTTCGGTTGTTTTCCCCTGTGTGACACATCTTTTCCAATGCCCTTAGCGTGTGTTGTGTGTTGTGTTTAGTTTTCCATTTGACTAACAACAAAATTTTGGATTTCTAAATTGTTCGCAAAATTGTTTGGAAAAGAACTTCACAATTTCCTTTCATACAATAAACTGGTTTTTAAATTAAAAAGGCAAATGGACCATTACTTGTTTTAGAAATGAAAGTGTTTGTGTGGAAACCTATATTTTGAAATATTTAGTTCAAATCTGGAATTAGTAAATTTCTTTTTTAAAGATAGTGCATTGGGAATTGTTTTTTGGGCACCCCTACTGAGTTTTAATACTCACGCTTATTGTGTTTTCCTGTTTTTTAGTTTTGTTGCAGGTTTGAATTGAGCTTTCCTACCGTGGGTGAGAGTTGGTTGTGGACTGGTGACTGACTCTCAGGGTCGGGAGGAGTTTTGGTCAAAAAAAATATTCGGTGTTTTCTTGGAACTGGTAGAGATATGGATTGGGTGCAACCTTTGGTACTCTTTATAAATGTTTTCACGTGTGAGGGAATCCATGATATGGGCATGTCAGTGTGTATGGATGAAAGTGGATGAAGACATGTGCAATGACACATGGGATTACTAGGTTGTGCACTTGGAAGTAAAGGCTTGAACTTGTTTTTCTAAAGCGATTTTAATAAAGGGAAAATTATTTTTGGAAGTTGAAATTGGTTTGAAAAGTGGGCTTGGTATTTGGAAAGTGGACTTGATGGAATGTGGTTTTGAAATAAAAAATGGAAATGGGATTTTGGAAGAGGGATTTTTGAGTTTTATTTTTATTTTCTTGTTTTTTTTGACATGGTTGATTTGGATGAAGGAAATTTATTTGATGTTTCTTGGGCTTGATATTAGTTTTGGCTCTATGTTTTATATGTTGTTCATAAAATGCCACCCAAAAGGTCCTAGAGTTTCTATTAAGTCATGCCCAATTTTTGGTCCTTCTCGGACATTGTCTGTACTTAACGGTGATCGGGGTCCGTTAAAGGTAGTTATGTGGTTTGAAGAGGTCGAGTGTGCTTTTAGGATGTTGGGAACTCCCGAAGCTATCAGAGTGTGTGTTGTTTTGGGACTATTTAAAGGTCCATCTCTGGATGTATGGGTGTTGCTTGCCCCACCATCAATGTAAGTTGGGATGATGTGGGATGTCATCAAATCTGTCTTCGTTCGATGGTTTATACCTGAATAGGTGAAGACAATGAAAATGGAAGAGTTCATGGATATTCAACAAGTCCAGTAGACGGTGAAGGGATATGTTGACCATTTCAAGGAGCTTGCGTCCTTTTTTCTAGAGGCAACATTGTAGGAATTGATGAAGGCTTCTCTGTTCATCGTTGGGTTTCATCCAGATATCAAGGAGCGGGTCCTCTTTTCTATGGACCATCATTTTGAGAAGCTGGTGGATGAGGCATTCTTAGATAAGATGGTCTTCGGCGCAGAGATGGTTGGAAAACTAGCATATCCAGTTGCTCGTCAAGGTTCCCCATCTGGCGATCAAGGTGTGCTAGATGGACCAATTCCTAAAGAGCCATCTGTAGTGGTTATAACTTGTTGTTCATCAGATCGTTCAGTGGTGTGACACTAGTGTGGCCGGTTCGAGGATGTGAAGTCGTCATGTCGTATCCCCCCGAAGACATGCCAGCATTGGGGATGTCTGGGTCATCTAGGGAAGTTTTGAAAAATGTGTCACCTGAGGAAGATGTTGTGACTAAGAGATTCCAGTGCCTAACAGTAAGGTAGGAGATGCTTCATCCATTACAACCCCCGCCACAGGTCTTGGGGTGAAGCTCGCGCGTAGTGAGGTTTCGCCAGGGGTGTGAAGCCTTGGTCCCTATTTTGTGTTCTGTGTTCGCAGTAGTACATTTAAAGTCTTTTCATCCTTTATTTTTTTATTAGGGTTTTGACGTCATTGTAAGTTCATTGCTTCATCATGGAATTATAATAGACATGTTCTGTTGTAATCCAACTGTTTTTTTGTCGGATAATGGGTCTCTAAATCATGTGTTTTCCTAAAAGTATGTTTTACCCTTGTATATGTTGGTATTGGTTTGGGAACGTTCGTTTGGAGATGTAAGTGCATGCGGATGAGTCAAGGCTTTTGGTTAAACCCGAGTTCACTATTGGGATCATGTTCTTCTCGGAGGTTTTTTTCTCTAGTGTTCAGGGTAATTGGTATGGGTCGAGAGTTTGAAGGATCAGTGGGGGTGTTCTCTACTGCTATAGAAGAATGTTTGGATCGGTGGGGAGTTCCCTCATCGGCCCCTCTTCCCAGGGTGGTAGATTTGGGTGTTAATTTTCACCGCTAGTCATGTTCTTGTGGTGGGGATAACCCTTTCATGTTCTCATGTTCGCTTGTTTTTTGTTTCCATTCGGTCTCAATTGGACATGGATCCTTGTTAGTTCTATTGTTCAGCTGAGTGACTTTCTTGGGGCAGAATGTGTTTGTGGTGGGGATAATTTTCACACCTCGACCGTTTTATTAATTTCTATTTTATTAATTTTTGGCTCTAGGTATGGGTGACTAGGTCCGAGAAATGTCCTTGTTTAAAATTTTTGTCGTTTAACAATTTTACTGGGTTTCAGGGCCATGCGCGGTCACCGCACGGTGGGCGGTAGACACACAATTAGCCCGGGTGTCGCCCAAACGTCTAACAATTAAAATTAATAATGATTTATTTAAATAAAGTGAGTAAAATATTTAACGTGTAATAATCAGGATATAATTATGTAATTAATAATATTATTACTAATGAGGTGTTATTATTATCATTATTATTATTATTATTTTTATTTTTATTGTTGTTTTTGTTTTTATTATTATCATTTTGTTATTGTAACTTTTTTTATCAAATTTATTTATGATATTTTTTTGGTTTGATTGGGTTTTTTATAATTTAATTATAAGAATTAATATTAATAAGATTATTATTATTGATATTATTATTATTATTATCATTATTTGTATTATACATATTATCATTTTTATCATTTTTTTAAATATTATTGTTGTTATTATTAAAATTACTAATCTTATTATTATTAATATAATTCAATGAAAGAAAAAAATAATAATAACAAAAACCAAACCCTAATTACTACCCGAGAAGCGCCTCATTCCCCCCCCCCCCCAGTTTTTCAGCCCCCACCTGCGTGAACCATCCCCTGTGGCTCCTCCTTACGCCGGCCTCGCAGCCACCGCCGCATCACCCAGCTGACCCGGCGCACCGGCCTCCTACCTCGCTGTCTTCCGCACCCCCTTCCCTCGGCCTCTCCCCCTCTACCTCGCCAACCCGAACTCCTATCCCACGAACGCCTCCCCTCTACTGTCTCCAGCTCGACCAGCAACCCAGCTGACTTGCGCCGCATCTGCCCTCACCCCACACCCCGCCCTGGACTCTCGTGCACCCCGCCTGCCATGGTCCAACACCCCCTCAGCACACTGGCCAGCCTCTTGCTCCAGCCTCTGGCCACCTGCGGACAGTCGGGCTCCCTTCAGACCACTGTCATCTGGCCTCCAGCTCCAGGCTCCCCTCACACGGCCACTCTGTCAGCCACAGTAAGACCCTGCCTCCCTTTCCCTCTACCTTCGACCTTCCGAACAGCTCCAACAGTGTCATAGTTCCCCTGGAACCGGCTACCCTTCGCGTCACGCCACCCTCCCTTCATCCATGTGGTTTCTTTCCAGTGCATCCATTCAACGCTTGCTTCGGTATTCCAGACCACATGTAACACCACGAGATTTTATGAAAAATATTATTTTAATTTCATTGATGTCTTGTGTTATATTCTACACCAAGATTACCTTGCGCTATACGCAACACCGTATTATCTTGCAGTATACGCAACACTATTCTTGGACCGTGTTACACACAATTTTGATAATAGTTATTCTACGCAACATTGAGTATATATATATATATATATTAAATGTATAAATGAAATGTGGTTGGATTCTATTATACGAAACAACGAAGGATTCTTTCACAACACGCAACCCTGACTTGGCTTGCATTACACGCAATCGCGACCTTCCTCGATAGCGTGTGTTGTACGCAATACCGGGTTTTAATAAACAATGATATATTATTATAATATTGTCATGAACTAGCCGTTATGAATAGTATTAACTAAATTTTTAATTTTATAACATTATTATTCATCTTAAATATTTTCTAGAACATGGTATAAGAACAAAATAAATTTTTCGGGTAAAATAAGTATTTTTAAAAAAATGCAGTTTTACCGCCTTTTGATGGCGCACCCACTTTAAATCTAGTTTTTGACATGTTTATAAGTTCAATTTGACAAAATAAAATTCTTATTTTGAATCATGAGATAAAAATTTACATTAGATAATGTTTTGATATTTTTCAATAACTTTCATATTTTAATGAATAGTAAAAACACGCTATATTTTAATTAAAAACAACTTTTTTCATCATAATATATTATGTGGTTAAATTATAATATTGAATGGTTTTAAAGTATAAATAGAATATATTTTTACCATTTACTATAATGTATGTCATTAGCATTGATTTTACCTTGAATTCGTAGGTTAAATCAATTCAATCTTTTGCAATGTTTTAAACAAAAACTAATTTTTATTCGTCAACGGGATTAATTTTAATTTAATTTCTGCAACTTCTGTGTATTGAATTTTAAAAAATGGATTCCATATTTTGAATCAGTGGGTCCAAATAATGTTAATAAGCTACTTTTTATTTTTGGGCATTGTGAATAGTAACTACGGTAAATTTTATTTACTATAGTTAAAGGTAAATCAGGTAATTAAGGGTAAATATAAGATTATAAAATTACCCTAACACTTGGAAAAATCCTATTGGATGGATACAAATAGACCCATATAACCTAAGGGTCGGATTAGATTCATTTTATGGACTTTTTTCCATGAAAATAATTTAATTATTATTAAAACCAAAGAATGTGACAACATGTCACTTTCTTTAATATTATAAGTATAATAATTTTAATCTAGTGATAAACTTCATGAAACTTCGAACATGAATAGTCTCCAGAAAGCTAATACAATTATCTACATCATAGGAATTTATTTATAATTCTTAGAGATTAAATAATTATCATTTATTATGACACAAAGATGATGCAGTAATTGTCTTATTAATGAAATATTGACAAAATTGATGTTATAAATGCCCAAATAAGTGTAATTTGAGACTTTTTATGACTTACACTAATTTTCTAGGTTAATATGACATGTTATTGTTGATTTAAATAACTTTTTTCGAACTTATCATTCTGTTATGAATTTCATAAAAATCATGTACCTAATAGTGTCAAAATTGACATAAAATAGTTTTTAAAACAAATATTATATTATTAATTGTTATTTTTTCCTAAAAATATAAGTTTCGGCCAAATGACTTAGATAAGATTATATATATTAATAATAAACAACTTGGGGTTCTTTTGGCTTGATATAGTAAGTTTATTAACCATATAGTGTAAGAAAACAAAAAGACACGGTAAAAGTTAAATTATTTAACTTAGAGTTAAATCTAATTGATAAGGTTAAAATAATAACCTAAACTTGTCTAAATCCTATTGGATGAGAGGATTTCGACCCATCCCCACCTTATCCTAGAAATAAATCAATTTTGCAGTATTTAAAACTGAACTTGACTTTATAATAATATAATATTTTTAGTTATTCCAAAGGTGCCCCTCTCCTCCCTTATAAAAGGGCACCTCCTCCCTCTCTTCCTCACACAACATTGAGCCTTCAAGCTCGGCCAACCCCTGCCAAATTCTCTTCTCCACTTCCCTAGAAACATCCTAGAGGTTCTGGTCTTCCTCAAAGACCAATTTTAGTGCCCTAAGAGGAGGTCTCAAAGAGGCGCTTCAAAGAAGAGGTAATTTACGTTACCGATTCTTTCACCTTTATTTCTTCTTCCACTTATTCTTATTAGGTTGTTTCATTATGAAGTAATAACATCAGTATCACTCATATACTGATATGTTATTATAAGTATGAAACAATCCTATTTCACCATCTATCCATCCTACGGAAAACAAAATCACCGCGCGTGCGTACGTACGGAATACCGTCTCCACGCCGTTGTGAAATTTATTTTCCCCCACCACATTACTTGGATGGGTATAATGGTGTAAATAATAAATATATATTATTATTTTAAAGTGATATTTATTCTGAAATAGTATACATACACTCCAATACAGTCCCACGATCATGAGAACGATATCATCGCTCGTGCGTACGTACGGACTACTGTCTCCACGACGCGATTAGATTCATTCTCCACTTTAACCATTCATGAATGATATATAATAAGTAATCATGAAATATATGACATAATAATGATACTGGATTTATTTGTATATATATGTATGTCATCTACTTAATTCCGTTCAACTCAATAAGGAAACGAAAACAGCGTTCATGCGTACGTACGACCTACCGTCTCCATGAATGGTGTATTTCTTTCCATTTACTGATTTATTATATATATGTATATTATGAATATATATATATATATATAAATCATTTTTTATATTCTGTAATTAAGTAATCATGATCTAAGTAATCATACGAATAATTACAAGTCAAAACACGGACGACAAATGAAACAATTTTACCCAAAATGCTTTTTAACATGGAATTTACAAAATAACGGGTAATATAAAGTCATAAGTGAACCATATATGATATCATAACAATGAATATGATTCTGTAATAAGTCAATGACATTATTTAAATCATTATACAGGAGGTTCAGACACTTAAGAAGCAAATCGGACCTAAGGTAAGGGAAATATCACAATCTCATTTTTATCCGAGATTGTTTATACTTTGGAATTTACTGGGGTGTATTTTATCATCCACATCCATGTTTCCTCAATATGTAATATTTATATCCTTCTACAATAGTTTATTTCCAATTTTACCCTTCGGTGAGTTTTTATTAAAAGATATGAAAGGGATCTTTTGTCGTTTTTCGTACGAGGTATTTTTTGACTTTTCCGACAACAGTACGAGAAGAATGTTATTTTTAACTTATACGGCATGAATGGATTTTTAAAACATTATTTCCAAGAATCTTACTTTAAAAGTTTTTAAGTTTATTTTTAATCAACTTCTTTTAGTTTATAATTATATGACATATTAAGAAAGGAAAAGTGTTTTTGAAGAAGAAAGGATATTTTTCTCAAGAATTCATTTCAAGTGTTTTATCAAAATCATTTTCCATCTAAGATAATATAGGGTTCTGTTTTTATCCCTATTATTACATTGATTTGATTATGTTGTTATGGAATTATTTTTATGAATTCTTTTATCTTATATGAATTGTTTTATGATGTTATGTTGTTTAAGAATCCCATTTTTATTACATGGGTTATGCAATGATGTATAGTTTATGATTTTGTGGAACACATAAGAATGGTATCATTATGAGATTGGTGGGACCTATATCTCCCTCCAATGCATTGGGTAAAGATTTTATATCTCATGAGATAGACATGGCTGGAATAATAGGTTATACCAGTTCAGTGAAATAGGACTCAAATGAGGGTGACTCAGTTTAGAAAGGGACTTTGTCCACTAAGATAGTTTTCGCAATGAGTCTTGACTAAGAAGAAATGATTCTCTATGATTATGTGTGTATGCCACAATGTTTCATGTTTTAAGTTATGATTATTGGGATTACATTTCACTACTATGATTTATCCCATGTTATGAAATTATGATCTCTTTTGCAGGTTAAGATTTCCAAAAGATATGTTCTTATGAATATGATGTGATTGATATTTATTTTGTTTACCCTTACTGAGCATTTGTGCTCACCCTTTTATGTTTTCTTTTCCCCAGGATATAAAGAAAGGATTTAGGTAAAAAAAGGAAGATCTTTATGGGAGATGTTGAAGATCTTTCACCAGGATTGGAAGATTATATTCCGAGTTTCCAAAGACACTAAACTATTACGATCCTTGTGTGTGTGTTTTTGTTATGTACTAAGTATTCCACAAAAGTAATATAATGTTCATGTACGTCAGGATTCGGGTCTCTATAGTTGGTATCAGAGGAAAGGTTTAGTCAACCTTTGGAAACTAGGATGCGAAAATGTTAGTGAGATCCCTAGAGATATTTCTAAGGTATGTCAAGGGATGTCCCTAAGGTTAAGTATACGTATAGGTTATAGTACTAGAATTACGCTAACGATCATAGAATTAAACCTAAGATGTTAGATATTTAAGGTAATCCCCATTTATTATTTTGTTTTCCCCTAGAATGATATTTGCCTCTCACACTATTCTTTTTGGGTTTTAGAAAATGGCTGGAAAGAAGATGATTCACGATAATGGAGAATATGATGGACAATGGAATGATATTCTTCATAATGAAATAGGATTTGGAAGTCCAAAAATCATTATTATGCCGAATCAGCAATCTCATAATATGATCAATAAACTAAAATTTGGTAAGTTTCCTGACTCGGCTAATAAGATAAAGAAGTAGTTTCATGATGATCAGAGAGGAAAGAAAGTTCAATTTCCCCTATGTAAATCATGTGGGAAGAGGCATCAAGGAGAATGTTTCAAAGGAACTGGAAGATGCTTTGGGTGTGGAAAAGAAGGACACAAAGCCAGTAAGTGCAATGGAAAAGTTTCAGTTAACACCATGGATGAGGTTAATGGTATTGCTACGACATCAACAATGGTTAAATGTTTTAAATGTGGAATGTACGAGCATTATGCAAACCAATGCCCTAAGCGAATGTCTCATGAAGAGAATCAGTATGGTCGTATGGGTAGTATTTTTGTTGATGATGATGAAGAGACTACAAATGATATGTGAGATGAAAGAATTGTTGAAGCTCGGTCAATGGTTTAATAAGGTAGTGGAATGATTACATGTTTATCAAGTGTAATGTTGTACTATAGAATAAAAAGACATCTAAGGATTGTTACACTGTTGACTTTCCTTAAGTTTTGAAAGTTTATGATGAATGGTATGAGTAACAATGAAAGGTTATTCAGATATTTTTTGGAAAGTGGATGATATGCGCATAATGAAGTGATAAAGAGAAAATGAAATGTTTGACAGTATTCATGAGCTCATGATTGATATAAGGACTAAGTGATATCATGGTTTGATTATAAATAATTTTGAGGATTTTGGTTTGTGGAAAGTGTTAACTTTTAACTGCATTCATGTTTTCACTACGGTTCAATGGAATACATGATTAAGGCCTTCGAATGATTGGAATGTGACCAACAAGATAGGAATGCAGTATTACGATATATGGGGATCAATGATGGTATTAAATCTCTGGTAATCGTTTTCACTATGTTATGAGAGTGGACCGAAGTATTTTAGATAAGCCTAAAGATTGGAATGGATTATGTTGGACATAAGTTAGTATTGTTTAAGGATAGAACTTTTTTTTTGATATTATTGATGAGATGTTATAGTAATGTAGTTTTAGAAAAAGGACAACCTGCAGGACGGGCGACAGCCCATCGCGTCGGACAAGGCTGTGGGTATCGAACCCACAACCGAAGTGCAACTGGCCTTTATCGCCTACCACTGGCCTAAAGGAAGTCCCTGGTTAGTAGAAACTAGTTTTATTAAGCGGTATGATATATGA
Source organism: Viscum album (assembly GCA_963277665.1). Classification (NCBI taxonomy): domain Eukaryota; kingdom Viridiplantae; phylum Streptophyta; class Magnoliopsida; order Santalales; family Viscaceae; genus Viscum; species Viscum album. The sequence continues at coordinate 166,315,748 of OY728167.1, forward strand.
AGTATAAGTTCATTTTTGGAAGCGTATACAATTAACCTCACAAAAGAAGGACTTATGAATATTTGATAACTATTGGTAACCTTTTCTTTGAAACAGATGGAATGACCCATCATTCTATCACATGATCTTTTAACACATCATTTCTTTAAGAGATGAAGTGGAAACTGTTCGAAGTAGGAACAACAGTGAGATTGTACCAAAATCAAGTAAGTATTTATTCTAATTCAAAATTTTCAACTTTAGGGAAATGATATTGAAAACCAAAAATGTTGTCCTAGTGATCTTATATCTGATGAATCAGATGGTACCCTAGATCATCACAAATTTATGGCTTTGTGATTGTTGGCATTTTCATAGCCATGTCCTCTACCACTCTCCATCAGAACATGACGGTTAGATTTCTCTTCCATGTCAATATTTTAACCTATGTTCTCCTATGTGGATACCCAGTGATTAGTTAACTCGGGTAACCATTACGTTTTATACTTTAGTTTTTAAAGATAATTTTTGGTATTTCTTTTTTACGATGTGGGTTTCTATCAAAGAAACTTTTAAATAGTAAACCATTTATAACCCCGACGAATTTCGAGGGCGAAATTAATTTTAAGGGGGGTAGAATGTAACACCCTGAGATTTTATGAAAAATATTATTTTAATTTCATTGATGTCTTGTGTTGTATTCTACACCAAGATTACCTTGCGCTATACGCAACACCGTATTAGCTTGCAGTATACGCAACAGTATTCTTGGACCGTGTTACACACAATTTTGATAATAGTTATTCTACGCAACATTGAGTATATATATATATATATTAAATTTATAAATGAAATGTGGTTGGATTCTGTTATACGAAACAACGAAGGATTCTTTCACAACACGCAACCCTGACTTGGCTTGCATTACACGCAATCGCGACCTTCCTCGATAGCATGTGTTGTACGCAATACTGGGTTTTAATAAACAATGATATATTATTATAATATTGTCATGAACTAGCTGTTATGAATAGTATTAACTAAATTTTGAATTTTATAACAATATTATTCATCTTAAAGTTTTTCTAGAACATGGTATAAGAACAAAATAAATTTTTCGGGTAAAATAAGTATTTTTAAAAAAATGTTGTTTTGCCGCCTTTTGATGGCGCACCCACTTTAAATCTAGTTTTTGACATGTTTATAAGTTCAATTTGACAAAATAAAATTCTTCTTTTGAATCAGGATATAAAAATTTACATTAGATAATGTTTTGATATTTTTCCGATAACTTTCATATTTTAATGAATAGTAAAACCACGCTATATTTTAATTAAAAACAACTTTTTTCATCATAATATCTTATGTGGTTAAATTATAATATTGAATGGTTTTAAAGTAAAAATATAATATATTTTTACCATTTAATATAATGTATGTCATTAGCATTGATTTTACCTTGAATTCATAGGTTAAATCAATTCAATCTTTTGCAATGTTTTAAACAAAAATCCGTTTTTATTCGACAACGAGATTAATTTTAATTTAATTTCTGAAACTTCTGTGTATTGAATTTTAAAAAACGGATTCCATATTTGGAATCAGTGGGTCCAAATTATGTTAATAAGCTACTTTTTATTTTTGGGCATTGTGAATAGTAACTACGGTAAATTTTATTTACTATAGTTAAAGGTAAATCGGGTAATTAAGGGTAAATATAAGATTATAAAATTACCCTAACACTTGGAAAAATCCTATTGGATGGATAAAATTATACCCATATAACCTAAGGGTCGGATTAGATTCATTTTATGGACTTTTTTCCATGAAAATAATTTAATTATTATTAAAACGAAAGAATGTGACAACATGTCACTTTCTTTAATCTTATAAGTATAATAATTTTAATCTAGTGATAAACTTCATGAAACTTCGAACATGAATAGTCTCCAGAAAGCTAATACAATTATCTACATCATAGGAATTTATTTATAATTCTTAGAGATTAAATAATTATCATTTATTATGACACAAAGATGATGCGGTAATTGTCTTATTAATGAAATATTGACATAATTGATGTTATAAATGCCCAAATAAATGTAATTTGAGACTTTTTATGACTTACACTAATTTTATAGGTTAATATGACATGTTATTGTTGATTTAAATAACTTTGTTAGAACTTATCATTCTGTTATGAATTTCATAAAAATCATGTACCTAATAGTGTCAAAATTGACATAAAATAGTTTCTAAAACAAATATTATATTATTAATTGTTATTTTATTCCTAAAAATTTAAGGTTCGGCCAAATAACTTAGATAAGATTATATATATTAATAATAAACATCTTGGGGTTCTTTTGGCTTGATATTGTATGTTTATTAACCATATAGTGTAGGAAAACAAAAAGACACGGTAAAAGTTAAATTATTTAACTTACAGTTAAATATAATTGATAAGGTTAAAATAATAACCTAAACTTGTCTAAATCCTTTTGGATGAGAGGATTTCGACCCATACCCACCTTAGCCTCGAAATAAATCAATTTTGAGCTATTTAATACCGAAATTGACTTTATAATAAAATAATATTTTAAGTTATTCCAAAGGTTCCCCTCTCCTCCCTTATAAAAGGGCACCTCCTCCCTCTCTTTCTCACACAACATTGATCCTTCAAGCTCGGGAAACCCCTGCCAAATTATCTTCTACACTTCCCTAGAAACATCCTAGAGGTTCTGGTCTTCCTCAAAGACCAATTTTAGTGCCCTAAGAGGAGGTCTCAAAGAGGCGCTTCAAAGAAGAGGTAATTTCCGTTACCGATTCTTTCACCTTTATTTCTTCTTCCACTTCTTCTTCTTAGGTTGTTTCATTATGAATTAATAACATCAGTATCACTCATATACTGATATGTTATTATAAGTATGAAACAATCCTATTTCACCTTCTATCCATCCTATGGAAAATGAAATCACCGCGCGTGCGTACGTACGGAATACCGTCTCCACGCCGTGGTGAAATCTATTTTCCACCACCACCATACTTTGATGGGTATAATGGTGTAAATAATAACTATATATTATTATTTTAAAGTGATATTGATTCTGAAATAGTATACATACACTCCAATACAGTCCCACGATCATGAGAACGATATCATCGCTCGTGCGTACGTACGGACTACCGTCTCCACGACGCGATGAGATTCATTATCCACTTTAACCATTAATGAATGCTATATAATAAGTAATCATGAAATATAGGACATAATAATGATACTGGATTTATGTGTATATATATGTATGTCATCTACTTAATTCTGTTCAACTCAATAAGGAAACAAAAACGGCATTCATGCGTACGTACGGCCTATCGTCTCCATGAACGGTGTATTTCTTTCCATTTGCTGATTTATTATATATATGTATATTCTGAATATATATATATATATATATAAATCATGTTTTATATTCTGGAATTAAGTAATCATGATCTAAGTAATCATACGAATAATTACAAGTCAAAACACGGACGACAAATGAAACAATTTTACCCAAAACGCTCTTTAACATGGAATTTACAAAAGAATGGGTAATATAAAGTCATAAGTGAACCATATATGATATCATAAAAATGTATATGATTCTTTAATAAGTCAATGACATTATTTAAATCATTATACAGGAGGTTCGGACACTTACGAAGCAAATCGGACCTAAGGTAAGGGAAATATCACAATCTCATTTTTATCCGAGATTGTTTATATTTTGGCATTTACTAGGGTGTATTTTATCATCCACATCCATGTTTCCTCAATATGTAATATTTATATCCTTATACAATAGTTTATATCAAATTTTACCCTTTGGTGAGTTTTTAGTAAATGATATGAAAGGAATCTTTTGTCGTTTTTCGTACGAGGTACTTTTTGACTTTTCCGACAAAAGTACGAGAAGAATGTTATTTTTAACTTATACGGCATGAAAGGATTTTTAAAACATTATTTCCAAGAATATTCCTTTAAACGTTTTCAAGTTTATTTTTAATCAACTTCTTTTAGTTTATAATTATATGACATATTAAGAAAGGAAAAGTGTTTTTGAAGAAGAAAGGATATTTTCCTCAAGAATTCATTTCAAGTGTTTTATCAAAATTATTTTCCATCTAAGATAATATAGGGTTCTTTTTTTATCCCTATTATTACATTGATTTGATTATGTTGTGATGGAATTATTTTTATAAATTCTTTTATCTTATATGAATTGTTTTATGATGTTATGTTGTTTAAGAATCCCATTTTTATTACATGGGTTATGCAATGATGTATGGTTTATGATTTTGTGGCACACATAAGAATGGTATCATTATGAGATGGGTGGGACCTATATCTCCCTCCAATGCAATGGGTAAAGATTTTATATCTCATGGGATAGACATGGCTGGAATGGTAGGTTATACCGGTTCAGTGAAACAGGACTGAAACGAGGGTGACTCTGTTTAGAAAGGGACTTTTTCCACTAAGATAGTCTTGGAAATGAGTCTTGACTAACAATAAATGATTCTCTATGATTATGTGTGTATGCCACAATGTTTCATGTTTTAAGTTATGATTATTGGGATTACATTTCACTACTATGATTTATCCCATGTTATGAAATTATGATTTCTTTTGCAGGTTAAGATTTCCAAAAGATATGTTCTTATGAATATGATGTGATTGATATTTATTTTGTTTACCCTTACTGAGCATTTGTGCTCACCCTTTTATGTTTTATTTTCCCCAGGATATAAAGAAATGTTTTAGGTAAAAAAAAGGAAGATCTTTATGGGAGATGTTGAAGATCTTTCACCAGGATTAGAAGATTATATTCCGAGTTTCCAAAGACACTAAACTATTACGATCCTTGTGTGTGTGTTTTTGTTATGTTCTAAGTATTCCGAAAAAGTAATGTAATGTTCATGTACGTCAGGCTTCGGGTCTCTACACCGCACCAGTCTTACTATTGGTGTTTCCTTGCCATAATATTCTTAGATTAATTTAATATTTTTGTTTAAATTTATTAAGGTATAATTTTATTTGATTATGAGGTGATTTAGGTGAATTTATTTTTCTTATGTATAATAGGTTGTTCTCTTATTTTTGTTTATGGTGCGGAAGCAAGTTTCAAATTGGTTGGCTGAGTATTTGGTTTGAAATTGGGGGTTTTCATGTGAAATGTGGTGTATTTGTGGTCCAAAAACCTTTTTTCATCATTAATGTGTTTTTTTAAATCGTGTAAAGGTTTTATTAAATTATTTTAGTAGTGAAGATTGTATTTTTTAAGGGTATTAGAGTACGTGTGGTTTTGAAAAATAATTTGGGGCGTGTGAAATGGTGACTTTGGAATGTGTGGTGTTTGGTTTGGTTGGTTGAGTGTCTAATATTGTTTGATGGTTTGATGGTGTGGTGCAGAAATATGTTTTGTTGGTGTTTTACATACATGCATGATAAAATAAATTCTTTTTAATGTAATTAATTGTGATGATGTTGTGTGTTTTATTTTAGAGTGTTTTCTGATGTGAAACTGAGTTTGTTTTGATGTGAACCTTGGTTTCACCATTTTTGGATGTTTTATAAAATATTAAAATGGTTTATTACATTATTCATGTGGTGTGTATGATGTTTGTAAAGTGGTTGGTGTTTCTAAAGGTCATGATTGGATTCTAATAAAAATATTGGTTGTATCTTGACATGTATTTTTATGTGATATTTTCCAAACATGTCGAGCTAGTTATTTTGCATTGTTTTTTTGTTTGAATCAATTTAAGTCTATGTTTATGTGTTTATAGTTGTTTGTGCGGTTGTTGTAGTGTGTCAATGAGGAAACCCGTGATACTACGATCATCAGCGTGTGCGTGCTTGCACGCTATTGAGAGGCATGTCGCATCGTCATGTTCGAGCTGCAAATTGAGGTAGGTCCCCCACTTCACTCGCCTTTAAATTTAGAATTTATTGATTTCTTGATATTTTACTAATTTTAATAAATGGGAAATAATATAAGATAATAAATTTTTAAATGATTATTTGGTGTAAAAAGATCCGTTTATTTTATACACGACACTTGAAAATTTTTCTTGATGAGCGGACACCTAGTAGTGAAAGAATGCCCATTTGGCCTTTAAAAATAATTCACAAAATTTTAAATGTAGTCTTGGTTTATTGATAAATGATTTATTTTGATGCGTGAATAAGTGTTTTGGTTCACTAGAGAATTGAGGACTTTCCTTAAAATTGGTAATGGCCCGTTTGGCACAATAATAAAATAAATTATTTTGGGAAACTCTATTTGGGGTGAGTCAAATGTGATATTTGGTGTACATTGAATGTATGATTTGTGTGTGATGTTTGTACTACTTGATCGACTTTGTTGACTCACCCCTTTCCGATTTATTATATGTGTTGACATGAGAACCTAGCATAGTAAGTGAATCTTTTGAGAATGATTGATGCACTAGTTTATATTACGCACTAGCTAGTCGCCCTTAGTATGGATAAAACTCTTCTAGGGGATTGGGCCCCTCTGTTTGGACATATAGGGAATCACCAGGAATTAGGGCAGTATGACGTCATCGAGAGTAGGCATGCCTTCAAGATGAGTCAGATGTATAGTACGTTCTGGATTGTTCACGAGATCCTAAGTTCGGCCTATGTTATCTTTAGTGTTTCTTTTTATGTGGCGGACGATCGAGAGGTCTAGTTCGGTTGTGGTCCCCTATATTCCACTTCTTTTCTGTTGACCATAGCGTTTGTTGTGTGTTCTGTGTGGTTTTCCCTTTGACTAAAAACTAAAATTTGGATTTCTAAATTGGTCGCAAAAATGTTTTGAAAAGTAATTCACCTATTCCATTCAAAAATTAAACTTGTTTTTAAATTAAAAAGGGCAATGGACCATTACATGTTTTAGAAATGAATGTGTATGTGTGGAAACCCATATTTTTTTATAATTTAGTTCAAACAGAGAATTAGTATATTTCTTTGTTTTAAGGTAGGGAATTTTGAATAGTTTGGTGGGTATGCATTCTGTGTTTTAATAGTCATGCCTATAGTGTTTTCCAGTTTTTTAGTTTTTTTGCAGGTTTGACTTGATCTTGCTCGTCGTGGGCGAGAGTTGGTTGTGGACTGGTGAATGACTCTCGCAGTCACGAGTATTTTTGGTCATGGTCTAGTTAGTTTATTGTTGTTGGTTTTTCCTCCCTTTTCATGTCAATTTTTCATTGCATTATTATACTTTTTCCGCTTCTTTACTTGTCATTCATTTATTGTCCAAATCATTCTCTCTTGTTTTGTTTTGATGTCTGGCACTAGTTTCCAGCCTGTGGGGATCGGGAACGCCCCTCGGGCCATGTTGCGGGCTGACTCGGGTGACCGGTTCAAGGTTGACCCAGGTTGGTTTGCTACAAAGATAATGTTCTAATCTAACAAAAAATAGAATTTTGATATTTTTTGTGCTATTTTAATCCATATCATTTATATTAACCCACAGTTAAACTATTAAAATTTTAAATATTGTAACCAATTTTTCAATATAAAAAGGATGTAATATTTACTTATAATGTTTCAATTAGACCTGAAATGGTCAATTTATGACATTTTAGACCATAATATATCAATTGTGTCCTTATTTTTGATTTTTATGGCTTCTAAAAAATTTATGTAAATATTATTTTCATAGAATATCATTAGTGTCAATTTTGACAAAATCCAATACATGAACTTTAGAATAATTAATAAAGCATGATAACAGTGGAAACAAATTCTTCAATACACCCATAATATTTCATATTCACCTTGAAAATTCATAGATCAGGTTAATTATTTTATATTATATTTATTTCAATTCTTCTCAAATCATTAAAATGGATTTTTCATTAATTTAATAATTTTTCATCATCATTGTGAAATTATTTATGTCATATATTTCTTCACTGAAATCATAAAACAAATTTACTAAAAAACATTTATATTTAATAAAAATATTTATAGTACTGCATATTTTCTATTTAAACGCATATAGAAAAAATTTTCTTTTTAAATCTATGAGTATTACATTTTTTCATTATATTGAATTGTAATAATATTTTTGTTATTTTACTGAAAAACTATAAACTAGATAATTAAATTTTGATCCTTATCGGTTAATATTTGAGTTATATTCATCCAATAAAATTTGATCAACTTTTAGGTACATTTTATAGTCCTTATAAAATTATTTTTAACCTAAATAACCAAATTTTACCTTTACATTTGTAACAAAAATATCCAATGTTAGTATTCATATTAGAAAAAATAAAAGGAAATATTTGAAAAATAAATACATATGATTTGAAATATGAAATTATTTTTTCAATTTTCAAAACACATAAATGTATAAAATTAATATAAAATTATTCCCGTTGATGGGGTCGGAAGGCTTAATATTTAATGTAAAAATGATCAAATGTTTACTATGTTTTTATATCTAAATTAAATTTTAATCTGATTCCAATGTCCAAAATTGGATTAAAATATGTATAAGTGAAATAATTTTACCTTAAATCATATTCAAACTTTAATTTAACATTACATATTACTTATATGAAAATGAAATTTTTAATAAAAATCCAGTATTTTTAACTATTCAATAAAAAGTGAATCTTCATGAAAAAATAAGCAGAATTCCCCCAAAGAGAATTTTGGTATTACTATTTCCAAATTAATATTATTTATAATAATATATAAATATGTTTCAAAATTTTTTATTAAAAAAATCTTCCATTGAAATGTGAGAAAATTAATTTTTACAAAAAAACATCTTTAAGAAAAAAACTGCATTTATTTTTATATCGAGTCTTGAAAAAATAGGTGGAATGTTGTAATTAGATTGAATATTATATATATATATCTTGAATATAATACTAAAATATTTATTTTAATAATTTATTGGTATAAAACCCACTTGTGTGCACTTATATAGTTTTTTATAAAAATATATCTTTTTAATTTCAAAAGCGTTTTACATGTGTAAACCATACATTCATAATTCAGTTAATACAAATCATACCCACCATTGTGTTGGTTAGGTTATAATTTTACTATTTAAATAATAAAAACAACAAATTTCTATTTTTTTACTAATTCAATTTTGTGTTTAATGCAAAATAAGTCGATGTTTCGTGTAATGCAAGGCATAAATGAAATGAAATTACTGAAAAATTAAATTTCATAAAAATCTCACGGTGTTACCTTACACCCCCATTGAAATTTAATTTCATCCACAAAATTTATCAAGTTTATCAATGTTTTAATACATGAAAGTATCATTCAAAGAAACTGACATTGTAAAAATGATTATTAGAGCTTCCTTTAAAAAATGAATGTTGGAAACTTAACAGTTACCCAAAGTAACACATAAATAGGTTTCCACATAGGAGAAGAGAGGTGGAAATTAAAAACATACAAATAGAAAACCAAAGTAACTATCATCTTAGGATGTAGAGATGCAGAGAAAATGTTCAAGATAATGTTATTAACAACATAACCACAGAGAAGAAAGGTCTATAAAAGGTCATTGATATCATCAAAAATGATTATTCTTGGATAAAATTTTATTTTAAATAAATTTAAGAAGATATAAATACTTGATTTCACCATATAAATAAAATTTCAATCTATGGATGGGCCTTGATCAATTCCTAATTCATCCATTACTCCAATAAATGATGAATTTAAAATTTTAGTGACTGAAGAACTAGCGGATCATAATATCCACAAGTGGATGATAATTTATTCCTTATGTATCATGTTATCATCACAATATATTGGTTAGCACATGTTACCCAATATGCATAAACTTCGTATTAGGAAATATTAATCACTAAAACCACATTCAATGTTCAACATATACCTTTTCATAAATGGTTACCCTTTTGGCCCTTTTAAAAGTATAAAATACAAAATTTTATAAACAAGGTTAATAAATTTCTCAAATTCGCCTTAATAAATCCTCTATATATAAACAAATACCTATTTATTATCAAATACCAAACATGTGAGTACCTTCATAATGTATTCTTTTTAAACATGGTATGAACTTTAATTGCCATAAATAATTTATGATTCATCGTTACATACAAAGACTATTGGATATATTACTTAAATATAAAATGATTTAATATCAATCAATGAAATAATATACCACATTATTAATAAGTGAATAATCAAATCTAAGGCTATAAATACAATCCAATTTAATTTGATCCTATCCAACATCTATTTATCCTAACTAAAAACTATTTTATCATCATTAGTAACGTATTTAGTGTCACCTTCCCTTAATCATGTTTTTTTCTATAAAATATTTCATTTCCATTAAAAAAATTCTTGTTCATCTACACCATTCGACGTGTTCTTTAGAATCCTTGTCAAAAAACTCATACTAACCAATCTATATATATTTCAAAATTAATAAATCTTGGGTAAAATTACATAAATACTTCCTTTATCCCACTTTATTCTCAAAAAATTAACAAAAAATAATATTCTTAATCAGTAATACATGTTTCCATTCACATGTTATTTGTAGGGAATTAATTATCAAAGATATAGCCATTTATTACACCACCATACTGATGTTATTCATTTTATTTCTCTTTATGACACGGATTTGAATAATTCTCATAACTTCCACATTTAAATCACTCAACAGTAAATGATATCTGATGGAGAACAATAATAACATCCATTGTATTAACTGAACTTTTTAGTTTCCCTTGGTAGTTATGAACATTGTTTCCTTCTTTTCCTCAGCCAAAAAAATATTCTTATTCCTCAATTATATTCATTTGGGTGATTCTTCACATATTCTGAAAAGAGAGGAAACAAAATTTTAATTACCCACAAATTACATTAATGAAATTATCCCATCATATATAATGTCATATATTATAAATTACATAAAATCACTAAGAGAACTCAAAAAAATGTAAATGAATGATTAATGAAATACAATGTATTCTTAGAAGTTAAGGAACACAATCCAAACAAATATTTACATGACCTCTGGATTGGTAAAATGACCACTTATAATAGTAATATAACTGATAGAAATTTAACCTCACCTATGAAAGTATAAATAAAAATTATGTCATCCCATAAATGAAAACAGAATATATTTATATGATAGTATTAGTAAATAAATGCTTTGTAAATGATAGGTTCAGTGTTGGTATTATTATAATATAAAATTATTTATTTACAATTTTATAATAAATATAATTGTTTTAAATATAATTTATATTCATAATATGGATTCATAAATTTTTATTTTGTTGTCATATGATTAGTACATAATTTTATGAGACCATAATTAATTTCTCAATGTTATAAAATCAATTATTATTTTTAAATCTATATTTTTTATGTAATTCATGAGTTTAAATAAATGTTAAATTTATCATATTTATAAAATTATTTTCCTAAAATGAAGTCCAATTTTTAATTCTACATGTCAAAAACCTTTAGGTTGATTTTTTGGGATTTTTCTAATATAGTAGAATTTTTTAGAATAGTGAAATATGAAAATATATGGTATAATCTAAATAAATGAATTTTTTAGTCATGATTGAGTAATGGATTTTGTAATAGTAATTTATTTCAAAATAAAATGAATTATTTACAATATATCATCACAATAATCCAAACATTTCATATTGTTGATCCCAAATTATAATCTTATGACTAAAATAATAAAAAAACACCTCTCTTCTCCAGTAAAAATACCCCCCCCCCCCGCCACCTTTTCCCCTCACAGCTATAAATCCTTGAATCTAGTAAAAATTATACCAAATCCTCTTCCCAAGTATCATCTCTAAATCAGAGTTCCATTTGTATTAATAAAATCCAAACTCAAGTGCGTTACGATGGTTCTTCGGGAGGAGAATTCAAGAAGTAAAAACCTCACTATTTTTCTTTTATTTTATATTCAACATCATTTCTATCTTATTTCCCCCAAACCTCTACGTATTTAAGTGACATGATAACTCTAATAAATTTTATATAAAGTAATTTTTTTAATTGAACAAACTATCATCATTTCTCTTCCCCACTCCTTTTGTTCTAAAAATGAAAACTTCATATAAGATCTGTTAATTTATCACATTCAATGATGATGGGTTTTCAATTTCAAATAACACCTTTAATGCTTGTCATGAAATAATTATTATGGTTAAAAAATATTATGATATAGGTATTAAACTTTATTTCTAGTTTTGGAGTCAGTTTTTATATATAATATTAATTAATAAAACAAAAAATATTTGTAACGATATAAATTCACCAACATAAACTAGCATTCATCCCTACTATTTTAAATATTATTTAATAATCAAAACATGTAACCAAAATGAAATATAGGATCATTTAATATTATTTAATTTAATTAATAACATATAATTTTAATTTTGGACAACTATTACCATTTTACATGATTTTCCATATAAGTAAACAAGTAAACAGATCATGGAAATCAAAGAAAATAATTCACTAGGACGATAAAATTGTACATTATAACTCATCAAAAATTACATAAATTAACATAATAAAATTATAGTAAAAAAATTAATTTATAATAGTTTCTATATTAATTAATTATTTAATCAAATTTGATTATCCAGGACATTAATCTCTAGTGCAGAACACGTTTGGACATAAGGTAAGGGATTCTACCCAAACATCTATTTTGCATTAGGGATACTCTTTATATCTATTTACCCCAATATAAATCTTCTTTATTTTGTGTAATTATTCAAAATAACTTTTATAAATTCCAAAAAAATGTGTGCATATCATATAATCATTTTTATGTGGAAATACATGTTTAGAAAGGTTCCCTTATCAATGTTTTCTGATAAGAAAGACCAATTAAAGGGAACTTCCTGATTTCTTACCCATTTTTTTATTTTCTCCCAAGTCTATTTTAACAAACCATTATTTATCTAAAATCACACATTTTAACATGAAAAACTATCCTTGTTATTTTCTGTTTTTATAAAAACTATTATTCCTTTTCCTTTTAAAATATTCAAAAAAAAGTTTCCCTTATACTGCACTAAAATCATTAATTTCTAGAGTTTTCATAACACACTTTTTACATGATTTTACTTAATTTTATATAAATTATCTCTATCTATGCCAATTTTACATTATTAATGTTCATTTTTTGATTTAAATACATGCTTTATTGGAAACCATTATTATAATCCCTTTTGATCTGCAATTTGACATGATTGTGATACTAAATTTTTTCCATGGGTAATTCTTATGTTTATGTTTTATTCTTTATGTATGATTATTTATGTGACACACATATTTATTAACACTTTATGATGGGTATTCATATATTTATCTCTAATTTATTGGGTAATGTTTAGTCTCATTGTAATGACCCGCTTATCCTCATTGTCATGTGAGCCCAACGTGTCATTACTTCGCCTTAAGCAACATCCCCAAGGCCCAAAGGCTGGCAATAAATGCCGAAGGGTTTCAAAACACATGGGGGACGATTTATCCTTAAAATGTAAACAACCAACAACAATAAAAACTAGATAAATATCTCCAAGAAACCACTATATGATGCATGATTTAAAACCAACATAGATCATCCATTTATTCCATATTAAACCAACCAAAGTGCAACAACGGAAACCAACACTCAATCAGAGTAAACAACGGATAGTCAATCGGCAACACTCAAAGACAATAAAGACTCCAGGGCTCCACAAGCTCCATGATCCAACTCTACCAAACAATTAAATAATCACGAAGTAGTGCTAAACACGTGTGCCACCTTTCCCTTTCCAACATCTCGGTAAATGACAGCTACAAAAGCACCATCATGCCAATGAAGGGGGTGATTAATGAAACTCAGTAGGTTTTCCCCGAGGACTTCCCAACCCATGCCTCTTGGATAAAACATGTTAGCACGTTTCTATGAAACAATTTATATAAAATAGTTCCAAAATAGTTCATAATATAACAAGTTTCACATCCAAAACCATTTTTCCAACAAAACCATTCTTCCAACCAAAACCCATCTTTTCCAAGAAAAGGAAACAAGTATGTTTTCCAATAAAAATCACATTTCCATTTTTTTCATTACCATTTAATTTTCCAAATCCACACAACCAACCATTTCACAACCCATGAAATCAACTATGCATGCATCGTTATGACAGTTCCATACTCATGAGCAGTCTCTCTTCGATCTACCCAGTCATCTCAAGGTAATTATTCCCCATGTACCATTACTATTCGGCACCGAGCAAAAGGTCATATTTCAATGAAGCCTCGTAAATGCAATATGAACAAACACACCACGTATGCCCAAAAACCACACCATTTCAAACATGCTAAAACCATTTCAATAAAACAACCCTTTTATTAAAAACCTATTTCCCTAACCCATTTTCCAAATCTAGCCAATCCGTATTTTAAAACCACCATTTTAAAATCCAGAAACCAAAACACTTCGTACAAACTATTCATTCAATTTCCACAATTTCATCAAACCCCATAAATCAACACTAAAAAAGATTTCTAACATTATTTGCACCACAATTTCACAATCAAAACCAAGAAATTTAAATCAATTTGAACTAAGCCTTCATGTACTAAGAAAGAGGAATCGAGAGTGAATCCACCTACCTCAACCAAAAGGGTGAAACCGAGCCATGGACGAATAACAACCAAGAACCCCGAGTCAAACTCCAAAAATCCTCCTTAGATCACTTCTCCTAACACAACCAAGACCGAATCATGTCATATTTGGAATCCACACCATTAGATCTACCCATAACAGGTGTAGATCTATGAAAATAAGAGAAGAGGATATGTAGATCTAAGTAGATCTAAGAACCCGATCAAGAATGATCACATACCTTAAGAATCTGACTTCGATTCGCCAAGAGAACCCTTCGAATTGCCTCCGAAACGCCTGGGAGAAGTCATGTAACAATCAAGGGAGAGTAATCTAGAGTTAGGGCCGCTTAGGTGGTTTAAACAAGGCAATTAATGAAAAAACGTGTTAGATCCACAATTTTAGCATCTATCTTAATGTGACTACACAGTTAGTCATCATGGTTTGAGAAACCGTGTGCTAAACGTGCATCAACTTCTCCCTCAACCAACCTTCACGCATGGCCTCATCGCACGGTTTCCCTTAACAGTGCGCCGACCGTGCAGAATCCACTTCCTCTTTAGCCAGACATGCACAGTTTGGCCACACAGTTTGACAAACCATGCGCCACCCGTGCGCCTTCCCCTTTTCTTCAAACACACTCCATGATCTCTCGATTCTACCATAAGTCACCCAAAACTTTTAAAACCAAGAAACGTATCATGTAAGGGTTATATACCAGAAACCATGGGTACTAAATTCTCCCCACCATTAGCCTTTCCATCCCTGGAAAGTATAAAACCATGGGTTGCCTGAAAGAGTTCTCGCCACTGCTCTTTCATTTCATTCTCAGGTTGCCAAGTCTCTTATTGAATCTAACCATGGTGCCATAAAACTCGCACTAGACCGATGATTTTTCTGCGCAAGACATTATCCTGCCTATCCACTATCCGCACCTGGACATGTACCAATGAAGCATCCGGCTCTAGGTTAACGTGATCCCAGCTGATCACATGGTCAGGATCGGGTTAATACTTCTTCAACTGAGATACATGGAACACATTATGCAGTGCACTGAACTGTGGTGGTAATTCCAACCGATATGCCAGCTCACCAACCCGTTTCAGTACCTCAAAAGGGCCAATATATCGAGGAGATAATTTTCCCTACTTCCTAAAATGATGATGTCCATGCCTTGGAGAGATTATCATAAAGTCATGATCACTCACCGCAAACGGCAACGGTCTTCAGCGGTGATCTGAATAAGATTTCTGACGACTCTGAGCTGTCTCCATCCTATTTCTATTTAACTGAATCTTCTCTGTTGTTTCTTGGACAAGGCTCAGCCCAACTAGTGAATTTTCACCCATTTCCACCCAGCATAGTGGAGAACGACACAGACGCCTATACAATGCTTCAAACGGAGCCATGCATATCGAAGCATGATAGATGTTATTGTATGTGAACTCAACTAAGGGTATATGATCCTCCCATGAGCCACCAAAATCAATTACACAAGCCAGAAACATGTCTTCCAATGTCTGTATCATCCTTTCAGATTGTCCAACTGTTTGAGGATGATACACCGTACTCATATTCAACTGAGTTCCCAGGGCTTGTTGTAAGGATTTCTAGAAATGATATGTGAACCTTAGATATCAGTATAACACGATTGAAACTGGTATTCCATGTCTCTTTACCACTTCTATAATATAGATTTTTGAACGATCTTCCAACGTATGAGTTTCACAAATAGGGATGAAATGGGCCGACTTGGTCAGACGATCCACTATCACCCAAATGGCATCGTGTTTCTGGACCGTTCTTGGAAGACCTATAACAAAATTCATTGCTATCTGATCCCATTTCCATACTGGAATTGGTTGATACTGCAACATACCTGCTGGTATCTGATGCTCTATTTTAACATGCTGACAAGTTAAACACCTTTAAACAAATTCAACGACCTTCCGTTTCATGTCGCTCAACCAAAATTGCGCCTTCAACACCTTATACATCTTTTTTGTACCCGGATGTACAGCCCATCTTGAATTGTGGTAAGCATGAAGGAGTTGTTCCTGACAGACCATCGGTACAACCATCTGATTTCTAAAACACAAGACTGAACTCCCATTCAACTTCCATCTCTCAATGGTCTCCCCACCATTGAGTTTTGAACTCATTGCAACACAGTCAACATCAGATTACTATGACTCCTTTACAATCTCCACCAAATTAGGAACAAGTGTAGCTGAAAAGAAAACAGAAACATCACCTCATTCTTCACATTACACATCCATGTCAGCAGAGACCGACATCAACTTCCCTTCATCTAATGCTTCTTTTTCCAACTGAGAATAAGACTTCCTGCTTAATGCATCAGCCACCGAATTTCCCTTAACTAGTGTATACATTATGTCAAAGTAGAACATTTGAAGATACTCCGTCCATCCCCTCTACCTCATATTCAAATATCGTTGTGAGAAAATGTGTTTCAAGATTTTGTGATCCACAAACACAGTAAATTTCTCACCAAAGATATAGTGTCTCCATATTTTCAAAGCATGGATGACTGCAGCCAATTCCAAGTCATGTGTTGGGTAATTATTCTTATGCACCCTCAACTGACGTGAACCATAAGCAACACCATGGTCTCCTTTCATGAGAAAACATCCCAACCCTATTCTCGAAGCATCACAATACACCACAAACCTTTGTCCTGATTGAGGAAAGATCCAGATGTGTGCCGATATAAGGCGATGTTTCAACTCTTGAAAAGATTTCTGACAATCATCAGTCCATTGAAATGCACAGTTTTTCTTGGTCAAATCTGTCATTGGTGACGCTAGTCATGAGAAGTCATGCACAAAGCGTCGGTAATAACAATCTAGACCAAGAGAACTGCGTATTTAAAAGACATTATTCGGTGGTTTCCAAGAAAGAACAACTTCAATATTTTCTGGATCTACTAAAACACCTTTCTCAGAAACAACATGGCCCAGAAAGCGTACCTCTTGTATCCAAAAATCACACTTTGATAATTTGGCATACAACTGATGGCCTCTCAAGATTTCCAAAACTATAACCAAGTGTTTCTCATGCTCATCCATTGTTCAGGAATAGACCAATATGTCGTCCACAAACACAACAACAAAAGAATCCAGATATTGCTGAAATATACGATTCATCAACGCCATTAAGACCACTGCTGCATTTGTAAGACCGAAAGGCCTAACTACATATTCTTAGTGTCCATATCTGCTTCTGAAGGCTGTCATCATAATATCCACCTTCCGAACTCGCAACCGGTGATATACTGACCGAAATTCAATCTTGTAGAACCACTAAGATCCCCTCAATTGATCAAATGGGTAATTAATGCGTGGAAGTGGATATCTATTCTTTATCGTAACTTGGTTATGTTTACGATAATCCACACATAGACTCAATGTTCCATCTGCTTTCTTTACAAACAAAACTAGTGATGCCCACAGAGACACACATGGACGAATAAAGCCTTTGCTTTCAAGCTCCTCTAACTATACTTTCAATTCCATTAACTTCATTGGTGACATCCTATAAGATGGAAGTGAGATCGGACTGGTCCTTGGTAGGATATCAATCATAAACTCAACTTCTCTTACAAGTGGTAACCCCGAGATTTTTTCAGGAAAAAAATCATGAAATTGATCCACGACTACTGGAAAACTATTATTCTCGATCTCGCCAATCAATTCCAATTTTAACGCATCCAGCTGGTAAAAGATTGTTTCCACTACTGGTGCCAACAAGACCATTGCACCCGCCTTCACCACTCTTTCTTCTCTAAAGAGATGCTCAACGCCATCATTAGTCGTGAAAATGACTGTTCTACTATAACAGTTGATGTGAGCCCTGAACTCTGTCAACCAATCCTTACCCAGGATTATATCATAGACATCCATCTCCAGCACAAAAAAATCCCACTTTAGCTCAACTCCATCAACAGTTATAGAACATTCTCTACACTTGAAGTCTCTACATTCTCTTTCAGAAAGAGGTGTTTGATATTTTATCACAGAGGGAATTATTTTATGTTTTATGTTCAGAAACTCAGCAATACGAGAAGCAATAAAAGAATGCAATGCACCAGTATAGAATAATACTTGCATGAGGGTATAATTCAATAGAATCATACCTCTCACCGTAGATGGTCCAGACTTGTCATTCACAATCACCTATTCTGCTCCATACAATTTCTTTGTTGCTGCACCTTACTCTTTATTACCTTGTTGAGATTGCCCTGCCTGAGGTGTCTTGGTATTCCTAGAATCACCATAACTAGCTTTACTCTATTGGTGAGACTGATTGTGATATCCTCGCCCTATCGAAGCATTGGAGGCTTGCGACACCTGGGTAGTGTCACACGCACCCGACCTCGGAGCACTGTGACAGTATCGCTGAAGATTCCCCATCTTGTTGCAATTATGACACGATTTCGGTGGTGCTATACATTATCATTTCAGGTGATCAATTGCGCCAAATTGAAAACACCTGGCTTTCATCATGGTTTGTGGAGGAAGATTTTCCGATCCAGCCATTTGATTCTGATTTGCACTCCCACCTTGGAAATAGGTGTCCCTCTTACAATTGTTCCCAGCATTAGAGTTCCCACCCGTTCCCGTGGGTATCATCATAATTCATCCTCCCATAACTCTTAAGATGTCTCTTTCTTCTACTGTTGCTCTGTTTACCATTTCCGTATAATTCGTAATACAGAGCACCGCTATCTTCAAGCGAATATCCTGTCGCAACCCAGATTCAAATATATGTGCCTTCAACAATGCACTTGCAGCAACTTCTGGTGAAAAGCACACTAAATTCATGAATTTATCTGCATACTCCGTGATAGAGAGATTTTCCTGCTTCAGGCTAAAAAATTCAGTTGTCCTCTAGATCTTGAACGTGTGAGGATGTAATTTTTTATTAAACAATTCCTCAAATTATTCCCAGCTTAGGCCTTGATCCACCTTAGCCTGCACCACCAGCTCCCACCACTGTCGTGCATGATCCTATAGCATATACGTTTCCATCTTTACTTTTAGCTCTACTGGCGTGCTGATGAAATCGAAGATACGATTCATTCTGCTTAGCCACACCTCCGCATTTTCTGGTTCAGAATCACCCCAAAAGATGGCTAGGTTATGCTTTTGGAACTGGACGGAATGGTTTACATGCCTTGACTCATTCATCTGATTTCCCGTGTCCACAGCCTCAAACACTTGAACTATACATTGGGTTAGATGTTGGTTCACCTGTGGCTCAGGTGTGACCATATTCTCCACAGCCTCTTCCGTTTGGTTTCTACAACATCTAACAGGTTCCATTCTCTATACAAACAATGCACACTGTTAGTCTCACTTCATAGAAACTGAAGGATTAACATTTCAATTACTATCTCATCACTATCACAACATTTATTTCCAATCATTTCTAAAAAATATCTTTTCTTTCTTTTGAATATCATTCTATTTTCAAAATATAGCAACCATCATCTTTTCAAAGTATAACATTTGAAAACATGCTTAAATTTTTCAGAAATCACGCTTTTCATCAAACCATAATCCATTTAACAAAATTATTTATGTAGTCATAGTGGGAAGTCATTCCTCTACAATGCATGTCATGCTCATCTCATTGGCTAAAACCATGACAATGATATTTTCAGCATTCTAGATGTGTCTCAAAACACTTATGTACCCAACTCCCTGGTAACTTGAAGTTCAACATAAAGGGGTTAGCTAGGTCCTTTTATGATATACCTTTCATGTTCCGACAATCCTAATCCTTTCTAATATTTCAACCCAAGGAATAGACAAGAATGAATTTCAACTCCAAGACCAATAACATCAATGACCACTTGTTAGGCAATGACCCAACAAGCTGGTACCATTTGTACCTCAAAGGATGGACCAGACTAATACCATTTGTAATGACCCACTTATCCTCATTGGATTGAGAGCTCAACGAGTCATTACTTGGCCTTAAGCGACATCCCGAAGGCGCCAAAGGATAGAAATAAATGCCGAAGGGTTTCAAAACACATGGGGGACGATTTACCCATAAAATGGAAACAAACAACAAAAACAAAAACTAGATAATCATCTCAAAGAAACCACTATATGATGCATGATTTAAAACCAAGATAGTTCATCCATTTATTCCATATTAATCCAACCAAAGTGAAACAGCGAAAAACAACACTAAATCAGAGTAAACAACGGAAGGTCAATCGGAAAGACTCAAAGACAACAAACACTCCAAGGCACCACAATCTCCATGCTCCAACTCCACCAAACAGCTCAAGAATCATGAAGTAGTTCTAAACATGTGTTCCACCTTTCCCTTGTCAATATCCCTGTAAATGAAATTTATAAAAGCACCATTGTGCCAAAGCAGGGGGTAAGTAATGAAACTCAGTAGGTTTTCCCCGATGACTTCCCAACCCATGCCTCTAGGATAAAATATGTTAGCACATTTCCATGAAACATTTTATATAAAATAGTTCCAAAATAGTTCATAATATAAGATGTTTCACATCCAAAACCATTTTTCCAACAAAACCATTCTTGCAACCAAAAACAATATTTTCCAAGAAAAGAAAACAAGTAAGGTTTCTAATCAAATTCACATTTCCATTTTTGGCATAACCATTTAATTTCACAAATCCGCACAACCAACCATTTCACAACCCCTGAAATCAACTATGCGTGCATCGTTATGACAATAAGGATAGATCATGCACCTTTTCATTGATTATAATGATCTAAAAAATCACAATAACGAAAAAATATCCCAGTCCACATATTGATGAGTTTCCATATCACCAATGTGTGGCCAAGTATTTCTCTTTGGTGGACCTTAAGCAGGGATATCACCAACTAATGGTAAGGAAGGATGATATTCCCATGTCTATTGTACAAACATGGTATGGACACTATGAGTTCATATTTATTCCATTAAAAATCACTAATGCTCCCAAAAATTTCATGGATTTAAGTAATAGAGCCCATATAGATTACCTCAACATATTTTTGATAGTTTTTTTATGATATTCTAATATACTCCAAGGGAAAGGGGGAAGATGATGGGAATTTTAATATTGTGATAATGGCATTGTGAATGGAAACCTCATATGAAAATTTCAATAAATTTGAGTTCTGGATAGAATAAGTATCATTCTTCGGGAATGTTATCACAAAAAATGGAATGTATTTGGACCCTTCCAAGAAAAAGGATATTTTATGAGTGGCCCTAGAGAACATCTCCATTGAAGATCTTTAGTTTACTTGGTTTAGTCAGGTACTAACAATTATTTGTTAGTAAAATCTCACTATAGTAAAAATAACTAACCAAGATTACTTGGAAGGGAGTTATGTATGTCTCGACGTAATAATATAGGTAATGTCTTAAGGAGCTCAAAAGGTGTCTTATCAGTACACCCGAACTCACAATTTTGACAAGTGGGGAAATCATTGGGGTGTACAGTGGTGCTTCAAAGAATGTTTTAGGATATGTACTGATTAAAAATGATAAAGTTATATCCTAAACATTAGGGATGTTTAAAAATCATGATAGACATTATCTCACACATGATCTGGAGTTTCCAGGTTTTATATCTGTGTTGAATTATTTTTTCACTATCTCTATAGGGAGAGGTGTGAGATATATAATGATCACAAGACTCTCAAATATATATTCACATAGAAGGATATTAATATGTTCTAGAAAATATGTTTACTCTTCATCAAAGATTATGACTTCTCAACCCACTACAATCCATATAAATCAAATAAGGTAGAAGATTCTCTAAGTTGAGAATATCCTTCAACACTACTGATGATGAGAATTAAAAAGGATCCAATAATCTAAGAACTTCAAAGGATATACATGGGAATTTTTAATGAAGGTACATCATCATTACTTGTTAAATGATTGATCACCAATACCTTAGGAATAAAATAAATACTTCTCAATGAAATTATGACTAAATTTTGAAAAGGGTGGAAGCTATCCGAAATCAGAAATCATTTTAGTTTAAAAGTGATTATTATGTTTTATAGATTTGGCAAACAATTATGTATACCATCAAATATAGAGATAAATAAATAGTGTCTAAACTATAAACATATCCTTACCGTCTATATTCACCATGGGGTCAAAAAGATGTTTCAAGATCTCAGATAGTACTATTTTTGGAAAAATATAAAGAAGGAGATCATGTAATATACATCAAACTGCCTAGTGTCTCCCCAAATAAAGTATCAATGGAAAAAGTATTAGGGAATGATGCGACCACTACCCATACCAACATGGAAATTGGAAAACATCACCATGGACTTTTTCACTATACTTCCAAAGACATCCAAAACAAACAATGTTATATGGGTTGTTGTGGATCATGTTACAAAGACACTTCACATTATAATAATTCGAGAGAACTTCTCCCTATATAAAAATCCAGTTATATACATTAGATATGTGGTAATTCATCATATATTACAACTATCGATTGTATCCAATCAGTACCTATGATTCCCATACAAGCTTAGGAAATGTCTCCAAAAATATCTAAAAATTATATCGAACTTCAGTGTTTCCTATAATCCTCAAACTGATAGCCAATCTGAGTAAACTATTCAGATACTAGAAGAAATGTTGAGAGTATGTTATTTGGACTTCAGGGGTGGTTGGGTCCAACATCTACCAATGGTCAATTCTCTAATAATAATAGTTTCCACATTAGCATCCAAATTTCTCCATATGAAGCATGTTGTGGGAAAAGATATTGAATACTGACATGTTAGGAATAAGTTGGTGAATATAATCTTCTAGGACCTGAAATGGTACAAGAAATGGTGGATAAGTGAAAACTAGTTAAAACCCTTCAAGGAATCCCAATGTCGAAAGAAGATCTATGCAGAAAATCATTGATGGTACCACGATTTTATTATTTTGAGACATGTATTCCTCCACATATCACTTAAGTAGAGGGTCATATGATTTGGGAAGAAGGGGAAGTTAAGTCCTAGGTATATATTCCCCATCAAGAATCTTGATCTGGTCAGAGACGTGACCTATCAACTATAATTTCCACCAACCATGTCTTAGGTGCATGATTTTTTTCATGTATCCCTATGGATGAAGTATATACCTTATCCCTCACATGTGATAAACTCAGAGGTGGTATAGTTGGAAAATGATCTCTCTTATGAGGATCATCCAATGGTGACCTTGGACCATATATACAAAGTTATACATAGCACGACTACTCACATGGTCTATGTAATATGGTGGAACTATAAGTACAAAGAGGTGACATGGGAACTAGAGGAAGTAATGAATGATAACTACCCTCATCTGTTTTCCCCTTAATATGTCAAATAAATTTTGAGGTAAAACATTCATATGTTGGGAAGAAAGTAATGACATTAAAATATTATCAATGAAATATTCCATTATTATAATTATTTCATACAGTATATATCCAATAATATCATTTAATGAACATAATAAAAAATTTATAAAAGAAAAATTAATGATATAAGAGGTATTTCGTGAAGTTAAGCAACATAAAATGAATGAATAGTGAATTGACCTTTAGAATAGTAACATGACATTAATAATAATACTATGACGAATGTAATAGTAATCTCACCAATTATTTTATTAATAATAACTTATACATCTTGTAAATGTAAATATTATATAAATATATAATAGTATAAGTAAATCAATGTTTTGAAAATTACAAATTAAGTGTGGGTATACTTATAAAATAGAAATGATTATTTAAAAAATTAATTTAAATATAATGATTTGAAATAAAATGTATTTTCATAAAATAGATTCAGAAATTTGTATTCTTCATATAATTTTCACAAAATTTTAGGATACCTTAATACCTTTTCAACATTTTATAAAATCTGTTATAATTAAAAAATCTATAATTTTTCAAGTAAATGATGATTTTAAGTGAAAAATATATTTCTCATCTTTAGAAAATTATATTCATAAAATGAAATCCATTTTTTAATTATACATATATAAATATGGTTTACATTAATTTTTGGCATTTTTCTAAAATAGACCGATTTTTAGTGAATAATGAAATATGGTAATTTACGGTATACAATAAATAAATGAATGTTTCAGTTATTATTGATTCATGGATAATATAAGTGGACTTTGGATCGAACACACATGAATTATTTACATTATTTTGTCAATATATTTCTCACAATTCATTTCCTTGAGCCAAAATAATAATAAAATGATTAATATAATAAAAAAACACCCCTCCCCTCCATTATATATACCACCCCTCGCCACCTCTTCTCCAAACACCTCTAATGACTTGAAGCATGTCAATATTCTTCCCAAACAAACTTCCTTGGTCTCATTTACACATCAATGAGCCTATTTTATTTATAGAATACCAAAATCTAGTGCCACAATAAGGATCTCATGGATGTGAATTCAAGATGTAAAAAACATCTATCATTTTCTATTAATTTCTATTCAATTTGTTTTATTTTATTATTTTCACCTCAACTTCACTTATCCTAAGGACACGATTACTATTGTATATTTTATATACTATAATAATTTTTCGTTAATGGAATAATCCGTTATCATTTTTCTTCCTCTATAATTTTTTCTAAAAATAAAAAAATCATCCGTGATGTGTTAATTTATCGCATTCAAGGACAATGATTATTCAATTTCCATTACCACCTTCAAGGATAGTCATAAAAACATTATTATTTTTTAAAAAAATTATTATATAAGTATTATTGTGTATTTAATCTTCTAGAACCAATTTTTATTCATAACATTGATTAAAAAAATAAAATTAGTTCGTAATGATCAAAATTCAAAAAAAATAAACTAACATTCATCACTAAAATTTTATCTAATGATTCATCCTCATACTATAAAATAAAATTGATATATAAGATAAATTATTATTATATATTTCCATTAATAACATATAATTTCATTTTTGACCAACTACTCTATTTTTACATGATTCTCTATACAAGTAAACAATTTAACTTATCATGAAAAACAAATAAGAGAAAACTCCAGGATGATAAAATTCTATATTATAACTCCAAAAATGGCATAATTGGAAATAATAAAATTATAATAAATAAGAAACTTTTATTAATGATTATTAATTAGTTAATTAATTAATTTAATTTCACTAGCCATAAAATTATCTTCATGTGTTTGCCACTTTAAAATATAAGCTAAGGGATTCTTCCCCAACCTCCATATTTTCCTTCGGGTAACTCCTTATCTCTCTTTCTGCCAATTTAATGATTCTTTATTTTTATGTAATTATTGTACATTATTTTTATATTTTGTATACTAATGTATGCAGATCATATCATCCATTTTTTATGGGGAAATTCATGTTTTAAAAAATGTACCCTTTTTAATTATTCACAATAAGAAATCCCAATTAAAGGGACCTTCATGATTTCATATCAATTCTCAAGTTCAGTATATAATATATTTTATGCCACCATTATTTTAATAGAATAACTCATTTTTACTTGAAAAATTATCTTTTTTCATTTCTGGTGGTGTACAGAAACTTATTTATTATCATATTTAAGGATTCATGAAAATTTTCTTTAAACCCACACTAAAATATTTTATTTCTAATGTTCCTTAAACCCTTTTTTTAAATGTCCTCACTTAATTTTGACATATAATACCATGATCTAGGCCTATTTTACCTTATTAATATCCACTTATGACATATATCCATCCCTTATTTGACACAACTATTACATTACCTTTTGATATACCTTTTTGTATGATTATGATACCCACAAATTTCCATGTGTAAACCTTATGTTTATTTTTTATTCCATCTGTATGATAATTTATGTCACACACATATTCATGAATATATTCTGTTGGGTGTGTATAGATAGTACTCCAATAAATTAGAAATTTTTTAGTATAATGAGACGTCATGTGCAATGGTCTTGGTGGCTATCCATGACTCATTATCCATGTGAAATGGTCATCATGGTTAGCTTTCACCCATTCTCCATGTTAAATGGTCTTAATAGTAATCCATGACTTTTTCTCCAGGTACAATGATCCTGGACTCATGATTAGGTCATGTCTTATGTTGTTTCCACATTTCTATGATTCCATGAATATATGATCCCATGTTCCATATGTTATTATTCTTTATGTTTATTCATGTTCAATGACATTTTATGAAATCATGTTTTGACTTATTACCCATTTTATGTTCATTATTGTTTTGTTTATTCCCATATTGGGATTTTTAGATCATACATTTGTTTATATATTCCCCATGTTCTCATGTACAGGTGTAAGGTCACAAAGGATGCTCAAATCACTTTACACAGATGAAATAAAATAGTTTTTTCATGTTTTGTTATTATGTATCTAATATTCTGAAGACATTCGGATTTACCATCATTGTTTTAGATTTGAATGATATGTTTTATAAAAATTATATAATAAAATCAGTAAATTGCTAGGTATGTTATATGAATATTCATCCCCCCTTGGTCTCCCCTACCCAAAAAATATGAAGACTATTTCATAGTTTTCTTTAGAGTGTCTAAGAGTTGATTATGGTACAAGTTATAAATAAAATCTGATAAAACTAAATCAGTAATAATCAAAACTCCTTTTACACTAGTTATTGTCTCATTTAACTTCTCATCCAAAAAAAATTCCACCACATTGATTTTTAACAAAGTTACTTCTGGTTCACTCTATTGACTAAAACCAAAAAGAATAGTTTGAGAAATATTTATCATTTTGGAAAACCACATAATCATAAAAAATAAATTATAATAATTATAAATCAGGACTAATTATTATTTACTCTATAGAACCTTAGGATTATCCTAGGTTATTATTATTCATCTTCAATTTATTTTAATCTAGATGATTTGTAAAGATTTTTTGAAATTCCAAAGTAAATCCTTTGGGAGTGTTAAACCCAGTGTCTAGTAAGGCCTATTGTTGTACACCAATTCTCTATCAAGTCTATATCAATATGTTGGTTTTAGTGTGTTACTCCTATGTTCATTGGTTCTAGAGCGACATCATGTTTTTTTATTGTGAAAAAGATTTAATTTCTATGTAACCACTCACACTATCCATTAGCAAAATTCATATACATATTATTCCACATTTACTCATCCACATAATTATCCTTTGAAACAACCCTAGAAATATCATTTGAAATACACCAGAACATCTCACTTTAGTCTTATCATCCATGTTTCTAGAGGATGAATAAAAATTTTCATTAATACCAACTATAACAAAACATCATTTTCAAGCATGTATATTACATATTTTTTTATATTAAAATTCATTATATCACACAAACACATGCCTTAGACCCAAATAGTTTATTTCATTTGGAAACATGGAACAAAAACTTCTAGTATGTTGAAATATATTCTCTATTCCCCCAAATAAATTCCATATTATTTACTCTACGTAAAACCTTACTTAATATCCAATGGAATGGAAAAAATAAGAAAAGTGTGAGCTTAGATGCTCTGTAAGAGTCAACATGGAAGATTCCAATTTATGATCTTATGTAATAATAAGATAAGATTATGTTCATCTTATCATTTTAATAATATAAAAAGTTCATACCTGACATGTGAAAGATCATAATCATGATTCATGACATAATACATTAACATTTCAAAAGACACAAATAATAAGAATGAAAATTCATCGTAACTCAATCATGAAACGTAATTTAATATCATTAATGTCTATGGAATCATCATTAGTATAGAAAACCATTTCATATGACAAGATTATGTACCAAGAATCTCATATTAGACCTTATCACCTAATTTGCATAATGGGTGAATCAAATCGAGTTTTTTCCCACATCGGTTCAAGCACATTGACTGGTTTCCCGTATTTGATCAAGCATTTTGGATGGTTTCCCCTAAATATCTGTTGAGATATAATTCATTACCCACTAATTTGGACTGTGATATTGGTCTCAACCATAATATAATGAAAACTATGCATATTTCGTCCATGATACCATAAATAATTCACCATCATAGAACCAATGTAATGAAAATATTTTTATAGATAATTCATCATAACACTACTCATGTCAATGAAATATTTTTCATAAATATAATTCCATCACAATTTAATACCATTACAACAAATAATAATAATTGTATCCTATGTCTATATAACCAATAAATCAAAATAAACATCAAATATGTTCATCTTAGATGGAAAAATGATTTTTGAAAGACCAATATATATAATTCATGAATAAAATATCATATCCTTTAAGAAATCATTTTTTAATGATCTATGAAATTATAAAGGAAAAATATTTACTTAAAAATAAACTTTTAATATTATAAAGGAATATTAAAATAATTATGCATTCATGGCAGTGGAAAAATTCTCTTATTCTGTATAATTAAAAAAATATTCATTCTATAATTTTTCATAAAAAACTAATAGACAGTTTTATTTAGGTAAAACAGTATTATTTTCAAAACATTTTGTAACAATTTAAATATGGATAAAAATGACATTAAAAATTCATTGAATAATATAAAACCCCTTCATGAAAGAAATATTTACAAAAAATGTATATGGATAAGAAATATTCCCAAGTGGATACTTAGATAGAAACAATAACGAATAATGATGAGATTGTGAAATAAACCCTAACAACTTTATGATTCCTCAAATTGAATGCACCATGAAAAAAATATAATTATATGGATATTTAAATACCATAATTTTAAAAATATGACTCAAAAATGATATTCATGGTATGTATATACACCACACAAAAGAAATAAGTAGTGTACAAGGCATGTTTACCATAGAATTAAAAGTGATAAAAAAATATCTTACCTTATGTCCCGGCTTCATATTTATCTACTAGAAAATAGACCCATGTAAATATAGTGTAATCATCATATTAAACAAATACATAGTATTTTCATCCAATACTTTTAGTTTTTGTTGGGCCAAAAAGATCTATATGCATAAGCTGTAATGAATAAAATGTTGAGACCTTACTGATTGCCTTAAATAATGACATATATTTTATTACATATTGACATGGAACAATAAATTTTGAAGAATCAAATCTATTATCTAGTATATCATTAATAATTCTTTTCTTTGAGAGTTTACATATGTTCAACTCAAGAATACGTCAGCATAGGTGGGTCGTGCCTCTTCTTTCCCACCCATTTAGGGCCGTACTTCAGTTTTATCATCCAAGTTTATAAAGGATGACTAATCATTTTTTTTGATATCAACTATAATAATAGATCCTTTCACACATAGATATTACATATTTTTATATGAAAATTCATTATAGCACACAAACACATGCCTGAAGAGTTTTTACTATGTAAGATGGAAGTAGGGACATAAGGTAATGTATTTTTTGTATAACTTTTATATGGTATATGTAGGAAAAACAAATATATATTATATGAGAGGTTTTAATGTGTATGACAGAAGTACGGACTTAAGGTAAGAGATTTTTGTATTAATTTTTTTTCTGTGGGACACATTCCTTATACAGTATATATTTCTTTTGTGTCGGGTATATACATACCGTGAATATTTTTTTGAGTACTATTTTTAATAGTATGGTATTTACATATACATATAATTATATTTTTATCATGGTGCATTCAATTTGAGGAACCATAATGTTGTAAGGGTTTATTTCACAATCTAATCATTATTCGAGACTATTTCTATCTTTTCCTCTACTAAGGAATATTTCTCATCCATGTCCATGTTTAATAAACAATTCATTCTAAAATGGGTTTTATATTACATAATGAATGTTTAAATTCATTTTTTATGTATTTTTTAATTAATACAAAGAATTTTTAAAATAATATTTTTTTCCTAAATAAGAATGTTTATTAGTTTTTCATCAAAATTATAGAAAGAATATTTTTAGAGTTATAATGCCTGAGAGAATTTTACCACCGACATGAAAGAATATTTATTTCAATATTCCTTTAAAATATTAAAAGATTATTTTTAAATAAAAAGTTCCCATTTATAATTTCATATCCCTTTAAAATATGATTCCATAAATGATAGGATATTTCCTCAAGAATTATATCTAGTGGTCTTTCAAAAATCATTTTTCCGTCTAAGATGAACATATTTGATGTTAAATTTGATTTATTAGTGATATATACCAAGGATATCTTTTTTATTATATCATGGAATGGTATAATTCTATGATGGAATGATATTTAAGAAAAATATTTCATTGACATGTGTCTTTTTATGATGGAGTGTTTATAAAAATCATTTCATTAAATTTGTTATATGATGCTGAATTATTTATTGTATGATGGAAGAAATATATATATTTTTTCATTATTTGATGGTTTAGACCTATATCTCACTCTAAATTATTAGGTAATGAATTATATCTAAAGATATATTTAGGGGAAACTAGAAAATATGCTTGATCAATTATGGGAAACCAGTTAATGTGCTTGATCCGATGTGTGAAATAACTCGATGTGCTTGATCAATTATGTGAATTAGGTTATGAGGTCTAATTTGAGAGTCTTGGTACATAACCTTTACATATAAAATGGTTTTATATACTTATGAGTATTCCATAGACATTAATGATATTAACTTATGTTTCATGATTTAGTTATGATGAATTTTCATTCTTATGATTTGTGTCATTTGAAATGATAATGTATTATGTTATGAATCATGATTAGGATATATGACTGGCCAGGTAAGATCATTTTATGTTATTCAAATGATCACATGATCTTCTTATTATATTATTCTTATATAAGATTATTAATTGGCATATTCCATATATAATCTTAATGAGCATCTAACCTCACCCTTTTCTTATTTTTTCCTATTCCATAAGATATTAAGTATCATTTTAATTAGGGTTATTAATGGGTAATATCATTGGGGAAAATTTTGATGATATTAAAATAGAATATAGGTTTTTGTTCAATGTTTCCAAAGGCACTATACTTATAGGGTCTTAAGGCATGTTTTTTTGTGCTATAAATAATTTTAATATAAAAAATATATAATATACATATGTGAAAATAATGTGTTTTTATAGTAGGTATTAGATAAAATGTTTAGTCATCCTCTAGAAACTAGAATAATAAAACTGATGTGCCCTCCTAACTGGGTGGGAAAAATTATGTGCAACCCACATATGTCGATGGATTGCTAAGTTGAACCATTACCGCTCAGGTTGTCACCCAATGGGATGCTCTTCTATCTCATCTAGCAATGGCTCCTTCCCAGATGGGGCTCTCTCAGGATTGATCCCTTCGTCGGGAGGGGGTTTCCTAGTTTGGAGGGTTTGAAAAGGCCACACCTAGGAAATTCCCTTTCAAAGAAAAAATAATAATATCTAAGTCATTATCATGGAAAAGCATCCATTAAAAATTTAAATATAGAAAACTAGGTGTATGGGTTGAATTATCTTCATTCACTAAAATTTGGCAATGATTTTGGGCCCTTTATAAACAATATAACTTTATTTTAAACCTAAATTACCCAATATTACCGTTTAATGTGGTAACAAAAATTACCAATGTTACTATTCATGTTTGAATAAAATAAAAGTGAACTATTTAAAAAATATGGAACCTCAAATTATAAATATAAAATCTATTTTTAGAAATTCAGAACATAGAAGTGGCGAAAAATAATTTAAAATTAATCTAATTAATGGAGTGAGAATGAGGGTTTTTAAAAGTAAACATTTCCAAATGATTACTATGTTTTTATATATACATTCAATATAAAAACTATTCCAATGACCAAAATTATATTAAAGGATGTATTATTGAACAATTTTTACATTTAAAAGAATTAAAAAACTAATTTAAATTTATATATTATTTATATTAAATAACGATTTTCAATTAAGATCTAGTATTTTTATCAATCATTAAAAATTAATTTTCTCATTAACATATGAAATATTAAATACAAGATATATTTTTTATTCCTATTTAAAAAAATATCAATTAAAATTTATAAACATGCCAAATTTTATTTTTATTGCTAGTGCGCCATTAAAAGGGTCTAATTTTTCCTTTTACAAAATTACAGTTGTTAAAAATAAAAATGGATCTATTTTATATCATGTCTAAAAACACATAATATGAATGTTAAAAATTATATTAAATATATTACATATAAGTTTCATTAATATAATACCAAAAAAATTATTTGATTATTTTATTTTTATAAAACACACGTGTGCATTTCAACGGTTTTTCAGAAAAATATTTCACTTTATTTTCAAAAGGGTTTTACATGTTTGAAACATACTTACATAATTAATTTAATCGTATTCATACAAACCATTCTAATGGTTGGGTTTTAATTTTCTTCTTTAAATAATAATAATAATAAAATATTGTTTCATTGGAACTCAATGTTCCATTAAACAGAAGCTAAACCGATTTTTCGGGTAAATAATGACATCAAAAAAATATTTTTTTTTAAAAAAATCCATTTCATAAAAATATCAGTGTGTTATAAACCATAAAAATCAAACTGAAGAAAAGTTATATAACTTGGTATCTAATCTGGATCATGCCTAGATATATTTTCTATCTTATAGTATCCTTTTATTTTAATGGTATTCAGAGACAAAAACATCATTACTATTACCTAATCAATCTAGGGTCCTAACTAGAATGATATTTCTTTTGGAATAGTTATCGATGAGGGATCGATGATTTTCAACATCATCAAACATTATATATATGTATGTAAAGGAGTGTTATTCTTCCTTGATTGGTAGTCTCCTAATCATTCTATATAAGGGTTTTGATTGCATATAATTAATTAGGATAATCATCTACCCAATATAATTTAGTGATATAAACCATTGATTGGAATTCATTATGGCTTAGGATAGTATAAACAAGAGGTTTTTTAAGTTCCTTCAAATGGAGGGGCATCTAGAATATATATCATGGATATAAAAATATCCATTTGTTTCAAGACAACATTATTTTATGCCATATTCTAACACATCCATATATAAGGCTACTCCTTGGTCTGGATCTTGAATGATGGATTCATCTTTACTTTTGGTTTCTTTACTTGATCATAATTTGAGGGTATTTTTATCATTTTTTGTTTCATTTGATTTTACATTCCCAAATTTATATGTCTACCTTGTTTAAGTTGATTTTCTAATTGGTCCCCTTGCACGATCAGCCTGAATAATCCCAAGATCATTCATTAGATTATCCTACAATGCATGTTACAGTTCTCGTCTATAGGTCTCTACCACATTTATTGTTTCAGTTGTTATATTTCCAAAGTGTTTAGAACCATGTTGCTCTCATCATCCTAAACTCCATTGGCCTCAGCAACCTAATCTGCCTCCTCCTAAATTATTTTTTCGGAACTCATAGTGATATGCATCTTCTTCATCAAAGAAGTAATTTTTTTATGTTTTACATATTAGACAAGTTGTATTATGACCCATTATCTTAAAAGGATTCTGTTTGATGTGATAGTTCTCATTGGATTTTTTTTTGATTTGGTTCTCATCCTCTTAATTTTAATTTTAAGAAATCTTGTGTGTTTTAACTAACATTAGAATTGGTATGAGATCATTTTTTAGGTTTACCATTATTATTTTGGTTTGCATATTTTTTAGAAGGTTATCTCTTAGAATATTGGGGAACCAAAGGGGTTTTCATTTCTATTATAGAGTAATTTGGGGTAAAAACTGATTTATTAAGCTATACTATAATGATATCAAGATATTGGTTAACCATAATTCTAGTCATCCAATAATAAAACATATATTTTCCATTTCTCTTGACTTCCAACCATTCTCATTCTTTTTCTAGTGGAATGGTAGAAACACATTCCATTGGTGCTAAATGTTTTCCGAAATTGAATTTCCCATAATCAAACATTTTTTAGATGATGTATTTATAGAAAAATAACTATTGGATGATGTTCCATGAAATTTAATCATGTGGGAAATAATTATTATTGTCATTGAGGTTGGATTCATTTGGATATATAGACTCTGTATTCTTTTGAAAATTACTCTCAGTAGTTATGATAAAGGTCCAAAGAGCCAACTATTTTTTAAATGGGTAAAAATTATTAATTATCTCTCTATATGATGGGAACCTATAATAATTTATACCTTCATACTAAGGATTTTTTTGTGTTTATTATCATTCAAGAGGAGGCACCACATGATGTTGAATAAGTTTGGACATTGGAGTTGTTGTTGGATACTAATTAAGTGTAATAGTCATTGTTACTTATTTCCCACACCTCTTTCTTTAAGTTGATAGGACTGGATGATACATAGACTTGGTCCACCAGATAATTTCATCCAACCTTTTTCCACTATGTTGTACACAAAAAATATTTTGGTGTATTTTGTGGGATCAATTACTTCTATGACTCATAATAAAAAATTTATAGGGAGACTTCCAGTGGTTTTTCGTATGGTAGTTTCATGTTTGATGAATTGGTTAGACAATTTTATCAGGAATTTTTTTTTGATATTCCCCCATTAATGTGTCTATGAATGATCTGGTTATAATATTATTATATAAAAAAATGTGGGTTTATCCAGATATTATACCAAACATATGAACATGGAAATATCTTAAAATGCATGTGTTCCCATTCTGGGGCCACATCATGATATAAAATGTGTATGAATTTGTTTTAGGTTTCTAGTTAAATTTAAAATTGTGAATGTTGTAATACTAATATTGGTTTAAGGAAGAATAAATTTCATATTCTTTGGTTATTTTTTCCTCTATGTTTTCATTGATTCATGAAATAATTTAATATCCATTATTCGATCTATAAAATATTATATGGAATTAATAAGATCTAGTGGGATGGAAAAGTTAGAAAAAATTTCAATAGAAAAACTATTATAGCCAGATATGGTCTACATCATCATGTCTATCATTGACAATCAATATGATTTTGGATTGGGTAGAATTCATGAAATAGGTATAGCTACTTCATACGTGTATGAAACCCCTAATATTCCCCAACCAATGGATTATTATCTCTTCATCAAACTACTTCAATGTGCATAGGGAAATTTTATAAATGAGAAATTGGAGTCTCCTCTTAGTGACTATAACATGTTGTAATATTTTACCTAAATATTTCTATATTAATTTATTTAAACTATATTAACATTAAATTGTATTAAAGAAATATTTCTTCTATGGTATGAGGCTCAACATCACCGGGAGGTGGGTACATTGTGGATATACACTTCCCTTTTTATGTTTCCATGACACACATAAATAGTAGTAACTATGTATTAATGGGTATCCCTATATTTTAAACTTATATCTACTGTCAGTTATAGATACATTTTTAATGTATTTTGGTGTTGACCATGTTTTGGATAGAAATAGCCTTATCTATCTATTCTATATTTAAATCACAATCTAATAAATCTATTGGGCTATCTTTAATGAAATTCATGGATTCCTATAATGAAGCTAAAATCATGTCATCATCTGAAGGAAAAGTGGAGTGGTTTACTTTTGATTAATTATCATGTGAAAAGTGACAATCCTTCTAGATCTTTCCCATTTTTGTGACGAATTTAGACGTACAACCACTGTGATTCCTGACATATTCTCCTCAATGTTCTCCTAGAATTTATTATTGTAGTTTTTTGTAGATGGAATTTCTAACAACTAATACTGAGTTTGATGTTGATTAAATGAGTGAATCACTCTATAGGATAAACAAGGTGTTCTTTTATTATGATTCGCCTCACCCTTCTATAGAAGCTTCACATCCATAAAGTATGTTTAGAATGTGATATAAATTCCACCATCCCTATGGGTGGGGTATGATTTGGTTCTAACACCATGAAATATTATACCATTTGAGGATTTTATGACTCTAATGGTTGAGAAAGTGTTAAAAATTCCCCTATCATTTCATACTAGTGATTCTGTCACACTAATGTTGTGATAACCTTTGTTGTTTTCCTCTCAAATATGTTGTTTTTCATTCATGAATGACTAGGATGAAATGATTGTTTTGACTATGAGATATATACCATTAAATGTGGGGGTTTATCCAAGATCATGGATTTTCTTTATTGATAAGTATTCTTATCCTTTATAGAGGATTGATTTAGGAGTTTATCGACGACTTGTACTTTTTGAGTTCATAGTTTTTACGATTATAATATGATAGGGTTATGTAAAATAAAACATCTAGAATTTTCTAAGCCAAGGATTGAGAATTATCTGAAAGAAATGATGTTTCAGGCATCCATTATTAGTGGAATATTATTATTAGGTAGTGGGGTGTTGTGAAACACTCCATGTTAAACACATCCAATGCTGTGAAAACCTGATGGAGTATTTTCAATCAATATTTTTATAATCCATATACTACTGAGTCTTTTTTTAGAGATCCTAGCATTGTCTCTCTGGCTTTGGATTTTCTGCTACTTAAAGGGAAGCCAAGTCAAACAAGTTATTGGGCTCCACCATTATATTAATGTCATTGAAATATTTCCCATAGGATAAATGAATTTATATCAAAATATGGATGGTAATCCAAATATTTAGATGAATATAATGTATATACTCCTCTATCAATGTCTTCATCATTCCATACTAAGAAGTCTAAATGGTCTAAAAATAAATAGAATATTATCATCAACAAGTTCATTTTACATTTTCATGTTATTATCATGATTTTCTTCTTTTTATTATATTACATAATCTGAACAGATTGGATGTTTCCTAACAACAATATCTAGTGTAGCAGGAATGTTCAGAATCATATCCACTAGGCGAGAGTGGTCTGAAGGTGGTACCAGGGATGACTACTACCTCAGACAATATTTTGATTGGGAAGGGATATCTCTCATAAAAAAAGATGTTCTTTTGGTTAGGAAGGTTTATTAGTAATAAAATACAGGGATCCTATAGTTGCCTACCATAGTCTCTCAAGAGCCTCTCGATATGAGGTAATTCTCAGAGTATCTTCATAAAAAAGAGGGTCATCATTTCAAAATGAGATATCTCTATGGGGATGTCTTTTATAGACATTTCTGTGGGGATGAACTACATGGTCATTTTGTTATTAACTATTGAGTAGTGGAATTGCATTTGGGCATCATGTTTTTCTATATGGGATATTTATTAATAATAAACCCTATGAAGGACCCTCAAGATAGATAGTTCTTGATAGGACATGTGGAGAACATTCTTTTCAGTTGGTCTTCTAGATGTGGGGACTGTTTTTATATTTATTTACCTAATATGTGCTCCCAAGAAATATCATAATATTTTTAGGGGGATGAACTTTGTGGCGAACACTTTGGAGTGGACCTCTAAAGATATTATAATCAACATCATGTGGAGGACTTCTATAACCATGAATACATCATCTATATGATTATGAGTCATTAGATTAATGGGACACTATCACTATTTGGTTTAAGTACTCAAGAATACCATAATTCACAATGGTATGGATATGGGACTAATCATATATTTTGTGTTGGCCCATAAAATTCCTCTTATAGGGTTATCTATTTTTGGAATCTAAGGTCATGTGTTGTGTATAATGATCTTTATAGTTGGGTTATTTCTTAAGAAAAACATGTGCTTCTATTGAAATATTTGGATGGGTCCCTTCAAAACAGGAAGTAATATGGGCCTACCTCTTAGTCACTGTCAAGATATATTGATGGACATAAACACACTAACTGGGATTAAGAATATATTCATACTAATGATGTATGTTTTGAATATATTGATGAGTTATTATAGAGTAATTATAAATATGATTTTTCCATAAAGTGGTAGTTGTTATGGACTGATGATCCTTAGTTGGATTGGGTAAATGAGCCTAATAATTTTCTTCATTACTTATTGAAGAATTCAAATGATCCTCTTAAATGGGATTCAAAATATATGCTTACTCATGAGTAACACCCAGAGTATAATGATGAGCCACTCCAGCGGTAGGGGAAAGAATGTGTTTTTGTTTCTGATTGACCATTGGGATATACTAGTGGTATCCTTCCATTTTATCTTCCATTAAATGATGAAATCCTTTCTGGATAAGAGTAGGAATATGATACTTTAATTAAACATACTGAATGATATATTGGCAGTCTTTTTGATAATAAAAGGAATATGGGGTAATTCTTGCCAGGAAGTGGGTATATGAGTACAATTGTTTCCTCTAGTATCAAATATGATATTCCAACAGAACTCATGTATAGGTGTGGTAATATGCACCATCCCCTAGTTACTACTATGATATTCTGGCATGCTCTTCCAAATTTCCCCATAGTAATTTGTTTGAAAATACAAGAATGAATAATAATATATTATTAATCACGATTTTTAACCAGAGAGTGATTGAGGAAATCATCAGTGGAGGTGATTATATGATCATACTCTCTATAATTGGTGTTTTACTTCCCCTAGGTAGATATCTTGAGTTTTTTTTTGTTTGACTAATTGGAGAGAGACCAGTTGGGTAGTGTCCTCAGTAAGTTTTGTGATGCCTAAGACCCATATTCGAAGAATATTGTTATCAAAAATACATTCCATACATAGATCCCTTGAAATCAACTAAAAACCAAATTTTAACCATTAATAATTACAATATCACTAATAAGTAATGATTAATTTTCATTTGATGGAAATTTTATGATTAATGTTTTATAGTATTATTAAATCATTGAATAATGAATCCCATGTATTTCTGAAGCAATGGAAATTTTTTCCACTATATTGTGAACTAATTAATCCATAATAAATCTTAAAAATCTCAAAACAAAATATACAGTCTGGCATTTTTCATATATATATTTCATGTGTTATACATTTTTCATAACATTAGTAAATGATAATACAAGAGGGGTGATCTCAAATGATCTCTAAGGGAAAATTTATATCATAAGAGAGAGTTTAATTAATAATATTTTAGGAATATATAAGAGACAAATAATTCAATATAAAAGGCCACATAATCATGAAACGTTTTCTTCGATGACCTAACATAAGAAATAATCACATGGATAACAATAAATTAATTCATGGTAATGAAATTGATATAGTCAAACATCTTGTTATTTTCTGTTAGGGACAAAATCAAACAATTATTATAATCCAAATGGTCATAATGAACACATAATACTTGAATTAGGTATGCATACACCAAATACCCACATCATTTATCTCATGAGACTAACTAATGATTAAAGGAGCTATATAATCTCAACTCCACACAACACTTTTTTACCAATGAATTTACCTTATAGAAGATATGAAAAATAATCCAACGCATGATCACCATACTATAGTAATCCCTGAACAACCATATTAAGACAAAAACATTTGGAATTTATATAATTTTATACTAAATAATTGAACATAATACATTAATATAATGAATTTGGACGGCTAAAAAATAAAAATTGAACTTTCCTGAGTACATAATTAACATCCATATCAGAATAATAAGTATACCGATTGTCAATATTTCCATAATCAATAAGGGGAATATCATTATATATAATAATCCTACAAATAAAATCATATAGTTTAATGGTATATGGTTAGGGAAATAACTTTCCTTATAAACCGATGTTTGACTATCAAGGTGAATTACCTTCAAAAAATGTAATGTAAAATTCATCGTTAACTAATTAACGGAATTGGATGAAAAATCATTCCAATAACAGAGGATGAGTTTGAAAGAAAAAGGATGTGATGGATTTCTAAGAGTCCAATCCCCTAAAGTTAAATATTATGATAGAATTTTAAATTAATCAATATCCAATTTATACACCACAAAAATTAATCATGTGGTGGATACAAATCATATCCCAATAAAGCACGATTATCCAGAAAACACCTTAATGGTAACGTTAACATAAGAATCAAAAGAACATGAGAGGGATATAATGAAATTTAAATATAATTAAAGCATATTTAATCATTATAATTTAATGAAATAGGTAAATTGAAACACCATATAAAATAAAATATAGTGTGTAATATAAACATATCTCATGGAATTGATAATTGGGAAATTGAAAACATGTCGGATTAGAAAATATGGTATCAAAACCCCTTGAAATATTTTATTTCATAAGAATCCTTAAATTCCATGAATAATTATAGGATAATGATACAAAATACTAATGGGATAGTATAGATACAATAAAAAATAAATGAGGTGTATAATAAGAAAAATTACTGGAGGAAAATTGAGATAAGAAACTCAAACTTTATATCTTGACTTACATGGAAGCACTATATCATTCATATTTATAAAAGTAAATATCCTAATAAATTATTATTGAAACATATTCATACCTATAACCATTTATACTATCATTTTAAAGTTATTCTATATATAAATTCATGTTACTTATTATCATCATTCAACACCAGGTGTATGTAATCTCTATATCATTAAATGGGTTTCATATTAGTGGTGTCAATATTAGTTCTTGTTACAAAGTAAAAAAAATATGATATACTTAATGTTATTTTTATATATGTTACATAATGGTTTATAATGATAAAATTTCATTCCATTTCTTTTTTAGTTACAATCCATGAAGATGAAGTCGACGATGAGCATGTTTCACTGATTCATAGCGAATGAAAGGTGTTTTCTTTATTAATTAGTTAAATATCATTGTTTCAAATACAGAACAAAAACCAACTAAATAACTAGTTATTTTTATCATATATTACAAATAACTAAATTCACATATTCATAAATGATATAAATTTATGGAAATTTTCAATTTTGTAATTAGAGAGACCTAAATGTGAACAAAAAATAATTTTTTTTGGATTAGAATGGTTTTGAAAGTAGTTTATTTTGAAATAAAATAATTATTATTTAATCATAGTGATATAATTTACATAATTTTATTGTCTATGAATAATATTATAATATAGTGGGTTATATAATAAAATACTATAGTGATCAATGAAATGCATCACTTTTTTGGAGTAGTAGTCTACACAACGGCAAGAAAGATGTTTTCATTATTCTTAATAGGAAATGGGAAAGGGGTTTAATGATTATTCACATGTTATTAAAAATTAATAATAAAATAAAGTCAATATTCCTAAAGTAATATTTTTAAAAATATATTCATAATGGAATTATAGAGAAGGAACAACATTTTTGAAGAGATAATACTCTTGTTGAGATCTTTGAGTAGCCCTTGGAGGACTACATTGAAATGGAGGTATAAGACTAAAAAAATGATACCAAAGGAATATAAAATTGATAAAGGATTATAGGATGAAAAAAATTAATAATATAAGTTTAAAATTATACGGAAAAAAGTTCAAATAAATGGATTTAGTGTTACCCTTTTATAAGTGATGAGAATGGAAATTTTGGAAGTACCCATCAGATTTCAATAATGGTGTGCCATTATTCAAGTGTAAAATGCTATAATAGTGATAAATAATGGAAATATGGAAGATATAATGTCTATAAATTACATACTACTCATCTTTACACATTTTTCAAACATGTATCGATTCTTTTACCCATATATTTTTCGCTTGTAAATTTTTTAAATTTTTTCTTACGATAATTAATTTTTACCTAAGTAATTTACTATTACTGAAAAAATGGTACTTATTGTATAATAGATAACTGATGATTAAAAACATGAGTATCATTTTATAAAACAAAAAATATATGTGAAATAAAAAAATAAGTATTAGCGCCTTTTATGTGTAACAGTATGTTTTGTAAAAGTGTATTTTTAAGCATCAAATTTATGTGTTGAATAAAATTATCAACATTTTATATTTTCATAAAATAAATTGGTTTAATAAAAATAAATATAATTTATATCTATTTGTGGGAAATATAAAACAACATTTTCCAGAATAATATTTAATTAAAAGGAAACACCAGAAAAAATTCTTTTTTTGGAAACAATTATTGATGTT
This sequence comes from Viscum album, assembly GCA_963277665.1. NCBI lineage: Eukaryota > Viridiplantae > Streptophyta > Magnoliopsida > Santalales > Viscaceae > Viscum > Viscum album. Next base: position 166,358,529 of record OY728167.1, read on the forward strand.
TATAAAATGTTAAACATAAGTGTTATCAATAATAATTTTATTATTATATTTAAAATCCCAAAAATTAAATATCACTTTTGACAAGTAAAATTACTTTTCAGTATTTATGTTATATTTACTTCTTTATATATCCATAACTACTATAACTTTAGTAAAAAATATATTTTTCTATATTCACATAGAAACCAATTTTGTCATAAAAATCACAAAAAAGATATTAAGAGGATATTTTATTTTAAATGATTTTTTTCCCAATTTTATCAAATTAAAATACAAATATTGGAAAATTTTAATATTTAATTAAAATATATAAAACTATTTTCACCAAAAAATAACTTTTAAAAAATTATTTGTTTGCATCCTCATTTTCTATCAATTACTAATAAAATTTAGTGTTAACATATTATTCTTATCCATAATATATTCTATCATTATTATATCTATAATCATATAATAAGTCACATAAAAAAATTTGTAAAAGGGTTTCATTTTAAATAAAGAAAAATCAATTTTAACAGTTACATATCTACAATAAATGAATTTTTTCAGTGATTTGTATAAATAATGACCATTATTTTTATTTCTACAGTTATTTCATAATTCCATTAAATCAATTTGTACCTGCTAATTCTATGGATACATTTTAACATTTATATATTTTTTTATGGTTATTGTGGTGATGTGCTGAGTTTAAAGTAGGCTATTGAATATGTTAGGTTTCAAAGGAATTTATAATTTTAAATCAGGGGATGTTAAATTCACACACTTAAATAAATGGTTTTCAGGAAATTTTAGTTATAAAATAATAATAAAACTAGTTGAGGATATATAAAATATAAGAGTAATTCAATATATAAAATCAAATGAGGTTTCTACCTTATTATCTTAATCATGACTTGAAAAAACATCTTTTTATCTCGTCGTGTTAACTTATTTCTTCACAATTAATATGAAACATGTTACATTATATGCTAATTTTACACACACAATGAATCTTAAAATTCCTTTTATACGTTCCCCATGGTGATTGTCACCACATTTTTTACATAATGTAAATTAGATCTTCTTTCATTAATCATCTTCATTACCTAAATATACATGAGACTCCATCCTTCTCTTCTTTGGTGAGATTTGTAAATTCCACTAAGATTACATTGTTAATCATACATAATGATAGTTGATTATGGATAACCATATGATTTATCACTCAAGATATTATCCTATTAGGTTTCTCGCATTATCAATATCCTCATTATCCATGGATACCATTGTTAACAAAGTTTGTTTGGTCTATAGACATTAATAAAACCAAAATCATTTAATCACAACTAATGAATAATTACTTATATGGGAGAACTATTGTATGTAAAATTGTACCTAAATATGTATTCCTCTTTTAAATTATTATATAAGCTTTAAATTATACATAAATCACTCTTGATTCATTATATATTTCATTTGGATGATTTATCTATTATTACCCAACCTAATTCTAAAAACATAATAAATCCCTCATTATGGATTCTAAAGAGAATTTGATTAACCAATGACTATCCCTTGGGAATGTCCAGAGAGGTGGGAAGTATTTGGTCTACCCCCTTATTATGAACCTGAGTGAAGAATTGATTAATACCTAACCATAATTTTTTGGACCATTACCCCTATATGCATTTGTTCCACATATTCATCCACTTTCTAGAATCCACAAAAGGATTTAATATCTAACAAACCACACAATATCTACTTTATCAACAAATTGTGATTTGATTTAATACATATAATAATAAATTAGACTAATACATAGGTTGTTTTCAAAAAAATTATTATCGTAATACATGAAAAACATTATGCATCTAATAAAACCTTAACTAATCCTGTATGGTTACCTTTACTATTGATATTAATATCAAACCTAATTTTAAACATTTGATAAAATTTATTACTCATAAACTATATCAAACGGATTACATAGTAATCATTAAATTTATCTAAAAATTATATTTTTACCAACCCTAGTCTTTCACTGTAATATCCCAATATTTTGAAGGAATGGTTATTCTCTCTAAACATCAAGGAATGAAATATCAAGCTTAATCAAACCACAAAATATTATTTTATAAATAAGTACAACATAACCTAGCTATTAAATTGGTGGGAATGAATATGATTAACCCCATTATGAAATATATATATATATAAAGGATCTACTCAACATAAATTTTTTGACTAATTCTTAGAAAATAATATGTAATTTTTTTAAAGTCATTTTACTCTTCAAAAAAACCATTTTCTACCAAAAATCAGTTTTATTACTTTTTTTGATTGAATATAATAATATATTTATAGAAATTATAGAATATTTATTGGATAAAAAGTTATATAACTTATCAAATTATCATTTCAAAATTAACTTAGAGAGTTTTTTTGGGTATTTATTTTGAAAAGAGTGATTTTTTAATGATTATTTATTTTTAAAGAATACGGTATTATTGATTCAAGAATTTAAAATTTTATTTTTAATAAAAATTTAAATGTAAAATTAGGTATATTTTCTTATTAATAATCCTATTAAGTTCATTGAAATCAATTTATGGTTTATTTTGGTATAAAGGAATTTTCATACCAAAAAAAGCATTTTTATGAAAAATTGTTTTTCGTTACACTCATTGTATTTATTTTAAATTAATTTCTATGAAATCTAGAAATAAATTATTGCAAATAAGATTAAATAATATTTATTATGAGGTAAAAATTTGGTAAAGAGTTCCTTTTTATATTGTTCATTATGAATAGAAAGCATAGTAAATTTTTATTACCACTTTTAAGATTAAAATTGGTTAACCAAGGGGATAAACCAAATGATAAAGTTTAAAATGACACATAAACATATATAATTTTAATTTTATAATTAAATTAATACACCATCTTCCTTATAAAATAATAAATTGAATTTTGGATCCATTTTTCATGAGTTAGACGAATATTCAGTTATATTATTTCATATATTTCCAAAAATGAAATTAATGATATTTCACAATAAATAAGTATTAAATGAATTAAAATTAACAAAAATACAATACCCATACATGTTAATATGAAAATTATTGAAAATTTAAACCATGTTCTATTTATCAGTTAATTTTATTTTTATGTTATCTTTTTTTGTCCCCTGAATCATAAAAAACATTGATATCATAGTGATCACCAAAAGGGGTAGCAATAGGTTAATACTAAAGGATTAGGATTAAAACAAAATGAAACATTGGCCACTATTTATTGGATGGAAATATTTTGAATAATAGAAACAATTTATTCTTATTAAATCAATTTTTATCCTATTTTCCATGAAAATTAATTTAAATTAATTTAATAACTTACGTAATACCAAGTGTGTCCCTCCCCTCACTTGTAAAAATGAACATATTTTCTTCTGTTCATCACACCAATTTCAGTCATCAATCATGACCAAAACCTATCAATTTTCCTTTTCAAATTCCCAATCCAATATTATCTTTTCTATAAATACTAAAATATCATTCCAAGGTTCCTTAAGAATAAATCTAAAAGAAGTCTAATGAGGAAGTGGTAATTGTTTTTACTAGCCCTTTCACATCTCATTATTCTTCTACTTACAATAATTATATTGTAAAAATAATAAAATAACAACTCTGGTTTCATAACTATAAATATATGTTAGTGTGATTATGGTATAAACATTTTCTATCTCTTTTCCATCTTATTGAAAAGAGAAAACATTTATCATGTGTACGTACTTCTTACCGTATCCATGTAGTGGTGTAATTCATTTTGAATCACCATTTTAACTTTATGTTTATAAATAAATAAATAATTAATATCTATGATATATATGATATAATTATTCTCATATAATTATAATATCATATCATTATAATTAATCTTCAATCTGTTTGAATTTAATAATGTTTACTACGCGTATATTTAGACTACCACCTCCACAGGGGAAACAAATTTCCAATCCAACATTAAATGGATGGTAAAAATGAAAATTTATTTAATTCATATGATATATATTATATAAAATTTTTTTATATTTTAATTTATTATTTACCATTCTCTCATTCCATTTGTTTAAATGTGAAAAATCAGTTCAGAAACACATAAATCTTATTGTCTCTATAAATGGTGTAATTAATTTTTATACATCTACAATTAATGGATCATTATATATATTTATATAATGAATATATATTTTATTTATTTATTATCATTAATTATTTATATTATGGATCGATGGTCAATGTACAGTTATTGGAAATGCTGAACATTGATCCCCATGAAAAAAGAAATGGCTAACACCTGAAAATGGTGACTTAAATAAGGATTTAACAATTAATGGGAGGTAAAATATTATATGTGGGTCATAAATGATATTATAAGTATGAATATTAATATATTATTGAATTATTAAAAAAAATTTATTTTTTTACAAAGGAGGATAATGTAAGTTCGACTGAGTGGACACATGTTGTATAGGATTCATCTCAATTTGAATTCATTGAGGAATGTTTTAATTCAATACACCTAATTTACTTTATATGGTGTATATAATTTCATTTTACATGTCATGTAATTAATAATTAGTAATTAATGTTATTTTTTGTTTAATCTAAATTTCTTTTCATTTATGGAGATTTTATATTAATGATTCCATATTTTGTGGGATTTCATAGCCCAATTTCTAATAAATAGGTTATAATTCTACTTCATTAACTGTGTTATTACCTGATTATGTTTGACATTAATTATGGTTGTGTTATATTATATCTACAAAAAAATGTATTTGATTTTTTCGCACATAATCACATCATGGATTTTTTCTCAATTCAATGATATGATTTTTTGTAAGGGATTATTTCACAATCCCCCCATTATTCTGGAATGTTTATAATTATGTTTCAATTGGGGGGATTTATAAAATATTTCAATCATTAAAAACATATAAATTATTATCCTTTATAAATTTATATTGATTATAAGTTTTCCTTCTATTTTACACATTTTAATTACTCGTCACACTAAAGAAATGTTTTCAAGGAAAAGAAAATTTATTTTTTTATATCTTCTGGAATATTGTTCTTCCATTTCTATTTATTAATTAAAATATATTCATAAATGTTTTTACTATTATCCAATTATTTATTCAATACATTTATACCCCTGATCTACCTTCTATGAAATTTTTTAAAGAGTCTTTTTATTATTTTATGAACATTGTACTTTTATCGAAGGTATATAGAAACTATTTATTTTAACATTTTACCAAGTGAATGAGATTTAAAAATGTTATGACCACTAAATTCATTAATATTCCTTTAAAAGTTTTGATGTTTCTTTTAAAAGAAATTTATCCCCTAATATTCTATAATGTATTAGTTTCTAAAATTAATTTTCAATTTTAATGTGGTATTTTCCTCAAAAATATTTTTAATGACTTTTTCTGTTATTTATATTCATCAATGACAATGGAAATTAATTTGACATGTACTGCACTAGGAAAATATGAAACGATAAATTCCCTTTTCAATATTTTGATGGTTTATGATAATTTTTACTACATAAGGTATTAACATTCGATATGTTAGTACTTCTTATAAGGAAACTTATTTATTGTTTTGTATCATCGATTATGTTTTATTTTTTATTCATTTAATGAATGTATTGGACATAATAAGATATCTGTGGGTCCAATTATAGCCCCTAAATGCATCAATAATCATTATGAGACAATCTTGTTTGGGTATTTGGCATAATCCTTACATTTTTAGGAATATATTGTTGGAATGAGCCTTGATTGTAAGACTATAATATCTAAAATGATGAATTCCATCCTTATAAAACTATTTATTATTATTCTGGTGATTATGTGTTTCATTATGTTATCCATGGATTTTATCCTCTTTTATGGTATTAGTTAATTATTTTTTATCTCAGACTTATTATGAATTTTTTACAAATGATAGCTTCGGTTATACATAACCCTTACTAAGTGATTGAGATCACCGTTAATTTGGATTCCTTTCCCAATGATAGCATGAATGAATCCATGAATGTGTTCAAACATGCAGATTTTTTACTATTACTAATATTTATATTTTATTCCTAACATAATTAATGGAATTCATGTATATAGTTATTTTATCCCAAATGTTATACTATTCCTCCCTTTGGGATATGATAACCTGTATATTATTCCAATGCAGTAAAGTAACCATCAGATCTGGAATATCAGGGTTAGGGTGTTATAGTTGGAATAAAAGACTGTTTATTAGAATCACTCGGATTAGATTTAGGAGAACATATATTAGGGAACAAAACCCTGTGGAATAATTTGAGGATATAACTATTTATTGAATAATAATATAAAATTTTCGATAAGGTATAGATTAAATGATTTTCCTAGAAGTAAATCACGACCAAGATACTATAGGTCAATGATGTTTTTGAATAGATGAAAATATAGTGTTAGAAACCCAAAATGAGTTGTCCAAGTATATATTGACCATCATTATCTTGCAGAATGAGTGTTCCCTTACAACACACAATGTTTGATAATCCTAAGGAATATTCATAGGTTAATTCACATTTTTTATCAACCATTAGGATGAATGGGAAAATAGAACCTATAGAAACCTTTGATATACCTTAGTCATATGGGATAAACCTATAGAGTCATGTGTTCAAATTTATAAGGATAATCATATTTTTAAATTCATAGAAACCCCTTTTAAGGTTTAATATAATTTTATTTTAACATGATTAAGGATATTTTGGAATACATTAATGGGAATACAACCCATTGGTAAATTTTATAGTGACAAGGTTTTTTGAGGAAAAATTAATTTATATTTTTTTTAAAAAAATAATGTTATTGATATCCTTTAGGATTAATATGATCAGTTGTGTTAAGGTAATAATAGTAAATTAAGATTTTATGAAAAAAATAAGTTGTATTGGAAAATATAATGGAGAAAATTTATTTAAGGTGTAATTCCATTTTTAAGGAATTTAATAGTATTTTTTAGAGTATTAAAGGATTCATATAGTTTTTGAAAATTAATAAACCATAGGCCAAGAGATAACCCATCATGTCCAGTAATTTTGTGGAGCTTTAGCCCACAATCAAAGGGAAACAATGGTTTAGTGTCTACCACCCATCGACATGATGTCCTGTTTAGTATGATTTTTGACCTAAATCATTTGTTATAAAATGATTATGTTTATTTTAGGATGAATATTATAGGATTAAATATATTTAGTTTTTTGGATTTTCAGGTGATTATTGATATTTTGAAAGAGATTTTATTATGTTGTGGTATATATATCGTTTATGTTTAAGGTAAAAGATTATTTTGGTAGAATGTTATCACAGTTTTGGATAAGTAATGTAAAGGGTTTGAGATAAACATTGACGTAAAAAATTTATTTAATTTTGAGTTCATTACGGTTATTTGGGATATGAGGTTATTTTTTATGGAATGGTCATTGTAAAACCGTTGGAGTTTTTATTGAATTTTGGACACAATTTTTTTATTTTATCATATGATGGATTAATAACTTTGGGTATTATTATAAACTATGATAACCATTTTGGTATTAGTAAATATTGGATTAATATCTTATTATTATTTTTTGCGTTATGTGGTTAATTAAAAGCCAATTTTTGGGCTTTTGGAATAAATAATTCACCTTCAATACTCTGGACTTGGAGAAAAATATGGTATTATGTTGGAAATTGATTAATGGATGTAATTATACCTATCAATTAAGTATTATTCCTTAAGTTTTTTGACTATATAGTAATGTAATTCTTCAACTCTATGATAATTATATTGAATTTTTCCCTATTATATTTATTTCTAATGAATCGATGTTCCTTTTAATTACATAATGATTTTTGGTTTTTTGGTTGTTAATCTTACCCTGGACATTCACATTATCATGATAAATGATCTATATCAAATTCCATCATTATTTAGAAGATAAATTTTCCACCATGTTAGTATTTTCACTTTTGACTAATATTTTCCATTATAGAAATATAGTTATTTTTCAGTTAATATTAACTTCAAAGACCCCTTTCCCTCTTTTTGAGAAAACATTTTATTAACCCAGTTTCAAAGTGAGTTTTCCAAACAGGTATTTTAAAATGTAAAATTATTGATCTCAAATATCAATTTCAAATTGTAAGGATGTAATTTTTGTAATGGGGGGAGAATTTAATATCCCAAGATTAAGAAAAACTACGTTCAACAACTTACATGATACACAACACTGTGGTTAAAAGAACAACAAAATATTATTATTTAAATTAGATTTTAATAAGAAAGTTGTTGTAATGTAATGTAAGAGTCAAATTAACATCATTAAAAAATAAATATAAGTTAATCAATCAATAAGAATGTATTAAAAAATTAATAGTAAATATAAAAGTAATTTTATGTAATGAAATTTTATTCTAAAAAAATATATTTTCATCAAAATGATTTTTATTTTTTTTATTAAAATATAATGGTTATTTTATAAAAAATTTATAAATTTTATTTTATAAAAAAAACAATTATAAAATAATAATTTAAAAATTAAATTACGTTAAATATTTTTTATTTGCCTGAAAATATTAATTTTTTTGTGAATGGTGATTTTTATTAAAGGGTCTATTTTTAATTCAATCATTTACAATGTTTCATTTTATTTTGAAATTGATTAAAATTAAAATATTTTATATTATATAATGAATAATAAAATTATGTTCATTGCAATCAATTTAGTGATTGAATTTGGTATAAAAATATTTTTATACTTAAGAAACCATTTTCCTCAAAAAACAGTTTTTTTTTCATTTTTCATAATTATATTAAAATAATTTCTATCACTTCAAAAAATTGATTCAAAAAAATGAATTCAAAATTTAAAATCATGAGGTAATTTTTTTAAATATGCCCATTTTATTTTTTTTCATATGAATAGTAACCATATAAAATTTGTACTACCGTTGTTATGATTAAAATATTTAAACAAATGGGTAAATAAAACATATAAGGCATAAAATGAAATATAATCTTATAAAAATTTTATTAAATAGTTATATTGAGAACATATATTACTTATATTTAAATCTATGTATTTTTTGAAGCTTTTTCCCAGATTTAGAAACTTATTATATTATAATATATCATTTCTTTAAAGAAATGGCGTTAATAAAATTTTATAATAAAAAATATTTTATTAAATGATTTAAAATTGAAATAATACAATATTCGGCCAGATGAATGTGATATGGTTGAATATATAAACAATTATCAATTAATAAGTCACTATTCTTTTTTATTTTAACATTCATGAACCAAAAAATTTAAAATACAATGATATGTGGGTGATTGTTAGATTGATTAAGAGAGAGTTATTACTAAGAAATAATGGTAAGAACATAGAGAATACGAAAAAGAATTTTATTATATATGAGTATTTTTACATATACCTATATTATCTTATAGGTACATCTCTTTGGATTTATTTTTTGATGAAATTAAATTTATATTTATTTAAAAAATTTCGTAATTCCATGACTTCCCCTCTCCACAATTATAAAAGGGAACCTCTTATCCTCAATTCATCACAACACTTTGTGCCAAAATTAATCACCAAACCAAACTAATTTCTATTATAAACATCCATAAAAACTATTTAGATGTTTTTTACTTTATGAAATATGATTCCAATTGTTCTTAAAAATGAATCTAAATGATATCAACTAATGGAGGTGTAGTCCTATTTACAGAATCTTTCAAATTTCATTATTCTTCTACATCCTCTAAATCTATTTTACACCTGATAAAATAAATACTAATGTATCATTAATATAATATGTTGTTATTTTGATTTTTGGGAAACCATTTTCCATCACATTTCCATCCATTAAAATGGGAAAACATCACTCGTGTGTACGTATGGATTACCATCTCTTAATAGTGGGGTAATTCATTTCTCAACAACATTTTAATTGGTTTTTTAAAAGATGTAAATAATAAATTTATATGATATTTATGATAGAATTATTCTCATATATTTTTAATATAATAGCTTCCTATTAAATCTCATCTCAGATCACTTGATAATAGTAGTCAAAATGATTTCTACATGGCCTCAAGCGTGCCCCGCTATACGCCAGAGGCTACTGACTAGCCGTGATATTATATGATGGTATAGTTGGGAGACTATACCATCATGGAAATTGTATATAATAGTGTATAAATAAGGATATTTAAACAAATTAATCTAAATATAGGAATAATTTTAGAAACAGATACAACAGTATTGCAGTGGAATAAATAAACTAGCCAGATATCGGAAATAAATTATTAAAACCCTTATCAAATTCCATATAATAAATGATGTTAATCATTTCATGCTGATATATAAATAGGAAAGTACTTGGGAAACATATATGTAGGCATACAGAACAAGCTCTTAAAAAATTAAACAAGATCAAATCCTTTCTCTAATAACCTCACATGCATAAGATATGTCCTCAACTCATGTACTCCATCCTAATATAGAAATCATGCATAAAAATCTTGACCCTTCCACCTATCCCTGCCTGCAATAATGAAGTCTGTCTGGGTACCAACTAGCGGCTTCAAATGGGTGTAATATTAACTAATTATTCTACTACCAATAGTATATAATGTTATTCAGCCTACAAATTTATAAGAAAGATGTTTTCAATTTATAATCAATGAAATAAATGAAATGTGTAATAGCAATGTTGATTTAGGTTCCCAAAGAAACACTAGAACAATACCAATTACTTTAGCCTCTGTTGAAATATCTATGAATGGTTATCTATATAATATTTAATTTACAAGATGCTCTGTACCTAGATCATAAACATGGTGTCTCCCAAGGATCATATCAGTATAAGGGCTAAACAATTCCCATATCATTTTAGCTAAACAATAATATATAATATGGTTTTCATGTGTATAAAACATTGAATAATTCAAAAAATGTTTTCTAACTTGGAAAGCACATCCTTAGACATTTTTTTCAATTAATTTATTGTCAACACAATGCTGTACAAGGAATCGCATAGGATGAACTGAGGTATCACTCTAGGTATACTATAACGAATCAACCTACAAGACCATCCATAGAACAACTCATAAGGGATTAGGTTTCACTATAATAATGGTATAAATTCATGTCCCTCAAAGTACAAAGATATAATTTACATGAGAAACCAATGTTTTACTCATGGAATAATGATAACCACTACCCTTACAGTCCATCCTTGGCATTCCATACTGGAAACTCACGTGTCACTCAAAGAATAATAATAATAAAATATCCTCTGAGCCTATCCATGGAATTCCAGACTAGGAAAAATAGTTCCACTTATGTTATAATATAATCATCATTTTAGGTTTTCACATCCATGTAATTGATATAAGAATATATGTTTCACTAAGTGTGCTATAAATCAATTTAATAACTTAGTTGGATTAAAGAAGTCTGAAGATTCACTCCATGGTTATCGAAATCAGAAACCATGTATCACCCTTAGTGTGGTATAATAAATGGTCATAGTCTCTTGGTATACCCATACCCCTTAACATCACATTTAATAAAATTATCCTTTTCAATTATAAAAAATAATTCTATCTCACCTCAAAAGGTAGTCTTAAAGTATATCTTAGGCTTAGAAGGCCTATCTAGTAATCAATTCATATAATTCAACAAGCTATTTAGATTAATCGTTTTCAACCTCCCAATTAGATGGGGCATCGAACACACCTTAATGGGTGGCTAAAAATAAAAATACATCAATAGTTTCATTTCAACTATAACAACACACCCAAATGGGTGGTTCTTTATGGAGTCTTTAACCATTGGTGGTGATTTAGGGTCATGTTGGACCAGTAAATATAGGCCTTATAGAGACCAAGGATTCTCATACATGGATATTAAATCATTTTTTATGAACATTAAAAACATTACAATAGTACATGCCCTAGGATCATAATAGTTTATTATATTTTTAAATTTGGGAAGTAATCATATAACAAGGTGAAGGATGTTCAATGTTTCAAAAAAATATCTTAAAATTTGTTACTACAAATTAAAACCTTTCCTCATAACATGTGGAAGAGAATCATAAGGACATGGGATCTCTCATTCTTAGTAATTGTTGGGAAAAAATTCTTCAAGGTTTCATTTATTCATTTTTGAGGTGAAATTGTTTGTTGAATTAGTAGGCCTCCATGTTGTATTTTTGGACAAATTAGACCACAATATACAAATTTGTTGACAAAGGGGGTATATATGGTGAGTTCTCAGGTTCAAGGGATTTTTTTAACAATCCATGATTGATCGAAGAACCTCTAAAAAGGAATGGATGATCTAGAGGTGGTATGAAAAAGAGAAGATATAAAGTGGCACTATTTTCGAGTGTTTTTTATATTTTATGGCTTCAAAATTGGAAAATGGAGAGATGAATTATGGGAAATGGGATGTGCACAAAAAATTAGAGTTGTGCACGAAGAAGAATGAGGTGTGTGAAATATTGGTGTGCTGTGAAAAATAGAGGATTGATGTTTTTTTTGCAAAAGAGGTTCTTGGAGATCAGAAGCGTGAAAATTGGAAAAGGTATGAGGTGCGTGAAAAATTGGAGCATTGCGCAAAATATGGAGTTTCACGGAAGATTTTGTTTTCATTCTCAAAGACGATTACGCGCGGAAGGAGGGTTTTTTTGCACAGGGGTCTATTTTTCCTATAAATATGCAGTGACCCTTCTCATTCGTTATAGCACAAGACATAGAGAGTATCTGAGATCTGGCGCGTGAAATAATAGTATGCAAAAGAGTTACATGTAAACAATAAGTTTGCGCGTAAAATTAGTGTTTGCGCACAAAGAAATGGTTGTGCAAAAAAGATAGTTGTTGCGTGTAAAAGACGTATTTGTGCATAATATAATAGGTTGCGCATAAAGGAAATAGTTGTGCCTAAATGACATGTTGTGAGAAAAGTGGCTTTCACGCAAAATTAGGATATTACACAAAAGGACTAGTGAAGGTTGTGCATAAAAATTAGCATTTCCCAATACACCTGGTGAAAAGTGAGATTTATATGCAGGTAAAAGTGAGACATCAACATATCATCTATCAACAGTTAAAGATACAAATTTCATTAGAGACAATAAAGTGACCTACATTCCTATAAACTGTAAGTGGTTCTTTTGAAGAAGTAGTGACCACACTTCAATTGAGAGGGGAGTGAGATTTCATATTGAGATTTTTTGTAAACTAGAAGGGAAAGTGAGTCCACTTCAACCATTGTAAATAGTAGTGTGCTTTTAGTGAAGTTGGTAAATTGGCACATCACTAGTGTCTGCTCCTTGGATGTAGCCCATTGAGAATGAACCAAGTAAAAATCAATGTGTCTGGTGCATGATTTGATTTTATATTACACTTTGATACGAGAAAGAGATAGAAGGGAGTTTTCTTAAAAGTGAATCAAGATCAATATGTGAAGTTGTTTTAATCTATCATACCCTGATTCCCCCCCCCCCTGTCAGGGTATCTAACCTACCAGACCTAACAATTAGTATCAGAGGAAAATGTGACTATCAATGTTTTTCTCTCAAATAGAGGTCTCCAATCACAAAGAGATTCTGATCTTCAACAGGATCAATTTTATTCTATTGAATAATCAGATGCTACAGAACATCCAATCTTTGCGAATGGATGTGTTTATAGTAGAAATTCATGGTACAACAGTCGATATCAATAGTGGTGCGTCATCAGAAGCTAAGTGTAGAGAATTGGATGCTGATGCCAAGGGAATTAATGCTTTAGTGGGCACCCCATCCAATGCTATATATACGAAGGTGATTCCATGAAAAACATCACATGCCATGTGGGAAAAGATATTGACTATATATAAAGGAGATATGAAGGTCCTAGTGGCAAAGCAGCAAGTTCTGTGGAACAATTATGATGATTTAAAAATGAACCCAAATGAGTCTGTTGATGCATTTATTGAAAGGGTAAATATTGTTATGGAAGATATGCGGGGTCATGGTGAACAAATTGAATACATTAAGATCATAAATCACATCATGAGGAAACTTCCACCTCGGTTTAATCCAAATGTTTCAGTACTGGAAGATAATGATCTCAAGGAGCTAACACTGGACAATTTTCATAGTACCTTGGTAGCATATGAAATGAGGAATGATGATAACGAGGCTATGGAAAATGGGAAATCTAAGTAGGTGGCATTCAAGGCCATTAAGAAGCTCACCATTGAATATTTTATGTAGGATTAATAGAAAGATGAGGTGATTTCATTTCAATATTCGAAATTGCAAATAGGAAAAGGGAAGTTCAAGGGAGTACTTCCACTGGCTTGTTTTCGATGTGGAATGGTTGGTCATCTGCAGCAATGTGTCCAAAAAACCTCCAAGAAGATGATGAAGATGATGACGTCAAAATTCCCATGAAGAAGTCATCAACTTATGGGAAAGGAAAGAAACAGTTCAAGAGATATTTCATTAAGAAGAAGAATATCCTTTCACAAGAATGTGATAGTTCGGAAGAGTCTGAGATTGAGGAGGTTGAAAATATAGATAACTTCAAAGATCATGGAAAAAATGCAATGGAGGCAGTTTCCAATAGTACTAAGAAAAAGGAAGAAACCGACATTTATAAAGAAGAATAAGTTGAAGGAAGAGTTGATACACAAGCCGAGTTAGAGGCTTCTCTTAAAGAGATTGATGTTTGGAGAGCTAAAACAAAGAGAGCCAACAATTTTTTTCATGATGCCAAAATCTATATTCAATAGCAAGAAGAAGAGAAGTCAGAGTTGATTGAAGAAATTGTAATACTCATCCTATCAAAAACAGAGTTCTCAGATTCGGTTAGTGAGTATAAAATCAATATTAAAGGACATAAAAAGGAGATCTATGGCTTGAATACCACAATAAAATATAAAATCAAGTATATCCATGAAATTGAAGAGGAAGTTATCGGTATGCGAAAAAGGGTTAAGGACCCAGAAAAAAATCTGATTCCTAGCACATTATCAGGCGAGAAGATCATTCCGAAGACTAAAAATTTAAAATATGAGCCTAGTAGTTCAGTATGAAAGAAGCAGCAATCGAGCTCAGATGTTAAGGCTGATCTAGGGCTTGATCAAAAATAGAAAGCAGACCGGGTTGATTTCAGACAGCAAACACATGTTCCAAGAATGAAAATTGATGTGTGTATATAGAAGAATCAGAAAATTCATGGAAATGAAGGAACTAATGGTATTATATAAGTGATAGGAAGGAATGTTCCTTTCATCAGGTTTTATTGTTGTGGAAAGATGGGACACTCACAAAATGTGTGTCATATAGCCAGAAGATATCAAAGGGCTCAAGAATAGAGGTGGCAACCCAATAGAGAACAATTCTCTAGAACATATTTTGAAGGACACTGTTTATGGTGCAATGGATTTGGGATCATGGAATGATACTATACATCAACCATACATAGGAATGTGCCAAAGCAGAATCAAAATGTTCGCCTGAAGCATATCAATGAACAAATAGGTGGTTCAAAGATTAAAAATATGTTTGCAGCTTTCTGAGATGAAGTCGATCCATCATGCTTTGATAAAGATCAAAATTCGGAATCTATACCAAGTGTGAAAACAAAAATATAGACCTGGAAGAAGAGTGAAGAGAAGGTAGTTGTTGCAAAAATTTCCCTTAATACATTAGACCGTTCCGGTGTGTAGATCCTTCATAGTGGTTATATGTCTCACATGATAGGAAAGAAGGAAATGGGTATAAGTATAATATAAGACAAATAAGGAGTTTTCAAGTTTGGAAAAGGTGAAGGCCGGAAGATAATTTGTTCGAGAAAATACCGGTTTTAGGGTAATGAAATTAGATGTGATGATGTTTTGGTTGTAGAAGGTCTTAGTCACAATTTTCTCAGTGTCATTCAATTGTGTGACTCAGGGTATTCTATATAGTTTACCAAGAATAAATGTGTCTTTATGGGATGATATGGTACAATTATACTACAGGGAAAAAGAATAAAGGGGATTCTCTACCTTTTAAGTGGAGAAGAAGATATCTGCTTTTTATCCAGAGAGGATGAAAACAATGTGTGGAATAAATGAATTTGTCATCTATGTCAACCATATGTAGAAGATCTGGTGAAGTGTAAAGTAGCAATATACCTCCCTAATTTATCACTTGATCGTACAGAAACATGTGATTATTATCAACAAGAGAAGATTATCATAAAGATGTACAAAGCGATGGAAAAGATGTCAGAAAAAATGTATTATGCTATTTTACTTGATGACTATTGTAGAATGGAATGCGTATTCATCATTACCCATAAGTATGATGTGATCAGTTGCCTAGAACAATATCAGAGGGAATCTGAAAGGATGCTTGGGCAGAAAATTCTGATGTTTGGTATTGAAAATGGTAAGGAATTCACAAATAGTCAGGTGAAAGACTATCTTGAGAAAAATGGTATAAGGAATCATGTTTATTCAGTATGAACATCCCAATAGAATGGAGAGGTTGAAAGGAGAAATTAGATCATCAACAACATGGACAGAATGATGATTATAGAAAAAGACCTACCAGAGAAATTATGGAAGGAAGCAGTCCTGACATTGGTCTACATTTCTAACAGATCCCACTTGTGTCCAAAGGAATGAAAGACTCCATATGAGATGTGGTATGGGAAGAAGCCAATGGTGAAGTACTTTCAAATCTTTGGAAGTAAGTGATTTATACTCAATGAAGAAAAAAACAGGAAATTTGAGTCATGTAGATATGAGGGAATATTCCTTGGCTACTTTAGAAAAAGAAAATTATAAAAATGATTTAACAAAAGGTTAGGAAAATTAGTTAAGAGAAATGATGTCACTATAGTGGAGAATGAGGAGTTAATTATACAAAGCATTGAATAATTTCTTGATGAAAGTGATGAGGATGAATGCAATTTTGGGGCAGCAGAAGTGGAAGATGAGGATTCAAAAGAAGATATAGATGTTGAGCATAAGGAAGTGAAATCTGTATCTACAATGAAGAAATAGAGTCGAGTAGAAATTTACAGATAGAATATCATTGGTGATCTGTCAGCTCCAGTTCAGATGAGGATAATGAAATCACTACAGTAGACATCTTTCTTATCTCAAGTGGAACCAAAATTCTTTGGGGATGCATTTGAAGATAAAATCTGGGTTTAGTCTATGAATGAAGATAAAAATGTCAATGGATCTAAATGCTTCATTGTAAAAAAATGAATAATGATGGCATGTTGATTCGTAATAAAGCATGACTAGTGTGAAAATGATACTCCCCGATAGAGGGAGTAGATGTTGATGATACATTTACACCGGTTGGAAGGCTAGAGAAAATTAGATTATTTCTAGCCATTACATTGTAACAGAATATCAAAGTCTTCCAGATGGATGCTAAATTGGCAATCTAGAATGGGGTTATGGAGGAAGAAGTGTATATCGAGCAGCCATGTGGTTTTCTCCATCATGAGGAAGAGAATAAGGTTTGTCGACTGAAGAAGGGGTTGCATGGGATGAAACAAGAACCAAGAGTATAGTACTCCGGGATTGATCAGTATTTCAAGAATCTTGGTTTCTAGCGTGGGAGAGTTGATTACAATCACTATTTCAACAATGAATTTAATCAATGGATGATGGTGCTGGTTTATGTCGAAGACATAATTTTTGGTGGCTCAGATGAGGCTTAGTGCAAACATTTTTCCGAATTCATGAAAAGTGAGTTTGAAATGTCAATGAATTTAGAGTAGACCTTTTTTCATTGTTTACAAATAACTCAATAAAGGAATGAAACATTTATCTCTCAATCCAAATATTCCATGGAGTTTCTATGGAGATTTGGGATGTAAAATTCCAAGGAAATGAAGACTCTAGTTGATACCCGGATGAAACTATCAAAATATGATGAAGTTAAGGCAGTGAATATCACAGAATACATGAAAATTATTGGATGTTTACTATACTTGACCACGAAAATGCTTGACATTGTGTTCTCCACATGCCATGCAGTGAGATATCAAAGTAACCCCAAGTAAAGACACATGATTTTAGGGAAAATAATTCTTTGTTATATCAAGGGAATGGTTGATTTTCGCTTGATATATAATGGAAATTATCATTCATAGTTATTGGGATATACTGATGCAGATTGGGCTGGTTCAATGAATGAATGGAAATCAACATCATGAGGTGCATTCAATCATGGTGGATTGTGTATTTGTTGGCTAAGAAAGAAGAATGATTTCATTTAATTGATCACCATAGAAGCTGAGTATATTTCCACCACTCAAGCCGGTACACAGTTATTGTGGATGAGGCAACAACTTGATGATATGGGAGTTGAAGTGAAGTCTCCAATCAGAATCCAATGTGATAACTCAAGTGTAATAAATCTCAGTAAAAATCTCTTCCATCATTAAAGGACAAATAACATTGAGATAATGTATCATTTTATCAAAGAGAAGGTTTAGAAGGGAATCATGATGTTGGAGTATGTTCCTACAGAACTCCATGTTGTAGACATTTTGACAAAGGTCTTACCTAAGAAAGATTTTGAGAGGCATCGACTGGATCTGGGAGGACAGTAGACTCCCCGCACATGAAAAAATGTGGATGTGGAACCCCCTCTCACTGAGGTATGGTGTGTTTTTCTATACAATGTTAATCTAGGTTCTTTCCAATATATCAACCACAGAGGAGATCCCGTTGGGTTCGTTGAAAAAGGGGGAGAAATAGTGACTCCACAAGGGGAACGAACTATTCCTAAGGAATGGAGAAAATGTCTTAGTCAAATACATGGGGAGATGCTAACAGATGGAGGAGCGAGAAAGGAGGATAGCAATGAGATACAAGAAGATTATTAAATTTAATGATGCTATAAGTGATCAATGAAGTAAAAGACATCACAAAGGACGAGGATCAGAGTTAAAGTAGAAGAGTGGAGTTGGAATGGTGTCCAAAGGTATCCAACTATCACCAATTGGTATCAGTGCGGAATCAAAAATTTGTATCACTTTTTCAATTGGTATCAATCTGGTGTCAACATTTGGTGTCAGAAATGAAGTGATTCTTTGACGATTATTTCATTTACTGATGTTTCTCATGATGAGCATTGCTCATGTGGGCTTAGTGTATGGGTTCAGTGAATCCTTGAACTCTATAAGAATTGTATGTGGGCAGTGGTGGTAGTGGTTGGAAGGAGTTTTAATGAGATATCAATGTGTAGAGAATTTTTATGATAAGAGTTGTCAAAAAACCCAAAGGAGGATATTGTTGGGAAAAAATACATAATGGTATCAATGAATAATTTTTTAGTTGATTGTGTTTGTTGACAAAGTGGGCCTCCATGTTTTATTTGTTGAGAAAGCATACCACGATATAAAAATTTGTTGAAAATGGGGGTTCACATGGTGAGTTGTCATGTTCAAGGGATGTTTTCAACAATCCATGATTGATGAAGAACCTCGACAAAGGAATGGATTATCTAGAGGAAGTACGAAAAAGGGATGATACAAGATGGCAGAATTTTATAGTGTTTTTTATATTTTTTGGCCTGAAAATCAGAAAATGGAGAGAATCATTTTTTGAAAAGGGAGGTGTGCACAAAGTTAGGGTGGTGTGCAGAAACTAGTGTGGTCCATGAAATATTTGGCATGGTGTGTGAAATAGAGGAATGACGTTTTCTGCGAAAGAGGTGTTTTGAGATTAGAAGCTTGAAAATTGGAAAAGGAATGATGTGCGCCAAAAATTGGAGAATTTCACGAAAGATGTTGTTTCATGGAAGATGTTTTTTTCATTGTCAAAGAGGATTACACATGGAAGGAGGGTTTTTCGTGAAGGGGTCAATTTTGCCTATGAATATGAAGTGACCCCCCTAATTCTTAGTATCTAAATACTTTGAGATTATCTGAGCTCTAGCATGAGAAATTGGAGTATGCAAAGGAGTTATGCGTAAACAACAAGTTTGGGCATAAAAGTAGTGTTTGCGCATAAAGAAACAGTTGCACGTAAAAGATTGTAGTTGCACGTAAAAGAAGTATTTGCGCGTAAAATAAAATGTTGCACATAAAAGAAATAGTTTCCCATAAAATAGGTGTTGCGTGAAAAGTGGATTGCGCACAAAATCATGAAATTACATGCATGTTCCAGGGAAGGATGTGCGTAGAAATTGGGGTTTCTGGGTACACCCTATGCAAAGTGAGATTCGTGTACAGGTGAAAGTGGGACATCAACAGAGCATCTATCAACAGTTATGGATGAAGATTTCAATAGAGATAATGAAGAGACCAACATGTCTATAAACTGTAAGTGGGTCTTCTGATGAAGCAGTGTGCGCACTTCAATTGATAGGTTAGTGAGATTTCATATCGAGATTTCTTTTAAAACAGAAGGGATTGTGAGTACGCTTCAAACATTGTAAATAGCAGTCCACTTTTAGTGAAGTTGGTACATCGGCATCTTAAAGGTGTATTCTCCTTGGATGTAGACCAGTGAGGGAGAACCAAGTAAAAAATGTTGTGTCCTATGCATGATTTGATTTCTGTTTATACTTTTATAAGAGAAAGAGAGAGAATAGATTTTTTCATAACAGTGAAACAAGATCAATAGGGGCATTTTTGTAATCTATCATACCCTGATTCACCCCCTTTTAGGGTATCTATCCTATTGTACATAACAGTAATGGTAAATAATCGAGATATATAAGCCTAACCAAAAGATAAGTTAATGAGAACATGGGAATAACATTTCATGACAATAACATACGTGTCGAAGATCAAAATCAAGAGTCATTGCATAATGATTTGTAATTTATAAGGCATGAATCTTAAGGCTATCAAAAAATGAGTCGTGAGAGCACAATATTGGAATAAGTCATATATTTGTGTCATACGCACCATTTTATTACATTGTGAACATGAATAAATAGAAACCATATCAGTCCTTATGTTTTGGACATGATGTCAGACCGTTGCAAAAGCTAGAGGACATGAAACCTGGTCCACACATATCATTATGGAAATGAAATATAGTGTTGGAATTGGTTTCCTAGGGACAACTTTTTTTTACATTCACTATATATATATTCGATGAATTTAAAATTAATAAAACACATTTTTAAATATTTTTTTTGTTATACATGACTATAATATAATAATATCCTAGAGTATGTGTCTCAATGATAAGGTCATAAAAGTTCCCCACTACGATGATAAACTTTATGTGCTACGATTATATTCTCAAGTAATGTTTTGGAGTTGGATGACATTATATAATGGGACACATAGTAAAGAGACCTTCATGTTCATGTACTTGTAATTAAATTAGGCTTCATCTCATAAAGTTTATGCTAGGTAATTTCCCAATTATGATATTTTGATACAAGTCCTACTAGTAGGAATTTTTCATGCTTTGGTGTCATCAGATATTGTCGTATATGAGAATGTGTGACAGTCCTTAGACTTTATGATTATTATTGACTCATTTTTAAACTAGTGTAATTAGATGTATTTTGTAAACCATGATGATAAAAGCTCATTGAGATGTTGGATACGTAGGTTGTGTCATGAGTGTCATTTAATTAATGAATATGTCAAGGAAGGATTTTCCCTTACATATTTATTATACCTGATATCTCATCCCCATTTGATTGGAATTGGACCATCACATTAAATTCCATGTCCTTGGTGTAATGACATTTTTATTCCAGAGAGCCAAATAATGGTATATCGAGCATATAGGATGGTGACAAGGATATTGAACCTTGTTGATGATATATTTTGGAAAATGTATTTTATTAAACAGTGAGAGTTGATATGTGGTTTTCATCATTTCGTTATTATGTCCATTCTCTTTGGTAGAATGAACTATTACTAGATTGTAATCATGGACTTTAGGATGGACATCCTAATGTCAATGAGAAATAATCCTCGAGGGTCACTCACTATGTGTTTCTATAGATCTCAATTAAAATCTATACATGTTTAATGAATAAAAAAAATACTATTATCAAGTCTAGGGATTAATTTTATTTAAGTTATATTGATCACATAAATTAAGTAAATATCTATTCACTATCTAGTGACTCAAATATTTATTTACACTAATAAATATTTTAATAAATATTTATTCTCTATATTTTAATAAAATATGTATTCAGTTGTTCAATTAATTATACAGTAGTTGAAACAGATGAAGACCAAGTGTAGCGACAAATATTAATTAGCGATACTATTATAAAATATTTTTTAT
Source organism: Viscum album (assembly GCA_963277665.1). Lineage (NCBI taxonomy): Eukaryota > Viridiplantae > Streptophyta > Magnoliopsida > Santalales > Viscaceae > Viscum > Viscum album. The sequence goes on from OY728167.1 coordinate 166,380,909, forward strand.
TGAGAAAGATGGTATGCTCCGCAAAATAATAATTATATTATATTTATTATGTGGAATTTTATATACGAATGGTAATAATTTTTATTTAATGGTTGGTTTGAAATTAAATAATATTTTTATGTAAATACCGACTCAATAAATAGGATGTTATTTCTATTGTGTAGAGAATATAAAAATTGATAATAGAGAATTGTTTCCCCCGAAAACTTCTCTCCCAAATCCTCCTCTCTCCCTCTCGAGATTGAGAAGTGACTGAGATATTTTTTCAAAACAGAAGAATGAGCGATCAGTAATAAACCACATAAGGAATTCGACTCACCGTTCTAGTACATGGAGATTGAGTGGTGTTTCTTGGAGATCATGGGAGCATTTGTGGATCATTGTTAGAGGGAATATATCCTTGGATCATCACAACATAGTGAAGAAAATTCTAAAGGGTCATTTTGGACAATCAATATTCACCAACAAACATAGTTCCAAAGCCTATATAATGATTTATTCAAATATTAAATTCATTAATTATAAATTTGACATGAAATATCGTCATTCTTGGTTTTGGGAAACAATTATTGAATTAAATAGTAATATATCTTCCACCTTTTCATGCTTTAGCTGTACCTATAATGATCAAGTGGAATCAAAGTAGTCACATTAAAATTTATAATTATTTATTTGATTAGTGATCTATGTGCAATTGTAATTAGCCTTTCAATTCTATTTATTATTTCATTATTCCATTTGGAATTAACATGTTATCTATATATTAATCATGCGGGTTCATTGTTTCATTTTCATAAATGCTTATAAAAAAATGGAGAACAACAGAAGATTCCATCAAGAAGTAAAAAATCATTGGCTGCTAAAACATGGATACACTCTATGTTGCCAAAGAACACACTTTATACCCATGTTCATTGTATCAATATTTTTCGAGAAATGAATTAAAAAAAATTCGATTATTTCACACAACATGTTTATTAGACCAACCTGACACACAGAAAGCGGATACAGGGTGTGTAGCTGGCATGTACACACTGTGTAGTCTAGCTGAGTTAACACACATAAGTGTCACACATCAGACATGGATATATGGAATCCGAGGTACATGGTGAGTAGTTTCAAGTAAATTCTTTATAGTATCCTATTAATTGAAAAAAATACAATTACATTAAATTTTAAAATCACTACATTAAAAAATTATTTTATTAATTTTCACACTACTTTATGTTTGAAATTTTAATAATGGTTTTAAATAATCTTAAATTATCTATTAATTTGTTGTTATTAATATTTCATTATTGGTTATGATGCTTATTTTCGAGGAATTCCATTAATTATGGGAATCTCAAAATAATATTGGATTATCATTGAAATTATTGGGAATTAATTATTTAATTTATTAATTAATAATTCAATTTTTTTATATTAAATAAAAAATATCTAAGAAAGAAAAAATGATACCCATTGACATTTAAGAATTTCTGGCATATACGACCATTCATGTGTGTGACCAACACCTTTGTATGTGTTGGATGAATTAATTTAACTTATTTCTTGAAATTTCAATCATTTAATAATATTATAATTTATGACCTATGATTCATCCCTATATCCGTTGTTATGTAAGACCTACATGTCTAAGGATATTTATATAATCCCTAATAAAAAATCCTTGGGCTAACCTAACATAAATGTGAGTAATTAAAAATTTCAATTAATGGAGCATCCTAATGTTTTTTAAGGTTGTCACATAAAGAACCATAATGATTCCATGAAAGTTAAAATATAGGTGGATAGTTGGAATATTGTAACTCATTACAATATTAGATATAGGATTCACTTCCCCTAGGTCAAATGATGATTTATTTTTTGATCATTAAATAACTCATTAGATAAATCTCATGAATGAATCATTTCATTGATTAATAATCTCTATCTATTCAATTATTTATTTCAAGGATTCAATGTCGTGATCACATAAATAAATACATTAATGTCAAAATATGGAAATTAAATACTGTAATTATGATTAATTTTTTATCAAACATGGTTAATTCATAAATAAACATCCACTTAATATTATTAAGTCCTATAAAGGATAAAACACTATAAAATTTATGGTTAATAAATTAAACTACCTCAATTAAATATTAATACTGACTAACCCTTCCATTAATTTATTGGATATGAAACCATAAAACTAATTGTGGTAACTGTCCAAAGTCTAGCCACATGGTTTTATCGAGGATTTATCTTGAGATTTTTGGGTTGACATAACCTAAATTTTGTGGAGTTTAATGTCCAATGTTTTTTCAATGAAAAATTCTAGGAATTTGTTGAGGAAATCCAAGTTAGGATTTTGGGATAGGGGAATCCACTCAAAGGATCAAACACCCATATTTCCATAATTGGAAAGACCTCTAATCCAATTACTTTATTATTGTTTTAATGGACAGGGTTTGGATGATTAAGAAATTTAATTGTGATCCTTGAAAATAGAATATTAAATGAAATAGACCATTCATGTTCAATGGTGAGGGATTTTGAGACTTGATAAAATAGTGTGAGATTTTATAAATATATAAATTAATACTTTTAATTTATTATATCTCTATTTTTTAGTCAATAAATTTAATAATAATATGATACTTTTAATTTTATAACAATATGAAAAGCTCATGATCCACACTGTCTGTATGATAAATATTGGGGAAAGATAACCTCCTAACTAGAAGTAACTTCTAGGAGTGGTTTAGACACCATTGGGTTGTGGTATTCCATGAATGAAAATATTACATGGTAAAATCCCCCAAGCCTAATATACCTACTCAAGAGGCAAGTGATGAAGAATTACATTTCTATGAAAAAAATGAGAGAAATGGTTGATGTTCAATGTTTTATGATTTCATCAAAAAATAGTTGACTAACGAAGTCTCATGGAAACATGGATGTGTAATAAATTTTAGGGTACCTCTATGGTCTTTACCAGGGGAGGTCTAGACAGGAACAATTGTTGGTTTCCAAGGAACTCTTTTAGAGATATACATGAGAGGGTGCCTTAGATGGGCCAAACATAGTCTAGGTCATTGGATATATTGAGCAGTTAAAGGTTCAATAATTTAAAATCCTCGAATAACTGGACACTAAACTCATTCTAGAATCACTACTTTAGATATTAACCTCATTTATTGAAAATATTAATATGAATAACATTGATAAGTCTCCCCTATATCTTATTACTCTTTTTGTCCATGTAGAAAATGAGATGAATCATGACAACCCTTATGTCCATATAGTAAAAAAACATAAAGGGAAAGGAATAATATTTAATTGAATAGAATCTTCATGTCATTCCATGAAGAAGAAGATTATGAGGAAAGAAAAGGAACATGATGTTTTGTGTTATGCAGGTTGTAAGAGTCTCCATTAGAAGAAAAACAACACCCATACATAAAGTAAGGGGAAGCTTCAGGTGTGTTGGTTTTCAAGTTCAATTTATCTATTTCAAAAAAATGAGTAGTAGATACAGCTTGTGGTTCTCACATATGTATTTAAATTAAAAAACAATGTCAATTTAGAAATATTAAATAAGGATAGGTATATTATTGAGTATCTAATGGAGATAAATTTATTGTTATCGATATCATGGACTACCCCCTCACATTTTCAATAGAATTATCTTCATTTTAAACGATTTTTATTATATTCATTAAGTAACCAAATATATTATTTCTATGTATAGACTTGATATTAATGGATTTATTTTCAAATTTAGGAATACATATTTCTTTTTTTATAAATAACACATTTTTAAAGGTATGGAACACATAAATAATGGTATTTATGTGTTGGATTATATAATCCAAAAATGGAAATTAATAATGATGTTACATCAACTGACTCACACCACACCCCACTTTCGCTTCACTGACTATATCATGTAAATGAAATGTGATTAACTAAATTACATCAGGATGGATATTTATATTCTTATGAATTAATACCATATTGTGTATTTCATGCTTTTTCAAAAGGAAAAATGACCAAACCCCAATTTACTGGGAATGGTGAAAGGGCTATAAGGATTATTGAATTAGATCATACCAATGTGTCAGGACCATTTCATGTTGAAGTAATGGGTGGGTACTCATACTTCATAAAATTTTATTATAATTTTAGTCGATATGGATACTTTTACTTAATGAGGTATAATTTCGAAAATTTTGATTAATTTATGGAATACAAGAGTGATGTGGAGAACCATCTAGTTAAGGAGATTATGAAACTTTTATCATATCATTGTAGAGAATTTCTAAATCAAGACATCATTGATTATTTATTGGAGTATGGGATTTTACCTCAACTCACTCCTCCTTATATTTTCCAATGGAATGGTTTATGCAAAAATGGATCCACATCTTGTTGTACATTGTGATATCAAGGATGAGCCATGATAGTCTTCCATTATCCTTTTCAGGATATGTGTGAAAAACAGTAGAATACATAGTAAACTAAGATCAAAATAATGTAATAGATTCCATATCATAACAATTATGTAATATAAAGAAACCGGCGTTGGCTTACATACATGTGGGGTGTTGTAAATCCTTTTTTAAGGCCTCTTTAGGTAAAAATATTTCACCCCGAGATGAAAAGTGTATCATTAGAGGATATCCTAATGAAATAGATGGATACTGTAGAGACCCTAAGCCTGACGTACTTAGAAATTACATTACTTTTGCGGAATACTTAGTATATAACAAAAACACACACAAAAGGACCGTAATAGTTTAGTGACTTTGGAAACTCGGAATATAATCTTCTAATCGTGGTGAAAGATCTTCAAAGTCTCCCATAAAGATATTCTTTTTTTTAAACCTAAATCCTTTATTTATGTCCTGGGGAAAAGAAAACATAAAAGGGTGAGCTCAAATGCTCAGTAAGTGTAAACAAAAGAAATATCAATCACGTCATCTTCATAAGAACATATCTCTTGGAAATCTTAACCTGCAAAAGAGATCATAATTTCATAACATGGGATAAATCATAGTAGTGAAATGTAATCCCAATAATCATAACTTAAAAAATGAAACTTTGTGGCATACACACATAATCATAGAGAATCATTTCTTATTATTCAAGACTCATTTCCAAGACTATCTTACTGGACAAAGTCCCTTTCTGAACCGAGTTCACTCCTCGTTTCAGTCCTGTTTCACTGAACCGGTATAACCTACCATTCCAGCCATGTATATCTCGTGAGATATAAAATCTTTACCCAATGCATTGGAGGGATATATAGTTCCCACCCATCTCATAATGAAATCATTCTTACTTGTGCCACAAAATAAACATACATCATTCATAAAAACCCAATAAATAAAATGGGTTTCATAAACATCATCCCATCATCAAATAATACATATAAAAGAAATGGATATCATTTCATAATAAGAGAAGTGAAGCCATGTAAATCATAGAGACATTATACTTGAAACATACACATATGAAATAATGTCATCTTAGATGAAAAATGGTTTTGATAAAACACTTGAAATGAATTCTTGAAGAAAATATCCCTTTTTCTTCAAAATCATTTTCTTTTCACAAAATGTCATGCAATTTTAAAAGAAAAGGATTTTGTTGAAAATACTCATTAAATCTTTTGGAGGAATCTTCATGAAAATAAGGCTTTATAAAACCGTAAAAATCCATCTGTGCCGTGTAAGTTAAAAAAAACGTTCTTCTCATACTTTTGCTGGAAAAGTCAAAAAAGTACCTCGTAACGTAAACAAAAGAAATATTCCTTACATACCATGTAGTAAAAGACAAAAATGGTTACAAAGGACTTTAAACATACATGAAAACACTTTTATAAAACATGGACATGGATGATAGAAATAACCCCAGTAAATACTTACGAATAAGCAATCTCGGATAAAAATGAGATTTGAAAAATTATCCCTTACCTTAGGTCCAATTTGTTTCGTATGTGTCCGAACCTCCTGTATAATGATTTAAATAATGTCATTGACTTATTCCAGAATCATAATCATTGTTATGATATCATATGTTGTTCACTTATGGCTTTATATTACCCGTTCTTTTGTAAATTCCATGTTAAAGAGTATTTTGGGTAAAATCGTTTCATTTGTAGTTCGTGTTTTGACTTATAATTATTCATATGATTACTTAGATCATGATTACTTAAATCCAGAATATAAAACATGATTTATATATAATATATATTCAGAATATATATATATATATATATAATAGATCAGTAAATGGAAAGAAATACACCGTTCATGGAGACGGTAGACCGTACGTACGCATGAACACTGTTTTCTTTTCCTTATTGAGTTGAATGGAATTAAGTAGATGACATACATATATATAAACATAAATCCAGAATCATTATTATGTCATATATTTCATTATTACTAATTATATATACTTTATAATCATTCATGAATGGTTAATGTGGAGAATGAATCTCATCGCGTCGTGGAGACGGTAGTCCGTACGTACGCACGAGCGATGATATCGTTCTCATGATCGTGGAATTGTATTGGAGTGTATGTATACTATTTCAGAATCAATATCACTTTACAATAATCATATATAGTTATTATGTACACCATTATACCCATCCAAGTAAGGTGGTGGTGGAAAATAGATTACACCACGGCGTGGAGACGGTATTCCGTACGTACGCACGCGCGGTGATTTCGTTTTCCGTAGGATGGATAGATGGTGAAATAAGGTTGTTTCATAATTATAATAACATATCAGTATATAAGTGATACTGATGTTATTACTTCATAATGAAAAAACCTAAGAAGAAGAAGTGGAAGAAGAAATAAAGATGAAAGAATCGGTAACGGACATTACCTCTTCTTTGAAGCGCCTCTTTGAGATCTCCTTTTAGGGCACTAAAATTGGTCTTTGAGGAAGACCAGAACCTCTATGATGTTTCTAGGGAAGTGGAGAAGGGAATTTGGCATGGGTTGGACGATCTTGAAGGCTCAAAGTGGTGTGAGGAAGAGAGGGAGGAGGTTCCCTTTTATAAGGGAGGAGAGGGGCTCCTTTGGAAAACTAAAAATATTATTTTATTATAAAGTCATATTCGGTTTTAAATAGCTCCAAATTGATTTATTTCGAAGATAAGGTGGGGATGGGTCGAAATCATCTCATCCAATAGAATTTAGACAAGTTTATGTTCTATTTTAACCTTATCATTTATATTTAACTTTAAGTTAGATAATTTTACTTTTACCGTGTCTTCTTGTTTTCTTACACTATAAGGTTAATAAACTTACTATATCAAGCAAAACGAACCCCAAGTTGTTTATTATATATATATATAACCCTATCTATGTCATTTGGATGAACCTAAGCTTTTTAGGAATAAAATAACAATTAATAGTATAATATTTGTTTTAAAAACTATTTTATGTCAATTTTGACACTATTTAGTAATTGATTTTTGTGAAAATCATAACAGAATGATTAGTTCTAAAAACGTTAATTAAATCAATACTAACATGTCATATTAACCTATAAAATTAGTGGAATTCATAAAAAGTCTCAAATTATATTTATTTTGGTATTTATAACATCAATTATGTCAATATTTTATTAACAAGATAATTACTGCATCATATTTGTGCCATAAATAAATTAACTTTTTTAAATTATAAAAATTACAAATAAAATATCATTATGTAGGAAATATTTTTAGCTTTCTAATTAATATTTATAGTCGTATTTATATTATGTATAACCCTATATTAAAAATGATATACTTATTAAACATTGATTTTAACTATTTTAACCCTTCTTTAAATAAATTAATAATAAATGTCCTAATCTAATCCATGTGGGCCTAAATGATCATATTTTATTCCTAAGGCTGTTTTGGTCGAATTAAACTTATAGAATATAATTAGTACATGTGTTAGGGTAATAATAATAACATTTTTACCCTTAATTACCCTATTTACTTTTAACCGTGGTAAAAAAAAGTAAAAAGTTACTATTCACCAAAAATTATTTTCATCTCATTGAACCATATTTTACTTACTGACATCAACTGTGTCTCTCGGATTTTTGAAATTCCACTCACAAAAGCGTTAAAATTGAGTTTTATGAAAAATTCCTTTTTTTAACTACCACTTAGTGGTTTCACTATTCATCAAAAAATGAAAGTTTCCAGAAAAATACCAAAAATTAGGCCTAAGCTATATTTGATATTATAAATTCAAAAATGATTTCTATTTTACCAAATTCAAAACATATCAGTTGCATTAATTAATTTAAAAATTAATTTCCGTCGTCAAAACAAATAGCGTGTTCTTAAGAGATAATAACTATCAAAAGATTGACAATTGTTTATGTCTGGTTTAAATGTGAAATTACATCCAATAACCAAAATTGTATTAAATTGTAAAAATATATTCTAAATATACTGTAAAACCACTCAAATTAATAATTTATCACTATTAATTATTTCTATTAAAAAGGTTTTTTTTAATTAAAATTTAGTAATTTTCACTATTAATCAGAAAATGAATGTTATCCGAAAAGTACCGAAATTTCACCCTAAGATAATTTCGATATTCCAAATCAAAAAATGAAGTCCATTTTGAGCGATAAAATTTCTAAAATTTTAAAAGATATTTATAACTATTCATAACGGCTAGTTTTAATAATATTTTAATAGCATATCGTTGTTTAGTGAAACTCGGTATTGCGTACTACACACGCTATCGAGGAAGGTCGCGATTGCATGTAATTCAAGGCAAATCAAGGATGCGTGTTGTGCAATCTCCTTTTGGTGTAGCGTACAACACAATACATTAATGAAATTAAAATGAATATTTTTCATAAAATCTCGGGGTGTTACAGATACTGCCTATATAATGCTTCATACAACATCGTTTTGGTTGACAAAAGTCCCACATTTCACTAAAAGTATAATTTATCCAAATGGGATAGTTGGAGGGAGATAGACATCAATGAATTGTCAGATCATGATAAACAAGATTTAGCACATGATCAAATTCCAGATATCCTAATCGAAGAAGAAATGTTTCAAGAGACACAATTACCGTGTAACGGTTCTATAGAGGTCAGATTACTAGAACAGTATATTTTTTCACTCACCAAGGATGGTGAATCATTATTAGTTGATAATAATAATCCTCAAACATATAATAAATCGGTAGGTGGAACATATGTTCCCAAGTGGAAAGAATCCCTGAATTATGAAATGGATTCCATGTACTAAAACTGAGTCTAGTTTTTGATAAACCCTCTTGTAGATGTAAATCCCATTGGTTGCAAATGGGTATTGAAGAAGAAAGTTCATGTGGAACAACATGTTGGTACCTATAAGGCATGACTGGTTGCAAATGGGTTCAAACATCCTCATGTAATTGACAGCGATGAAGCATCTTCACCAGTTGAAAAGATGAAATCCATTAGAATTATACTTGTCATTGAGGATTCCCATGATTATGAGATTTGTTAAATGGATGTAAAAATAGACTTCCTTAATGGTAACCTTTAGGAATATGTCTATATGACACAAAACTAAGGGATTTTGACACCAAATGATTCTGATAAGTTATGGACATTTAAAAGATCCATTTATGCATTAATGAAATCATCCAGGTCATGGAACATACATTTTTTATGAGGCCATAACAGAATTTTGTTTCACAAAGATTGAATGTGAGCCATGATTCAATAAATAGTTTTGTGGGATTGTTGTTTTTTTCTTAATAGTGTATGTTGATGACATATTACTCATTTGAAATGAAATACCAGTCTTAGAGTCTGTTATGACATGGTTGAATAATTTCTACTCTATGAAGGACTTGGGATATAGATCCAGAGTGATAGATCCTAGAGGTTTCTCGACCTAAGTCAATGTATATACATTGACATGATACTAAAGATATTCGGTAAGGAACAATAAAATTTGGGATTATTGTGAGTATCAAATTGCATTCAAATTTCTGAGAAATTGTGTCCTTATACACATGAGGAATGAAATATAATTAAAATGATTCTATAAGAATCAGTGATTGGGTCATTAATTTATTTTATGAAATATACTATGCAAGATGTTTCCGATGAATTAATTGGGGTAGGAAGATAACCAACTGATCAAGGTGACCACCATTGGATGGAAGTCAAGACTATACGTAAGAGTCTCCAGTGTACTAAGGATATATTCCTGCTTTATGGAGTAGAAGAGGAAATAGTCTTTAGAGGATTTGAAAAAGCTGGTTTTAAAACAAATCAAGATGACATGAAGTCATAAATGGGTTATATATACACTTTTAATAGAGTTTTTGTGAGACGGAATCGGTCCAAGATGGTTGTGGTTGCAAATTCTTCAGCGGAGAATGAGTATAATTTTCCATATAAGGAAGATAAATAAGCAGTACAGATTCACATCTTTGTCCAAGTGAATGATGTGTTACCAAATAGTAAAGATCATGATGCACCCTATTGTGATAATACTATAGTGGTGGATCTTGAAAAACATCTGACTTCACATCAGTGTACAAATCAACTACTTTGAGGTATTATCTCTTGAGGTATTTTTCTCTAAGATTTGATGTTTTAGTGATTAGTATTTCCAAAAAATACAACACGAATTACCCCTTTACTAACACCTTGACTCGGATGAAACATGACTATCTTGAGAATTCTTGCGAAATAAATTTGGTAGGCAGTTGGATCAAGTCAAAGTGGGAATTTTGGGAAGATGGTGTCCTCGGAATAATTGTTTTCACATTAATTGAATGTATTGTCTATGTATTTAATATTAATAAAACATATTTAGAGAAATTTTTTTCTACAAGAACGTAGTTTATTAATTTCATATAGAAAACATCACACTGATAAGGTCATAGTAGTTCCTTTCTATGATGAGAACATTGTTGTGGTATGAAAATATTCCCAAATAATTTTTCTGTGGTTTCATAACATAATATTATGGGACACATGATACATTGAATATTAGGTGACATTACTCGTAATCATATGAGTATTCTTCTCATGAAGTTCGTTAATGTTAATATCTAATATGGGCAATTATGAGAATAGACCCACTACTAGGAATTCCACATGTTTTGATGTCATTAGATATTCATATCTACAAGCATGGGTGATGGTCCCTATACATTATGATTAATATTGACACATGTTACAACTCACGTACATAGATTTATTTTATAAATTAAGATGATCGTTGTTCATGGTGAATTTGGATATATTGGGTGTGTCATGAGTGACATGTCATTAATGAATAAGATGATGGAGAATTTTTCCATTCTATATGTAAGTTGAAATATCATCCCTTTGATTGGAACAGAACATTCACATTAGATTCAGAGGCCATTGTGTAACAACATTTTTATATCATAGAGTCAAATAAAGACATATCGAGCACGTAGTATGGTGACATGGATGTTCAACTTACATGATGAGACGTTTTGAAAATGGGATTTTATTTTATAGTGAGTGTTTTTTGTGGTTGTTGATATTTCGACATTATGTTCTTTCTCTTGGGTTCCTCGACCCATTTATAGGTATTAATATTGGACATTTGGAAAGCTAAACCAATACCAATGAGAATGACTCCAAGAAGGTCACATAGTATTTGTTTTCATTGATCATAATGAATTCTATTTGATAATAATTAATGGAATAAATATTATTTTAATGTTTGAGAAATAATTTTATTAAATTTATATTGAACGGATAAAGTAAATAAATATTTCTTTAGCATCCTAACAATAAAATATTTATTTTATTTATTTAATATTTTAATGAAAATATATTTTCTAGATTGGGAATAAAATATTTCATTATGATTAAAATATTTATTTGGTTGTTAAATAAATGCTATAGGAGCTCAAACGGATCCAGAATGAGTACAGTGAAAAAAATTAATTAACAATACCATTATATAATATTTTTTATGGTTCAAGTTGGTGCATACAAAAAAATAAAAAATTCATAATTAATGATTTGTGATATAGGATTTATTAAAGGTAATAGAAGTTATTTAATATCCAGAATGCAATTAAATAATGTTTTTACATAAATAAAAACATTATAAATAGGCGTCTATGCATATTGTGTAGAGGATCCATGAAATTAAGAATAGATAATTCTTTCCCACAAAATATTTTCTATAATGACCTTCTTCTCTCTCCCTTATATGTATGAGAAGTGACAGATAGATTTCTTCAAGAATGAAGAATGAGCTATCCCAAACAAACAAACCATGACATTCGACTCATTGTGCTAGGTTCATAAGAATATGTGTTGTTTCCCGTAGATCATTAGATCACATGTGGATCACCACTAGAGTGATTTTATCGTTGGATCCTCTTGAAAAATGAATGTAATTTGAATGGTTATTTTCAGATGATCAATATTCACTACTGTAGAAAGTTCCCATAACTAGGTATTTATTTATTCAAATATTATGTTTATTAATTATAAATTTGACATTTCTGATCATCACCATTTTTTTCGGGAAACAATTATTAAACTTAATTTTAATATATCTCTCACCAATGCATGCTTTCACTATAATAAGAACCAATGAATAGGTCCCCATATAACATTGGGAACATGCGATCAGGTTCAACCATAACATTATGGACTAGTAATTATGGCCACAAATAATATTATGGACATGAATTAATGTCCATAAATAACATAATATTACTCGAGGTTCCCTCCTAAGACACACTTAATATTCAGGGTTCACTCCTAATACAATATTATCTATTAAGGATCACTTCCAATGTTATCTTAGTTGAATGGGTTCACTCCTAAATCAATTTTTGAAGTAAAGATTCACTCCCAAGACCATCATGGCAGACAATGTCAATTACTAAACTAGGTTTACTCAAAATTCTAACCATGTATACCGCATGAGATATAAATATTTACCCAATTCATTGGAGGGAGATATAGATCTGAATCATCACATAATGAAATAATAAATACATGTGTCACATGATCAAAAAAAAGTATCATATCATAAACCTGGAAATCAAAAGGATATCATAAACATTTCATCATTCCTTAATGTATGGGAATGAAATAGGTTTCATAATAATTTAATCATACTATATCCTATGAAAAGAAACGTGTTTAATAATCATTTAATCATGGTATAACCCATAGAATAGAAATATGTTTCATAAACAAATTGTCTACAACATCTTGCCCTGGATGCGGATTTCGGGTTCCTTTAGCTGGAGGGTCACATGGACTGAAGTTCCTCGCCTAGAACACCAAAGGCTACCAACTAGTAGTAATGGAATTGGGTGTGTCTATATGGATTTAATACCCTCATCAGTAGAGTGTATCATAATAGATATATAAAATCATAAAAAATGGAATAAGCGGTAATCACCATATATAATTTGTAGGAATAGACTCTATACACTTATATAGGACAAGTAACCTAATGGGACCAAATTGTATGATGATTTTTTTGGATTCATGAAGTAATGTCTTTTGTTTTCAAAGAGATTTGAGAAGAAAGGAAGTAACTTAACATTGTATAAGTTGGTGGGGAAATATATGAAAGTTAAAATACTTTCCACAGTAAATCTGACGATGATTTTTTTATCTGTATTTCACAAATATCATTAGATTTTGGAAGAACATGTGATGTAACATTTATGAAGGAAATAGAGAGAAAAGACTCTATAAATAATTATGGTTGGTCATTTTGATTTAGGTGTCTATGGTGGTGTAGTTTTCCAGCGTTTTCCCAAAATATTTAGTCCAAAATTTGGAGTTCAGCTAGCAATGAAAAAAGTGGTTTTTCATGATGATCTCTTAAAAATATGGAACATTAAATAATTTCAAGAATATAGGATTCATGAAGTATATATTTAAAATACATGATGAATGTTGACAGTTTTCTTCATGATTATGATGACCTGAAAGTTAAATTTTTATTCCAAAGCACTTTTGAGGAAAACGTGGAAAACCCGCACATGTCCAAAGTAAAGGTGTTAACCACAAAATGATCCGACAAAGTTGTTAAAAACAATACATAGGATATTCGAGTAAACCACCCTATAAAGCTTCCAATTCAGAGTAGATACCTACGTGTTCAGATCATTCCTGAGAAGACCTTCAAAATAATCCTCCATCTTGTCCCAGGTTGGGATTAATTCTTTTGTTGTGATCTTCCTTTCATTGAAACCCCGCGCCAGGATGCAGACCTGTTTGGAGTTCCACTCACTTTGTTCTTCATGAGTTTCAACACTTAGCTACCTCTCATAAATTCTGCGGATAACCCCCTTCAAGGCATTGATCTGAAAAGTTCCTTCTAACATTTCCTCCTCAAAGTGTAAGACAATCTCCAGACATTCCCCATTCCCCGGTTCCACCTTGTCTACCAGTCTGCTTTCAGTACTATCCGGTATTGGTTCAACGTTTGGTACCTTGATTTCACCATCAGGGGCCTTGATTTCTTTACATAAAACTTGCTCTCCCAACTCTCTAGAAACGTGCGTGTCAATTTTTTCAATTGTTGGGACCCCCATTCCTTCCACTATCACATTATGTCTAAATTTCCCTGAAGATCTAGTAACAATTGTCTTTGGGGTATTTGAGTAGTCGTTGCATGGCCTTGCCTTTTTCCCTCCCTTTTGGATTGGGAAATTCCCAAAGACAATATTCCCTTGCTTTCCTTTTCTCGAGCCAGGCCCAACCATCATGTGGCCTTGAGGGTCTTGCTCATAATCTATCGATGCCAAAGACTTTGCTTCATTGTCAATTGGTTCAGTATCCTCAGAAGTCCTTGTCAAGCCCTTTTTGCATTTCCACCTTGGCATGTGTGTTTTCCATCCTTCTATGTTGGAATTTTCCTTCCCATTTGCACTCAAACATGTGAACCGATTGTGGGTGTGAATAGCACCTAGAGGATCCTATTGATCAAGCGGTTGCAAACTCAAAGATGGAACTATGTTCAGACCTGGGAAAACATGAAACGTGGATAGAACAACATTCGGACCAGAGGAAACATTAACCTCGGACAGCCCCCGTGCATCTGCATGGGCATCATCAGCATTGGAGACAACAGAGGGTTCGACCTCCTGTCCATATTCCATACCATCGGACTTCACCTTATCAGCATAAGAATGTCCATCCCACAGGACCTTCTCTGCCTTCTTACCATCATCCAGATCACTCCTCAATTTAGAAAAAATATCCACAACTCATGGGTCAGGGATCCTATTGCATGATTTAACGATATGGGCACCAAGATTGAGATCAACCTCGCGAGCCTGGGGATCAGCAGAGGTGTCCTCAATAGTTGGCCCGATTGGGAGGTGAGGTGATTTCATACCATTAAGGTTTCTTCTCCCACTCTGGCATGAAGAAATGGAGTGGCCCAACCGCCTTCAAGAAGAGGAAAACTCTATCCAGCTCTCAAAGACCACCCTCTGCTTGCACCGAAATTCTTCACCAACCGTAATACAGAGCTAATCAATCGCTGGTATGGACACATCAACCTCGACACAAATCTGGGGAGGAATAGGGTGACATACCTTGTTTGTTCTACTGTCCGAACATAAGAAATGTCCAACCAGGTTCCCCAGCATACAGATAATTGATGTATTTTGAAACGGAAGAGGGATTTCCGGAAGGCTTACCCATAAAGCTATAGTCAGAGCGTCCCGTTTCATATGGAGATCGTAAGAACACCAGAAGAGAAAGAAATGGGAGCCAGTGCAAGATCGGGGGGCTCTGGACCAGGATGAAATCATATCATCCTCAGAGAAGAACCAGATCATAATCTGTCACCTGTCAAGAATCCCTATGGTTCCTGAGTTCTGTAAGCCCTAGGTTAGAGAAACAAAATTATCAAAAGACTCGATCGACGGATGATATCTACTGAAACGAGCCACCAACATCAGGTTGAGAAGCGCTAGATGCCTCCGAAAAATCCGAAGTCGAAATCGCGAGCTGAGGAAAGCCGTCATAAAGGTATGGAACTTTGGGGATAAGCTCAATTTCTGGTAAAGGAGGAAGAGAAGAGAGGTTGGGGAAGGATGGAGGTCGTGCCCCAGCAGGAGGCGAAGGATCCCCCTCCCCCTCGGCTGGGGGAGGGGCCGCGGCGGCAGTCATCGCCCTAGGGAATCGCCGATCGGGGAAGGAAGGACCAATTGAAATGAATAAGAAGTTTCAACCATGATTATGATGAGCATTGCGAATGGAAGAGGAAAAGAGCATTGAAGGAGAGCATTGTGGTGGTGAAGGTGAAGAGCATTGCAGCGGGGAAAAGGAAGAAGGAGCATCGCAACAACAAAAATGATTTTATAGAAGGCATTACGATTATGATGATATTTTATAATCCAAAAAATATCCAAGGTGCTTCCCGAAACAAAGTGAATTTAGGATGAAATTTCATAGCTCAATGATTTGGATCTCTCTAATTGAAAATATACTTCCTGGAGAAATCGATCTTTGTGAAGGAAGTAAGGTGTTCAAAGGAAATATGCTTTGCGATGAACTATTGATATCTTAAAAAGATATGAACTTATAAAACACCAATTTGTTCTCAGCAAACTAGTGAGCTCTACGATCTAGTGAACTCTATAATCTAGAGAGCTCTAGGAACTAAAGTTATTTGAGAATCCGAGAGGTTTTTGAAGGAGCACTGCAAAGGAGATTTGTAAGTAGAATATTTTAGTACCAAAATTTTGTGAGAAGTGATTTCAAGGGGATAAAGAAATGACTTTGGTATATGACTAAGTATTATTGAGAAGTCTAGGTAGATCCTACCAAATTCTGTATTGGAAGGAGAAAAGTTTTTTTCGATGATCCGATTTGAGAACATTTGTTACGAAGAATAGATATATTGTATTACCCTATTTGTGCTAAGAGGGTGCACACACACTTGAGGATTATCTTTTAAGTACAACACAAGTGAAAGAGAATATCCTAATCCATTAATTCCATATTAATGTATTATCTCTTATGTGGATTATGTTGTATAGGATTATCTCTGTACCATACCATGGACTTGCTACTCTCATTGAGTATTGAACCTTGTAAATTTTTGTGTTCCTATAGATTTGTGTTTGGATTGTGTTCTGCAGGCAAGGAGATCCTTAATAGGAGATGAAGGGTGTTTCATTTTAATGGAAACCTAAAATGAAAAGATATCACTGATTCATCAGTCCCCCTCTCAGTGAAACTTAGATCCTAACTGAGTAAATTAATAAACCACCATAGTAGGAGAATAATAATTACTGAATAAGATATAAACATCCATATATATATATATATACAATAATTCTAGAATTAATATTCGATAAAAATGATATGTCATGTCATATATCTGTAAATCTTCCAAAAAACTATACAAGAATCAGTATAATACATATAACAAGGTAAAAACACCAAAATATCTATCTCCAAGTAGAATCATGAGCCTCAGATCAGTTATATGATCCCCTGATCCAAAGAATAAATAATAAACATATAGTAGTGAACTACTCTTATCCATACATATAGACATATAATATTCTTAGGTACTAAAGGCAGCCTGAGTAGGGTATGATATAAAATACTAGTAGATCTTCACCAATGGTGTATGATTATATCTAGTCTATTAATATATAATGATAACAGTATTGTAGTTGTAATAGAATGTATAAACTAAGTGTTTTATGTAAACTACCCATAAAGGTCTAGGTTCACATGGACACTTATCCTCTCCTACCTAATTTGGACATAGCTAGAAAGACTTTGAATAAACAGTATGTCTTTTCTCATTTAATAAATATATATCAAGACCTACCATGTAACCCAACATTCCCCATAATGATATGTTCTCACGAGTTTCTTATCCAAGACATCAATTAAGGATGAGGCTCTGATCAAATCCAGGATTTTGTTTTGGCTTGGTAGATGCATCATATAAATCATTTCATTAATTTATAAATTTAGTACCTGAGATCATCCATGGAATTCCTTATTTTGGATCCTAGTATCATTCAAGTAATAATGAGATAAAACCCCTTACAATCATTTCCTAAGCATTCCCGATTGGAATCTTAGTATCACTCTTGGTGTGGTTTAACATCTCTGATCACCGAGTCTATCCTTGGTTGACCTCTAAGGGTTCCCAATTGTCACCCATGGCATATATAATAAATATCCCTCTATGTTTATCCTTATAAGCCCACATAAGGAGTCCAAGTGTCACTCAAGTTTATTACCGTAAAGCATATGAGTCCATCCTTGGAAGTCAACTTGGTAATCCATCTATCACTCAAGCATTAGTAAAGAAGTAGCTAAATGAGTCTCTCTATTTCATTCATATGAGAACCCATGTTTCACACAAGGTGTATAATAAACATTCAATCAACATAATTTTATCATTTAAATTAAACCTTTCCTAATAAGGTGTCTCATGTTTTGGGATAATCATAGAAGGATTTTCCTCTAGTTTATCTCACGTGGGAATTTCATTATCAGAGTTAAATCAAACATAAGTGAGAAAGAACATTTTCTTCAATTTCTTCCATATAATCAATTCAATTCACAATTACAATTCATCATATATCATCTCATTGATTGGGGTAAATGAGATATTATGGGATATTAAATTCACATTCCACCCATGTTGCTATAATTATTTAAATAATTGGACTAAGGGGTGGTTCCAATTCAAAGTTGAGAACCATTAATCATTAATCAATGGTTCACATTAATTACATAGGTATCATCTATCCATTTAATTCATGGAACAATTCCATTTCAAGTGAGAATCTTGAAACAACCATTAGAATGGAACAAAATCAAATATATATATACACCGAATGTTAAAGGGAAATCATGATACCACCTACAATAGGGTTGTAGTGGAGTTCTCTTCTAGTATCAAACTCTAATATTGTCCATATTTATTGTAAAATAAAGATTATATGACGAACCTCGAAATAGGTCATATTACCTTTCACCTAAATGAAATTTTCAATACTAGGAAAAATGAATAACAGAAAAAGATGAATGTACTTCTTATCAATGTGTATCTAATGAGATGAGTGATCTTGATTCCATGTTCATATAGAAGAACGTGATAAAAAATGGAATAGATTCAATGGGGATATCTCAAGATGATGTTTCTTCTAATGGAGGAGAAGTCAAATTATATTCATATTATAACATATTTTAACGGCTTTTTTTCTTTTTTCAAAAAAAAAGGGTTATAGTTTTTGGTTGTATTGTTTCCCAAATTGTGTGCCAACCATGTTCCCTTTTATATTCTAAGGGGGCACCCACACGGTTACTACACATGGTTTGAGAAATAATGCATTAAATGTGAAAAAAAATATTTTCAAAAAATTACATGTTCACTTGCATGGGTGTACACCCTGTGCATCATGGTTTCCAAAAACCATGTTGGTTCGAGAATCCCACTACCTAGGACTCACATAGTTGGTCAGACTGGGTAGCCTATCCTGCACTATTATAACTAACCATGCATCCTTCCTTGTAATTTTCCAAAATCCCCGGCACTGAGCTTTGAAAAATACATGAACACTACTAATTCTACCATGACTGACAAAGGTACTTTGGTTAGTCCATAAAGATGCATTTAAACTAAGATTAAATGGATAAATACATTGTATAAAAACATGGGATCTTATAATATTCCCCCTAAAATAAATTCATCAAAAAATTTCCCTCTCAAGAGTGGTTAAGAATCAGCTGAGAAGAAATCAGCCCACTAAGTATGTACATTGGAAACCCTCTTTAATGTCTCTCCCTCTAAACAGATATGTTCCTATAGTACTCATTCTTGAGGAAATGATCGGCCACAAAGAACCTTTGTTCTCCAATCAATGATATGAATAGGGTTTTCCTAAAAGGCTTATCATTATGTAACTAAACATCCTTTGGCTGAAAAGCATTATATGGCCCTGAATAATAACGAAACATCTGAGATATAATGTATAAATCATGAATTTATTGGTATCTCTAAGGTAACAGTACCCAATATGCTACCAGCCTAACTCTCCCCAGAATCTCCAATGACCTGAAATATCATTGTGATAGCATCCCCTGTCTCATTATCCTCATCTATTCTAGCCTTGGTGTGATGTGTAAAATACTTTATCCCCATCCTTGAACTCTAGAGTTCATATGTAGTGATAGATATATGATTTCATTGGAGAGCGTGATATAACCATCATCCTTATGATCCAATGGACTTTCAATAAATAATCTTATAGAAGATGTTGTCCTAGTAAATATTCATCACCATCCATTAACCGGCATAGGGTTGATCAGAATGACATAACATACAAAAATCATAACCTTCCATCAGTATAGTTTTTTGAGAACTATTCTTGTAGGGGAACTAAACAAGGGGAATATGTCTCTACCAAGAGCCCCAAAAGTCTACGTAACATGCTGGTATCATGTCCTCAAGCACCATAATCATGTCATATGATATGCCATCAATCTGAGGGTGGAATGTTGTGCTTAGAAGCACATGTATACCCAAATCCCTGTGAAAAATATTCTAGAAATGAGACATAAACAAGGTATACCTATCTAAAATGATATCATGAGGGATCCTGTGAATCCTCACAATATCTTGAATATATAGCATCCCAAGTTCATCAATAATAATGCTCTCCCAAATTAGAAATAAATTATAAACCTGCATTACATTATCTAAAAACCTAAATAGTGAGACTTTTATCAACATAATTCTTTATCAATTGAATTCCCTTATTGTAACTACATACTATAGTAAAATTACATTATATTATTTATTAAACATAATACAAGCCTTATAAATGAATAATCGGTGAAACAAAAGGAATCCCTTGAAGATAAAGAACATATATCAATTAAATAGTAACTTGAACTTCAGAATAGTAATGTGACCCTTACAAATAGTAAACTAGCCAATTGAATAGTAAACTCATTAATGAGAAAATAAATAATATTTATCCAACTTATAGGTGACAACATGATATAAATATATCATAGTATAAGTATGTATATATTTTAAAAAATATTAACTAAGTGTTGGTATTTTTGTAGGTCATGTACATTTAAATAAAATTGAATGATTAATTTAATAATTTAAATTCAAATTTATTTTAAAAAAACTTATTCATAAATAATTATTTGGATAACTGATGATTATACGATAATATTAACTAACTTTAATTAATTTTTCAAAGGTTCAGAAATGCAATTTTAATTTTGAAATTTGTATTTATCAAGTAAATTAAATTTTTATATAAAAATTAAAAATTTTATATTTAGAAAAATTATTTTCATAAAATGGAGATCATTTTTGAATTCTAAACATTGAAAAATGGTAGGGGTGAATATTTGGCATTTTTCAGAAATACATGAATTTTGTTGATGAATAGTGAAGTACTGTAATTTACCGTATATATACATTATGGGTTAAATTCACTATTCCTAACATTATGTATGATGTAAGTCACCTTAGTTCAAAATGACATGATCTATTTCCTATTTTGGTTCTCATGAATTAATAATATTCATAATCTTGAGAAAAAGTGTTATGCCAATGATGAAAATAATGGAAACCCCTCCTCTCCACCATTATAAAATCCACCCTCAACCCTCCTCTGTTCACTGCTCTCAAGCCTTGTGACATGTCCAAATTATACACAACTCATTTACCAAGATCCTAACCCATGTCTGTATTCACTTTTACTCATAAAAAGATAAAAATAACTTCCCTCAATAGGCTCTAAAAGAAGATAAACTCAAGAGGTAAATTCCTCTTTTCAATTCATTTATTTTCAGTCAAGTTCCTTTCATTTATTTTTATTTTATCACCTATCATCATCCAAATGTTATTATTACTCCAATACATTAAATTTATTGTAATTTTGTTATTAAAATGTAATAATTCATCATTATATCTCACTTCCCCTATTTTCATACTATAAATGAAAACATCATCCGAGATGTTTTAATTCATCACATTCGTGGACAACGGTATTAAATTTCTATTACCATATTTAATTATGGTCATGAAACCATTTTTATTGTTGAAACAAACAATAATATATGTATAATTTCTTATTTAAGGTTTTGGAATCAACTATACACATGATATTAATTTGTAAAGGAAAATGTGTTCATTGTGATCAAAAACCACCAATTAACCAAAATAGTTATCATTAATGATTTATATAACTATTATTATTTACTCAAAATAAACAACATAATTTTATAACCATGTAATATTATTTATGATCAATAATATCATACAATTACAATTATGGTTGACTATTTTCATCTAATATGGTTATCTTTACTAGTATATTAGTAAATTAATCCTGAAAACCAAGGAAACGAATGCTCCCAAACAACAAAATGGAACATCTTAACCCATCAAGAAGGTCATAAATGAACATGATAAGGTTATAAAAAATAAATCACATATAGAATATGTTCTTAAATTTTTAATTAATTAATTTAATTTTTTTATCTAGTACATTAAGATCAAGGAAAGAACACCATTTGACTTAATGTAAGGGATTCTTCTCGAACCACATTTATTCATTCGGGTTACTCTATAATTATTTTTACCGAAATGATTTTATATTTTCTTTTTAGGTAAATATTAAAAATTATGTTTATATTCTCCAAACATATGTATCATGATACATTCATCATTCTATTTTGGGGAAATACATGTTTTTAGTGGTTCCCTCCTCAATACATCCCGATAAGAAAACTACTTTTAACTGTACTTCCCCAAATTTTACTTAATTTAAAGTGCACTATATCATATATTTTAATATTAAATTGTTTTAATAATATCAGTTTTTTTATTATGAAATCATTCATGGATACCTTATAGTTTTATATAATATAGATTTCCCTTTTCTATTTGAAATTGTAAATAATATTTTCCTAACAATTGCACTAACATTTTTTAATGCCAGAATTTCATAAATTCTATTCTTACATGTTATCACTTTTTTTGACATCACTCGACATGATATATACTTATTTTAATATATGAATGATAATGTATGTTTGAATTCCTTTCATTAATGGGAACTTGTATTATATTCCCATTTATTATGCTTTATATCATGATTATGATACTCATTTCTTTCCATGGGTACACTTATGTTTATGTATGGTTGATTATATATGATTTTATATGTGAAAAGAATATTCATGAACATGTTATGATGGTTGAACCCAAATATAACACTAATTAATTGGGTAAATTTGAGTCTCATGAGACATTATGTGCAATAGTATTGGCAGTTATCCTTGACTCATGCTACCATGTGAAACAGTCTTGGTGGTTAACCATGACATGTGATCCTATATGTGGAATGAGCATTGAATCAAGATAATATCATGTTTTATGTTGTTTTTAAATTATTATGACTCCATGTTTATATGTTATGAATCCGTACATTCCTTTCCTTTTTATATCATGATGTCCTTCCTTCTAACCCTTGTGCTCAACCTTTATTCTTATGTTTATTACCATAATGAACTTTTTACCCCATCCATTTTATCTTTTTATCCATATGTCATCCTATTAAGATGTATTAGAATAATTTATGTTAAGATATATTTATGAATATTAAAAAATAAATTTTTAGTTTAGTTTTCTGTTTTCAGTTTTATGTGCCTAGTATTCCAAGACACTAGAAATAATGATCATTATCTTGTAATATGATGCTTTATTCAGCATAAAATCAAGGATTGAAATGTGTAAAAGGCTAGGGTCTCTATATTTGGAATCACATAATGGTCTAGTTCATTTTTTATATTAGGAATAGATTACATTAGTGAAAACCTTAGGGATGAGACCATGGTGATGAAATCTTCAATAAATTTTGGTATGTATATAGTAAGTTATTTTTCATCAAAATACACCCCTATCTAGATATGAACAACTAGATAGGGATCTGGAACATATTTGTCTCGGGGTAAAACCTAAAAACACCACATTGAGTTATACCAGAATAGGAACAGGTGCATGACAATGGGCCTTCGTACACTCCTAGTTTGACTCTCCAGGGGTATATTCTTTGGTAAATTCAAATATCTTAGTAATAAAAATTATTAAGGGATAAAAAATCTGATAAAAATAAATGTGGGGAAATATATCATGGGTAGCCTAGATTGAAACCAAGGGAACAACGAGTATGGATATACATTTCATTTATGTGTTTATCATTTTGTGTTTAAAGTTTCTTCTTTATGATTATTAACTATGTATTCATGCCCTCTAATTGTATGTTAATTTTCATAGTTAATGGTTGGTAACAGAAGAACACGTGCCAATAATAAATGTGAGAGGCAATGAGATGATTTCCCTAAATATATGTCTGATATGATGGTAATGGTTGCTCAAAACATTATGATAGTACATGCTCTTTTGGCCCAATTTAAGAATAATAAATTGAATCATGTTGAATGCCCACATTCTCCAACGAAATATAATGTTGTCATCGAATCCTTAATGTGGATAAGGACTCCCATGATTAGTGGATCTTTTTATCCCATCCATGTGTGATAATGGATTAACTCCATTAGAAGGACATTTTATTTACTCCAGTGCTCATAAGAACTGAAAATCATGTTGGTTTTATATAGTTTTGATGTGGAAACTGATCCATGGGGGACACTGATCAGGAATATGATGTCCCAGGAAGAAATTGATTCCATGGATTGGGAAGAATTCAAGAATGTATTTTTCAATAAATATTTTCCCTGAAACCTACATGTCATGATGGAAAGAGAGTTCCTCATACATAATCAATAGGAAGATGATTCCATCAGGGCATATGACGAAAACATTAAAAGGCATAAAAGATATGCCTCCATATTTTTCATAAACCCAACAAATAAAGGTGGATCGCTTATTTAGCGAACTAAATCCATGTATATGAAAATTTTTGTTGATTGGATACTTTTAAAGTTAAGAGAATATTTTATGTTGTACCCAGAAGGATGAAATAGAGATTAGAGACTCTCAATGGTATCATGGGACCAGTGACACAAAGAGGAAAATGGAGTCTAATATGGGTGTTTGGGAAAATAAATCCCATGATGTAAATAAGATCCAACAGCCCAAGTGTCAATTTTTTTTGAAGAAGCATCCTACGAACTATCTAAATGGAACCATGAATTAATTAAAATGTAGAAGAATGGGACATATAGCTATGTACTATAGGATAGATATGATGAATCCTAGTAACATAGTAAAATAAAATAAATTTCATATCAACACGTATCCTATAGTGTAGTGTTACAACAGGAAGGAAAATGGGAATTATGTGAACAATTTTCCTAAGCCAAATATTTTCAGAGGAAATAAATAACAACCTCTAAGGTAAAAATGAAGGGATTATGTCATCACTACTGATTAGGTACAGCTAGACAGTGATGTGGTCACATGTATTCTTGTTATTCATTCAATAACAATGAATGTACTTTATTCTAGTTCTATGTATTATTTTATATATTTTATGTTTAACATAAATTTTCAAACACCACCACAAAATTTGGAGGATGAGTTATATGTGAGAAGAGAAAATGGGGAAATTATTGGGTCCAAGGTTGATAACTCCTCTTTTATAATTTTTTTTGGAATGAACCTCCTATCAAATCTTGTCATACGTACTCTGGTGGAGTTTGATGCTATTTTGGGAAGGGATTGGCTATCATTATAAAAAGACCACATTAAATGAAGAGAAAGGGAGGTGAATCCTCACATCATAGAGTATACTCTAATCCTATTCAAGTTTATGGAGGAAGATGAATCAGCATCAAAATCATCATCTCATGTGTGGATAATGTTTCATTTTGAGAAGGCATATCTTGGTCAAATGATTGAAACAAAGTAGATGATACTTCTTGAACATATTCCCATCATGAGGGATTACACTGATGTATTCCCAGAAGAATTTCATTTTCTTCCATCTAATTGAGATATTGAGTTCCCACTTTTTTTATTCCTAGATCCCTCCCTATATCAATGAAACCTTTAGACTGGCCACTGTTGAGCTATAAGAGATGAAGTTGTCATTACTACAGAATTAGATGAATTTTTTATATTCTTGAGTGTTTCACCATGGGTTCCACCAATCCTATTTGTTAAGAAGAATGATGGATCAATGTGAAACTATGTTGATCATCATGAGCTCAATAATATCCCAATAAAGAACAAGTATCCTCTACCTCAGATAGATGATCGTTCAATCAGATTTTGGGCCCAGTTATTTCTCCAAGGTGGACAACTAGTTAGGATATCACCATCTAAAGGTGAAGAAGGAGAATATTCCAATGACTAAAATTCAAAGAATGTATGGAAACTATAAGTTCATAGTGATTCCCTCCAAATTCAGTAATTCTCCAAAAATATTCAGGGATTTAATGAATCTCTTCTTAAGGGATTATCCCAACAAATTTTTGGAATATTATATCGATGATATTATGATATACACCATGAGTATGGATGAACACAAGGAGCATTTGAATATTGTTCTAATGAAATTAAAATGGTAGAAACATTATGCAATGTACAATAAATGCGAGTTATGGATAGATGATGTATCATTCATAGGGCATGTTATTAGGAGAAAAGGGATATCTATAGACCCTTCCAAGGAAAATGAAATTGAAGAGTGGCCCAAGACAACAACTTTAATGGAGATCTGCATCATTCTAGCTCAACCTGGGTATTATCGATGATTTTGGAAGAACATATCATGATTTTCAAACCCAATTAACTAGATGACATGGAAAGGGGTGATGTTTTTTTTGGTCTAAAAATGTAAGGAATGCTATAAGGATCTTGAAAAGATGTGTATCACTGTGTCATTACTCACACTACCAATAAGAGGAGAAATATTTGCGGTGTATGTTTATTCTTCAAAAAAAATTAAAGGATATGTACTAATTCATAACGATAATGTAATATTCTAAACCTCGAGGTAGTTTAAAATGAATGTGCAAAACTATCCCACACATGATTTGGAGTTGGTAGTTGTGATCATTAGGTTGAAATTTCGGTGGAATTATATCTATGGGTAGAAGTGTGAGATATATACTAATCATAAGAATCTAAAATATATATTCACATAGAGTGAGCTTAATACGCACCAGTGAATATAGTTAGATATCATCAAATATTATGACTAGTCAACCCACTACCATCCTGGTAAGGAAAATAAAGTGGCATATTCTCTAAGTAGAAAATATCAAGCTTCATTATCAAGGATGATAGTGGAAAAGGATAAAATCATATTAGATTTATAGAGGAGGGAAATTGGATTAATTAATGGAGGAACATCATCAATCCTTTAACAGATGATTCCTCAACCATCCCTCATGGGTAAAATAAAGGATGCTCAATGAAATGATGTAGAAATTATGAAAAGGGTAGAAGCTATTAAAAATGTGAAATGTTATGAGTTCATGATTTATGTGGAAGGAGTTGTAAGATCTGGGTCATTATTATGCGTACCATATGATCCAGAGATAAATAAGGAACTTTTTGATGGAGCACATAGCACAACCTTCTCTATTCAACAAGGGAGAACAAAGATGTATCAAGTTCTCTAAAAGAACATTTTATAGGGGAATATGAATAAGAAGATTGTTTAATATACATCAAAGGAAATGTTGTTTCTAATAGTGAAGGATGGAAGAATAATGTCTAAGTGGATAGTGAAAACACTACCCATACCATCATGGATGTGGGAGAACATCACCATAAAATATATCACTGGAAATCCAAGGACATCTAGAGAAAACAATGCTATATGGGTCATTCTAGATTGTCATACAAATACATATCAGTTTATCACATTTCGAGTGGGCTTATCATGGGATCAACTTGAGTGAATATATATTAAATAGGTGGTATGACTTCAGGGAGTACCACTATCTATTGTATCCGATTGAGAGACATGATTTACCTCGAAGATTTGGAAAAGTCTCGAACATTCTCTATACATTGAGTTGAACATCAGCACAACCTCTCATCCCCAAAATGATGGAAAATATGTGAAAACACTTCAGAAACTGAAAGATACGTTTATATCATGTTCTATGGAGTTAAAAAGTGGATGGGGCCAACATCTTACACTAGTTGAATTCTTATAAAATAATAGTATCCACTCCATCTTTTGAATAGAACCATAAGTATACCTTAATGGGAAAAGTTTCATAACACTAGATTGTTGGAATGATGTCGGTGATTGTAAGCTTCTAGGACTTGAAATAGTGAATCAAATGGAGGGAAAAGTGAAAATCATTCAGTAGAACATCATGGTAGAATAAATTTGACAAAAGTGTTATGTAGACAATCATCAATGAGACCATAAGATCAATGTTGGACACATGGTATCCCACTGTATATCTACATGGAAGAATTTTAAGAGATTTGGGAATAATAGAAAGCTAATTCCCAGGTACATCGACCGCTTCTAGATTCATGATCATGTTGGAGTTGTGGACTATAAAATATAACATCCACCTACCATATATACAGTACACGATGGATTCTATATATCCCTATTAAGGAAGTATATAATAGATCCTTCACATGTAATGTCTTCAGAGTTGGTATAGTTGGATAATGATCTTTATTATGAGGAGCATCTAATGATGATCTTAGATCATAGAGATAATTATCTATGTAACAAGACTACCCACTTGGTCAATGTACTATGGTGGAATCATAAGTATGAAGAGGGAACGTTGGAACTGGTGGAAGCAATGAAGGAAATGTACCCTTGCCTATTTACATATTAGAATGTAAAATGAAACTTCAAGTGTGAAATTTCATAAGGGGGAAGAATTTAACGACCCTATGTTTTATAAATGGAATTCAATTCGTATATTTATGTATTATAGTACAATCATGTAAGTTTACTAATATAAAACATTAAAAACCTTATAAATGACGAATGAGTGAAATAGAGGTATATGTTGAAGTTAAGGAACATATACCAATGAAATAGTTACATTAACATTTGAATAGTAATGTGACCCATATGAATAGTAAACCAGAAAATTGAATAGTAACCTCATTAATGAAAGGATAAATAAAATTAATCCATCTAATAATTGAAAATATGATATAAATATATCACAGTATAAATAAGAAAATATTATTAAAAAATATTAATTATGTGTTGGTATTTACGTAATTCAAGTATATTTAATTACAGTTTTATGATTAATTTAATAATTTAAAAGAAAAATTATTTTCATAAAATGTAATAATAAATATTTATTTTTATGACTTGTGATTATAAGATTATTTTAAGAGACCATAATTAGTTTTCCAAAGTGTCTGAAAAGTATATATTATTTTTAATTTTTTTTTTCTTCATGAAAGTTACGGTTTATAATTAAAAATTAAATTTCTAATATTTTGAAAATTATTTTCATAAAATGGAGTTCATTTATTAATTCTATATGTAGAATAATTATGGGGGTTACCTTTTGGTATTTTTCTTAAATACATGAATATTTTGATTAATAATGAGAAAAAATAATTTTCAGTATATATATTATGAGATAAATACACTATTCCTAACATCATGGATCATGAAATAACCCATGGTTTCAACTCACATTCTCTATTTACTATTTTTTTCACAATTATCATGACTATTCATTATCATCGTAAAAATTATTAAACTAATGGTTAAAATAATGGGACAGCCCTCCTCTCATATACTATATAAATAACCCCCATCCCCCTCTTCTCCTTACTCCTCCCAAGCCTTATTCCTAATAAAAATTATTATAAAATAACTTCCCTAGATCATACCCCACTTTTATAAGGCATTGGTATCAAGAAAATACCAAAAACTCTTCCCTTAATAGGCTCTCAGAAAAGATAACCTCAAGAGGTAAATTCCCCTTTCTGATTCTTTTAATTTCTTTCATGTTCCATAATTTTCATTATCTTTCCTCACCAATCCTCATCCAATGGTTTTGATAACTCGAGTTGCATACATTCACAAAAAAAAATTATGATAATTGAACAATTAGTCATCATCTCTCATTTCCCATCCTTTTATACTAGAAATGAAAACACCATCTGAGATGTGTTAATTTATCACATTCAAGGATGAAGAGTTTTCAATTTCTATTATCATCTTCAAATCTAGTAATGAATAAATTTTTATGGTTGAAAAATAAAATAATATTTGTATTATGTCTTATTTATGATTCTGTAATCTTTGGTAGACATTATATAAATTTATAGACCAAAATTTATTTGGTGTGATCAAAAACCACCAATGAACCAAAACGACTATCATTATTGTTTTATTTAATAATTCATATTCACTTCCAATAACCAATTGAATTTTGTAATAATTTAATCTTCTATGTGATCACTAATAACTTGTAAATTCAATTTTGGACTACAATTCTCATATTAAATGTTTATCAATACGGGTATATTAGTAAACCAATCATGGAAACCAAGGAGAAAAATGCTCCCAAACAACGAAATTAATCCTCTTAACCAATAAATAAGGTCATGAATGAACTTAATATAGTTATAAAAAATCCATTAAATTTATAATAGGTTTAGAAAATATTAATTAATGAATTTAATTTTGTTATCATAGACATTAACATTAATGGAAAAACACCTCTGAACATAGGGTAAGAGACTCTACATGAACCTCCTTTATTCGTTTAGGTTTACCTATCTTTCTTTTAAACAAAATGAAGCCATATTTTATTTTTTAAAATTTTGTTTACATTATATATAATTATCAATAAATATGCATTTATCATTCTATTTCGGGGACATACATGTTTTTAAGTGCTCCCCTCCTCAATAATTCTCGATAAACAAACACATTTTATGGGTACTTCTCGAATTCGTACCCAATTTAAAGTGAACACTATAATATATTTTAAGACAAAATTGTTTTTATAAAATAATTAATTTCTATTATGAAGGCCTCCTTGTATCACTGTTGTTTTTATAAAAAATATTATTCCCTTTTTAATTATAAATTAACTTCAGTATTTTCCTTAAAACCAAACCAAATTTTTTTATGCTAAAATTTATTAAAAACTCTTCTTACATGTTGTGACATATAGTTGACATAACTCACCATGATATGTTCCTATTTTACATTATTAATTACCAGTTATGTTTTAATTCCTTTCTTTCATAGAAACTTGTATGATATCCCCATTTATTATGCTTTATGACATGATTATGATACCCTTTTCTTAACATGGGTAACCTTATGTTTATGTATGGTTTATTATGTATGATTCTATTAGTAGATATAATATTCATGAAAATTTTATTATAGGTGTGACCAGATATCACTCCAATGGATTGGGTAATATTGAGTCTCATGAGATGTTATGTGCAACAATCTTGGTAGTTAGGCTTGACTCATGGTACCATGCATAACTATCTTGTTGGTTACCCTTGAACTATTCCCCTATTAGTGAAATGAGACTTTACTCATGAGAAATTCATGTTTTATGTTTATTCCACATTTCTATGAATCCATGTTTATATGATCCAATATTTATATGTTATGAATCTATACATTACATGCTTTTCTATTTCATTATGTCATTCCTTCTAACCCATGTGCTAAAGAATTATTATTATGTTCATTCCCTTACAAATCATTTTAGCTCATCCATTTATTCATGTTATCCTCAGGTTATCTAATGAAGATGTATGTGAAAAATGGATGTTTGGAGCTCCTTATGAGGATTAATAAAAGAATTTTTTTATTTAGTTTCATGTTATTAGTTTTTTGTACCTAGTCTTCTATGAAACTAGACTTTATGATCATTGGACTCTAATATAATTATTTATAATACATAAAATCATCCATCTAAATATGTAAAATGATAAGGGAAATAATTCTCTACCAAGCGGTGACCTCAAAAAACTGACCATGATATCCATCACAGCTTCATTCCATTTCCACTCATGAATGGGTAGGTGTTGTAAAAGTCTTGAAGGTCGCGGAGGTTCTACAGCCCCCTATAGAAAATTGGAACTTCTCATGATAAAATCAATTATATCTCTTTTCATACCTGCCCACCAATATTTGGGATGAAATCCCAAAACATCATGGTAATGCAGGGATGCACAAACAAAGACAAATCATGAATGTATCACAACATCTCCATGCATATTTCATCTAAAACCCATACATGTCCATGAATTCACAACATTTCATCCTCACTTATGGTCCAACCATGAGGTGGGTCCTCACCTACCACACTCTATAATGACTCATATTTTAAATGTATTTTTTTATTATATACATTATTTTTGATACTATATGATGAAAAATATTTCATTACAGAGGCCTGATGTGCCTAGAATAAATGATTGAAATATATTTAATATATTTAATAGCTTGCAGAGCGAAATTTCTTAAAAAGGGGGGATAACATCTAAATTCATTCCCAAATAATAAATCCATGGGAACCATTGAGTTTATAATGTGTATTTCATCTTAGGTGCATCCTAACATTTGTCAACGTGGGTCATTTAAGGAAAATTAATCCTAAGAGAAGAAATGAATGAAGTAATTAAATAATTTTTTCCATTTCTAATTCCTGATGAAATTATTATGATGTATTTAAATATAATGTTATGGATAAATCCCATGGTTAGTCGCATTACCCAAGATCCATTGGAATGTCATTGGATAGAGATTTGAAGGATTTATCTTATATGAATGCAATCCAAATCATGGATCGATAATGGAAGAACAACAGAATCGAAGAATTTCACCAATGAGAATGATTTCATATAGTTCTTCATCAGCAACTAATCTAACTCGAGTTAGGGTGGTTGTTTTGATGAATTTATTCCCCATTTATAATTTATATGATGAACAAAATCAATCAATGAATAGATTGATTTGTGGATCATTCAATTCCAAGATTTGTCTTCTTTTATTGGGTTTATGAATAATTTCACAGTTTATTTCTTCATTATTATTCACATGGTATTGAATTGTGATCGACACAAACATCTATTGAGGTTCATTACACTCATTGGTTTCGGTGATTTTCTCCACTAGTTCTTCATTCACTATGACCATTGTTCATTTTTCGTAGGTTTTTACATATCACAATCAATCGAACCTTGAACACTCATTACATTATGGAAAAATTTAAAATCATTTATTTCGGATCATCATTTCAAGTTTGTTCTGCGATGATAAAATTGGTAGTGAATCAGACTATTTTTGTATACTCAATTTCACATTCTTCAGTGTTCTTTACTATGCAACTAATAATGATGTGTAGATTTGTTTTCTAAATTTATTTTATAGTAGATTTTTTTTTCAATTATGTAGAGCCTCATAAGATACAGAATATTTATTCCCCTGGTGAAATGTGCATCGGATTGGATTCTTAAGGAGTTTCCATAGATGTGTGCAGCAAATGTCAGTTTCAGGAAATTCTCATGCTAAATGGTGTGTAATCAAGATCTACAAGCCATGTGGCCCCCCTATGTAGAGGGTAGGGTCATCAGATGAATTTAATTATCATAATTGTTTTGACCCCTATCACACAACATGTTCTCCTTCTTTAGTGACTCAGCATGTACCTCGGAGTGTACACAGACATGGGGTGTAGTACACGGGTAGCCTATACGCCATGCACTCCTCAACATAGAAAGAAACTAGACCAAGTACATGGGATAAGGAATTTACTAATACATGGAAATGGGTACACTTGATAACTAATGTACTGACACATAGGTAGAGAACATATTCAGCCTACACACTATGTAATTATACATGAACAAGGGCAAAAGATGCAGGCCACTTTGACAGGAAAGACCTAGGGTTGAGGGACAATGAGTGTAACCTTTCACCATGTTTTATTATTTTTTATACATGTATTGGAGCCACTTTACACTATTTCAAAGAAAAGTTTAATTCTGGTATGATTCCCTTATCCTTTCCCTGAGGGTTAGTATGGAATCATCTCTTACTCCTAGGACAACGATCCATTCCACAGGACATTTTGGATATTCTTTTTAGAATCTCTCTAAGAGGTCAAGAGTGATATCCTCTTTTAATCACTGTTCCCAAGGTGGGGTTATTGGTATCATAATGACCATCACTATGAGGAAATACATCCTCAATATATCAATTCAATCCTTATTGAGTTTATGGTATCACCCCATAGATTTGGGATTGATCCTCATCTATGTATCGTACTCTATTTAGACTATCAAGCGTGTAATTCCTATAAAACACCAAATGATAATTACCTATCAAAAGGAATTCATCAGTTCTATAATACTCAAGAGTGAGTTCTCCTGGATGAGTGCTTTGTGGATGCATAATGATAGATTCCTTGGTCCGGTATTCTACGGTTGTGAATTACCTTTACACGGTGTGTATTTTTTTATTATATCTGGATCTTCTAGTTGTATGTTTCGTAGACATATACCTATGTAGAGATGACAATATTTTCCTTTTTTGTATGATTTTTTGTTTCAGGGTTTCCTAATGTGAATTTTTATACTCACCCTTTCACATGGTATTCCCTCACATTTCAGGCCTTGTGAAAATGATCATCTTCTTTTCAATGTCCTTGATATACCAAGACCAGATTGTGCTTAGTGAGACCAGATAGACTGAGGTTTGTTTCAATAGTATTCTATAAAAATTCTTTATTTTACATTCATGTTGGAATTGTGTATCAAACTTTCTATGGTGGGATTTTCCCCCATTTTTTACATTCCATTATGTATTATAATACTCTAGTCATTAGATTTAGATGTTTTCACGCATGGAAGTTTAGTTTTTTTTACATTTCAGCAATTCATAAGCCAAGATATGTGGGTGTGGGTACAAGTACATAGGCTAAGGCCACCCATGTCAGTGATATTCCTTCTCAATAGTAGTCTCCATCATCTAGCATATTAGAGGAGGGCGTAATTATTTTTTGGAAAGAGACCCTTTGGGACGAGTTGTGATTGAGTGGTATCAAAGACTTTCATTCGACATTTGGTTCAATGTCAATAAGAATGGTTTGGGGAAATAATGTTAAGTGTTTCAGGTTATATTTCATGCTAAGGACTCCAGTGTTGATGCGGAATCCAATGTGTACATACACCATGACATTATTCACTAGATTTTCTACTAAGTACAAGAGAACACTGGTTTCAAGAAAAATAATAGTACATGAATCATACATAAAAGAGTATTTGTTTCCATTTACATCATGAGTTAGCTCTCCAAATATACTCATTGTGCATGGTAGATATTGTTTATTATTGGTTTTTTCTGTAGTGTTTTCCATCTTATATTTAGCATCCTGATCATGAGGATGGCCCCCTCAGTAATGAGTTGTTGATAGAGGTACCAGTTCCCAAGATGTTATCTCTAGGTGGAGCACCTGTTATACCACCACCTTTAATGAATCCAATGTACCCATAGTACCAGTGGATTTGTTTCACAGTATGATAATTATTAATGAGTATTAGTGATATATACCCCTTAGGTTCTGAGGTGAGCAGTACCCTTAGTTTATTGAGGACTAGCCTGAGGCAATGCCACTTGTTTTCCATCTGGTCAGGACCTCAGTAGATTAGATTTTGGTCCATGAAATGAGCCATCATTATGGATTGATAGGGCGATGGTCGGGTTTAATGACCTATTTAGGCAACACGGTGACTCTTTTGTGGATAGAGTTTGAGCACCTTTCAATAGAGGATTTCTTAGCATATATGCTAAGATCTATATGTATGTAAGAGATTTAGCATCTCAATAAGGGTAGCGTGATTGTATCTGAGAATTCATCGAGGTTTACCAACCTTTCAAAGTAAACAGGGGATATGGTTAAAAACTAGTTATTTAGGGATCATAACATCGAGTGATGTCTTCATAGAGACATCCATGACAGTGTTATTTCTATATGAATTTATTCCAATTTAGGGATGATGGAGATAAATTGGTGATAGAATGTTTCCTTATTGAGAAGATACATCTAGTTATTATTGAAGTGTCCAATTAGGTTCATAGACCTCATTGGTAGGAGGGAGACATTAGTTTAGGGACATAGATGTGAGATACATTTAGTGATGAGGTCCTATGATAGAGGTTTTGTAGTTTAAGGCTCACACAATAAGACTAGTCGTCCTAGGGAGAGGGTGTGTGCTCATTTTATGAAAGGGAAAATATCTATAGATACTGTTTGACCCACTATACTACTGACAGAGAGACTATTGATTGGAAAATTAGGAATAGGATGCAGCAGGAGTAGGTAGGTTCATTGGGTGGATGACATGGTAGAGGAGCTAGGAGAGAAGTAGGAGGTGGTCGACGGTTTTACATGTTACCACCAACACCCCCAGGTGGTCCCTGCCCAGCTTAGGGATCAAGAGGATAAAGGCAGGGATAGAAGAAGGTGATCGAAGATTAGAACCTGAAGGCTTCAAGAATGATTTTAGGTAGGATATGTGTCTTACATATCTTATATTTTGTACTGGTAGACATAGGATCATGTCATTCATATCTTACCACATATCTTGTACGAGACTTAAATATTATTTTTAATCACTTGGATTGACCCTTGTGCTTAGAGACTCCTACTAGATAAGAATAAGTGATCATGAACTTATTATAATAGTGTGACCAGACTCTTGGAGGCGTGAGAATGTATTGGAATCTCTTAGTTGTAGCGTTGAGCCCTTATGACATCATCCTTGGTATAGAAAAGTTATGTAAATTTAATTCCCAGATTATCTATTTTTGGCAATGAATGGTGTGTGTCTATAGATATAGACCCATGTTTTATAGTGTTAGATAAAATGAAAGATATGTTGTGCTGGATGGAATCATGCATTAGAGGGTGAAAATGATCACTCATCAGCTAGATAGCCTAACCATTTGTATAGTGGATGTTATTAGATTCTAGATTCCTATAGTGGAGTAGAGTATGAGGATGTCTTTCTAGATTATGTTCTAGGATTACCTCTCTACCATGAGATAGATTTATTCAATAATCTATACCTCAAAATTACCCTGATAACTGTGCCAGCATATCGGATGGCTACCATAGATCATTTTGGGATAAGGGTGTAGTTGTAGGAATTGAAAAGGAAGGGCTTGGTTGGACACAGTGTTTCACCCAAGTCATCCCAAGTTTTGTTTTTGGAGAAGGTATACAAGATCTCAATGTTGTGTGTAGACTATCTGAAAATGAATCATGTGAATGTGAAGAAAATGTATCCTCAAACGAGGACTAAATACCAATTTTATTAGTTGGGAGGGTAATGATGGTTATCATTTGTTAAAATCAGGTCAGGATATCACCAGTTATGAGTACAAGATGAGGATATTTTGAAGAAGGAATTCAGATGTCACTATTGTCACTATGAGTACTTGGTGATTCTCTTTGGCATGAAGAACTCCCCATTAGTGTTCATGGGAGTCATAAAATGAATCTTTTAGCCTTTCATAGACGGATTTATGGTAGTCTTTTTCGATGATATCCTTGAATAATCAATATATGAGGAGGATAACATAAAATACTAGGATAGTTATATATATAATAAAGGAGTACCATGACCATGGGAATCTCTCAATGTGACAATTCTAGATTCAGGTGAACTATTTTTTGGGACATGTCGTCTCAGCAGATGGAGTGGTAGTGGACACGACCATGCTCAAGGAAGTGTTATATTTGGCTCCACCCAAGAGAGTGATGTAACTATGATTTTTCCATGGGTTGGTAGGAAATTACCAGAGATTAATACCTTATTTCTCCAAAATATCATCACCCATGATATCTTTCACTCAAAATGGGATGAATTATGTGTGGACATAGAGGTTCCTATAGTATTTTATGCATTTGAGAAAGAATATGAAAAGTAATACCATATTGATATTTCCATAGGAGGGTGATGAGAACATACTATTTTGAGATGCATTAGGAACTAGGCTTGGTTGTGTTTTTATGTAGAGGTATGTGGTGATTTCTTATGGTTCACGCCAGTTGAGACCACATGAGAAGAACTATTTGACATGTGTTCTTGAGTTAGCAATGGTATTCATCGCAATGAAGATATGGTGACACTACCTAATGGGGAAGCAGTTTATCATCTATTCTGATCACAATAGTCTCAATTACTTATTCTCTTAAAAGGATATTAACTTTAGGAAATGGTGATGGCTGGAGTTACTCTATGATTATGATATAAAAATGACTATAATCATGGTAAAGGGAACATGGTATAATATTCCCCTAACATGTGATATTGATAACAAATGTTAAATGAGGAAATCAAAGCATTTTTCCTTGTTATAATTATCCATTATATATGAATATAGAGCATCTTACCTCCAATAAATATATGATACCACTCATTTCTTGCATTAGGTTAGGGAGGAACAACTTTGGGATACCGACTGTGATACACTACACATTCAGATATTCACTAAACATGCTCTTAATGGATTTTGAAATGTTTGGGAGCATGTTCTAATTTTCTATTGATGCACAGTGATACCGGTGCTATTACGAGAGGAGGTTCTAAAAGAGTTTCATAAGTATACTTTATAAGAACATCTGGGGGTGTCAAAGATATACTAGAAACTCCAACATCAATTTTTGTGGCCATGTAGGATGAAAGGAGTTTCATAGTTTTTCTCTCAATGCCTCACATGTCAACAAGTGAAGGTTGAACACCTTGTTCTAATGGGTTTGGAGCAACCCCATATGGTTCCATAGAGGAAGTGGGATGGGACATCCTTATACTTACTGATGAGACTCCACATATATATTGGGAACATAATTCCATCAGGGCGATCAAAGAATGACTCACCAAATCCGCTCGCTTTTTTTCAATTTCAGAGCATATTTCATTAGAGATCTTGGGGTTAGTCTATGTTAAGGATATAGTATGACTCCATAGAGTTCCATCAGTGATCATTTAATACTAATACGATTACTTCAAATCCCATTTGTGTAAGGAATTAAATAGGTATTTTGGGACTCAGTAATGATTGATCATTGCATTTCAACCCGAAATTAAAGGAAAAAATGAGTAGACCATTAAGGTTTTTGATGACATGATACAAGCTTCCATGCGGAAATTTTTCCATAGTTTGGAGGATCACCTATAAATTATTGAGTTTTATTATAACAATAGTTACTATTTCACAATCTATATGGAACCATTTGTTGATTTTTATGGGAAACCCTATAGGTCACCACTTTGTTGGATAGAACTAAGAGAGTCGACACTCATAGACCAAGAGTTTCTGTGATCTATGACCAAAAAATTAAAATTAATCTAGGAGTGTATTAGGACTATAAAATAATATCAAAAGTCTTATATGGATAGGCAATGGTAGCCTTTGGAGTTTAAGTAAATAGACCATGTGTTCTTACATGTTTCAAATTGATGTTGATTATAGATAATTGGTCATTCCATTAATCTATCATTGCGGTTAATTAGACCTTTCCATATACTATACAATGTATTCTAGGTGACATACCACTTATCTCTAGCTATGTAGTTAGACCAGGTACATGACATTCTCCAGATGTTGTAGGTGAGGAGGTATGTGTTTGACTAATCACTTGTCACTGACTAAAGGGATCTAGAAATCAGGGATGGAGTGACCTTTTTTGATGTATGGGTAGAAATTTAGTATTGTTATAAGTGGACCCTTTGTGGTTATGTGATTCCTTTAGTGTGTATTTGATGAAAGAATAGGAATCTCTAGGAGATCACATGGGAGTGGGAGGCTCAGATACGCGCTAAGTACCCACACAAATTTGTGTATCCTTTAGTTTGGATTTTTTTGATATAAATCCCAAAGGTGGGTAGAATTTAATAAATCTTAATTTCTAGGTATTATTTTTCAGTATTGTATGGAATATTTTTGACATTATGAGCTGAGACAGTGTGTGATTGGAACACCTGGTGTGCCCAGAATAAAGGTTTGAAATATATTAAATATATTAAACAGAACGTGCATGAAATTTTAATAAAAATTGGTAACATAGAAATGAACTCTTGGATCAGAAACATTTGGGCACAATTGACTTCAAAATGTGGGTTTTACCTTAGGTGTGAAAAAACCTTGGATGGCATGGTCCATTTTTGGAAAAATCAATATGGGCACAAAAATGAATTAAATAATTAAATGAATTATTTTGTTACTAAATCATGATTTAGTGATTCATCTATACTTAAAATACTATTATATTGAAATCCTTTTTTTATCCTCATAACCCAAAAACCATTGTAATGCTATTGGGGATATATTTGGAGGATTTATCTCAAAAGAACAGTACTGAATAGGGATCAATGATCGATGCAAAACAAATTGATGTATCTCACCAATAACAACAATTCTATATCAATATTCCTCAGTGATTGATCCAAATGAAGGTCGGGTGGTTGATTTGATTGTCTTTCTTCCCTAATTTTAATTCCAATGATGAAAAAAATCAATTGATAAATAGATTGATTTTTGGATCAGTCGGTTATGGGATGGGATATATTTAATTGGGTTTTAGGATATTTTCTTTGATATTGGAGATTTATTCATTGTTATTCTCATGGTTATGACTTGATATCAATAGAAACATGAATTCAGGTTTGTTCCTCTCATTTTTTCTTGTCATTTTCTCCCTAGGTTCTTCATTAACCATAGACATTCATCGTTCATACCAAGGTTCAAAATATCTCGATCAATCAGTTGTTGTGCACCCATTTCATGGCGAAATGACATGAAATCATAGATCAGGGATCCTCATTACATGATGGAGGTGCGATGATGGAATTGGTGGACAATTAGATGATTTTGGATACCCAATTTGATTTTCATCAGAATTATTCGGCACTGAATAAGGAACGATGTGTGGATCCATTTTTTGAATATATATTATAGTGGATCCCATTATTTAATTTTTGATAGTCTAGGATGAGATAGGATCTTGATTTACTTATAAAAATTTTCATGGTATCTATGGCTAGAGGAGCATCCAAATATGCGTGCAACAGATCTGATTTTTTGGAAATTCTGGCACCACACATCATGTAATCTGGATCTACACAGCATGTGAACCCCTATGTGGTGGTTAGGGTTTCAGTAGGAACATAAATATCACATAGAATGTGACCCTTGTCACATGGAATGTGATCCGACCCCGGTGACTCATCGTGTACCTCAGAGGGTACAAAGACATGGGGGGGAGTAAATGGTTCACCTACATGTCATGTACTCACCAACAAAGGAAAATACTGGATTATGAACATTGGATAATACATGTACTTGTACAAAGACACAAGTACATGGGCTATGTAATGTACTGACACATGGGTATATTATGCAGCTAGCATGTATGCCATGTACTTCTATACAAACATAGGAAAACGACATGGGATATTTACATTGGTATGGACTATGGTCAATTGATGGGGAATGTTACCATTCTACATGTCGTTTTCTTTTTTATACATGGCATGGAACCCATGTCCTCTCTCTATAAGTAATGTTTTTTAGGATTTATTTCCCTTATCCTTTCAATAAGGGTTCGTATGGAATCATCACTTCCTCCTAGGAAAAGGATCCATTCAGCAAGACTTCTTGAATATAATCACTGTAACCCCTCTTAGAGGCCCGAAGTGAGATCTATTATTCATCTTTGTACCCGATGTGGAGTTCTTGGAATCATTTTAACCAACACTCTGCTAGCTCAGATACTCTATTTCAAGGTTTAATCTAGTTTAATTATTTGGTATCACATTATGGCATTGGGAGTGATCCTAATCATTGTATCATATTATTTTTATACTATCAATTGTGTACTACCTATGATGAGACCCCATAATTAGTATGACTTAAATAGACATCATATGCTCTATGATACTCAAGACTGTGTTCTTTCAAATTAGAAATTTGTGGATCCTTTCTACTAGAATCACTGGGAAGGTTTACTAAAGTAGTTAAATTCCTTAACATCATGCATCTATGTTTAGTATTTTTGGATATTCTTATTATATGTGTTATAGATATATACCAATTTTTAGTTAAATATATGTTTCTTTGACATATGATTTATGGTTTCTGGGTGCCGTAATGTGTATTTTTATAATGAAACCTTCATGGGATTTTCTCGCATGTGTCTTGTCTTATGTAGATGATCAATCTTTAGGAATAGTGCTTGATAGAGTAGTAATAGGCAGTGCTTATTGATACAAGAAATATCAATGTGTATTTTATTTGTATTCTTATAGTATTCCTAGTATTAATTTCATATTAAAATTTTATTTTAGAATCCTTGAGGTGTTATTTTATTTGGGTCTCTTTAAATTAATTTACATCATATAATACTCTGGTACATGGATTTAGATGTTTGCATGCATGGGTGTTCAATTTTTTTTACATTTCAGCATTGAATATTATTGTAGAAGTGTGCATGTGTGTGTGAGGGATCATGGGGGTAAGTCCTCCCATGTCAGTTATATGCATTATCAAAACTACTCTCCATCCTATGGCCTATTGGAGTTGGGTTAAGGTTTCATAGTATGGGCCTTTGTGTGATTTTTTTTGATAAACTCTATTATAGGACTATACCCTCAAATAAGATAGCTTCCATATCATTAATCTATCAATATGGGTAGTGGTAACATATAAGGATGAATGAATAGTCTGCCTCTATCTATCCTTCACCTCACAGTCCATATCATAGAAAAAATCAACAATCACCCAATCAGTACTAGCCTTCTGAACCACCTGTATCTGAGTCCTCCTACTCAGTGCATCGGCTATTGCTTTGCCCTTTTCTAGGCATATAGGGAAGCTCGAAGTCAAAAACATTGTATGTACTCAACCCACATTAATTACCTCATATTTAAATCATTCTATTTAAATATCGATTTGAGAGTTTTTGGGTCTATTTACACCACAATAAACTTTCCATGTAATTAATGTACCGAATAGTGGAAATCATGTACAAAAGTAGCTAGCTCGAGATTGTAAGATTTATTGTTCCACTCATGTGTCCTCAACAAAGAAGACCCATATGCCAAAACTATATCCCCTAGAATTATAAATTCTCATAGACCGACACTTTATGTGTCAAAATATACATTGTAGATCTTACCCATCTCTGGTAGAATTAGGATCGATGATAAAGTCAATCTCCCTTTAAACCGCTGAATGGTTGTCTTGTAGGTACATAACAATAAAAATGGTAGACCATTCTTAATAAAGATCAATAATGGTACATATAATCTTGATAATTCCTATATGAATTTTTTTTAATAACAATATAGCCCGAACAAACCCCATACATTAAAGGCATTCTTGGGATGCTCTTAGGAAACATTATCTATCACCTTCTCAATGTTAATTGAAACTGATGTCTCTGAGATAATATAACCCAGTAAGTGAATATGATGCATCTATAAGTGGAACTTTATAATCATATCAAATAATGTATATTGTCTTGGTGTATCCAAAACAATCTTAGGATTTTTTTTCATGGTCGTTTCGATTGTGAGAAGACACCAAGTTATCTTCCATAGAAACCACAAAAAAAATGAATTAGGATAAGGATGGAAAAATCAGTTCATAGATGTAACACCACTAGATTTTACGAGATAGATTATTTTTAATTTCTTTTATGTCCTGTGTTTTACTCTACATTATGAATAGTTGGTGCTATACACAACACTATATTTGCTTGAAGTATAAGCAACATAATTTTTGGATTGTGTTGAACACAATTTCATGTTCTTTTTTTAGAATTCATTACACGCAATA
Organism: Viscum album; assembly: GCA_963277665.1. Lineage (NCBI taxonomy): Eukaryota > Viridiplantae > Streptophyta > Magnoliopsida > Santalales > Viscaceae > Viscum > Viscum album. The sequence continues at coordinate 166,424,804 of OY728167.1, forward strand.
GTGAGTATAGAGATAGTTCAAAAAATAAATATAATATGTTTGGATTATGGTATACACAACACCAAAAGAATATTTCACTACACGCAACACTTGCTTGTCTTTTGTTACATGCAAGGGTGACCTTCCTCAATAGCTTGTGTTATATGTGATACAAAGTTTCACTAAACAATGATATATTATTAAATTATTATTATTTAATGGGTTATAAGCAATGATTTATGAATATTATTAACCACATTTTGAATTTTATATAACATTATAATTTATCTTAAACATTTTCTTGAACATGGTTTGCGAACAAAAATCAATTTTTCGGAAAAAATAAGTATTTTTCAAAAAATGATGTTTTACAACATTTTAATGATGTGCCCATTTTAAATATAGTTTTGAAACTTTTATAAGTTAAATTAAAAAAAATAAACTTCTTATTTGGAATTGGGACATAATTTTTGGTATTCTTCAGGGAAAATTCAAATTTTAATGAATAGTGAAAATACTGCATTTTAATTAAAAATTGTCTTTTCATCTAATTTATTTATATAGTTATGTTATATTTATAATTTATTTTAAAATGTAATTGGATTATAGTTTTATAATTTAATCAATGTTTTGTCATTAGAAGTAATTTCACTTTTAAATTGGTCATAATCACATGGAAATCTTTTGATAGTTATTACTTCGTAAAAACACGCTTTTTTGATTTGAGAACGGGAATTAATTTTAAATTTAATACCGAAACATATGTGTTTTGAATTAGGAAAAATGGGTTAAAAAATTTTAATCATAAGGTTCAAATTGTTTAAATAGGTACCTCTTATTTTTGGAATGTATGAAGACTACCTTTAGTAATTATTTTATTTACCATGGTTAAAGGGTAAATATGGGTAAAAAAATATATTATAATATTAAACTACCCTAAAGCATGTCCTAAACCTATGGGATGAGATATTTACGACCATGGGAATCCTTGGGTCTCTTTTGGGACCCCAATTATTCACATGCGTGTGAAAATGACATTTTATAAGAATTAATTTAAAGTATAGATAATTATAGCCTAAACTTATATCTTTTACTAAATAGATTCTAATATAGGATTATATAAATAATATTTATGTCTATAAATAGTCATTAGGAATATAATAATATTTACTACATCGTTATATTTTATTGATAATTTTTATACATTAGATAAACATATTTATTTATGACCCAATTATGATGTAGTGATTACCTCATTAATGGAAGATTCAAATAAATGAATTTATAAATATTAAAACAAATGTAATTTGGCTATTTTTATGTCATACAAAACTTTTATGGATGATATTGAAAAATTATATTTTATTTAAAGAATTATTGTAGATGTAATAAGGTTTTTATGATTTTTTAAAAAAAGTCTTGAATGAATAGTGTCCAAAATTGACACAATCCATAACTTAAAACATAAAATAGTTTATTATATGATATTAAAATCATAAAAATATAATATTCAGAAAAATGGATAATATAAGTCCAAATATTTCATTAATAACTTTTTTTCATCTTTTTATATGATATGGTAATTACATTAACCCATAATGTGTAAATAATAAGATATCGTGATAAGTTTAAAAAGGGTAAAAGAAGGGTAAAACCAAAATGATGAGGGTGAAAAAATATTTCAATCATATAAAAAAATTATTGGATTATTGGAATTATAACAAAAATCATCATATATTATAATTTAAAAATGTTTGGACCATTTTAAATTTAAATTTAATTTATAATAAATTAATATTTTGGATCGTTCCAAAATTACCCCTCTCCTCTCTTATAAAAGGGTGCCTCCTCTTTCTCCGATTAAATAATTTTTAGCCTTAACATAAGGACAAATCCAGACCATTTCTCCTTTCATCTTCCCTAGTTACATTCTAGGGGTTATAGTATTCTCATAATACCAACTCTAGAGCCATAAGAGGAAATTTAAAAGAGGCGCATCGAAGAAGAGGTAATCTGTTCTAGCGATTCTTTCAAATTAATTTCATCTTATACATTATATTATTTAGTTGTTTTATTATAAAGTAATAACATATGTATCACTAATATAATGATATTTTATTATAAATATTAAACAAACATATTTCACCTTCTATATATCCTACGAAAAATGAAATCACCGCACGAGCATACGTATGGATTACCGTCTCCAGGCCGTGGTGTAATCTGTTTTTCACCACAACCTTACATAGATGGATATAATGGTAAATATATATTATTATTATAACATGATACTAATTCAGAGATATTATATACCATCCACTTCCATAGCATTGAATATCTATGAGAACGATATCATCGCTCATGCGTATGTACGGATTACCGTCTCAACGACGCGATGGGATTTATTCTACATGTTATCCATTCAAGAATGATAATAAAGTATATATATAATAAATAATCATGAAATATATGAAATAATTATTATACTGGATTTATGTATATATATATATATATAAATTTCAACTACTTTCTTCAATTCAATTTAATAAGGAAACTAAAAAAACATTTATTCGTACATATGGCCTACCGTCTCCCTAAACGGTATATTCCATTCCATTTATCGCTCAATTATATATATTTATATACAGAATTAATATGATATATAAATCATCAATTACATTCTGGATGTTATTAAATCATGACCTATTAAAATATATCAAATATAACAAGTCCAAAAACATACGATAAATAAAACGATTATTACCCAAAATGTTGCATTAACATTGAATTGACAAATGAAAGGGTAATATAAAGTCATAAGTGAATAATATATCATATCATAAATATTATTATGGTTATTTTATAAGTTAATAATATGTTTAAACTAACTATATAGGAGTTTCAGATACGTACGGATGAAATTGAACCTAATGTATGGGATAACATTTCCAATCATGTGTTATCAGAGATTGTTTATTCATAAGTATCTCCTCTTGATATTTTTATATTCTCGGTCCATGTTTTCAAAAAATGTTCTCATAAAATATTTACTATTCTTATATGTATGTATAAAGTCATTTTTACCAATTTTTACTTTTAATACATGGTTTAGAAGAAATCTTTCTTCTATTTACCATATGAGGTACTTTTTGACTTTTCCAGCAAAAGAATGAGGATAATGTTTTTTTATCTTATACGACATGAATTGGTTTTTTCACATACATGATGCCTTATTTACACGAATCATACTCAAACTATTTCAGGTTTATTTTCAAATAAATTATTTTCTTTTAAAATTGCTTGACATTTTGAGAAAAGAATTTTTTTTTCATAAAAAAACAATATTTTGCTCAATAACTATGTTCAGGTGGTCTATCATAATTAATTTCAATCAAAGGATATATTCATTAAATAGTGCTATTTTTCAATCCCTGTTATTAATCTGATTTTATTGTGTTTATTGTGAAATGTTATTTCATTTGGATTGTGTTATGATTGAATGATGTTTTAGAATCCCAATTTATTTCATGGGTTATGCTATCATGAATGAATTATGTTTTTGTGGAACATGTATGAATGATTTCATAATAATATGGGTGGGAAATATATCTCCCTCTAATGCATTGGGTAATTATTTTTATCTCATTAGACAGACATGAATGGAACGATAGGTAAATCAGGTTCAGTAATACATGTTTGGAATAGCATGTAAACCCAGTTTAGTAATGGACTTTGTCTACTATGATGGTCTTGGAAGAAATTCCTTGGTTACTATGGAAATCATAATATGTTCTTATTAGTTTACCACAATTACTTTTTTATACCAATTCTATTATATCATGGTTAATGTTCATATATGATCCATGCCTTACGTATTGTCCCGATTTATGTCATTGATCAAGATTTTTATGTTTAAACATTATGTTCATGTTTTTACATTCAAATGTTTATGGTTTGTTTTTTGTTCTCCATGTTTACCCTTAATGATAATTTGATATCACCCTATATATGTGTTCTTTTCTAAATTATATAATGAACGGTTTTAGGTAAGAAAAAAATGGGAAGATCTTTATGGGAGATGTTGAAGATCATTCACCGTGATTATAAGATTAAGTTCTGAGTTTCTAAAGACACTAAACTAATAAATTATTTGCGAATTTGTTTGTGTAATGTATTATGTATTTCGAAAAAGAAACGTAATTTCCATGTACATCAAGCTTGGGTCTCTATTGTTGGTATCACAGTGAAGGATTAGTCAACCTTGGGAAACTAGGATGCAAAAAAATTACTGAGATCCCTATATATATTTCTAAGGTATGTCTTGGGATATCCACAAGGTTATGTATAAGTATAGGTTACATACCTAGAATTAGGATAATGTTCATGAATAACCCATCATTAAACCTAATATGTTAGAGATTGAAAGTACTCCCCCTTGATTATGTTGTTTTCCTAGTATAATTTTTTCCTCTCACAGTATTATTTTTATGTTTTAGATATTGGCTGGAACCCAAAGGAATCGTGTTAATGATCAATACACTGGGAAATGCAATGAGTTTCCTCTTGAACAACATAATATTATGGGAGATGGAATTAAAAATCCTGTTGTTATACTTACAAAAGCTATGGATCATTATGGACTTCAGAATGAGTAGAGAAGAGGACAATATTCTATTGAGTCCTTCATGAGGCAACGCCCACCTTCTTTCAGTGGGTCTTCTGATCCACTTGTTTCTTAAAAATGGATAGATACCATTGAAAATATATTTTCTATAATTCAATGTTTGGAATATGAAAAATTCATTTTGGTTGTTTACAAATTAGAAGGTGAATAAGACCAGTGGTTGACTCCAATTAAGAATACAAGGCACTAAGATGAAATTGAAACCACTGAATGGGATGAGTTCTAGAAATTATATTTCAATAAGTAATTTCTTCATATTCATTGAAAAAAGATGGAAAAGGAGTTCCTTGAGCTTAATGAAATGGATGATGAATCATTCGATACATAGGAAGAAAATTTTAGAAGACTTTCACGACATGATTTTGGATTTATTGTCCTATTTGAAAGTAAATTTGATTGATTCTTCAGTGGCTTCAAACCAAGTATTCGAATGGAATTAGCTATTATATACTTCAATAGATATGATGATATTGTGTGTTGTGCTGTAATGGTTTAACTAGAAGATGGTGTTACATTTCTATCTCATGGTTTTGACAAGATATTAAAGATGGAGTTCAAGGAAAAATCTCAAAATAATGGCGAGAAGAAGATGAATGTTTCTGTATTCTCAAAGTGTGGAAAGAATCATGGTGGATATTTTATTAAAGAGACTATAAAATGTTTCAAGTGTATAAAATAATGTCATCATGTAGTTGAGTTACTATGTAATGGGAAAAAGGTTTCTAATGATGTGAATAAAGAGAATACCATATAGAATTCACCACCAACACTTTAATTCAACAAGTGAAAAGAAATGGTGCATTATGCTAAACAATGCCCTAATCCAATGGTTAATGATGATCTACATTAGCAACCACTTAAGGAAAATGACAATGTGATGTCACATACAATCACTATTGTCAAAATTGATTATGATAATGAAGTGGTGGAATGACTAAGTGTTTATGAAAAGGGATTCCAAAATAGAATTTTGGAATCTCGTTTATAGTGTTATGTTATATTCTAATATCTATGTACTAGTTTATTGTGGTTTTTGAAAATTATATGATATTGGTAAACATCAAAAGTGACTGAAATATTTTTGGAAATAACATGATATGAACATAATGAAGGGATAAATAGATAATGAGATATTTCAAAGTATTAATGAGCTCATGACTGATAAAAGGACAAAGTGATATCATGGTTTGAGTATATAGATTTTTGGTATTTTTGGCGTGTGGAATAAGTTTATTTTGACAGAATTCATGTTTTAAATGTGGTTATATAGTAATTCAGGTAATTATCATTGTTTAAAGAGAATACATTATTAAGGTACTGACATGTATGGAATGTGGCAACTAATAACTGCCAAATATGTTATGGGAGAAAAATGTTACGTTGATTTAGTTCACCTCTTTATAACATTTTAAATTTTTTTAGTTTTTGGAAGGATTGTAATGTTATCCATTTATGGATAGTATAATTTATTTTCTATTTTATGTCTGTTAGATTAATGTATTCTCTCTCTATAGGTGGACTTATGCATATTTTATTACTTGTGCAAACCTTTTTATTGATCAGATGAAAGGACCTATCATTTTATCGCATGAGCTAGTAACACATTACAAATGAAAAATTTAACATAATTTCTTTAAATTAGATATGAAGTAGAAATTGTTTAAGGCATGACCAATGGTGATATAGAACTGAAATCAGGAATGTATTTCTTCTCATGTTCTTCATCTTTAGGAAAAGGATCTTGAAAACAAAATTTTTTTTATCCTAGTACATTCTTATTCGATTAATTAGATGGTTCCTTAAATCATCATAGATATATGGATTTCTAGTAGTTTTATTTTTCCAAACCTTATTTTCTATCACTATTCTTCAGAACATGATGGTTATATTTCACTTACATATCCGTGTTTTGACATCCCACAAATGTGCTCCTATGTGGAAACCCAATGATGAGTTAATTTAGTTAACCATTATGTATCTAACCGTCCTTTTTTTAAAATGATTTTTTATTATTCCTTTAAATGATATGGGTTTTCATGAAGGAAACATTAATATAGAAAACCATTTATAACCCCAATGAATTTTGTGGGATAAATTCATTTTATGGGAGTAGAATGTAACACCCAGATATTTTATGAGATGCATTCCTATTAATTTATTTGATTCCACGTGTTTCACGATGAACTAAGATTAACTATCACAATACGCAACACCGTATTAGATTTCATTATAAAAAACACAATTATTGTCTTGTGTTGCAAACAATTTCATGTTCTTCTGATAGAACTCATTTCATGCAACACTGAGTATAGATTTAGTTCAATGAATAAATGAACTAAGATTGGATTTTGTTATATGCAACACTGAAGGAACATTTAACTATATGAAACAATAACTTGCCTTGAGTTATATGCAACAACGACCTTACTCAATAGCTTCAGTTGTACGTGATATCGAGTTTCAATAATCAATGATATATTATTAAAATATTACAATTTAATGGGATATAAATTAGCTATTATGAATATTATTAACCACATTTTTAATTTTATATAACATTGGAATTAATCTTACACATTTTCTAGAACATGTTATGAGAATAATATTAATTTATTATTTGGAATCTGGAGATAATAATTTACTTTTGTTGAATTATTGATATTTTTATGATAAATTTCAAATTTTAATGAATAGTGAAAAATACTGAATTTTAATTCAAAAATGTCTTTTCATGTAATTTATTTATATAGTTATATTATCTTTTTAGTTGGTATTAAAGTTTAATTAGATTATATTTTTATCATTTAATCTAATTTTGTTCATTTTATTTAATTTCAGTTTTAAATTAGATATAAACAAATGTCAATCATTTGATAGTTGTTACTTCTTAGAAACCTGTTTTTTGGATATGACAACGAGAATTAATTTTAAATTAATTACTACAACTTATGTGTCTTGAATTTTTAAAAATGGATTCCATATTTGGAATCAGAATTTCCAAATTGTGTAAATAACTATCTTTTATTTTTTGACATTATGAAGAGTAACATGGGTAATTATTTTATTTTCCATGGTTTTCGAGTAAATCTCGTAAATAATGGTAAAAAATAATATTATAATAATATTAAATTACCCCAACACATTTCATAATCCTATTGGTGGAGCTATTTCCTATCATGGTAATACTTGGGTCAATTTTGTGACCCCATTGATTCACTTGGATGTGAAAATGACATTATATAAGAATTAATTTAATGTAAAGATTATTATAACCTAAACATATATCTTTTACTAAATCGATTTTAATATGGGGTTATATAACTGATATCTTTGTATATAAATAGTCATTATAAATATAAAATGATTTCCTATATCATGGTATTTTATTTATAATTTTTATACATTAGACTAATATATTTATTTATGACACAATTATGAGGTGGTGATTACATCATTAATGTAAGATTTAAATAAGAAAATTTATAAATATTAAAAAAATGTAATTTGATTATTTCGATGTCATCAACTAATTTTATCGATGATATGAAAATTTTATATTTGTGTTAAATCCTTATTTTCAAAGGAAATAGGTTGAAATGAATTTTTTTTAAAAATTCAATTATGAATAGTCTCCAAAATTGACACTATTCATAACTTAAAACATAAAATAGTGTATTAAATGATATTAAATTCCAAAAATATATGATTAATCCAAATGGTTAATATTACTCCAAATATGTCATTAATAACTTTTTGTAGGTCGTTTGACATGATATGATAATTACATTAACACACAATGTGTAAAATAATAGTATTTCACAGTAAGACTAAAAAGGGTAAAATAAGGGTATAACCCAAATGATAAGGATAAAAAATATTCAAAACATGTCAAAAAATTATTGAATTAATTTTTTCTAACCAAAATCATATTATCTTATAATTAAAAATGTTTTGGGCTAGTTTAAATTGAAATTAAATTTAGAATAAATTAATATTTTGGAACTTTTCTAAAGTTCCACTCTCCTCTATTATAAAAGGGCACCTCCTCCATCTCCTATTCACTCAATTTTGAGCCATAAATCATGGAAAATCCCTTCAAATTTCTATTCTAATCATTCCTAGTTACATTCTAGATGTTTTATTCCTCTCAAAATTACACCTCCAGTTCATTAAGAGGAAATTTAAATGGAGGCAAGTCGAGGAAGAGATAATATCTTCTACCGATTTTTTCAAATTTATTTCTTCTTATACATCCTCTTCATTAGTTGTTTAATTATAAATTAATAAAATCAGTATTTATAAAATAATTATATGTTATTATAAATTTTAAACAACCATATTTCACCTTCTATCCATCCAACGAAAAATGAAATCCCCGTGTGTGCGTACGTACGGATTACCATCTCCACGCCATATTGTAACCTGTTTTTCACCCCCACCATACATGGATGGGTATAATTGTAGAAATAATAACTATATATTGTTATTATAAAATTATACTAATTATGAGATTTTATACACTATCCACTTCAATAATGTCCAATAACTATGGGAACGATATCGTCGCTCCTGCGTACATACGGCTTACCGTCTCCACGACGCGATGAGATTAATTCTCTATGATAACCATTCAAGAGTGATTATAAATTATATATAATAAATAATCATGAAATATATGACTTATTAATTATACTGGATTTATATATATATAAATATATTTCATTTACTTACTTCCATTCAATTTAATAAGGAAACAAAAAACAACGTTCATGCGTACGTACGACCTACCTTCTCCATGAATGGTGTATTCCATTCCATTTATCGATCTATTATAAATTTTTATAAACATAATATATATGAAATATAAATAATGTTTTAAATTATGGATGTAAATCACAATCTATGTATCAATATCAATAATAACAAGTCCAAACACATAAGATAAATAAAACTATTATTACCCTAAATGTTGCTTAAACTTGGAATTGACAAATGAGAAGGTAATATAAAGTCATAAGTGAATCATATATGATATCATGAATATTATTATGGTTCTGTTATAAGATAATTATATGTTTAAACCCACTATACCAGAGTTTTAGATATGTATTGAATAAATTGGACCTAATGCAAGGGATAACTTTTCTAATCTCATTTTATCCGAGATAATTTATTCCTAAGTATCTTCGGGAGATTTATTTATCATCTAGGTACATGTTTTCTAAAACATTTATTATAAAATGTTTTTTATTCATCGATATATGTTTAAAGTTATTTTACCCATTTTTACTTTTACTACATGGTTTGGAAGTAATATTTCATTTGTTTACCAAATGATGTACTTTTTGACTTTTCTAGCAGAAGTACAAGGAGAATGTTTTTTATACTTATATGACATGAATGGGTTTTTAAATATTCATGATTCCTTATTTCCACTAATATTCCACTAAAAAATTTAGTTTTATATTAAACTGAATTTTTTCATTTAAAATTGTGCATCATTTTGAGAAAAGATAATGTTTTTGAAGAAGAAAGGATATTTTACTCAATAACTAAGTTCAAGTGGTTTATCAAAATTATTTTCCAACTTATATTACACTCTATAAATAGTGTTATGTTTATATCCCTATTGTTACTCTGATTAGAATTTTTTAAAGATTTAATGGAATTTTATATGGATTATGTTATGATGGAATGATGTTTAGGAAACCCATTTTATTTCATGGGTTATGCTGTGATGAATTATTTATGTTTTTGTGGAAAGTGTAAAAATTATTTCATTATGATATGGGTGGGACCAATATATCCTTCCAATTCATTGGGTAATGATTTATATCTCATGAGATATAAAACACTGGAACGAGAAGTAAATCTGGTTCAGTAATACTTGTTTGGAACGACATGTAATCCCAGTTCAAGAATGGACATTTTTCACTGTGATGGTCATGGCAACAAAGCCCTGCATACTATGGAAATCATTGTATGGGATTATTAGTTTTCCACTATTACATGTTTTATTTCATTCCTATTATCTCATTTTTAATGTTCATTTATGATCCATTCCTTACGTACTGCCATGATTTATTTCATTGCTCAAGATTTTGATGTTTAAACTTAATGGTCATGTGTTTACATTCAATTGTTTATAGTTTGTTTTTTGTTCTCCATGTTTACCCTTACTGAGAATTTGAGCTCTCTTTTCAATGTTTTTCCCCAGGATATATTGAATGGTTTTAGGTAGGAAAAAAAGGGAAGATATTTATGGGAGATGTTTATGATATTTCACCATGATTAGAAGATTATGTTCCATGTATCAAAAGGCACTAAACTAATACTGTCTTTGAGAGTTTGTTTGTGTCATGTATTAAGTACCCTGGAGAAGAAATTTAATAAACATATACCTCAATCATGGTTCTCTACAATCGATTACATGAATATTACTAGCACATTTATGGGATCAAACATTATGACTAGGTACTCATATAGACCATACCGACTATAAAATGTTGTGTAAGGTAAGACTTCAAGAAGAACACACACAAGATGATATCTAGATCTCAAATCAATCATAAAAAATAACCAAGTTCCACATAGTTGGCTAAAGAGAACATTTATCTGTGGTAGAGGGAAGGTGTTCTTAACCGTTACTTGGTTCAATTTCCATTAATACACACAGAGCCTAAGGGTTACATATTTATTTTCATAAAAAGTACCATCAAACCCAATGGAGAAGTGATGGGTTGAACAAAAACCTTTACCTATAAATACTCTAGCCTCTTTTTGGGCTCCTATATCTTTGTAGTTTCCATCCTATAATGAGGAATGGATACCGATGAAGATCCTATAACATTCTTGATAAACATATATACACCTATCACTTTAGGTAATCCTGAAATGTAATCTTGGAAACATGAATAAAACAATCAACCACTATAGGTAAATATTCATGTTGTGTTCCTTGATCATCCATATATAAACAAGTAATCATGGTTGTCATCCTTTGGGTTGACAGTGATTTGTTCTGACTTAGATCTCTTAGAAATCTCATAAACCCTTATAAATAAACAATATAACCTCTAATCACGTGAATGTCACCCTTTAGTGATAGAAATCAGTGAAAAGATGACTTTGAACTAACATTCCCAACTAGAGAATGATATCAAAACCTATCTTCATTAGGGAAAACTAAGTCCCATAAAAAGTGACACATACCAATGTCAAGGGGGAAATCCATTAATTGATTTATATCCTCCGTTAAAATACCCAATAGAGTGTCAAGCATCCCAAATCCACTAGAATATTGAACGTTGATCCCAAGTCTCTCTAAAATGGTCTTAGATATAAATCTATGAGAAGAACCTATATCAAAAAAATATAATATACTAATGTAGAGGATTGTAGAATAGTGCCTATCACAGTAGAAGGTTACGTATTCTCCTCCTCACATGTTAGTTACACTGTGTATATTCGTCCTAATCTGTGGCTCTCTTATTAAACTTGGCTACCCTGGTTAGATCCTCTATGGTTTCACTCCAAATATTGGGTTTGACTACCACTACAACAACCACTACCCCATCATAATATGTTTAAAAGTGGAGTCAGGGTAGACCCCTCATGGGTTCTGAAAGGAAAAGCTATTCAAAAGCATTGTAGAAGGCCCGATATTCTGCATGATCGGCAGTCGACTAGGTCCCTTGTTCCTTAGGGTTTAATATATCAAATTCCGCCACACTGTTGTCACCTTACCTGGATACATGTGTTTATTCTATGGATACTAATATCACTATGTGGAAGCTCTATACAATGCTTCCTACTTCTATATGATTGAGAACAAAATCGAGGTGTGGAAACACCCTAGATCACACCCCAACCTCTCTGAGGTTACATACAGTAATATATTCCATATTAACTATTCGAGAAATGGTATTCAACTTATGTACATTCAAATATGATCATATTTCATACATTAAACCATCCTCATATCGCATGGATTTATATAACTCGCCCCGCATCAAAATGGGAGTGAAGCACTAGAGGTCTGTAAATTGGGCCGAAGAATCCATAACTGATAACACAACATGATCTATGTGTGTGAAATCTTGGGATCTTTCATCCCTCGACATCTATGGATATAAGTAACCATATAAGACCATATGAAAATCCATCCAAGCAATCTCCCTATGAAAATATATCTAATTAATAACATCCCACCATCTCATTGTAGAATCATATAACATATAAGTAAGAGATTTAATCTCTTATTAGGATGTGTGTTGTGATGATAAAAGGTAGATAAGAAGGAAACTATTAATGAATACACATCATTTGGTCCATTATCCCTCAAAAAACATGGGCAGATGCTGTTTGTGGAACTCCCGCATCAACTCTATCATAGTATGGGAAGGTTGGGGTGCTCTCTGAATGTTATGTATCATGCATAATCACTTCAGGGAACTGTGCCTCGGAAACATCATCCATCAAAATCACTAGTGCCCCATCTGGAACTATTAAAGGATGTATGGGTATCCCATGGCCTATCACCCCTAGAGCATGGTCACCACCAACCTCTTAGAATGTGACTGGAGGATGTTATAGTGTTATATTTCTACAAATTCTAATCACTTGCCTTAGATCAGGATTCAAAAAATTCAAAAAGAGTATTTATTAAAATTGGATAGGTACAATGATTCTTATATTCTAATGAAAACCATTATCTTAATCCAAGATTCAGGTCTAGTAAATGTACATGAGATAAGAAACTAAGAGATACTACCTACTGCCCACTACTAAGGTCGGTTCTAGGCCATTTAACTGCTATAAACAATTATATTTAATTTATGTCACATTTATTTCACAATTAAAATGGATTTATTTATTATATATATCAAAATATCCAATTTATAAGGTCTCATACTACTTAATAATTGAACGGTGGTACACATTTAATTTGAGCCATAACACGTTCTAGCTCATGACTCAATGTGCCTTAGTTGACTGCATCGGGTGTCTCCAGCCACCAAATTAGGAAAAAATATTTAGAAAACCATAGTCACTCTATGTATCAACCTTTTTTTCTCAGTTTCCTAAACAAAATATTTAATACATATAAGGTATATGAATAATTAAACAGATCACAACATCATGCAATCAAGAAAAGTATCCTATATGGAATGGTATAATTCATGTAATGTAATAGTAATTGGTTCCAAAAATGGTTCATGAGATTTAATACCCTCATATAATCATGTTTTAAAAAATATAACCATTATTCAATTCAATAATAGCACCAAAATTCAAGTGCATCACACAACGCAAGAATCAAATCAACTGTAATATCAGAAAATCAAGAAAAGGACAATTTCCATTCAAGGAAATTCTGATTTTCTTTAATCATGGGTTTGCTATTACTTGGAATATATCATTACCAAATCTCATTACCTTTATAATCACCTACCTATTTCCACCAAATAGTAATGAGGAAAAGAAAATTTTCTCTGATACCACTTTGTAATGTTTTGACTTGTATCCCACTGCCTGGTGCCCTGTTTTGGTGAGTCACATAGACACAAGTGTATCTCCTTGAAAACCAAAGGTTGTCACCTAGAAACAATGTAATAGGGGGTGAATATGGTGATATTATTCCCTCGTCATCATACTGTATCATAGTGCATATATAAAATCAGATGAATAGTGGAAGTTATAACAAAAATAAATAAGTAGTAGGAAAAGAAATAAACTCTAACACAGGACCGGTAACCCATCTTAGCAGAATAATAATAATAACTGAACATGATATAAACATCCATGATAGATATATAAGACAATTACATATGTAATATTAGATAAAAATGATATATCTGGTCATGCGTCTATAATAGATCCAAAACAGGTATAAAGGCATCAATAAAATACATTTAAAAAGTAGCAAAAGACCAAAATATCTATCTTTAACTAACATCTTGATCCTCATCTTAGTACTATGGTCCCCTACTCCTTATAATCAATCAAAAACATGTAGCTGGGTGTGTACCCTTATCTATACCTGTAGACATATAATCTTATCTTGTAAAAAAGGCAGTCTAAGTTTGTTGTGAGATAAAATCTCAATAATACTCCACCAATGGAGTCTAATTCCATCAAATTAGTGAATTTATCATGATAATATTGAGTAGGTATTAAAATAATATGTAAAAGAATTTTTTTATTTAAACAACCCATAAATGTCTGAGTTCACATGGACACTCGTTCTTTGCTACTTGTATTGGCCTTGGCCAGAAATTCTCTGAATAAAAATTTAGTCCTTTCTCATTTAAAAAATAAGTCTCGAGACCTATCATGTATCCCAACATCCCTCGTTGTGACATGTTATCATGATTTTCCTAACCATTTAATCAAAAAAGTATAATGCCTTGACCGAATCCATGTTTGTGCTTTGGATTGGAATTTGCGTTAGATAAATAATTTCATTAGTGATTTTATGAATAATTAGAGGCCATCCTTTTTATTCCATATTTGGAATCAATATATCATTTTAGTAATAACATGATACAAACAACATACAATCCCATCTAAGTCATTTCTCATTGGAATCCTAGTGTCACTCTAGGTGTCGTATAAGATCACCTCGAATGGATTCCACCCTTGGTGGTCTACTAATGAAACCCGAGTGTCTCCCAATAGAATATATAATCCTATTACCTCTGAGTTCATCCTTGGTAGTCCATCTAAGGTGTCTAATTATATCTTGGGAATATGATTGTAATTCCCATGAGTGAATCTTTCTCAATCCACTAGTGTGTCCAAGTATCACTCGAGCATAATTAATGCAACAACCAAATTAATAATTCTGTGGAATTCATATGAGAATCTATGTTTCACCCAAGGAATATAATAAACATTCAATCCATGTAATTTGATCATTTAAATTATATATCACCTCATAAGGTGGATCAAGTCATGGGATAATCCTATAAGTCTTAGCCTCTTGTTTATCTCATGTGGGAATTTAATTATAAGAGGTAACAGAAGAATAAGTTAGAAAGGAAATGGTGTTCCCTACATTTCCATTATTCTACTCAATTAACAATTAAAATTCATTATTTATAATCTTCTTGAAAAGGGTAAATTAAAAAATAATGGTGGATAAATTCACATTCCACCCATGGTGGTCCAATTAATCAAACATCCCACATAATGGTTGTTTCCAACTAAAGCTATAACGACCCACACTTTACATACATTGTTAATACTTCAAAATTGAAGCACACTTATTACAACATATGACAAAACCACAAAGGACCGTATAGGTATAGTGTCTTTAGAAACTGGGAAACATAAACAACTGGTTCATAAATCACATATAGTGTCTCCCATTTATTTCATCATATCTAGGGTCCCTTTTAGCATATTCTACTTAATATCCATCTTCCTGACCTGGGGAAAAGAAAACATAAAAGGGTGAGCTCAAATGCTCAGCAAGGGCAAATAAAGGAAATAAAAATCATATCATATCTTTATGAAAATCAAAACCTGCAAAAGAGATCATAATATCTTAACATGGAATAAATCATAGAAGTGAAAATGAGATCCCCATAACATAAAACTTGAAACTTTGTGGCATGCACACATAATCATGGAAAATCATTTCTTGTTAGTCATGACTCATTGCCAAGACTATCTTAGTGGACAAAGTCCCTTTCTGAACCGAGTTCACTCCTCGTTTCAGTCCTGTATCACTGAACCGAAATAACCTTCCGTTCCAGCCATGTCTATCTCATGAGATATAAAATCATTACCCAATGCATTGGAGGGAGATATAGGTCCCACCCATCTTATAATGAATCCTTTCTTATGTGTGCCACATAATCATAAATCATACATCATCGTATAACACATGTAACAAAAATGGGATTCTTGAAACATCATGACATCATAAATCAATTCATATAAGATAAAGGAATTCATAAAAATAATTCCATCACAACATGATCAAATCAATTTAATAACAGGGATAAAACAGAACCCTTTATTATCTTAGATGGAAAATAATTTTGATAAAACACTTGAACTCCATTCTTGAGGAAAATATCCTTTCTTCTTCAAAAACATTTTTCCTTTCATAACATGTCATAAAACTTTAAAATAAAAGAAGTTGATTAAAAATAAACTTGAAAACTTGTAAAGGAAGCTTCTTGGAAATAATTTTTTAAAAATCCATTCATTCCGTATAAGTTAAAAAAAACATTCTTCGTACTTTTGTCGGAAAAGTCAAAAAGTACCTCGTACAAAAAACGAAAAAAGATTCCTTTCATATCTTTTACTAAAAACCCACCGAAGGGTAAAATTGGATATAAACTATTTTATAATGATGGAAATAATATTACATATTGAGGGAACATGGATGTGGATGATAAAATATACCCCAGTAATTACCAAAGTAAAAACAATCTCGGATAAAAGTGAGATTGTGATATTTCCCTTACCTTAGGTCCGATTTGCTTTGTTCGTGTCCGAAGCTCCTGTATAATGGTTTAAATAATGTTATTGACTTATTCCAGAATCATACATATTTATATGATATCATATATGGTCATATTATTAGCTTCTTGTTAGTAATATTTCATTGTTACTTGTTACTCGGGTCTTTATAACTTTTTGTTCTTATGCGTGTTTTGTCGAATAAATTCTTATTCTTATCTTTAGGTTATAGATAATTCATTTACAGAATGGTATTAGTGTAGTATATACCATATTCATTCATTCAATTCATTTATATAATCATTATGAAATGAATATCATGTAGAACGAGTCGCATCACATCGTGGAGACGGTATTCCGTACGTACGCACGAGTGATGATATCGTTCCTATGATCGTGGAATTGTATTGGAGTATATATATATATTATTTCAGTATCAATATTACTTAATAATAATAATATATAGTTACTCATTACACCATTATACCCATCCTTGTAAGGTTATGGTGGAAAATAGATTACACCACGGCGTGGAGACGGTATTCCGTACGTACGCACGCGCGGTGATTTCATTTTTCCGTAGGATGGATAGAAGGTGAATTAGGGTTGTTTCATATTTATAATAACATATCAGTATGTAAGTAATACTGGTGTTATTACTTTATCATTAAACAACTAAAGAAGAAGAAGAAGTTGAAGAAGAAAGAAATTAAAAAGATCGGTAATGGTTATTACCTCTTCTTTGAAACGCCTCTTTGAATCCTTCACTTAGGGAACTAAGATTGGTCTTTGAAGAAGACCAGGACCTCTAGGATTATTCTAGGGAAGTGGAGAAGGGAAAATGTCAGGGTTTGGCCGAGCTTGAGTGCTCAAATTGGTGTGAGGAGGAGGGGGAGGAGGTGCCCTTTTATAAGGGAGGAGAGGGGCACCTTAGGAATATCTCAAAATATTATTTTATATTAAAGTCAAAATCGGTTTATAATGGTTCCAAAGGGTCTTATTTCGAAGATAAAGTGGGGATGGGTCGAAATCCTATCAACCAATAGGATTTAGACAAGTTTAGGGTATTATTTTAACCTTATCAATTAGATTTAACTCTAAGTTAATTAATTTAACTTTTACCGTGTCTTTTTGTTTTCTTTCACTATATGGTTAATACACTTACTATAACATGACAAACGAACCCCAAATTGTTTATTATTAATATATATATCCTTATCTAAGTCATTTGGCCGATCCTTAGATTTTTAGGAATAAAATAACAATTAATAATATAATATTTGATTTAAAAACTATTTTGTGTCAATTTTGACACTATTTGATATATGATTTTTGTGAAAGTCATAACAGAATTATATGTTCGAACCAAGTTGATTAAATCTACACTAATATATCATAGTAACCTAGAAAATTAGTGGAATTCATCAAAAGTCTCAAATTATATTTATTTTGGTGTTTATAACATCAATTATGTCAATATTTCATTAATAAGATAATTACTGCATCATCATTGTGTCATAAATAAATTAAATTATTTGATGTCTAAAAATTACAAATAAAATACCATCATGTAGTAAATCTTTTTAGCTTTCTAATGAATATTTATAGTCGAATTTATCTTATGTATAACCCCATATTAAAAATGAAGTACTTATTAAACTTTGATTTTAACTATTTTAACCCTTCTTTAAATAAATTAATAATAAATGTCCTAATCTAATCCAAGTGGGCCTAAATGGTCATATTTTATTCCTAAGTTTTTTTTTGGTCGAATTAAACTTGTCCAATAGAATTAGTACATGTGTTAGGGTAATATTAATATCATATTTACCCTTAGTTACCCTATTTACTATTAACCGCGGTAAAAAAAATAAAAAGTTACTATTCACCAAAAAATTATTTTCATCTCATTGAACCACATTTTAGTCCTTGATATTAACCGTGTCTCTCGGATTTTCGAAATTCCATTCACAGAAGCGGTAAAATTAAGTTTTATGCAAAATTCAGTTTTTTAACCTACCACTTAGTGGTTTCACTATTCATCAAAAATTGAAAGTTTTCAGAAAAATACCAAAATTTCACCCTAGGCTAATTTCGATATTCTGAGTCCAAAAATGAAGTCCATTTTGAAAAATAAAATTTATAAAATTTCAAAAAGTGGTTATTACTATTCATAACGGCTAGTTTTAATAGCATATTGTTGTTTAGTGAAACTCGGTATTGCGTACGACGCAAGCTATCGAGGAAGGTCGCGATTGCGTGTAAAGCAAGCCAAGAAAGTTTTGTGTAGAAAAAGATTCCTTTGATGATTTATATAACATAGAAGTCTCGGGTGTTTCATTCTACCCCCCTTAAAAAGAATTTCGCCCTCGAAATTCGTCACTTTGTAACAAACAAATGAGGATACTTCTCCCGCATCATATCCTCAAGCTCCCATGTAGCTTCTTCAAGTTGGTGGTTCCTCCATAAAACTTTCACCAAGCGAGTGGTCTTGTTTTGTAGGACTTTTTCGCTACGATCCAGAATCTCTATCGGCTGTTCTTCATAAGAAAGATCTTGCTCCAGCGGTACAACTTCTGAGCTGAGTACATGTGAAGGATCTGGTATGTACTTTCTCAGGAGAGATACGTGGAACACATCGTGAACTTGAGAGAGATTCGGTTGAAGCGCCAATTGGTAAGTTACCTTCCCAACACGATCCAGTATTTCAAAAGGACCGATATATCTAGGGCTCAACTTCCCCTTCTTTCCAAATCTCATAACCCTCTTCCAGGGAGATATTCGTAAGAACACTTTATCGCCCACTTCAAACTCTAGGTCTTTTCTTCGGTTGTCGGCATAACTTTTCTGTCGACTCTGAGCTGCTCTTATGTGTTGTTGAATAGATCTAACCTTTTCTGCCATTTCATCAACGAGATCAGGTCCTAATAGATTTCTTTCCCCAACTTCATCCCAGCAAGTTGGAGTCCTGCATTTCTTTCCATAGAGAGCTTCATAAGGAGCCATCTGAATACTGGAGTGAAAGCTATTATTATAAGAAAATTCCACCAAAGGTAGGTGTTGATCCCATCCTCCTTTGAAATACATAGAGCAAGCTCTCAACATATCTTCTAGGGTTTGAATTGTTCTCTCAGACTGACCGTCTGTCTGGGGATGATAAGCAGTGCTGAAACTCAACTCTGTATCCAGAGTATGCTGAAGACTTCGCCAGAACTTCGAGGTAAATCTCGGATCTCGATCAGATATAATAGAAAGTGGTACTCCATGCAATCTTACCACTTCCTTTACATATATCCTGGAAAGCTGATCTAGAGAGAAATCCTCTCTAATAGCAATGAAGTGTGCAGACTTTGTAAGACGATCAACTATGACCCAGATAGCATTATTGCCTTTGGATGTTTTAGGAAGTCCTGTGACAAAGTCCATAGTGATGTTTTCCCATTTCCATTCGGGTATGGGTAATGGTTGTAACATCCCCTTAGACTTCTGTCTCTCAGCTTTAACTTGTTGACAAACCAAGCATCGAGAGACATATTCAGCAACATCTCTTTTCATGCCATCCCACTAGAAGTACTCTTTCAGGTCCCTATACATCTTCGTGCTTCCAGGATGAATATAAAATGATGAACTATGAGCCTCATCCAGCAGCTCATTCTTTAATTCGGGGATGGGAGGAACGCAAACCCGATTCCTGAACTTTATTATCCCATCACAATCAAGGTTGAATTCAGGAACATTTCTCACCTTCTTTTGTAACTCGACATCTTCTTTCTGTGCCTCTTTAATATTCACATGTATAGATGGTTGAACATTCATTTGAGAAAGATAAGATTTTTCCCCTTCCATTATAATTCCAAGATCCATCCTTTGTAAATCCATAAATATTGGATATTTTGTGATCCTCATCATGGATAAACTAGCATGGTCTTGTCGACTTAATGCATCTGCCACCTTGTTTGCTTTCCCAGGGTGGTAATGGATTGAGCAGTCATAATCCTTAATTAGCTCCAACCATCTTCTTTGACGCATATTCAACTCCTTTTGTGTGAAAATATACTTTAAACTTTTATGATCAGTATAAATATCACACCTTTCACCATAAAGGTAATGCCTCCAAATCTTTAATGAAAAGATTACCGCAGCCAACTCCAAATCATGTGTTGGGTAATTTTGCTCATGGATTTTCAACTGTCGTGAGGCATAAGCTATCACCATATCATTTTGCATAAGAACACACCCCAATCCCTTCTTGGATGCATCACTGTAGATCACAAACCTTTCTCCACTACAAGGCAGTGTGAGCACAGGTGCACTGGATAACCTTCTTTTCAACTCCTTGAAATTCTCTTCACATTCCTCTGTCCAGACAAACTTAACTCCCTTCCGAGTCAACTTGGTGATTGGATTAGATAATCGTGAAAAATCTTTTACAAAACGTCGATAATATCCAGCCAAACCAAGAAAACTTCGGATCTCAGTTACTGTTGTTGGTCTTGACCATCTTTCGATAACCTCTGTTTTTGCTGGATCCACAGATATCCCCTCTTTTGAGATTATATGACCCAAAATGAAACTTTTTGAAGCCAAAATTCACACTTGGAAAATTTGGCATAAAGCTTCTCCTTTCTCAGGGTCTTCAATATAATTCTCAAGTGATCTTCATGCTCTTCCTTGCTCTTTGAATAGAAAAGAATATCGTCTATAAAGACTACCACAAATTGATCAAGATAGTCTCTAAAGACTTTATTCATTAGATCCATGAAGATAGCAGGGGCATTAGTAAGACCAAATGGCATCACTATAAATTCATAGTGTCCATACCTTGTACGGAAAGCCGTCTTTGGTATATCCTCCCTTTTGACCCTTAATTGATGATACCCTGAACGAAGATCAATCTTGGAAAAGTATTGAGCTCCGCGTAGTTGGTCAAATAAGTCATCAATGCGTGGGAGAGGATATTTGTTCTTGATAGTGATCTTGTTAAGTTCTCGATAATCAATGCAGAGTCTCATTGATCCATCTTTCTTCTTTACAAATAGAACAGGTTCTCCCCAAGGTGACGCACTAGGGCGTATGAATCCCTTATCAAGATTCTCTTGGATTTGCTTCTTCAATTCCTGCAACTCAATTGGGGCCATTCTATAAGGTGTCTTTGAAATAGGCAAAGCACCCGGTACGAGTTCTATTGAAAACTCAACTTCACGATTTGGTGGAAGACCCGGTAATTCCTCCGGAAAGACATCATCAAACTCCCGTACAATGGGCATATTCTTAATCGTGAGTTTCTCACCAACCATTTGAGATAAATAACCTTCATTTAGTGGAATCAAGACCCATAAGATGGAAGAAATTTCCACTGGAAGGTTATATTCATCCTTGCATCGATAGACGATCGTAGATTGATCTGGAATATGAAATGTGACTTCCCTTCTTTGGCAATCGATATGAGCTCCATGTAGAGAAAGCCAATCCATGCCAAGAATCACATCAAATTCCACTAAAGGAAGGATCACAAGATTTGCAGGAAGCACTTTCCCACAAACTTCGATCGGAGAAGAATTATAAACTTTTGATGCGATTGATGTGCCATTAGGTGTTGTCACAGCTAACTCAACATCTAATTGTTGAGGTAATACGGTGATACCCTTAGAAAAGTCTTCAGAAATAAAAGAGTGGGTGGATCCAGAATCAAATAAAACATTTGCTACTTTAGAGTGGATGGTAAGTGTACCTTTCACCACATCGTTATCGTACTCCACATCGCTGATAGAAATTGCATGTGACTTTCCTTTGTCTTTAGCCTTAAGAGTTTGTTGACGTCGACCATCATCATCAACCCTTGGATTTGGGCATTGATTGGCATAATGCCCCATCTCCTTGCACTTGAAACATTGAGGTGTAGTAGGTTCATTTTGTGTATCCCTTCCTTTGTTTGCGTCATTAGACATCTTCTTCCCATTATCACGACATTCAAATGCCCGATGACCTTCTTTTCCACATTTAAAACATTTACTTGTCCCTTTAAGACAACTCCCTCCATGTTTCTTTCCACACTTTGAGCATAAGGAAAAGCTCATCTTCTTTTCTGTGTGCTCTTTATATTTTTCTTTGAATTCCATCTTCCTCTTCTTATCAAACCCATGTGACTGATGGGTTACTCCAATCTCCATCTCGACTTTGAGAGCACATCGAACGATTTCCTCGTAGCTATTGAAGTCCCTTATGGCTAACGCCCTTCGAAGACTTGGTTTTAAGCCACTAAAGAATCGATCGATCTTACTCTCAGGTTGGATAATAATACCAGAAGCGTACCTTGCCAGTCTTGTAAAATTTTCTTCATAGGTACCAACAGATTCATCATCCCTTTGCTTCAGTTCAAGAAACTCTTTCTCCATCTTTGTTCGGAGAATACGAGGGAAGTACTTATTGAAAAAAAAGTTCTTGAACTCGTCCCATTCCATAGACTCAATTTCATCCATTTGCCTCGTATTCTTAACAAGATTCCACCATTGATCAGCATCTCCTTCCAAACGATACACTGCTAGGATGACTTTATCATGTTCAGAACATTGAAGAACTGAAAATATCTTTTCAGTAGTACTAATCCATTGTTCAGCAACTAATGGATCAGTAGACCCGCTGAAAGAAGGTGGACGCTGCCTCATGAAGGATTCAACAGAATGTTGCTCCCTCCTTTGCTCGTTTGGAAATCCTGCATGATTCATAGCTTGAGAAAGTTGTGTGAGCATGGCTACAAGATTTTGCATTCCAGCTCCCATATCGTTTGGTTGCTCAGGGGGACAATCATTGCATTGCCCATCGCATTCCGCATTAACACGGTTCCTTCGGGTTCCAGCCATTGACTAAAACCAAGAAGAATAGTGTGAGCAACACTAATTATAATAGGAAACCACATAATTCAAGAATAAGATTTTCATGCTTAAGGTCTTATCCTAGGTTATTCATGGCCATTTCTAAGATTGTGTTCTATGCTTAGACTTATCCTTAGGGTTCTTACTAAGGCTTTCACATCCTAGTTTCCAAAGGTTGACTATAACCTCCCTCTGATACCAACTATAACGACCCACACTTTACATACATTGTTAATACTTCAAAATTGAAGCACACTTATTACAACATATGACAAAACCACAAAGGACCGTATAGGTATAGTGTCTTTAGAAACTGGGAAACATAAACAACTGGTTCATAAATCTTCTATAGTGTCTCCCATTTATTTCATCATATCTAGGGTCCCTTTTAGCATATTCTACTTAATATCCATCTTCCTGACCTGGGGAAAAGAAAACATAAAAGGGTGAGCTCAAATGCTCAGCAAGGGCAAATAAAGGAAATAAAAATCATATCATATCTTTATGAAAATCAAAACCTGCAAAAGAGATCATAATATCTTAACATGGAATAAATCATAGAAGTGAAAATGAGATCCCCATAACATAAAACTTGAAACTTTTTGGCATGCACACATAATCATGGAAAATAATTTCTTGTTAGTCATGACTCATTGCCAAGACTATCTTAGTGGACAAAGTCCCTTTCTGAACCGAGTTCACTCCTCGTTTCAGTCCTGTATCACTGAACCGAAATAACCTTCCGTTCCAGCCATGTCTATCTCATGAGATATAAAATCATTACCCAATGCATTGGAGGGAGATATAGGTCCCACCCATCTTATAATGAATCCTTTCTTATGTGTGCCACATAATCATAAATCATACATCATCGTATAACACATGTAACAAAAATGGGATTCTTGAAACATCATGACATCATAAATCAATTCATATAATATAAAGGAATTCATAAAAATAATTCCATCACAACATGATCAAATCAATTTAATAACAGGGATAAAACAGAACCCTTTATTATCTTAGATGGAAAATAATTTTGATAAAACACTTGAACTCCATTCTTGAGGAAAATATCCTTTCTTCTTCAAAAACATTTTTCCTTTCATAACATGTCATACAACTTTAAAATAAAAGAAGTTGATTAAAAATAAACTTGAAAACTTGTAAAGGAAGCTTCTTGGAAATAATGTTTTAAAAATCCATTCATGCCGTATAAGTTAAAAAAAAAACATTCTTTGTACTTTTGTCGGAAAAGTCAAAAAGTACCTCGTACGAAAAACAACAAAAGATTCCTTTCATATCTTTTACTAAAAACCCACCGAAGGGTAAAATTGGATATAAACTATTGTAGAATGATGGAAATAATATTACATATTGAGGGAACATGCATGTGGATGATAAAATATTCCCCAGTAATTACCAAAGTAAAAACAATCTCGGATAAAAGTGAGATTGTGATATTTCCCTTACCTTAGGTCTGATTTGCTTTGTTCGTGTCTGAAGCTCCTGTATAATGGTTTAAATAATGTTATTGACTTATTCCAGAATCATACATATTTATATGATATCATATATGGTCATATTATTATCTTCTTGTTAGTAATATTTCATTGTTACTTGTTACTCGGGTCTTTATAACTTTTTGTTCTTATGCGTGTTTTGTCGAATAAATTCTTATTCTTATCTTTAGGTTATAGATAATTCATTTACAGAATGGTATTAGTGTATTATATACCATATTCATTCATTCAATTCATTTATATAATCATTATGAAATGAAGATCATGTAGAACGAGTCGCATCACATCGTGGAGACGGTATTCCGTACGTACGCACGAGTGATGATATCGTTCCTATGATCATGGAATTGTATTGGAGTATATATATATATTATTTCAGTATCAATATTACTTCATAATAATCATATATAGTTACTCATTACACCATTATACCCATCCTTGTAAGGTTATGGTGGAAAATAGATTACACCACGGCGTGGAGACGGTATTCCGTACGTACGCACGCGCGGTGATTTCATTTTTCCGTAGGATGGATAGAAGGTGAATTAGGGTTGTTTCATATTTATAATAACATATCAGTATGTAAGTAATACTTATGTTATTACTTTATCATGAAACAACTAAAGAAGAAGAAGTTGAAGAAGAAGGAAATTGAAAAGATCGGTAATGGTTATTACCTCTTCTTTGAAACGCCTCTTTGAATCCTTCACTTAGGGAACTAAGATTGGTCTTTGAAGAAGACCAGGACCTCTAGGATTATTCTAGGGAAGTGGAGAAGGGAACATGGCAGGGGTTGGCCGAGCTTGAGTGCTCAAATTGGTGTGAGGAGGAGGGGGAGGAGGTGCCCTTTTATAAGGGAGGAGAGGGGCACCTTAGGAATATCTCAAAATATTATTTTATATTAAAGTCAAAATCGGTTTATAATGGTTCCAAAGGGTCTTATTTCGAAGATAAAGTGGGGATGGGTCGAAATCCTATCAACCAATAGGATTTAGACAAGTTTAGAGTATTATTGTAACCTTATCAATTAGATTTAACTCTAAGTTAATTAATTTAACTTTTACCGTGTCTTTTTGTTTTCTTTCACTATATGGTTAATACACTTACTATAACATGCCAAACGAACCCCAAATTGTTTATTATTAATATATATATCCTTATCTAAGTCATTTGGTCGAACCTTAGATTTTTAGGAATACAATAACAATTAATAATATAATATTTGATTTAAAAACTATTTTGTGTCAATTTTGACACTATTTGATATATGATTTTTGTGAAAGTCATAACAGAATTATATGTTCTAACCAAGTTGATTAAATCCACACTAATATATCATAGTAACCTAGAAAATTAGTGGAATTCATCAAAAGTCTCAAATTATATTTATTTTGGTGTTTATAACATCAATTATGTCAATATTTCATTAATAAGATAATTACTGCATCATCATTGTGTCATAAATAAATTAAATTATTTGATGTCTAAAAATTACAAATAAAATACCATCATGTAGTAAATCTTTTTAGCTTTCTAATGAATATTTATAGTCGAATTTATCTTATGTATAACCCCATATTAAAAATGATTTACTTATTAAACTTTGATTTTAACTATTTTAACCCTTCTTTAAATAAATTAATAATAAATGTCCTAATCTAATCCAAGTGGGCCTAAATGGTCATATTTTATTCCTAAGTTTGTTTTTGGTCGAATTACACTTGTCCAATAGAATTAGGACATGTGTTAGGGTAATATTAATATCATATTTACCCTTAGTTACCCTATTTACTATTAACCGTGGTAAAAAAAATAAAAAGTTATTATTCACCAAAAAATTATTTTCATCTCATTGAACCACATTTTAGTCCTTGATATTAACCGCGTCTCTCGGATTTTCGAAATTCCATTCACAGAAGCGGTAAAATTAAGTTTTATGCAAAATTCAGTTTTTTAACCTACCACTTAGTGGTTTCACTATTCATCAAAAATTGAAAGTTTTCAGAAAAATACCAAAATTTCACCCTAGGCTAATTTCGATATTCTGAGTCCAAAAATGAAGTCCATTTTGAAAAATAAAATTTATAAAATTTCAAAAAGTGGTTATTACTATTCATAATGGCTAGTTTTAATAACATATTGTTGTTTAGTGAAACTCGGTATTGCGTACGACGCAAGCTATCGAGGAAGGTCGCGATTGCGTGTAAAGCAAGCCAAGCAAGTGTTGTGTAGAAAAAGATTCCTTTGATGATTTATATAACATAAAAGTCTCGGGTGTTACAAAAGCTTCATAACCATTTATCATCTATCAATGGTTCACATTAATTACATATGCCTTATCTATCGATTTAATTCATACAATAATTTATTTTCAATAGAGATACTTGGAAAACCGTATGCATGGATTAACAGAATAAATAAATTTAGTTATCTAAGCACCCAAATTTAAGGTAGAGGTACAAGAACACCTACCATATGACTATAGTGAAGTGGCCATCAAATATAATTCTTTGATTCAGTTATGATCTAGAGAAAAATGATGAATAGGTGAAGGTCTTAGAAATAAGGAATATTAGATTTCTCATAAATTACTCCATAGATATCCAAATGAATGAATAATTCCATAAGTTGAATGGAGTACTTATCAGTGCATATATAATGAGATGAATGATTATCAATTATAATATTAGATGGATAGACATGATAAAAATATTTAAAATAGATTCAATGGAGTTCTCTCAAGATGATGGTTCTTTTAATGGATAATAAGTGGAATTAGATTTAGGTTATAACATATTTTAAAATACTTTTATAACTTTTTTCCTCAAAAAAACCGGGCTACATAGTTTGGCCGCATGGTTGGCCAAACTATGTGCCGACTGTGTAACATTTTCCATGCTATGGGGGCTATAACACCCAATGTTTTTCTATAAATAAATAGAAATGCTTGGAACTTTGTTTTAAGTAGATATTTATAACTAGCCTTTAAAAATAAATTTTTCCCCTTCTATGTTTTGAATTTCAAGAAAACCTCATCTATAATTGTGTTCAGTATGTTATTTGGAGTCTATTGGAACCAACTTCTGTTTTTGGTGAATAGTAACATACCCTAATGAATAGTAATATGAATAGTAATATGACCCTAATGAAAAGTAAATTTTATTATTATTATTTTTTCTTAAGGATAGAATATAATAACATCTTGGTTAATTTTTAATTGTGATAAAGAAGTAGTTGTAAAATTAGAACTGTTAATTTTTGAATTAAGTATGCTTTTATTTAAAAATTTAATTAATAATATGTAGAAAATTATTTTTCAAAAATGGAATTCATTTTTGAATTCTTTACGTATAAAAATGGTTAGGGTAATTTTTTGGGATTTTTCTGAAATTCTTAAATATTCGGTGAATAGTGATATACGATAAAATACCGTATAATCAAATTATCAGAAAAAACACTATTTATGACATCATAAGTGATTAAAGTCTACTCTTTTCGAACTCACATGCCCTTATTACTATTTTAGGTCACATTAACGTAGAATATTCATAATATTTGGAAAAAATATTATAATAATGATTAGTAAAATGAAAAATACCCCCTCTCCTCCACTATAAATACCACCCTCACTCCCCTCTTCCTCCCACACCTCTCAAGCCTTGATAATTGTCTAAGTTCTTTTAAACTCCCTCCCCAATCTTCTTCGCCACGTCCTAGAGCTACTAGTCTCACCAAAAGTCCAAAACCAAAGCCCTTAAGGAGGATCTTAAGGAGAAGAGATCAAGAGGTAAACATCCTCTTTTTTTTCTTTTTTTTCATTCATTTTATGTTATTATATTCCTTTCCCTTTTGAATTATGGTGGGATATTTCATTCCATATCCCCCTTACATTCCATATTATGTATGAGCATTGATATATTCACTTTCTATCATCAAAATATTTTAATGAAAATTTATGAGACACTGTTAGGCTGCCAAATTTTCTTGAGAAATTTCCCAACTTTTCTTTTATTTTAAGATTTTTTTTCTTTTCTTCTTCTTTCCTCACCCCTTATTAACCAAGAGGCATGAAATATTCAGAATCTTGTATATTATGGATATTCTCATGTTCATTGAAATTTTTTCATCATTCTTCTCCTCCTCTCCCACTTATTTAAGTAATTAAAACATTGTCCATGATGTGTCGAATTACCGACGTTTTGGATGATGTGATTTCAATTTTCATTAACTCGTTCAGGTCTGGCCATGAAACCATTTTTATGGTTTAACCAGGTTATAATATATGTATTATGTCTCATCCATGGTTCTGTAATTATTTTTTACTCATGGTTCTAAATTAGAAGACAAAATGAAGTTGTTGTTATCGAAGAACCACTAAAATATCTAAACGAACATCATTATTGTTTAAAAATATGAATCATCCTCATATAAATCATCAAAATTATAAATGGTATAATTTATGGTACTGGAAATATTTAAATTTCATTCCATTCCAATTTTGTATTTTCACTTCCAATCGACAAGAATATCCATCATGAACCAATCACGGAAATCATGTAGGGAACTCACCCTAAACAATGCAAGGAACAAAATACTTACAATTAATGGGTAAAATAAAGTTATAAAATGATCATATAAGATGTTATAAACATGAAAAAGTTTCTATAAAATATTAATAACACTCTTTTAACCATTATACATGAGGTTTAAACAAGTTGGAAGTAAGACAAACCCGAGGTAAGGGAATTCTTAACCCGATTTCCATTCTTTGGGATAAACTTCTACTTCATTATTTATGTGCAATTTAAATTGTTTGTGTGATGGGGTATGTTTATAATATATTTTATTATGTGTATTTACATTATATATACATACTCCATCCACTCTATGTTGTATCTCTTCAATTGTATGATATTTATAAGGGCTTTTCTTTAAAAATCAACTTTTTAAAATTCGGTTTTACTAAATTCCAAAGCAATCATTTTATGGAATTATTCGTGTTGTATGATTAGGTATTGGTTAATAGGAATTATTTATGATTAAGGGTGGGACTTATATCTCCCTAAAATGCATTGGGTATGAGTAAGTTGGAGGTCGGTCGTATGGTTACTCCAAGTGTAACTGTGATGGTTACACAAATTATAGTAGCTGCGAGGGTTACAGATTATAAGTTAGCCAAGAATAGTTACAAGATTATGTAAGTAATGCCCCAAAAAACATTTATGTCTATATTTATTTCCTAATTTTTGTGTGATCTTGTGTAAATATCATGTTTCACAAAGTATGTATGGGTAACAAGAATGTCTTTTGAAAATGCTTTCATACATTATGAGTATTGATGGACTAATGTGTTATTGCCTTTCCATCCCATACTGAGCTTTTGTGCTCATCCCAAGTTTTTAAATGATTTTTCACTGGTTAAGGGATTTTTAAGACAAGGAAGGAATCCATGTTAAATGTGGAAGAATTGTCAAGGAGTCTTGTCACGAACCAGCCCTGGTCGACCCTGAACCGGTCACCCGAGCCGGTCCGCGGCAAGTCCCGAGGAGCGTTCCCGATCCCCCCGGGATGGAAACTAGTGCCGGGCATCGAAATTAAGCAGGTGGGAACGATTTTAGCCCAAAAAAAAGTAAATAGAACAGAGCGAGTAAACACTAACAGCGGAAAAGAAAATAAAAGCCACACGACCACGTACCTCCATGTGACCTCTCAGGTCACCACCCAACTAGAGAGCAACCTCGCTCCAACTCTGAGTGACTCAAAACAGAAGACCTGAGCAAGGGAAGACCTGAAACTGAAATGATAATATAGGCGTGAGCATTAAAAATGCCCAGTAGGTAAGCCAAAGTAAACCACTGAATCCAAATGTTTCTTCTCCCAAGCAATCCGTTGACACAGGTTTGGAAAATACAATTATAAAAAAAATAGATTTTTCACATTTAAAAATAAACAAAATGTTTTCCCCATTTGAAAACCCAACGCACACTATAAATCACTTCCAAAACCATTTCCTGTTTTTATTAACAAAACCAAATACAGATAATACTACGACTGTGCAAATAAGAAACAGGTAAACAGTACAGGCTGAAGGCAAACCAGTGAAACAGAAAGTAACCAAGTAATGCAAGATGATAGTAGTGAAAAAGGACACAAGTGACACTATAAGCTGTAAAGAATAACTGAAAGTAAACAAACAAGGTGAACAAGTAACCATGGGTGATCCTAAACATCCCTAGAAAACCCCTGGACGTACTCGGGTTCAGACTACCTGCCGGTGTGGTACTCCATAGTCAATAACCAACTGGCCGCCCTAATAGCCAACCAGTGGCACATCCCTCCTGGCCAGTCCAAAACTCCAGGGGGTACTAACCCGTCTAATCAGGGTTAGCAAGCAACCGTCACTCGATAATCTACAAGACGCCTAGGAACCCATGGTGGTTTTAGCAACACTGTGTAAGTG
Source organism: Viscum album (assembly GCA_963277665.1). Classification (NCBI taxonomy): domain Eukaryota; kingdom Viridiplantae; phylum Streptophyta; class Magnoliopsida; order Santalales; family Viscaceae; genus Viscum; species Viscum album. The sequence goes on from OY728167.1 coordinate 166,456,799, forward strand.
GGAGGCCCACGCACGCGTGACTCATCTCACCGCACTTGCCAACCCCTTACACGGACATCGCTACACGACAACCCTCGAAGGGAAGTCCCCCTGTAGAGATGCCCTCACAAGTACACATATATATATATATATATGTACAATCACTTCACAATTAATAAAGTGCCAACTGGGCCTTCACGTCATTTGATTATCAAAACTATTTTATAAAATACCTGGAGTTGTCAAGCGAGCACTTGGTTTTACAAAAACAAACAGCTTTACACGAATATTTCACAGTATCATTTTAAATAACTCTAGACACTGTTTTTGTATTAAGTAAAGGGCCAAACGGGCATATCTTCGTAGATTTCTTTTTAAACAAGTTCGATGTTACTCAAAAGAGGCCAAAACATTTTGAAACCAAAAACCATTTAGAAAATTCGAGATTTCGAGAAAATAAAAATAAATAAAAATTAAATGGTAATAATTTCAAACACCATCTTCATTTGAGGGCACATCCATGTGTGCACCTGGTGCACCCATGGATGTGTCAACATCCAATGGTGCGTCAAACCAGCAAAGGGGGACGACAACACTTCCAAATGATACTAAATTTCATGAAACTAACCAGCACAGGATAATAAGATCCAAGAATGATTCTTTCTTTACAAAAAAGAAAACACCGCTCAAGACAACCAATGATAACATAAGAGAACATAAGCATTTAGTTCCACGTTAGCTGGCAACGCCTAAACAGGTGCACTATATAAACAATAAAAAGTGCAGAACAATATCTAGTGCACAAATACCTTGGCATAAAATATATTTGCTTCAAACTTAACTTTCGAATAAAAACTATAGATTTTTAAAACCCCAAAATAAGCCGTGCAAGGATATCATAACCACGCGAATCATGGAATAAAATTTATTTAAAACAATTCAAGCATCAGCAGAGTACCTCAGAAAGGAAACAGTTGAATTCACCTACCTCAAACATAGAGCGGACGCGACGGAAACCCAGCAGAAAGTAGAACGATCCTTCACGGACAAACTGCGCACGCTGAACAATGAAAAGGTACATGTTACTCAAACCGCGACAGAAAAAGGATTAATCCAAAATAAATAAAAACACCGATATTGAATAAAGAGAAAGGTAAGTAATCAATAAGCAATAATTACAATAATAAATAAATAATCAAAAGAAAAAAATAATAAACAAATGAATAAGCAAATAGATAAATAACTAAAATAATACATAATTGAATGAATAAATAAATAATTAAACAAATAATTAAATAGATAAATTAATAAATGAAAGAAAGAATGAATAAGTAAATAATTAAATAACTTATTAATTTAACAAGTACCTAAATGAACAAATAAATAAATAAATAGATAATTTATTAATCAATTAATTAATAAACAAATAAGTAAATAAGTAAATAATTGATTAATTAACAAATACTTAAACAAATGAATAAGCAAATAGATAAATAACTAAAATAATACATAATTGAATGAATAAATAAATAATTAAACAAATAATTAAATAGATAAATTAATAAATGAAAGAAAGAATGAATAAGTAAATAATTAAATAACTTATTAATTTAACAAGTACCTAAATGAACAAATAAATAAATAAATAGATAATTTATTAATCAATTAATTAATAAACAAAAAAGTAAATAACTAAATAATTGATTAATTAACAAATACTTAAATGAATAAATAAATAAATAGATAATTAATTAATTAATCAATTAATAAATAATAATAATAATAATAATAATAATAAGATGTTAATAATTAAAATGATAATAAATATAATAATAATAATAATAATAATAATATAGTATTAATAATAATAACATAATAAAATATAATAATAATAATAATAATATTATTATTATTATTAATATAACAAAAATATTAAAACGTTATACATATATATATAAAAAAACGTAAATAAATGAGATTAACATAAAAAAATAAAAATAAAAAAAATAAAACAAAACTTACGCGGGAGGGGGAGGGAGCGCAGGAGGCGGCCGGACGGCGTGGCCGGGGTGAGGCGGGAAGTTGGGATGGGGGCAGGTGCGGTGGTGGGCGAAGGGGCCGGGACGCCGGGATGAGGCTGAGGCGCCGGCGGGAAGGTCGGACGAAGGAGGCAGGGGCAAGGCAGTGCAGCGGGGGTCCGGGCGGTGCAACGAGGGGAGCTGGGGCGGCGGTCGGGCGCGGGCACGGCGAGCAGGGGGGGTCTGGTCGCTGGGACGACAACGGAGAGTGGGGAGCGGGAGCCGGTGGTCGGGATGAGGCGGGATGCCTGGTGTGCTGGGAAAGAGGCAGGAGGGGGAGCGCGCCAGAGCGGGGTGAGCCGGGAGGTGCGCAGGACGGGAAGAAGGGGGGTTCGCAGGTGTAGCGGGGCGAGTCGGGACGGGGGTGGAGGCCGGGAGTTGCGCGGAGGGGCTGGAGACACCGGGACGGGGAGCGCCGGACGAGGCCGGTGGTCGGCTGGTGGAAGGCCGGCGCGGCGAGCTCGATGGGGGTTGCCGGAGAGACCCGCGAAAGCCGGAAGGGGAGGAGCTCCGGAGGTCGGGACAGGGGAGGTGCCGAAGGCCGGGTTCAGCGAGGGTGAGGCCGGTGGCGGTTCGGCAGGAGGAAGGCTGGAGGGGAGCGCTGGAACAGGGAGGGGCAGGCGGTGGGTCTGGCCGGAGGTCTAGCGGGGAGGTCGGTTGGAGGCCGCAGTGAGGGAGAGGGGATGGAGAGAGAGAGAGGTGAGGGGGGGGGGGGGGGGGGGTGGCGGCTACGGGGAGAGGGATTAGGGTAGGTTTAGTTTAGGTTCATATATATATATATGTGTGATAAAAATAATAATAAAACCTTATAATATCAATAATAATAAAATGTTATAATCATATTAAAACTTTATAATAATAATAATGATAAAACTTATAGGGTTAATAATAAAACTTATAATAATAATTATTTTTAACCAAAAGATTTTAAAATATTAAAACCATTTGAAAATAAGTGTGCGCGCGCGTACGCGCGCCCGCATATATATATATAAACATATATATGTATATTTAAACATATACAACACACATATATATCTATACACATATAACATGTACACTTCTATATAACTGCATCTAAACACTTATATATATATATACACATATATATATATATATATGTATATACGTACACATATATAAACATTTATAAAAATACTACAATAATGATAACACAATTTAAATGGTAATAATAATAAAATATCAACATAATAATTATAATATTTAAAACACCGGGTGAACACACTGTCACCTGGGCTGAAAGCACGGTCACCGCTAACGATGCGGTGACCGCGCACCGGCGCGACACCGCCAACGCAATTAATCTTCGAAAAATTTAAATCGGGACCAAGATAAGAGAACAATTACGGACATCCGCGGTCGAGGTGTGACAATCCTCCCCACCACAGACACTTTCTGCCCCCAGAAAGTCACCAGGCCAAAAGTCGATCAAGATTCAGGTCCGTGCCCAAACAGAACTAAAGTAACTGAAAAGAACTGAGAATCTCGAGGATGACCTTACTCTGCACAGGTCACACCCGACCGGTTCAAGAGAAAACTGGGGTCCGAGATTGAGGGGAGAACACGAAGGGGTTCTCCCCACCACAAGAATTTAACTAGTGCAGAAAAGTTGACCATCTAATAGACAACCCTATGAAAAAGGGGGGTCGACGCGGGAACTCCCAACCAATTCAAACCAACTCTTATAGCACGAGTGAAAAACAACACCTTTGTCGAAACCTTGAACCCACGAATAGAGTCAACAACTTCAACACCAGGGAAAACACATAGAAAAACATTTAACCAATATCAAATTGGAGATATGATTCACCGAAGTCCACGAAACATAACCACATCGACAACATAACTAAAACGAGGTCAACCCACACGAGAGTCAAACAAACTTTTGAGAAGGACACACTATTTAGAATACTACATTCACACGACAAGTCCACTTAGATTTATCATAGAACAAGTCCAGTGTCACTTTTTAGAAAAACAACACATTTACATAAACCAGACTACTTGGATTATAATAGAACAAGTCCATGATAACCCCATGGTTAAACAATGAACATACAATAACGTCAAAACTTAACAGCAGAAAAACAAGTACTAAAAGATCTTGATTGTTCCACTACTAACACGGAACACAAAACCTAGACCAAGGCTTCACACCCCTGGGGGCTCCTGACTGTGCGCGAGCTTCACCCCGAGACTTGTGGCTGGGGCTCTGATGGCTGAAGCATCTTCTGCCTCACAGTCAGGTACTGACGTTCTCCCATCACGGCGTCCTCTTTAAGCGACGCTTACGGCAAAACTTCTCCAGATGACCCAGACAACCGCATCTATGACACGTCTTCGGAGGGTTGCGACAAGACGGCTTTAAATGCCCGAAACGACAACACTGATAGCATACCATCGAATGCTCTGACGAACTGGAAGCTCAGACCAAAGGGGATAACTCCTTAGGAACAGGTATCTCTGGTGCCTTTTCCTCACCAGAGGGGGAACTCTTAAGAACAACAACATGGGACGCTGAAGTATTAACCACCCGCACACCAGAAACTATCTCAGCCAAGAAAGCTTCCTCCACTAGCTTCTCGAAACAAAGGTCTTTAGAAGGGAGGACTCGCTCCTTGATCTCTGGACAAAGACCCCCAGTGAAAAGAGAGACCTTCATGAGCTCATGCGATGCTACATCTGGAGAAAAGGAAATTAGTTCCTTGAAATGGTCAACATATGCCTTCACCGTCCGTTGGCCTTGTTGAATATGCACAAGCTCTCCCTTTTTCTCCAGCTTCACTTCCTCAGGTACAAACCATTGGATGAAAACGACTTTAAAGACATCCCACGTCATTTCATCTTGAGTTGATGATGGGGTAACCTTCTTCCACTGGTCCAGAGCTGGACCCTCAAACAACTCCATAATTGCACGAACCTTAACATTATTGGGAGTTCCCAACATTCTAAAGACACACTCCACTTCCTCGAGCCATTCCACTGCCTCTAACGGACCCTGATCACCATGGAGAATAGGCAGAGTCTGAGAAGGACCAAAAACTGGGCATGACATGTCCGAATCCTTAGAGACCTTTCTGGGCGGCATTTCCTGAGCGATATATAAAACACAAAGCCAAAACCAACATCAAATCGAAGCAACATCAATAAAAGCGCCTTCATCAAAAACAGTCAGCACAAGGACCAAACAAATACAACACAACCCAAAACAAAATCTCCTCTTTAAAATTCCCTTTTCATTTTTGATTTCAAAACCACCCTTTCTCAAGATCACTTTCCAAAAACCAATCCCCTCTCAAACCAAAAACATTCCAAAACCATTTCCCCTTTAAAACCAATTTAGAAAACAAAGTCAAGCGTTAAATTTCAAATACACACCCAGGTACTCCCATGACCCGTTGCACATGTCTTTATCCACTGTCCATTAATACTCGCACCAAAACGCATTTTGAATGCATTCTCACACATGTGCAAACGTTCATGAAGAGGAACCGAGGTTTCACCCCAAATCATTCTTAACCAATTCCAAGCAAACAACATATTTTCAAATCAAGAGATTTCAGTTTTAAAACCCATTTTATACATTTAAAGTCCTTTAAAAGAAACCAGTCCAATTTTCAAAAAACCTTTTTCATTTCCAACTACGCACTCACACAGACCAAAACGAAAACAACATCCAAATTTGTATCATCACTGAAATGAGGGACTAGTAGTCACACTCAACCTGGCGACATGGTAGTGGGCCATGTCCCAAGTCAGCGTCGACCACTAGGAGGAATTCAAACCACGTACTCGGACTCCACATGGGTCACTACTCCATGTGAAATCGCGATGTAACGTCGGCTTGCCTCCATTATCATCTCTCAATCCAAGACAAACCAGAAAAGGCAAGGACATAATTCCTGAACTACCCCTGGTAACTCGAAGATCAGTGTGAGAAAGAGTTCGCGACGCTCTTCCCGCACTTACCCCTCGTGTTCCGACAGTCCTAATCTCCTTCTACCGGACAACCCAAATAACAAGAACCACCTCTGATACTATTTTGTCATGAACCAGCCCGGGTCGACCCTGAACCGGTCACCCGAGCCGGTCCGCGGAAAGTCCTGAGGAGCGTTCCCGATCCCCCCGGGATGGCAACTAGTTCCGGGCATCGAAATTAAGCAGGTGGGAACGATTTTAGCCCAAACAAAAGTAAATAGAACAGAGCGACTAAACACTAACAGCGGAAAAGAAAATAAAATCCACACGACCACGTACCTCCATGTGACCTCTCAGGTCACCACCCAACTAGAGAGCAACCTCGCTCCAACTCTGAGTGACTCAAAACAGAAGACCTGAGCAAGGGAAGACCTGAAACTGAAATGATAATATAGGCGTGAGCATTAAAAATGCCCAGTAGGTAAGCCAAAGTAAACCACTGAATCCAAATGTTTCTTCTCCCAAGCAATCCGTTGACACAGGTTTGGAAAATACAATTATAAAAAAATAGATTTTTCACATTTAAAAATAAACAAAATGTTTTCCCCATTTGAAAACCCAACGCACACTGTAAATCACTTCCAAAACCATTTCCTGTTTTTATTTACAAAACCAAATACAGATAATACTACGACTGTGCTAACAAGAAACAGGTAAACAGTACAGGCTGAAGGCAAACCAGTGAAACAGAAAGTAACCAAGTAATGCAAGATGATAGTAGTGCAAAAGGACACAAGTGACACTATAAGCTGTAAAGAATAACTGAAAGTAAAAAAACAAGGTGAACAAGTAACCATGGGTGATCCTAAACATCCCTAGAAAACCCCTGGACGTACTCGGGTTCAGACTACCTGCCGGCATGGTACTCCATAGTCAATAACCAACTGGCCGCCCTAATAGCCAACCAGTGGCACATCCCTCCTGGCCTGTCCAAAACTCCAGGGGGTACTAACCCGTCTAATCAGGGTTAGCAAGCAACCGTCACTCGATAATCTACAAGACTCCCAGGAACCCATCGTGGTTTTAGCAATACTGTGTAAGTGGGAGGCCCACGCACGCGTGACTCATCTCACCGCACTTGCCAACCCCTTACACGGACATCGCTACACGACAACCCTCGAAGGGAAGTCCCCCTGTAGAGATGCCCTCACAAGTACGCATATATATATATATATATATATGTACAATCACTTCACAATTAATAAAGTGCCAACCGGGCCTTCACGTCATTTGATTATCAAAACTATTTTATAAAATACCTGGAGTTGTCAAGCGAGCACTTGGTTTTACAAAAACAAACAGCTTTACACGAATATTTCACAGTATCATTTTAAATAACTCTAGACACTGTTTTTGTATTAAGTAAAGGGCCAAACGGGCATATCTTCGTAGATTTCTTTTTAAACAAGTTCGATGTGTCTCAAAAGAGGCGAAAACGTTTTGAAACCAAGAACCATTTAGAAAAGTCGAGATTTCGAGAAAATAAAAATAAATAAAAATTAAATGGTAACAATTTCAAACACCATCTCCATTTGAGGGCACATCCATGTGTGCACCTGGTGCACCCATGGATGTGTCAACATCCAATGGTGCGTCAAACCTGCAAAGGGGCACGACAACAGTTCCAAATGATACTAAATTTCATGAAACTAACCAGCACAGGATAATAAGATCCAAGAATGATTCTTTCTTTACAAAAAAGAAAACACCGCTCAAGACAACCAATGATAACATAAGAGAACATAAGCATTTAGTTCCACGTTAGCTGGCAACGCCTAAACAGGTGCACTATATAAACAATAAAAAGTGCCGAACAATATCTAGTGCACAACTACCTTGGCATAAAATATATTTGCTTCAAACTTAACTTTCGAATAAAAACTATAGATTTTTAAAACACCAAAATAAGCCGTGCAAGGATATCATAACCACGCGAATCATGGAATAAAATTTATTTAAAACAATTCAAGCATCAGCAGAGTACCTCGGAAAAGAAACAGTTGAATTCGCCTACCTCAAACATAGAGCGGACGCAACGGAAACCCAGCAGAAAGTAGAACGATCCTTCGCGGACAAACTGCGCACGCTGAACAATGAAATGGTACATGTTACTCAACCCGCGACAGAAAAAGGATTAATCCAAAATAAATAAAAACACCGATATTGAATAAAGAGAAAGGTAAGTAAACAATAAGAAATAATTACAATAATAAATAAATAATCAAAAGAACAAAATAATAAACAAATGAATAAGCAAATAGATAAATAACTAAAATAATACATAATTGAATGAATAAATAAATAATTAAACAAATAATTAAATAGATAAATTAAAAAATGAAAGAAAGAATGAATAAGTAAATAATTAAATAACTTATTAATTTAACAAGTACCTAAATGAACAAATAAATAAATAAATAGATAATTTATTAATCAATTAATTAATAAACAAATAAGTAAATAACTAAATAATTGATTAATTAACAAATACTTAAACAAATGAATAAGCAAATAGATAAATAACTAAAATAATACATAATTGAATGAATAAATAAATAATTAAACAAATAATTAAATAGATAAATTAATAAATGAAAGAAAGAATGAATAAGTAAATAATTAAATAACTTATTAATTTAACAAGTACCTAAATGAACAAATAAATAAATAAATAGATAATTTATTAATCAATTAATTAATAAACAAATAACTAAATAACTAAATAATTGATTAATTAACAAATACTTAAATGAATAAATAAATAAATAGATAATTAATTAATTAATCAATTAATAAATAATAATAATAATAATAATAATAAGATGTTAATAATTAAAATGATAATAAATATAATAATAATAATAATAATAATAATATAGTATTAATAATAATAACATAATAATAATATAATAATAATAATAATAATATTATTATTATTAATATAAAAAAAATATTAAAATGTTATACATATATATAAAAAAACGTAAATAAATGAGATTAACATAAAAAAAATAAAAATAAAAAAAATAAAACAAAACTTACGCGGGAGGGGGAGGGAGCGCAGGAGGCGGCCGGACGGCGTGGCCGGGGTGAGGCGGGAAGTTGGGACGGGGGCAGGCGCGGCGGTGGGCGAAGGGGCCGGGACGCTGGGATGAGGCTGAGGCGCCGGCGGGAAGGTCGGACGAAGGAGGCAGGGGCAAGGCAGTGCAGCGGGGGTCCGGGCGGTGCAACGAGGGGAGATGGGGCGGCGGTCGGGCGCGGGCACGACGAGCAGGGGGGGTCGGGTCGCTGGGACGGTGACGGAGAGTGGGGAGCGGGAGCCGGTGGTCGGGATGAGGCGGGATGCCTGGTGTGCTGGGAAGGAGGCAGGAGGGGGAGCGCGCCGGAGCGGGGTGAGCCGGGAGGTGCGTAGGACGGGAAGAAGGGGGGTTCGCGGGTGTAGCGGGGCGAGTCGGGACGGGGGTGGAGGCCGGGAGTTGCGCGGAGGGGCTGGCGACACCGGGACGGGGAGCGCCGGACGAGGCCGGTGGTCGGCTGGTGGAAGGCCAGCGCGGCGAGCTCAGTGGGGGTCGCCGGAGAGACCCGTGAAAGCCGGAAGGGGAGGAGCTCCGGAGGTCGGGACATGGGAGCTGCCGAAGGCCGGGTTCAGCGAGGGTGAGGCCGGCGGCGGTTCGACAGGAGGAAGGCTGGAGGGGAGCGCTGGAACAGGGAGGGGCAAGCGGCGGGTCTGGCCGGAGGTCCAGCGGGGAGGTCGGTTGGAGGCCGCGGTGAGGGAGAGGGGATGGAGAGAGAGAGAGGTGAGGGGGGGGGGGGGGGTGGCGGCTACGGGGAGAGGGATTAGGGTAGGTTTAGTTTAGGTTCATATATATATATATATGTGTGATAAAAATAATAATAAAACCTTATAATATCAATAATAATAAAATGTTATAATCATATTAAAACTTTATAATAATAATAATGATAAAACTTATAGGGTTAATAATAAAACTTATAATAATAATTATTTTTAACCAAAAGATTTTAAAATATTAAAACCATTTGAAAATAAGTGTGCGCGCGCGTACGCGCGCCCACATATATATATATATAAACATATATACGTATATTTAAACATATACAACACATATATATATCGATACACATATAACATGTACACTTCTATATAACTGCATCTAAACATATATATATATATATACACATATATATATATATATGTATATACGTACACATATATAAACATTTATAAAAATACTACAATAATGATAACACAATTTAAATGGTAATAATAATAAAATATCAACATAATAATTATAATATTTAAAACACCGGGTGAACACACTGTCACCTGGGCTGAACGCACGGTCACCGCTAACGATGCGGTGACCGCGCACCGGCGCGACACCGCCAACGCAATTAATCTTCGAAAAATTTAAATCGGGACCAAGATAAGAGAACAATTACAGACATCCGCGGTCGGGGTGTGACAAGTCTTGTTTTATGTTTTAAAGTTTTATATTTTGAAAAAATAGAATCTTTTTTATGGTATCCACTCTATAATAATGTGTAATGTTATGAATGTATTGTCATAATTCTCTAAAGCTATAAACTTGAAAAGATCCTCAATTTAAAAGGTATTGTTTTATTGACTAAATTCAACATTATGTATGTAATAAGGCCAGGTCCTTATAGTTGGTATCAAATGATGGTTTCGGTAACTTTAGGGGTTAGGGTGATGTTTATAAAATACCATAAGTGATTTTTACTCTATGATTAATTTGAAATGTTATAGCATTAAAATATTACCATGTTGCTTCATCTAAGAAATGTTTGTTCATAATGGTTTTCAATTGAAAGAACATGTATGCTAAAGAGGAGAGGAACCGACAGAATGACATCACTCCTGAACTACAGCCCGGAATGGTAGGGATTGGAACTGAGCAGTTTGTGACAACAATGGCTCAGCTAACTCAGGCAATAAATGGTGGTGGAATCCATGCAAGAGAACCAATAAAGGTACCAAAATGGAACATGACAGTAGTGGAACATATTATGAGACAACATCCTCCTACATTCAATGGATCTTTTGACCTAGCAGCAGCTGAAGGATGGATCAAATCCCTTGAAAAGATATTCGATGTTATGGGATGTTCAGACAATCAAAAGGTATGTTTTTTCATTTATCATTTTGAAGGGGAAGTTGATTAGTGGTGGTAAATTGTAAGGAATATCATGGGTAGAGAGGATTTTGATTCCTTAGATAGGGATGAATATAAAAGTCTTTTCCTTGAAAAATATTTTCCTAAGGTGGTGCAACTTAGAATGGAGAAGAAATTCCTTGAATTGAAACCAAAGGAGGAAGACTCAGTGGCTGTGTATGAAGCGAACTTCACCCAACTGGTGAGGTATCCTCCAAATATTATTATGGATCTTGATAACAAAATCAACCGCTTTTACTCAGGATTGAAGCCAAGGTATCGAAGGGCGTTGGCCTCCCGTGAATTCATAAGTTATGAGAAACTTGTCCGATATGCTGAGAGGGTAGATATGGAGTTTTTTGTTGATAAAGTGAATTTTGGAAACAAAGAGAAGAAGAGGTCCAGTTAGCAAGAAATTGGTAAGAATCAACCAATTAAATTAGATGGTAATAGAATACTATTCCATTTTGTGAAAAGTTTTGAAAGAAACACCCAGGGGAATGTCTTAATAAAACTGGGAAGTGTTTTAAATGTGGTAAGTCTGGACATATGTCCCGAGATTGCAATGAAAATGATCCTAAGAATAATCCTGATAATCAAACTGTAAAGTGTTTTAAATGTGGTGAGATGGGTCACTATGAAAATTCCTTCCCAAAGAGAGATCCAAATAATATAAAGAATCCATACTAGAAGCAGAAAGGTGTAGTGAGATCCTTTGCGACTATGTCAGCAGATATTGGGCCATCCAATGAAGTTGTATCAGGTAAATTGTTTGTTCACTCATATTTTTCTAATGTTTTTCTTGATACAGGGTCTACACATTCCATCATCTCTGATAAATATTCTGGTAAATTTGATATATCACCTCAACAAATGAGACCCGAACTTTTTGTTAAAACACATGGGGGAAATGTTATAGAAAAGTAGAATTATAAGAATCGTTCTATTGTGTTATGTGGAAAGAATTTACCTGAAAACAATGTTTTTTTACCGTAAGTCAAGTTTGATGTTATTCTGGGGATGAACTGGAATTCTAATTATCATGCTAAGATTGACTATAGAGCTAAAGAAGTTGTTTTTCAGAAAGAGTTTCAATTTGTATACAAGAATGAACCCATACAATTGATAACATATCAGGAAGCTATGAAACTATTGAAAGATGGAAATGGAAGTTATCTTGATCATATTGTTGAAAACAAGAGAACTATTCAAATTAATGATGTGCCAGTGGTAAATGAATACCTTGATGTTTTTCCTGATGAGTTACCTAGTGTCATACCTGATCGAGAAGTCGAATTCACAGTTGACATAGTTATTGATGCTAAGCCAATTTCAAAACCACCATATCATATGGCTCAAATAGAACTACTTTAATTGAAAAATTAGTTGCAGTATATGCTTGACAAAAGCTTCATTCATCCTATCACTTCACCATGGGGAGCCCCTATTTAGTTTGTTAAAAAGAAATATGGTTCCATGAGACTTTTCATTCATTATAGAGCATTGAATAACATCACTGTAAAAAACAAGTATCATTTTACACATATTGACGACTTGTTTGATCAGCTCTAGGGACATAAGTATTTTTCCAAGATTGAATTGAGATCCAGATACCATCAGCTGAAGGTGAAGCAGGATGACATCCCAAAAACAGCCTTTAGCACTAGATATGGGCATTATGAATTTGATGTCATGCCGTTTGGATTAACTAATGCACCTGCAGTATTCATGAATCTTAAGAATAATGTATTTCATGAGTTCATGGATATGTTTTTGGTTGTATATATTGATGACATTCTGGTATTTTCTAAAAATAAGGAGGAGCATGAAAAACATCTAAGGGTTGTGTTACAAACATTAAAAGAAATGAAACTGTATGGAAAATTCAGAAAGTCTGATTTTTTGTGGTAACAGATTTCTTTTCATGGGAACATTGTAAATAAGGATGGAATAATAGTAGATCCTACCAAAACAAAAGTAGTTGATGAATGACCAAGACCCATAAATGTTACAGAAATTCGTAGTTTTCTAGGATTATCAAGTTATTACCGATGGTTTGTTAAGAACATTGCACGGTTATCTGGCCCGATAACTAAGTTAGCACAGAAAGGGGTTAAATTTGTTTGGATATAAGAATGTGATGTTTGTTTTTAGGAACTGAAGAAGATATTGGTGAATGCTCCAGTTTTGGCCCTACCATCCTAAAATGGTGAGTTTTTCATCTACAGTGATGCTTCTTTGAAGGGAATTGGTTGTGTTTTGATGAAGAATTATTAGGTAATTTCCTATGCTTCAAGAAAACTTAAACCTCATGAGCTAAATTATCCCACACATGATTTGGAATTGGTAGCTCCGGTTTTTTGATTTGAAAATATGGAGGCATCATTTTTACGGAAGCAAATTCCAAATATATACTGCCCATAAAAGTATAAAGTATATATTCACTCAGAAGGAATTAAACTTGAGGAAGAGAAGATGGCTAGAACTGATAAAGAATTATGACTGAATGATCAATTACCATCCAGGGAAAGAAAACAAAGTGGAAGATGCCTTGATTCGGAAACATCATGCATCATTAAGCATGTTACGTTTGGAAAATGATCCCTTGATAAATGATTTGATGAATTTTTGTTTAGAAGTTGTTGGTGTAGGGAATACATCTGTTTTGTTTCAGGTTTCAGTGCAGTCTTTGTTGTTAGACAGAATTATGAAATCATAGAAGGAAGACCATGAGCTATAGAAAAGGGTAGAATTGGTTAAAATGGGTAATTTGCTAGAATTTAATCTTGATAAATATATTGTTTTAAGATTTTCTAAAAGGTTGTGTGTGCCTTTTGATTCCGAGTTGAAGAAAAAATTGTTGTGTGAAGATCATAGTTCTCTTTTTTCTATTCATCCTTGCAGTACTAAGATGTACATATACCTTCAGGAGTATTATTGGTGTGATGGAATGAAAAGAGATATTTTTGATTTTACCATGCGATTTTTGACATGTGAACAGGTTAAATAAGAGCGATAGTTATCAAAGAAGATGATTTAGCCTTTTCCAGTTCTAGAGTGGATATGGGAGAATGTATCCATGGACATTGTGGTGGGACTACCAAAGATTTCTCAAGGCAACAATGTGATTTGGGTTATTGTTGATCGGCTGAAAAAATATGCACATTTTCTTTCTATTCGAGATACTATGTGTTTGGATCAGTTTTCTCGATTGTACCTCTAGGATATTGTCAGGTTACATGGAGTTCATCTTTCCATTGTATTCCACCAAGATCTCAGGTTCAGTTCTATATTTTGGAAGGGACTTCAGAAGTTGTTGGGCATATAGTTAAATTTCAGTACAGTTTTTCATCATCAATAAGATGGGAAGTCAAAACGAACGATTCATAATTTGGAGTTTATGATTCGAGCTTGTTCAATGGACTATTAGGGAAGTTGGGATCATCATATTTCTTTAGTTGAGTTTTCTTATAATAACCGTTTTCATTCTAGTATTCAGATGTCCCCTTTTGCGGCCTTGTATGGGAAGTGGTGTCGGACTCCATCGTTTTTGGATGAAGTTGGTGAAAGAATGTTGATGGGGCCAGAATTAGTTGAAGAGTTGGCTGAGAAAGTGAGGATGATCAAACAACACATGAAGATAGCTCAGAGTAGGCTGAAAATTTATGCAGATAACAGAAGGAAAGAGTTATCTTTCGAGGTATGTGACCATGTATTCATTAAAGTATCTCCTTGGAAAAGTGTGATGTGTTTAGGTAAGAAAGGAATGTTATGTCCATGGTTCATCGGTCCTTTTGAAATCTTTGAGAAAGTGGGAACAGTTACATACCACATAGATTTTCCTCCATGATTGTTTCGGGTACACAATGTTTTTCATGTTTCGATGTTGAGAATGTATGATCCAGATTCATCACATGTCTTGAGCCCAGAAGTAGTTCATCTGGAAGAGAACATTTCTTATGATGAAAAACCAGTTCAGATTCTTGATCGAAGTGAAAAAGTATTGCGGAATATGGTAATCCACCAGGTAATGGTTTTGTGGATAAATCCCATGGTTGAAGAAGAAACATGGGAGCTTGAAAATGCGATGAGGGAAAAGTACCCTCCGTAGTTTTATAAGTAAATAAAATTACAAGGATGAAATTTCAAGAAGGTGGGGATAATGTAACACCCATGTTTTCCTAAAAATAAATAGAAATTCTTGGAACTTTGTTTTAAGTTGATATTTATAACTATCATTTAAATATAATTTTTTCCCATTTCCATGTTTTGAATTTCAAGAAACTGTCATCTACAATTGTGTTCAGTATGTTATTTGAAGTCTATTGGAACCAAATTTTTTTGGGTGAATAGTAACATGCCCTAATGAATAGTCATATGAATAGTACTATTACCCTAATGAATATTAAATTTTATTATTATTTTATTTTCTTAAGGCTATAAGATAATAACATCTTGGTTAATTTTTCATTGTGATAAATAAGTAGTAGTAGAATTAGAACTGTTAATTTTTGAATTAAGTAAGCTTTTATTAAAAAATTAAATTAA
The DNA here is from genome assembly GCA_963277665.1 of Viscum album. Taxonomy (NCBI): domain Eukaryota; kingdom Viridiplantae; phylum Streptophyta; class Magnoliopsida; order Santalales; family Viscaceae; genus Viscum; species Viscum album. Next base: position 166,472,601 of record OY728167.1, read on the forward strand.
TAATATGCAGAAAACTATTTTTCAAAAATGGACTTCATTTTTGAATTCTATATGTCGAAAAATGGTTTGGATAAATTTTAGGTATTTTTATGAAATTCTTTAATTTTTGGTGAATAGTGAAATACGATAGAATACTGTATAACAGAATTATCATAAAAAACACTATTTATGACATCATAAGTGATGAAAGTCCACTTGGTTTGAACTCACATGCCATTATTACTATTTTAGGTCACATGAACTAAGACTATTCATAATCTTGGGCAAAAATATTATAATAATGATTAAAATAATGAAAAATCCCCCCTCTCCTCCACTATAAATACCACCCTCACTCCCCTCATCCTACTACTCCTCTAAAGATTAGAGAATTATCTAATTTCTGCCCAATTACCTCCCCAATCTTCTTCCACACATCCTAGAGCTTCTGGTCTCACCAAAAGACCAAAACCAAATCCCTTAAAGAGGATCTTAAGGAGAAGAGAACAAGAGGTAAACATCCCCTTTTTTTCTTTTCTTTCATTTTATGTTATTCTCTTCCTTTACCTTTTGAATTATGGTGGTATATTTCATTCCATATCCCCCTTAATGTCCATATTATGTATGAGTGTTGAGATATTCCCTTTCTCTCATCAAACTATTTTTATGAAATTTTAAGAGACGTCGTTAGGCTGCCAAATTTTCGTGAGAAATTTCTCAACTTTTCTTTTATTTCCTGATTTCTTTATTTTCATCTTCTTTCCTCACCCCATGTTAACCAAGAGGCATGAAAGCTCCAAAATCATGTATTTTCTGGATTTTATCATGTTCATTGAAAATTTATCATCATTCTTCTCCTCATATCCCACTTATTTAAGGAATTAAAACATTGTCCTTGATGTGTTGAATTACCGACATCGTGGATGATGTGACTTCAAATTTAATTAACTCTTTCAGGTCTGGTCATGAAACCATTTTTATGGATTAACTAATTTATAATATATGTATTATTTATCATCCATGGTTCTGGAATTATTTTGTACTCATGGTTCTAAATTATAAGACAACATGAGGTTGTTGTTATCGAAGAACAACTAAAAGATCTAAACGAACATCACTAATGTTTAGACTGGTGAATTGTCCTCATATAAAACATCAAAATGATAAATGGAATAATTTATGGTACTGGAAATATTTAAATACCATTTCATTCCAATTTTGGAGTTTCACTTCCAATCTACAAGAACATCCATCATGATCCAATCACAGAAATCATGTAGGGAACTCACCCTAAAAAATGAAAGGAACAAAATACTAACAATTAATGGGTGAAATGAAGTTATGAAATGATCATATAAGATGTTATAAACATTAAAATGTTTCTATAAAATATTAATTTCACTTTTTAAACCATTATACAGGAGGTTTAAACAATTTGGATATAAGACAAACCCGAGGTAAGGAAATTCTTAAACTGATTTCCATTCATTGGGTTAACCTTCTACTTCATTATTTACGTGCTATTTAAATTGTTTGTGTGATGGGTTAGGTTTATATTATGTTATATTATGTTTATTTACATTATATATAAATACTTCATCCACTCTATTATGTATCTCTTCAATTGTATGATATTTATAAGGGATTTTCTTTAAAAATCATCTTTTTAAAATTTGGTTTTATTAAATTCCAAAGAAATGTTTTTATGGAATAATTCATGTTATATAATTATGTTTTGGTTCTTGGGAATTATTTATGATTAAGGGTGGGACCTATATCTCCCTCCATTTCATTGGGTATGAGTAAGTTGGAGGTCGGTCGTATGGTTACTCCAAGTGTAACTGCGACACAAAGTAAGGTAGCCGTGAGGGTTACAGATTATAAGTTATCCAATAATGGTAACAAGATTATGTAAGTAATTCCACAAGAAACCTATAGAACTATATTTATGTCCTTATGTTTTGTGTGATATTGTGTAAATCTCATGTTACATAAAGTAAGTAAGTATGGGTAACAAGAATGTCTTCTGAAAATGCTTTCATACGTTTGGAGTATTGATGGGCTAATGTGTTATTTCCTTTCAATACCTTACTGAGATTTTGTGCTCAGAAGATGTTTTTAACTGATTTTTCATAGGTTAATGGATGTGTAAGAAAAGGAAGGATTCCTTTTTAAATGTTTAAGAATTGTCAAGGTGTCTTGTTTTATGTTTTAATGTTTTATATTTTCAAAAAATGGAAACTGTTTTTATGGTATCCACTCTGTAATAATCTGTAATGTTATGAATGTATTGTCCTAATTCTCTAAAGCTCTAAACTTGAAAAGATCCTCAATGTAAAAGGTAGTGTTTTCTTGACTAAATTCAAGATTAAGTATGTAATAAGGTCGGGTCCTTATAAGGTCACCCTCATATTTACTATGCATAGTTTGAATAACCATAAATAAACCATAAAAAACCCATATTCTAAAAATTGTAGGTTCTCACGCATAGGTGTCCACCCATTTCTCCATGGTTTCCTCAAACCGTGTTTACTCCTACATCCCACTACCCATGTTTCACAATATTAGACATACTACATGACCGGTCTCATACAGTTACATCTAATTGTGAGGCCTATAATTGTTTTCCAAAAAACATGGGGTCTGAGCTCCGAACAATCCCCGGAAAACCACGATTCCACAATTTCCAAAAACGGTACTCACATTAGGCAATAAATAAGCATTTAAGATGAAATTAAAGGGATTTATTCCTTGTATGAAAACCCATGATCATACATATTCATAATTAAATAATCATTCAAATAAATAATTAGAATGGTGGAATTGGATCATGTCTCCAGTAAATAATAAAATATATCAAATGGTGTCATCTTATTTGGAGAAGGATGTTGAAAAATCAGTTGTAGTATTTCTTAATGAACATAAACTTTCTTTGAAAATCACTTTTAAGACAGAAAACTTATTCAAAATACATTTCTTTGAAAACATTTGAAGTAATCTATAAAAATAATTTAAAATATTCCATGAGGATAATATCCTCTCCACATTGAAATATAATTTTAAATAATGAAGAAACTTTTTAAATCTTTTCTCTTTGAAAATATCCTTGAAAAAATTTAAAGTAGATTTTATAAACCATTTTTAAAACTTTTTAAAACATAAAAATAATTAAAATAATTTTTGTTGAAAATTATCCTGAATTATTATTTATAAATATTTTTCAAATCATTTTTAAAAGACATGGTAATAGTATAAAATAAATATCTGGAAGAAGATAGAAATAGAGTTGAATTTAGTTAAAAACAATTTCTTATTTATCATAGTTTCTAAAGAGTTGGAAATGGTACCATTACTTGAAGATATCATGAATAACTTGGGTAGAAGAAAATTATGGAAAATTCGTTAGATATAGATTATATGATTTCATCAATCAAAGTATAATCATAAACAATCCATATAATTGACGAGATTGTAGAAATACACTATTACAACTATGGTCACATTGAATTAAAATCACCATTAAATAATAACATTACACGAATATTATAATATCATGAAAATATGTAGATTAAAGACATAAAAAGTCAATGGGGGTAATATATACACCGTTTTTAAAAATATAGGTGCATAACCTAACAAGTATCTCAAAGAATGAAAATTAAGAACAAATTATCTTAACATTTTCATAACATTGAAACATATCCCTTGGAAGAGTGGTCCTAAAATGGATGTGTTACTACAAAAAATATTTAAGTATTATAATCAAATATATATATTCACATACAATATATATACCACATATAATAAATAGGTGGTGAATATAACATGTGTCTCATTGAAGTAAAAGGTGAGATAGAAATCCCATAATAATTGAGTAACTTCTGAATCATGAGACCCATCAATGAATAACAAATATTTAGACAATTAATTTAATTAAATGAATACAATTCAATATATAAAATGTCATATATCATTATATTAACCACATAAAAACAAGGGGGAATAAGTCATTAGTCTCGTAGAAGTAAAAGTGAAACCACAAATCTTGTTACCTTAAGTTTTGACTTTCGTCGTACATGTTTAAACATCCAATACAATAAACATATGTTTTTTTATAAATATACCATATAAAAATATTGTTATATATAATACCTATATAAGTTTATAATGAATTTATATCACTAATTTCTTAACAATTCCAAGTAAAAGTTAGGTTTCGGTTAATAACCACTTCGTGTTTCATATCTGTTTTGATATATTAATTTTTGAACTATTTAATTGATAATGACTTCTTTATTTAAAGAATTTAAAAATTGAAATAAATAATGTATATATATATATTGTATATTTATTTATAATAATATCTAAAAAATCTAAATAGGAAATGAATTATGTCATTCATTGAGACAATAGGTTGTGTGTACTCATGAACGAATTTTCAAATTTCTAATCATATTTTGATAGATAAAAATGTAAATGATATAAATATATATAATACTTCTATTCATATTGTTATTTTATATATATCACATAAAAATATTTAACCCGTACTTAGAAAATTCCATGTGATGAATTAATGAATCACGTCACTGTATGAGACGGTAGTCTACTATACACAGTAACGATGTTATCATATCCAAAAAATGGAAATCATGAAGTTAGGTGTTATGTAATAATTCAATAATATTAAAAAAATCATAAATACAATATATAAAATATATAAATATGTTTTCCATCATTATCATCAAATTTTATATGGGTAAAGGAAGAACGGATGACATCGGTTTGAGAGGGGTAGTCAACTATACACACAAACGATGATTGTGTTTCACATTTAATGGTTGTGTGTGAATTTTGAGGTCTTAAACCATACCATAAAGACATATCAGTATATATATGATACTTATTCTATTATATAATCATGATTTCAGAATAATATTAAGGGGTATAGATTAAAAAAAATGATTGTTGATGAATGTTACCTCTTCTTCGGGAAACTCTTTTTTGTTTTCCCAAAAGGGCTTCATTTGTTGGCTTTATGACCAAATATAGGCTTCTAGTTTGATATTATATAATTTTTTATGATATATGGATGGGTCTTGGATGATCCAAAGGGCTTGATATGTGTGAATAAATGGGGATAGTGAATTCCATTTTGTAATGTAGGAGGAACGTCCTTTGTGTAAATACCAAAAAGGTAAACACTATTGGGAGGTCTCCCACACATCATGTTCCTATAGTAATAAATATTTCTTATCGAATAGGGGATATGTTCAAAATATTTCCATACAATTGGTTTTTGAAATGCGTCTAGGTCATATGGACCCTTACGTTAAAATTTTGTCCATTGGTAAATTTGTTTCTCTCTTAATCACTATAATTAATTTTAACTGTTTTCAAATTAATTTTGGGAAAAAATTAAGTTAACATTATTTAAAATTATAAATTATTCTGATTCCTTATATGAAATACCTTTTCTTAAATGATAATCACATAACTGTAATAAATTAAATTTAAATTAATCATGTGGATGGGATAAAATAGCAGGTTTTAAAAGTAAACTTGTTCAAATGCTTGAAATATTTTTATACCGAATATTAATGTGAAATTAATTAAAATGGTCTATATAATAAAATTCACCCTAAAGTAATTAGATGGAATGTCAATTTCTATTAAAATTCAGTGTTTTCGAATAATCATAAAATATTTAATCTTCATAGGAAAATACAATAAAATTCTCCCTAAATTAATTTTGAAATTCCTAATTAAAAAGCTAGTTTGTTTTTTTTCAAATATATTATATAACTTTTTTTGAAATTAGTTTTAAAATATGTATGTCATTATAAAGTGGTCAAACTACCTTTTATAAGAATATATCTTTTTATGCATAAAATTGAATTTATTCTTATATCTTCTCTAGAAAAAACATAATATAAATGTTAAATAGTACAATGAATATATAATATATAAATTTAATTAAAATCATTCAAAAAAAATTTAAATTTATTTAGATAAATTGTGTTTGTTTATAGAAAAATAGTTTTTGTAGATAAAGATCTCTATATTTTCAAATTGCTCATACATTCATTTATAAATAATTAATTACCAAAGAATTAATTTTTTAATCATGAAAAAACTATTTTAATAATTTGGTTAATCATTTTCAATCCTTCGATTCCCGTGGAATAGTGATAAATATAATAATATTTTCATAATAATAATAATATTATATTGTAGTTTCATAAAACTCGACCTTCCATATAATTCAATCTATTGAAAGATCTCAAACTTTTGTGTAACATAAGACAAAAATAAGTATTTGGAACATTCAAATAATATATGTTTATCATATTGAACAATATTATCATGGTTTTTTATATAAACCAGTCATAAATTTGTGTAGCATTCAATGCAAGCCATAAGTGAAAATTAATTTATTCCAAAAAATAGGTTCCCAAAAAATCCGGGTGATAAATTCTATAATTATTAAATGAATTTTGACTTTTAAATTCACTTACTTCATATGTTTTCTTACATGAAATTTACTTTTATAGAAACCCACATTTTAAACATTTTTAATAAAGCATCCACCTAAAAAATTTAATGTAATGTGAGTCATCTGGAATAACACATACTAGGTTTCGTACTGGGAGAACATAATTGGAAAATGATAAAATTGAAATTGAAGAGAAAAATAATATTAAAATACTGATGGAGAGTGATAGAGAACATTGACCATAAGAAATTTGGTGATCAATCTAAATTTAAGAGCTTAAAACCTATAAATCAGTTATGAATTATAAGACAATCAGTTCAACAAAAATAAAGGTATTGGGACACATTTTATTTAAATATCATTTATCTATATTTCGAAAATTATATTACTATCAATATATTAAAAAATGGAATATACTTACATGATATGTTTCTATTTTATTAATACAATTTCACCCTTTGATTGTTCCCTGATCAACAAACACTCCATATCATAATTCAGGAAAAAAAGGTGGATTTTTTATGCCTAAAGAACTAATGAATCATATTATCTATAGATTGAATGATAAGAAATATCACATTACTTTCTTTATCACAAATGGAAATTGGTTAGAACTGGTTATCCAATTAAAAAAATCCTTATTTGGTGAGACAATACTTTATTCTCTATAACATCATTCAATTTTTTACTTACAACATTACATAAATGGTAAACCTTACAACCCTACCAAATGATGAAAAATATAAAAATTAGAATGAAGGTCAGTAAATTTCTCGAAATCAGTTTATCATTGATCCCCCTTATATCAGAATTTTTCTCTTGGTTGTCACATATCATATATTTGAATACCATAATCATGTATTCTCATGAAATATAGTAATAAACTGAATTACATTAAATAATTTTTAAAAACACGATCGTTTCCTTATCCTAATTATTGTTAGATATATTCCTTATATCCAAAAATGTCATAAACTCCATCTATTATAGCATAAACTATTTTTTCAACCTATCATTAATCTATTTCTTAGGTAATAAGTACTTTACTCTTTTCCAAAATCTATTTATTCAAACAAAACACCATTTTATCAACACCATGAACATTTGAAGGGTTACCTTACCTTAATATAACCATCCCATTATATAACATTTCTAGTTCATCAGTATCATTTTACATATTCTAGAAATTAATTATTGAATAAATTCTAGAAAAATCCTTATATACTTCATGATTCATATAACATAATCCTTGAATTAAAATACATTAATATAGAAATCATTCCAAATATTCCTTAAACTATTAACTGGGGTTTATAAAATTATTCCTCAATACTTCTTCTCCCTCATAATTCATTCGTAGTCTCTTTATCATCAGTGATATAACCATTACTCGCACCACCATAATGATTCACTTTGTGACCTTTCTACATAGAACATAGATTTTCATAATTCCCATAGATTCAACATTTAAAACATGTAATGGTTTATGATAAGTTATGGAGTCTATTATTCTCATTTGTTTCATTTACTAAACTTTTCATTTTCCCTTTCTAGTTACTTGATTGGTGTCCTTCTTTTTGATAGTAAAAAAATCATCATGTTACTCTAAGACAACCTCCTAAGAGTTTCTTCTCACATTATTGAGACAAAGGAAATTGAATATTATTTCCTCCTTGGTATCTATTACCTAAATTCTATGGGAAATATTTCTTTCTCTTCGTTGGTTACACTGAGAGTTAATTAAGGTACATGTTGTAAATAATGTTTTATGAATACTGTTTAGGCATGATCATAATTTCCTTCTCTCAAGTGATCATCACATTCTAATACTCATCATAATATTGTTGGTCACATTAAACATTAACCTAGTTTCTTCTGATTCCCTACATTAACTAAAACTAGAAATCATATTGGTAGAAACACTAATCATAGCTGAAAATTCAATAATTACTTATTGGATATATAAATTATGATACATTATTTTAAATATATGAAACCATATGATTAACCTAGATAATCCAATATCATAATATATTTAAATTATTCTTGATGGTTCATAAGATATTATTAATTTTCAATGTTTATCCCCTAAGAGTGTCAAACCTAGTGTGCAACATTGCCCATTTTCGTACTCTCATTCCAGATCGAGTCTAGCCCAATATTTTGTTTTCAAAATAATTTCCCCTTATAATATTTATGTCAAACGCACATCCACTTGTAGTATATAGACTGGGATGTATTTGTAGGAATTGATTCTCAATGTCATTTACAAAAATTCCATGATATTTTCCTCTACATTCACTCATCCTTAGTCTTATCATTAGATACATTCCTTTAGATACCCTTATAAATATCCTAAGGTATGTAACTAAAATTTCATCATCCTAGTTTCCAAATTTTGTCAAAACATTTCCATTTATACCATATATAGTGACCCCCATCTTATCATACATTGAAAATAAAACATTTTAGATTAATATTCATCATATTAAAAAATTACATTCTAGAGTGATTTTACAGTTTAGTGCCTTTGGAGACATGGAACATAATTTTCTAACACGGTGAAGGATCTTCTATGTTTCCATAAAAGATCTCCCATTTACAACTCCAGCTAAAAACCATTTATCACAACCTAGTGAAAGGAAATATAATATATGGTTAGATTAAATTCTAATTAAGGGTAATGAAAGGAGATCTATAATCATAATTTATGAATAAGGATATTAGAACATGATCATACTATTTTAATATCATACCTGCATATAAAATATCATTATCATGAGTTATGGAATATTGATTGGAAGTTTATAAGACATGAATCTTAAGGGAATCAAATAAATTTAGTCATGAGAGAATAAAATGGTAATTATATATATATTTTTGTGATAAAAATATTCTTATAACATTGTGAAAAGGTATAAAAATAAATAGGATCACTAACTAAGTTTAGTACATGAAATGAAACCCTCGTATAAACTTAGTGATGTGCAAGAAGGTCCAAGCATATCATTATAGACATGAAATATAGTTCCATACATAGCTTTGTGAATGTGAGATCATGTTAACACATAAATTTATGTACATCTAATCAGGTCCACCCATAATCTTATAGACATGAAAGTAGGTCCATGAATAACTTATTATCCATCAATTTTCACTCCCAAGAAAATCATAGTAGTCATAGTTCACACCAAATATCACCTTAGAGTTCAAGGATCACTGCAAATTCTATATTAGAGGAATGGGATGGCACCAAAACTAATCATATTAGTCAAGGTTCACTTCCATTAATATATTATTAGAAACAGTCACATATTGAACTATGTTCACTCCACATTCTATCCATTTCTATTTCATGGGATATAAATCATTACCCAATTCATTGTAGGGTGATATAGGTCCCACACATAAGATAAAAAATCAAACATAAATTTACCACAAAATCACAAAGATTCATCATATCATAACCCATGAAATGAAATGGGTATTATAAATATTTAATCATATCATAACCTATGTAAAAGAGACAATTTTTATTATCATTTCATCTATATTATCCTATGAAAAAAAGTAGGTCTTGATAAACGTTTTATCATGGTATAACCCATGGAATATAAACGATTTTCATAAATAACTCATCTTAAAAATAATCCATAAAAATAAATAAATTGAATGGATTAAATGGATAATATTCCTAGTGAATAATTGAGTATATTAATGGATTTGAACTCATATAGAGAAGGATTTTGAAAGACTAATTGGATTACTTTATAAAGAAAATTACAATTTATTGAAAATCAATTTTCAAGAAATAAATCATTTTAAAACCCCATTTCATTAAAAATACATTCAAATGTTTTGATTTAATATTTAAAAAAATATAAAACATTTTTTATGGAAAATATCCTTTCTATTTTGAAAAATTATTTTTAAATCATAAATTATCTTGAAAAGAGATCTCTTTTAAAATTACCTTGAAAATATTTATAAAATGTTTTTAAACCCATTTTAAGTACTTTTTAAAAAATATAATAATTTTAGAATAATTTTCCATCAAATTGATTTAAAATATCATTTAAAAATATTTTTCAAAACATTTTTTTAAAATATGGTTACTTAATAAATCAATATTCTGGCATCAAAGACAAATAAGGTCAGATTTTCTTAAAAAAAAATTCTTAATTATCATAAGTACCAAATAGTGTAAAATGGTATCAATGATTAAATATTTCATTAAACCCCATAGTATAATAAATTTCATGATATTTCTAGATAGATAGACCATAATATTTCATAATTGGATGCATAATCATAAACAAACCTCATAAATAATGAGATTATAACAATAAATTCTTACCACTTTGATAATAATGAATCAAAATGTAATGAAACAATAAAATTTATTAAATCATAAAATATCATGAAAATAATTAAATTCATGGTAAAACATATAAAATAGGAATTATATACAACTCATAAAATAATAACGGTTCATAAAATAACATGTGTCTCAAATAAAGAAAATTGGGAAAAAATTATCTAAATGTTTTGGTGACATAAAATCCATAAACACATGGAAGAGAGATCTTAAATTGGATGTGTAAATAAAAAAAATTGTGTATATTATTCATGGGATTTATATTCAGAACATATAAGAAATTGTGAGTGAACATGATTTGTGTCTCAGAGAAGAAAAAAGTGAGACCGAAATCCCTTACTTCTTGAGTAAATTTTGAATCATGGGATCCATTAAAGAATAACATATATTTATAATTTTAAAATCATGAAATAAATAATATTCCTTAAAAACATGAAATATATCAATATATACACCACAAATAAAATTAATTAGTTCTGAACAAGTCATAAGTCTCATAGAATTAAAAGTGAGAATATAAATCCCCTTCCTTTAAGTGTTGAATTTTTCTATACATGTTCAAAACACATGTATTATAAATATTACATTATTATGAATATAAAACATAAAAATATTATTATTCATCATACCATATATTATTTTATTATAAAACATTATTACACATTTATTAACAATTATATGTTAGATTTACATTCTATGAAATAACTACTTGGATTTTCTTATATGTTTTGACTTGTTTATTATTGGTCCTATATATTTGATTAAGAATTATTCAGTTCTATAATTTAAACATTCATATAAATTTAATATAAATTCATTATTTTTTTATAGTAGTATTTAAAATATGTAAATAGGAATCAAAATACACCATTTATGGAGATGGTAGGCCGTACGTATGCAGGAACACTGTTTCAATTTTCTTTTCATGTTTTGAAAATATAAAATAAAAATATGTATATATATATATATAATATTTTATTTGTAATTATAATAGAATATATATATCATATTTATATTACACCCATCCTTAATATATTCCATGTAAATAGTGAACAAATCACATCCCATCATGGGGTGGTAGTCTATAGTATACACGCACGACTTTATCATATTCTTACTAAATGGAAATCTTGAAGGTGTGTATTATATAAAAATTACATAATAAAAAATAAATACTAAATTTAATAAATATTATATACATATAAACAAAATTTCCATCATTATTCCCAACCATGAGAGGTGGTAATGAATGAATGAACCTCATCGGTTCACGAGACGGTAGTCTACCGTACACATGAATAATAATCATGTATCCCATTTTATGGATGTTTGTAAGGTTTTATTTCATAACCATAACATTAAAACATATCCCAATATTTATTTTATTTTATAATCATGGTATAATAGAATTTAATAGAATGGAGGAGGAAAAAAAACAAATATCCATGTTGATGAACATTACATCTTCTTCAAGTAACTCCTTTTGGTTTGCACCAAATGACTTTTTTGGATTGATTAATTCCCAAAATGAGGAATCTATGTGAGAGGAGGAATGTTTTAAAGATATTTGGATAGGTATTTTCAATGATAAATTTCCTGATATTTGTGAAGAAGTGTGGGGAGTGAATGCCATTTTATAAAATAGGAGGAGTGCCATTCTTGTAGATACCCAAAGGTAAACACAATTGGGAGTTCTCCCTTACATCAGATGCCTCAAATAATAATAAAAATTATATAAAATAGGGTATATCGTCTAAATATGGACATATAACTGGTTTTAGACGTGTTCCATAAATTTTTTCCCATTTATCAATGTTTTGTCCTTTGGTAAACTCTTTTTCCCCTTAATCGTTGTAATAAATTTTCACAATTTTCACTAATCAATTTGGATGCAAATTAAATTAAAATTATTATAAATTATATATTATTATGATTAAAAATATAGAATAAATTTCTAGAAGTTAAAATCAAATAATTGGTAGAATGGTTTTTAAAATTAATCAAGCAGGTTAGACAAAACAATGGGATTTTAATGTGAAAATTTTCCAAGGAATGAAATATAATTATATCAAATTTCAATGTAAAGTTTATTAAAATGATATAAATTATATTTAACTATTTATTATTTAAATAATTATAAATTATAATAAATTATAATATATTTTATTTATAAAAATAAATTTGATGAAAATTTAGCTTTCAATAAAAATTTAATATTTTTCACTATTACACAATAAATTAAACTTCACAGAAAAATAAAAAATAATATATTATTATTTTGAAATTATGAGTTAAAAAATAAAGTTTATTTATTCAAATTTATTTTATAGAATTTTCAAAGCTAGTTTTAAAATTAATTGTTCTACTAAAATGTGGTAAAATAACCTTTTAGAAAAATACATATTATTATGCATAAAATTGGATTTATCCTTGCGTTTTATATTAAAAAAGCATAAAATGAATGTTAAATAGTTTATTGAGTGTATAAAATATATATTTCATTAAATAAATTCAATAAAAGAAAATTTAATTTATTTAAAGACAAAATTATTCATAGAAGGATAATTTTTTTAGAAATGGAATTTATTTATGTTCAATTAGTTCCTAAGATCCTTTATAACTAGTTGGTTACAAAATAATTTATTTCTAATACATAAATAAAACATATTTTCATAATTTATTTAATAATTTTTTCCCATCCATTCTAATTTATAGGCGATAAATATAATAATATTTTAATAAAATTTTAAAAATATATTATAGTTCAATAATACTAAGTCATGTGTCTAACATAGACTATCAAAAGAACTCCACATTGTGTGTAACGTAATATAGAAAGAGATTTGTATGTACCACAAGATAATGTATGTGTCTTATCTAGTAAAATCATAACATGGAGTTTCATATAAATAAGTTATAACATGGTGTATCATGTAATGGAATACATAAAATAAATTTAATTTATTAGAAAAAAAGAGGTTCATAAAAACTCAGGGTGTTACAGGCCCACAAATTAAATTTATAAAAATATATTTTTAAAATTATATGCATGGAAATATTGGCTTGTATCACAGAAAAGTGATATGTAAATGAACTTGAAATTGTGTTAAAAATAAGATCCCACCTACCATTAATGTGTAGTGATGTCCTCATCTAATATCAGATTCTTATTTATTTTGGTTCAATAGAAATAAATGAAACAGAGATATGATCTGAAAATATGTCCAAATAACTCACATCGATTTGGAATTCTGTATAAAAAGATAAATGAAGTAATAAAATGGATTTAAGAACATATGAAAATAGATCTACCATGACTGAAGAGAGATGATTATGAGCATGGATGAAGAAGTTCTCTTCAATCTAGGTTAAAAGGAAATTAGGATCTTCAACGGGTGGGGGAGTTGTGCATGGAGGAAAATGAAATATGGTAAAAAGGAATAAATTTCATCATGTAAAAAATTCCATTTCATCCAAATTTTTAAGGGTTTATGGCATGTATACATGGTTTAACAAAACGTCCACTAACTATTCACCAAGACTATCCAAAATAACCAATCCGTCACACGGTTAGGCCACATAATTTGTTCAAACTATTCACCGACCGTGCAAGGTTACAACCTTTGTGAAAATACCCATGAGTCTAGGTTCATAGTTTGAGAACCCATGTGCAGCCTATCCAAGACTTCCTTACAACACCCATACAGTTTTCTACATAGCCATATGGCCTATCTTGCACAGTTTACATGCACTTATCCTCCTCTTTCAGGTATGCATGGATGAGCCACATGGTTACTACTAAACATTTTCTCACAATGAGACTATGTCTGTTACTCAAAAAACCAAATCTATAGGCGCTAAATGAGACTTAGGTAGTCTTTAATCCTTCCTTAAGAAATCAAGAACATCCATTAGAAGAAACAACATATTTATACCATCACATAAAGGTCCATACCTAATTAGAAAATCTAGGATTTAACAATATACCCTGCTTATAACAACTAGAACCTGATTTTCTCTTATTATGGTGGTTGGGAATCATATGAGAATAACATTAGATAGTGAGAATATACATTTTCCTCTATGTCCCAAGTCTCATCCTATACATGGTTGTATGACCATTTCACCCATACAAGAGGAACTGACCAACCTTGAAGATATATCATGCTATGTTCAATGATACGTATATGATGCTTTTGAAATGATGCATCTACCTACAACTCGTACTCATTAGGATATAGAATATGAGATGAGTAAGACTGATAATTATATAACTGAGATACATAAATTATTTAATGCATGGGTTAGTACCTCTACAGTAACATCAATTTATAGGCTACTAGCATGGCTCTCTTAAAAATATCAAAAGTACATATGTAACGAGGAAAAACATTACCTCTATCAAAATCTATCTAGTCATTGGTCTTATTGATAAATGTAATAATACTCATTCCCCCATATCAAACTATACTGATAGGTGGATAATATAAATGTAATACTTCTTTTTTGTATTGAGTTGTATACATACACTTTTCCATAGGTTATAACTACTCTAATGCCTTTTGAATGAGTTAGGTCATAGTAACACAACCTACTCTGCATCTAACCAGCATAGGGGTGAACATAAGAGACTACTATATGAAGTCTCATAATGATCTATATATATGGTTTCCTGAAATATTTTATTATAAGAATATTTGGAATGGGATAGGTTTTTATTCTATAAACATTTAAAATCATATACCCATGCTCGGAGCATGTCCTCCAACGCCTATATCATTTCTTCAAACATCCTTTTGGTCTATGAGTGATAGGTTTTACTCAAAAGTACATGTGAACTATATTCCCTCTATAATCTCTTCTAGAACAATATAATAAATCAATCATCACTATTTGATACAATTTTACATGGAACTCCATGAAGGGGTATGATAACCCTAAAATTTATCTATCCTAGCATTTCCACTAAAAAGGTCTCTCTGATTGGTATTAAATTTGAGAGGATTTTTAATATATTTATGATCACCCATATTACGTCACAGCATTAAGGTGACCTAGGTAAACCAATATAAAAATAAATAGTTAAATCATCTCATTTCCACTCATAAATTGTTAATGATTGTAAAATAATTGCTTGCTGCTAGGGTTATGCCTTCACATGCTACCTGAAAAAACACAGAGTACTGAACCCACCAATCTCCCTTTTTATACCGAGACACCAATATTGGTAGTGTAAATAATGATACATCTTCATAATTATAGGATTTACTATCCAAGAACAAACATGATACACTCAAATAAATTATTCTTGGATGTCTTTAGAAACACTAAAACATCACTGAATGCATAGGACGACATCTTCTTCGATTATCCAATTAAGTTGTGTTCCCTCAGTTGAAAAGATCTTATGTATGAGATATCCCTTGGGATAAGAAGATTATGCATCATCTCTCTATCAATAATTTAATAGGTCACTAATTATTATGTGAGTATGGTCTATAAAATAGGGTTTGTTACTAAAAAATGTATCATAGAAATGAGGGTCATCAGCTGCCACTCGATACTGGCCTCCTAATCGTCATATTTCGAACATGTTTAGCTCAAAGCATTAGAAAATACATTTACTTTAATATGAATATAATAAATCTAAAATTCAAATGTATATAGGTATTCAAACCATATTCATTTCATAATATTCATGTAACCCTATGTAAATATATACTTGAGGATTTTGGGGTTCATATTCACCAAAAAATGCACTCTTATTAAGTATTTCCACAAAAAAAGGAAGGCATGAACCAAAAATATTATCTCTAGATAATGTGTTCGGTAATTATGCTCAAGAGACCTCAACAAGGGACACACATATGTGATGAAATGATCTCCCTAATGGTTCCCAACCTAATTCCTAACAAATCACAACAAACTATATATCATCTTCCTAGAAAATGTTATATCTAGATTGGCACTGAAGTCAATATACCTTTCATGTCCTAAAAGGACTACTCACATGTTTTAGACCATGTAAACATGAAATTTTCCATGGTAAATCTCATCATTGTTTCTAGTATACATGATAAATATTGATGTTAGTCCAAGTAATATCCCATTATACCCATGAAACACTTTTTGTCAAAGACATTCTTTGGATTATCCCAAGAAATAATAGACCTTTTCTTCCCTAGGCCAAATAATTCCCTTTTATATGAGATACAAAGACCCCAGAAGTGGACATTACAGGTCCAAAATATTCATTTAGTGAGCTTAGAATACATCTGGTGATTTATTGGTGTTCAAAATAAGGTATCAAAAATTTGGGATTATTCTTCTTGAGCATGTGAGAAAACTAAGATGGCATTCATGAAAATAACAACAAATGATTCAATATACGAGTGGAAAAACATATTCACCCATGGAATAAAAATAGCTATAATATTCATAAGAATGAATCACATGGCCAAATACTCCTATAATCCATATTTACTAGGGAATTTTCTATGAGTTATATCTAATGGTGTAAAACATAAATGTCGGTAACCTGACGTCAAATCAATCTTGAGAAAACCCACACACTGTTGAGCTAGTAAAATATGATTACTATATGTAGTAGTGGATGTTGGTTATCGACCATAAAATGGTTTAACAGATGGTAATCCATGTAATTTCTAAGGGTATCATCTAAATTTTCGGAGAAAAGGACCAGTAAACCCCACAAGAAAATATGGGTCGGTATAAAAGCCTTATCTTCCAATTCCTCGAGCTACCTCTTGAACTCATTAAAATTGATAGTAGACATACTATAGAGCTGAATGGATACTGGTTTGGGTCCTGGAACTATCTCGATCATAAGAACTACCTCTTTCATAGGTGGTAGTCCTAAAAATTCGTCATGGAATATATCCCGGAAATGATGTACTATATGAGGGAAATCATACTAACTTGTTCCCCAACCATCCTTATAAAGGATATTAATATTTTTTGTCACACTTCCATTACTATTAATCAAAATTCCAACTCTATATGTCTGGACATCTCATCCACCCTTCTAAACACAAATATCACCCCTTAGGATGTGAAAGATAGCCTATAGTAATATAAATTAACCTAATAATGATAGGGAACCAACCAGTACATCCTGAGAATGATGTCAAAAACATTCATCTAGAGGAAAAATTGGTCAAATAATTAATTGTAGTTTCATACCTCTATGGGGAATTACTTGCAAGGGAATACACTCTCTAGTTGAATTCCCAGTAGTGTATCACGTTTCATCACAACATAGTAAAACCATATTTCGATCCCAAGGAACTCTTTAGTATAAATAGATATAAAAGATTTGGAATCAACTTTATCAAAAATAGAATAACTTAGAGTATAAGATACTAAGATCATAGCTATAAGAGTATATAGACCCATACTCAGCTCCTAAATGATCTGTTGCACTACAAATATCTATCCCTATCCACGATGTAGTGATACATCATGACTATATAGGGAAGGCCTTATATATTTAAACTATAAATCTAGTGTATGGATCCCTCATCTATTACCACCTTATAAACCTATATTTCTAGTATCACTTGAGCTCCCTACCTAATTAGGTATTGTTGACCTCACTCGTAAACAAGAAGTCTATGTAGATCCTCTATAAAAAGACACTAGAGGAAAATACCAAATAAAGTGATGAAGATTACCCTTATTTATGCAGTATTGGTACACAACTGGTCCATTAACACACCAGGTCATTATATTTCCTATCATACCCAGATGGTGGAACACCACATATATACTATAGTCCACACTCTAGCATCTAATTTTATAATGAGAATATTCAAAAGGTAATTTTATTCAACAGGTTGAAGTAGTAACTATTGTAAGAGATGAACGATCCTAGCCCTCCCCATCATCCTCTCTTAGGTTATGCTCAATATGGAGTTCATGATTCCCATTCTATTAAACAGTAGTCAACATAAATAAATTCACCTATTATTGGATGGAATGTTTGTGAACATCCTAGAATCATATATCCCAAGATGATGTTTCACGGAGAGGGATCAATGCTAAAAATCGGATCTTCGTGAGATATGTGGTGTAGTCCATAATTGATAAAGAACCCAAATACTTGTGTTTAAACTCTTTATATTGGTCATCCCTCAACATTCATGGGTAAAAAAATCATAAAATACTATCTTAAAATCCCTCCAATCCATATCTCGATGGCGGTCTTCCTAGGTGACAACATCTAACCATCGCTTAGCAGAACCTCATAGAATATATTCTAATGTCCCAAGATTTTTTAAAATAATAATTTCTTATAAATTTATTTTTTTTGATTTTTTTCATTATAAACAATACTTATTGTAGTTTTTGTTAATCACAACATTGATTTTATCTTACATTACATGCCAAATTGGGTGTGTCTCACACTACAAACATCACCAATATTAAATGAAAATTCATAATACTATTGAAATATCAATATTTAATGTAATAGTAATCATAGATACATTGGAATAAATGGTACGATTAATATAGAATAAACTATTAAAATATGGTTTTCACAATTATATATAATGAATTTATTTTTTAACAATTAATTTGATATAAAAAAAACAACTTCTGAAAAAAGTAATAATTTAACTTAAAAACTATTTCTATGATAACTAATGTGTTTTACATCAATAAATTAACCAAATAACATATTTCAATGATTTTAATGAAATTTTTAGATAATATATTCTTCCAAATTTTTAACATTTATGTTATGTTTTTTATTCAAGAGATAAGAATAAATCTAATTTTATGCTTAAAAATTGTATCCTTCTAGAAAGCAGTTTTGTCACCTTTTTCAAACATATAAAAAATTTATTTTTTAAAACTTTTAGAATTTTTTTTGATAAAATACACATAGTTTTTGAAACAATAATTTAAAAAGTATCTAATGGTGAATTTTTGGGATTTTTCAAAACAAATTACATTATTGATTAATATTGAAAAATAATTATTTTAGTTGAAAAAATGTATATTCATTTAATAAATTTATAAGGATATTTTTTAAAAAATGTATCTAAAATTAAAATTTGTTCAATTATATATCTATCAACATAATTTATGTCATTTTAATAAATTTAATACTGAATTCTGTTGTACAATCTTTGTAATATTTGAACCATTTTCTCTTTAAAAATCCTCTTTCTAATCACGTCTATGACATTTTTTTTAAATTAATTTTTATACTTCTGTGAGTGAAATTTATTAAAATAGATTAAATATTTGGAATTATCAAATTTTATATTATCAATAATGTAAACATATTTTTTGAACAAAATTAATAGTAAATATGTTTGAATTATTTACCATGGGAAGGTAAAAATAGGTTCATATATAGGTAAATGATAAATATAATGGCTAAAAATAACGTGAAACATTTCCAAGACCCATTTTATTCCCTTTATTTTACCTCATCATATATAGGTTAATTAATGGCCCATTTTTGATCCTATAGGCATGTTAAAAATGTGGGTACAGCTTTTTCTTTCAAAACATTACAAGTGTGCCACTTACCTCACTTATAAATGGCCACCCAGAATCTTATCCTGTTCACATTTCTAAACCCCATTGATTCAGCCATTCAATATTTGAATAAATTCTTTGCTTACATAATTGAATCCTAAAACCTTATTTTTTGAAAAAAGAAAACCTAAAAAGTCTTTTGTTGAAAACCTAAGGAGGATATCAGAAGAATATATAACGTTCTTCAATGGAAGTTTCTATTTTATTTCCTCCTCCATAACCTTAAATTATTATTTAACCAGGATGATATAAACACATAAATACATTAAATATACTAATATATTTTATATATTATGGTTATTACCTACAACCATCTCCATATTCATAAAATGGGTTATGAAATCATTGCTTGTGTGTACGGTAGACTACCAGCTCACGAACTGATGTCATTAATTTCCCCATTACCACCTATCAAGGATGGATATAATGATGAATTTAATGATCTTAATTGAAATTATGATATTTTTGTTCTTATACAATCATTATATCATGTTTTCCTCTATACTTTTCATTTCATGGGAATTTGATAACATCATTCATGTGTGTGGATGACTACTACCTCATGAAGCGATGTGATTCATTATTTAGATACGCATTATATGGATGTTAATAAGGATAGTTTTATTGAAAATATGTGATATATATGACATCAAATTTTTTTATGTAACTATGATATATTATTTACCATTATTTCCATCAATCCTTCTAGAAAATGGAAACAATGTTCATGCATATGTATGGTCTAACATCTCCATGAACATGTTATTTCATTTTCTATCTATAACTTTTACGGATTTATAAAAACACTTATATACGGAATATATATTATATCTATATAATTGTTCAAATTCTATATATTATATAACCATGATCAAATTTAAAGATCCAAAATCATAAAAATCAGAATATACAAGAAAAACAAAGCAGTTATTACCCAACACATGACTTTAACAAGGAATTATCAATAAACGGTAATAAAAGGTCTTAAGTAGATCATTTATGGTATGGCATATATAATTAGTGATAATTAATATATTTATAATAATATTATATTTATTATATATGAGGTTCAAAAGTGTACAAAGGACGTCGATACATAAGGTATGTGATTTCTAGTCTCTCTTTTCATAGTGGGAGACGTATGAAAATTCACCCCTCATTTTTTTATTGTCGTGTATGCACTTCCCATTTTACATTTATATCAGGAATATAGATATTTTAATTATATGTTATATATATATTTTTTGTTATTATTTATTGGGACTTACAATTCAAAATATTACCAAAGCGGTAAGGGGTGTCTGTATCAGTTTTATTTTCTATGAGGGAGAATACATATTTACTTTGAGTTTTTTTTGTGGTCTATATATTTTCAATAAATTTGTTTTACCATTAGTATCCTTAAATTTATGTTTATTTACATATCCATTTGAGGATATCTCTATCATGTGTTTTACAATTTAAAAGTTACCCTAGTGATAAGGTATTTTTTGCTCTATTTTCATTCCAAGAGACATATGTAACATTATGAACTTATCTTATCTTTTGAGGTGTATATAGTAGCCCTTTAACTTGTTTTATAATGATTATAATCATTTTCAAGGTATTATATTTTTCATTTAATGCAATTATTTCATTGTTATTGTAATTCAATGTTACCAAAGTGGAATGAGTTTTAGGTTATAATATCATTATTTATTAGGATTGTTCCTGATTATTGTTTCTAATGATAAAATATTATAATAATTCACTCAATAAACTCACACATTTTGTCATACTATATTTATTATATGAGAATAATTTTTTACTCTTCATTTTCCACACTTTATGTACTCAAGAGTTTAAATTAATTTTTAAATAAAAATCATCAATATTTTAATATTCGTAGAAAATAATTTTTTAAGAAACCATGTTTTCAAAAAACGTTTTAAATGGTTTTAAAATACATAAAATCATTTATTAAATACATTTTTCCCATTTTATTGTTTCGAAATTTTTTTAAAGGATTCCTTATGACATTTTCCAAGAAATTCTTGTTTTTCTATTTTCAAATAATTTGAAATTATTATTTTTCATCCCTATATCACATGATCAAAATTTCTCACCATTATGACCATTTTTTTCATTAAAAATTGATTTATATTTTTTTTCTATTTTATTTTCATAGAAAATATTTTTCATCATTTTTTTTATATAAATTTTTTTCAATGTGAAAAATATATTTTCCCCAAGAAATGTTTAGAATGATTTTTAAAGATTGTTTCTTATGTTTTCAAGGTTATGTTCAAGGAAAACTGATTTAAAAATTATGTTATGATCTTTTAGTTTTAAAAATTGACATTAAAAGAAAATTTATTTTCCTCATGAAATGTTTGAAATGTTTTTTGAAAATCATTTTCTATATTTGATGAAATCTTTTGATATTACATATTTTTTACTAGGGATATGATCCAACGATACCTTTATTATTTTATCTCTAAATGGTTTATGATTTGATGGAATGATTTTATGAAACAAATTTTTCTTCCATGAATTATAACATGATAAATTTTTATAAAACTCACTTAATTTCATGGGTTGTTCTATGATGAAATGATAAAATTATTATGAAACCAGTTTCCTTTACACAGGTTCGGATATACTGAAATATTTATAAAACCAATTTCATTTCATGAATTATAATATGATGAATGTTTTATGATATTATGGAACACATATGTATGATTTTCATTATATGAATTTTGGGATCTATATCTACCTAAAATTCATTTTGTAAACATTTGTATCTCATGAGATATATTGGAGTGTAATGAGATGTGAGCCTGATTTAGTAAGGGAATTTATTTTCTATGATTATCTTGGGAGTTAACCTTGACTACTATGATGGTTAGGGGAGTAAAGCCATTACCAAATTATATCCTTGGAAGTGAGCCTTGACTAATATGTAAAAATTTTTCTATACAAATTTGTAATCAATAAATTCATTTCGTTTAACAATTTTATACTCTCATGGATCCTTTTCTATGTATCCTTTAGGAATCATGTCTTAAGAACATAAAATATGTATTCCATGACCCATGATTATGATCATTGATTTTTATGGTATGGTTTTCAAAATTTAATCTCTTGTTCTCATATCATTATGATAACTTCATGCTTATATGATCATTGATATCTCAATTTCAAACCCTCAATGTGCATTTAAGCTCACCCTTTCTTATCTATCCTTTACCAATTTAATGAAGAAGGGTTTTCAATAGGGTATTATTGTGAAAATTAATAATAGGGAAGAACTATATGAGAGATTCTGAAGATATTTAACCAATTTTGAAGATTGTGTACCTAGTCTCAAATGACACAAAACTATTATGGTCATTGGGTATGTGTTTAGGAAATGTATTGAATACTAATATAATGAGATATAATATCTATGTTTGTTAATATTTTGTTGCAACATATAAATAGTGAGCTTCACTATCCTCTCAAGAGGTGTATCAATATGTATTAAAATAAATAGCATGTCCTCCACCATGACACCCCATCTTTTGGACTATCAATACCAAAAAAAGTGGGTGGATACTAATACTAAAAGTCATTTCAACTCTTCAATAGTTGGGTAATGTCACAAGACTCCTGGTAGGTCCTACATGATTCCATGATAATCCCTCTAAATATTGGGCATCAGTGCCCTGGTTAGGGGTAATACAATGTGCCTCAAGTTTCACTACAAGAGGTAATAATGGTAGCTTAAATATCCCCACCTCCAAATGTTGGTTTTCATGACCCTCTTGGAGTAAAATTAAAGGAATTCATTGTATAATAAACCAAAAAATGATAATCACACACCATAGATTTTATTTGATAACAATTTAGATAACAATTATAAGAATATGACTAGTACAAGATTTCATATATAAGAGTCACAACCCTCTACCTACTTTTAAATCTTCTCCTGGTTGATGTATAAGTCAATATGTATTCACAAAAGATACTACCTACTACCCACTACTAAGGTTGGTTCTGGGTCAAGTTCTATATTTCTTATCTGTGCATCTAGTATATAGTGTGTTAATTGAATGTTATAGAGGAACACACAATTTAAGATACAACTAGAATTACAATTTAATGGTAACCATTTAATTATAATTATGAATAAATAGTCATTTGAATTTATGTACATAACATAATAAAGTTAGATTATTTACCATTCCCATGTTAAAAATTACTAGACATTGTATGTTTCAATTGGAATTTCTTGTAACTATAACTATGTTTTTACGTTTAGAATTAAAGTGAGAAGGTTCATATATGATGGTTTCACTACTATAAATAGGACCTACACCAATGGTTTTGGCCAAACCATTTGTAAAGGTCACTAATTTTGACCTCTACCATTAATTTGGCCAAAACTGTTGGTATAGCTTAAAAAATCAATGAACCTTAGAAAATAGTCCTCAAAACCATTGATATAGTCACACATATTTTTTATGGAATCTTTTTTTAAATAAAAAAAATATAAAATACTTATGAATTTAAATATATATATTTATGAAATTAAGTTCACAATAGTCATGTTGGGTTAGTTTTTAGGTCGTTGGATTATAAATAGAAGGTGTTGTAATCCGAACCAAGCCGGTCATTTTTTGAATTACATATACCAACAGTTTTATCAAACCATTGGTATAGGTTTTTCATATGACCTATACCAACAGTTTTCCCAGAACTGTTGGTATAGACCTATCCCAACACCAAACCATACATTAGTCCCCCAAACCATTGATACAGTCTATAACAATGGTTTGGAGACCTATACCATCAATTCTAAACCGTTGGTATAAGGTAATTTTCTATTAGATATTTATTAATTAGGTTAAACTTTCAAATTTATAAGGGCTCATACACTTTATGAACTCTTATTGGAAGTCAGTTAATCATAACCAGAATTGTTTCATATCAGGCAACCAATGTTCTATGTCTCAAAGAATTCATGATTGGTTCATTTAGGTGCCACCATTAAGATATACAGGAAAACACCATTTATGTTGATAGAGTTTTTTTGAAAACAAATTTTATATCATAATAACAATGACGCATGTTCTCATAATGCAATAATACCAGTAATCCAGTAAATAGACACATAAACATGGTACAAAGATAAAACTTCTGAATCTATCCCTTAACATGGTATATTTATTAATGTGGAACATTATCAATCAACAAAGTGATTCAATCTATATGTCATGGTATATGGATGACATTTGACCCCCTATGTTCTGATAATGATGAATATAGTATTACATCCTTGTCATATCGAGCCAATGGAATAAGTGAATCCATATTAGAAAAAATAAATGACTCATATCATGTATATCACCCTACAGTGAAATCAATACAATTGTAATAGGAATAATATTGAATGACAATTCGTTTCCCAGGTAGTTTTGATTTTCTCTAAACCTGGGTAAACTAATCCCAAGAAAGGATCAGTACCAAATTCCAACACATTCCCAGTCCCTTCTGTAATCAATTAAAATAGTAATCAAAATGAAAATTATGTCTCTAATATCATATTATCAAATTTCAGCTCAGCTCCATTAGTAACAATAGTCAAACCGATGGTCCAATGGGCTCAAGTACGCATCCCCATATGCCAGAGACTACAAACTAGAAAATTTTGTCTATAATGGTAAAGTGGGGAGACTATATTTTCATGATTAGTGTGTGGAAAAGCAGATTAGTAAATAGAGGTAAAAATTTGAAGCATTATAAATGAATAATATAAGAAATAGATACAATAGTAATTCATTTGAATCAATAATCCAACCATGTATCATAAATAAACTGGTATGAATCATATATAGTGTTAAATAAAAAAAATTGTTGATTATTTCATGCTAATATAAAAGGGGGGAATAACATGGGAAATTCAGAAACGGGCATATAAAAAAATCTGTAAAAAAATAAATATAACACAAAAAGTTATCTCTAATATCATCATGAGAATAAACATGGTGCTTCGGTCTCATAATCCATCCTTGTAATGAAAAAAGATTTCCAATGAATGAAACATCCATTTGTCCCTATCTATAAACAAGATTTATGTATAGGTACCAATCGATGACCCAAACAGGGTGTGAGATATACTCAATAGGGCATAACTAATAGTGTCTAATTCCATTAATAAAATGAAAATATATGGTGGTAGCGTGCAGGTAATAAAGAAAATTGTAATACCCATGTTAGTATGAGTTCCAAAAAGGACACTAGACCAATAAAAACTTATTTGACCTAATCCATAATATCTCTAATAGATTCTCTATTAAAGATTTAATTTATAAAATAGGATTGGGACCCCTTAAGGAATCCCCCATGGGTTATATTAGTATAAGGTATGCATATTTCCTATAGTATTAAAGTTTAAAAAGTCGATTTAACAATAGTTTCATGTTTGTAAATCATTGAATAAGTCTGAGTATATTAATTGACATTGAATATGAATCATTATATTATTTTATCTATTATTTTATTAAAAAACATATCTCATCTATGGTTTTTTGTATGAGGATCCTAAGTATCACTACTGTTGTACTATAACCAATCACCCTATAAGCCCACTCATAGAGCCTTTATATGGGTCTAGGTATCTGGTTAAGTGGGCTACAAATTCATATCCCTCTGAGCCCATACATCGCATTCAGAAGAGACAAATAATTTTCACTCATGGAATAAAGATAACCACTTCCATAAGAGTTTATCTTTTCCTTTATATACTATAAACCCAGGTTTCACTCATGGAATAATAATGATAAATAGACCTCTAGGAAATTCCTTTGAATTCCATACCCAGAACCCAAGGGTCACTCGTGGAATAATATTATCATACCTCCTAGTGTGATTATAGATGGAATTCATTTGAGAATCCATGTATAACTTAAAATTTATTATAAATCCATTTAATAATTTATTTAATTCAATAATATTTATGATCCTATCCATGGTGATCTGAGTTAGGAACCATGTATCACCCTCTACATGGAAAAAAATTCCATGATCTCTTAGTATAACCATGCCCAATAACATCACATATAATTCTATTATCATTTTCAGTTATAGGGAATAGATCTTAATCACCTAAAAATATAGTATAAAATAATATTATATGCTTATAACACCTAACTATTAATTAATTCAACCAATTCAATAAGAAATTTCATTTATTAAAATTAGACCTACCAACTTTCTTGGGCAGGGAACCAACCTCTTAGTGTGTCTTAAATCATAAGAAACTCATGGTTATTTTTATTGTTTAGAAACAAACCAAAAGTGGTGGTTCTATTTGGGGGGTTTAACCCTATATGTCAATTAAGGGTCACATGGGTCTAGTAAACATAGTCCCACACATTCAATTTCATAATATATAATTTTACAAAGTGACGCATGAAAATCCTAGTGTTCATTAGAATAGTGTGATATATAAATCCACTAGATGGGAAGTGAATTTATTATTTAATATATTATTTTGATTTAGTACGGTTATGTACAAATCAATGAAATAGTAAAATATCCTAAAAATTATATTAACAAGGCCCACAAGGATTTAGTATTCCATACAAAAAGAAAAATAATGTAAGGAAGGAAACAAGTACAATATCATACTAATAAGTATCCAACAAGACTAATGGAAAATGATATTGGGAATGAATGAATATGTTCTATGTATGAAATGTATTAAGTGAATTTTTGAGATCTAAAGTGTGGGAGGTTCTTTGGGTGGAGGAGAAGGGAATAAGTTTAAAATATTTTTAAAGAATATAGGGAAAAAGCTGCTTTCACCAAAATTTTAAAGGCTGCATATTTTGACCGTCAAGTTGGTCAAACCATGCAACAACCATGTTCTAGAATTATCTAAAAGTATTTTTAAAATCATTTTTACATAGGTTTTATTGTTTAAATTTTTTTCAAAGGAATCACTATTTTATTTTCCAACTATGTCCTTTTATGATTTAACCAAAAATAAGACACTAATCTTTGTCTTAACATGTACAACATGAATAGAATTTTCTGCCATCATGGATATTAATTACTATATAGATTCATATATAAGTTTCATGGATTTTTTCAAAGAATAGAAATTTTTAAAATTTTAATGTTTTAAAATTTTATTTCTAAATTGGGAAGTCTATTTTCTCCATGAAATGTTGTATATTTTATTTAAATCATTCATTAAATGTTTCCAAGGTTACTTTGAAATAAACAGATTTCAAAAAAGTATTAGGTTTTAAAAAATTGTTTTTCAAATTTTAAAGGATATTTTCCTCATTAATATTTTCAAATGATCTTTAAATATTCCTTTATAGTATTCCAATGTTATTTTAAAATAATATTATTTTTATAGTTGTTTATGTTTTAAAAAGTGTTGTTAAATTCAAAAAAATATTTTACTCAAGAAATTTTTTAATTGATATTTAAATATTCCATTATATGTTTCCATGTACATTTTAAATGATGTGGATTTTAAAAATGATTTTTGTTTTAGAAAGTTTTTTTAAGTGGAAACACTATTAATCTCATGAATTATTTCAAGTGGTCTTTTAAAATCATTTTCCATCTATAATGATATCTTTTATTGTAACTAATGATCTACTGGGGATAGGAACTAAGGATACCATTCATATTATTTTTCTGAATGGGTTATTTATATTGGGATAAAATAGTTATGAAACTCATTCCTTTTCCATGGGTTATGATATGATAAAATGATGAAATGTTTATGAAATTTGTTTCTTTTCCAAAGGTTATGATAAGATGAAATGATTATGAAGACCATTTTTATAACGACCCATACTTTACATACATTGTTAATACTTCAAAATTGAAGCATACTTATTACAACATATAACAAAAACCACGAAAGGACCGTATAGGTATAGTGTCTTTAGAAACTGGGAAATATAAACAACTGGTTCATAATGCATCAACATTGCCTCCCACTTATTTCATCATATCTAGAGTCCCTTTTTGGCATATCCTACTTAATAACCTTCTTCCTGACCTGGGGAAAGAAAACATACAAAAGGGTGAGCTCAAATGCTCAGTAAGGGTAAACAAAAGAAATATCAATCACATCGTATACACAAGCACATAACTTTTGAAAATCTTAACCTGAAAAAGAGATCATAATTTCATAACATGGGATAAATCATGGCTGTGAAATGTAATCACAATAATCATAACTTAAAACATGAAACTTTGTGGCATACACACATAATCATAGAGAATCATTTCTTATTAGTCAAGACTCATTGCCAAGACTATCTTAGTGGACAAAGTCCATTTATGAACCGAGTCACCCTCGTTTCAGTCCTGTTTCACTGAACCGGTATAACCTACCATTCCAGCCATGTCTATCTCATGAGATATAAAATCTTTACCCAATGCATTGGAGGGAGATATAGGTCCCACCCATCTTATAATGATGCCATTATTATGTGTGCCACAAAATCATAAACCATACATCATAGCATGACCCATGTAATAAAAATGGGAATCTTAAACATCGCGACATCATAAAAAAAATTCATATAAGATAATGGAATTCATAAAAATAATTCCATCACAACATAATCAAATCAATGTAATAATAGGGATAAAAACAGAATCCTTTATTATCTTAGATGGAAAATAATTTTGATAAAACACTTGGACTCCATTCTTGAGGAAAATATCATTTCTACTTAAAAAACACATTTCATTTCTTAACATGTCATACAATTTTAAACTAAAAGAAGTTTATTATAAATAAACTTGAAAACTTGTAAGGGAAGCTTCTTGGAAATAATTCTTTAAAAATCCATTCATGCCGTATAAGTTAAAAGAAAACATTTTTCTCTTACTTTTGTCGGAAATTCAAAACTACATCGTACGAAAAACTACAAAAGATTCCTTTCATATCTTTTACTAAAAACTCAACGAAGGGTAAAATTGGATATAAACTATTTTAGAAGGATGTAAATATTAAATATTTAGGAAACATGGATGTGGATGATAAAATCCACCCCAATAAATTCCAAAGTATAAACAATCTCGGATAAAAATGAGATTGTGATATTTCCCTTACCTTAGGTCCGACTTTCTTTGTAAGTGTCCGAACCTCCTGTATAATGATTTAAATAATGTTATTGACTTATTCCAGAATCATACTTATTTTTATGATATCATATATGGTCATATTCTTAGCTTCTTAGTAGTAATATTTCATTGCTACTTGTTATTCGGGTGTTTATAACTTTTTGTTCTAATGCGTGTTTTGTCGAATAAATTCTTATTCTTCTCTTTAGGTTATAGATACCTAATTTCCAGAATGGTATTAGTGTAATATATATCATATTCATTCATTCAATTCATTTATATAATCATTATGAAATGAAGATCATGTAGAACGAGTCGCATCACATCGTGGAGACGGTATTCCGTACGTACGCACGAGTGATGATATCGTTCCTATGATCGTGGAATTGTATTGGAGTATATTTATACTATTTAAGAATCAATATCACTTTATAATAGTTATATATAGTCATTATTTACACCATTATACCCATCCAAGTAATGTGGTGGTGGAAAATAGATTACACCACGGCGTGGAGACGGTATTCCGTACGTACGCACGCGCGGTGATTTCTTTTTCCGTAGGATGGATAGATGGTGAAATAGGGTTGTTTCATACTTATAATAACATATCAGTATATGAGTGATACTGATGTTATTACTTCATAATGAAACAACTAAATAAGAAAAAGTGGAAGAAGAAATAAAGATGAAAGAATTGGTAACGGACATTACCTCTTCTTTGAAGTGCTTCTTTGAGACCATCTCTTAGGGCACTAAAATTGGTCTTTGAAGAAGACCAGGACCTCTAGGATGTCTCTAGAAAAGTGGAGAGGAGAAATTGGAAGGGGTTGGCCGAGCTTGAAGGCTCAAAGTGGTGTGAGGAAGAGAGGGAGGAGGTTCCCTTTTATAAGGGAGGAGAGGGGCACCTTTGGAATAACTAAAAATATTATTTTATTATAAAGTCAAGTTCGGTTTTAAATAGCTCCAAATTGATTTATTTCGATGCTGAGGAAGGTATGGGTAGAAATCATCTCATCCAATATAATTTAGATAAGTTTAGGTTCCTATTTTAACCTTATCATTTAGATTTAACATTAAGTTAAATAATTTTACTTTTACCATGTCCTCTTGTGTTCTTATACTATAAGGTTAATAAACTTACTATAAGCAGCCAAACGAACCCCAATTTGTTTATTATTAATATATATAACCTTATATATGTCATTTTTCCGAACCATTGATTTTTAGGAATAAAATAACAATTACCAATATAATATCTGTTTTAAAAACTATTTTATGTCAATTTTGACACTATTTAGTAATTGATTTTTGTGAAAATCATAAAAGAATTATTAGTTCTAACAAAGTTAATTAAATCAATAATAACATGTCATATTAACCTAGAAAATTAGTGGTATTCATAAAAAGACTCAAATTTCATTTATTTTGGTGTTTATAACATCAATTATGTCAATATTTCATTAATAAGATAATTACTACATCATCATTGTGTCATAAATAAATTAAATTATTTAATGTCTAAAAATTACAAATAAAATACCATTATGTAGAAAATATTTTTAGCTTTCTAATGAATATTTATAGTCGAATTTATCTTATGTATAACCCCATATTAAAAATTATTTACTTATTAAACTTTGATTTTAACTATTTTAACCCTTCTTTAAATGAATTAATAATAAATGTCCTAATCTAATCCAAGTGGGCATAAATGGTCATAATTTATTCCTAAGTTTGTTTTTGGTCGAATTACACTTATCCAATAGAATTAGGACATGTGTTAGGGTAATAATAATATCATATTTTCCCTTAATTACCTTATTTACTTTTAACCGTGGTAAAAAAAAGTAAAAAAGTTACTATTCACCAAAAAATTATTTTCATCTCATTGAACCACATTTTACTTACTGACATCAACCGTGTCTCTCAGATTTTTGAAATTCCACTCACAGAAGCGGTAAAATTAAGTTTTATGAAAAATTCAGTTTTTTTAACTACCACTTAGTGGTTTCACTATTCATCAAAAATTGAAAGTTTTCAGAAAAATACCAAAATTTCACCCTAGGCTAATTTCGATATTACGAATCCAAAAATGAAGTCCATTTTGAAAAATAAAATTTATAAAATTTCAAAAAGTGGTTATTACTATTCATAACGGCTAGTTTTAATAATATTTTAATAGCATATCATTGTTTAGTGAAACTCGGTATTGCGTACGATGCAAGCTATCGAGGAAGGTCGCGATTTCGTGTAAAGCAATCCAAGAAAGTGTTGTATAGAAAAAGATTCCTTTACTGATTTATATAACATAATAGTCTCGGGTGTTACATTCTACCCCCCTTAAAATGAATTTCGCCCTCGAAATTCGTCACTTTGTAACAAACAGATGAGGATACCTCTCCCTCATCATATCCTCAAGTTCCCATGTAGCTTCTTCTAATTGGTGGTTCCTCCATAAAACTTTCACCAATCGAGTGGTCTTGTTTCGTAGGACTTTTTCTCTACGATCCAGAATCTCTATCGGTTGTTCTTCATAAGAAAGATCTTGCTCCAGCAGTACAACTTCTGAGCTGAGTACATGTGAAGGATCAGGTATGTAATTTCTCAGGAGAGATACATGGAACACATCATGAACTTGAGAGAGATTCGGTGGAAGTGCCAATCGGTAAGCTACCTTCCCAACACAATCCAGTATTTCGAAAGGACCGATATATGTAGGGCTCAACTTCCCCTTCTTTCCAAATCTCAGAACCCTCTTCCAGGGAGATATTCGTAAGAACACATTATCACCCACTTCAAACTCTAGGTTTTTTCTTCGGTTGTCGGCATAACTTTTCCGTCGACTCTGAGCTGCTCTTATGTATTGTTGAATAGATATGACCTTTTTTGCCATTTCATCAACGAGATCAGGTCCTAATAGCTTTCTTTCCCCAACTTCATCCCAGCAAGTTGGAGTCCTGCATTTCTTTCCATAGAGAGCTTCATAAGGAGCCATCTGAATACTGGAGTGAAAGATATTATTATAAGAAAATTCTACCAAAGGTAGGTGTTGATCCCAACCTCATTTGAAATCCATAGAGCAAGCTCTCAACATATCTTCTAGGGTTTGAATTGTTCTCTCAGACTGACCATCTATCTGAGGATGATAAGCAGTGCTGAAAATCAACTCTATATCCAGAGTATGCTGAAGACTTCACCAGAACTTCGAGGTAAATCTCGGATCCCGATCGGATATAATAGAAAGTGGTACTCCATGCAATCTTACCACTTCCTTTACATATATCCTGGCAAGCTGATCCAGAGAGAAATCCTTTCTAATAGCAATGAAGTGTGCAGACTTTGTAAGACGATCAATTATGACCCAGATAGCATTATTGCCTTTGGATGTTTTAGGAAGTCCTATGACAAATTCCATAGTGATGTTTTCCCATTTCCATTCGGGTATGGGTAATGGTTGTAACATCCCCTTAGACTTCTGTCTCTCAGCATTAACTTGTTGACAAACCAAGCATCGAGAGACATATTCAACAACATCTCTTTTCATGCCATCCCACCAGAAGTACTCTTTTAGGTCCCTATACATCTTCGTGCTTCCAGGATGAATAGAGAATGAAGATCTATGAGCCTCATCCAGCAGCTCCTTCTTTAATTCGGGGATGGGAGGAACACAAACCCGATTCCTGACCTTTATTATCCCATCACAATCAAGGTTGAATTCAGGAACATTTCTCACCATCTTTTGTAACTCGACATCTTCTTTCTTTGCCTCTTTAATCTTCACATGTATAGATGGTTGAAAATTCATTTGAGAAAGATAAGTTTTTTCCTCTTCCATTATAATTCCAAGATTCATCCTTTGTAAATCTATAAATATTGGATCTTTTGTGATCCTCATCATGGATAAACTAGCATGGTCTTGTCGACTTAATGCATCTGCCACCTTGTTTGCTTTCCCAGGGTGGTAATGGATTGAGCAGTCATAATCCTTAATCAGTTCCAACAATCTTCTTTGACACATATTCAGCTCCTTTTGTGTGAAAATATACTTTAAACTTTTATGATCAGTATAAATATCACACCTTTCACCATAAAGGTAATGCCTCCAAATGTTTAATGCACAGATTACCGCAGCTAACTCCAAATCATGTGGTGGGTAATTTTGCTCATGGATTTTCAACTGTCGTGAGGCATAAGCTGTCACCATAACATTTTGCATAAGAACACACCCCAATCCCTTCTTGGATGCATCACTGTAGATCACAAACCTTTCTCCACTATAAGGCAGTGTGAGCACAGGTGCACTGGATAACCTTCTTTTCAACTCCTTGAAATTCTCTTCACATTCCTCCGTCCAGACAAATTTAACTCCTTTCCTAGTCAACTTGGTGAGTGGATTAGATAATCGTGAAAAATCTTTCACAAAATGTCAATAATATCCAGCCAAACCAAGAAAACTTCGGATCTCAGTTACTGTTGTTGGTCTCGACCATCTTTCGATAACCTCTGTTTTTGCTGGATCCACAGATATCCCCTCTTTTGAGATTATGTGACCCAAAAATGCAACTTTTTGAAGCCAAAATTCACACATGGTAAATTTGGCATAATGATTCTCCTTTCTCAGGGTCTTCAATATAATTCTCAAGTGATCTTCATGTTCTTCCTTGCTCTTTGAATAGACAATAATATCGTCTATAAAGACTACCACAAATTGATCAAGATAGTTTCTAAAGACTCTATTCATCAGATCCATGAAGATAGCAGGGGCATTAGTAAGACCAAATGGCATCACTATGAATTCATAGTGTCCATACCTTGTACGAAAAGCCGTCTTTGGTATATCCTCCCTTTTGTACCTTAATTGATGATACCCTGAACGAAGATCAATCTTGGAAAAGTATTGAGCTCCGCGTAGTTGGTCAAATAAGTCATCAATATGTGGGAGAGGATATTTGTTCTTGATAGTGATCTTGATAAGTTCTCGATAATCAATGCAGAGTCTCATTGATCCATCTTTCTTCTTAAAAAATAGAACAGGTGCTCCCCAAGGTGACACACTAGGGTGTATGAATCCCTTATCATGATTCTCTTGGAGTTGCTTCTTCAATTCCTGCAACTCAATTGGGGCCATTCTATAAGGTGTCATTGAAATAGGCAAAGCACCCGGTACGAGTTCTATTGAAAACTCAAATTCACGATTTGGTGGAAGACCCGGTAATTCCTCTAGAAAGACATCATCAAACTCCCATACAATGGGCATATTCTTAATCATGAGTTTCTCACTGACCATTTGAGATAAATAACCTTCATTTAGTGGAATCAAGACCCATAAGATGGAAGAAATTTCCACTGGAAGGTTATGTTCATCCTTGCATTGAAAGACGATCATAGATTGATCTGGAATATGAAATGTGACTTCCCTTATTTGGCAATTGATATGAGATCCATATAAAGAAAGCCAATCCATGCCAAGAGTCACATCAAATTACACTATAGGAAGGATCACAAGATTTTCAGGAAGCACTTTCCCACAAACTTCGATCGGAGAAGAATTATAAACTTTTGATGCGACTTTTGTGCCATTAGGTGTTGTCACAGCTAACTCAACATCTAATTGTTGAGGTAATACGGTGATACCCTTAGAAAATTCTTCAGAAATAAAAGAGTGGGTGGATCCAGAATCAAATAAAACATTTTCTACTTTAGAGTGGATGGTAAGTGTACCTTTCACCACATCGTTATCGTACTCCACATCGCTGATAGAAATTGCATGTGACTTTCCCTTGTCTTTAGCCTTAAGAGTTTGTTGACATAGACCATCATCATCAACCATTGGATTAGGGAATTTATTGGCATAATTCCCCATCTCCTTGCACTTGAAACATTGAAGTGTAGTAGGTTCATTCTGTGTATCCCTTCCTTTGTTTGCATCATTAGACATCTTCTTCCCATCATCGCGGCATTCAAATGCCCGATGACCTTCCTTTCCACATTTGAAACATTTACTTGTCCCTTTAAGACAACTCCCTCCATGTTTCTTTCCACACTTTGAGCATAAGGGAAAGCTCATCTTCTTTTCAGTGGGCTCTTTAGATTTCCTTTCAATTCCATTTTCCTCTTCTTATCAAACCCATATGACTGATGGGTTACTCCAATCTCCATCTCGACTTTGAGAGCACATCGAACGATTTACTCGTAGCAATTGAAGTCCCTTATGGCTAACGCCCTTCGAAGACTTGGTTTTAAGCCACTAAAAAATCGATCGATCTTACTCTCAGGTTGGATAATAATACCAGAAGCGTACCTTGCATGTCTTGTAAAATTTGCTTCATAGGTACCAACAGATTCATCATCCTTTTGCTTCAGTTCAAGAAACTCTTTCTCCATCTTTGTTCGGAGAATATGAGGGAAGTACTTATTGAAAAATAAGTTCTTGAACTCGTCCCATTCCATGGACTCAATTTCATCCCTTTGCCTCGTATTCTTAATAAGATTCCACCGTTGATCAGCATATCCTTCCAAACGATACACTGCTAGGATGACTTTATCATGTTCATAACATTGAAGAACTGAAAATATCTTTTCAGTAGTACTAATCCATTGTTCAGCAACTAATGGATCAGTAGACCTTCTGAAAGAAGGTGGACACTGCCTCATGAAGGATTCAACAGAATGTTGCTCCTTCCTTTGCTCGTTTGGAAGTCCATCATGATTCATAGCATGAGAAAGTTGTGTGAGCATGGCTACAAGATTTTGCATTGCAGCTCCCATAACGTTTGGTTGCTCAGGGGGACAATCATTGCATTGCCCATCGCATTCCGCATTAACACGATTCCTTCGGGTTCCAGCCATTGACTAAAACCAAGAAGAATAGTGTGAGCATCACTAATTATAATAGGAAAACCACATACTCAAGAATAAAATTTCACACTTAAGGTCTTATCCTATGTTATTCATGGCCATTTCTAAAACACTAATATTGTGTTCTATTCTTAGACTTATCCTTAGGGTTCTTACTAAGGCTTTCACATCCTAGTTTCCAAAGGTTGACTATACCATTCGTCTGATACCAACTATAACGACCCATACTTTACATACATTGTTAATACTTCAAAATTGAAGCATACTTATTACAACATATAACAAAAACCACGAAAGGACCGTATAGGTATAGTGTCTTTAGAAACTGGGAAATATAAACAACTGGTTCATAATGCATCAACTTTGCCTCCCACTTATTTCATCATATCTAGCGTCACTTTTTGGCATATCCTTCTTAATAACCTTCTTCCTGACCTAGGAAGAGAAAACATACAAAAGGGTGAGCTCAAATGCTCAGTAAGGGTAAAAAAAAGAAATATCAATCACATCGTATACACAAGCACATAACTTTTGGAAATCTTAACCTGCAAAAGAGATCATAATTTCATAGCATGGGATAAATCATGGCAGTGAAATGTAATCACAATAATCATAACTTAAAACATGAAACTTTGTGGCATACACACATAATCATAGAGAATCATTTCTTATTAGTCAAGACTCATTGCCAAGACTATCTTAGTGGACAAAGTCCATTTCTGAACCGAGTCACCCTCGTTTTACTCCTGTTTCAATGAACCGGTATAACCTACCGTTCCAGCCATGTCTATCTCATGAGATATAAAATCTTTACCCAATGAATTGGAGGGAGATATAGGTCCCACCCATCTCATAATGATACCATTATTATGTGTGCCACAAAATCATAAACCATACATCATAGCATGACCCATGTAATAAAAATGGGAATCTTAAACATCCCGACATCATAAAAAAAATTCATATAAGATAATGGAATTCATAAAAATAATTCCATCACAACATAATCAAATCAATGTAATAATAGGGATAAAAACAGAATCCTTTATTATCTTAGATGGAAAATAATTTTGATAAAACACTTGGACTCCATTCTTGAGGAAAATATCATTTCTACTTAAAAAACACATTTCATTTCTTAACATGTCATACAATTTTAAACTAAAAGAAGTTGATTATAAATAAACTTGAAAACTTGTAAGGTAATATTCTTGGAAATAATGTTTTAAAAATCCATTCATGCCGTATAAGTGAAAAGAAAACATTTTTCTCTTACTTTTGTCGGAAAGTCAAAAAGTACCTCATACGAAAAACGACAAAAGATTCATTTCGTATCTTTTACTAAAAACTCAAAGAAGGGTAAAATTGGATATAAACTATTGTAGAAGGATGTAAATATTACATATTGAGGAAACATGGATGTGGATGATAAAATCCACCCCAGTAAATTCCAAAGTATAAACAATCTCGGATAAAAATGAGATTGTGATATTTCCCTTACCTTAGGTCCGACTTGCTTTGTAAGTGTCCGAACCTCCTGTATAATGATTTAAATAATGTTATTGACTTATTCCAGAATCATAATTATTTTTATGATATCATATATGGTCATATTCTTAGCTTCTTAGTAGTAATATTTCATTGCTACTTGTTATTCGGGTGTTTATAACGTTTTGTTCTTATGCGTGTTTTGTCGAATAAATTCATATTCTTCTCTTTAGATTATAGATACCTCAATTACAGAATGGTACTAGTGTAATATATATCATATTCATTCATTCAATTCATTTATATAATCATTATGAAATGAAGATCATGTAGAACGAGTCGCATCACATCGTGGAGACGGTATTCCGTACGTACGCACGAGTGATGATATCGTTCCTCTGATCATGGAATTGTATTGGAGTATATTTATACTATTTCAGAATCAATATCACTTTATAATAGTTATATATAGTCATTATTTACACCATTATACCCATCCAAGTAAGGCGGTGGTGGAAAATAGATTACACCACGGCGTGGAGACGGTATTCCATACGTACGCACGCAAGATGATTTCGTTTTCCGTAGGATGGATATATGGTGAAATAGGGTTGTTTCATACTTATAATAACATATCAGTATATGAGTGATACTGATGTTATTACTTCATAATGAAACAACTAAAGAAGAAAAAGTGGAAGAAGAAATAAAGATGAAAGAATCGGTAACGGACATTACCTCTTCTTTGAAGTGCTTCTTTGAGACCTTCTTTTAGAGAACTAAAATTGGTCTTTGAAGAAGACCAGAACCTCTTGGATGTCTCTAGGGAAGTGGAGAGGAGAATGTGGCAGGGGTTGGCCGAGCTTGAAGTCTCAAAGTGGTGTGAGGAAGAGAGGGAGGAGGTGCCCTTTTATAAGGGAGGAGAGGGGCACCTTTGGAATAACTAAAAATATTATTTTATGATAAAGTCAAGTTCGGTTTTAAATAGCTCCAAATTGATTAATTTCGATGATAAGGTGGGGATGGGTCGAAATCCTCTCATCCAATAGAATTTAGACAAGTTTAGGTTCCTATTTTAACCTTATCATTTATAGTTAACATTAAGTTAAATAATTTTACTTTTACCATGTCTTCTTGTGTTCTTATACTATAAGGATAATAAACTTACTATAAGCAGCCAATCGAACCCCAAGTTGTTTATTATTAATATATATAACCGTATCTACGTCATTTGGCCGAACCTTAGATTTTTAGGAATAAAATAACAATTACCAATATAATATTTGTCTAAAAAACTATTTTATGTCAATTTTGACACTATTTAGTAATTGATTTTTTTGAAAATCATAACAGAATTATTAGTTAGAAACAAGTTAATTGAATCAATACTAACATGTCATATTAACCTATAAAATTATTGGGATTCATAAAAAGTCTCAAATTTCATTTATTTATGTGTTTATAACATCAATTATGTAAATATTTCATTAAAAAGATAATTACTGCATCATCATTGTGTCATAAATAAATTAAATTATTTAATGTCTAAAAATTACAAATAAAATACCATTATGTAGGAAATCGTTTTATCTTTCTAATGAATATTTATAGTCGAATTTATCTTATATATAAACCCATATTAATAATTATTTACTTAATAAACCATGATATTAACTATTTTAACCCTTCTTTAAATAAATTAATAATAAATGTCCTAATCAAATCCAAGTGGGCCTAAATGGTCATATTTTATTCCTAAGTTTGTTTTTGGTCGAATTACACTTATCAAATAGAATTAGGACATGTGTTAGGGTAATAATAATATCATCTTTACCCTTAATTACCTTATTTACTTTTAACCGTGGTAAAAAAAAGTAAAAAGTTACTATTCACCAAAAAAATTATTTCTATCTCATTGAACCACATTTTACTTACTGACATCAACCGTGTCTCTCGGATTTTTGAAATTCCACTCACAGAAGCGGTAAAATTATGTTTTATGAAAAATTCAGTTTTTTTAACTACCACTTAGTGGTTTCACTATTCATCAAAAATTGAAATTTTTTAGAAAAATACCAAAATTTCACCCTAGGCTAATTTCGATATTCCGAATCCAAAAATGAAGTCCATTTTGACAAATAAAATTTATAAAATTTCAAAAAGTGGTTATTACTATTCATAACGGCTAGTTTTAATAATATTTTAACAGCATATCGTTGTTTAGTGAAACTCGGTATTGCGTACGACACAAGCTATCGAGGAAGGTCGTGATTTCGTGTAAAGCAAGCCAAGCAAGTGTTGTATAGAAAAAGATTCCTTTTATGATTTATGTAACATAAAAGTCTCGAGTGTTACAATTTTTTTTAGGGTTTTGATATGATTAATGTTTTTTAATCTTGTAGAGCACATTTTTTTATTTTAATTATGATATAATTATAACATATATCTCACCCAAATTAATTGTGTAAAGATTTATATCTTTTGAGATAAAAACTATTGGAATGAATCGTGGACCTAGTTCTGTAAGGGACATTCTCCACTATGATTTTCATTGGATTAAACTATGACCACTCTAATGGTTTGGGGAGTTATGAAAATCCACTATAATAGTTGTGGGGGTGAAACCTGACTACTAATATGTATTGTGGAGTGAACTCATTCCACTATGATAGCCATAGTAATGTGCCTTGACTACTGTGGGAATGATTTCCTATGCTTATGTGTATTCCAAAATTCAATGTTTTCTCTCAATGTTATTATCTCACAGATTATGTTTTTTTATTCCATTATGATTAATTTCTTATGAAATTCCAAAATGTATTTCATGACTAATGATTATGTACTTTGATATGCAAGGTATGGTTTTCAAATATTAGGCTCATGTTATTATACCCTTATGGTCATGCTATGTTTACATTTCTCCCTTATTTAATTGTATCAAACATATGAGACCCCCATTTATAATATTTACATTCTCCAACATGAGAATAAATGTATTATATATTATATGTATAAGAATAGTTCTATTTATGATTAACTTAGATGGTGATGATGTAGTTCATTTAAGTGCTAGTTTGTTAGTTTTTTAGGTTTCCAATGGGACTATACCATTATAATCTATAGGAAAGTGTTAGTGTAATGTAATGAATGTTTTTATAAAGGAAATTTATAAAATTATATAAAAATCCTAGGTATATACAGTGAAAAAAACCACGAACCTTAAAATTCAGGCCGACATAATTGAGCAACACATCAGCTAATAATCATACGCCAACTATGTGCATTTGTCTGTTCCCCCAAAAACCAGAGATATGTGCTCTAAATGAGCCCCCAAAACTAAAAAACCATTCATTAAACCATTTAAAATATACATTATAAGAAAAAAAATATTTACATGTAAAACTAAAAGGGTCTATAAAATATTATAATATTTAGGATCTTGCCCTTCCTCTTTCTTTTTAGTTCATTAGAAAATGGTATCTTTGCTCATGCATAAGTGTGGACTACCACATCCCCAATGCAATGCGATTCAACTTTTATTTCCACTTAAAAAATA
This sequence comes from Viscum album, assembly GCA_963277665.1. Classification (NCBI taxonomy): domain Eukaryota; kingdom Viridiplantae; phylum Streptophyta; class Magnoliopsida; order Santalales; family Viscaceae; genus Viscum; species Viscum album. The sequence goes on from OY728167.1 coordinate 166,515,060, forward strand.
TGGTAATAATTATTGATTAATTTAATATATGTTATTTAATTATGATTATATAACAGATAATTATTATTTACCTTTCTTTTATTTCATCTGTTGAAATGTGAAAACAATGTTCTTCTGTACGTATGGCTTACCAACTATATGAACAGTGTTATTAATTTTTCATCTTATACCTCACTTGTATGATTATAAACATGTATAAAATTAGTATATATGATATGTATATCACGAATATAGTTCATTAGAATAGGGAACCATGATAAAAGTACATTGACTAGAACTATCGAATTGAAAATCCTATGAAAAATGTAATGGTTAACAACCAAGAACTATGATTTTAACAAGATATTAATAATAAATGTGGGTTTAAATATTATATTTGGATCATATATGATTTTATAAGTATTTAAATTATTATAGTTAAGAATTTTAAATAATTTAAATTTTTATATTGGAGTTTGAAACACATTCAAGTAAGTCGTTGTGTGAGGTAAGGGGTTTCTTCTCCATTTCACATCACTAGGGCTTATTTTAATGATATACCAACAATTTACTTCACATGTTTAATATAATACAATTTTAAAAGTCATGTATTGTATCCTTAAAACTCCATGGAATTTTATGCTTCATTAAAATAATTTCTACCTATAGATATTTGTATTGAAATTTACCGAGTGGTAAGAAATTTCTTAAATCAATTTCACATCATTGGGTTATACTTTTACATCATTGACAACGTTATTATATGATTATTTGTATAATGACTTATGATTGGGTTACGTTTTATTTCCACGTTATTTGTGTATTTTAGTTTTTCACACATAATCACATTATTTTTTAACAATAACTTCAATTATATGATCATTATAAGGGGTTATTTCATAATCTCATCCTTATTCGAGATTATTTATGTTTATGTCTTCACTGATAAAATTTATAGGAGATTTCAATATTTAACCACATATATTTCCTTATAATCTAGATATTTTTTGAGATTACATTTTTCCCTTTCATTTTACTCTTTTTATATACTCAAGAGACGAAATTAATGTTTTTCAGGAAACGTAACTTTATTTTTTGATTGAATGGAGAATGTTTTCCTTATACATAAATATATACATTATATTGTTTTCAGGAATGTTTTTTTTCATTTTCTCCAATGTCTATTTATTGATATTATTATCCATCTTCCACTTTCTATGAAAATGTTTTAAAGGATTCATTTTCCCATTCTATGATCAATGTTTGTTTACTAAAGTTATGAAGTGGTTATTTTTTTTAATTATGGAATGAATAAAATTTAGCACCATCATTATTTGTGAATTATTTTTAAATTATGCTAAAATTTTACATGGTTATTTTAAATTAATTTTTTCCTAATATTCATTACATTTATAGTTTTTCAAATTAATTTTCAGAGTGAAAGGTGTAATTTCCTCAAGAATGATTTTAATTATATTTAAAACTTATTTATATTCCATAACTGAAATTACCATTCATTTAACTTATGATATAATTGGAATATATTGAAAGCATAACTTCGTTATTCTTTCTTTTAATGGTTTTTGATCAGTTAGATAAGGGAAAGTATTGAGGACTCATATGTTAATTCTTCAAATGTAGATGATTTATTTTTTTTTAAATAGGAGGATGGTATAGCCCCATTTACTGAAAAAAAACATGAAATCCACTATTTACAAATAGTGTAATAGGTAACCCACAACAAACACCATGGAAATATTAAAAAATCAACCCAAAGGATTAATAGTGTGATCAACAGAATATTGTTAAGGAATGTTGATTATGTTGTATTATTTATTAATTTGATTAATTAATTGGACTTAGTATGTGATATCTGGACCCTTTTACCCCTATATACATGATTATGTCTCATGATATAAAAATGTTTTATTATTTGGTGTACACCTTTCCTATTTACAAATATTTTTCCCTAGAATAAGTTGTTGATGGACTGACTATGATGTCTAAAATTACGCATTCCATCAATACAAAAATATTTTTTATTATCCATGTTATTATTTATGATGTTGTATAATCAATGGATTTAGATCCCTTTTGTGATATTTTTTTTATAACTTATTTTATTATTTTTTATCTCAACCATATTATTCATGTTTTAATTAATAATGGTTGATTTTATTTTATACCTCCCTAACTAGCCATTTTATCTCACCTTAAATTTGTTTTACATTCACTAGGATTTGCATAAGGATTCTTTTAATGACTTGAAGGATGTGTATTGTTTAATATTAATATATATTATGTAATTTTACAATGTAAAAAATGGGAATCGTTTCTGTATCTTGTTCTTAAATACTATTAAACTATTAGATCTATTTGGATGCAATCACCTGTATCTTATTTCATTGTAATAAAGTAACTACATGATCTAGACTATTGGGATCAGGGTGTTACATGCACTCCTATAATAAAGATATCATAAACACATTCTTTACATATCATCTTTAAATTCAACTGATTCAACCCAATTTTAACCATTAGTAATTATGATATCACTAAAAAATAACTATTCACATACATTCAATGTCCATTTTACGATTATATTTATAAGGAATTAGGAAAAATTGATAATTAACAAAGCTTGCGTCTTTATCAACTAATGTAAATTTTTTTCACTACATTAGGAACTACATAATCCATAAAACGTACTTAATATCTTTCATAAATTTTCTACTCCTGGTATTTTCTTCTATATATATCTTGTTTAATAATTTCCATCAAAACATGGGAATGGAATAAAATGAGATGGGTGAGATCAAACAATTAGTAATGAAAGATGTATATCACAAGCAATAAAGAAATATATAATATGGTAGGAATAAATATTAGTAAAATTATTTGATATAATTAACCCCATATTCTTGAAATAAATCCATGGGTGATATTCAAATATAAATAATAACATGGATAACAGTAAATGAATACATGGGGATGGAATGAATAATATGGGGCATCCTGATCTTTACCATCAAGCCCTCTACCAATACATTATTCTTTCCATAAAGGTTATAACCAAAAAATCATTCTTGCATTGGGTAATAATACTCTAATTTCCCAAAACTACATTCTCATCATACAAACTGATAAATTGAGAAGATATATAATTTTGGTTCCCAACCATCACTTTATTCTGTCCAATGCATTCAACATATGAAATAATTGAAAAATTACACAATACATGATAAACATTCCTTAGTAATCTATAAACAATCTTATTGAGATAAAAACCTAATTTTTTTTGATAATTTTCCATATAATAAATTATCATAAGACATCTAATGAATGAATATTTATGGTTAAAGAATACATAATAAACATTCCTAAATATTCAATAGTCATTTGTATTGAAATTCTATGTATATCAATTGTCATCATTCCTCTAATCAAATAGTGTAATATATTTCTATGTAATCATCATCAAAATAACATTTTATAGTGTAATGGTATGTGGTTAAGAAAAAAAATTCCCAAATAAATTGATATATATCTATCTATGTGAATTAGCATTAAATAATATAATGAAAAATAGGGTATTCAGAGAGAAAAGTAAATTCCATAAAAATCATGAATGTAACATAAGATGATTGGGAAAGAAATGGTAGTGTTGGATTACTCTGATATTATTCCAAAAAAAATAAGATATTATGACTGGATATATAATATAATAAATGGAAAATATATACACCACACAAAGGAAACAATGTGTTAATATGAATCATTTCTCAGTCAAGAAAATTTGAGATACAAACACACTTATGGTAATGGTAATGTAAAAATAAAAACAAACGTGAGAATGATAACATAAAATTAAAATATAATTAAATTAAATATATTCATTATACTTGATGGAAATAATTCGTCGAATAAAACACATTAAATAGGACTTGGTGAACAATATTAAAAATTTCTCATTGAATTAAAAATAGAAAACAAAAAATTATTCCTTTAAAAACATTTGAATCGTGACCTGTTGAAGGATATAATTTAAAATGAATCAGTATATATGATGAATAATTATGGGATAATAATATAACGTATTAAAAGGGTTGTAGATAAACCATATTAAATAAAACATGGTGTAAAATAAGAAATATGACACAAGGGGTGAAAATTGTGGCTTGAAGCCCTTACCATATATCATAAATTCTATGAAAGAACATTATCTTCATTAATCATAAAAATAAATATATTAATAACTTATTTAGGAACAATATTAAAAAATATAAAAAATTATACTATATTTTTGTAATTACTGTCAACATGAAATATTTTCTATTATTAACAATTTTCATCATCGGGTGTAAGTAATCATGACAGTTCTGAACTAGTTTCAAACTATTGGATTTGATATTAGTTCTTATTAAAAAAATTAATTAAAGGATCATTAAATATTATGGTTTAGATATTAAATTATGTTTTATAATGTTATAATTTCATTCCATGGTAGTTTTAGTTACGATCCCAGAATATTAAGTTAGTGATGAACCTGTTCCATTGATTATTAGATAATGATTGGTGTTTTCTTAATTAATTTATTAAATATTTATGTTGCCATTCAATAATCAATACCAACATATTAACTAATTATTTATATGATATATTCCTGGAAACTAAATTCTTCTAGGCATCTATGATATAAATCTATGTTATTTTTCATGTAAGTGGTTTGATCAACCCAAACATGAACACACAATAATAATAGGATAAGTACGGTTACAAATGTTATCAATTTTTGAATAATATCATTAATATTGAAGAATAATGTTATTATTTAAATATTATTAATGTGGTTTTCAAATAATAATATAATGGGATACTAAAAATACTATAGTGAATAATGAAATATTCACTTTTATGAAAGTAGACTTTCACACAAAAGCACGAATGTTTTTTTTTCATTTTTCATAAAACAAAGGGTAAATGCGGTTAATGATTATTCACACAATATAATTTCATTAATTTTAATATACATACTAAATTTATCATTTTCTATTGTTCAAAATTTATTTTAAATGGAATTATAGAAATGATATAATGATAGGGAATAATTAATAAGTAAGTCGAGATCTTTGAGATTCCCTAGGAAGACTCCTTAGAAATAGAGGTCTTAGGATAATTAATTGATACCAGAGGCTTATTAAAAAAGAGGGTATTATAGGAAGATAAAAATTAAATAATTTAGTGTGTATATTCAAGAGTATAAATGTTCCATGTAGTGGTCAAAGTGTTCCCCTTTTATAAGTGAAAAGAAGGGTAATTTTTGAAGTACACATTACATTTCAATAATGGTATTGCATTATTCAAGGGTAAATGTTCCAGATAATAGGATATAAAGGGTTTTAGTGGGATATAAGGTCATGAAATCCACTACCATTAGATTTAAAAAATATTTTAGCCATGTATCATTGCTTTTACTCATATGTTATTCAATTTAGCCATTTTATATTGTAGTAATTAATTGTTTCCTATGTATTTGACATTTAATGAATAAAATTAAAATGAGACTTATTTCATTATTTAGATCTATAGATTCAAATAATTATTTACATTTTATCAAATTATATTTTTATGTTTAATGAAAATTTATTTTAATATTACTGCATATCAAACCTAAAAACATACTTTTAGAAAAAGTGTTCTTATTTATAAAATTTATCTATAGGATAAAATTACTAAAAAATATATTTCAATAATAGAAATTGTATTATTTAAAAACAACTGATTTTTATATGGATCTATGAAATAAAAAACCAAACTTTATCATAACACTATTTATATAAATGTAAAGTAAAAAAATGGATTCCTTTTTTGGGGTAATATTACTTATATTTATAAAACATTAAACATAAGTTCTATAAATAATGATAATCTATATAAATGTATATTTCCACCCCAAAAATAATTCTATGATTGTATAAATTTATTTTATAATATTTAATTTATATTTACTTATTCACCAACCCATAAACTCTATGAATTTAGTTAAAATTCTATTTTTCGCTATTCACCAAAGAAATTATTTTTTAAAAATAAAAAAAAAATTAATATTAAGATAATATTGAAATTAAAAATCCAAAAATGATGTGAATTTGTTGAAATTAAAATTCTAAATTTTTTAAATTGAATTATTAAAGAAAATCATAAAAATATAATGCAAATATTTTCATTGGAAAATCATTTTTAAAATATTACATTTCTGTATTTTGAATTTTAATCAATTGTAACATCCCAGAACCAAATCCCTAACATGTAAAAAAAATTATTTTTCAAATGTACTCAATAGTGCTTACCCATGTGCCAGTGGATATCCACTTATAGTGAGGGTTGATGGTGGGAACGTGATGAGAATATAACCTCATGATCAGAGTATAAAAACAATGATAATAAATGAATAAATAAAGGATTGATAGTAATATTATTATTAATAAAGAAATATGTATGTAAACAATCCATTAATGAGTAAGTAATCAAGAAAAAGAATAATCATATAAAAAATGATTAGTATTTCATGAGTCTACAAGAACAAATTGACATAAAAGGAAGAAGGAATTCTGTACAGTACATTTTTAACGATAGAAAAAAACATAAAGGATATCTCAAAGAATAAAAATCCAAGGAATGGTCCCATTATACTAATATCCCATGTAATGTGTCAAATCAATCATCCTTGACCAAGATATTCCCCTTTTCCCTAACTACATCTAAGAAGTCTATCTGGGTACTAATCATTATCATGGATAGGGTTTGAGATAAACTCAGTATCCCCCTCCCCCAATAGTTTTTATAAAAAACCAATCCTATTATGAATAAATAAAAATGTGGGCAGGTATAATACTTAAAGATAAAATATGGATGGAGGATGTAAATAAATCCATGAAAAGTGATATAACTATGATAATATGATAAATGGTGAAAAAAAATTCATAAAAGTAAATCATGCGTGTAATTACTTGATCTTCCATACACAACATATGGAAAAAACTCAGACCACATGGCCAATATCCTATGGTTGAATACCGAAGAGACCGCCTAGAGTCCAAGAAACTATGAATTGTATCAGAAAAACATGAATAATAATCCCAGGGACAAAGTCTAAGTAATCCTAATATATATATATATATATATGTCATAGGTTCCATACCTCTATCCCACACATTGCTGACATAGCATAATAATATGTGGTTCCATACTATTAAAATAAGTGGTTCCATACTATTAATAAACATTTGTTCCATACTGAAAAATTTAAAATCAAAATGAAAATAAAATATAGGTCCATGTTAATTTTAATGACCAAGTAAGATCATTCATTCCATTACAATAACCTTAATTAATTAATTCATTAATTCATTCAATTTATTTGAGGATTCCATAATCAATTGGAATGCTCAGACACCTATAAAGGAGAATCATAAATTATGATGATGGGAAAACCTCCCTATAAGGTGGTTTATGTTGAGGTTGAAAACCCTAACCATATCAAGGTTATATGTAGGAATCACATTTATGGTTTATCTAATTAATTTGACATATTGATTAATTATTAGAGTAACACTTGGTCGGCTTACTGTGTGGTATAATGGAAATAATTTAATAAAAATTAAAACGTTATGGAAAAGGTATAGACCACCAATCTAAATTTTTTAGAGGATAAATAATTCTATATTGACCTTGGTTTTTACAGAAAAATAATAATAGAAAAGTTCCTTGAAAATATTATATATTATCTCACACTGAAATTGCATATAATATAGAGAGATAAACATGGAGAATAAGGTTGCAGATCGAAGATTTTACCGAGAGGAATCCAACACGACAAATGGTGTTCTGATCAGAGTTTAAATGGGGAAGATACTTCATATCCTATATTAGGAATGGGGGAGCTCTACAAAAGAAGAGGAGATGAGCTTGGAGTCAGAAGATGAAATGGTTTTAATCATTAAAGATGCTGATATTATTATTTTTTAAATTCAGCCTCTAAAAACGGGTCTGCCTATTTTTCCACACAGTTCCTCGAACAATATGCTAACCATGAAAAAATGAACTATCCCAATGATCCCCTCTCATGTTCTAGGTGCACAATTTTATAAAATTGTGCATCCTATACAACAAACATCTGTAATGAGACCTAAATCATTTTAATTACCCTGAAACCTAGTTTGAAAGGTTAAGCCAGACAATGAAGACCCATATTTTTCACTGGATCACCCAACAATGTTTAAAAAAAATTGTGAACTAGGGTTCGTGGTTTATACTAATCATCCATCCCACCTATTTCCTCCAAAAATTTGGGTTCCGTGCTCTGAACAAGACTCATAAACCATAGAATCCTCTACATCACAATATGATTAATATTAGGTAAAAACTAAGTAATTAAACATGAATTAAATGATTTTATACCTTTTATATAATCATGGTGCAATAACCTCCAGGACATAAGAAGATTCATACCTGAGTTTTCCTTCCGTGGGTAATAAATCACCATATGAGAAAATTTCAATCCACAATGCATGTATGGAATCCAGTCTTTCCAGGAGTTATCCAATGTGCGGTCATGAAGCCATAGAACCCAAAATAGTATAATTTAACTACCTTATAGTTCTTTCATACTCTAGTCCATGATGTGAATTTGGTCATCCTCAAAAGAAACATCAACATCTAATTCCACCTCATCATGCAGGAAAACATTATTTTTCTATAATTAGTAATGATGCAACTGAGAAACATGAAATACATCATACATATCTCTATATATCAAGGGAAGTGATATATGATAATCCCCTGATCCCACTATCTCCAAAACCTCAAACTATCAAGAAAAACGAGGTTACATATTACCAAGATTCTTAAACCATATAATCTCATGTTAGATAAAACTCATAGAAATACATGATCCCCAACTTTTAACATCAGAGGTCATCAATAGTGGTTATGATATGATTTCTACATAGTCTAGGGTCTATTCATTCTCTTCAAGATAATCTAAACATGCTATAAAGTCTCATTAATGAGCCATGGTCTAAGTGGTGTTGTCTCCCCTTCCTATAACCAGAATAGTGGTGATCAGAATGGACTACCATATAAGGCCACATATAGATCTATTTGTATCACCACATAAAATTTATTATTTTCCGCTAATTTAAAAATAGGTTTTTGTTTCTTCCATGAACCTTTGAAATCATGGAAAAATTATCAAAGGAGGTCCTTTAACACATGTATTGTTCTCTCAGACTACCTTTCAGTTTAAAGTTGGTATACTATACTCAAAAGTACAAATGTAACTAACCCCTCCTACAAACCTTTAAAAAGATGAAAATTAAAATTTGGGCCCCTATTTGATTAAATAGTCCATGGAACTCTATAAAAATGGATAATCTCTCTGAAATAGAACATTCCAACATCATCCATAGAAAAGGTCTCCGTGAAAGGTAAAAAGTGAGAAACATTTTTGATTCTGTCAGTGATCACCCATATTGCATCATTGTCTTGAGTGGATCTTGGTAATCCTTTTAAAATTTCAATGGTCATATCATATTGTTTCCAATGAATAATGTGAAATGATTATAAAATACCTATGGGTCACTGGTTTTCTTCATTCACTTGTTGATATGTGGAACACAATGCAAAAAAATCCATATATCTCCCGTTCCACACTATGACAATAGTACTAGTGTTATAGATCATGATTCATCTTTGTAATCCTAGGGTGCACTGCCCATGTAGATTCATGGCTCTCACACAATAATTCATCCCAGATGTCTAAATGAACCCAAACACATCCATGGTTGTTCAAGACCACATCTTCGTCAATGATCCACCTGGGTGGAGATTTCTTGCCTAAAATACTTTCCCTTAAGTCATGTCCCTCAGGATATGATTTCTGCCTTATCTTCACTCTCTCTATAATGAATAGTTCACTATCAAATCTATAAGGATAATCTAATGGTGATGTTCATCGACCTCGACATGCATATTAGAAAATAGGTCAATTTGTATCCACTCACTGCCAGCCTCTTAAACTATATGTGTATGAGTTAGCCATCTTATAACATATGTTATAGAGTTTCCCTTCCCATTTATATTAGTAGGTTTAAAATCTAAGGACTATAGATATTCATCCAACCTTCTCTACCTAAGCTTCAATTAATTCTATAGAATGATATACATGAGGATTTTGTGTCCTATATACACCCAAAAGTGTTCTCCCATCAAATAATTCCTCCAACAATGCATGGTATGAACAATATCTACTAGCTCATGATCATGTTTCCATTAACACTTCTCATTTTACCTGAACTGATGAGACATTTACCCCATGACTTGATCTCGTTGGATCATAACTACTCCTAGTATAATTATTGATGAAACATAATAAACTGTATGGATTTTTCCTATCCTTACATTAATCAAGATCAATGATAAATTGATTATTCCTTTCAACTCCTGAAATGTTATCTCACATGATTCAATCCATTGTAATATTAAAACATTCTTAGTCAAGCCTTTGATAGGTGTTGTTATGTAGGAAAATTCATTATGAAAACTAATTTAATGGTAATCCATCTTAAAAAAACTCTGTATTTCCAAGATATTCTTTGGATTCTCCCACAAAACAATAGATCTCACCATATCAAGGTTAAAAAAACTCCTACCGCTGAAATAATATTACCCAAGAAGTGAACCGCGTTGATCTAAAATTTCTATTTTCGAATCATAACATACATTTTGTTCTCACTTAGAATATCCACCATGATCATGAGATGTTTGAAATGTCCCTGGTGATTATGGTAATACACTAAGATGTCATCTATAATAACCACACAAAAAAAGGAATCTAGGTATGAGTAGAAAAATTTATTAAAAAAATCCCTAAAATGGATGGAACGTTCATGATACCAAAAATAAAAATGAAACATTAATACAGAACATAAATACTAAATAAACTTGTAGGATTTATGACAAATAGTCTAACATGTAGCCAGTGATTACCTAACCTCAAATTAATCTTGAATTTACCCTAACCTCTTCAGAGTTGATCAATATGGTCATCTATATGAGGTAAAGGATATCAGTTCATCATAGAATGCTAATTCAATGTTCGATAATCCATAAAAATCATGAGGGTCCCATCTTCCTTCTTAGGGAAAACCATTGGTGTACCACAATGTGAATTAATAAACTTTAGGAAACTCTTAGCTTCTATGTCCAATAATTGATTCTTGAGCTCTTGTAGGAACGTGTTAGTCATAATATAAGGAGGAGTGGACATTAGTGCATATAATAGAATTTTCTGAATAGATAACTCAACCTTTCTTTAGGGAGGTATTATATGAAATCCATCAAGGAAAAAGTCACTAAAATGATCTACTATAGGGGTAAATTGAACCTGACATGTTCCGTTATTATCCACAAAAGGATAGAAATTTGGGCATTCAATTTTCCCTACCCATGAGGCTTTGGTATATATACACATTCAAGGGCATCCCATTCTCCATTGGCAATATTCTTGATTCCTTCTTGGGATGAAAATGATACCCTTAAATGATAGTAGGCCACATAAACATGATAGTGAAACAACCGATTCATTCCATGAATGGAATTGAATCCTATCATCTCAATGATGAATCGATTAAATAGAAAACATTACTGAACTATATCAAGGGGAACTCCTTGAACATGAATACACTCTCTAATCTAATACACAATGGTTTATCGATTATCATCATACTATATAAGTATTGAGTATATATCTTAGTCTTTCCATGATACTCATGAAAATAAAAGTGTGTTAAGTTCCAGTATCAAACAAAATAGATACCCCATTTGATGCTCCAACTATCATACCTCAAACAATGGAAGGACCAAGACTATGATCACCTCGTACATGTTGTATTGTATAAATATGAACCAATCCTTGGACCTAATATAAAGCATGACCACCTTGATCAAGCCCTCTATGTTTCTATTGTACCATAAGTGTTTGGATACCAAAGACATGACTAACCCCTCAGCCTGATCAGTTGGTAGCACTCCTTCTCCCTACCCAAAGATGAGATTTTGATCTATATCTATTAATTATAGATGGTATTAGTCCTCTATCACAATCCTATAGATTAAATATTCTACAAAACCACTATATGTGGTCCATCCTTCTGTAATCTCAACACTCGACTCAGAATCTATCACACTGAGGAATATTTTTCCATTTCCTTCAACTCAAGTGAAAAACCTTAAAAACCTCTAGAACATATACTATAATTTTCAATTCTCTCATGAGACGTCTTGAAGTGAAACATTATACCACCAAATATTGTACCACAAGGTTGAGAAGCAGGTTTACTTGAATGTGTACCCCTTCTTCCCTCTGTTGACAATGGATAATAATATACTTTTTTATTATTTCAAACATGGTATTTAATAATAAAATGTTCACCTAAGGTCAAATATGAATTTTGAGCCCATCCTCAACGAATATTTCTCTAGATATCTCATCAGCAATATTGATAGGTTCAAAGCACTGAATCAGTATGAAGTAAGACGAATAATATATAATAAACATAGCACCTTACTCCCAATGCATGAACTCCATTGCTTGAACATCCCCCAATGTCTTAGGGTAAAATTTTTCATATAATATAGATTGTAAATCCCACCATAACATTTCATGTTGGTGGTCTTCCTAGTTCTAGATTAACCTCAAACTTTTGGATGATCCACAAAGCATATACATTGGGAGTTTGACGCTCCTTTCGAGAGGCAACTCAGGATTCTTGAGGATATACATGAAAATATCAATCCATTAAAATATAGTTTGAAGGACACCATCCCTATAGATACTAGGTGTATGTGGATTCTAAAACTCTCACATCGACTCCACTATGGAAGAGGTAGGTCACAGAGATCCCTCTATAGTTATCATAATACATAGGAACCCCTCTTGGAATTGGACAAAATCACCTATATCAAGAACAATATGAGGTGTCCAAAGAGGAACTATGGGATATAACCTTATTGGATAAATTCCAACAACCGTTGCAGCATGGTTATCACCACCCTCCTAGAACATGACTCAAGGAATTCATGGTTGAATATCTCTAAAATAATAAGAAAATGAATAATATAGGATTGAATAAAAAGGAAATTAGATAAAAAATAGTGGATTAGTACACAAAATCCAACAATTAAGTCACATCCCTCTTATTATTCCAAAATCCCTATCGGGGTGATGTATTAAACTATTGAAAATCATAATAGACACTTTCTACTTCCCAATACCGAGGTTGGGTTTTGGTCATGCTTTGTTTTTTAGTCCGGGTTCCTGGTATGTGGGGTATATATTTCATGTAATAGATGAAAAAACAATTTATGTTTCAATTGAAATAACCATTTATTATTGAAAGTATTAGAAATCAGATTTATCAATTCTTGTGTTTACATTATAGTTCATTTAAATGAATTTCCATTCCCAATTTATACAAGAACTTTTTTGATCAATTACAATTGTTAGTTCTGTTTACTATATCTATACCCTTACATTAAAAAAATATAATGTTATATCAGCTATAATATTATTTTATTATAGGGATCGTCAATACTAATTTATGGTGGAACATTCACTCTTTAAATTTCAACTTAAATCCATGTATTCAAAATCAACTAACCTTTATATCCATGTAACCTCCATTTCATAACTCAAAAATTTGAATATTGGTTAATTAATATAGAATCATAAAACTTTAAGGGAAAACATTATTTAGATTATTGTAGAACCTTTAATAACTAATTATTAAATCATTTTTCTTCATCCTATTGAATCATTAGTTGAATTATAGATATATCACTCAAGGAATATTCAAAAGTTATCATGAAGTTAGGAAATGAGACCTACATGGCATGGTATAATGCATGACATATTAATCACTATAGTGTCTGTAATGATGCATGGTCAATGATTCTTTATTGTACCAGGCCAAGGATGAAGTCGAGCTAATTATAGAAAAAATCAACACCACAGATCATGTGCATCACACAAGAGTATAGTTAGTGAAGCTTTAATAGGAATACTCCCAAACATAAAATCCCATCCTATTCAATTTGGTTTCATCCATATATGTTGGTTAGCTACTCCCAAGAATAGGCTCATTACAATTTTATGACATATCCTAGTCTATTGGCTACTAACCCATATAGTAATATGAAGGATAATGAATCTCATTCACAAATTTTAAATTTCATGACCCTAAATCACTTGTATGTAACTAAACACAGTTAGTCACATGGCCTGAAGAGTGCCTCCCTATATGCCAAATTATTCTAAATAGTAGTGAGAGTCAATGTTGGTATTGTGGTGTGAGTATACCCTCATGATCAGAGTAGCACGACTATGGTCATAAATGAATAAATAGTAGAATCACAATAATAAGAAATAGAATAGCGAAGGTCAATATTGATGAAATGAGTAAATAATCAAGTCAAAAGAAGAAATGTGTACAAAATAATGATTATTTCATGATTCAATGAAAATAAAAATACAAACATGGTTGGGAAATCATGTATAGTACATGTATAGAAAAAGATAATAAATAAAATAACGTTTTCACAAAGCACCACAAGTTGAGGCTCATTCCTTTGATCCTAATATCCCATTTTTTTATTTCATTCAAACATCTATGACGAGATGCTTTCCTTTATCCATAAGTTTATCCTTGTATTTTTGGGCACTAATCGGCAGCCCTAATAGGGTGTTATATATACTCCTTTTTCCACCAAAAATAATTTCTATAACAAATCTAGCTTTTGAAAAAGAATTATAACCTTATGCAGGTACAACAGGTAAAGTTATAATGTGAATAGTGGATATAAATAAATCAATGAATAGTGATTTAACTACGATAAGATGGTAATTATTGAATAATATTACATAAAAGTAAAGTGTGAAAAAACTTACTAGCTCTGGAATATGTCACATATGATAATGTATCAAACCACATGAGCTAGATCCCATGTCTATAGCCTAAGGAATCCTCATAATGTCCATGGAAATCAAAATAGTATTTGAACGTCATGGGAAAAGAACCCAAGGCCAAATGTCGAGGAATCCTAACATATGACGATATATGTGTATACAGAGGTAGTAGGTTTCATACATTAATCCCCTTCATCAGTTTCATATCGTAATAATAAGTGGTACCATACCAAAAAAATAAGTGGTTCCATACCATTAATCAACATTTGTTTCATACTTAATATTAAAAATCAATAAGTAAATAAAATCTGGGGCAATGTTAGTGTCCATTACCAAGTAAAATCATTCATTCCCTTACAATAACTTTAATTTTTCAAATCTTTATATCATTAAATATATATGAGGCTTCCACGAATGAGTTGAAAGATGATACACTAAAATGGGTGGGTCATAACATAATTATATACATGAACTGACTTCAAATGTTGTTCAAGTTGATGTTGACAACCTCCCACCATGTCAAGGTACAATATAGGGACCTCATTTATTGTTTAACAAATAAATTTGAGACATTGATTAATTTTAGGAGTGATTCCTAGGAGGTGTGATGTTTGTAATTATGATGATAATTTAATAAATAAAAAATCATAGGGAAAAGGTATTGACCTCCAACTTATGGTGGTAGAAAAGTAGTTTTCCAGTTTTAACCCTTGGTTTTGAAAAAATTGGAAAAAATGGAATAATAGAAAAAATCCATGAAAATTGGTCATATTATCATTCGTAAAATAGAATAGAAGCTGGTGAGATAAAATAAGAAAATAATTTAGCAGATTAAATATATATTTGAGAATAATTTAATGAGACAAATGTTTGTCCGATAATAGTCTAAAAGAGGGAGATATTTCAATGCATAGCTTCGACATAGGAGGAGATCTCCAATGAAAGAGCTGTTATTCATGGATTAAAATGAGTAAAAGGGTTTAAAATTTAAATATATGTAAATAAATTTGGTAAATTAACCTTTTAAAAAGGGTCACATTGTTTGGCTGTATAGTTGGAGAACCCATTTTCCAACCATGTGATATGAACTATCAAATGGAACCCCTTGCACGTGCTTGGTGCATAGTTTTAATAGTCATGTGAATAATATTAAAAAACCTCTACAATGATACCTACATCATTTTCAGGGTCCTTTTTCCTGGGATGCAAGGTTAAGAAAAACTCTCTCACCCCCTACTGTGCACTGAATAATTCCCATGGTTTAATGAAATTGTGTAGACTGGGTGGCATGGTTTGTACTAACATTATAGCCCACTATTTTCCTAAAAAAACATAGAGATCCAAGCTCTGAAAAATCCCTATACACACTTGAAACCACTATAATATCATTATGAATTAACATCAGGTCAAAACTAGATAAATAAAATTTAATTAAATGGTGTTGTACCTTATAGAAAAGGTAGGTTGTTGAATTAATTATTTATCGAATTTTCTGTTAATGTGTAATTAATATCAATAATATATTTCATCTATAATATTTTTGGTATCCTGAAATTAAACAAATAAAGAACATTTTTAAAATGTTTTCATTTTAAATAATAATTCATTCTTATTAGTTACTTAGATACACTAATTTATATTTATTAATTAAATAGTATTTATAAGGTCCATGACTTTTATTTTTACATTTATTTTATAATATGGTTATATCCATTTTAATTATCAATTATGTGGATAAAGTTTTGATGATATATAATGTTTTGGTGGCTCACTATGGTTTGGGGTTTCATGTGAAGAAATATATCAAATACATTAGGTTTTAAAGGAAAATTTAATTTTAAATCTCAAGATATTAATGGTTATTAAATAATTGAGGCCACATGATATTGGTGATGGTGGTAATTTTTAGGAATCATCTAAGGAGAATTATGAGCTAAGTGGATGATGCAGTTAGCCTCTAAGAATTCCACTATAAGATAATGTAGGTACTTATTTCTGTGTTTTGGGGAAAGGATCTCAAAATGGTAGGTGATGGTGGCAGTCTCCACCTACATCGCTAGGGGTTTGATTTTATATGGAGGTAAACCATGGGGACTGATGGTTAGGAGGCTATATCATGACACCTAAAATGTGGGTATGGTACTATTGAGCTGATACTCTCTCACCAATGTTTTGGTAACCTTCTAATAGAGACATTTCATTCTATACTACACCTTATTATTTCCTAAGACTTCAGATTTTGCAATATTCGATCTATTTTTCTATTATTTATTTGAATCTATCTATTTATATTGATAGTGGTATTATCTCTATGTTCTCTATATTTATAAAAAATAGAAACAGGAAAACCCATCAATGAATCATGGTATGTAAAATCACTTTTGGCCAATTTCATTCACAATTAATCGATCCTCGTAGAGTTAACTATATTAGTTTCCATATATGAACTGAAATATAAGGTAAATTCAATTTCCAATGTAAAATTGATCTATTTTCATAAATAATAGGTTTGGTATAGTTTAAGGATTCAAATTAGGTACACCGATTCTTTAATATAGAGACTCTTGATGTGTGATCCCACTGTGGTTGTTTTTGAGATAGGGTGGGCCTATTTTCCCAAAGTAGTTAGTCACTGGGAAATTAGAAGTAACACCATAAGATGTTATGATATTGATAGGGTGGTAGATCTGGATCATCATACCATTTTATGGTATTACTTCATACTCTTTTACTCTTTTATTTATTTAATTCAAATTCGTGATTCCTTCTAAAATCTTAGGTTCTGACCGCTTAACCTAGTTCTTGTAGATTTTCATTTACCTGAGTTGATATGGATATCTATTACATATTGAAGGAATTTATCGATGTAAAAATTGATATATTGTAGAATCTCTGTATATTTCCATTATTACTTATCGATTCATTGGTTTAAATCCACATAGTTGGGTACTCTATAGATTTTCATCATCCATGGATGTGAAAAATGATTACGGGGTTTGGATGAAGCCCATGAAAGGGCCTTCCTACATATAGGTTATTGAAAAATGTTTGAGGATGTCTGGACTCAAAGGTAATAAATCCTAGAAATGTAGTTCATAAGTAGTTTCATGAAGAATGTGGCCCCATGAGGATGGATAAGATAGGTTAGTGATGTTGGGTTTGAACCATCGGGAGGAACCTTATGTATCCGTTTAAGAGGAAGAAAATAATATATAGTTTGAGATTTATATTTTAGGGTTATGTGATAGGATTATGTTGTCAATTTTTATTTCATATGGTAATAATGATTTAATTTATTTATATGTAATGCTACTGGGAAATTGGCCATGGAGTTATATGTCATGTTATAGGGACATCTATATTGTAAATGGTCTAAAACCGAGGACTAAGAAGATTTTATTCATTGGGGATACCCTTGGTGCCCCTCATTTAAGAATTATATGGATGAAATAATTAATCATGGAATAATTCATTGGGTATTAAACAAAAGTTGGAGTCCCAGGTGGCTGAACTAATCCTTTACTTTGGCGAAGTTGTGGTGATATTTGGGGTTTACTCCTGATCTGTGGCCTGGAATAATACTCAGGAATTTGGAGTGTATGACAGTGGTTTTCACAAGATTGGGTGGTTCTATGTTCATGCTTGGGTGTATCTAATATGAATGTTTCCCAAAAAAATTATATCCTAGGATCACTTGATGATTCATAGTGATTCAATCATCAATAAAATCTATCATGAGTCTTACATCTAGGATGGAACCTAATGATTTCATGGATTTCTGATTTAAACTAGGATCCAAGATGGGAATGGTGACCCAATAGAGTTATCATAGTATTCTATATGATTATGGACCTCATTATCAAGATAACTCATGATTTCAAGTCTCTAGGGTCCAATAAATTAAATAGGTCAAGGGAGAGGTTCCTTTAATCGTGGGATTACATGGTCCAAGGTAGGACACTTTGGAACGTCTAATTTCTAAATCATGTATATTCAATACCTTTGGAAGATTTATCAACATATCCTTTTGGGGATTCCATGTAAAATGATGGGTATGTGGTTTTTAAAAACCATCCACAAATGAATTGGTGGGAGGCAGGATTTAATTATCCCAAATAGGATTATCTACATGGTTAGATCATGGTGGAGGTTTTTTCACACAATTATTAAGCATGTGGAGGGATAAACTATGTGATAGGTAGGTGAGTGAAACATTGGTCTATGTGGGGACCTCACATGGTATGGGGGTCTATGAGGAAGCCATGGAGAATTTAAATCCTCTCGTTATATGTGATGGAACGAGTATATGTGGGGACCTCATGAGGAAGTTTTGTCTTTCAAGGAGTTATAAAGAGTGTTTTTATAGGGATTCCAGCCCGATTATATACTTCATGAAAGAGATTGGTGTGTTTGGTAATCCCTCTATAGAGGTTGATCTACTAGGGGTTAGGTTGAGGAGAAGGCTCTATGTGGTAATTGAGTTGGAGTATGATAATATGGTTTAATATTACACATGTGTATCCAATTCGTATAGGTATGGAATGGTTGAAGATTCCCCTCTTGGTAGACAAAAATGATAGCCTTGTATATGAGTAAGGTGAGTGTACGGATGGATAAACCATGTAAAATAGTTACCATTAACTAGTCTTGTAAATAATTCGTAACGGAAGAGACATCATGGTTGAAACAAATATGTTGAACTTTTTATAAGCCCATGAACCCAATAATTATCTTTAGGTTTCTCTTTTACATTATTTTATTAACATTCCATAGTGATTCCTTTTGAAACTTACCTCTCCATTACTTCTCCCTATCCATCTATTCCCAGAATAGAAACCATAAATATTCATAGTCAAGCCTTGGATAAACTATATTACACATAATGAAGCCATGTAGTATAGAGAGTTTAATCGCAAGGTTCCTTAGTAAAGCATAATCACACTATATAGCTTTCCTATGATGTGTAGTAGAGTATGTCCCAATTACTAGTGATGTTCCACTAATAGGGGAGGTGTGAATTAGAGGTAATTTTTATGAATTATTATCCTCTGGTTTGCAACCACTTAAACATTATAGAGTTCTCAATCAACTAAATAGTATCTCATAACCTCAATTTATGTGTAATATTAAAGAGATAGATCGATATATATTATTTAAAAGGTTCATTAAAAAATCCTTCTCATTTATTTTTTGGATAGACAAGATGACATATATTCTCCAATATAATTTTATTGTCAATTATAATTGATCATTTAGTTACAATTTAGACACCTCAGTAGTTGATCCTAATGTTTTCCTAGGTTTTATACCTTGAAAACCAACTCCTTTACATTGATTGTTTAGACACCCAAACCATTATTTTTCACCCTGACTGGTTAGACACCATAGAAATGAGCTTCTTAGGTAACAGGTAAGTCATCATAGTTAAAAGAAAAAATTCATCTAATTGATCCCATTGTAGAAAGATCCCTTCATCAGATTTTCCTCCTCCATGTGCCTGTAGGATCAAGCTTACTCAGGAACACCATTGACATATTTAGTAACTTATTCAGATAAGATATGATGGTATTGAATCATATTCTAGAAATAGTGTGATATAGATTCACCCCAGTATCGAATACTAAGTTTTTTCCCCTTCAAGGACTCTCATCTTTGTATCACCTTCTTCTCTCCTCGGTAATGGATGTATCTAGCTGTCATAAATCTTGTTACACTGTGTATGTGAGTTCTCAATTATTTCCTTCTTTATACAATATTCTTTTTAAACCTGTATTAATTTATAATCACATTATGATATTATATTAATATTTAGTGTCCTTTAGAATTTGGAAACACCCTAATTTTCGATATTCCTTCTCCTCTTCCATTTGAATAGGCCGACATATTTCTTGATTTATTTCTCAGTTGAATTGTTGTTCGAAACTAATTCTAAACCTCTTAAAGAATAATCAATAATTATTTAATGATATATTTAAATATAAGTTTCTTGAAAATATAATTAAATATTTAACCATTTAAACAATTGAAAGAGCTGGTGGGTTGACCCAACATTAATTTTAGCGTTAACAACGATCAATCCATGTTCTGTCACAATGTAAAAAGATGGATCTTCAGAATATAACGAAGCATGAAAAACCAAAAGAGGGAGTTCCGGAACCATTGAGATATGATCATCATATGTTGGTTGTAATTAATTTAATTAATTGACAAGAATTTCCTTGATGGAATTCTTTCTTTGTTGATGTCTCCGGTCACGATCTGGTGTGATCCGTCATTGCGTTGTAGAATCCAAGTGTATGATTACTCTAGTAGTGATCCACACGTGCTCCATGTATCTCTAGATGTCACTGAAGGGATCTATGGGTGCTAGAGTGGAAGAACCTTTGCATGCGATGTTCGATCGCCCTGATCCGACGGTGGTGGACCACTATCTGTCTTAAGAGCATTATTGGAGGAAAGATTTCTTTTGGCCTTGAGAGAACTCTCCAGAATTTTTGTGTACAACAATTGGGGAAAAGTGTTGGAGTTGTGAGGATATTTTTAATCTTATTTGAGGTTATAGAGTTATGACAATAAATAAACGCATTACATGTTTTATTTATTTCATTAAATCTTATTGAAAACTCCCATGTCAAATCATTAATTCCTTAACATGCACCCACACTGATTATAATTAATATCATTTAATAAAGCGATATTATTTCCACAAAATCCCGACTAAAAACTACACAGTGTATAATAATTAATAAAAGGCATGTACTTTTTAAATTTCCTTTATTTCCTCCACCACATTTATTAGACCTTGAATAATGGCTATTTAATTCTGAAATAAATGTAACTGCATTTCTCACTAATAAATATATTATTTTTCCCACATTATATTCTCTCGAATAACTAGTGTTGAAATAAATGCGATCAGGAATCCTTGAATAATTATTAAACCACAGTTGGGAATAATATTTATTCAACTTGATAATTTAATATTTAACTGAGATACATGGACACACTTAGTGTGTGACCCTCTAGGCCTCTTTTTCAGTGGCATTAGGCGGAGCCTGCCTAAAGTCCAAAGCTAGCATCTAGCAACATGCTAAGGCACCCATATAGAAATAATTTAACGTCTCAATCATTTGTCACCACCTACAAATGATTACCGTGTAATATAATACCTTTGTCTCGGTGTCTCTAATCAAGCGGGTTTCATGTTAGTTCCATCAACCCATGTGCTCGATTATTCTTTCTCTGACTTCCTAGAATTGAACTTCCCCATTCCTTACCATGGCCATGTATTTTCTTAGGCTATATCAATTCCATCAAAGGGCATGTGATATCTACTTCCATTATAAAATATAGGGGACAAATCCTTTCTCACATTATCTATTAATGTAGTATTACTCGTGACGCACCCAACGTATCCTACCTTGTTGCGAACAATGTGTCATCACAGTTTTCATCAATATATCTAAGTGTACGAGTTGTAATACCCATTAATAATAATCTTAAAGTATGAGTACAAATACACACGTATATAGATAGAAACATCCAATGACACAATGAAATGAGGATTTCCTACTGGCGGGTCTTGTTCTCATAATATCCTCCTGGATATTACCAAAGGTGCACACCATGAGAAGGTGCCTCAATGTTTTATGAGTCCCCACCTCAAATGGCCTATATTATCTGTGTCCCTCAAATAACATCATCCGGCCATAGAACATATATTCCAGAATAGTGTTATGGCACTTCTAGGTTCTCATCATAGCAGATATCCACTATGACCCTTTAATGAAATAGATTTCCTTGGGACATTATCACATGCATTGTCACGCAGAAGAACAATCAAGACGTGATAAGGGATTTATTTAATGAATAATGTACAAAGTAGATGGTTCTAGGACACAAACTCCAACATTAAAGAATCATCAATCATTATTTAATGATATATTTAAATATAAGTGTCTCAAAAAAATACTTAAATATTTAATCATTTAAACAATTGAAAGAGTTGGGCTCTCAAATGTTGTTATCCATGTAGTATTCTATTTAATATAAATTTTTCTCTCTAAATTTCACATCTTAAAAATCATTTGATAACCCCACATGTTTTAAATCATACATCTGTTCCACCTAGACCATATATTTTCCATAATTTAGGTTTCTAAAGATCTCTTACATTATTCTCAAATTCATAGGTGAATTCCGTACATGAACTACATTCACCTACATGGTTCACTTCATCTATGCTATTACATTCCCTTATATGGTTCACTTCCATTATGCGGTAACATTTGGTTGTCTTGCAAAATTACCTTACATTGTCATATATTCCAATATGAGTTTTAAATTCTCATAACCAAAAAAATTTATCTATATTATAGAATTAGATATGTATAATATTTTCTACACCACACAATCAACTATATAGAATTTTCCTACATGTTGAATGTCCCTTACAAGAATCTACAAAATTCCAAACATCACTCAAACAGTCATCACGCCTCTATAGCCGAATCCTGAGCCATGTCATCAACTTCAACACTTCTTTGAAAATAAATTTATGTTTATACTTCATACATCAACAATTTTCTTTGTTTATTTTAAATATCAACACAATAATCATTATAATTTGTTAATTCTCATGTCTTGAACGTCTCCACTTATGTATTTCATGTTATAGGATCATACATCATTTAAAATAATCTTGGAATTCCCTCAAACATATAATAGAAATAAATTGATGTTTTAATAATTATGAAACCTAATACCTTTAAATGAATAAATAAAAAACTTCTAAGAATCATCATCACCGCACTAAACTCGTGTTAATCCAATTTTTAACAAATTCAATACACATTGGGAACAATAATCTCCCCATTTTAATTTATTGGAAGTACCATTATTCCTCAATGTAAATATGTGTACTTGAATGGTTTCATTATTCTCCCCCTTATTGATAATAAATGAAAAGCTAAATGTAAGGGTATTCTAATATCTTATTTTACCTATCAATTCAATCTCATTCTATTCTCCATTTTTCAAATATGATAGAATGATGACACCAAATAGTTCCCTTAGCAATGTATATTTTGTTTTTATACTCTACGTCTGCATGGGTTATCAAATTATAGAAAATATGTTATATAAAATGAAATATTTCCATTACATACATTCACTACCATGTATGTGAAATCATGCTTATAATCTACATATTTCTCAAATAGGGGATGAATAAAATAAATTATCTTGAAGGAAATGTAACAACCTGATATCTCATGCGATGTTTTTTCAATTAAATTTAATATTTTATAATTTCTCATTGACCACAATATTGATTTTATTTTATGTTACAAAAAACCCAAAGTTAATATTTTACTACACACAACTCAGTGTTAAGCTTGTAGTACATGAAACACTAGGTCTTAACAATACCACAATATATTATTGATATAGTTATTTAAATGTGATCATTTTATAATAGTACCTAAATCTAAAATTATGAATAGTATAATAAAAAATAAATATTATGTATAATATTTTTACATAAATAAAACATATTGATTAATAAATAACTATTTTTTGGAAAATTCATTATATGTTTCAAAAATATTATTTTCTCAAAAGATGATTTTTGTTTATTTCCATGAAAATATGTTAAATTAATTTTTGAATCTTTTAGAAAATTAATTTTACAAAATAAAATTAAATTTTTAAATTGGAATAACAAAATTAACATAGGGTTAATTTTTTTTATTTTTATGAAAATATTCATTTTATTAAGGTTAAAATGGGGTTTTGCACATTACATGTGTTTTAGTTGAAATTAAATTTCCACACCCATGTGATTTTTATTTAATAAATTATATTTAGTATAGAAAAATCAGTACATATAAATTATCAAATTAATCTCATTTTCATCTTAGTATTAAAATATAAACTACCTAGTTAAATAAAAACATACAAGTTACATTGGTAAAAACTATAAGGAAAAAATTGAGTAAACATAAGAACTAATTAGTAAAATGATAAAAATTTGTTTTATTTGTTTACAAGATTTTTGGCTTAATGGATTCATCCCTCACCTAAATTATTAATGGATTCATGAGCCACTTGAGGTAAGGGGTACCATAAAATAGTGAATACATTGCGTATTTAATAAAATACCACTCACCTCACTAATAAATGGTCATCCCCTATCCTCTCTTAATCAAAATTTAATACCTATTAGTTCCAGAAATACATACCCAGATCACTTCCAATATTACATACCCTCATCCTAAAATCCTTATTTTGTTCAGAAATCTGTCTTTGGAATTTTATTACATTAATCATAAGTAGGATATCCAAATAATACATAATGTTCATAAATTGTCATTTTTGTTCAATTTCGACCTAAAACCCCTTAAATTATTATGATATCATGCTTATATAATAAAATTAGTCTACTATATATTTTCATATGTTGTCATGTTAATTTTTTGACCGAACTCTAACACACGTCCATCAAATGGGTTACAAATTCATCATTTGTGTGTATGTCTGACTATCGTCTCATGAACCGATGTCATTAATTTTTCCATTAACACCTATCAAGGATGGCCATAATGATTTATTTATTATTTATATATTTTATATATTATAATTATGATATTATTATTATTATTTAATTATTATATCACACATATTTTCATACTCTCCATTTTGTGGGAATAAGATAATGTCGTCTAAGTGTACGGTGAACTACCACCTCACGAAGCGATATGATTCATTCATACTATAAATGAAATATATTAGGGAAAATATTTTTAAATATTATATATATATATATATGAAATAAATATTATTCTATAATGATAATTTATATTACATAATTTTATTTCATTCAACCCAACAAGAAAATAAAAAATGGCATTCAAAAATACTTATGGCCTACCATCTAAAAGTGTCTTGTATTTCATTTCATTTCACTGAAATTTATGGATTACTATAAATAAATGTAAAATAAATATATATGATATTTTTATAATGCTTAAAATTATATATATTATGGAACCATGATCAAAGTATGAGTACCAAAAATAGGACAAATCATAACATATATGAAAAAAGTGGTAATTACCCGAAACATAACATTAACAAAGAGTTATTAATAAAAGAGTAATAAAAGGTGATATGAAAATCATATATGGTATGTTATATAGGAATATTTTTTCATAATATGTTTATAATAAACATATATTTATTATACATTATGTTTTAGTGAGTACGAACGAAGTCAAGACATAAGGTAAGGGATTTCTATTCACAATTTTATTTCTAAGAAACTCATGTCATATTCACCACAATTCTATTTTTATGTATATAATTAACTAAGAAATGATAAATAATTATTAGATATCATTAGATGATAATTACTGTTTCTATTTTTCTCATTATTTCACAAGGATTATGATTCAAAAGTTACTCAAGTAGTAAGGTATTTCTGTCTCACCCAAAACTTTTGTGAGACACAAGACATGGTATGTAACACCCCAACCTCTCTAGAACGGAGCCAGTTCATTAGTTGTTATATTGGAATGGTTTAAAGGAATGAAAATACATAAGGAATGATCATTTTAGCAGTCTTAGTGAAACTGGAAACATATATGTAACTCACAATTACATTGGAAAAGGTTGCAAAATACAATACCTGAAAAAAACTAAAAATTACATCCACAGGAACTCAATAAATGATCTCTTATTCATCACCTATTGAAAGTAAAAAATGAATGGGGTGATCTCAAACACTCAGTAAAGGTTACAAAAGGAGGAAGTATGAATCAATGATAACTAAATTGTAAATAATTTTACATAATCAATATGGCATGGTGAATAAATGAAAAACTCACACCATTAATAAACTGAGAATGACACTACGTCCATATATTTTTTCATAATGGAAACCTCATGGATAGTTACAAATGATAATGAATAAATAGAATGTTTATTAATTGGATGTAATGTATCTGAATCATGATACCATAATACTATTAAAATAGTTTAGTTCTGTGGGTAGAAACCTGTCTGATTTTTGGAAACAAACTCGAAGGGTTTATCGCCAAATGATTTGACTCATGAGAACTACCAATGCATCGAGGGGCTGTAGCAGGACCCACCCACCATTTGATGTCAAAAAAATTATTTATACGTAGATTCGATACTAGAGAAATATTCCGTTACATTTTCTGTATAGAATAGAGGATACTGATTCATCAACATTTACACAGTAAAAACAACATTCAAAATAAATACCATATGAAAAATGGTATAAGACTTCGACAATAATCATATCCATGATATGAGAATATGGAAACTTGAATGGAATATAATTTAAATTCAAAAGTTATCTCAAATGGGTATTTGTTACACCACAAAATAAAGAGTTGGTGTATAATACTAAGCAAGTCACAATGAAGTGAAAATTGAGACAAAGCTCGTTACCACATTGTAATCATTTGAGTCATATGAACAAAGCTAAAAACCCACCAAATGAATAACATAATACCATTAATATAAGTAAAATCGTGATAATATATATCAAATTTTAGTACACCTATGATACATATAAGAAATAAGAGGCGAATAATGGAAATCCCACAGAATTGAAAGTGATATGAGAAGACCACTTACAAACATTTCAGCATGGTAACGAGTGTTATTGTGAGGTCTTAATGAGAGGTAAAAGGGTATTAAATTATTTATATATCCTAATGGAAGTATGGGGGAGGTGAAAAATCATACCCCATCATTAGGTATTATAAATAAAATATCATAACATAGGGGAGATTCTTGAACCAAAGTGAGAGAGAGGATCCCTTACAAAGATTGTATCATTAGAGTGGGGATTGATAAATTAAAAATTTATGTGTGAAAATTAAAAATCCAAAAAAAAATAAGTGGATAAAGATAGTATAGAAGAATCATAGGACATTCCCACATATTCATGGAAAAATGTAACCAATTAAATAGATGTTCAACTCAAAGAATGAATATTGAATTATGCAATCCCTTACCTTATGCTCGATGGTGTTCTTGATAGATCTTAAGGACCTGAATAATCAATTTTAGATTCATTATGTAAAAATTAAAAAACCCCATCAACATGGAATTTATATGTTATAAACATATTAGGTTCATTAATGGCCTTTTTTATGGGTTTAAGAGATTCAATTTTATTGTTTTGGTAGCATTTTCGTGTTTGTTTTTCAGGATCCGTTTACTTGTATTCATGAATAGATGTTTGTTTGAATTGTGGTTTAAAATCAAGAATTGTTAATATACATTATTAGGGAAAATAAATTTATATATGTTATATTATAATGATTCAGGTTATATACCATGAGGATGACTCATTCGATGAGTTAAAAATAAACACTTGGATTTGGCTTGGTGGTTTTGTGCACAATAAACATGTTTTGTATTATTACTAAATATTATGTATGTGTAAGGATTCTAGAACATTAAACAAGATAAAATACAAATATTATGATCTGGTTCAAACAATGAAAAGTTTTCATGACTAGAATTGAAGATAGTAATGAAAATTGGAAACTCGTCTTCCTTGAGTGTGATAAATTAACACATCACGGATGGTGTTTTCATTTATTGTATAAAATGATGGGAAAAGGGATATTATGAAGAAATAACCCATTATCATAATGAAAATACCCTACATTTAATGTAAAAGAATTATCATGGCATTTTTATGAGGTGAGGTGGGAAGAGATCAACAAAATAATAAAACATGTAAAAGAATTTGGAAGGAAAAGAGAAGTGATGTTCACCTCTTGAGTAATCATCCTTGAGAAACTCCTTAAGGCCTTTGTTTTTGGCCTTTTGGTGAGACCAGAAGGACTTGGACGTGGGGAGAGGGCTTGGGAATATTATTTGGAAGAATTTTGACAAGGCTTGAATCTTGAGTGGTGTGGTGTGGGAGGAAGAGGGGGTGAGGTGTGGTTTATATAGTGAAGGGGAGATGGGTTTTCTTAATATTATAAACATTAATTTACTATTTCCTCTCAAAAAAAGAAATAGTGAGTATTCCATGACCAAGAATAGTAATATATGCATTTTAGTTAGAGATTTGGGTGCTTACATAACTCATTATTCTAGGAATAGTTAATTTATATTATAATGTATTTATACGTTAAATTAATATATTTTACTATTCACCAAAGATTCTAGTTTTTCAGAAAAATCCCAAAAATCCAGCATTACAATTTTTAGATATGTACAATAAAAAAATGAAGTCCATTTTTCTAAAATAATTTTATAAATATGATTAATTTTATATTTAATTAAATCATTATTTAATCGAAATATATAAACACTTAAAATATTCAACTTCATTTTTATGGTTCCTAAATTCATTTTTTCACTCAAGTGTATGGATACCATTCATAAGAGTCATATTACTATTCATAAGGGTAAGTAACTATTCATATGTGAACGTTAGTATTCATAAGGGTAGGATACTGTTGATCATAATTTAGTTAATTCTATCAAACTCAAAATATCCTCTTGAGCACAACAGTGTTTGTCATATTTTCAAAATTTAAATCACAGAGAAAGAAAATTAAAGATTAATGATTAGGTTATTAATATCTCTTATAAATAACCGTGTTTTATTCTATAGAGTCTCAGTGATTCCTGAAATATAGGTTATTTAATGAATACAATGTATTTAATAGAAACATACCATAAAATGTTTCGAGTGCTACATTATTCCCTCCTTCAGAAGTTTCGTTCTCTAAATTTTATGTATAATGTGCACAAAAATATCTGGGTAGTTCTTCTTTATAACATCCTCAGGTTCCCTTGATGCTTCCTCCATATTCTGGTTTCTCCAAAGAACCATTACTATATGAGTTGTCTGATTTCTTAATACTTTCTCCCTTGTGTCAAGAATCCATATAGGCTTTTCACAGTATCACAAATCAGGTTTTAGTTCTATTTCATCATAGATTAGTACATGTGTTGGGTCTGACATGTATTTTTTTAACAATGATATGCGGAACACATCATGAACTCAGGAGAGACTTGGACGCATTTCTAAATGGTATGTTACAGCTCCGATTCTCTCTAGAATTTCAAATGGTCTGATGTACCTAATGATTAATTTCCCTTTCTTACCAAACCTTAAGACACCCATCAAAGGGGATACTTTAATAAAGACATGATCTCTCACTTGGAACTCCATATCATTTCTCTGGATGTATGCATAATTCTTCTACCAACATTGGGATGCCTTTATATGGGATAGTATTATATTCACCATTGTCATGGTTTCTTTAATAAGTTCTAAGCCAATATTTTTCGTCTCACCATCTTCATCTCAAAAAGTTGGAGTTCGACATATCTTTCCATATATTTCATCATTTGTAGCCATTTGAATACTATTATGGAAACTATTATTATAGGAAAATTCCACTGACGGAATGTATTGATCCCACATACCTTGGAAGTCAAGAGATCATGATCTCAGCATGTCTTATAGAGTTTGAATATTCCTTTCAGACTATCCGTCAGTTTGGGGGTGATACGCAGTACTCATATAAAGCTCAGTGTTCAAATCCTTCTAGAGAATTTTCCATAATTTTGATGTAAACTTCGGATCTCGATCAAACACAATAGATAGATTTGCACCATTATGTCTTACAAATTCATTAATATAAAATCACGAGAGGTGCTTAAGTTGTAAATCCTCTCTTATAGGAAGAAAATGTGCTAATTTTGTGATATGATCAGCAATTACCCATATTGCATCATTCCTTCTAGGTTTCCTTGGTAGTCTGGTGACAGAATTCATCGCAATGTTATCCCACTTCCACATAGGAATAGGTAGAGGTTTCATCACCCCTCTTAGATGTTGTCTCACTACCTTCACTTGTTGACAAACTAGGAACCTTTAAACATAGTCCGCAATTTCCTACTTCATGTTATCCCACCAAAAATGTTCCTTCAATATCTCTATATATCATTATTCTACCCGAGTGTATAAATAAATTTGAGCTATGATCATTGTCTAATATTTCACTTTTTAGATCATGTACTTATGGAACTCATAACCTCTTCCCAAATTTCTGAACTCCATCTTCACACATGAGGTCTTCCAATCTCCCATCCTTATCAGCTTTAATTTTCTTGTGCAGAATCTCATCATCAGATTGATTTCTTTTTATCTTTTCTAATAAAGATTGTTTATCCATCATTAGAATCGGGAAATATGTTTCGCCTTCCATAACAATTACAACATTAATCTTCAGTAGATCTATGACTATAGGATGTTTTTCAATCCTCATTTGGGTCAGGAGTCCATGATCATTCCAGCTTAATGCATCTGCTACCTTCTTTTCCTTTCCCGGGTGGTAGTGTATGGAACAATCGTAATCTTTGAGTAACTCGATCCATCTCCTTTTCCTCATGTTGAGTTCTTTCAGAATGAAAATGTATTTCAAACTCTTGTGATCTATGTATATCCCACATTTTTTTAACGTAAAGATAATTTCTCTATATTTATAGTGGAACGATTATGGCTGATAACTCAAGATCGTGTGTTAGATAATTTTTCTCATTAGCCATCAACTTCCTTGATTCATAAGCAATAACATTACCATTTTTCCTAAGGACGCAACATAGCCCATTCTTCGATGCATTTCTGTATATCACAAATCCATAATTTCTCTATGGAAGAGTAAAAATTGGAGCATTGACCAGTATTCCTTTCAATTCTTTGAATAATTATGTACATTATTTTGTCCACACAAACTTACCTCCTTTATATATGAGCTTGGTTAGCGGGTTAGCTAGTCGGGCGATATTCTGAATGAAATAATGATAATAACTAGCTAAGCCAAAAAAAAATGCGTACCTTTGTTATGTTTTTTGGTGTGGGCCATTCTTGGATTTCCATTGACATTGCAGGATCAACTAGGATTCCATCCTTAGAGACAATATGGCCTTGAAAATAAACTGATTGAAACCAAAATTAACACTTTCTAAACTTCCCATATAATTCATTTCTTTTAAGAGTTTTCAGAATAATCCGCACGTGATCCTCATGGTCTTCATAGATTTTTGAGTATACTTTTATATCCTCGATGAATAACACAACAAAGTTATCAATATATTCCTTGAAAACTATATTCATTAAATCCATGAAAATAGAGGGTTCATTATTCATTCCAAAATTCATCACAGTAAACTCGTAATTCCCATACCTGGTTTGAAATGATGTCTTATGAATATCATCCTTCCTCACCTGTAGATGATGATATCTGGATCAAAGAATGATCTTCAAAATGTATTGAGATCCATGATGTTGATCATATAAATCATCAATATGGGGAAGATGATACTTATTCTTTATTGTAATATCATTGATTTCCCTATAATCAGTGCATAGACTCATGGATCCATCATTCTTCTTAACAAACACAACTAAGGCTCCCCATGGAAAAACACAAGGGCGAATAAATACTTTGTGACTCAACATATCATGTTGTTTATTTAGCTCCACTAACTCCGCAATGGACATTATATAGGGGGTCATTGATATAGGTCTTGCACCAGTAAATAAATCGATAGAGAACTCAACTTCCCGCTCTGGAGGATGTCCATTTAAATCCTCTAGAAATACATCAAATTATTCTTGAACAATATACATATCTGCAATTTGAAGATTTATTTCCTCACCCATAGATATTGGGTTCTGTTCCTCTCTAATAATTTCATTCAATATAGCTACTCGGTGTGGGTATAGATAATAATCGGATGGAGAGGTCTTTACACTAAAGATAAGATATTCAACACCATTTTTAAAAAATTTAACTTCCTTATTCTTAAAATAAATCATTGCATTATAATTTGATAGCCAATTCATAGTGAGAAATATATCAAATTCAATCATTGGTATGATTATATGTTTTGAAACTGAAGCATGTTTATGTGTCACGAGGGGGACTAGTCGACATGTATTTGTTGCAATGATGCATCCCTTATGAGTTTTGACTGATAACTCCTTTGTTAAATCAAATTGGACATGTATAATTTTTTGGGAAAACTTCGAAGATTTATATGTGATGATCTAAAATCAAATAATTTTTTTTCTATGTTTTGTGAAACAATTAAATTACTTTCCACCACATCATTAGGAAATTCATCTTTTGCGGCTATAATCACATAATCTCTCCATTACTCTCTTGGATTTTTCTGAGGCATGTTTCCTTGGCGCTTAGGACACTCATTTTCATAGTATCCCCTCTCTCTACAATTGTAGCATTGAACATCATCAAATTGTTTCCTCCTTTTGCATTCATCAGATATATGACCCTTTTCTCTACACTTATGGTAGACTCTGAGGCCTTTCAATAATTTCCCAAGATGATTCTTTCCACAGTTCTCGCATAATGGGAATTTCATCACTACTTTGTTCTTCATTGGCGCTTTACCTTTCCCTTGGTTATCAGACTTCCCTTTTTTATATTGGGTTCCCTTGAACAAATTTGATCTAGAAAATTCCTTCTCTGTTTTGATGGCACTTGATACAATTTCATTATATAATGAAATGTTTTGATAACTCAATTCCCTTCGAAGACATTTCTTAAGACCTTCAATGAAATGATCAATATTTTTTGTTGATTCACATACGTAATCTTTGGCATACCAGGCTAGTATTGTGAAGGTAGCCATATACACTGCAACACAATCTTCTTCCCTTCGATTTAAGCCAAGGAATTTCCTCTTCATTTCAGTTCATTGCTCATGAGGGAAATATTTTTAGAATAATATTTCCTTAAAAGTATTCAATTCAATATCTTCTATTTCTTCTCCCATCGTGGTATTCAAAATCAAGGACCACCATTGATCCGCATCACCCTTGAGACAATATACTACCGGTACTACCTTTTCATTTTCATCGCATATTAATGCCATGAACATATTTTCAAGGGACATGATTCATTTCTCAGCAAACCACTGGATTAGTAGTACCGCTAAAATATGGGGGCTTCTACATCATGAAACAATCCAACATTGATTTGGAATGGTTATTCATTACAATATGAGTAAGTTTTCCCAATATACTCATGATCTGATGTACTCTAACATTGACTGTGTTGACTTGATTAGTGGGGGGATCCCTAAATTTACCACTAGTATTGATTCCCCTTCTTCCATTTGACACCATTTATAAATAATGGCACACACTAGATTAGTGTATGAATAATAATCTATAATCTAAACATAATAAAATACTTAGAATAAATTTAGATCCTTTGAATGGTTAATCCCAATATCAGAAAAATGGTTTCTTCGAGGAATAATTTACATTTAAATCATTCATAATTTCTTCTAAAAAAATGAATTATCCTAATCATATACCTCGGGAGTGTCATAACCAAGAGTGCAGCAAGGCCCGTTGTCATGCACTATGATACCCTGGGTCAAGCCTGAAACTCCTTGTCGGAGCTTTCACTCCTAGGTACATATCTGCTAGACATACCTCTACCTGCTCATATCCAGACAGGGATGTATTTTCTAGAAATATTCACTTAATCTATTCCTTAAAAAAATATCAGTACATTCTTGTACGTTTATCCTCAAACACTACCATAGGGATTTGTTCCATACTATACATTTCCTACTCTAGTTTCCATGTTTTCTACTAAACTTCCTCTAATACCAACTGTGACACCCTGACCCCTCTAGACCAGAGCCGTTGCATTACATGTTTTATTTTCATGGTTAGAAGGAATGAAAATACTGAATGAATGATCAGTTTAGTAGTCTTGAAGAAACTATAAACATATATTTAACTCACAATTACAATGGAAAAGGTTATAAAATACAATACATGATAAAAACTAAAAACTGCATCCACAGGAACTCAATAAATAATATCTTCTTCATCACCGGTTGAAAGTAAAAAATGAATGGGGTGAGCTCAAACACTCAGTAAGGGTTACAAATGGAGGAAGCATGAATCAATAATAACTTAATTGTAAGAAATTTGACATAATCAATATGGCATGGTGAATAAATGAAAAACTCACGCCCTTAATAAATTAAGAATGAAACTGCATCTATAGATTTTGTCATAGTGAAAACCCCATGGATAGTAATAACTAATAATGAATAAAGAGAATTATTATTAATTGGATTTCATGTATCTAGAACATGATACCATAATACCATTAAAAGAGATTTGTTCTATTGGTAGAAACCTCTCTGATTTTTGGAAATAAACTCGAAGGGTTTGTCGCCAACTGGTATGTCTCATGAGACCTACTGATGCATCTAGGGGATGTAGTGGGCCCCACCTTACACTGTATGTCCAAAGAATTATTTATACATATATTCAAAACAAGATTAATATGCCTTTACATTATCTTTATATAATATAGGATATAGATTAATCAACATTTCCACAGTCAAAACAACATTCAAAAATGAATACTGTATGCAAAATGGTATACGGATTAGAAAATAATCATATCCATGATATGATAATATGGAAATTTAAATGGAATATAATTTCAATGGAAATTTTTTCTCAAATGGGTATTAGGTACACCACATAAGAAATATTATGTTCACAATACTAAGCAAGTCACAATGAAGTGAAAATTGGGACAAAGCTCGTTACCACATTGTAATAATTTGAGTCAAATGATCAAAAGTAACTAACCACCAAATAAATCATAAAATTATATGAATATATAGATAATAGTGATAATATATATCAAATTTAAGTACACATATACCACAAATAATAAACAAGAGGAGAGCAATGGAAATCCCACAAAATTGAATGTTAGATGAGAATACCCCTTACAAACATTTCAGCATGGTAATGAGTGTTCTTGCGAGAGATTAATGAGAGGTAAAGGGTATCCCATTATTTATATATAATAAGGGAAGTATGGGGGAGGTTTGAAAACATACCCTTACTTTAGGTATTAAAAATAAAAGCTCATAACATAGGGGGTATTCTTGAACAAAAGTGAGAGAGAGGATCCCTTACAAAGATTGTATCATTAGAGTGGGGATAAATAAATGAAATATTTATATGTGACAAATAAAAATACACAAAATATAAGTGTATAAATATATTATAAAACAATTATAGGGCATTAAAACGTATTTTTTGAATAATGTAACCAATTAATAGATGTTTAACTCAATGAATGAAAATTGAGTTAAGCAATCCCTTACCTTATGCTCGAATGTGTTCTTGATTGTTCATAAAGACCTGAATAATAAAATTTAGATTCATTAATTAATAATTCCTGATCCTTATCAAAATTTAATTGGTTTTTTATAAACTTATTAGGTTCATTAATGTCATTGTTTATGGGTTTAAGAGATTCAATTATATTGTTTTTGTAGCATTTTCTTCTTTGGTTTTCATGATCTGTTTACTTGTATTCATGAATTGATGTCTGTTTGAAATGTGGTCAAACATCCAAAATTGTTAATATAAATTATTAGTGAAATTAAATAGATATATTTAATCTTATAATTATTCTGGTTATATACCACTAGTATGACTCATTCGATGAGTTTAAAATAAACGCTTGGATTTGGCTTGGCGGTTTTGTGCATAATAAACTTGTTTAGTATTATTATTCCATATTAAGTATGTGTAAGGATTAAAAAACATTAAACAAGATAAAATAAAAATATTATGATCTATTTCAACCATTGAAATGTTTATTGACCAGTATTAAAGATAGTAATTCAAATTGAAAACTCATCTTCCTTAAGTGTGATAAATTAACACATATCAGACTGTGTTTGCATTTATTGTATAAAAGGATGGGAAAAGGGAGATTAGGATGAAATATCCCATTAGCATAATGAAAATCCATTACATCTATGGTGATCTAATTATCATGGAATTTGGATGAGGTGAGGTCCAAATATATCAGAAATAATAATAATACTTGTAAAATAATTTGGAAAGAAAAGAGAAGAGAGGATCACCTCTTGAGTACTCCTCCTTGACAAACTCATTAAGGCATTAATTTTTGGCATTTTGGTGAGACTAGAATATCTTGGACTGGGGGAGAGGGATTGGGAATATTATTTGGCAGAATTGAGAAAAGGCATGAAGCTTGATTGGTGTGAAACGAAGAGGGGGTGAGGGGTGGTTTATATAGTGGAGGGGAGAGGAGTTTTCTTAATATTATAAACATTAATTTATTTTTTCCTCTCATGATAATAAATAGTGTGTATTCCATGACAAAAAATAGTAATATATTCATGTGAGTTCGACATTTGTGTACTTACATCATTCATGATGCACGAAATAGTAAATTTAAATTCTAATGTATTTACATGGAAAATTAATGTATTTTACTATTCACCAAAAATTCTAGTATTTCAGAAAAATATCAAATATTCACAAAAACCATTTTATGACCAATAGAATCCAAATATTAAGTCCATTATTCA
Source organism: Viscum album (assembly GCA_963277665.1). Lineage (NCBI taxonomy): Eukaryota > Viridiplantae > Streptophyta > Magnoliopsida > Santalales > Viscaceae > Viscum > Viscum album. The sequence continues at coordinate 166,552,555 of OY728167.1, forward strand.
AATATAATTTTCTAAATATGATTAATTAATGATTTAATTAAATCATTATTTACTCAATATATAAAAACATGTAAAATGTTCATCTTCATTTTTTAGGTGCCTAAATTCATTTATGCACTCAAGGGTATGGATACCATTCATAATAGTAATATTACTTTTCATATGTGTAAGTTACTATTCATAATGGCATGTTACTATTCATATTGGTAGGTTAATATTCTCCAAAAATTAAGTTAATTCTATCATACTCCAAATATCATCTTGAACACAATCATGTGTGTCAGATTTTCAAAATTAAAATCATAGAGGTGGAAAATTTGTGCTTAATGGTTAGTTTATGACTATCTCCTATAAATAACCATGTTTTGTTCCATAGGGGCTTAGTGATTCATGAAATATAGGCTATCTAATGAATAAAGTGTATTTAAGGGAAACATACCAAAAAATGTTTGGTGTGCTACATGGTAACCACCTATCTATTTTATATAGTGAATATACATACCAGAAATATATTTTATGATTATAATTCTATTAGAAATATGTACTTAAATACCCATTTTAGTATTTCTCTTTCATTGGGGTTTTCCTTAAAACATACCAAATATATAAGGTATTTTTTTCTCAAATTGCCTTGTTTTAAACGTGTGAAATGTTTTGAACCAATATTTTTTCAAAAGTTTATATAAAGCCCCATTGACTATAAATATCCTGAATTTATTTATTATAAAGATATTTATAGCCCAGTTTTATGTTATTCATTTAGGGTGACTAGGATTGAATGTCTCCAAAGTTGTAATGATTTTATACTACAATCTCATCTTTTATCAGGATTGATTTTGATTAAGTATCTAATGTTTAAATATCATGATATACCTCACAATAATTATAAATAATTTACTTATACATTTTTTATTAATGATATATTTAAGTAATTGTACCATTAATCCACTCTTTGGTATTTAATCCATTTGATATTTGTTTTTAATAAAATTTCATTTTATTACTCTCTTCGGTTGGAAATATATTTTCGTCCAAAACCTTGTTTTATTAATATGTGTAAAAAAATGTTTTCAATGATATTTTTTGATAATTTTCAAAGAAATATATTTTGATAATATCTAAATTTTTGAAATCTTTTTTGAATGATTTTTAAAGAATCATTTATAAGTTTTAAAACTTATTTTCAAAAAAAAGTAATCTGAAAATGTCTTATATTTTAAAAAGTGTTTTATATGATCTCAAATATTCCCTTAAAGGTTTCTAAAGTCATTTATCATGAAAAAGAATTTTAAAATGTTCAAGTGTTTAAAATGATTTTCAATGCTTCCAATATATTTCTTCAAGGTTATATCCAAATAAAAAGGTTTTCAAAATGGTATATGTTTTAAAAAGCCTTTTTCTGAATTGAAATGATATTTTCCTAAGAAAATGTTTTGAAAGTTAGACCAAATCATTTTCTTTCTAATATTTTATCTGTTGATATTACCAATGACTTACTATGGATATGATCCGAGGATATCATTCCTTCCCTTTATTTTAATGGATTATGTTTTTGATGAAATGATTATTATGAAGCCCATTTCGATTACATTGGTTATACCATGATAAAATGATTATGGAACCCAATTATTTTCATGGGTTATTCTATAATGATATTATTATAAAATAACTATCTTTCCCATAGTTTATGATATGATGAAATATTTATGATACTCATTTCATTTCATGGGTTATGTTATTATGAATGTTTATGATATTGTGAAACACATGTGTATTATTTTAATTATGTGATGGGTGGGACCTATATTTAAATCCAATGCATTGGGTGATGATTAATATATCTCATGTGACACACATGGATAGAATGGGGAGTGAAAATTATATAGTAATATATGTATGGAATGGTATGTGAACCTAATTTAGTGATACATTCCATGAATGATGTGTAAAATCGGTTTAGTAAAATTATTTGTCCTTTATAATTTCTACAGCATAGAGCCTTTAAAAATAAATAAATTATTTTCTATGATTATGTGTATGCCCAAAATTCTAGGTATTATTAAAATTTTATTCTCTCATTGATCATGTTGATTTATTTCCTTATCATCCATGTCTTATAAAGTTCCAATATTTATACCAAGATTCAATATTGTGACATTTTTTATATATTGTATGATTTTAAAATGATATTCTCATGTTATCAAACCCTTACTCACATTTTATTCTTATATATCTCCCTTTATTACCCTTACTAAGAATCTGAGCTCACCCTTTTATATATATACTTTCCTCAGGTTATGAAGAAATGTATTATGTATAATATATCTAAGAAGGGTGACAGTTGTAAAGATTGTATTCCTATATGATGTAGTCCACTTATGGACTAGAGATATTGGTTTCAATTTTCTAAAGGAACTAAATTATTATGGGCCTCATCCATTTTTCTATGTAATATACCGAATATTCATAAAAATTATGTATTATCCATGTGTGTTAATTTGGGGACACTATATATGGTATCAAATGAAAGGTTTAGTTAAACTTTAGAAACTTTTATGAGAAATCAGTCGTGATATCCCTAGGAATATTTGTAAGGATACATCTAGGTAATTTTGGAAGGATGAGTCAACGTATTAGAAAATGTATTGTAATTTTCGTAAAGTATATAGATAGTTATTTAAATGAAATTGTATCCTTTTATGTATTATAAAAGTGTATGTGTATTTGGAAAAGCTATACCTTGGTGTAACAACCCTAAAAACCCCATATTGTGATCAACCTGATCATGTTCTAGGGCACGACAATGAGTATTAGTACACACCTATTTTGAAACACATAGGGGATATGCCTCAGAAATTATAAAACTCTTTGTAAACCATCTTAAAGGATTTAAAAAGATGATGGCTGTGAAAGACTTAGGTTGAATCCAAGGTTTCAAATATTAAAAATATGGTTTTATAATTTATACATCTTATATGTAATGTTTAATGAATATATGGTTTTCCACTTTTATAAGTGTTTTTCATGATATTCTTTTTAGCTTTAGTAAATTGTAAGGACTATAAGAAAGAAGGTTAACATTGAATGTGAAAGAAAATTTTCTATTGAGTATCTATTTTGAATGATGATTAGTGTGATGAAAAATTTGATTATGCTTAATCAGTTTTCATGTTACCTGAATAACAATGTGCACCTTAAAAAACACTCAGATTCACCAAATAATATAAGGAAAGTGTTTATTGATAGATTGGGTAACATAGACTATATGAAAGAGTATTCCCTTTTCATTGTGTCAAAAATTCTGGAATAAATGCCCAAGTGGATGTCTTATAGGAACATGAAGATGTTTTTGTTGTGGAAAATAATGAAAAAAATAAATTAATTGAAAAGTTAAAAGGAAATGTTTTTTTAATTATATGGATGTTAATATTAATCTTCCAATGGTATTTTGATTGAAAGGATGCATAATATTTATAATGTTTGTAAATTATGAAAATATATGTCATATGGAGAAATCTTGTGAATAATATAGGAAATTACGTATGGGTAATGGTGATATTACGGATGTTGATGTGACTACCGATGACTTGTGAATGGAAAGCGATATTAAGGAATATGATGATGAAGTATATATAATGGTTTTATATGGAAGTGTTATTAATGAAGTGTTTTGTATTGGAATTCAAGGAATATGTTATTCAAATCATGAAATATATTTGGATTGTTCAATATAAGTTTTCATTAAGGATTAACAAGAATATGTAAAATAGTATTGATGTACTAATAATGTTATTTAATGTAAAGTTCATATTTTGATTATGGGAAGGTAACCCTTAATATGTTATGGATGTTGAGGTAATGATTTCGGGATAAAGCGATGTTTGATGTGAACATGTAAATTGGATAGTATTGATTATAATGTAACTGATTAATTATTTGTTTACTAACTAGTTTATGCTATCATTGATGGAGTTCATTGTAACAGATCCAATAATTAGTGTAAGGAATGAGGAAGCATGTATGTTTTCAGTACATTTTTATGGTAATTCAGGTTATTACCATGTTTCAAGAAAATAAATGATAACATTATTCACATTTTTGGTATTTAACTATCAAGATCCACTTCATAGTGTATATAGGAATAATGATAAATTGATTTTTGAAATTTTGTGATCCTATTTATAATTTTTTGGATAAAAATATATTGAAAGGGTCATAAGTTTAACCATTTATGGAATGATTTATGTTTGTTTTTTGATACGTTTTTAAGGATTACATCACCATAAAATTATTAATTCATATTGGATAACTTTTAATAACCTTTTTGATAGACTTAATTAATTATCTTTATATTCGTGGATCTTATTATACAATTATTTCATCTAACATAAAAAATTCAACTTCATGTAGTATATAATGACATTAAGTGTAAATTGATGAATTAACAACCAAAGGGTGATATTGTGCTTGTTAAATGGATTTAAATCAAATAAGTTTCAACTTTAATTAATGAATATCAAAATAACATGTTATCATATTTTCATTATTTTTTATGATATCAATAACATTTTCAATGCATCCTTGGTTCATGGTTTTATAGTTTATTCCCTTATATAGGACACAAAATATCTTTCTATCAATGTTTTGTATCACTCTCCATAAATTTCTACGTGTTAATTTTGTCTTCAATGTCTATGTTTTCACATTCCACCTATGTTCTCCCATTTGGAAACCTAGTACGTGTTATTCGAGATGAATGGCACAGTTCCATTTATCTTTTTCAAGTGAGTGTTTTATTTTAATAATTTCATTTGTGGGATTAAATGAAATAATTTTGAAATTTTAGACATTTGATGATTGAGATGAATTTCAAGGGAGAAATTAATTTTAAGGGGTGTGGAATGTAACACCCAAAAATTTCATGTAATATTTTTTCCCTTAAATTTAATATTTTCTATATTATTTTTACAATAAACTAAATATTTATCTTATATTTCATTATACACAACTAAATGTTAACCATAAAAAATAAAGAACACTATGTTAGGCCTAAACTACATGGAACACTGAGTTTTAACAAAACCATAATATGTTATTAATATTGTTATTTGAATGAGACCATTATAAAATATCTGAAAACCTAGAGGTGTGAAAATAAATAATAAATTTTAAATTTTATATAAAATTTTGTTACATAAATTAATCATATTGATAAAAATGAATTTAATATTTGGTAATGTCTATTTGTTTTGAAAATATTATTTTCATATAAAATGTTGTTTTTTTAATTTGTAATTATTAATGAAACTAATTTTAGACAAGTTGTGAAAATTTATTTCATAAAATATAAATTATTTTTAATATCATAATACCAAAATTATAATATTTTTTTATTTTTTTTATTTTTCTAAAAAGATTCATTTTTTGGTGAATAGTGAAAATACAGAATTTTAATTGGAAAATTCATTTTCATTTAATTCCTTTTTAAGGATAAAATAAATTTATAAAATCATTTTAAGTAAATTTAGTTAAATAATACATATATTAATCCATTCATTTAATTGGAATTATTTATCTTATGATATTGGATATAAAAACATTGTAAAATTTTGATTATATTCAATTTAAAACCCCTCTTTCTCATCAATTTGTGAGAATTGCTTTTAAATAATATTTTGAAACATATTATAATATAATTTAAAAAATGGTTTTAATATTTATAATAATAATAATATAAGTTATATAATAATTTCATATTTTTTTACCATATATGTTATTGAAAATAGTTAAAATTAATTACAACAATTAATGGTCAAACTTGTGTTTTCACATTACTTGTATTTGAGAAAAAAATTAAATTTCCAAAAAAAATTATAATTTTATTCAACAATTTTTATTTTATATATAGCATAATTATATATTAATTATACTATACCTATGAGTTTTAATTTATAAATAACATAGGTAAATAAAATGATTTATGTTGCCGAGGTAAAACAATAAGGATAAAATAGAGGAAACTTATGGACTAAGGAATAAATTGATAAAAACATGTTTTTATTTTGAGTTATATAGTTTTTTAACTACCATTTAATCCCTAAACCTTTATTTTTATTCAATTTTTATATCCATATGATGTAATTGAGACCTCTCGATAGTTAATAATTATTGGTATTTTTAAAAATGTCACCCACCTAACTAATAAAAGTCCACCCCTTTTCCTCTCTTCCTCTTCATTCACACGTCTTTGGTTCTCCCAATACCTATATAAATCACTTCCCAACTTCCCTCCCCTAACACTTGAAGACTTAAATTTGGTTGAAAGTTATCCTAGTAAGGATTTTAGTGAAAACCTATAGAGGATACCTAAATAAGAATTAAAACTTATCAACAAGAATCTTTTCATTTATTTCTTCCTAGAACCACTTAAATTATTATCATATCACTATTATATAAATAAATAGTATAATATATCTAATTATTTATTTATTTTTAAGTTTATGTCCTAAAAACACACACACTTCCATCAATTAGGTTATGAAATCATTGTTCATGAGTATGAGAGACTACTCCCTCATGAACTTATGCCATTCATTTATACATTTCCACCTCACAAGTTTAGTTATAATGATTTATTTATTGATTATATATGATATATATGTTATTTATTATTTTATTATTATTATTTAATTTTTATATCACACATACCTTCATAATATCCATTTTGTGGGAATACGATAACGTTGTTCGTTTGTGTATCAGACTATCTCCTTACAAAGAGATATGATTCATTCACCCTATAAATGGAATATATTTAGGATATGATTAATGATTTTTTTTGATATATATGAAATTTATATTATTCTGGAATGATAATATATTCCATTTACTTTTCTTCCTTTTTATCCAAAATGAAAATAAAAGACATCACTTAGAAGAACGTAAGGCCTACCATCTACAAGAAATACGTATCTTATTACCTATTACTAAATTTAATTGATTGAAATAAATACATATAAATAGCTTATATTTTATATCTATATCATGAATATAATTTTTTAGATTTTGGGGTTGTGATCAATGTAACAAGAATAAAAATACATGAAATCAAAACATATATGGAAAACAAAGAAGTTATTACATGAAACATAACATTAACATGAAATTATTGATAAAATAATATTTAAATGGAATATGAAAATTATATATGGTATGATATATGTGAATATAATTATGTAATATATTGATAATGAATTGTTATTTATTATACATGAGTTTCTAATGATTTTTATGGAATATAATACTTATGGTAAGATGATTTCTAGTCTCACTTTTATTTGTGAGAGACTAATGTTGTGTTTAACACTCGATTAATTTTTGTGGAGTATATATTATTCTATGATAAGATATATAAATATTATAACTAATTTAATGATAAATAATTCTTATGTTTATGTTATCATTTCATAGGATGTACAATTCAAAAGTTACTCAAGCAATAAGGGATCTTCATCTCACTTTTTACTTCTGTGAGACACATGCTATGTTCATTGACTATTTCTTTTATATGGTTTGTAAACTAACCATGAATGTATTTTAAGATTATTAAAATAATAATTATTTTAATTTAAATATCCATTTTATTATCTACCTTTCATGGGGTTTACAGTTAAAATGTTAAAAAAATAATGTATTTTTCACTCAATTCTAATTCCTTGAGGCATATGTTATGTCATACACCTATATTCATTCACAGGGAGTATATAAAGACCATTTGAATTATAATATCATGAATTTATTTATCCTGTTAATATTTTAATTTCTATTTTATTTGATTCCATCATGGGGATTGTGATTCAATGCCACCAAAGTGATAAAAAAATTTAACTTACATTCACCTCTATTGTCAATATTGTTTAGGGTTAAGTCTCCCATATTGAAATATAATGATATACCTCCCAATAATTCTAATGAATTTTCCTCACAAAAATATATTAATTATATATTAAAATAATGGCTCATTTTTTCAAACATAGATACATAAATCAATTTAGAAAATATTTCTAAGAAAATCCAACTTTATTTTTCTCTTCAGTTACAAATCCATTTTCATCCAAAACTATGTTTTCTAAAACCGTATTTTATTTTTTAAAATGATAATTTAAGATCATTGTCATTGAAATGGATTTTGAAATTTTATTTTATAAAAAATTAATTTAAATTATTTTCCATGATTCCATATAACTTTTAATTGATATGTTCAATCAAATAGATTTTGAAATTGTATAATGTTTTAAAAAGTGTTTTAAATTATTTTCAATGATTCTTATATATGATTCAAAAGATATGTTAAAATAAAACAATCTTGATAATTTTTATGATTTAATAAGTGTTTCAAATTATTTTTATTGTTTCATTTATATGATTTCATAGTCATTTTCAAATAAAAATTGTTCCAAAATGTTTTATGTTTAAAAAGGTTTTTTTTCAAATCAAAAAGGTTATTTTCCTTAAAAAGTGTTTTAGATGATCGATGAAAATAATTTTCCATATGATATTTAACTTATTGAATTTACCTATGCCTTACTATGGATATTATCTAAGGATAAAATTATTATACACACATTGAATGGTCTATGATTATGATGATAATTAGTTTATGAAACCTATTTATCTTCTAGGGGTTATACCATGAAAACATTATCATGAAATCAACTTATATCCCAGGTTATTCTATAGTGAAATAATTATGAACCATGTATATTTTCTACATGATATGATATTGTTAAATGTTTATAAAACCCATTTAATTTCAATGGTTATTTTATGAATATTGTTTATAAACTTATAAAACACATATGGATGATTTTAATAACATGACATGTGGGAGTATAGTCTCCCTCAAATGAATTTGGTAAATATTTATATATCTCATGATATATATGGTTTTAATAGGGAGAAAACCTATTATTGTAAGACTTTACTGGTATGAAGAGAGGAAACATTTTGATAAGACAAAGCTGGAATGAGGAGTGAATTGGGTTCAGTGAAAAAAATTTATTACCTATGATGGCCTTGGAAGTGATACTTGACCTATATGGAAATAATATTATATTATTATGTGTATTCCCCAAATTCTATACCTTATTCCAATTTTATGCTCTCATACATGATATTCATTGATTTCTTTTTGATTTATGTATTATGAATTGCCAATATTTATACCCTGATTCATGATTGTGAACTTTGATATACAAGATAAGCTTTTCAAATGTTATAATCATGTTCTCATACCTTTATGCTCATGTTATGCTTATATACATACCTTGTTTACCCTTACTAAGAATCTGATTTCACACATTCTTATGTTTCCTTTCCCTGGGTTATGAAGAAATTTATTATGTAGAATATTTCTAAGTAGGGTGAATATTGTGATGAATGTACTAGGAGAGGACATAGATCACTTATAGACCGATTTCTATTTTTTCGAGTTTCAAAAGGAACTCAAATATTAAATTCCTAGAGTATATTATTATGTATTTTACTGAATATTAATTCAAAATTAAATAATTTCCCTAAATCATAATCTTGGGTCTCCCTATGAAACATGTAAGATACACATATCTCAAAAAACCACCAAAAAAATTTTCATGTAAATTTCATTTAAATCTCTCATTAACTCATTTTATAATCATCCAACAATCCCCCCTAAAAAAATATTCAAAAAAATAACAACCGAGGGATATAAATGTGACTATAAAAAAATAGTATTATCAAATAACTCCAAAAATTATAGATTTATCTGATGTAACATTATAACAACTCCTTCTTATTATTTTCCCCCTAAAAGTATGAACTATTTTTCATCAGCATAGGGACTCTTTATTTTCATATTACTCAATGAAAATATTAGTTATAGTGTGCCAATACCTAAAAACTTATCATTAAATTATATTCAAGTTATAATAATTAAATTACAAGAAAAATGAATAAAGATAGACTTTTTTCCTGACATGAATTATTCAGACTGAGATCTTTCAATCGACCTAGGCATCTCTTTTCTTCCCTTATGAACATGGGAATATTTTTCTGAACTCTCTATTTATTTAGATTCTAAATATATTTGTTATTTCTCTCTTCCATTTATCTTCTTCTTGTTGAGGAATATTTTTCTTCACCTTTTTTATGGAAACTACCTTCACTTCATCATAAAGTGGATATTTTATTATCACTTATTAGAAATATAATATATTCTATAAATTAATTAAAACATGATCATTTTCACTCATATCACACATTTATTTTTAATTTTAATTTCACGAATAGTGTATTTCTCCTTATATACATTGGCCTCACTTTTTTAGACATTTTCCTTTTTTACTTAGTATGTGTTTCATCTTCCTCAAAAAATTTAGTCAATTTAAATTGATTTGAAAAAATAGCCATCCACTCATTTTAGACAATCTCATCCCATATATAATTTTCACATGAATTACCAATATTTTTCTTTCAAAATATATTCTATTTTACCACATTTTGGACTTAACATATAAACATTCTGTGCATGCCTCGACCTTGTGACCTTCCAAACCGCGTCTTCCACATACTTCTTCCAAAATCTGCAATCTTTTTTGTATAGAATGTTTAGTGCATATCTAGTCACATGTTTTATCCCTGATGTTTGTTTCCTCAATCCCCACCAAAAAACTTCATAATTTGTATATAATTCCTAGAAAATAAATATTAAACCAGTAATAATAGTTTTTCTATCCATGAATACCTAAATAATTGTAAAAACCATGAAATATTTATATTTTATATTGGCTTTAGATCTATCCGTATTTTTGTAGCAAAAATCGTGTTTCACTGTAACTCTTCTTCTATATTAGGGGTGGTCATCCTCTTAACTCATCTCTTTATTCCTTTTATGTCAATGTTTTCCTTCCATTCTTCTTGACCAACCTCCTCAATTATTCTTTTTTCATAGACATTATCTGATAAAAGAAGATATGTTTTCAATCATGGTACGAGAATATTTACCATGTATTTTTCTTATTTTAAAAAAATTATGAATAAAATCATCTTATCTCACCAAATTTGTTTAATCCTTCATTTTCCTTGTTCATTGTATGTTGAATAGTTAGACGTATCAATTCTATATAAAAAAGTTGTTATTAATTTACAATTATCTCATATTTGAGATCAATATTAATATACCCTTCATAAAATACTCTACAATTGTGCTTATTTATCTCATCGACATATACTTATTATTTATCGATTGGTTCTTCCTTTTATTATGCATTCTAATTACTCTCCTTTAGCATTATCTTCTTTTATTTTCAAAATTTTCTTATATCTTAAAAATATTTTACCACTTCATCTTTTAATTAAAATGCTAGATATTTCTTTTATTCTCCATCATCATTACTGTTATATATGTCAAAAACTTTTTTAACCAAAGTATGAAAATTCATCTAAACTTATGAAGAGATACATGATAATGAATAACCGTTTTTTAGTTTTCTCACAAAACACATATTCTTACTATGGGAACATTTATTTTTATTCATATGTTTATTATATTCTTTAGGCTTATAATCATCCTCATAAGATTCAGTTTCATATAATTTCTTCATTGAATAGTCATAGTTATAATTTCAAAGAATATCATAATTCCAAAAATTTGTTGATTTTTTTCCTTTTCCATTGCATATTCCTTTTATGAAATTTTATAAAATATGGTAAAAATACATCTTAATTTCATATTACCCTACCTCATCATCTGAATCACTTAGTTTATAAGATTCTATATATTTTATTATTCCTATTCTCTTGACCTCAAATGCTATTTCATGATTTTAATTCATCTTCATGGTTGGATAATTTCCTATCTCAAAATCTGTGAGTATTCCATGTAACACATTAATTTTCAGATATTTTATTTCTTTTTGGAATTATATTATTAATGAAATCCATCTATAAAGTTTCTTGTCAATTTTTTTAAATTTATGAAATCTCGTATATTCTAACCAAAACCCTGGATGTTTTATAAAAGTTCATTGACTTTGGTAAATTACCCATAAATTATCTCATCATCCTCCATTTGATGACTTCAAATTGGACCCCCCAAATATGAAGCTTGTTTTCCTTGATTTTAAAATTACCTTCTATAGATTCTTATCCATTTTTCTCATATCTACTTGGAAATATAGAGGCCCATGACCTTTTTCGAAACAATTTTTGATAAATATACCGAGATGGAATTTTGACCCTTTCTTTATAGTTCTAAATTTATCTGGTCTACTTGTGTCAATGCATCAACATATGTAATAGGTTGAAACATCATCGTTCTAGTATCTCTCTTCTCCAAGATGATTGATATGAGAGAGAGATTCATCTTATTATATTAATTAGAGTAATTATTCCCCTAAAATGTGGGAATACCCTGAATATTTGATGAGTTAATACTCTCCATATCTCAAAATTATTTCAGGATCTTTAATGGGAACCATGAAATCTGATTCCAATTGTAGGAACCAAATTCATGTTTGGTACCATTGGATGTAGAGGGATAAATGAGAAGTTCTCATATTATATGAATTATTATCACCTTTTTCTCAAAAACATTAACTTATTTGAGTTATTGATCCTCTCAATAATATCTCACAACCTCACCTCTTATATAATTTCAAATAGAGAGATCAACATATAATTTTTTAATTGTTCCAAAAAAATAATACTCTATATTATTATGGTTAAATGCTCCAACATGTGTTATACACTATAACCTTATTATCAATTACAGAGGCTCTGGTAGATAATGGTCAGACACAATAGTATCCAATCCACTAGTTAGCTATGGTTTTATACCACATCCACAAACTCTTTTTCCTCCGTTGGTTAGACACCCTGACCATCCTTATCCTCTCCAAATGGATACAAAAACCATCCATGATCCACTTAAAAGAATATTTATACACCCTAGTCTAAACTTATTCTTATTCATGTTTATTCTGTAGTAAAAATATCACCATATTAATCTTACAAACCTCTTCTATGAGCCTTTGGGGTCTAGATTTCTTATGAACACATGTAATATCATCATGAGCTTCATTGGATACAATATACAGGTCTCAAAACACATTCTAGATCCGGTGTGTTCTATATTATCCTCAACTTTGAATATTATGGTACATCTCCTTTAGGGACTCCTATATTTATATCACCTTCTTCAATCCTCTATACAGGATGTGTGAAGCTCTCAAAAATATTTTCACACTACGTGTATGAGTTCTTAATACATTCTCTCTACACATCATGTTATTTCACAAACTATATAGTTTTGTAATCACATAAGGATACTAGGTTGATATTTTTTTCCATTAGTATCTTAAAACTCCATATTCATAGATAGTTGTGATATTATACCATTTAAATTGGTCAAAATATTTCTGTATTTATTCCTCATTTAAGTTATTATTAGATCCATATTTTGAAACATTTGATAACTCAATCTACATTCAGTCATGGGATATTTTAAAATCTAAATCATTAACAACCCCTAAAATATCACTATTTTTAAACACTTGGTGGAATCGATAACTCATATGTTGTTCTCTGCATAGTATTTGATTTACTATAGCTTTTTATCTTTAAATTTCACTTCTATAAAACCATTTCATATCCCTAAAAACATGTCCTCTTGCATCTCTTTCATTTGTAACATCATTTCATATTTTTCAAATCCAGTAAATCATTATAAAATTATTATGTGGATTTCATAAGTGGCCTAAATTCATATACTTAGTTAACTTTGGCTATGCTATTGTATCCTCTTATGTGGTTTATTTTGGAAATGTAGTATCATTCTATTACGCCACATCATTCCATTATAATGGTCAAAAAAATACCTGAATTCTAAAATCACATACATAGTATTACTTATCTATATTGAAGAATCTTGAATGTATAATATTTTCTTTCTTACAAAATCTAATACATGGAATCTACTAACATGGTGAAAGACTATTACATTCATCTATAGAATTCCGAACTTCACTGAAATAGTTTTATATCCACTTTATTTGACTTATGCTCCTCCTAATCCTCCTAAAAAGTTCTAAAAACATCTATAAATTTATCATTCATCCAAAAAAATACATGCCCTTTATTATTTTCAATATAATCACAATATTAATTATAATTAGTTAATTTCATGGTGTCTTAAACTTTATCACATGAGTTATTCAAGTTTTATCCCCATCAACATTTTCTATTAATCATAGAATTCCCTCAATCATCGTATAGACTAAAATGAATGATTTATCATCAATTAAATCTAATTCAATAGTATGAGTCAATAAAATCCTCCAAGCATTGTCATCACCACACTAAAAATATATTAAACCTATTAAAAATAATTGTAATACTCACATCAGAATAGGATGAAGGGAAAACTTTGTACAGTGAGTGAGACAATGTAGGGGTGTCCATATCAAAATCAAAATATCAATAGTAAGCTGCATAGTCAATGTTTGATTCTGAGGGTGTGTGCTTAGAGGTCCTCCTAGCATGATCATCACACATTTTGGGGGTGACTACATAGTTATACACCATATAATCTCATTGTTAGTTAGTTGTTTTGTGATTATATATTCCATATTTAGACCACACATTTATCCCTCCTTCACATCATGCAGTAGGAAGGTGGGAGAGGGGTGAAGGATCCTCTATAAGACACATGGTGGTTAGCGAATCTACAATAATTACTCATCTTAGAACTACATGATACATAATTGGTTATTTGGTGATACTGTTTCTCTAAACCATACAGTACATAGGTTGAAACACAAGTATACATAATCATGGTATTGTATGGTGCATTTGTGGTCACATGGTGATTCTTTTTTTTCATTGTATTTTGATTTTATGATCATCAAAAATGAACATAAGAGCGTGAGGTATACATTCTCATACAGTGACATGAAAATTTAATAGAGGAGGTGGTTAAAATATCTCTAGTATTTCAACCCTGAGATACCATATATCCCATATAGAGGGTAAATAAAAGTTTTGGTGTTTAGTAGGAAGACACATGGAAATTTGGTGCATGTTTCCACAACAGATTGGTTGAAAATGAGCATCTTTGGTGAGATTCACCTAGATGTTCAGGTGTATTAGGGTTGAGTGTCCCAAATGTCATTGAGTTTCATATCCTCACACCTAAATAGGAATAAGGATAGTAAGTTATCTAACTTTGATTATCTTATGATGAATAAAAATATATATAGTGGGAAGCCACCACCTAAATGGTCCCCATATGGGAATATCATTCTTTATGTGTGGGGTCATGTGTTAGTCCAAATTATTATACAGAAAGAGCTGATGTGAGATTCACATTTCACAACATGGATTTTTAACCCTATACATGATGAGATTAATCATGAAATTTTGAGTTAGTATTGGTGTATAATGATTAATACATACATATCAAGGTTTTTTTAATAATTTATTGTCGTTTAGTAGGTGAGAGTTGAGTGCTAGTGCCCCAAAAGACTTTATAATGCATTACTCTGTCCCATGTGGGAGTGATATTAGATGACAATGGAGTTCATTATGAGATTATTGTGGTCATACCTTCATAATGATGTGATATAGGTTATCATGTACCATTTTATGAAGGTCATATATTTTATACAGATTTTGGATAACCTCGTTATTGATGATCTGGGTTGGTTGTCTGCCTATAAGAAGGTGATTTTTAAGGGGTGTATGAAGAGAATCATATCTGATAATCTCCATATGATTAGTTAAAACATATTAGAGGTGGTGAAGTAGGTGTTGATTTTTTTTTCAAATTATACATTATATTATGAATATTTTACCCCCATAAGTAATTTAACCATGGTTGTTAGTTAGTGAAAATGGATCATTTATTATTTTACATCTTAATAATCATATTCATGAATACAATTAAAGTTGATAGAAAGATAAAACAATATTTTTAAAAGTTATGGTACTAACACCAAATCCTTGACTATATTAGTATCTCTCCAAAATTGGGATTCTTCACTTTAATCATATTGACAACAACGTTTCAGTATTTCTCACACCCTCACTCTAAGAGTCTTACTACACTTACAAATACCAATATAACATTGAGTATTATTTAATATCTTTAATTTTTTTATAGAGACATACTATGATCTCCCTACATCCCCAAAGTCACACAAGTTTTATAGAGTCCCACCATATATATGAAATAGTTCATTTGATGTTCTTCGTGGAATCAGATCAGTAGATCTGCATATGATACATCTTCTTCAATAAGATAGTTCACTATTTTCATAGATTTGGATTCTTAAAATATGATAAAGTCTTCATAAATACTTTGAAAATCGGTCACTACACTAACTCATTTTCATATAACTTCTACAAAATATTATCACCTGGTTTTCTCAACCAATGAGCATTTGTGGTCATTAAACCCATCCACTCTCCATCATTATTTAAGAGTTCGGATACTAATAAATTAAAACATACCCAAAAGGTCAACCTTGTTTTATTTTTTTTCTTCCCAAACTTTTGAAAAAATAGTTTTATAAAGACTATTATCTTCTTCCCTTAACATTGATACCTTGATGATCTAACCCCTTGATACAGGCTCAATTCCTCATTCTGTTTCATTGAGAGAGAGTTCATTGCAATATCTAATAGCAAACATCTCTCAATTTCTTGAAATATTCCATATACATCCCTCCATATTTCATGTTTTAAAAATATGAGGGTCTCTAGGAATTAGTTAAACCATTTTGGACATTCCCATAATCTCAAAATTAATTCCTTGCCCTTTTTTTGTATGGGGTTTTCCCCATTATCCACATATTCTTTCTTCTTCCAATAATTGTCTCTTATGAAATTAAAAGAAATACCTTAGTTTATTGTTTTTATTTCATTCTCATATTTCATTCATTTCCATGTAATTATATTATATTTTGTTTTATAAAGTTTAATATCTCTTTCAAACTCATCTTTGATTCTAAAAAAAACTGCTAAACTAAAATCCAATAAATCCTTTCGAAATAGTTTTCTTATAAATCATACAAAAAATATATCATTAGATTCACTAATTCTATATCATATAACAGAAAAGATATTATGATACTTATATAGTACCTTTTTTAGATCCTCTGTCATTTCTAATTTCCTTATAAATATATACATCTCACCTCAAACTCAACTAACTATCTCATCCCTGAAATTTCTAATAATTCCACTCTATGATTCTCTATACATTTTTCTTCAACCTAAAAACAGAATATGGAATGCATCTAAACATGGATAAAGATAATCAATTAAGAGTTTTTTATGAAAAAATAATGTAAGGATCATGCTTCTCTTAGGATAAAAATCATATGAGGATCACACTGAAAATTTTGATCTTAGTATACAGTAGGATAACACATTTTCATTTAAGTAGCTAATTCATATGTTTTCATGTGAAGCTTCAAACAAGTATCTATATTATCAACTCATATATCCAAATTATATATAATTTTCTTTAACACGTAGACTCTCATGCATGAATTGATTCATACTAGGGTTCTCTATTTTATGTGTGTGTTGTCCCCATTTGTATTCTTATGTATATACCAACAGCATAAAGCTTGGTATTATCTCATGAGGTCACATCAGGAACATATCATAGAATTACCATCTACTTTATTGGTCATAAACTATGCATGTAGTAAATTGTTAGTAACGTGATTGATTCACCCCTAACTCATGTTAGGTCTTACAGTTGATCACACCTATGGTTTATCTGAATCATGTTTTGGTTGGATTATCTTGGTAATTCAAGAGGATCGAGTTTGAATATGATGGTATCTTAAGTCAATTTCTTATAATGAAGTAAGTTGGACATTTTTATTCCTTCAATTCTTGTGGCCGGTCCACATAATATAAACCAAGAATTCTATTAAAGCTCCAAATTCCATTGTAGATCAATCTGCATACATAATTAGTTTAATCCTCACATGATCCCACAAAATTAATCACCCCACATCCATGAGTATGGAAGGATCATGATGATAGTGTAACACAATACCCTCATCATGTAGGAACCAAGAGTCTCATTGTAGAAGATGAATCAAATCAGAGCGACGCCATTTATCTCACTTAACATGTTATGTATTCATATTTTATGTTGAGTAACAGTACTAATTTTAAATAGTTTTCCCACATCAAACCATCTGTTTTTCTTTCTCTACTTTATAATCCACTACAACACATACATCCCTCAATGATAAGTAGTGGGTTATATCTGCATACATATACACACACCACACAACACTAGTATGTTGCACCATATTGTGGGTCTCAGATCAACCTATGTGAACCTCACACATGTTCTCTTGTGCCTACCCATGTATATTATATACCTCCTTTTTTTATCATTGGACACTATAATCCATGTATTATATTTTAATCCTAGCCTAAATTTTTAATAAACACTCTTATCAACAGTTATAAATATATTGTGCATAATTTACATTGGCCGATCAATATATCATTCCAAAACCATATAAAATCTAAAAATATATTCATTAAAAATAAATATATAACTTTCAATAGTCTCCTAAACCTTATTTTAATATCTAAAGTTCGCAATCATCATACTAATTGAGGACTCCACATTCACACATTTTTTGTATACTTCAATCCTTCCAAATGAACATCAATTTCATTACCCAACATGTATAGGAATAACCTTCATCATACCGGGGTTCAGTCCTTTAATCCATTACCTATCATATTATATTTTCATAATGATATTGATAGAGAAAAAATTAATTCATTAATCCAAAGGAACACCAATCTCCCCCTATGAATTTGTTTTCAATTCCATATTTATTTCAATAATCAATGTTATTATTATCCACCTTATGAATATGATATGATGAGTTTCATCAACCTTTAATGACATCCTATATGTAAGGGTAGGAATCTATTGATTCATGTCTTCCATATTAATATTTATATGATCACAGTATAATTCCATTTCTACTATTTTTGTTTCCCTCTAGGATAACTAAAAAATTATAGAACCCTCACCCATCATCTCCACATTTTTTCACTATTAAAACCCGAATTTCTCTTCAGAGATGACTGGTATAACAAATTTCCTTTAGTAATGACTCATATGATAATCAGTTTAAGTCTACATGGAATAACTCAATATACAATACAAGATTTCCTAGCCTAGACACAATTTTTTTCCATAAACTCCCAATATGTGAAATAAATTGTATTATTAAATTGTTAGGGGCTATAAATGCCTAATTTTATATGAAATATATAAACATTCACTCAAATTAAAAAAATGCATCTAATCATTAAAGAAAATGTTTGTCTGTTCCCCATTTTTTTAGTTTAAAAATCACTCCCCATTATAACTAGATTAGTTAAAAAAATCTAGGAATGTGAATTTCATACCTCAATCAATATAATTTTCTAGGGCTTCCTAGTTTCAAAATTTGAAGAGAATAATAACATCATATATGAATTCCCATATTTAGTTTCTCCCACTCAAGTGGTGAAATCCATAATTCATCGTAATGGTTACTTTATTCTAAATGTTTTCTCCATGTATTTTATACAATTTATGTATTTATACTAATGGAAAATAGACACTAATTGAAATTACATTCCACCACGTGGAATTGTCTTTATTATTGTTAACAATTTATAGCTTTCATAATCTTCCTTCATTTTATATTCACCATTAATTCCAATTTTCTGGGGTACACAACCATAATGTATGGGAATTATTTGGTTATTATTTTTATATTCTTTTCTTGTATTAGGGATTATACTTATTTCTAAACCCAAATTTAATTTTTATTAGAACTTTAATATGTCTTTTATTTCTTTCTTCCTTATGGGATTTCTAAATTTGTTTCCATTGGAAAACATGGAATTAATTTTATCTTCAACTTCTTCCTTAAATATAATAACTTTATTTTTATTAACTAACATAATAGTTTCAATCTTTTATTCTTAATATATAGAAACCTCGATGCTAGTATCTGAGAGCTGGTGCCTGCTTTCTTACATTGGTTTAAGAGATAATGAATGTCATACCAAAGGATTGAATATTTTATTTTTCTTGTTAAACTAGATACATGCATGATTCTTATATTACATTTGAATACAAAAATTACAACATAATGTTTTTCTTTTGTATCATTATTCCTTCTTACATATTATTTCATATCTTATATAGTAGGCATCATGGATTCCTGGGAAAGGAAACAAAATAAGGGTGAGAAAAAATTCCTAGTAAGGTTTATGTATAGTGGGTATTATCACAAATAATTAATTTATAATCAATATGGAATAGTAATTAACTTAACACTCATGTGATTTAATCAATAAATTGGATTTCTTAATTAATTAATGAATAATAAATATAGAAAGGTAAATAACAGAAAACACATTCCATTTAATAAATAAAATGACAATAAAAATTATCTAGAGATAATAACATTGTGAGAATATCAAGGGTAATAATAACTGAATTTATTATGATGGAAAATATTAATTATTAGATTCCATTATATAAGGCAACATTATACCTATACTTTCTAGACCTTTCACCAAAAATTTTAAACTACTAGGTAAAACCCCAATGGGTTTGGCCCTCTAATTTCATTATAACATGATAATTCACCTCACGCTACTACATATGCATTAGGGGGATATAATTAACCTTGAACCAAAAATATATTTCATATCAAAATCATTCCTCAAAAAATTAAATAATCTATTTAATTCCTAAAAAATGTGCGTTATCATCAACTATTTGTATTGGGTAATTAATATATATTTATAAATATTTTCCTAAATAAATAAATGACTTTTTATGTAAAAATCATACATAGAAATGATATATGGTTTCAAAAATAAACATATCCCTGATAAATAATATAGATATTTTGGGGAAATTTAATTTCCAATTGTCAAATCAAAGAGAAAATTTCAAGGGAAACTTATTGACTATAAATTTGAATCAAGGAAGTGAATTTCAACAAATCCTTGGTCAAAAAAATCATAAACCATACATAAGAAGAATAGATAAGTTATTAATACAATATATATACATTGGATTGACAATAAAATTCTGATGATGAATAAAAATACCATAATAATTCCTTAATACATTATTGAGGAAAATACACTTTTCATTTTAAAAATCTATTTTAAAAAATAAAATTTAAAAAGTCATTTTGAATAAAATATTCTTTTCAAATAACCTTTTAAACTTATTAAAAATTATATAAACAATTTCGGTGGTCATGATGGTTGGAAATTCAATTCATTCCATACATGTTAAAATACAGATTTAATTTGGTTTTTTTAGAAAAATACAAACGTGCATTATTTTCATAATGTCTTTAATATTCCATTCAAAAAAATTATATAAGTAAAAAATAGTAATAAATTTCATTCATAAATAATTTTTAAATATTTAATGAAATTTTTGAAATTATTTTAAATATCATGGTTTTATAAGAAAAGGGTTTTTCGACCAAAGAGATAAATGAAGATATATTTTCTTAAAAATATTTTATTAATTATTTTAGGATACAATGTGTGGAAAATGGTAATATTACATGAAAATAGGAGTAATGAATTGTTTTATATTAAAATATTAAACTAACTTCCTTTAATTTAAATTCATGAATTTATTATCCTGATTAAAATGAGGTTATGAAATAAACAATTACAATTATGATAATGTTGAGGTGAGAATTTATCGATTAAGTTATTATGTGGATCAAATGTAAATAAATAGAAAAAATTAGAAATAAAACTCAATATAATCAAAATAAATTATACGCATAATCATAGAATATCAACTATAATGAATACGTAACTTAACCCAAAGAAAAAAAAATAATTTGTAAATTATTTACCACTTTGTAACTTTTAAATAAGATCCCCTTCGATGAATATATTCATATAAAAACATAAAAAAATTTAATTATAAATTAATCTAGATATTAGAAGTCAAACAGTCATTATATACTTCATATAAAATAAACTGGTGCATATCATACAAATGTTCCCCAATGGAAAGAAATTGAGACATAATTCCTTACCTCATGCATACTTTTGGTATAAAATTATTTAACATCAAGAATTGTTTTTTAAGGTTATTATATTATACCAGAACCATATTAATATCTATAATATCATATATTATCATTCTGTAACATATTATCATTTATTCATTAATAATCTATCATTATTTTTATTTTTTCTGTTGTAAATTTTCTTTTTTCTCTTGGATGATTTTTCATGAAATATCTAGTTCACACACACATTATATTGATTCATAATTTTCTGAATATTAATCATGATATAATTATCATATTTATAAATAAGTTATAGTTATCAAGTAATTCATGAAACGTGTTTATGAAAAACAGAATATGAGGGAGATAGTAGGTCGTATGTACACATGAGTAAGATTTCCATTTTTCAATGACCATTATTGAAAGGAGATAAGTAATATTTTATATTTCAGGAATAATTTTAATATTATATATAAAATATCATCTTATTAAATATAATTCATTATATCATCTATGTTTTTTTGTGATGAAAATAGGGTCACATCACTTTGTGAAGGCCGTAGTCCACACATACACGAATGATGTTATCATTTTTAAGTGAGTGAAAGGGTAAAATGATAGATTATCTTTCCAAAATGATGAATATTTCATGAATATAATAATTAACTCATTTTTAAAATTTATAATAATTAACTATATATTTATCAAATTCCATATGAAGCGCTAGTGAAAGATGAATCACATCACTTCACGAGGCGGTAGTTTGTCATAAACAAAAGCGATATAATCGTATCTCCTACAATATGTAAAGTAAAAAATGTAATAATTGTTATAATAACTCAAGAGAAATAATTATGATGTAAATTTCATATATATACTTTTTATCTATCATCATACATGACCATGAATAGTGATGAGGGAAGAACAAATGACATCGATTCATGAGGTGGTAGTTCATCGTACACATGAATGATGATTTAATAAAACATTTGATAGAAGTGGAGGTGGTTATATGTAAATAAATTGTTATAAAAACATCTCAATATATCTAGGATTTCCGATATATTATATGATAATTATTTAATAATAATTTAAGAAGGCGGAAGAATAAATAAAATAAAAATTCTCATTGATGAAAGTTCCTTCTTTTTAGGGTATCCTCATTAAGATTTCATGAAATCTATGACGTCCTAAACCCATATGCCACTTAATGGGTTCTACAAGACTATAGGTCCACATGGAGTCAAGTGAATATCCTCAAACTCTAGTGGTTACTGATTAGGTTCAATATCCAATGGTGTGTCCATGGGGAGACTATGCCCTCATTAGTAGAGTGTAGCATATGAGTTAAAAATTAGCTAAGGTAAATAAAAGAAAAAATATATGTAAACAGAAGGTACAATGGAAAATAATGAAAACAATAAATATAACAAAAATAATTTCAATCTCACACAACAAGTGTTGTTTATATTTCATGTATCTAGAAAACTAGAATACATGGATACAATACGACAATCATTACATGTTTCGAAAAAGTATAAAGGAAATCAATGACTATCCAAAGAATCACAAGTTATGGCTAAGTCATCTACTATTATGCTTAATCCTAAACAACAAGCAATAAAGTGTTCAAAACCTTATTCTTCACTTTTTCAACACCAACATGCATGTAATCTACCTCGGGTACCAAACATCACATGGAGAGGGTGTGAGATATATCTTAGTGGGCCACCACCAACAGTTTCTATAACAATTGGATCGTGTAATGGAAATTTGATAGTGTGAAGGCATGCATATATATAAAGTAAATTAGTAAAATGTATCTAAATACCGAACTACATCAACCCCTATCTAGTGTCTCAACGTATAATTATTTCATTATATGATTATAGTAATTTATAAATAAGTCGCATGTTAACAATAGTAAATGTTCTAATATATTACAAGGAAACCTGAAATGATATTTAATAATGATGTTATAAGGTGATAATCGAGGAAACATAGACCACAAGGTTTTCCAACTCAGTAATAACAGCATCCTTCTAGGGTAAGACTGTAATCCATGGATCTTAGTCTAAATCATTCCACAATGATATGCCCACCGAGTCTAAGTGGTTAATCTAAGGTAAAATGGGGCCAACTAATGACTGGGAGTGATGTGATTTAAACATAGAACCTACTTATCAATGATGGATCCAAAGAGTATATCCAAGGAATCCTTTTTGGCTATGTGAGGGATATTATTCTATCATACCATGCATATAATAATAAACAAGGATCATGATCTTGTTGGGATTCAACCTGAGTAAGTTGTATCCTTGAATCAGAATGGGGTTCCCTAGTTCTCAAGGCTTTCCCTGATAAGAATACAATGTGATATTTAGTCTGGACACTCCATATTGATAATGAAGTCATATATAATTTTAATAGGTTCAATCATTTCCTTTCATTACTGTGATATGGCAAAGTATCAACAAACCCTTTAATCAATTCATAATTAATCAATCATTCTATTGGTTTCTAGAATTTCATTTCATTAGTTTGACAAGGCTAATAAGCATGCAACTATTCATTCAATCCATTTAAGAATATTCCATAATTAAGGTGAATTATGACACCTTCCATTAATGTGGTAAGGGATTCAATGGACATGCAACCTATTATATATATAGAATTAATTCGGTCAAGTCAAAAACATGGTGTACTTTCTAATTTCCATTTCATATTTCATTAAAAATTGAAGCACTTACCTTAGGAAGGTCATGTGGTGATAATACATGGTACATTTTATTATTCAATTAACAATATAAATCCATCAATTTATTATAGATAATCTTATCCTTATAAGTGTCAAGCCATGTCACAACTGGACTGTTTCTCAAAGGTTTAAAATACTAAAAACCAATTATGGAATAACATCTGATAGGGGATGGATGGATTTGTGGACGTAACCACTAGAAATTAATCGAATATATGGAAATAGAATATCTATACAGTTATAATTATTATAAAAATGGAATATAGTTTCAATAAATGACACTAGATGAAGTAACTGGTCCCCGCATGACATTTTCATGATCATTGACCTTGAGGGATGAGTTATAGAACACCCACCCTGGGCTTGTATGACTCTCCTCCTCTAGTATTGGCCATTATGTTTCCTAGATCTGATTAGATATTAGAAAAGAGGGAAAACACTCACATGTCGACAAATAAGTTGAGTGTAAGAGATAAGGATAACAGTTTAAACGTACTCGAGTTCATACAGTTTCCCATCTAATATGATGAATGGAAGATTGAATGGATCCCAGATGAAGGATATCCTCCAATCCCATGATTAGATCGTAAAAAAGAACCAAAAGGAGACGAAAATAGGTTAGTCTTGTAGGATCATGTATTAGAAAGAAGGAGGGAACATAATTTGATCATTAAATTAAAAGGAGACAATTTACCTATAAAATAGCTTGTGTATGGTTTGGCCACATAATTTTCCAAACCTTGCACCAACCATGCCATGTTACCAAAGAAATAAGGGGAACATGAATAGTTAGATATCCCAGTTAGGGAAACCGTGTGATAACCATGTGATAGGCTTATTTCTAAAAAGCCACCATCCTCACGGTTTTCTCTAACAATGCATCCTTCCCACATTGTTTACTCTAAACCCTATGTCAGACAATTTTTTCCCAAAAATATGGGACTCAGGCTCCGAACAAGCTTCAGATACCCTTGAAACCTTCACTAACCAATTATACATCCATATAAGGTCCAAAATAAAAAATTAGAATGAATATTAATGGATTCATATAGGAGGTAAAACCCGAGTATTCTAGTCTCCCCTACCCTAAAAGAATTTGTCCCCTAGTTCACCCTCTAATGGTGGAGAATTAGTTTATGAGAGATACTCTAGACACTATGCACATAAGTCAGCCCCCTCCCAAGTCTAATCCAATATGAAACTTTGCTATGATAGCACACGTACTAGAGGGACATACCGACCTTGCAGTGCCTTCATGCTCAGGTCAATGATGTGTACAGGATAATTTTCAAAGGTAGAATCAACATCTAACTAAACATCATTGGGATCAAAAATATGATATGTATTTTCATGATACTAGAGAATATGTGGGATTTGGAATCCATTTTTCATGCCACGATACCAATGAGGTAGTAGAAAATAATAGGATATCAGCCCGACTCCCACTAGAATCTCAAATAGACATACATAATGAGGCAAAAACATCCCTTATTTATGTAGTCGCATATGCCCTAGCCTGGGTGATACCTGAAGGAAAACAAGATCCTAGACCTCAAACTCTAGAGTTCATTGACGGCATTCAGCATATGATTTATGTCTAGACTAAGGAGTAGACATATGCTTCCTAATAAGATGGACTATCTATGTTGTCTCCTGAATGATAAAAATACCGAGTATGTCTTCCCCACATACCTCTACCCAACAGAGGGGTCATCAACAAAGCAGACCATACTAGGCATTAAAAGGATCAATCTAAATTGTTTCGTGAAATATATTATTATAGGTGAACTCAACAAGAGGGTTTTAATTTTCCCAAGAAACATTGAAATCAATTACTCGAGCTCATATCATATCTTATAGTACCTATATTGTGCGTTCCTATTTTCTGTCATTCTAAGGGTGAAAATATATCCCTAAAACCACCTGGGTTCCCATAGCCTTTTGTAACCCCTTACATAATTATGATGTGGAATGGGAATCCTATATAAAATTATAGTACATTGGAACTCATGTAGTCATATGAAATCATGAAAAAATAGTCTTCACAACTCATCTATAGAGAAACTCATCTGAATAGCTATTAAGTGATCCACCTTCATTAGTCATCCAATGTTAACCGATATAGTGTCGTTTCCCTTCAGTGACATAGGAAAAGGGACTACAAAGTCCATGGATACATTTCCCATTTAAATTAAGGGACTGGAAGCATCTGTAACAAGACTCTAGGTCTATGGTGGTCTACCATCCCCTACTGATTGGTGGAACACCTACTGATAAGGCTTATTATCTGACGTTTCATTCTAGGCCACCAATACTAGTATTGTATGACTTGATACATCATGGAGTTGATTGGATGAACATCCCAATAAGAGCATGGGAATTGCACATTAACACCACTCTCGTATATGTAGAAACCTAGACATATCTATGGATAAGCGGGATGATGCCATTGTCCACAGACCAATTCGGATACAGGTTATCTCCTGCTATACCTTCACAGAGAACCGGGTCTTTAGTATCTGAATACTATATACTCTTCAAATTATCAATGAGGGAAGTGGTAATAACCATAGACGAGAGATAAGAATACTTGTGACAATATAGAAACTCTTGATGATGAATAGAAAATATGATCACTGACTTCAATTGATCACATGCTTCCCACATGGCATGGGTTTGATTTTTCTGACTCGGTACATCTATAACTACCTTTCCCTTTCCAAACATGCAGGCAAGCTTAAAATAAAAGGATTGAATCAATTAGAACTATATTATCTATTTGAGGTTCATTTCATGTAGTAAAAAGATATATGTGAGGCTCAAGTGGTCCATGTACACCAAAAATATCTCACCCAACAGAAAATGTCTCCATCAACATAAGGAATTGAAAACTACTACTAGCTCGAGTTCATTAATCAGGTAGTTTCTCCCATGATTCCTCAACATCTGAGATTCATATGCAATGAATTTTTCCTCATAAATCAACAATACTCTCAAGTAGATGCTTTAGGCATCATAAAATATTGTATAACCAACACTTTGTGTGGGAAAAATTATAATAGGTGCTGATACAAGCCACCCTTTCATCTCCTAAAAAGATTTCTCACATGATTTCGACCAAAGTAACTTCACACCATTATTTCTAAGACATATAAGAGGTGATGAAATGCATGGGAAGTCCTATATGAAATGCCTGTAATATCTATGGTTCCCTAAGAAACTCCTGATATTAAATATGTTATTGGGATTATCCCAATAAACCACAACAATAACCTTTTTTAGGTCAACTGGCACTAATTATTTTAGGATAATGTGACCCTTGAAGTGAACTTTGTTGATCCAGAAGTGGCACATAGAAATATTGGTGTAAATAAATTTCTCTCTTAGTGTACTCATAATGATCTCAAGATGTTTGGAATGGTCTCTATGAGTGTGATAATAAACCAATATGTTGTCCATAAACACCAAAAAAGGGTTCCAAATAGGGGCTAAAAATACTTTTTCATTAGAGAAATGAAAATTTGGAGTGAATTTTTAAGACCAAGTGGAAAACAAGGTACTCATAGAGAACATACCTTTTACATAATTTATTATGAGGTATGTCTGATGGGTTTAATCACACTAGATGTAACCTGATCTCAAGTTGATATTGGAGAAGTCCATTTCTCCACAATGCTGGTCAAATACATCATCTATTTGAGGAATTGGGTACTGATTCCTGACTGTAATCAAGTTCCACCACCTATAATCCACACAAAGACATAAGGTTCCATCCTAATTTATAGAAAAAGGCATGGGATAACCCCAAGAGGACATACTTGGCCATATAAATCTTTTTCCGCTAAATCGTCCTATATCCACTTGTGCTCCGGATGCTCTATTTGAGCCATCCTATATGAAGGAATGGGCACTGGAGCTTCTCTCAGAATAATATCAATCATAAACTCTACCTATCTATAAAGAGGTAATCCAAATAAATTTTCAAGATAGATATCCCTGAAATGATCCACTATTGGTGGGAAATATTCTCTCTTTAAACCCTAATCCTCCATAAAGTTATTTTTTGTTTTTTCCACACTCCACCTTTCCCAGGATACTTTGGTCCAGCTATTCCAGCCTAGATATCCCACTCACCTTTTGTAGATAACTATTCCATTCTAGTGAGGTAAAATATACTCTGTTGTGATTGTAGTCTACAAATGTGTGAAAATGAAGCAAACAATTCATCCCGAGAATAGAATAAAATTTGGTCATCTTAAGAAAAAAGTGATACCATAAGAGCGGGAAACTTCCTTCCTCAAGGGGGTAGTCTCTACATTGGCGTATTCCCTCTGTTCATACCCCTAATAGTGTATCTAGGATCGTTACACCACAATAATAATATATCTCCAATTCGAAAAATTCCATGATAGATATGGAGATAAAAGTGTTCTAAGAACCTATTTCAAATATATAAGATATTGTACTAGATTCCACAGGAATATAACCATGTACTGTATATTGTATCACAGCATGTCCCTTATGTTTTGGCTGTAGTGCATTAAACTATTTGGATCCATGACCATGTACAACAGATGGAATACCATAATCAAAATAGCTATGTTGGTGCGGCTTGTTGTTAAGGGTCCGGCTACCATGTCCACATCCTCCTCATTATCCTGACCTTCTGGTGCTATTCAAAAACCCTTCCTGACGTGGTGTAAACTAATGTTCTCCTGAAGGAGGAGCTGGTTCAGATCCTTTTCCACTTCAGAATAGAGGAAATGTCCTAGAAAAATGTTAAAGATGCCCTATTTTTCCACAATCCCTACAGTTTATTAGGTCTCTATAACAATGGGGATTTATGTTCACATATCATCCACAATGATGAAACACATTAGAGAAATCAAAACGGGCTCTCTGGTTGTCACTTTCTTGATGAGAAACCTCAATAGAATGTTAACTATTACCTGAAGAACTACTAGTCTCCCATGACACTAATCCTCTATACCTTGTACTATTTCAGTCACTCAGGTTGCACTTAGTGATAAGATCATGTTTCACTATCTCAAAAAAATAGCCAGGTTAAATACATTCACCAACTTAATGATGGTGTACATGAGCCCTTCCTCGAAGCGTTGAGCATGCGAAAACTCATCACCAGATAGAATCAGTGAAAACCTGTATAATATAGTGAAAAACACTGAATATTCCATAACTGACAAGGAACCCTACTTGATATGCATGAAATCTCTGGATCGGTCAGTTCCCAGTGTCTGAGAAAAAAAATCATAGAAGGTAGTTTGGAAATCAACCCATTACATTCCCTAATAAAGACTATCCTAGGAAATCACATCCCACCAACTCTTGGTCGAATCCTAAAGAATGTATATTGAATTATTGACCCTCCACACTGGAGGCATCTCCATATGCTCAAAGATATATAGGGTGGAATCTATCCAAGATTCAGTAGCCTGTAAACTATAATCCACTAAGAAAGTAGGATTCTACTTCTATTGAAACTAGCAGGTTAGATCAGCCATTGTAGGTTCAAGTCATGGGGCACCATGAATGGATTTCATTAGATTTAGGAAACTATCATGTACATTGGCATTAGTTCCCAGATCACTTATAGTAGGTGGTTCCTCGAGTGGATCTCCTAGAGGTGAGAGTGGTGGCTCAAGGCCCATCACGTCTGGAGCACGGTCGTCGCCACCCTCTGTGCATACTGTACAATGATGTCATAGAAGAGTGGATCTAAATTTTCCAACCACACACCTCAAATCACGATTATAACTAGGTAGATAGAAACACATTTAGAAACAAAACTAGGAAAATATCACTACCCAAGGGATACTACCCAAACTACCCACATACATGGTCATGTATCGGTAAGTGCTCGAGTATATGTTTAATTTAATTTTACACTTAATTTCTAACATCACTCCTCTACCTTTCATAAACATGAAAAGTAATTATAAAGACATCCAACCATTTGATTTTAGATTTCATGTTTTAATTTATGATGGATATTCATTCTATATGAATTAGTTCACATACACCTTATCACTGAATATGACACCCATTTGGTTATATCATAATGGCTCAACTCGGTAAATTTCTCATCCAAACCATGAGGGCCTTTACACCCCATGAATTGATACAATCAATCAATCAATTGTAACTGATAGTAATATGATTATAAGCTAACTCTCAGATAATCCCTCAACACTAATAGGCATATCATGCAATGTAAGGAAGTAAAATGCACCTATATGGAAGGGATATATATATGACATGAAAATACATGGTGAATATAATGATTCATGAATTTGGATCTATGACCTCATATCATCAGGTCAAGGTTGAATGAAACCCTCAGTCAGTGTAATAATCAATAAATCTGCATGTCCTGTTCTTCACCCACTGATGATATGATATCAAATTCAATAGGAAAAACCAAAAAACAAATAAATTTTGGGTATGTTTTTTCACCATGAACATGGGTTCGTGATGGCCATGCATGACTTATGAACAAGACCCAAGAGTTTCTAATCTTATAAATAGTGTCTCCAATTACCAAGGAAGAAATGTAAAAACACCTATGATATCACTTTGTGACGTCCCAGACCTGGATGCCACTTAATAGATTCCCCAAGCCTAGTGGTCCAGATAGCCTCAAGTACATCTACCCAAATTCCAGAGGCTACCTACTAGTAGTGAGGGCCTATGGTGTGTCCATGGGGAGAATATTCCCCCATTAGTAGAGTGTATTATAGTGGTTAAATATGAACTCATGTAAATAGAGGAAACAATAAAAGTATACAGAAGTCAGAGTGGAAAATTGAGACAATAGTAACAATATCTGAATTAACTAAAATAACATAAAAAAATATATGATGATATGTCATGTATCTAGAAAACTAGAAAAAATTTATACAATATTGTATGAATAAAATGTTCCACAAAAGTATAAATTAAATAAAATACTATCCCAATCATCCGGAGTTCGGGCTCGGCCATCTACTATCATGTTGCATCCTAAATAGCATGCATTAAAGTTTTCGATGTTGTATGCTTCCTTTTCCCAAATCATGCATACATCTAATCTTCCCCACATACCAAGCGGTGCCTGGAGAGGGTGTGAGATAAATCTCAGTGGTTTACCACCAATGGTTTTTATAACATCCAACCCATGTAATGGTAATGGGACATTATTCAAGCATTCATATATAAAAAGTAATGTAAACTATACCTAAATACCCAGGTACCAACATCATCCCTCTAATAGTGTCTAAACATATAACCAAGTAATTATTTATTTATACCAACTTATAAATAAATCCTATGTTTACAATTTTAATGGTGCCATGCTATAACAAGGAATCCTGAAGTGATATTTAATAATGATGAACCGAGGTATTAATCATGTCAATGTAGACTTAAAAGGTCTCCAACTCGATAATAAAGGTATCCTGGAAAAGTGTAAGACTTTAATCTATGGATCATGGTCCATGTAATTCCATAACGAGACACCTACCTAGTCCAAGGGTTTAATCCAAGGTAAAATGGTGCTAAGAAATGACCAGGCATGATGGGATTTAATCATGGAATATACTTGTCAATGATGTATACAAAGAGTTTATCCAAGGAAAACTTTAAGAATATATGAGGTATCTTATGGTGTCATACTAGGAATTCAAGAATATATAATGATTGGGATCTAGGGGGTCTCAACCTAAGAAACTAGTATCCTTTAATCAGATTGCGGATCCCGAGAGCTCGAGGATTTACCTGATAAGAATCCAAGGCCATATTGAGCTAGGAAAATTCTATTTGATAATGAAGTTATATATAATTTCAATTGGTTCAGGCCTTTCCATTCAATAGTGTGATAAGTCCAGGTAGCATGAAACCCTTTAACCAATTAATAATTTATCAATTATTCTAGTAAGTTCAAGACTTTTCTTTTATAAGTGTGATAAGGCCAAGTAACATGAAACCATTCATATAACCCATTTATGTATATTCAGTAATTTAGGTTATTTCTGATACCTTTCATTAATGTGGTAAGGGGTTCTATAGAATGGAAACCTATTATTTATATACGTTTAATCCGGTCAAGTCATATACCCAGTATACTTTCCAATTTCCATTATATATGTCATTATCAATTGAAGAACTCAACTTATATGGGGAAAGTGGTGAGAATGAATTTTACTTTTTATTATGATGTTCACAATATAAATCAAACCTTTTAATATGGAAAAGCGTACCCTTAGAAGGGTCAGTCCAAGTCACACCTATACAGTTTCTCAAACATGTCAAATACTAAAAATCCAATAACGGAATTACATCCTACAAGGGATGGATAGAGTTGTGGGAATAAAAATAATATTAATCAATTATATGTAAAGAGAATTTCCATACAATTATATTAATTATAAACATGGCATATAATTTCAATAAACCGCACCTGATGAAACTAGTGGGCCCCACATGACAATTCCAAAATCAACTAACATTGGTGGTGAGTTATAGAACACCCACCATAGTCTAGTTTTAATCTTTTACTATAGTATTGGCCCTTTATTTTTCTAGGATTGGGGTTTATCTAAGAAAATAGGCAAAACACTAACACATCAATAACTAAGTCAATAGTAAGAGAGAAGGATAAAGGATTAAACAGACTTGAGTACTTACAGTTATGCGTCGAACATGATGAAAGGAAGATCGAACAGATCCAGGATGAAGGATATCCTTTAATATATTTCATAGGGCATAAAAAGATATCAAAGGAGTGGAAAATATGTTGATCCTATAAGAAAATAGATTAGGAAGAATTAGGGGACTTGAATAAATCACTAAAGGAAAAAAGAGACATTTTCCCCTGGAAGTAGCATGTGCATGGTTTGGCCGCATATTTTTTCAATCATTGTGCCAACCATACATCATTACCTCGGAAATAATGGGAAATCTCATGGTTACACTACATAGTTAGGGAATTAGTGCTCTAACCATGTGATAAGGATCTATCTAAAAGCCACCATCTACACAGTATTCTCTAACCGTGTGGCCTTCTCGCACTATTTTCTGTATCTATGCATCCTTCCCACACGGTTTACAATAAATCGTTATCCAAACCTATTTTTTCCAAAAATATGGGTTCTAGGCTATAAAAAATCCTTGTACATCCTTGGAGCCTTCACTAACCCATTAGTCATCCATATGAGGTCCAAATTACTGAATTAGACAGAAAATTAAAGGATCCATACCTACGTAAAAACCCAGGATCTTACAAAAGCCTTACTAAGTTAGATTTATGCCCAAAAAAGGCTTCAATTATGATATAATGGATTTTGAGAAGTTATTTGGTCTATTAATGGCTGAAAAAATGGTGTGATTGTATGATGAATAGGGTATATGGGTGGCCTTCTTTAACTGAGGTGGGTGGAACACCTGATGTTTTTTAACGATTCAATAATACAAATGTTATTGTCTGGAAAAAAAGATTCCCAAATGGAATATTATTGATATTAGAAGATATAAGGTCAATTATTTCCACTAATATAATGTTGGAATAGTTTTTAGGAAATTAAAACCATCATATTCGTAGTTTAACTCCCCTGAGTAAATAAAATTTTTACCTTAACTTTGGTAAATAATTTTTAATGTTTTCAAAAATCATTTCAGAAAAAATGATGAAATTATTAGATAGGAAAAATGATGATGATTCAAAATTATAAATTGATTATTCCAAATTCAATTCATATAATTGGAAGATTTAAATTTAAAATTAATCACATAGATGTGATCATAAAGCTGGTTTTTAAGAGAAAATGTCCAAAAGTTTACATCATTTTTATACCAAAATTCAATTTAAAAATTATTCAAATAAACAAAATTAGATTAATTGATATAAAATTGAACTGATATTACTTTAAAACAAATATAAAATATAATTCAACATTATAATTAATTTAAATGAAATGGTATTTTTCAATTAAAATTTAGTATTTTCACCATTCATCAAAAAATGAATCTTTTCACACACAAAACCACAAAATTAACAAATAGTAATTTTGATATGATTTTTAAAAGATGAATTTAATTTTTTAAAAAAAAATTTCTAAAATTGTTAAAAATTATGTATACATTATGTGTGAAAAGTGAAAATAAACCATCATTTAGAATATTATAGTTTTTTCAAAAAAATTTCTTTCTCTTATAAATGATTCTATTTTTTATATTCAATATATAACCACTATTTTTATAATTATTTATTAATATTCAAACATGGACTTATAAAATCAGTGTGATAACTATTATATTAAATAATTATATTTTAGTAATATATCAATTTTTGTTTAAAGTGGCGGTTTCATATACTGAAAGGTAAATTTCATTTTTCATATAAAGTAAGATAAACATAGAGTTGTTTGTAATTAAATCCAAACCCATTATTTCATGTAACATATTAAATCAAATAATGTTTTCTTAATTCAAATTTTCATTCTATTACATTCCCCTCACCTTATGTAAATTTAATCCTCGTATTTTATATTTCATATCTTTAATCAAAGGTTTGATATTTGGAAATGTATCAACTTAATAAGAGAGATACTGACATAAAAAAGATCATATGAGATAATATATAATATGGTTTCTATGTAGGATAACATTTGTGGAATGTGAAGACATGGATATAGAATAAAATCATAAATATTTATAGATATTTATTGAGCTCATTAATCATAAGAAAGAGTATGATCAATAAAAATTTAAGGGCTTGAGAACCATGTATATGTGATGATTTAAAATACCATTTGATTCATCATATATGAATGTAAAAGGATTTTTTTCAATATAATTTTCATAATTATGATTAATTGTTTTATTATCTAAGGTTATATAGAAATATAATTATATGATATGTTTCAATTTCATAAGAACAATTTCATCCTCTGGTTCTCCTTTGATCAATATCGAATTCATCCCTTAATCCAAGAATTCCATATTCAAAAATGAATATTTTATTCTCAAATAACTAATATTCATTTTTCACAGATCGTAAGATCCCTAAAAGAATTATAATTCATTCCTTCAATCTCTAATTTTTTTCATAACTAATATGGTTATCCCTAGTTATCCAATATAATGAATTAAAATATATACCTCAAAAGTAACACCAATTGTTCATCATTAATAATTACTCATCAAATTGTTTAACTAAAAACAATTTCATATTAACCAGGACATCACATTTACCAGTGGTAGGTGTTAAACCCTTATCATCCATCAGTCCATGGTTCAAGACCCATAGACATTCTAGACACAAAGAGTTGTCCTTTTTTTGAAACAATATTAATATAATTCCTATAATTTTCTCAAAAAAATATTATAGGCATCCTTTAAATACAATTAATCATTATAAATGCTTTTATTATTGTTTTCAATTTATTTTTTAAATTTATTTTTTTCCACAAAGCCTAATAATTTTATTGTACTATTATTACAATGTTATTAATGATCATATTAACCCAAAAGTATTCCAATACCTTTATTCTTGTGTCTATAAAATGTAAATTCATTATTCCTAAAAACAATTTCCAATAAATTATATTCTTGCTATAAATTTCTTCCAAAATATCTATACTCTGGGAGGACACCCATAAAAAAAACCGAAAAAATGTGTTGTTATGACTTTGATCATATGATAAATATTATACTCAAAAATACATGACGGTATCAGTAACATATAAGATAACTAAGTGATATATGATTCGAAAATTTAACTCATTCCTCATATGATTCATGATTATAAATACAAAAATACCATTTGAAAAATTATTCTACAATTTAAATTTTAAATCAGAAATATGAAATAAATTTTATTTATATATATATGAATCCTTGGAAAATGGATGAACCATTAGAAGAAGGCATTGATTCAGATGATTCCCAAGTTCCCAAAATTTAAAAAATGGAACTATAAATGGATCCTCGTGAGGAAATTTATTTCCTTCTATCATAATCATCATTTTTCCATAGAAATTATCCTGTTTATTCCCTTATTTTCAACATATGAATATTTTCACGGTTCATTAAGACGCCTTATTCTCAATATATGATATCATAATTTAAACATAGGTCATTCATTGTCATATTCTATTCAAATCCATCATAAAGTTTTGTAAATAAAATAGGAAATATCCTAAAAATATACCCTATGATTTTCACACTATGTGTACAGTAAGGCTTATTTTCATGCACCAAGTGAAGATCAGGTCAGGCTTTATGTTCCCTGTTTAGAGTTATTTCCCCTATGAACTTGTATTCTAGAACCACATCCACTTATAGTATGTAGATAGGAATATATTTCTAGGAAAAACCATATGATATATTCCTAACCAAATATTTAGGATATTCATATAAATATCCCAAAAATTTATAATATGGTTAAATTCCTTGATCTATGTTTTCCTAAATCTAGTTTCCAAGGTTTCTAATAAAATTTATCAGATATTTTAATACCCAGAAATTCTAAAATAAGGATATTCTATTTGATATCATGTATGACATGAAACCCCAAGCGTAAAATGGAATATAACATCCCATAATTTATGATATATTTTATATTTTAAATAAATTCAATACTTTCTGAAATATTTAATTCACACAATAATGACTTTATTGAATTTATTTCACTACATTCCAGACCAAGTTTTATCAAACAATAATATACTACTAATATTATTATTTAAAATAGAAATAATCTCCATGAAGTTAAATTGGTTGTTATAAATAATATTAACTAACTTATAAAAACAAGTGTTCAAATTCCTTGGATACTAATTAATTATAGATGAATACAAATATAAATTGGATATAAAGGAATTTTTTTAATAAAAATATTTTATGTCCCAAAGGGTTTTTATGTTAGTAAATTAAATAAATTAATATTAGTGGATGATATAAATGAAAATAATATATTATATATTCAAAAATATATTCTCAATTTCACTATTAAATTCTATAGGCATATGATATTAACTATTCTAATTTTATCTATAAAATACTATAATTTTCTAGAGGTTGTTTTTCCAAATTTTAATAGCTCACTTGTTTTAGAAACATATTTTTACACTATTATATATTTTATTTAAAAAAAATTGAAATAAAAATATCAAATTTTTTTTAATGTGAATTTTATTTATTTTTCTGAGAAGTTTAACATTTTTATTTAATATGATAAAACTTGATTTTAATTGAAAACTAAATTTTCATTAAAATAATTTATATTGTGAAATTGTATTTCCAAATTATTTTACGGTCAAATTAAATAAATTATATATTTATAAATCCAATTTAGGAAATTTTAATCATTTTTATATTGATTTTAGATATGAAAACATTGTATACTTTTAATTATTTTGTCTTTAAAAGCCCACATTCTCATTCCGTCTATGAGATTAATTATAAATCGAATTCTACTTCTTTGGAAAGCTCATTTGAAGAAAGAGATTGGATAATTTGAATCAGAATAATTAATAATCTCTAATAATTTTAGACTGAGTTTTTACAATAATTATTATTGATGATATTTCAAAATAATTAACATGGTTAAGGCTGGAACATTATTTTTCCCATTACATGCATTTGTATATAAATTAATTTTACAGACACCTACGAATCTTGAATAATGAATTATAATTAATATATATAATAAGTGGGTCTAATTTTTATAATAAATCTATCTTTAATTACATATTTTTATGATAAATTTCCTAGATAATTTACCAGATACAAGTTACCTTAGTAAAAACTATAAAGATAAAACTGAGTAAACATAAACACTATGGAATAACATAATAAAAAATGTATTTATTTTTTGTGTTGGAGGTATTTATCAACCAATTATCCCATATCCTCATTTATTTTTCAATTCTGGATGTGCGTGAGGAAATGTAAAACTCTCAATAGGAAATACCATTTGGTATTTAAAAGATTGTCACTCCACCTCCATTATAAATGGATATTCACTCCCCCACTTCCTCACACATCCTAAGACATTTGGATCAAAATACCTAGAAAAATTACTCCAAAATGTCCCTACCCTTGTCCTAGAATCATAATATTGGGACTGTATACCTATTTTAATGAATTAGTGTAAACCTGAGGAGGATACCTGAAAAAGATGTAATGTTTTTCTAAAAACATTTTTATTTTTTTCATTCTCCACCTCTGTAAATTATTTTAATACCATGATTATATAATAAAATAAATGTATTAAATATAATGATTTCTTTTTATTTTATGATTATGACATAGAATGTCACACACATCAATAAAATGGAATATAAAATCATCATCTATGTGCACGGAGGACAACCGCCTAACAAACTGATCATGTTTGTTCTTCAATTTCCACCTTTCAAATTTGGTAATAATGATGGAAATAATCTAAATATATGATATTTAAGATAGAATGTTGTATTTATTATTCTTTAATTTTTATATTAAACATAAATTCTTACTTTATTATTTTTTGGGAATATGATAACATCATTTGTGTGTGTGATAGACAACCACCTTGTGAAGCGATGTGATTCATTCACACATACATGGAATGTAATAATAATTATTTTAATTAATATTTGTGATATATATGAAATAAATATGATACTAGAATGATAATATATATATATATATAACTTACATTTCATTCTTTTAATATTACATGAAAATGGAAACAACGTTCATGAGTACATACACCCTACTGTCTCCATAAACAATGTGTTTCATTTCCTGTCAACATATTTTATTGATTAATCAAAATAATATATAAATACTTATATATGGTTTATATATGTATATGATTTATATATATATATATATATATGTTATTTCCATCATGCTTTACATTCTGTAGATGATTATTTCATGATCTAAGTAGGAGGGAAAAAATAATAAGTCTAAACACACATGGAAAACAAGTTAATTAACACCAAAAATACTGAAAACATTGACTGAATATTAACAAATATGGAAGATAATATGATATTTTATGATATTGTATGATATTATGAATAGTTATATTGTAACTTTTTAAGTTAATAATAAACATAAAATCATTATATAAGATGTTAAGAGATGTTCAACCAAAAGGGGGCATAAGGTAAGGTATTTCATCCCAATTTCATTTCATTTAGGCATATTGTATAGTAATAATCCAAGTCTCTTTTATATGGTGTATATATAACCACATTGAAGTGTAATATCATGAATACATAATTATTCATGGTATTTTATGTTTCAATCTGAATTATTTCATCAAATGGGTTTAGAATTAAGATTTACCATTTGGTAAATAATTTCATAATTCAATTTCCATTAATTAGGTTATATTACTTCCTAATTATCATTAATATTATAATATTATATGTTTAATTAATTTTTATTTTATTTTATTTTATTTTATATTTTTTTATATAGATTTACTATTGACACACATCATTTATTCATCAGATTAATTCCCATTTCATTGTTTTTATTTTTGCTGGGGTTTACTTCACAATATCATTTTGTTTTGGATTATTTATAAGTTGACTTAAATTTGGGAGAATTATTTCATATAGCTTTAATAAAAACTTTAGTTTTATTCCCATATTATTTTTAATGATTATATTCATGTAATGGTACCATTTTTAAAATCATTGGCACTTAAAATGTTTCAGAATTTTTTTTAAGAAAACATGACCTCATTTATCCCTTCAGTTTTAAAATCATTTTCCTCCAAAACAATGTTTTCTAAAATGATTTCAAAAATGTTTTAAATATTTTCAAAATGATTTATTAAAGTAATACTTAACGATTTTTTCTTTACATAGAATGATTTTAAGTAATTTAATTTTTGTTTTCTGAGAAAGGAAAATTTCAAAACTCTCTACAATGAAAAATGAATGTTTTTCTACCACGTACAACATTTATGAAATTATGAATCATCATTTATTTGAAGTTTCCTGTGAAATTTATCAAATATATTTTTAAATAAATTTTTTTTTAAATTTTTTTTAATTAATATATTTTTCAAAAGAAAATGTAAATTTTATCAGTAAATTTTTACATATTTTTTTATTTCATTGGTGACAACAACCATTATTCTTAATCCAATGGGTATATGTCATATTAATACCATCACTATTATTCTTATGGACAAAATATGATTATTTTAACTAGGAAAATTATTTAAATTCACATTCTTGAATTATTCTGGTATTCATTTACATTCCCTTCAGTTATTCACTTTCTATTTACCATTGAACATTAAATTTCCCCCAAATATCTGCATTATTTATTAGAAATATGACAATTTCCGATAACTAATACCATTTTTACATTTGATGTTTATTTTAAAAGTTATTTCATTAACTGTAGAGATATTGATAAATATATTTCTTTTACTCAATATAGATATTTAATGATAAGGCACGATGTTTATGAATTAAATTGAATATCAGATCTATGAGGAATGCTTTGGACTGATAGTGATGGTTGTGTCTTGACCTTTATATATCCCCTCGATGCATCGATAGGACTCATGATACAAATAATATTGCCAAATTTAATGGGATTATAAGTTTAGTTTTGAACCGTCTTTGGAAAGGTCTTAATGGTATATATTTTCATGCTCCTCATACATGACGTCTAATAATTAAACATTTACATCATTGTTAATTCATTTATTCTTATTTATCTAAGATAAATTTTTAAAAACATCAATAGAGGAATTTAATGTTTATTTATTCATTACATTGAACGTTTTTCAGTTACTTACCTATCTATATTGATTCTTCTTTATCTCACCATGGTATTAAAGTTATATAAATGGAATGTGTGTTCATTTATCATCACTGTCATGTTTAATATACGTATTGATTTATTATAATATCCATTGTACATAACCCTTAATGAGAATTTCATATCACCATTATTTTTTTTCTTTATCTAATATTCCATGAATTTCACTAAGAATGGAATCCAAGAATATAATATAAGGAATAAAATTATTCTCTAAATAAAACAATTTATGTTGTATTTTTGTATTCATTTATAATACAAGTCTCATGTGTGTAACTATTTTACCAAGACTACTAAAATAATTGGTCCTTTGGGATATAAATCCTGTATCTATAACAATCGAATGGTAGTAGGAATTAGCTCTAAGCTAGTAGGTTCGAGGTCACTATAGTTGGTATCAGAACATGTTTACTAGAATCTATGGGAACTAGATTTAGATAAAAATAGCATAGAGAACATAAACATATGATAGACAATGAGGATAAGTATAGAGAAACTTCTTAATCATTAGGTAAAGTAGATATTATGTGGTTCATCGTAGAAATACATCCATGTCCAGATACTAAAAGTTGACATTGTTTTGGAAAAGATGTACCTAGGGGTGATAAATCACAAAAGGGCACGTCCGGCTTAAATCGTGCATAACCTAGTACATATCAACGAGTCTTACTTCACACCTAGTTTGACACACCTGAGGGATATTTATTTGATAATTCAAATTTTTTTTACAAACCATTATGGTGAATTAAAATAGGTAATAAAAATTAATTAAATTGCATAAACCCTAGACTAAGAAATGAATTTTATTGAAATAAAACAGAATAATTATTTATGTATTGGGATTCAATAATTAAATTTTTGAACTCTTTTACCAATGGTGTTTTGGTTTTACAATTCTAAAACATCTAAAGATTACAATAAATTTTAGAATCACATGATTTTTAATTAGAATTAGAGTTATTTATTCCATAAGGGGTTATGATTTTAAGATTGATAATATATTTGAAGCCTTAAAAACATCTTTTTTAGGTTTTATGTGATGGATGTATAAAAAGATTAATGAAATTTTAGAGAAATATATTAAAGGTATATGTTTTAGTGGAATAATTATTTGAGGAATAATGATCTTATATTTTATAGGAATAGTTATAAAGATGCTGAAGGCCTTTAGGGTTTATATGATCATTCTAGTCAAATATGATTTAACAGAAATTGTCAGAAAAGAAGTTGTATTGAAATGATTAGTAAAAAGGGTATTTCATGATTTATTTTATTTCAAGATTGTATAATGTAGTTATGTTGTGAAAACATTTTGAATCGAATTTATATAGTTTATAAAAAAGGATAACCCACATTAGGGTGAAAACCCAGTGCATTCAACAAGGATGTGGGGCTTGAACCCATGATTAAGGGATGATAAGGTTTTTACACCTACCACTAGCTTGTTTGATGTCTTGGTTAACATTTTATTTATTTTTCCTAAATGATTTGGAAAATAAATTTTAATTATGAACTAGTATTGTTAATTATTTAGCATAAATATTAATGTATCAATCATATTGGGTTTGGATAATAGTAAGTGATATATGGAAAGAGTTTTCACTCTCTGGGGTTCTTACAATCTGTTAAATGTGAATTTTAGTGCTTCAAGAATTAAAAAAATTATTTTTTGGTATTAATTTCTTAGAGTAAATGGAAAAATGGGAAATTGATCAAATAAGACACCAAAGGATGAAAATGTTTTTTTTGAAATAGAATTATGTAATTTAATTATATTTCCTTATATTATTATGTAGTAAAAGTATTACAAAACATTACGAAAATTATCTAGAAAGAAACATTTTATCCTTTTATATTCATATTTAATGAATCTAATTGTCCTTTTAATCACCAATGATTTGTGGGTTTGAAACCCTCAACATTCCATTGATCATTTCATGTTTGTGATCAAAGACCTGAATAACTCTCTATAGTTATTTATTATTTTCCCCATTAACATATAATCACATTACAATAGTCTTCTCGAATATAGAAACCATGTAATATGTTATTCCATGTGACCTTTGTACTTATCTCTCTCTATTATGAAAAGAATATTTTTTTTAAAAAAATTCGATGTCTATTTTTTAACAATTTTAAATCCAAATATAAAACACATGATTACTAAGATCATGTTTAAATTGCGAGGACATAAGTTATTTAATGTGGGGGGAATATAACACCCAGAAACTCTAAAATACAGACATTGTATTTGACAACATGTATGAAACGAAACACCAATCACTGAATGGAATATAACATCCTGATAATATAAAATATATTTTCTACATTAAATGAATACAATAAATTCTAAATCTTAAAAATCATGAAAAAATCACTTTGTTCAATGCATTACGTTACATAAGTGACTATGTTTTACCAATCAATTATAAACTGTTAATATAATTAAATTAAATATGAATTACCTCTGAACCATTAATTTTTTTATAATTAATATTTATATTATTATTAATATATATTTTGGTATTCATTGTTTACCAATTAAATAGAAATTAATATAAAAACAAATTGAATATAACCAAAAAATGTTTATAATGAAATTATTTTATGCATCATAAGTAATTTTAAATAATAAATTAGATTCCTTATGATCAATTGATTATATTATTGAAATTTATACATTATATATTCAATTAAAAAATTTAACATTCATCCAATATATTTTTTAGGTATAAGATAATAAAAAATCTAATTTTATCTCTAAGAGAATGTATATTATTGAAGGAATTATTTCCAATTTTTAATGGAACGTGTATTTTAAAACCATAATTTGATAATTTTAGAAATTTTATTTCACAA
Organism: Viscum album; assembly: GCA_963277665.1. NCBI lineage: Eukaryota > Viridiplantae > Streptophyta > Magnoliopsida > Santalales > Viscaceae > Viscum > Viscum album. The sequence goes on from OY728167.1 coordinate 166,597,153, forward strand.
AATAAATTTTTTTTTATAAAAAAGAATTTAAAAATTATTTTCCGTTGAATATTTTTTATTTTTTTGAGAATTTTCATTTTTTAATGAATTGGGAAAAATAATTGATATTAATTGAAAGATAAATTTTCATCTAAATAATTTATATTTTTAAATTAATTTATAATTTTTTTAATATAATTATGAAATGAAAATCATTTTTATAGTTGATTTACATATAAATACCAAGTAATATTTTGAACTATTTGAATTTAAACCCATATTTTCTCATTCAGCATGCGGGATTAATATTAAATTAAATTATACCACTTATGTGAGTTGAATTTGGAAAAATGGATTCCATATTTGGAATAAGAATAATTAATATTATCAAATAATTCCAACTTAATTTTTTGACAAAAGGATTATTGAAAAACATTTAAAATTAATTAACATGGTTAAGTATAAAATAAGGCTTCACGCATTACATGTGTTTGAATTAAAATTAATATTACACACACATATGATTGTTCTTCAATGAATTTAATATATAGAACTAATGGGACGATATTATACAAAAAATCACTTTTTATTTATATTCTTAATGGGTAAATAATCTAGGAAAATAAAATGATACAAGTTACCATGGTAAAAACAATAGTGATAAAATTGAGTATACTTAAAGACTAAGGAATAACATCACAAATAATGTTTTTATTTTTTCTAATGGAGCTATTCCCAGCAAAATTATTTCATTTAATCTATTATTGTTCAATTATAGATGCATGTGATGTATGTGAAACCTCCCAATAGTGACTACTTTTGGGGTATTTAAAAGAATTCCACTCACTCACTTTTATAAAAGGATGTTCACTCTCACCATTTATTCACACCTACCAAGACATTTTTCTCAACCAAAACAACTCCCAAACTTACAAAAACTCATCATAGAAGCCTTATATGGTAATAAATATAACATTTTAAGGTATTAGTGAAATCCTAATGTGGATACACAAAGAAGAGGTAATGTTTTTTAAAATCATTTTTATTTTATTTCCTTATCCACCACATTTAATTACTTTTATATCATTGTAATATAATAACAATAATATATTAAATATAATTATTTATTTTTATTGTTATTACCTACAGTTTCCCACACTTCCATCAAATGGGTTATGAAATCATTGTTCTTGTGTATAGAGGACTACCACATCCCGAACTTATATTGTTTATTTTTCCATTACCACCATTCATGGTTCAGAATAATGATGGGCGTGAAATTTATATTGGTTATTTATGATATTTATGATGTATTTATGATTTTTTTAATTATTTAATGACACATTCATTCATACATTATAATATGTGGGAAAAAGAAAACATCGTTTGTGTGTATGGTGTACTACCGCCTCGCAAAACAATGTGATTCATTCACAATTTACATAGAATATATTAAGGATTATTTTAATAAAAATATGTGATATATATGACATAAATATGATACTATCATGATTATATGTATATATAAATATTTTAACACCCCATGATTTTATGATATATATAGTTTTAAATTTAATCTATTTGATAGCTTTCATTACACGTAGCACAGTGCTTAAACAATCCACCATATAAAATTAATATTATTATTTAAAATGAAATTATCTACTTTACATTAAATTGGTAGTTATGAATTTGATTAAATATGTTATGAAAATATATTATTGAATTCATTCATTACCAATTAATTATAAAATAATATAAAACCCAATTAAATATAAAAGAAATGTTCTTATAAAAAATATTTAAGTGTGTACAAGTGTGTTTTAGACCAATAAAATAAGAAAATAACACTTTTTAGATTATAATAATGAAAAAAATACATATTTAATATAATTTTTATCATTCAAAATGTGATTTCAATACATTATATAAGAAAAATACAATTTTATGCATTAAAGATGCATTTTTATAAAAAGATATTTTTACATCCTTTTAATAGTTCACTTCATTTAAATCTATATTTTGAACACTTTTATAAATTATATATGAAAAAATATACTTATTATTTGAAATAATAATATAAAAATTTAATTTGATTGATTTTTTGTTACTTTTCTAAAAAGTTTCATTTTTTGAGCAATAATGATAAAATATTGCTTTTTAATTGAAAACCTCATTTTTTCTAAATAATTTACTATGATACATTACATTTTTAATTGGCTTCAAAGCGTAACTGGGTAAATATTTTTTCATTTAATCCAATTTAAGTCATTGGAATCAATTTCACATTGAATTTGAGTATAAAAACATTTCAATCTTTTGAATGTTTTTATATTAAAAAAAACATTTGTTTTCATTTAGTCAATGAGATTAATTTTAAAATAATTACAATAAATTATGTGTTTTTGAATCCTGAAAAATGAATTACATATTTGGAATCAGTGGGTGAGAAATATAAAAATAGTTTCTTTTTGTTTTTGTACATTATGAAAAGTTAGTTTAGTAATTTTTTATTAACATGGATAAAGGTAAATCAAGTAATTAAGGGTAAAAATAATATTATTAATATTATAAAATTATCCTATCACAAGTTATAATTTTATTTTAGGAATTATTTAAAAACAAAATCAATCATTGGGACTATTTTTAACGCCCTAAACCTAGTTACCCAGAGCCGGTGCATTATTACATAACATTGGCATGATCACAATAAAATCATGTCTCAAAAGACTGATCGGTTTAGTATTATTGGAAACAATATTCATACAAAAGTTCAACTTTACAGCTTGAAAAGAAATAAATCATGAATATATTCCATTAAAACATCCAAGCCTCGTAGATTATGCCTTCAAGTCACTCATAACTAACTTATTCAAATCCTAGGAAAATGAAACATAAGAAAGGGCATAACTCAAATGCTCAGTAAGGGTAAACAATATAGAAGAAGATAACATATATATTAAGCATGGTGAATAATTGAAACCACATTCCTTTACCAATAATAAACATGAATAATTTTATGGAAGGAATATGAGCTGAGTAAATAATGCCATAATAAAACATAATCATGGGTATTCTACTAGTCAAATGACCACAAGAACCATCAATATTATTTTCATAATGAGGGAATTTATAATTCCGGACATTCTGAAACATTTTGTCAAGGCCTCGGCCAAGAAATCTAAAAATTATTAAGGCCTCAGCCAAAACAATATATCAAATTGGTAAAGGCCTCAGCCAATTCAACATCTAGTTGTCTAATGAGACCTACTGATTCATCGAGGAGCTATAGTAGGCTCCACCCGTCACTTACTAAGTTCAATACATTCCTCATATGAAAAGGTTGAAATATAACATAAAATTTCATATTAAAACTAGCATATGAAATGTCAATACTTTAACCATAAACATTTAATGGTATAAAAATAGTACATCCACAGTCAAACATATCACAAAACCATCAAAACAATATGGATGTTTTGTATCATAATAAATCAACTTCAAATAAACTTAAAATACATCAAAGGATGTTTACATAGATTAAGTCAAAACCTCTTTTTAGAAATATCTCTCTCTATTTTGAAATCTTTTATGAGTAACATAATTATAAAGAAAACATTTATTTTGAAAATATTCTTATTAGATTGTAAGGGAAGATTTGACAATTTTATAACGACGTAATATAGCATAACCCACATTATAAGTTAAAAAAACATTTTTACATTAATTATTCTGAAAAGGTAATAAAGTACCTTGTTTGGAAAATGATGGAATCATTCCTTTATAAACATCTTATAAAAGTCAAACAAGGTTATAAATGACTTTAAACCATAGTCTATAAAATAGTAAGAATGTTTTCAAATACATTTTTATGAATCATGGATGTGGATGATAAAAAGGTCCTAGTAGATAATTACATATAAACAACCTCAGATAATAAAGAGATTGTGAAATTAACCCTTAACTTGTAATTTTCCTAGTTCGAGGGTAGGTTAACATCGTGTATAATGGTGAAATAATTATTATTAAATTATCCAAGAATCATAAGCATTAATATGATACCATACATGCTCTTTTAATATTTCTTTGTTAATAATATTTTACTATTATCGTCGTTTCGTGTGTTAGTTGATTTTTTTCCATTATATGCATTGTTACGTAAGTAATGTTCTTATGGAATGGATGTATCTTATTCATATTCATAATTATATTAAGTCTTTAAACATTATTTTTAATAATTTAAAGAAAATTAGTATTGAATGGATACGATGGGGAATGAATCTCATCGCGTTCGTGGAGACGGTAATCCGTACGTAGGCACGAGTGACAATATCATTATTTTCATATTAAAATAATATTTAATTGGATATTATATCATATATAAACAATAATTATCATGTTATATTTATTATTTACATCAATTAACCATCATTATTATATCCATCAAAATAATAATGTATTGAATAACAATTACACCACGACGTGGAGACGGTAAGTCGTACGTACGCATGTATGGTGACATGTTATTCAAAGGATGGATAGAATAATGAATTTTGTTGTAACATATTTATAATAACATCAAAGTATATAGAATATAATATATTTATTATTTTATAATGGAAAAAACAAAGAAAATTTAAGTGGAAGAAGAAAGGAACTTGAAAGTGGTGGTGAGATATTTACCTCTTCTTCGGGTTCTTCCTTTTGATTTGACTGAAAGGGCTCCATAGATTGGATTTATGACTAAAGGGAGGCCTTTAGGATGAAGGTAGGACAGTTGAGAGGGTATTTGGGTAGTTTTTGGCCGATCCAAATGGCATTTATTGTGGGAATTGGATTGAAGGAAGAGTTCTCTTTTATAAGAGGGGAGAGGGGCACCTTAGAAAAATCTAGAAATATTATTTTATAATAAAATAATTTTCGGAATATAATGCCTTAATATATATTATTTAAAGGATAAGGTAGATATGGGTAGAAAACATCTCAACCAATAGGTATTAGATAGGTTTGGGTCACTATATTAACTTTATCTTTTAGATTTAACTCTTAGTTAAATAGTTTGACATTTAGCATGTCTCTTTGTAATTTTATAATATATAGTTATTAAAATTACTATATACTTCCAAGAGAACCCCAATTGGTTCATTAATGATACACATATCATTATATAAGTCCTTTGGCCAAACAATAGATTTTTAGTAATAGAATATCAATTAATAATAAAATATTTCTTTTAAAAAAACATTTATGTCAATTTTGACAGTATTTTGTATTTTGTTTTTACTAAATTCATAACAGAATTATTACATAGAAAAACTTTTATCTAACCAACCCTAAAATTTCATATTAACCTATAAAATTATTTTCATTTATAGAATGATTCAAATTACATTTATTTGGATATTAATAATATCAATTATTTTAATATTTCATTAATTAGGTAATTACTGCATCATCAATGTGTCATAAATAAATTAAACTATTTAATGTCTAAAAAATATAAACAAAATACCATCATGTATGAAATATTTTTATCATTCTAATGAATATTTATAGTCTAATTTATCTTATGTATAACCCTATTTTAAAAATGTTTTATTTATTAAACTTGGATTTTATCTCTTTTAACTCTTCTTTAAATAAAATAATAATAAGTGTCCTAATCTAATCCAAGTGGACCAAAGAGGTTCATATTTTATTCTAAAGTATTTTTTTGGTCTAATTTTACTTATCTAATAGAATTAGGACATGGTTTACGGTAACAATAATATCATTTTTACCCTTAATTACACTATTTGCTTTTACCTGTGGTCAATAAAAGAAAAAAGATACTATCCACTGAGATTTTTTTCAATGTATTGAACCACATTTTACATACTGATATTAACTGTGTCTCTTGGATTTTTTAAATTCCACTCACAGAAGCAGTAAAATTATGTTTTATGTTAATTTTAAAATTCTCTTAGGAGGTGGGTAAAAGACGGTGAAAATTTCAATAAAATTTTTTTATATGTAAAATTATTATAAACTGACTCGAAAAAATTACATTGAAAATATATAGGTATTATGTATCTATATTGACCTAAAATAAATTTAAATAAAATAAATAATTTTTTAAATAATTTCTTTTTAAATTATAACTCAGTGTTTTACACTATTCATCAAAAATTGAATGTTTTCAGAAAAATACAAAAAATTCACCCTAAGCTAATTTCGATATTCCGAATCCAAAAATGATGTCCATTTTGAATGATAAAATTTATAAAATTTCAAAAACTGGGTATTACTATTCATAACGGCTACTTTGATTGGTCGCAGTGTGTTAGAATCTCGAAGTTGCGTACAATGAAAGCTATTGCATTATTCAATGGGAAACGTACCGTGGAAGCTTGGGGTTTTACATTTACCCCTCCTTCAAATAATTTCGTCCTCAAAATTTCTAGAATACTACCACATGAAAATACTCGGGTGGTTCTTCATCATAATTTCCTCGGGTTCCCACGTTGCCTCTTTAATCCTATGGTTTCTTCGTAAAACTTTTAACATAAAATTCGTTCGGTTTCTCAGCACTTATTCTCTTGAATCAAGAATATTGATAAACTCTTCCCAATAAGATAGATCGGGTTCTAGTTCTAATTCATCATTGGTGAGTACATGCATTGGGCCGGCATGTATTTTCTCAACATTGATACGTGTAACACATTGTGAACTTTGGAGAGACTTGTAAGCATTGTCAAATGGTAAGCTATAGCCCCATTTAGTTCAAGAATTTCTAAAGGTCTGATGTACATGGGACTTAATTCTCCCTTCTTACTGAAACGTATAACACCCTTCCATGGAGATACCTTCAAGAAAACATAATCTCCTACCAGAAATTCCAAATCCTTCCTTCGGTTATCACCAAAGCTCTTATGCCTACATTGAGCTGCTTTGATGTGGCTTTGGATTACCTTCTCTTTTTCCATAATTTCATACACAAGTTTTGGGCCTACGAGTTTTCTTTCTCCAACATCATCCCAACAGCTTGGTGTGCGACATCTCTTTCCATATAATGCTTCATATGGTGCCATCTAAATACTTTAATGGAAGCTATTATTATAGGAGAATTATACCAGAGGTAAATATTGATCCCACATACCTTGAAAGTCTTGTGAGCAAGATCTAAAAATTTCTTCTAATGTTTGAATAGTCTGTTCTAATTTTCCATCATTTTGGGTGTGGTAGGCAGTGCTCAAACGAAGCTCAGTATCCAGGTCTTTTTGAAGACTTTTCCAGAATCTTGATGTAAAACGGGGATCACGATCCGAAACAATCGATAGTGGTACTCCATGAAGTCTTACAAATTCATTAATATATATTCTTGCTAATCGTTCAAGTGGTAAATCTTTTCTTATAGAAAAACAATGTGCTGACTTGGTAAGATGATCAACAATGACCCATATTGCATCGTTCCTTCTATGAGTCTTTGGTAGTCCCATGAAAAAGTCCATCATAATATTATCACATTTCCACTTACGTATGGGAAGTGGTTGTAAGAATCCTCCAGGGTGTTGCCTTCAACCATTCACATGTTGACAAACCATACATCATGACACAAAATATGAAATCTCCCTCTTCATGTTGTCCCACTAAAAATGTTCCTTCAAATATCTATACATTTAGGTGCTACTAGGGTGTATATAGAAATTGGAACTATGATCATCATCAAAAAATTCCCTTTTTAGATCAGGTATATCGAGAACACAAAGTCTCATCCCAAATTTCAAAATTCCATCTTCATAAACAAAGTCACTCAATCTCCCATCATTCACAGCTTTAATATTCTTTTGAAACTCTTCATCATTGGTCTGAGAACTCTTTATCCTTTCTACTAAAGATGGTTTGGAAACTATTTGAAAACGTATTGATATTTAACCTTCCAAGGAGATTCCCATATATATCATTACTAGATCCATTTATATAGGATCCTTTTGAACTCTCATCTTGTTCAAAACTCCATGATCCTTTCTGCTCAAAGAATCTTCCACCTTATTTGACTTCCTCGGGTGGTAGTGTATCATGTAATCATAATCCTTGAGTAGTTCAAGTCATCTCCTTGGCTCATGTTGAGTTCTTTCTGTGAGAAAATATACTTCAAACTCTGGGGATCAGTATAAATCTAACATTATTCACCATATAGATAGTGTCTCCAAATATTCAAAGCAAAGATTATTGCTGCTAACACAAGATCATGAGTATGATAGTTTTGCTCATTAATTTTCAGCTGTCGTGATGCATAGGCAATAACTTTATCATTCTGTATAAGGACACAACCAAGTCCTTTTTTTGATGCATCACTATAAATAACAAACCCATCATTCCCTGATGGTAGAGTAAAGATAGGTGCATTGAATAATTTCTCTTAAGTTCTTCAAAAAAAATTTCACCCACTTTTTACCAAAAAAAAATAACCCCTTTCCATGTGAGATTGGTTAATGGGTTATCCAACAGGGAAAAATTCTGGACGAAACGTCGATAATAACCTGGTAAACCAATAAAACTGTGTACCTCAGTTATAGTCGTCGGTGCTGGCCATTAATTGACTTCTATGGTCTTAGAAAGATCAATAAATATTCCATCATTAGAGACAATATGTCCAAGAAAAGAAATATCCTGAAGCCAGAATTCACACTTGCTAAAAATCCCATATAATTCATGTCTTCTCAGGGTCTTCAGGATAATGCGCAAGTGATTTTCATGATCTTTGTAGATTTTGGAGTATACCAAGATATCATCAATAAATACCACTACAAATTCATCAAGATATTCCTTGAAAACTCTATTCATTTCGTCCAAGAAGACAGAGGGTGCATTAGTCAATCCAAAAGGCATTACTGTAAACTCATAATGCTCGTACCTGGTTCGAAATGTTGTTTTCAGAATGTCTTCCTTCATCACACAGAACTGATGATATCCAGATCGAATATCAATCAATGAAAAGTATTAAGATCCATGAAGTTGGTCGAATAAATCATCAATGAGAGGTATGGGATATTTGTTCTTTATTGTTATAGCATTGATCTCTCTGTGGCAATGCACAACCTCATAGATCCATCTTTCTTCTTAACAAAAAGAACAGGGGATCACCGTGGAGAAACACTAGGCCAGATAAATCCCTTATTACTCAATTCCTTTAGTTGTTTCATTAGTTCCACTAATTGTACAGTGGCCATTCTAGAAGGGTTCTCTGATATGGGCCTTGAACTTGAAATTAAATCAATTGAGAACTCAATTTCTCATTCAGGAAGATGTCCAGGTAAATTTTCTGGAAACACATCAATATATTCTTTCACAATAGGTGCATCCTCTATTTGAAAATTCCTTTCCTCACCCATAGTTATTTCATTCTCTACCTCCCCAATAATTGAATATAGTTGATCTACTGGGGGTGGATCTAAATAAGAATTTAGTGGTGACGATTCTTTACTAAAGAAAAGTTGTTCTTTATCATCTTCATAAAAAATAGTAACATCCATCTTCTTATAATAGTTTTTTGCATCATGGTCTGAAATCCAATCCATACAGAGGATTATATCAAATTCAATCATTGGTCTGACGATGAGATCAGTAGATAAAGAACATTTATATTCCCTAATGGGGAATGATTCACAAAACATTGTTGCAATGATACTTCCCTATGGAGTTTTGAAAGACAACTCCCTTGTTAAATCAAATTGGAAATATCTAATTTTCTTAGAAAACTGGGATGATATGAAACAATGTGATTATCCAGCATCAAATAAATCATTGGCTAAACATGAGGAAACCATTAAATTACCATCCACCACGTATTTCGGGGATTCAACTTTAGAAGTAGTGATCGCATGAGTTTGGCCTTGATCCCTTGTCATTTTTTGAGGTATGTTTCCCTGACGCTTAGGACATTAAATTTCATAATTTCCCATATCTCTACAATTGTAGCATTGAACATTGGTAGTGTCTTTCTTTCCCTTACAATCACCAGTAAGATGGAATTTCTCTACACATTTGTTGCATACTCCTTTTCCTTTTATACAGGCACCAAGGTTCTTCCTTATGCAATTATCATAAGGTGGAAATTCAATTCTTCTATTATTCCATGTTTCCTTATTTCCTTTCCAAGAGTGTTCAGAAAATCTATTCTTCTCTTTCTTTGCTTTAATGTCATAACACTTAGATAATTCCTTTTCTGTCTTGATTTCACACGAGATAATATTTTCGTATGACGAGAAGGATTGTGATACTAATGCTAGACGGAGAAATGGTTTTAACCCATCATAGAAATGGTCAATATTACTTCTTGGGTTACATATAAAATCTATTTCATGCCTCGCTAACCTTGTAATGTTAGCTTCATACTTTTTGACATTCTCATCCTCCTTTTTCCTCAGACTCCTAAATTGTCTTTCCATATCAGCACGATGGTCATGAGGGAAGTATTTTTATAAGAAAATTTCTTTAAACTACCTCCATTAAATATTTGATACTTCATCATCTTCCTTTATGTTTTGAATCAATTTAATCCATTGATTAGTATATCCAGCGAGGCGGTAAACTACCATGACAACTTTATCCCCTCCGCTACTCCCCAAGGCATGGAATATTTTCTCCAAGGAATTTATCTATTGCTCATCTACTAATGGATTTGTACCCCCAATGAATATTGGTGGTTGTTGTCTCATGATGCAATATAACATTTATCCACCACGATGTGGATAAGGGTACTCCATACTAGTAAGGTTATCATTCATAACCTGTTTGATTTGTCCTAGTATGGTGATAAGCTAATCAGCACCAGTTGTATCACCAGTTCCACTATAATTATCGTGAAAATGAGGGCAATACCTACATTTTGTGCATGCATTGATACATTTTCCATTCATTCCAATAGGCACCATTTCAAAACAATGTCATATACTAGATTAGTTTATGAATCGCAATACATAAATTCATTCGTGTAAAACCCTAAACATAAATTGAACAGTTTATGGATATAATCCATAATCATTAAAAAACTCTTTGAGGAAGTATATACTCATAAACCCTTCATATATTTTTGTAAATAAAATGAAAATTATCCTAATCATATCCCGCGGGAGTGTTGTAACCAATAGTGCAACAAGGCCCGTTGTTGTGCACTAGTTCCCATTCAAGTCTAGCTCAAAGTAGTTTTTTCAGGTTTTACCCCTAGGTACATTTGTGCCAATGTCGCCTCTACCTGCTTGTATCCAGACAGGGATGTATTGTGTGGAAAACTAAAAATCTCTACAATTCCAAAATTCTAGGATTTTATTCCATATTAATCCTCAAATTCTGTCTTAGGGTAATGTGCTCTAATAAAATTTTATCGAAATCTAGTTTCCAAGGTTTGTAATAAACTTCCCTTGATACCAATTGTAATGCCCTGACCCTAGTTACCCATAGTCGGTGCATTATTACCTAAAATTTTCTTGATCACAAGGAAATAATGTCTTGAATGACCGATCAGTTTAGTATTATTAGAACCAGGATTCATACATATGTTCAACTTTACAGCTTGAAAAGAAATTCAACACGAATATATTCCATTAGAATCATCCAAGCCTCCAAGATTATGCCTGCAAGTCACTCATAACTAACTTCTTCATATCCTAGTAAAATGGAATATAAGAAATGGGTGAGCTTAAATGCTCAGTAAGGGTAAGAAACATAGCAGAAGATAACATAAATATTAAGCATGGTGAATAATTGAAACCACATGCCTTTAAAAATAATGAACATGAATACTTTTATGGAAGAAATATGAGATGAGTAAATAATTACATAATAAAACATAGTCATGGGTATTCTACTAGTCAAATGACCACATGAGCCATCAATATTATTTTCATAATGAGGGAATGTATAATGTCGGACACTCTGAAACATTTTGTCAAGGCCTCAGCCAAGACATCTAAAAATGATTAAGGCCTTGGCCACGACCATATATCAAATTGGTAAAGGCCTCATCTAAGTCCACATCTAGTTGTCTCATGATACATGATGATGCATCAAGGATCTAAAGTGGGCTCCATCCATCACTTACTAAGTCCAATACATTCCTTATATGAAAAGGTTTAAATATAACATAAACATTCGTATCAAAACTAGGATAAGAAATGTCAATAAGTTAACCATAAAACATGAATGGTATGAAAATAGAACATCCAAAGTCAAACATATCACAAAACCTTCAATAAAATTTTTATGTTTTGTATCATAATATATAAACTTCAAATAAAATTAAAATCCATCAAAGGATGTTGACATAGATGAAATCAAAACCTTTTTTAGAGAAATATATCTTTCTATTTTGAAATCATTTAAGAGTAGCATAATTATAAAGAAAAAATTTATTTTTAAAATATTCTTATAAGATTTTAAGGTAATTTTCGACGATGTTATTACGACGTAATATAGCCGCACCAGCAGTAAATGTTAAAAAAACATTCTTAGCTTAATTTTGTCAAAAAGGTCATAAAGTACCTTGTTTGCAAAAATAATGGAAAGATTCCTTTATAAACAACTTATAAAAGTAAAAAAATTGTATAAATGACTTTAAACCATAGTCTACAAAATGGTAATAATGTTTTGAAATAATTTTTTAAGAAACATGGATGTGGATGATAAAGAGGTCCCAGTAGATAATTGCGTATAAACAACCTCAGATAATAAAGTGATTGTAAAATTAACCCTTACTATGTACTTTTACTTGGTAGAGGGTAGGTTAACCTCTGTTATAATGGTTAAATAATTTTTATATAATTATAAAATAATCATATACATTAATATGATATCATATATGATCTTTTAATATTTCATTTGTAATAATATCTTAGTATTATCGTTATTTTGGGTGTTAACTGGTTCGTTTTCCTTTATATACTTTGTTACGTAAGTAATGAATGTTATGGATAGGATATATCTAATTCATATTAATAATGATATTAAGTCTAAAAATATTATTTTTAATCATCTAATGAAAATTAGTCTTGAATGGATACGATGGGGAATGAATCTCATCGCGTTCGTGGAGACGGTAATCCGTACGTACGCACGAGCAAAAATATCATTATTTTGATATTAAAATAATATATAATAGGAAGGTATATAATATATAAAGAATAATTATAATTTTATATTTATTATTTACATAAATTACACATCATTATTATTCAAATCCACATATTAATGTATTGAATAACAATTACACCATGACGTGGATACGGTAAGCTGCACGTACGCACGTATGGTGACATGTCTTTCAAAGGAAGGATAGAATAATGTATTTGGTTGTAAAATATTTATAATAACATCATAGTATATAGAATATAATGGAGTTATTATTTTATAATGGAAACAAAAAAGAAAAAGGAAGTTCATGAAGAATGGAATTGCATGAAGAAAGGAATTTGAATGAGCTGGTGAGATATTTACCTCTTCTTCGGGTTCTTCCTTTTGATTTGATCAAATGGGCTCCTTAGAATGGCTTTATGACTAAAGTAAGTCCTCTAGGATAATTTGGGTATAGTTGATATGGTATTTGGGCTGAGTTTTTTCAAGTCAAATGGCTTTGAAGGTGTGAATTAGATAAAAAGGGGGGTTCACATTTATAAGAGGGGTAAGAGGCACCTTAGGAAAAGCTAGAAATATTATTTTATAATAAAATAATTTTCAGTTTATAATGGCTCCAGAATGGATTATTTAAAGGTTAAGGTGGATATGGGTTGAAAACCACTCAACCGATAGGTTTTAGACAGGTTTGGGTCACTATATTAACTTTATCTTTTAGATTTAACTCTTGGTTAAATAGTTTGACATTTACCATGTCTCTTTGTATTTTTATAATATATGGTTAATAAACATACTATATACTTCCAGGAGAAACCCAAGTGGTGAATTAATGATACAAATATCATTATATAAGTCATTTTTCCAAACCTAATATTACTAGGAATAGAATATCAATTAATAATATAATATTTGTTTTAAAAAATATTTTAGGTCAATTTTGATACTATTTGGTATTTTGTTTTTGCTAAATTTTTAACATCATTAGTACTTCGAAAACATTTCATATAACCAATCCTAACATTTCATATTAACCTATAAAATTAGTTTAATTCATAAAAAGTCTCGAATTACATTTATTTGGATATTTATAATATCAATTATTTTAATATTTTATTAATTTGGTAATTACTACATCATCATTGTTTCATAAATAAATTAAATTATTTAATGATTAAAAAAGATAGATAAAATACCATTATGTAGGAAATAGGTTTATCTTTCTAATTAATATTTATAGACCAATTTATCTTATGTATAACCCTATGATATAAATGGTTTAGTTATTAAACATTGATTTTAACTCTTTTAACTCATCTTTAAATAAAATAATAGTAAGTGTCCTAATCTAATCCAAGTAGACCAAAGAGGTTTGTATTTTATTCATAAGGTTGTTTCTGGTCTAATTATACTTATTCAATAGAATTAGGACATGTGTTAGGGTAATAATATTATTATTTTTACACTTAATTACCCTATTTACTTTTAAATGTGGTAAATAAAAGTAAAAAGATACTATTCACCAAAAAATATTTTCATCTTATTGAACCACATTTTACTTACTGATATAAACCATGTATCTAGGATTTTTTAAATCTCACTCACAGAATCAGTAAAATTATGTTTTATGTGAATTTTCACATTCTCTTAGGAGGTGGGTAAAAGATGGTGAAAAATTCAATAAACTTTTTATATATCTAAAATTATTATTAATTGACTCCAATGAATTTCATTGAACTTATATAGGTATTATGTATCTATTTGGACCTAAAATAAATTTAAATAAAATAAATAAGTATTTAAATAAATATTCAGTTTTAAACTATAACTAAGTGTTTTTCACTATTCATCAAAAATTGACTGTTATCTGAAAAATACAAAAAAAAAATCACCCTAAGATAATTTCGATATTCCAAATATAGAAATTAAGTCCATTTTAAAAGAATTTTTTTTTAAAACATTCTATAAGTGGGTATTAATATTCATAATAACTACTTTGATTTGTCACGGTGTGTTAGAATCTGGAAGTTGCAAACAATACAAGCTATTACGTTATTCAAGGGGAAACGTACCGTGGAAGCTTGGGGTGTTACACTATTTTGTTTCATATTTGAGCCACTTGAATGGCTTTATTACTTTTTTATTATTTTATTCCCTTGAAATTCCAATATGTTAAACTCATTTTTTTAATAAGTATTACATTTTTTATATGTGGTTATTCAAAATACATATTAAACAATAAATATTAATTTAAAATATTAAATTACAATCTTAATCTGAGATTTTTTTTTTATTTTTTGGAAATAAATTATAACCTTCAAGGATTACACAATGTTGATTCAGTAATTGTTTAATTTATAATAAAATAAAATAAATGATATTAAAAATACTAAAATAAATAAAATTTGATATAATTAATTTAATAAATGAATTTTATATGAGATCATTAAATATTTGGGATGTTTTAAACATTTTTTTCAAACTATGTATTTTATTTATATATTTAAAAAAAATCATGAGATAAATACTGTCAAAATTTAAATTAATGGTATTTTAAAATAATTTTTTTTATTAAATGATAAGAAATTATTAAAAATATAAAATTCATCACTAATATTCAGATAAGGTTTAAAATTTCTTCCATGGCTCATTTATAGTTATTTTGGAATTTTATTGTAACTATATTAATCCTTAACGAGTAAAAACCCAAGTTTTCAAGATAAGAGTTAAAGGGTTTAAATAAGGGTTAATTATAAAATATAAGGGTAATAATGTCCCCAAAACATGTCTAAAAATTATTTTATGAGCGTGTTTAGACCCATAAACTACATATATTTTATTTAACTCAATTTTGACTATTTTTTATTGAAAATTAATTTATATTAGTTTAAAATTTTTACAGTTTCCAAAAGTGGTCTTCACCTCAATTATAAAAAGGAACCTCCTCCCTCACTTCTTCACATCACATTTTACCTCATATATAGACCAGAATCTATCAATGTATCCTCAAAAATTACCTCCCCTAATCTTATAAGCCATAATTTGGGAATGAATCTTACAAAAAATACCTTTTGTGCAAATCAAAAGGAGATACCCAAAGAAGAGGTAATGTTGATCAATGACCATTTTTACTTTATTTATTCCTTAATCCCCTTAAATTATTTTTATTTCATGGTAAAATATTAATATATGTATACTAAATATACTTATATGTTGTAATATTATGGTCTGGATCTACACTCATACACACATCCATCAAATTGGATATGCAATCATCATTCGTCTGTACGAAGGACTGTTTCTTCACGAACCAATGTCATTAGTTATTTAATTTACATCATTAATGGTTGGTATTAATTATTTATATTCTATTTTTATATGATATTTATGATATTTATGAAGTTTTTTTTCTTATATATTAATTATATAAATCATACCTTCTTGCTTTCCAGTTTTTTGTAAATATGATAGCTTCATTTGTGGACATGTGGACCATTGTCTCCTCAAAACGATGTGATTCATTCTCACTATTGATGGGATTTATTAATATTGGTTTAGGTGAATTTATATGAAATATTTAACCTAATAATTTTACTTTGATTATATAAATTACTTTCTTTCTTTCAATACGATAATAAAATGGAAATAGTGTCCATAAGTACGTACGACCTACCATCTCCGTAAATGGTTTATTTCATTTTACATTTCAATCTTTTAAATACAGTTATAAATAAAAATATACACAATATATATTTATTTCATGGTTATAATTATTGAGATTAATAAATCATGATATATTTAAGAGGATCAATAATATAAAAAATCAAAACACGTGTGAAAAAGAAAGCAATTATTTTCCAAAACATAACTTTAACATGAAAATATCAATAAACAGTTAATATAAACTCATATGTAAACCATAGATGTTATTATATAAATTAATATAGTTCTATTACAGATTCGTAATAATATTATATCAATTATATATGACGATTTAGTTATTATAATGATATTGAATACATAATGTAAGGTATGTATATATCACATTTATTTATGTGGGAAAAATGTCTTATACACTACATTCTTCATCTAAGTGGTGTATATATTGACCATTAATATATTATAGGAGTATTTTCTAGAAGAATATTTTATTTTAATATCCATGTAATTTCATTTCCTTCATGGAGCATATGTTTCCACTTATTATAATGTGATGTGTTTTTTTATTCAAAATCTCGTCATTAATCGAGATTGCTTCTATTTAAGACTCCTCAAGGGAATATTTCCATTTAATGTAAATGTTTTCTAAAAATGATTTTAAAACGTTTTTTACTATTGTCCTAAAAAAATTAATGAATTTTAACTATATTAAATGGAAATACCAGGTTTCACTAAACAACGATATATGGTTATAATATTATTAGGAACTAGCCGTTATGAATAGTATAAACTATATTTTAAATTTTATAACATTATTATTCATCTTACACATTTTCTAGAACATGGTATGAGAACAAAATCAATTTTTCGAGTAAAATAAGTTTTTTTAAAAAAATGCAGTTTTGCCACCTTTTGATGGCGCACCCACTTTAAATATTGTGTTTGACATGTCTATAAATTCAATTTGACAAAATAAAATTCTTCTTTGGAATCAGGATATAAAAATTTACTTTGGATAAAATTTTCATATTATTCTGATAACTTTCATATTTTAGTGAATAGTAAAAACACGCTATATTTTAATTAAAAACAACTTTTTTCATCGCAATAATTTATATGGTCATATTATCTTTTTAATTGGTTTTAAAGTTTAATTATAATATATTTTTACCATTTAATCCAATGTTTATAATTGGAATTAACTTCACTTTCAAATTGGAGATAAATAAGTATCAATCTTTTGATAGTTATTGTTTCTTAAAAACGCGCTATTTGTTTTGATAATGGGAATTAATTTTAATATTAATTAATGCCACTTCTATGTTCTGAATATGGAAAAATAGACATCAAGATTGAATTCAGAATATCAAATAATTCTTAGGCTGAATTTTTGGTATTTTTCTGAAAAACTTCAATTTTTGATGAATAGTAAAACCACTTAGTGGTATATAAAAAACAGACATTCTCATTTAAATGAAATTTTACCACTTCTGTGAATTGAATTTAGAAAATCCGAGAGACATGGTTAATATCATGGACAAAAATGTGGTTCAATGAGATGAAAATATTTTTTTGTGAATAGTATCTTTTTACTTTTTTTACCACGGTTAAAAGTAAATAGGGTAATTAAGGGTAAAAATGATATTATTATTGCCCTAACACATGTAATAATACTATTGGATAAGTTTAATTTGACCAAAAACAACCTTAGGAATGAAATATGACCATTTAGGCCCACTTGGATTAGATTAGGACCTTTAATATTAATTTATTTAAAGAAGGGTTAAAATAGTTAAAATCAATGTTTAATAAGTAAATAATTTTTAATATAGGGTTATGCATAAGATAAATTAGACTATCAATATTCATTAGAAAGATAAAAAAATTTCTTACATAATGGTATTTTATTTATAATTTTTAGACATTAAATAAGTTTATTTATTTATGCCACAAAGATGATGCGGTAATTATCATATTAATGAAATATTGACATAATTGATGTTATAAATACCCAAATAAATGAAATTTGAGACTTTTTATAAATTAAACTAATTTTATAGGTCAATATGGAATGTTAGTATTGATTTAATTAACTGTTTTCGAACTAATCATTCTGTTATGATTTTGAAACAAAATCAATTACCAAATAGTGTCAAAATTGAAATAAAATAGTTTTTAAAACAAATATTATATTATTAATTGTTATTTTATTCATAAAAATCTAAGGCTTGTCCAAATGACTTTGATAAGGTTATATATATTAATAATAAACAACTTGGGATTCTTTTGTCTTGTTATAGTATGTTTATTAACCTTATAGTGTAAGAAAACAAGAAGACACGGTAAAAGTTAAATTATTTAACATAAAGTTAAATCTAAATGATAAGGTTAAAATAGAAACCTAAACTTTTCTAAATTCTATTGGATGAGAGTATTTTGACCCATACCCACCATATATTCTAAATAAATAAAATTTGAGCTATTAAAAACCGAATATGGCCTTATAATAAAATAATACTTTTAGTTTTTCCAATGGTGCCCCTCTCCTCCCTTATAAAAGGGCACCTCCTCTCTCTCTTCCTCACACCTCTTTGAGCCTTAAAGCTCGGCCAAAACCTGACAAATTATCTTATACACTTCCTTTGAAACATCCTAGAGGTTCTGGTCTTCTTCAAAGACCAATTTTAGTGCCCTAAGAGGAGGTCTCAAAGAGGCACTTCAAAGAAGAGGTAATGTCTGTTACTGATTCTTTCAACTTTATTTCTTCTTCCACTTATTCTTCTTTAGTTGTACCATTATGAAGTAATAACATCTGTATCAATCATATACTTATATTTTATTATAATTATGAAACAACCATATTTCACTATCTATCTATCCTACGGAAAACGAAATCACCGCGCGTGCGTACGTACGGAATAACGTCTCCGCATCGTGGTGTAATCTATTTTCCACCACCACCTTACATGGATGGGTATATTGGTAACAGTAATGAATATATATGATTATTGTAAAGTTATATTGATTTTTTAATATTATACATACACCTTAATACAATTCCATGATCATGGGAATGATATCATCGCTCGTGCGTACGTACGGAATACCGTCTCCACGACGCGATGAGATTCACTCTCCATGATAACCATTCAAGAATTATTATAAAGTATATGTAATAAGTAATCATGAAATATATGACATAATAATGCTACTTGATTTATGTATATATATATTTATTTCATATACTTAATTCCATTCAATTCAATAAGGAAACGAAAACAACATTCATGCGTACGTACGGCCTACCATCTCCATGAACGGTGTATTTCTTACCATTTATCAATCCATTATATATATGTATATTCTGAATATATATTATATATAAATAATGTTTTACATTGTATATGTAAGTAATCATTATCTAAGTAATCATATGAATAATTACAAGTTAAAACACGAACGACAAATGAAACGATTTTACCCAAAACGCTACTTTAACATGAATTTACAAAAGAATGGGTAATATAAAGTCATAAGTGAACCATATATGATATAATAACAATGAATATGATTCTGTAATTATTCAATGACATTATTTAAATCATTATACAGGAGTTTTGGATATATATGAAGCATATCAGACCTAAGGTAAGGGATAACTTTTCCAATCTCATTTTATCCGAGATTGTTTATCCGTAAGTATTCACTGGGGTTATATCTATCATCTATGTCCCTATTTTATAAAAATAGTTTCATGTATTTTTAATGTCCTTTTTACCCATTTTTTACTTTTAATACATGGTATGTAAGGAATATTTATTTTGTTTACATTACGAGGTACTTTTTTGACTTTTCCGGAAAAAGTACAAGAAGAATGTTTTCTAACTTATACGACATGAAAGGATTTTTATGGTTTTATAAAGACTTATTTTCATGAAGCTTACTCCAAATTATTTCATTAAAATTTTAAACAAAATCTTTTTCTTTTATAATTTCATGACGTTTTGTGAAAAGAAATTGATTTTGAAGAAGAAAGGATATTTTCCTCAAGAATTCATTTCAAGTGTTTTATCAAAACCATTTTCCATCTAAGATGAAATTATTTCATATGTGGATGTTTCAAGTAAAATGTCTCTATGATTTAAATTGTTTCACTTTTATTATTATGAAATGATATCCATTTCTTTTATATGGATTATGTGATGATGGGATGATGTTTATGAAACCCATTTTATTCGTTTGGTTATTATGAGTGATGTTTGTTTATTTTGTGGCACAAGTAAGAATGATTTCATTATGAGATGGGTGGGACCTATATCTCCCTCCAACGCATCGGTTAAAGAATTATATCTCACTAGATAGACATTGATGGAATGGTAAGTTAATCTGGTTCAGTATTACAGGACTGGAACGAGGAGTGAACTCGATTCAGAAAGGGACTTTGTCCACTAAGATGGTCTTGGAAGCAATGCCTTGGCTACTATGGAAATCATTACATGTGCTTAATGGAATCCACAATTACATTATTTATTCCCATGATATTTTATCATGATTTATGTTCCATTATTATCTATGCCTTATGTACTTCCATGTTTTATGTTGTTGCTCAAGATTTTGATGTTTAAACATTATGTTCATGTTTTTATGTTCAAATGTATATGATATGTTTTACTTTACCCATGCTTACCCTTACTGAGCATTTGAGGTCACCCTTTTTATGTTTTATTTTCCCCCAGGATTAAAATAATTTTTTTAGTTAAGGAAACAAAAAGTTGAATATCTTTATGGGAGATGTTGAAGATCTTTCACCACGATTAGAAGATTACTTTCCGTGTTTCCAAAGACACTAAACTATTACGGTCCTTGTGTGTCTGTTTTTGTTATGTATTAAGTATAATGCAAAAGTAATGTAATATCTATGTACATCAAACATCAGGTCTCTACAATTGGTATCAGAGGAAAGGTTTAGTTAACCATTGGAAACTATGATGGAAAAACTTCAGTGAGATCCCTAGAGATATTTTTAAGGTATGTCTAGGGATATCCCTAAGGTTAAGTATATGTATAGGTTATAGTCCTAGAATTGCGCTAACGATCTTAGAATTAAACCAAAGACGTTAGATATTGAATGTAATCCCCCTTTATTATATTGTTTTCCCTAGCATGATTTTTTTTCCTCTCACACTATTCTTTTTGGGTTTTAGACGATGGTTGGAACCCGAAGGAACCGTGTTGATCATTGTAATGGATAATGCAATGATTTTCCTCTTGAATAAACCAATGTCATGGGAGATGGAGTGCACAATCTTATTTCTATACATACACAAGCTATGAATCATTTTGGATTTCATAATGAGTAGATAAAGGGGCAACATTCTGTTGAATCCTTCATGAGGCAGCGCCCACCTTCATTCAGCGGGTCTTCTGATCCCTTGGTGGCTGAACAATGGATCAGTACTATTGAAAATATATTTTGAGTTCTACAATGTTCTGAGCATGATAAATTCATCTTAGCAGTATATCATTTGGAAGGTGATGTTGATCAATGGTGGAATCTTATCAAGAATATGAGGCAAAGAGATGAAATTGAGTCCATGGAATGTGACGAGTTCAAAAACATGTTTTTCAGTTAGTACTTTCCTCGTTTTCTTCGAAAAAAGATGGAAAAGGAGTTTCTTGAGCTTAAGCATAAGTATGATGAATCTGTTGGTATATACGAAGTGAATTTTACAAGACTTGCAAGGTATTCATATGGCTTTATCATCCAACCTGAAAGTAAAGTTGATCAATTTTTCAGTGGCTTAAAACCAAGTCTTCGAAGGGAATTAGATATAAGAGACTTCAGTAGCTATGAAGAAATTGTGTGTTGTGCTATCAAGGTAGAATTGGAAGTTGGTGTAACATATCCATCTCATGGTTTTGACAAGAAACGAAAGATGGAGTTCAAGGAGAAATCTCAGAACAATGGTGAAAAGAAGATGAATGTTTCCTTATGATCAAAGTGTGGAAAGAAGCATGGTGGAGATTTTCTTAAAGGTACTATAAAATGTTTTAAGTGTAGAAAAGATGGTTATTGAGCAGCTGAGTGTTGATGTAAAGGAAAAAGGGTTGCTAATGATGTGAATAAAGAAAAGACTGCAGAGAACGCACCACCAACACTTCAATTCTTCAAGTGCAAGGAAATGGGGCATTATGCTAATAAATTCCCTAATCCAAGGGTTAGTGATGATCGACAAGAGCAACCACTTAAGGAAAATGACAAAGGGAAGTCACATGCGATTACTATTGGAGATGTTTAATATGACAACGAAGTGGTGGAATGATTAAGTGTTTATGTAATGGGATTCCAAAATAATGTTGTATATAATATCGTGGAATATTGGAATATTTATGTGTTGGTCTATTATGGTTTTCAATAATTTTATGGTACTGGTAACCATGGAAAGTGATTGAGATATTTTTGGAAAGAAGATGATATGTGCATAATGAAGGGATAAGAAAAAAATGAAATGTTTGATAGTATTCATGAGCTGATGACTGATATAAAAAAATAGTTATATCATGGTTTGAGTATATAGAATTTTGGGGTTTTGGTATGTGGAAAGAGTTAACTTTTGACAGCACTCTTGTTTTCACTAAGATTCGATGGGTATTTATTTTTCAAGATAATACATGATTAAGGACTTTGAATGCTTGGAATGTGACCAACAAGACATATCTTATGATATATGGGGATCAACGATGGTATTAACATGCTTGTTATATGAAATCTTTTGTAAACGTTTTCACTATAATATGAGAGTGGACTGTAGTATTATGGATAATCCTAAGGATTAGAATGGATTATGTTGGACATAAGTTAGTATTGTTTAAGGATATAAGTTTTTCGATATTATTGATGGGATGTTATAGTAATGTAGTTTTAGAAAAAGGACAACCTGCAGGATGGGCGATAGCCCATCGCGTCGGACAAGGCTGTGGGAATCAAACCCACAACCGAAGTGCGACTGGCCTTTATCGCCTACCACTGGCCTACAGGAATTCCCTGTTTAGTAGAAACTAGTTTTATTATATTAAGAGGTATGATATATGAAGTATAATTTCATTTTTTGGAATCGTATATGATTAACCTCACCATAGATGGACTTATGTATATTTGATAACTTTTTCTAACCTTTGGTTTGAAACAGATGGAATGACCCATCATTATATCACATGATCTGTTAACACTTCATGAATAACAAATTCAACTTCATTTCTTTAAGAGATTAAGTAGAAATTGTCCATAGAACGACCATCGGTGAGACTGTACCAAAATCACGAAATTATATCTTCGAATTCCAATTTCATCAACTTTAGGGAAATGATCTTGAAAACCAAAAAATGTTGTCCTAGTTCCCTTATATCCGATGAATCAGATTATACCTTAGATTATCACAAATCTATGGCTTTGTGATTGATGGCTTTTTCATAGCCATGTCCTCTACCACTCTCCATCAGAACATGATGTTTAGATTTCTCTTCCATATCCATATTTTCACCTATGTTCTCCTATATGGAAACCCAATTATGAGTTACTTTGGGTAATCTTTACGTTTCATACTTTAGTTTTTTAAAGTAAGTTTTAGTATTCCTTTTTACGATGTGGGTTTCAATGAATAGTAAATGATTTATAACTCCGATGAATTTCGAGGGTGAAATTCATTTTATGGGGGGTAGAATGTAACAACCCGAGATTTTATAAGATATATTTGTTTTAATTTCTTTCATATCTTCTATTGTAGGCTACACCAAGATTATCTTGCGCTATACGCAACACCGTATTAGCTTGTAGTATATGCAACACTAATCTTGGATCGTGTTACACACAATTTCATGTTTGATTGATAGTAGTCATTCTACGAAACATTGAGTATGTATGTATATATATATATATATATTCACTGTATTTTGTTATACGCAACAACAAAGGATTCTTGCACTACAGTGAACCCTAACTTGGCTTGCATTATATGCAATTGCGACCTTCCTCGATAGCGTGTGTTGTACGCAATACCAGGTTTCACTAAACAAAGATTTATTGTTATAATATTATTATGAACTAGCCTTTATGAATATTATAAACTACATTATGAATTTTATAACATTATTAATCATGTTACACATTTTCTAGAACGTGGTATGAGAACAAAATCAATTTTTCGAGTAAAATAAGAATTTTTCAAAAAATGTAGTTTTGCCGCCTTTTGATGGCGCACCCACATTAAATCTTGTTTTTGACATATTTATAAGTTCAATTTGACAAAATAAAATTCTTATTTGGAATCAGGATATAAAAATTTACTCTGGATAAATTTTTCATATTATTCTGATAACTTTCATATTTAAATGAATAGTAAAAACACACTATATTTTAATTAAAAACAACTTTTTTCATCGCAATAATTTATATGGTTAGATTATATTTTTAATTGGTTTTAAAGTGTCATTAGAATATATTTTTACCATTTAATCCAATTTTGGTCATTGAAATTATTTTCACTTTGAAATTGGATATAAATAAGTTTCAATCTTTTGATAGTTATTGTTTCTTAAAAACAAGCTATTTGTTTTGATAACGGGAATTGATTTTAAAATTAATTAATTCCACTTCTATGTTATGAATTTGGAAAAATAGAAATCAATTTTGAATTTGGAATATCAAATAATTCTTAGGCTGAATTTTTGGTATTTTTCTGAAAAACATCAATTTTCAATGAATAGTGAAACCACTTAATGGTAGATAAAAAACGGACTTTTTCATTTAAATGAAAATTTACCACTTATATGAACTGAATTTCTAATGTCCAAGAGACACGGTTAATATGAAGGACTAAAATGTGGTTCAATGAGATGAAAATATTTTTTGGTGAATAGTAACTTTTTACTTTTTTTCCATGGTTAAAAGTAAATAGGGTAATTAAGGGTAAAAATGATATTATTATTACCCTAAAACATATCCTAATTCTATTAGATAAGTTTAATTCGACCGAAAACAACCTTAGGAATAAAATATGACCATTTAGGCCCACTTGTATTAGCTTAGGACATTTAATATTAATTTCTTTAAAGAAGGGTTAAAATAGTTAAAATCAAAGTTTAATAAGTAAATCATTTTTAATATAGGGTTATACATAAGATAAATTCGACTATAAATATTCATTAGAAATATGAAAATATTTCTTACATAATGGTATTTTATTTATAATTTTAAGACATTAAATAATTTAATTTATGTATGACACCAAGATGATGTAGTAATTATCTTATTAATGAAATATTGACATAATTGATGTTATAAATACCCAAATAAATGTAATTTGAGACTTTTAATGAATTAAACTAATTTTATAGGTTAATATGACATGTTATTATTAATTTAACTAACTTCTTTCGAACTAATAATTCTGTTATGAATTTCAAAAAAATAAATTACCAAATAGTGTCAAAATTGACATAAAATAGTTTTTAAAACAAATATTATATTATTAATTGTTATTTTATTCCTAAAAATATAAGGATCAGCCAAATGACTTATATAAGGTTATATATATTAATAATAAATAACTTGGGGTTCTTTTGGCTTGTAATTGTATTTTTATTAACCTTATAGTGTAAGAAAACAAGAAGACACGGTAAAAGTTAAATTATTTATCAAAAAGTTAAATCTTAATGATAAGGTTAAAATAGAAACCCAAACTTGTCTAAATTCTATTGGATGAAAGGAGTTCGACCCATCCCCACATTAGCTTCTAAATAAATCAATTTGGAGCTATTAAATAACCTAATATGACTTTATAATAAAATAATAATTTTGTTTTTCCAAAGGTGCCCCTCTCCTCCCTTATAAAAGGGCACATCCTCCCTCTCTTCCTCACACATCTTTGAGCCTTCAAGCTCGGCCAGACCCAGCCAAATTCTCTTCTATACTTCCATATAACCATACTAGAGGTCCTTGTCTTCTTCAAAGACCAATTTTAGGGCCCTAAGAGGGGGTCTCAAAGAGGCGCTTCAAAGAAGAGGTAATGTCCGTTACCGATTCTTTCAACATAATTTCTTCTTCCACTTCTTCTTCTTTAGTTGTTTCAATATGAAGTAATAACATCAGTATCACTAATATAATGATATGTTATTATATGTATGAAACAACCATATTTTACAATCTATCTATCCTACAGAAAATGAAATCACTGCGCGTGCGTACGTACAGAATACTGTCTCCACGCCGTGGTGTAATCTATTTTCCACCACCACCTTACTTGGATGGGTATAATGGTGAAAGTAATGAATATATATGATTATTGTAAAGTGATATTGATTCTGTAATATTATACATACACATTAATAAAATTCCATTATCATGGGAATGATATCATCGCTCGTGCGTACGTACGGAATACCGTCTCCACGACGCGATGAGATTCACTCTCCATGATAACCATTCAAGAATGATTATAAAGTATATGTAATAAGTAATCATGAAATATATGACATAATAATTCTACTGGATTTATGTATATATATATTTATTTCATATACTTAATTACATTCAATTCAATAAGGAAACGAAAACAACGTTCATGCGTACGTACGGCCTACCGTCTCCGTGAACAGTGTATTTCGTTCCATTTATCGATCCATTATATATATGTATATTATGAATATATATTATATATAAATCATGTATTACATTATGGATGTATGTAATCCTGATCTACGTAATCATAAGAATAATTACAAGTTAAAACACGAACGACAAATGAAACGATTTTACCCAAAATGATACTTTAACATGAATTTACAAAAGAATGTGTAATATAAAGTCATAATTGAACCATATATGATATAATAACAATGAATATGATTCTGTAATAAGTCAATTGCATTAGTCAAATCATTATACAGAATTTTTGGATACGTACGAAGAATATCGGACCTACGGTAAGGGATAACTTTTCCAATCTCATTTTTATCCAAGATTGTTTATTCATAAGTATTCAGTGGGGTTGTATCTATCATCCATGTCCCTATTTTATAAAACTTGTTTCATGTATTTTTAAAGTACTTTTTACCCATTTTTGACTTTTACAACATGGTAAGTAAGGAATCATTATTTTGTTTACGTTACGAGGTACTTTTTGACTTTTCCGGCAAAAGTATGAGAAGAATGTTTTTTAACATATACGGCATGAAAGGATTTTTATGGTTTTATAAAGCCTTATTTTCATGAAGATTCCTCCAAATGATTTCATGAATATTTTAAACAAAATGTTTTTCTTTTATAATTTCATGACGTTTTGTGAAAAGAAATTGATTTTGAAGAAGAATGGATATTTTCCTCAAGAATTCATTTCATGTGTTTTATCAAAACCATTTTCCATCTAAGATGACATTATTTCATATTTGTATGTTTCAAGTATAATGTCTCTATGATTTACATGGTTTATCTTTTCTTATTATGAAATGATATTCATTTATTTTATATGTATTATGTGATTATGGGATGATGTTTATAAAACCCATTTTATTCGTTGGGTTATTATGAATGAGGTATGTTTATTTTGTGGCACAAGTAAAAATGATTTCATTATGAGATGGTTGGGACCTATATATCCCTCCAATGTATTGGGTAAAGAATTATATCTCATGATATAGACATGGATGGAACAGTAAGTTAATCCGGTTCAGTATTACTGGACTGGAACGAGGAGTGAACTCGATTCAGAAAGGGACTTTGTCCACTAAGATGGTCTTGGTAGCAATGCCTTGGCTACTATGGAAATAATTACATGTTCGTAATGGATGCCACAATTACATGTTTTTTCCCATGCTATTTTATCATGATTTATGTTCCATTATGATCTATGCCTTATGTACTTCCATGTTTTATGTTGTTGCTCAATATTTTGATGTTTAAACATTATGTTCATGTTTTTAAGTTCAAATGTATATGATATATTTTATTTATCCATTCTTACCCTTACTGAGCATTTGAGCTCACCCTTTTTATGTTTTATTTTCACCCAGGATTAAAAGAAAGGTTTTAGGTAAGGAAACAAAAAGTGGAAGATCTTTATGGGAGATGTTGAAGATCTTTCACCACAATTAGAAGATTACATTCCATGTTTCCAAAGACACTAAACTATTACGGTCTTTATGTGTCAGATTTTGTTATGTATTAAGTATTCCACAAAAGTAATGTAATATCTATGTACGTCAAGATTCAGGTCTCTACAGCTACACTATTATTAATTTTCCCCCATTCTAGGAGTAATGAAAAGCCACATAAATTCACCACACAGTTTGTTAAACCATAAACCAATAGTATTGTTGGATACTTTATCTTTCCATATAGTTTTTCTGAGGGGGATTATTAGTGCATAAATCCATGTTTCGTTACTTTGTGATAACCCTGAAGACACTACCTCTAGTTTCACGTACTTTGGTTGAATCATAACTATTTGGGAAAACCATTCTCGATGCATAAACTCTTAAAAATCAATCTAAAACTCATTGAAATTATCTAAAAATACCCATAACTCATATAACAATATTTATAGGTAAAAAAATGTTTAAACACAAAAAAATTAACTCCTTAAATACTAGAAAAAATTGAGGTTGTTAAATTTCCATTGAAACAAATGTTAATGAAAATATTCATGTCAAAGTTATCCAAACAAAACAAACTCCCACATAAAAAAGTAATTAATTTTTAATGAAAAAAAATCAATTTAAAAAATGTTACAATGAACTCGATATAAAATAATTCATTTTTTAATATAAAAAACAAGAATTGATCAAAAACTAAATATAAGGAATCTGTACCTCATTAACTCTAGAGGTCTGTGAAAATAAAACAATATGTACCCAAATATTTAAATTAATTTGGTGCTCAATCACTATATGAATAGTTGAAATATATCATTGAGGTTCTCTAAAATATTGAACATTCATCAATGAGAACCTATTCTTCTAGATTATATACATTTGAATGTTCATACAAAAAGGTTCACTACATAGTAGAAAGTAATCACACTGATAATGTGATCATCCATTAGAAATTATTCCTAGTTTTGAATATGTCTTCTTTGGTATCATTTATCTACACATATTTTAAAAATAAATCTATCAAATAGAGTAATTAGTTTGTGATTTATTTTAACTCTGAACTTCATATTTTATATTTAGTCGACATTTTTATCCATCATGTCTTCCTTTTATTTATAATGATAGTTTCCAAATATTATTCTTCAATACAGAAAGCTTATACATGATAATGGAAATTAAAGCTTCAATGATATTTAACTCAGATGTAACATCAAAATTTTCACATTAATTTTTAGCTAAAACATTCTTCTTTTCATTAAACTAAGATTTATGCTTCTCATAACACTTATAATGTTTTTCATACATGTTTTCACACTATAAAACATACAGTTTAACATCATTATAAGGAACCTTTGTCTCTTAATATTATTAAGATTCATAATCTAATAAAAATTCAATATTTCATATCAATGGAAATTCGAATAGAGTCTATCAAAATTTTCCCAATAAAAAACAATTTATTCTCAAGAATTCACAGGTAATATATGATTTTTTTTACTATTATAAAAATTTAAATCATTATTATGATAATGGTGGATCATCACAAGAACTATGTATGTTGTTAATTACACTAAAATCCATTATTTCTTTCTTCATTGAACTTCTCCTTGAATCCAAACCCCTTGTCTTATGATTATGATAGTCTATTCTAATATGACCTGGATTCTTAAATTAATGCCAATTAGTTTCAATGAATTATTACCCTCATATTTATCCTTTTTTTATTTTCTATCCTTATAATATTATCTTTAAAATTATTATATATAAAAACACTTCTTGTAACTCCCCAATATGTTATTAGATTATTTTCTTTAAAACCTAATGAGTTAATTAGATTTTCGCACACACAACACAAAACTAAAAATATTAATAGAAAATAAAATAAAATTATTAATCATTAAAATTTATAATATAGTCATTAAATTAGTGGGTATAAATACATGTTATCATATAAATAAATCAGTGATGAAAAATGTAAATAAATGTAATCTAGTAGCAGAATCCTCCCTTATGAAGTTTATTTATCTAATCATGGAAATGAGGTGGATTCGATTTTGGTTTCCCTAGAAAATTACCATGCTTAATTGGAACAATTTATGTATGAGTGATATCATATGTGAGACAAGATCAAACTCATGGAAATATTCCATGAGGTCCATGTAGTGGAATCCCCACTATATATAACTACAAGACCTAACCTTATGGTTATATCTCATGAATGGATCTTGAGGATCTATGTAACTAGAAATTATTATTATATAAACATGTAATTAAAAAAATTTATATTATTTATCAAATTTAATTTACATATTTCTATGTTTTATTTTTAATGAAAAGGATTTTTTATTTACTAATCTATTGATAAAAATAAAGAGAAAATTTAAAATATTTTTTCTAAAAATGAATTATTTATGTTATATAAGACAATAAAATAAATATTTCATAGATAAAATTTATTTTATTAACACTAATTTCATTATTAATTTATTTTAAATAATAATAAAATAACATAATATCTGAAAATCCCCCTTCTTAAAAAATTTGTTTTCTTTATATTTTATATTTTCATTTAAAAACTAAATTACTAAAATCTATATTTTAAATTTTAAATAATGAAAATAATTTCTGAATTTATCATATCAATATTAGCTTAATATGATTTTTTTAGATTTTTCTGAAATAGATTATTTTTAGGTGGTGAGTGAAAAATATTGACTTTACTAATACTGTCAACATTAATGCATCATTATAGTAAAATAATGATTTTTTTTAATATATATTATATAAAAAATATATTTTTTTTAAATAGAAATTAATCATTTACAAATAAATTGTATTATTTATAAACACAAGTTTTATATTTTGGAAACATGAGTAATATTTACTCTAAAAACTATTTTTTTGCCTCTGTAAAAAATTAGTTTTCATGAATTCCTAAAATTGAATAAAAAAATAATGGATATCACATTTTAGATCAAAATTTTCATGTTATTTACTAATTTAAATTTAATTTTTTTCCTAAAATAATGATTTCTTAGATTAATGTTAATGACCAAGATAATGAAGAAAGGTTTTTTTCTAAAAAAATTGTTTTATATATGTTGTGTAATTTTTATCAAATAAATTAAATTTATATATGTTGTGTAATTGATATTATGCGATTTTTACACACATATAAAAATATATTATCACTCATTTTATTGGTGGTTAATGTTAAATATGATTAATAACAATTAATGGTCAACACATTGTTTTTTACAAAAATAGTTTTTTTATATTATATATTCTGTAATTTATATGTTAATTCATTCATATTTTAAAAATAAATTGGATTAAATATAGGATAAACTTATATTCATCACATCAAAATTTTTTAAGAGGATTTATCTAATTTTTTAATAGAACATAAATTACTTACATAAAAACTAGTTACTATAGTAAAAACCAAAATTATAAAGTGCACAAATCCAATGGAAACATATTGAAAAAATGTTTGAGATATTTGTGAAATTTCTAGGTGGGGTATTTATCATCCCATACCCCTATAATTTCAATAATGGAAAATGTATGGAGCCATTTACCCATAAATAATGTCATGACATAATTTATATGCAATGGGTTTTTAAAAGAAATGCCATTTCTTCTACTTATAAAAGCAGTCTCTCTCCACCCATTCAGGACCACTATATGATTCGATTTATTCATGAAAATATTCCCAATTTACCTCTATTATTAGTCAATTTCACATCCATAATACCTTTTTCAACATATTTTATCCAATTCCTTTTATTTCCAAGAAGGCTTTTATGAAAATGTGTAAGCTCTCTATGTGAGTAATTCTTACTCCTTAGTCTTTTCTCGTTAATCTTCCACTTCCCCTTAAAATAATCTATATAAATAACTGAACATTTTAATAATATTTGTTTTCTAAATTTGGGTGTTACTTCATTTTATACTCCACAAAACTATATCCGTTAATTAATGAAGTTATACCGTTATGTTTCGACTATTATATGATTGTTGGTCAATATGACCATTGGAAAATAAACTCTAAATGTTACAATTATTGTTATAAATGCAAGTTATATTGGCCAATTAATACAAAAAGAAGAGTCTATGGCCTCATCCAGTAGACTCGGGTCATATGAATCCATTTTGTCAGATCATGGGAAAGAGGTAGCATCTTTGGGCTTTGCTCTGGACCAAGACCAAGCTGAGATTCAACATGCGAAGCTTGAACAAAATCGAAAAAGGGAGAAGTTCAAGCTGACATAAATCACCACTCTGGAAACTTTGTCTGAGCCTCCCCAATATTCTATCACCATAGCACACCTAACACTTAGGTTTTATGTAGGTTTTATAAGGGGATAAGTAACGAGACCTTGGTTATGTATTTTATAAATAAAATTGATATTTCTTATTATGTTGAATTTTTGAATTTTAAATACCCAGATAAATTTACAATGAAGTACCATATTATTGATGAATTTTTGAAAAATTGGTATTTTAAAATATTTTTGTAAACATTAAATAAGTAATAATGTGAAATGATTTTTAGAAAGAGTTCTTCTATAATTGTTACTAGTAATAAATTTAGATTCTAATTAGATCAACTTAATTTTTGGTGAATAGTAATGTATGAATAATAATATACCCTTATGAATAGAAATAAATAATAATAAATATTAAATTGGATAAAAAATTAGAAACATCACCAATGAATGTATAAATATAATTTAGACATCATTAAAATAAAAAAATGGTCATAATATAAGTATTGGTATTTTTTTATGTCGTAAATATTTTAATTAAAACTATATAAGTAATTTAATAATTTAAAATAAAAATATATTTTCATAGCATGTAATCATAAATTTTCAATTTATTGTATTATGCTTATATGATAATTTTATGGGACCTTGATTATTTTTTCAATGTGTTACAAAATTATTTATAGTTTTAGAGTTGTTTTTTAATAAATAATTATTTTATATATTAATTAAATTAAAAATATTTAGAAAATTATTTTCATAAAATGGAGTTTATTTCTTAATTAAGATCATCGATATTATGTAAGGCTTAATTTTTTGGATTTTGTTGAAATAGTTGAATTTTCGGTGAATAGTAAAAATATAGTTTTGAGTTTCGGGTGTTTAATGACACCATTGATGATGTAATAATGATGTAATGAATCAGGGTACTTTTGAATAGTAATATATGTTATGATGTGTCCCTAGTGAGAAATACCATGGGAAAATACCTTGGGAAAGCCCATGGTTTTGCAAATATCACTGATGAGGTGTCGCTTGAAAATTAATTAGATATTCCCTCACTTTTCCTATAAATACCAAGACATTCCCTCATTAATTTCATTAAAAAAATCTTCCTCAACGAATATATGATATTTCTACCTTTCAAGGATTCCTCCCAAGGTTCCCTCATGCCTCCCAAGGTCCCAACCATTGATCATTCAAAGATACTCCTCAAGGTAAGGGAACCTTTCACCCTCCACTTTTTAGTCACAATTTCCTTTTTGTTTTTTCTTCTAGTTTCCATATTCTTATGTGGGGGTATGTTATTATATATTATTATTACTATCCATTTCATGTCTTAATTATGAGAGACCCTTTCTTCTCACTTCAATTTATTTTCTGAACTTTTAAGCGACAATGTTAGGCTGCCGAATCTCTCTTAAAAGAAAAAACATCTTCTCCTTTCTTTCATGTTTCTTTTTCATGTGGTATGTCATTAAAATATCCATAACATGATATTATTATATAACCATATTGTAGTATTAATTATTTTTTTGTGGTTGACCCTTGTCCCCTGTCTTTTTAATGTTTTCTAAAATGATGTTATGTAGCCATTATGCTGCCGAATTTTCGTCTCAAAATCTCTCTATTTTTCTCAATAAATTATCCTATATTATTTATGGGGATACCCAAAACTATTTCCATTTATATGGGTATTCTTCAATACAAAAAATTTATCTATTTTATTTCTCGAATTTACATACATATACCCCTCACTCCCTTTCCATTGGTTATAAATGACATAATGATCTTATTTTTTAGTATTTATAAAATGACATGATTTTGACATGAAAACATATCAATGATTCTATTTTGGTTATTTAGGAAATATTTGATTATGATATATGTGGCTCACATGAAAATAAATACATATTATGGGTGCACCCTGATAGCACTCTAATGCATTGGGTAAATAACTAATCTCTAGAGATGACATGTTTCACAATACCTTGGTAAATAACCTTGGTAATGCTTTTATGAAACCTTGGGAATGAACCTTGGTGACATGTTCATGAATGTCTAAATGAAATGTTTTAGCCACATATTCAAGTTTTTATTCATGTTCTTTTTATTATGATATGACTTTTATTCCATTGCTCATGTCTTGTGTTTTTCATCAAGTTCTTATGGATATCACAAGTAAACTAATTCCCTTGATTTCATTATTGGGCCTTCTGCTCAACATTTCCTTTGATATATGTCTACAGGTTATGAGATGCAGTAATTATACATAGGATTAACTTATCAAAAAGATTATTAAGGGTATTTAAAATAGTTTTTTTATGTTTTCATATTTTTTGGTTCTTGAGTTCCAAGACACTAGACTTTAAAGATCCTCAGTTTGTAAAATGTAAGTAAAAGTTATGTAATATAAAGGCGGGACACCAAAGTTGGTATCAATGGAAGGTTTCGTTATTTATGGAAATTAGTCAATGAAAAAATTTGTAAGAACCCTATAAAAAGTTTAAATATTGGAATACTTCATGGAATTTTGGTGAGTATTGAGTAAGTGGTTTATCAAGAAAATACATCCTTATCTAGATACAAGCAGGTAGAAGCGGCTCTGGCACAGATGTACCGAAGAGTGAAAACTCTGACAAGGAGTTTCGGGCTTAACTCAGAGTATCCTGGTACATGATATTGGGGCTTGATGTACTCTTGGGTATGACACTCTTGGGGGATATGTTTGGTTAATCAGAATCTTTTTATGAATCATTAAGAAGTATTTATAGAGAAATGTAATTTTTTAAAGCATGAAGCTTTAATACAATAGATACTTTATAATTAAAATATTCTTGAAACAAATAACTTTCTCACTAAGGTTTTATTCTATTAAAAAATTGCAGGCAATAGGATGAATCGTGAAAATGCTAACCGTAATGGACCATGCGCTGACAGCCCTCTGAAGGAAGCTGGAATGGAAACATTCATGCAAATGATGAACCAACTGACTCAAGTTATGGGAAATAACATGAATCAAGATGAGAGACCAATCTCACTGCGAAGGGAAAAAAATTCTATTGAGTCCTTTATGCGCCAAAGACCACCAACCTTCAGTGGATCGACTGGCCCCTTGATTGCTGAACAGTGGATCAGCTATATTGAGAAGATATTTTCTGTACTCCACTGTTCAGAGAAAGATAATGTCACCCTGGATGTCTATCTCTTAGAGGGAGAAGCTGATCAATGGTGGGAATAGATTAAAATCATGAGGCCAATAATAGAGGTTGAAGTTATGGAGTGGTAATGGTTCATAGGGATCTTCTTTAGCATGTATTTACCTCAATAGATGTGAAAAATAATGGAGAAGGAGTTTCTCGAGCTGAAGCCGAATGAGAATGAATCTATGGGAAGCTTTGAGATAAACTTCACATGGCTTTCACGTTACACCACTAGCTTTGTCATGGATCCAAATAGTAAGGTTGATAGATTCTTCGGTGGACTGAGACCTCATCTGTGGAAGAATCTAGCCAACCAAGATTATGATAGCAAGGACACGATAAGATTTATGGAGCCAAGATTATGGAGGATCTTCGATTAGGAAAGAGGCGTCAAGCAATTGCAACATCCCACATGTAATAAATGTTGGAAGAAGCATTCGGGGAACTGCCTGCCCGGGAGAGGAAAATGAAAAAAGTGTGGAATAGATGGCCATATCTCATGGAATTTCCATAGTGAGGTGAATCCACAACTTCCCAACACTAACAATAAGGGGATGTGGGAGCAGGCCCTTCCTCGAGTCCAATGATATAACTATGGACAACTTGGACACTTTGCCAATCACTGTCCAAATATGAGGGCAGTGGAGGAGAATCACCTTCATCCTCAGCAAAAACCAAGGGAACACGGTCGTACATTTGCAATCACTATGGCTAATGTTGAAGTGCCAAATGATGTGGTGGTAGGTACTCATGTTTTTCTCTCATAGTTAGCAAGTACTTTGTTTGATTCTGGTTTTACACATTCATTTATTTCCTCCATGTTTTCAATGAATTTAGAATCAACCCCTGATTTTATAAAAGTAGAGTTATTAGTCAATACTCATCATGGGATTATCCAAGTATCATCAGTGTTTAGAAACTATAGTATTTACTTTAGTGAGCACAATATTATTGAAAATAAAGTATTCATTCCCATTCTAGAATTTGACATTATACTGGCAATGGACTAGCTCTTGAATTATAATTCTAAGATCAAATGCAGAAGCACAAAAATCTAACTAGTCTTTAATGGAAAACCTACAGTTATCTTCAAAGGAGAGATATCTTAACCGGATCATTCTCTATAAGAACCTCCTATATCCTACTTTGTGGAGTTGATCGGTGAAGAAGATGAAGGAAATGACTGTTTGGGGATGGAAAATGTCCCCATCATCTTGGAATACATTGATGTATTTCCTGAGGAGTTACCCAGACCTCCCCCAGAAAGATAGGTAGAGTTCTCCATTGTACTCGTACCTGGATCCCATCCAATATCAAAGACCTCATATTGTATGGAAAATTTGAAGATGTAGGAGTTAAAGAAACAACTCCATGTTCTTTTGGAGAAGGGTTTTATCAGATCGAGTGTGTCTCCTTGGGGAGAACCAGTTTTCTTTGCGAAGAAGAAGGATGGATCGATGTGGCTATGCATTGATTATAGAGAACTAAACAGGATCCTAATAATGAAAAAATACCCTCTTCCAAGAAATGATGACATATTTGACCAACTTTGTGGGGCTCAATTCTTCTCTATAATTGATCTTCGATCTGGTAATCATCAATTGTTGGTGAAGGAAGAAGATATTCCAAAAACTGCCTTCCGATCAAGATATGGGCATTATGGGTTTGTTGTTATGACCTTCAGACAGACTAATGCACCAGCTATTTTTATGGATTTGATAAATAGAGTCTTTAAGGACAACCTTGATAACATTGTGGTAGTTTTTATTTATGATTTTCTAAAATATTCCAAAAGTCACAAGGAGCATAAGAATCATATAAGGGGTATTTTTCAAACTATATGGAAGAATGAATTTTTGGAAATTTCAGAAAATTTGAATTCTAGTTGCAACAAGTTGCTATATTGGGGTACATTGTTACCAATTAAGAATCATAGTTGACCCTAGAAAGACAAAAGTTGTAGAGGAGTGGACTCAACCTACAATAATAAGTAAGATTCATAGTTTCCTTGGATTAGTGGGATATTATAAGAGTTTTGTGAAGAACTTTTCACAACTTTCTAATCCACTAACCATGTTTACTAGAGAAGGGGTTATGTTCATATGGACAAAGGAGTGTGAGGAAATGTTCCATGAGCGGAATAAGAGATTGGTTACTACACCCTTGTTAACTCTACCCTCATGTGGAGAAAGATTCATAATTTTTAGTGATGCATCTTTGAAAGGGCATGGGTGTGTCCTCATGAAAAATGACAATGTCATTGCTTATGCATCTCGATAGTTGAAGACTAATGAGACGAACTATCCTATGCATGATCTGGAGCTGTCTACCGTCATTTTTTCTATAATGATATGGAGGCACAATTTTTATGGGGAGAAATGTGATATATACATAGACCATCAATGTTTGAAGTATATTTTAACACAAAAGGAATTGAACATGATGTAGAGGAGATGGTTGGAATTTCTCAATGAATATAATTTTTCAATTCATTATCATCCCGGAGGAGCAAACAAAGTTGTTGATGGATTAAGCAGGAAATACCCAGTTGTTCATTCCGTAATGAGGATTCATAGAGATCCTTTGATTAATGACATAGTAATGTTGGACATTGTAATTATACGGTAAAGGGCATCATCAACCCTAACCCAACTGATTTCTCAACCGTCATTACTAGAGATGATCAAGAAACCTCATAAAGAAGATCCTTTATTACAGAAGATGATTGAGGCTGTGAAGCATGGGAAGTTTCCAGTGTTCAATATTAATCAAGAAGTTGTACTGAAATTTCATACAAGACTATGTCTTCCATCAATTCAAGAAATAATGACGGATATGATGGATTAATCTCATATCATTACTTTCTCTATACATCTTGTAAGTGGGACAATATCACTATTGGCTTCAACACTGGTCTCCTGAGAACTTACAAAAGAAATAATGCGATATGGGTTATTGTGGACCGTCTCACCAAGACTACCAATTTTATCTCCATTCGGGAAGATTTCACTCTTGATCAAATTCCTAGGATTTATGTGAATGAAATTGTAAGGCTACATGGAGTTCCACTTTCTGTCATATCTGACCGTGATCCAATATTCACATCAAAATTTTTGGGAAGTCTTCAACATGCTATGAGCACTGAATTGAATTTTAGTATGGCCTATCACCCCCAAACTGACAGTGAATCTAAAATAACTCTTCAAACACTCGATTATATACTTAGAACATGATCAATGGAATTTAAATGTGGATGGGATCAACATCTTCCTTTATTTGAGTTCTCTTACAACAACAGCTTCCACTCGAGCATTAAAATGGCACCCTACGATGCTCTATATGGTATGTGTTGTAGAACTCCTACTTGTTGGCCTAAAGCTGGTGAGAGAATGCTTCTTGGGACTGATCTTGTGCATGAGATGATAGAAAAATTCCACGCCATCCAGCAACACATTATGGATTCTCAGAGTCGGCAAAAGAGCAATGTCGACAACTATCGAAGGGACTAGGAGTTTGATGTTGGTGGAGTAATCTTTCTTTGAATTTCTCCATAGAAGCGAGTAATGAGGTTTGGGAAGAAATGGAGGCTCAGTTCTAGGTACATTCCACCCTATGAAATCCTTGATCGTGTAGGAGTAGTCGCTTATCATCTTGCACTCCCTCAAAATCTAGCACAAGTTTCTGATGTTTTCCACTTATCCCTCTTGAGGAAATACATACCTGACCCTTCACATGTTCTAAATCTAGAGGTAGTACAAGTAGAACATTACCTCTCATGTGAGGAGTATCCGATAGAGATCCTGGATCATAGGGATAAGGTTTTACACAACACGACTACGCACCTTATGAAGGTGTTGTGGAGGAACCACAAATGTGAAGAATCCATGTGGGAACCATAGGAGTCTATGAGATAGAAGTACCTAGACCTTTCCTCTTCTAAGGGTACGAGTTCAAATTTCAGGTATGAAATTTATTAATGGGGGAAGAATGTAATGACCCAAAAATTTTAATAATATTTGTTTCCTAAATTTGTGTGTTATTTCATTTAATACTCCCCAAAACTATATCCTTTAATTAATTAAGTGAAACTGTTGGGTTTCGACTGTTATATGACTGTTGGTCAATATGATCATTGGAAAATAAACTCTTAACATTGCAATTATTATTTATAAATACAAGTGATCTTGGTTAATTAATATAGAAATAAGAGTCAATGGCCACATCCTATAGACTCGGACCATACGAATCCCATCTATCAGAGCTTGGGAATGATGTAGCATCTCTGGGCTTTTCTCTGGAAAAAGCCCGATCTGAGCTTCATCATGTGAAGCATGAATGGAATCGCCTAAGGGAGGAGTTCAAGATGATAGAAATCACCACTCAAGCAATGTTGTATGAGCCACCCCAAGATTCTATCACCACAACACACCTTACACTTAGGTCCTATGTAGGTGTTATAAGGGGCTACATAACGATACCTTAGTTAAGTTAGGTTATCCTTTTGTATAAATAAAATACTTTTTTCTTATTATGTTAAATTTTTGAATTTCAAATGTTTGGATAAATGTAGGGTGAATTTCCATATTATTGATGAATTTTGGGAAAAGGGGTATTTTAAAATATTTTGTTGAACATTAAATAATTAATAATGTGAAATGATTTTCAGAAAGTGGTCTTCTACAATTAAAACCAGTAATAAATTTAGAGTCTAATAAGATCAATATAATTTTTGATGAATAGTAAAGTATGAATAGTAATATACCCCTTATGAATAGTAATGAATATTAATGAATAGTAATGAATAGTAAATTGGCCAAAAAAATAGAAGCTTCACCCATGAATGTATAAATATAATTTATACAACATAAAAGTGAAAAAATTGTCATAATATAAGTATTGGTATTTTTGTATTCCATAAATATTTTATTTTAAAATTTAATAATTTATTTAATAATTTAAAATAAAAATGTATTTTCATTACATTTAATCATAAATTTTTACTTTATTTTCTTATGGTTATAGAATAATTTTATGGGACCTTGATTACTTTTTCAAGGTGTTACAAAATATGTTATAGTTTTAGAGTAGTTTTTTTAGTAAATAATGATTTTATATAAAAATTAAATTAAAAATATTTAGAAAATTATTTTCATAAAATGGAGTTTATTTTTGAATTCAGGGCATTGATATTAGGTTAGGGTGAATTTTTGGAATTTTTCTGAAACAGTTGAATTTTCAGTGAATAGTAAAAATACAGTTTTGAGTTTCAGGTGTTTAATGACATCATTGATGATGTAATCAGGATGTAATAAATCTGGTCGACTTGTGAATAGTGAAAAAAATTATGAGGTGTCCCAATTGGCCAATACCATGAGAAAATAAAATGTGCAAACCCATGGGTTTGCAAATACCACCGATGAGGTGTCCCTTAAAATTAAATAAATATTCCTTCACTTTTCTTATAAATACCATGTCATTCCCTCATTCATTTCATTCCAAAATCCTCCTCAACGAATCAATGGTAGTTCTCACTCCCAATTATTCCTTACAAGGTTCCCTCAACCCCCTCAAGGTCCCAACTTTTGAGATTTTGAATATACTCTTCACGGTAACAGAACCTTTCACCCTCCTCATTTTAGACATGATTTCCTTTATGTTATGTCTTCCAGTTTCCATATTATTATGTGGGTTTAAATTATTATATATTATTAATACATTCAATTTCATTTCTCAATGATGATATACCCTTTGCTCTCTCATTAATTTATTTTTTGAATTTTTAAGCGATGCTGTTAGGCGGCCTAATCTATCGTAAAAGAAATAACATATACTCTTTTTATTCATGTTTCCTTTTCATGAGGCATGTCATTAAAATATTCATACCATGATCATATTATGTACCCATTATGTATTATAAATTATTTATTAGTTGTCTACCCTTGTCCCCTCACTTTTTAATTTTTTCCAAAATGATGTTATGTAGCCGTTATGCTGCATAATTTTCATCTCAAAATCTCTCTATTTTTCTCAAACAATTATCTTGTATAATTAATGTGGATACCCAAATCTATTTTAATTTCCAAGTGTATTAATAAATACATAAAATTTATCTATTTGATTCTTTAATTTACATACATTTAACCCTCACTCCCTTTCCACGGTTTATAAATGACATAGTGATCTTATTTTTAAGTATTTTTAAAACGTCATGATTTTGACAAGAAAACCATTTCTTTGATTCTATTTGGGTTATATATGAAATATTTCATTATGATCTATATGGATCACAAGAAATTGAAGAAATATTAATGGTGTACCCTGATATCGCGCCAATTCATTGAGTAAATAATTAATCTCTAGGGATGACAAGTTTCACGATACCTTGGAGAATAACATTGGTAATTCTTTTATGAAAACTTGGGAATGAACTTTGGTGATATGTTCATGAAGGTATAAATGAAATGTTGTAGCCACATATTCATGTTTTTATTCATTTTCTTTCTACTATGATATTCATTTTTTTCATTGCTTGTGTCTTGTGGTTTTCATCATGTTTTTATTGATATCTCAAGTAAACTGATTCCTTGATTTCCTTACTAGGCTTTATGCTCACCAATTCCATTGATGTATGTCTCCAGGTAATGAGATGCACTAATTGTACATAGGAAGAAATTTTCATGATTATTTTCAAGGGGATTTGGAATATTTTTTTAAGTTATCATGTTTTATTTTTCCTGATTTCTAAGACACAAGTCTTTAAATATCCTCTATTTGTAAAATGTAATGAAAAGTTATGTTATATAAAGGCAAGATGCCATACTATATACCCATTAAAGTATGATAAAATAAGTAATATTAATATATTTAATGTTTTTGTACTACTATAATATCACTCTTACTCTTTTTTAAAAATCCATTCATTAAATGAAGACGTCATCATGCATTTGTGAAGACTATTGCATCCATGAATTGAGGGGTCCATTTTTCATAAATTCAATACATGGATGATTTAAAAGAGTTATTCAATTAAAAATAATAATATTTTTAACCAATATATTATTATTAAATTATAAATTATTTTATTTTTATACTTTACATCAAATTTATTGAAATTGAATGTGTCATCAATGTATGTGTGGACTACCGCCTATACAGAAAAATTTATTTAATTTCCCTTTTTCCGCATTACTTGAATGACTTTAAAAATTGTAAAAAATGGATAAAAATAATTTTTAGGAAATTATTAATATTTTTAAATGATAATATTTTACAATATGTAAGTAATATTAATACAGATATGTTATATACAATTTTTATCTCATTAAATGAACATCTCAAGGCACGTTTCTTAATTTTAGTCTATATTTGAAACCAATGGAATATTATAAAAGTTATGATAATTGAATAATAAATTATATAGACTTATTCAATTCAAGATATTATGAATATATTTTAAAAACATATGGCATTGTTCATCATACCAAGAGAGTTATGGAGAAATTGACAAGAAAACCTCAAGTAATGGACTTGATCGAAAAATATATAGTAAATTAATAACATAGGGAAATAGATAAACCTTACAATATGAAACATAAATTAATATTTATCTTAATAAATTTATTAATTAAAAAAGTTTTATTATATAGTATGTTAGCCTACGTGTATAGTGAAATAGGACCTACAGTAAGGGTTTTTTATATCAAATTTTTTTATTGAGATTCGATTTATATTCACCAGTTATTTTTTTACTAGTGTATTTATTGAACATATATTTTTTATTTATATAAATATCCTTAAATTTGGATTATTTAAAAATATAAAAAATGTTCTACCTTCAATGGGTTTTCAATTTGATATATTACAATGTTATTGGGGTTTTGTTAACTCCAACCCCATTTATTTGAGTTATAATGTTTTTTATTGAACTTATTAATTACATGTTTGGATTAGTAAACCCAAATATTATATATAGAAATTTGTCTTTTTATATAGTGTAAATGAAACATTAAATTCAAATTCCCTCCTCAATGAACATATTCACAATAAAAGTATAACATTGTCATGAATAATTCTCATTATCCTTAACAATGATATTTCTTCCTTTTCCATATTTCATATTCCCATAAATGTTCTCATTTATATTTGGAAAAATAATTATGTTTTATCCCATGTGAACTTCATATTTCACTTTTTTAATTTAAAAAATATTATTTTATGACCTCTTTTTGGGATGTGATATTT
The DNA here is from genome assembly GCA_963277665.1 of Viscum album. Classification (NCBI taxonomy): domain Eukaryota; kingdom Viridiplantae; phylum Streptophyta; class Magnoliopsida; order Santalales; family Viscaceae; genus Viscum; species Viscum album. The sequence goes on from OY728167.1 coordinate 166,641,761, forward strand.
AAATAAAGTGGTTTTATAATATAAAAAGGATTCATCTGAAGCACCCTCATTACTTTTGAGTTACATGTTTTATTTATTTTTCTCTATTTTAATTAACATTATTAGTATGTATTTAATCCATATTTTTTATATATTTTCCATACATATATTTCAATTTTACTTTATTATTCATATGTTCCTTTTGAAATTTCCACTTTTATGTAAACCCTACTTAAGGTAACATTCTGATTTTTTATTCTATGAACAGTGTCACCTCCATAAACAAAATTAACCATGAATAGATCCCAAAAACTGTCATTGTTCTCTATAGAACCATCATATTTAAATTATTTTCTAAATAACAATATTAATTTTGTTCCTTACATAAAAAATCCTTTTTAGTTTTAATTATCATAACCTATGTGATTCGTTTTTATTCTTACTTCCCCTTGATCCTTATCATTAAATTTCCTAAATTGGAAGTCAAAGTTCAAAAACTATGTTTCTTTATTAAAATATTATCAACAAAATCAATTTAATTCAATATTCTCTTAATAAACCTGAAGATATACGATTTGTTTATGGTTTGAGAAAATATTACAAAATACACTTCTTTCTCATGGGTTTTATCATGAATGTTCTTTATATATGGTTTATTTTCTAAATGTGGAACACATATTCATGTACATACTATTATTTTTATTATGTGATGGTTTTGAAATAGAATTATATATTCCTATAATGAATTTGTTTAAATATTTATATCTCATGAGATTATATGAATGGGAATAGAGTGTGAACCCAATACACCATGAGACTTTTACTACTATATATATGGGGAGGGGGAGTGAACCAAATCAACCATGGGACTCTATTCAATATGATAGTCCTATAAGTGAGTCTTGAATTATATTTATGATGCCACTTCATATATGTTTTTCAAAAATTAATTATCCCATGATCTAATGATATCATTTCATTATTCCATGTTTGTGTGCTTATCACTCAATCCTCTCTCATGGTACATGTTTTTTATTTTGACATTACAAGTCCTTCAATCATAATTTTTGAAAACACTTATTTCCCAATGTTCTTTTTAATAATAATTTTTTACTTTCTCATATTTTATCATCTGATTAAGATAAAACACATAATGATAGATTGATGATTTTTTCCCATACATATAATTTAATATCGCTTCTTCTTATGTTCCCATTTTTAATGTCATGAATAAGAGTATAAATTATGAGATTCATACAGGGGATTCTAGTTTGTCTCAATTGTGGAGAAATGATCACAATTTTAATAAAATAAGTTTCCTATGTAACTACTCTTTAGTGACACTAAACGAAAAGGTAATATGAAATGTGTGAGATTATTGTAAAATATAATTTTTAAATTAGAGTAATAAAAAAATAAAGATATTTTTATCCTGGATTCTTATACTTATATCCATATTTTATGATTCACCATCAGTAGGTGAAAAAATTACTAATATTAAAATAGTTTATTTTCAATGTACTTTACATGTAATTATTTACATCAATAGTTAATCCTCTAAAAATTGAAACAAAATAAATTTCATTTTAATTTATTTATTTTTCCTGATATCATTGGTGTTTAATATCATATTGTATGAGATTTATAATAAGATCATCCAGTATTATCATAGAAATAGCTTTTTAATCATTGATTTTTGTATTCTTGGACTATCATTCCATGTGTAAAATATCAATAACATTCTTAAAAAGTTGATAATCCAAAATTTAATTTTTACTAAGATATTTTGGACTATTCACAGTCATCATATAAGTCAATGATTCATCTGATAAATTATCACACTTGTTAGAAAATCAAAACATTAATATTTCACTCTAATTATATTCCTTTTAGTCTCAAGAACATTAGAAGTTACAAAATGTGTGACCTCAAGATTATTTAAAATTCTACATGTCTTATTAAATGATGAAACGTGAAAATAGATATTCCTCTGGATAGCACAATGTAAGGTATTTCTAATTAATAAATTCATTTTAAATTCAAAACTTTCCTCTAAAATAAACATAACAACTTCGTTCCCCTAAATCATGTAACTTTATGTATGGATGAGAAAATTCTCAACACCAAAATTTAAAAAAATGGTTTCTATATGATCTCAATGGTATTCATATTACCAACATTAAATATCAAGGGTTTATTGTGATTCATATTATCAATAGATCCAACTTGTATTCATTTAATATCTAAAACAATAAGTATTTTCTCAATAATATTTTCTGTGAATAAATGTTTTTATAAGTTCTGATAAACAAACAGAAAATAAAAACGATGTCTAATATAAATTAAATCATATAGAGATAAATATCTATATATACTTATTCTTTGATACCATGTTGTGTCCAAGATATAAATGATATTGAACATAAAAGGGGAGGGTGAATTATAGTAAAATAGTAACAAAAATATTTCATCCAACTCAAATATTATGTTGATTTGGATATAAATTTTATTATTAATATTAGATTATATTTAAGTAAAGAATCATACTACCCTTACTGACATATTTTAGTTAAAACTATCAAAAAATTATACATTTTTTGATAAAATCCACAATCATATTGGATTTTAAAATGAAAAAGTGTTATAAAAAAATTTCATTAAGTTCCAAACAACAATCCCAAAAACCCTAATGGCTATTATTACCAATCTAATTCCAATCAATGAAACCCTTTTTTATAATCTAAAGTGGGAGATGGATCTGTAGACCAGATCCTAGGTAAGCCAACACCACACCTAGATCATCATAGAGTATAAACAAGCTTTCCGGTAACAAGTTAAAATCCTTAAACTTCTTTAACACCATGTCCATAAATGGAAATCTATATCCCAAATCTCATATTTGATCTCATGATTAGAATCAATTTGATAACCAATATTTTCCAAACATTACAATTTAGAAAATATTGCATCTATCCAAATAATCCCATCAATCTTGATGGATTTGAAAATTTAGTTTCCCATATTGAAACATCCTCATTGACATAGGAAGGAAAAAAAGAATAAATACATGTGAACATAGTGATTTGAAGAGAAAATATCTCAATAGTAGCTCTAAGTGAATAGATAAAGAAAAAATTATCACTCAGTTGAAATAAGACGGTTCATAAATTCAACATCATTGTAAAATAAATGAGTATGCTCAAGAACCTTTTTTATTCCTCACCTCATTTTCCTCCTATGAATTTATTGACAATGTTGTAACAGAAATCAACGATCGGAATCAGATATCTTCATTTATGGTTGATACTAACTAGAAACAAATTCTATCTTCTGATGTATGTTGATTAAATATATATTATTTGATGAGTACACCATCAAAATTCTTTAATTTATGAAGGATTTTGTTCATTGGAACTTCATACTGTACTAGAACATAAGTGTATCTAATAAGTTCATTGTACATTAAGGAATCAAAAAATTAACTAACCCGATAAAAATGTTAAAAACAATTCATCTTAAATTTAACTCATTATAAACTATATTATTATTTTCGAAATAAATTAAATGAAACTTTTCATTGACAAAAAAATAAAAAATTATATTCTTTAATAAAATCGATTATTTTACTTATTCAATAATCAAAATATGTGGAATTTATAATTATTCTCTATAATCCTTTATTGTAACATCCATGAAATAACCATGTAACTCTGGAAATATATAATATAAAACTATATCATCTCCAATACTAACATTTATGTGATTATAACATGATTGAGGATCAAGTATCAAAATAATCATAATAAAAAAACAGGGAATACATAGAATAATTAACACATAGTGGTTAATTTCAATTATGAATGAATAATAAATGGGTAAAAAGTAGTTGTGAATTAATATTATTAATAAAAATAAATATAAATAGCGACATTATCTAGATTAAAAATAAACCTAAAATGTTTTTATAGGAATTTAAAACATACCTGAACAATCACAAATCCAAGCTAAGGGTTGGTTCTTAGCACAATCACATTTTCATTGATTTATACTCCTTCTTATTTGGATGTGATATTTATAGTTTGATATATTCCTCTCATTATATACCTCAAAATTTAATTTATAGTTCATTCTATTAGAATTTAATTTTCATATAAAAGTATTCTCATTTTCCTGATATCTTACTTCTTAAAAGTGTGACATTGTTAATAATAAAAATCAAACTCTGTATTGGTTATTTATAATCCATTTCCATATTCTATATTACATAAAAAAATTTACTAAATAATTTTTAAATATAAATATTTTTTCCTTCCATAAAATTCACATTTATCATTATCTCTATTCTAAATAAAATTTTATAATTCATTCATTGATATAGTTTTTTCAAAATATTATTAAACATTTACAAAAAGTAATTTCCTTCCACTTCTCTATATTCTATATCTTCCCCTCTATATCCGTTCATATATAAATTTTTTTATATTCAAAGTTATATTTTTGGGATCTTTATTAATAAATATTTTTTTATAATTCTTCTTCTCATCTTGTGAAATTGATTTTCAATTTGAATATATTTTTTTTTTAATAAAATGTTACCAAAACATATATAAAATTCTTTAATTTTTTCCTATTTCATTTTACTTTATTTCTATGTAAATAAATTTTTCTTTTAAATATTTCATATCACTCATGTTTCACCATTTAATCTCCCATAGGTTGTGTTTCTTCTAGTTGATTGGAATTTAAATATCATTTATCCAATTTTTTTTCTTATATGATACATCTTGAAATGTTATGAACCAATTATCTTTCAATCAGTCACTGAATAATTGATGTATGATTGACTTCATCTAGAATGAATATATTTTTTTAATAATTATTTGATTGCTGGTATTTGAATTATGTAAACCTTAATTCTTTTGGGTGAATCTTTATATCTCATAATATTATAACAGGATAGAGGTACTGTTTCCTGATCCATTATATTATGGTGTATGACTAGTGATTTGTGATCCATTATTTTATGAAACATGGGTGATGATTCCAGATCCACTATGTTGGGATGGACTTGGTAGTTAATCTCGATATATGCTATGGTTTTCTATACATATTCTCATTCATATATTTATGTTATGTTTCCATGGATCATGTTTATTTTCTTATGATTTCAAATTCCTCTGATAGGGTAAATCATATGCTTCCATAACAATCCTTTAATAGTTCTATAGTCATATGATATAATCGATTACTATATTATCATTCCAAAATATGATGTCTTCTTTTTAAATTATTTAATTCCTTTCATCAGGCCATGTTCATGTTCAAGTCATTTTTATAATCTAATGATATGATCTACATGAAATAATTATAATTTTCCCCTATTAAGTATTTTATTTCACCTATTATTATCATGTTTCCATTTTCCTATAGTATTGGAGAATATTATTTTGTATGATTTTTCTAGAAAGATATCATTTGTAGATAATTTTACAGGATATATAGAAGCCTTATTGTATAATAATATGGTTCAGTACCAAATATCCAAAGATACCAAACCACATGTTGTTTTAGAGAGTTTTATTTGGGATACGTAATGAATAATTATAATATATGATGTAAGTTATATTTATGAAATTATGGAGATAATTTAATTGGTATCTGAGTGGTGTTTAGTAATATTTTTGGATTAGGTAATGAATCATATGATAACTAAATAAAAAAAATTATATGTTAAACCAAAAGTAACATAGCTTTGAGATTTTATGTTTATATGATTGTTTAATTATATTTTCATGATATATTATTATTTATTATTTGTTTTAAACACTTGGATTTAAAAAATGGTAGTAACTAAGAGGGATAATGTAAATAATGATTGTGATGGAAAAAGTGGTGATATTGTCAATGAACGACAAAATGGGATAGGAGATGTTGTGAAAATAGCATGGCTATGTTATCTTAGGATATACGTAATAACCCAACCAAAATTGAGCTCCCAAATTCACCAAAAAATGATAAACCCATTATCAATTCCTTTAGTTGAAAATGAACCCCATCCTCTAGTGGATCTTCAATCCTCTAATCATTGAGAAATTTATCAACATAACAAAAGGGACATTTTTTGTTCTTCAATAGCTGCATCCTAGAAGGGTAAATTTTTTATCATTTGGATAATGAGATGAACCAATGGTTGACTTTGATAAAAAAACATCTGGTAAAAGGAATAAATTGACTCCATGGATTGGGAAGAGTTTTAGAAAAATTTACTTTAAAAAATATTTTAACTAAAATATTTACATTGAATTATAGAAAAAATTTCTATAGAATAACAAAAATTAATAAGAATATATCGCTTCATATGAATAAATATTCATGATATTTTAAATTTATGAATACATTTTTATTAATTATATTGAAATAAAAATAAATCATTTCATTTGTGGCTTAAAATCAAGTCTCTTAAAACTTTTAGTAATAAGAATCTTCGTTAGGTATAAAGAACTTGTTAAATTTAATCATAAATTGGAAATGGGAATTGCGCACTCTCATACTTATTGTGGATTTGGTTATATATATATATGAAAATAGTGTTTCAATGGAAACGTAAACTATAATTCACCTCTAGAAAAGTACATTGAACAAAATTAATGCCCAAAATGCGGTTGGAAGTACATATGGATTTTCCCCCAATGAATATGTAGATGCTTTATATCAGGTAGATAAGACAGTCATGATAATAGTTTTTAAAGAAATATAACGATACAAATTAACACCATTGAAGAGATAAAGGTTCCACCTAATGTAGAACCTACCAATTATATATTAAAAAATAATTATTTTTGGAAATATATAAATAAACACCCTAATACATGGGATAATGAGGATAATTGACATCAAATACCACAAAAAACAAAGGATCAAGGAAGAGCATAAGCAATCAATACTAAAAATGTGAATCATGATAAATAAGCAGTGAAAATTATACTTTTTATCTACTGAACAATTGAGAATGTCTTAATTGATTCTTTCTCATCACATTCCAGTATACATTACATAATTTGTAAGATTATATATTTACTGGCTCATGGACTGAATATTAAGTTATTTTTGAAATCACTTAGTGGTATGATAACTAAATCAAAAGTATATAAACCTTATAGGATTGTTGATTGTGGTGAGATAAGTATTTTGAATCTTGTTATTCTTTCCTTACTATAATTTTATATTATATTATTCTTGTACTGGAACTATATACATAAATCTAGTTGAAATTTTCAAGATAAGGAAATATCATCTAACATAACATATAATATAACAATCAAATATCAATGTAGTATTATTATGAATTATCATTAGGAACTAATTTCCTAATATGGGTCCTAACACCCAATAATGAATGATACAGGGATAAAATGATTAAAGAGAAACTCAACATTGATGATATGATAATTTTATAGATGTATGCTAGCGTATTTCCCAAAATGTTTCATGGTCATCCCCAAGAACATGAGGTGGTATTTTTATTTGATCTCATAACATGTTTTATGACTACATCAAAGATTCATTACATAATGGATCCCATTAAATTGGTTGAATTAATGTTGAAACATTAAGTTAATTTAAATAAGAGTTTTTTATTTCCATGTTATTCTCCATGGGGTTTATGAGTACTCATTGATCAGATGTGGGATGGGATAATTCATCTTTGAATTGATTATCATAGGAATAATTAGATCATATTCAAGATAAGTATTATATATCCTATATTAATGAAATATTATTTACTTATAGTGGATCAATACTTTTTGAAGGTGGATATTCAATCTAAATATCATCAATTAATATTTAATATGAAATATGTTCATAAAACACCCTTCAATGTAAAATTTTCACACTATGAATTTATGTAAATACCTTTAGGAAAAATAAATTCCCCTCTTATCTCCATGGGACATATAAATAGACTCTTTATATATTACCTTGAAAATTTTATTATAGTTATTATTAGTGTTATTCATATATATTTTAAGACAAAAAAGGAACATTAAAATCATAAGAGGATTGTAATTAAAACGTTATGACTTGATTAATTATTTTCCAAATTTATTAAGTGTGAAATTTGGATATAAAATGTCTCGTTTTTAGTTAATGTAATCCCATGATATATTATATTTTCAGATACTTCAAATACATCGGTGAATAAAGAATATCCTAGAACAACATCAATAACAAATATCCATTGTTTTCATGAATTTATAGAATATTATTAACACTTTTTGAGAAATTTATAATGATTCTAAAATACTATATATAAGTTACAATGGAATATAATTGATTTTCTCTAGACAGACTAAGGTGAATAAGTATTTATAGAGAATAAGAATAGATTGGTTGGATCTGAGGAGATGGCCTCGTTCTTTCCCGGAAGACGTGATACCTTCCATCTAGGGTTTTTTGGTTTCATTGAGGTGGCGACGATGAAAATTCATCTAGATCATCCTCACAGGATGAAGTAGATGATTCTTTGGATCCTCTTCATGTGATGTTCCAGACGAGGTGTGTTGTTCGTCGACTCTCACTCCCCGCCTTCGTATGGCTTCATCTGGCTCCTCCGCGTGTCACTGTCCATAGGACCTCCATCCCTCATAGATCCCGCAGCCTTGAGGCTGTTTTTGTCGCATCTAATCTCTCGAACCCTATTCCATGTGTTCAGGATCTCTTTCAGTGAAGCAACCCAATCTATATAGGGTATTTCTTTCGCTGAAACAACCCATTCACAATGCGGTGGTTTAGATATTCAGATACTGACTCCTCTAGTGATTATCCTAATGGAATGTAATATGTGTGGGGGCTTTATTCAATGCGGTTCTTCCAGATCTACCTCTGATTCTGCATTTGTGCTTCTTCCTCTTCCTGCACAGGTAGGTGGTGCCTTTAAGGTAAGGGCATTTATTGTTTTCCATTGTTAGTATACATATTCACATGGCAGATGCAGGAATGATTGGTATTAATTATCTTCTCTCCTCATCAGTTCTGATTTATGGTGTTCTTCAGGGTCAGAACAGGTAAGGACAACATCTTCTACTGGATCAATACGAGGTCGCAGAGGGAGACCTCTGGAACGCTCATTGATTGAGAAATTTTCTCACATGTTCTCCTATGTTTCACTATTTGTCCCTTTGGGGTTATTTTTTTGTGTTCCAAGGTCCGATTACTTCATTTTATGATTCTCCTCTTCTCTTTTGGACTTTCCCTTCGCGTGCGCCCCCACATTGGGGTGGTTCTATGGATTCTTTGGAAAACTGGGATGGTGTCGGCGGATCTGATGATGATGTTTCTAATCATGGAGGATCCTGATTTTGGTTCTCACATAGCCACAAAGTGATGGTCTTGCATGTTTTTGTGTTGTTTTTTTGGACAGGTTTGGTCCTAGATAGGGTTATTTTCCCTACCTCTTAATGGTTCCTTGTGATGATATGTTGGTTCTAACTTAGCCTCAAAGTGATTTGAATTGTTCCCACTTAACCAAAATGTGTTTCAAAAATAAAAACAAAATGAATTTTTAGTCATATAACAGATTGGTATGTACAACTATGATCATAGTACCCTATATAGGAAATAGATCTTCTGATATAATGTAATGTTTCAAAAATGGTATTGGGATGTGTCCTTAAAAAAATGGCATGGTGATAGATTATTCTTCATGTAAATTAAAGTCACATGAGGAAAAATTCTCAATTCTTGATCTAGTGTTACCAATGGTAATTTTGGAATTATTTATTTGGATGCATTATCTATATGGATGGAAGTGTGAGATATATACCTATCAAAAGAGTTTAAACATTTTATTCATATTGAAGGATAATAACATGTTCCAAAGGATGTTGATAGAGTTATTGAAGGGTTATGATTTCTCAATTAATTAACAACATAGGACTCAATAATTGGAGGTTTATGCTTTGATTAGAAAAGACCATGTTATATTATACACGATGAGGATTGAAAGGCACCTAATCATCTTGGATATGAAAATTATTGAAAACTAAATCAAAACCTAATGGATAGAATCCTATCATTTCTTAATGATTTCTTAACCAATCATCTATAAGAATATCAAGGAGGCATAAATGGATTATAGATAGGTAAAGAATAAGGTAGAAAATATTCCAAACAACAACCATGATAAGGATGGAATTGTACAATTTGAGACATGAATATATTTCCTTAATACAAAAAATAATGAAGGATTTATTGTATTTTTCACTTAGATTATTCTTCTATAATCACCCAAGAGTCACAAATATATATTAATATTTCAAGGAGTACTTATTTTCAGAAAACATAAATAGGTATATTGTGGAATATATACCTCAATGCATGGCCTACCAGCAAGTTATGTCTGAATGTATAAAGTCTATAGGGTAGATGAAACCATTAACTATGCCCATATGGAAATGGGAAAACCTCACCATATTTTAAATCATATGCCTTTCTAAAACATATAAAAGAAATGTTTTTATATTGGTTGTGGTGTATTTACTTAATCATTTGGCACACATTATTCTTATTTGAAATAATTTCTCACTTAATGAAATTGTAATGAAATATGAAACGAAAGTGGTAAGACTTTATTGAGTACTGCATTAAATTTTATTTTATTTAGATCTAAAATTCACAATGATGTTCTAAATAGTCCTTCATTAGTCATTATATATAGAGAAGAACTTCTTAAGAGTGTATCATCCTCAAACTGATGGTCAATATTAAAGAACTATTTATAAATTAGAAAAAATGTTAGGATATTTTCTAGTTGATTTCAAATAGGTTGAGGTAAAAATATTCCACTAATTGAGTTCTCATATAACAATAGTTTTCAATCAATTATCCAAATGGAAACATATAAATCTCTATATGGGAAGATACGAATAACTCCAAAATATTGGGATAAAGTTAGTGAGAGGAAGTTATTATGACAATATATTTCTCAAGTAAAGATCAACAATGTTCAAACCATTCATAGAGATATGAAAGTAGTGAAAATTTCATAAAATAGTAATGTTGATAATAATTAGTGAGATGTGTAGTTTAAAGTTATTTAAAATTTATACTTCAAATATCCACATAGAAAAGGGTTATAAAATTTGGGAAAAAGCAATGTAAAGCATACATTCATTGATCCCTTTGAGATTCTTTATTTAATTGGCACTATATCTTATCTCCTATAAGTTTCAACAAACATCTCCGAAGTATAGGATATGTTTCATGCATTAATTTTCATTAATTACAAACCATAACCATCATATTTACAAAAATCGGAGGTTGAATAATTAGAAAAAAAGTCTCTCTTATTTGTAATAGCTTATGGAGATCTTGGATTATATAGAAAACGTATCATTAAAAAATACCAAACATCATTAATAATCCTTATGAAGAAATAATATGTTTGAGAACAAAACATGGAAATCCAAATATATAATTAGACAACAGTAACCCATCAATTCTTATCTATGTATTCACATTTCCATGGTGAAATTTTACAGTGGGGGAAAAATAATCCACAAAGAAATTATTAAAATATTATTAAATATAAATTTATTATTAAATAACTTGTCTTATAATAGTCACTGAACTAATATAAATAAATATTTATTATATTAAGTAATAACATTACATTGTAATAAAAATTAAAAATACCGAACTGTAATAAAATTATAAAAATTACAAAATTAATAAAACCATAATGAAATTAAAAAATACAAAAATGTTGAAATATTCATCAATACAATCACATATAAGGATAATATCATTGTTGATAAATATATAAATTATATAAAAATTAAAAATATGATGAACATATAAAAAAAGAAATGAGCATATATAATTAATTGTTTTATAGAAGTATGTAAGGCATTATATAAGAATTCAAATGGGAATTGTGGTCATTATATATCCATTGGGAACTTACGGCCATTAGGTATACATGACCATTGGGATTACATATTTATTATATATAAGAATGAATAATTGGGTAGTTTCTTAGTGGAAATAATATCTAATACCAAATTAAAATAATCATAATATTTGTCTATTTAAATATATTCATTAATATGGTTGTTATAAATAGAATTAATCATATTGTGAAATTAATATAAAAATAATTAAATTTGTGGAATCAAGTAGTATAAATCATCCATATAAAGATTATTTTTCCAAGCATGGAAACGTGGTATAACTAATAGGGATTTACCCTGAAAAATTTCAAGATGAACTTGAAAATTACTAATTGATCAAAATTTTATATGGGATATGTTCATTGTCTTGTAGATCACTATGACATTCATGCTAGTCAATACACCACTCTTGACTAGAATCATTTACTTCCTCTATATTTGGGATTAGGCCGATGTTATAAGGGGTTATATAATAAAAAGTTATGAATATATCAACATTAAATTATTATTTCAATAAATGATATTTTAATATATATATATATATTAGCATTTTTAAGTTTATTTTTTTACATTTCGTATTTTCATTAAATTTATTATGTTCAAATAATAATTACAGTTAACTAAATATATAAAATTTAAGGAAATATTTTAATGAAAATGGGTCACTAAATATAAATGAATGAAAAACTAAAAAATAATTAATTTTAATGAAATTGGAATAAAATAATTTATCTTTAAAAAGATTTATTTTTGAAAACAATTTGTGTCTATATGTTGACCATTTTTATATTAACAAATTCAAATTATAAATTTCTTATATCATATTATTTTAATATAATACTCACTTAGTTAATATTAAATTTTATTGAATATGAATAAAATCCTTTAATGATTAAAATTATTTTTTAAACTATTTTTTATGCATTATGAATTTTCATTTAATAATTAATTTTTATCATATTTAGAGATTAAATTTTTTTAAAATTTATTCGATGTTAAAAAAAAATTCAAAACTATATTTCTGTTGAAATTTAGTAAATATTTATTAAAAATTTAAAATAAGGTAAAAATGGTAAAATACGGTAAGGTGTGGTTAATATTACATCGTATATTTTTAAGCCTTATATAATTAAATCTATATAGTGTTAATAGTCAAATATTTTAAGTAAGAAATATATTAGATCATTGAATTATTTAATGGATCATTATGGGGAATGGTGGTGCACTTGTGAATGGAAAACTAAAATATTTAATTGTCTATATAAAAAATTCCCCCATAATACTTATAAATACCCACACCTAATTTCTATCTCAGACTACATTTACCCATTTGGATATTCTTCAAGATTTTCCCAATTTATCTCCCTAATAGTCCTCTCCCAAACATGGTAACATGTTTCTATAATGATTCCCAAATCCTCCATTTACAATATAGTCTTTACAATAATATTTGACTCTCCAATGTAAGTTACATATTCTAATTAATCGTAAATATTTATATTCTATATACACCACTTATTAAATGTGATTGGAAACCTTAGTATCTTTTAATTTAAATCATTGTTATTATGTAAAAGTTATGGTATAACTACACAACAAAATATTCTCACTCCTTTATTTGTTATAAAACATTCTTATTTGTGACAATTTTATCAACTACATGAATGTTGTTATAGGTTTTTTCTAATTAATGTATAATAATGTGTAAATAATAATAATATGTGGTAATAATGATTAATTTATTTTATTTTTAGGATTTTATACTGTTAATACATATATTTACATTCACTAATAAAATCATCTCTTTTTATTGATTAAATCTTCACAAAATAGTGAATTTTTAAATGTGATCTTTGAACCATTACCAAAACATCTATTAAAAAATCTTGGAACTCATTAAATATAATAAATACACATAATCATACATATTTCCTTTAAGAATATTATTAGTACACGATAATGAATCATGGGATGAAACTGTTATACCTAATAAGGGGTGGAACAAATCGAATCATTAACGATTGCTGGTTAAATATAACTATTAGGGATTGATAAATGATTGATAAAAAAATAAATTAAATTTTATCAGTAAAAATAAATATAAATAATTATATAATATTGATTAATAATGAAACATCCTGACCCGAGATCAAATTCACTGGTTCCCCGATCTAGTGGGTCACATGTCCTCAAGTGCAACACCTCATAAGCCAGAGGATACAGATTACAAAAGAGGATCCATGGTGGTTTGGTGGGGATATTATACCCTCATATTAGAGTAGAATAGTGGATACTAATAAATAAATATAAAATAGTGGATGGAAAAAAAATAGATTGCACAGAGAAAATAGATACGATAAATAAGCTGCAGAATTATTAACAAATAGAAAACTGAAACAATAATCAAAATCCAAAGGTATGTGTTATATACAATGATTTCATATCATAATGATATACATAAAATGGATATAGGTTACATTCATATACATAATGCTATATAAAAAATAAAAAAAGGCCAAAAGGGCAGCTCCACCAACATTAAGAGCATATAGTCCATCCGCTACTCCCATGCACCAAGATATATGTAAAATAGCTCGAGTATTAGTATTAGGATGCTTTCCCTTGTCCATACATATAGTTATAAGGTCTACCTAGGTATCAATGTTGGCTTGAGTAGGGTGTGAGATAAACCCAGTTGGCCCCTACTAATGGTGTCTATAAATAATCCATCCAATGTACATATAATAGAAGTGTTCATGTATTAAGAATAATAATAAATGTAGGATAATAAATACCAGTTAGATTAGGTTCCAATAGGAAGCATGGATAGATCTACCTACATCGACATAGGTCGGAATGAGTTTGATCAATAACTATATATATATATATAGTAGTAATACATATAAACAAATAATATGTATACATGTGTATGAAAACTAAACATGTGGACGTTTAGAGCTATATACATGGATATTAGGTTCTAGCTAAATCTGGGGTGTAACTCAAGCATCTATAACTATTTTTAATGATCCAATGACTCTTATAAAAGATAATAACTGAATCTCAAATGAATAAGAGATATCAGGTCCATCACTCAAGATGGTGGGGTTAGTTGTCATGCCCAATACTCGAAGATTTGACATGTGGATTGTCATCTTGATCATTTAGATAGAAGTATAATGGTGTGAGATGTCATGACTAGCACCCAACTTTCTGGAGTGTAAAATTCAATGCTCGATATAACCCTTTACCGTTGTTCACCACCAATAGTAATGGCATACTCATAAAAAATATTACATTAGGGATCACCTCTAATGCATTCATAATCACTATGAAAAAATAACCAAGGGTACACAATTCATACAATTCATATTAATAATTATATATATACCATGTGGTGTTTCCATTCAACTCACTACCCTTTATTTAAGTTAATCAAAACACTTAGATTGTGTACTAGTCAACTAAACAATTACATAAAAGAGGTAAATTCCATATTCCATGTCAAGTCGAACACTTATAATGTGTTTGGTCATATAAATATTTATAATAAGGAGGTAATTTCATTTGGAACACCCAAAGCTGTTTCAATAAATATTTTTCCCCCCTATGATCATTTAGTGTATTCTATGGGAGTATTTAGACATGGAAAATTTTATTTAAGAATTATAACACATTTTAGGCAGTGTGAGGAAAAATAAGGCCTGTGGAACTATTGAGAAATATTATAAGAAAACATAAAATTTGATTGAAAAATATTATACCACCTAACATATGTTTTTAGATGTTGACTCATGCATCCTTCTAGTATGGTTTGAAGAATAATTGAAGAAAATTCTAAAAATATAAAAATATCTTGAAAATAGGGAAAATGATCTTACACCAAAATAAAATATTAGTTGGGAAGATAAATGATGAAAGGAAGCAAGATGATTAGTAAGCATAAAAATTTGGATCCAATATTTCTGATAGTGATGAAAATTAATGTCATATTAAGGATTTATTAAAGAACCTAGAAGAAGAGGACATGCTCTTCACAGGAGAGGAAATGTAACACCCTGAGATTTTGAGAAATATTTTTTTCCGAATTAATATAACTTTTAAAAAAATTTCATTCCAAATGACACTATAAATAGTTATTAATATATATATATATATATATATTAAAACACTAAGTAAAACATTCCCTTCACACACAATAAAAACATGGCTTTCACTACATGCAATACCTGATTTGTTTGCGCTACAAGAAACACCAACTTGGTGTACGATGCACGCAGCATTGTGTTTCTACGAATCATATTTTTTATTTTTTTAATTATTTAAATAATTTAATTATAAACTATACATTAAACTTATTAATAAAAAATTTCAAATATTTTTTTTATATAAATAATACATATTGACAATGAAAGATAATATTTTTGGTAAAGTCTTTTTATATTAAAAATTTTGATTTCATTAATGAATCACTTTTAATAATAAAAGTAATTTTATAAAAATTTAGATGTTTAATTGGATAAAATAAAATTCATTCTTGAATTCATGATGTTGAAATTATATTAGGGTTATGTTTTGGTATTTTTCTAAGAAACAGTATTTTTTTATTAATAGTGAAAAATACTACTTTTTAGTTAAAAATTGTCTTTCTGTCTAATTAATTATTAATTATAAATGATATTATAAATATTTTTTAAGGTCAGATTAAATTTATATTAAATATATAAATACAATTTAATTAATTTTAATAAATTTCACTTTGAAACTGAATATAAAATCTTAACAATCTATTGATCTTTTTCCTACTTTAAAACCCCGTTATTTCGTCTTGTTTACTGGATGAGCACTAATCTTAATTTTTACTCTTCTATTATTAAAATTCCATAAATCTTAAATAAAACATTTTATTCAGTATAATTTTTTGATTCTAATAAGAAAATGATTAATTTTTTTCAAAATGATTTGTAAATGTGATTAAAATTAATCATAATGGTTAATGCTAAATTAATCTTAATTAAAGACTAAAACTTAAAATCAAGCTCCCAAATGAAATATAACATTGTACAACTCACATTTTATGTCCATATATTGGCCACACACACCCCATTATTTAGTTTTTTTTGGTTTTTTAAGGCCTTTTTTTAGGTACGAACGTGTGCACACTAAATTTGTTTCCCAAAATTCCATGTCAGTCCTTTTCCTTCCCAATAAAAGGCCACCACCTCTACCCATTACTCACACCTATCAAGCCTCTTAAGTTTAGAAAATACCAATCCAAATTTCCCCCAAAAAATACTCCATTAAACCATGAATCCTCCATTTAGGAAGAAACCCTCTCATGTAAGACTTTTGGCACAAACCAAAAGGAGTTACCCGATTAAGAGGTAAAGTCTTCCCTCAAGATCCTTTCTTTTATTTTCCTTCTCCACCCACTACACTCTATTTATTCCATTATTTTATGATAACAACAGTATCATAAATATACAATTATTTTTTTATGAAATTTTTTTAACCTACACTTACACACACATCAATCTAATGTTTGTAGAACATAATATTTCTGTGTATGGAAAACTACTACCGTACAAAATGATGATTGTTAATTTCTCCTTTACCACAAATCATGTGGTCCAATAAGATGGAAGATATATTTATATATTTAATAAATTATATTTATTGTTTATTTAATATTATTTATTCCTTTTATAACACACATATTTATACTTACTTTTTTGTGTTAATATGATAATCTTGTTTGAGGAAGTGTGGACTACCGCCCCCTCAAAGCGATGTGATTTGTTCTCTGACCACATAGAATGTATTAAGGGTGGGATTAATATACTTATAAGATATGTATTATATATTAATTAAACTTTAATAAATATATATATACATATCCATATTTCATTTACATTCTTTCTTTCAATACGATACTAAAAACAAACAATAGCATTTATGCATACATAAGGCTTACCGTCTTCATGAGCAGTGTCTTCCATTACATACTTCATTAGCTATAGATTATTATAATATAATTATAATATATATAACTGATATTTACACCATTTTATAAATTATTTAATCATGATATATGTACAAGGATCAATGATATAACAAACTAAGACGCATGCAAAGAACAAAGATAATATTACATGAAGTGAGACCTTAACGTTGGTTCATTAACAAGTTGATAATATAAGGTTATAAAAAAAATATGTGGTAATATATATAATAATATTATTCTAAAAAATATTTATAATAAAATTATATTTTTTATATAGGAAGATTGTACGAGTACAGAGTGAGTCAATACAAAAGGTAAGGGGATTTCATCTCACTTTCAATTTCTATGAGATACAAGCTATGTTCACCACTCTTTCCTTTTGTGTGGTGTATGTACTTCCCGTGATTATATTATATGTATCTTGAAAATAAATTTATTTTTATTCACATTTCCATTTTATGAACCTTCTTTTATAGGGTTTATGTTTCAAAAGTTACCAAATTGGTAAAATTGCTTTTGACTCAGTTTTCCTTCTTTGAGACACATGTTTTGTTATACACCTCAACGCTTTTTTGGGGTGCAAAAACATCCATTTTACATGATATATTATGAATCCCAATATTTTCATGATATTATATTATTAATTTAATTAACTTTCCTTACATGTAGAGCATGGTCCCAAATACCAAGTTTTAGGAGTTTATTGATGTAATCTAATTGCTTTTTGAGATGGTTTATGTTTATGCTTCCTTTGATGAAATATTATTATAAATATCTTAATAATATTCATGAGATTAATTATTATCTATTATTTCAAGATATACTCATTTATTGTTACATTTTTCTACTATTTGGTACATAAGATTTTTAAGAAAGTGTTTTTAGTAATTATCATCTTTACCCTCTATTAGGTTGAAAATCTATGTTTTCTAAAAAGAGTTTCCAAGAATATTATTCCATTACCCTATAATATCTAGAAGTAAATTTTCACTTTTCTCTTTTACCAATCACTTAAAAGGGAATATTTTTTTCTCTTTCCTAACAAAGAACTTTTCTATCCTTTTACCATGCAAAAGGAATGTTTTTTTGACCTCGTAGGACATGTATGAATTTAAACATCATAATTTCTTTGAAGATCCCTTTGCATTTATTTTAAAAAATAATTTTTAGGAAAATTGTTTTTTTTGAACGTATTTTTCAATAAAAATAGTTTTAAATTTTTTTCAAATTTATAAGGAAATTTGTTTTCAAAAAAAATTCAGGCCTTATTTAAAAAATTTGATCATATTTTCAAAGAAATGGTTTTCAAAACGTTTTTATGTTTTCAAGAAAAATTATTTTCAAAACGTTTTCAAAAATAATTATATGTTTTAAAAATATTTTGAATGAAATGGATTTCAAAACATTTTATAGCTTCTTTTATAATTTTTCAAAGAAAATTTTTTTCAAATCACTTTCAAGATTTACTTTTATGTTTTCAAAGTATTTTCAATGAAATAGTTTTCCAAACATTTTCCATGTTTATTTAAAATATTTAAATTATTTTTAAAGAAAAAGGTATTTAAAATGTTCTAAAGCTTATTTTAAATTTTTTCTTAATTTTTTTTTCGAAAATGATTTCTTTTTTTTCATATAGGTTTTCAATGTATTATTTTGGAAAATGATTTTCAAACAGTTTTATGTATTAAGAATACTTTTTCAAACAAGAAAGGATATTTTCTTCAAGAAATGTTTTTAGAGTATATTAAAAATTATTTTCCATCTATCAGAAAATCTATTTATGTTACTTGTGCCTTCAGAGGTAATGATTAATGGTTCCACTCATACCCTTTCTATGAACGATTTAAGATTAAAGCCATGGTCTTTATGAAACCCATTCCTCCTTCAAGGATAATATGTTTATGAAACACCTTTATCTTTCATATGTTGTATTATTTAGAAATATGATTCTTTTGATAGGTTATGTTTATGATGAAATGATTATGGAACCTGTCACGTTGTGCTAGTTATGATAGTTTTGAATACCAATTTCATTTAATGGGTTATGATGTATTATTTAGGATCTTGTGGAACATGTAGGTATGATTTCATTATGTAATGGGTGGAACCTATATCTCCATCCAATTAATTGGGTAAACATTTATATCTCATGAGATAGACAGGGATGGATCGAGGGTTTACTCGGTTCATTAATACATTTCTAGAATGAGGGTTTACTCAGTTCAGTAATATCGGGCTGGAATTTCAATGACGGTTTACTCAATTCAACACTAAAGGGACGGAATGAGGGATTAATTGGATCAGTAATAGAGGGCTGGAACGGGGGTTTAATCAGTTCAGTAATACAGGGCTAGAATTAGGGTTTACTAGGTTCAGTATTATAGTGATTGAAAGAGGGTTTACTCGATTCAGTAAAAGTGGGATGGAATGGAGGTTCACCTAGTTCAGTAAAGGACTATTTCTACTAAGATGGTCTTGGCAGTGATGAATTAGATACTATGGAAATCAGTATATGCCTATGTGTTTCCACAATTACATTTCCTATTACTATGTTATGCTTTCATGGATTATTCTATTTATTTCACTATGATTCATGTCTTATAAACATCCAATCCTAGTTCCACTATCATTGATACGTAGGGTATGATATTATATTTTCCTCATCACATTCTCATAACTTTATGATCATGTTTATGCTTACATGTCTTCCTTGTTTAACCTCACTATGAATTTGATCTCACTCATTTTATGTTTCCATTCCCCCAAGTTATGGTGATATGTACTATATTTGGTATGTCATAGAAGGGTTCTAGTCAAGATGGACCTAGTGAGAGATGATGAAGCTCACATATGTACTAGTGTTTATGTTTCTAGGTATCAAAAGGCACTATACCAACTATGGTCTTTGAGAATCTCTTTTTATAATGTTTATGTATTTCAAAAAAAGTTATGTAATGTCAATGTTTGTAAAGTAAGGGTTTCTATAGTTGGAATCGAAGAAAAGGTATATCTATCCTTTGGAATCTAGGATGAGAAACCCTTAGTGAGATCCTTATGTTTATTTACAAGGATATTTCTAGGAATTTATGTAAGAATATGTATAAGGATGAGTTAACATTTATGAAAATTTCTTGGAATTTTCGTAAAGGATAGAGTGAGTGGTTTCCTAGAAATACATCCCTACCGGGATAATTCAAGTGAATGTGGCTATGAAAAAGATGTACCTAGGGGTATCAACTTTGAAAATATGATCCAGGCATTATTCTGGGTAATCTGGTACACGATAATGGCCCTTTTTGTACACTAGGTTTGACACTCCCGAGGGATATGATTTGGGAATTCACAAACCTTTCATGAACCATAATGAAGTATTCATATATATTTCATCTATGAATAAACATGGATAATCCCACAGTGACATAGATTATAGAAGGTGTCATAATTTTTACATTCTATAAGTAAATTTTTCATGAATATGTGGTTTTCTTTTATGATATCTAATGATCATACTATTATTCTACTTTTAGTCAATATATTTAACTAGAAGGAATTGGATACATGTTGAATGTGATAGACGATTTTATAATGAGTAGGCATATGAGATGATGACTAGAGTGATAGATTTCATGATCATTCCTAATCGGTTTTCATAGAACATGATTTTAAATTGTTACATAAACTAACTCTTGGACTCACCCTGGAAGATAAATAGAGAGTTTGCTGAGAGTTCAAAAAGGGATACCATAGAGAAAATAAGATTCAGTTTCCATTAAGTCAAGAATGTGGAAGGAATCACCTAAGTGATTTTATTAGAGGAACAAGAAGGTTTTTTTACTATGGAAAGGAAGGACACAAAGAAAGTGAAAACATGGGAAAATGAAGAGTTCAATTAAATAAATGAAAAGGAATTTTTGGCTCCCTATGTCCTTGGTAAATTTTAAGTGTTTTATGTGTGGATAAAATGGTCATTAAGAAACTCAATGTCCCAAGAGGAATGTTCCTAAAGGAAATCAACATGGTGGTGTGAGTAAGGGTTTGATTTATGATGATGAAGAGACTGTGACTGAAATATAAAAGGAAGTATGTATAATTGCTAATGGATTAAGGATGAATTAATCATAGTATTAATGTTTTTCGATTCCAAAATTTCAAATGGTGAATTATGTATGTACTGTTTGGTTTATTTTTTTCAATAGATTTACAAAAATATGATGAGTGGTCAGGATGAATTATAAATGTTATCTCATGAATGTAAACATTTAGACTAAGGTAAGGTAACCATTAACATTTTTTTATGTTTAGATAATTTGTATGGATAAATATTCATGAGATATGGAAAAGTAAATCAGACAGTGCTAATTAACATGGAACAAAGTAAGGACCATTTTATAGGTGGTTTATATGACCACTAATGATGTTTACGACATTTTTGGATTTAAGGAGTAAAACCAATATATTTTTTAATTTGGAAGCCTGCATGTTTTCCAAAAGGATTTATTGTAATTCAAGTGGATAACATGATTCAAGAGTATATATTTGTGAAAACTAAGAGCTAATTGGTGTTATAAAGGGGAAAAATGTTAATCTGATGTCATTAATCCCTTTATATGGTTTTGGATTTCCAAGTATCTGAAGGGTTATAAGGTTAATCGTTCATGAAATGTTAAAGTTAAAATTTGGGGGAAGTCTTTTGCACTGAGTTTGTGTTGAAAACCTTAGTTAAAAAGATAATAAATTATTAAACTTATTTCACAGATGTCCATATTATATATTATATTAGTGAGGTTTTAAAAAAATACATCATGTATGTCGGGTGACAACCAATCATGTCCAACAAGGTTGTGCGTCTTGAACCCATGACCGAAGGACGATAACAGTTTCATGCCTACAACTAGCCTACATGATTTCTTGGTTAATGTGTATTTATTTTTAATGAATGAATATTTATTATGAACTATTAGTGTTACTTTTATTTATATACTAATTGATGTTGTTTTTTAAAGAAAATTGTTAGACTTTTTATTCTTTATGGGCCTTAAGATCCATTAAAAGTGTATTTTTGTGATTTATGCACCAATATTAATTTCTAGAAATTCATTACATGAGGTAATAAAGGTATTAGAAGATTTTCAAAGCACATAAAATGAATTAAATTTTGTTTATAAAAATTTATCAATAATTACCCAATATTATAAAAGCGACAAAACAAATTGTAGTCCTAGTACCTTAATTTTCATTGAGCTGACAGCCTTTTAAATCGTTACATATTTATGACATTGAGACCCTTAACATAACTTTTATCATTCACTTTTTTTTATTAATGAACAAAATCACTCCCTATAAATATTTACACCTTTCCTCTATGTCCAATCTTCAGTCCCAACTTATATCCTCGTATGTGGAAACCCAGTTATATATTACTTTGGGAAACTATTATGGTTCCAAATTTCCCTTTTTAAGGGATTTTTAGTATACTTTTTTATGATGTTCATTTATATGAATAAATCATTGTTTTATTAAAAATTTTATAACCCAGGGAAATTTCAAGGGTGAACTTCATTTTAATGGGGTAGAGTTTAACAACCGATGATTTTGAGAATTATTATTTTTTCAATTAATTTATCTTTTCAAACTTTTCACTTCACATGAAACTAGAAATAGTAATATATATATATATATATATATTAAAACACTATTTCAAAAATTCTTTTCACATGAAATACCATTGTGGCATGTGCTATATGCAATACCAACTAGTCTTGTGCTACAAGGAACACCAACTTGGCATAAGAGTCACGCAATACTGAGTTTCTACGAAGCATTTCTTTTGTTGTTTTACATATTTAAATAATTTAACAATAACCTAGATATTAAACATATTAATAAAAACTTTTTAAATATTTTTGTTTTATATAAATAAAAAATATTGATAATGAAAGATTATATTTTTGGTAAAGTCCTTTTTTTTAAATGTTGTTTTCATGAATGAATTGATATTAATAATAAATGTAATTTTAGACACACTTAGAAATTTAATTCGATAAAATAAGATTTATTTTTTAATTCCTATTGTTTATATTATATTAGGGTGAATGTGTTGGATATTTTTGAGAAACATTATTTTTGATGAATGGTTAAAAATACTGCTTATTAGTTAAAAATTCATTTTTATCTAATCAATTATTAATGATATATTATCATATAAATATTTTTTAATGTAAAATTATATTAATATTACATATATTAATAAATTTTAATTCATTTTAATAAATTTCACTTTGTAACTCATTATAAAATCTGAACAACCTTTGAACTTTTTCTTAATTTAAAACCCATTTTTTTATCTCCTCTGTTGGATTAGCACTAATATTAATTTTTACACTTATATGATTTGAAATTAAAAAATACAACATGAACCATTTAATTTAGTATGATTTTTATAGTCTAATAATACCATATTAATTTTTGACCAAAATGATTAGTAAAAGTGATTAAAATTAATCAAAATAGTTAAGGCTAAATTAAGCTTAATTAGGGACTGAACCTTCAAATTAAGGGACCCAATGACCAAGAAACATGTGTAACACTGATTTTACGTCCATATTTTGTACATATTCCTTCCATTATTGAGTGGTTTTGGTTTTTAATGACATTTTATAACTAATAACATGTGCACACCTAATTTGATTCTAAAATATCCATGTTAGTCCTTTTCCTTCCCTATAAAAGGCCACCACCTCTACCCATTCCTCACACCTATAAATCCCGATAATATAGTCCATGAACTACCCAAATTGTCTCCCAAAAATCATCCTTTTTACCAAGAATCCTACCATTGTTTAGAAATTCTCTAAAGGATTACTTTTGGCACAAATCAAAAGGAGTTACCCGATTAAGAGGTAACGTCTTATCTCAAGCTCCTTTCCTTTATTTTTCTTCTCCACCCCTCCATTCTATTTATTCACTTATTGTGTGAAAAAAATTGTATCCTCCATATGATAATATTTTTTTTATGCAAAGGGTCTGACCTACACTTACACACGCCTCCATCTAATGGATGTTGAACATACTTTTTCTGCGTACATCGAACTATATCCTCAAGAATCGATGATTGTTCATTTCGCCTTTACCACCAATCATGGTGTCCATTATGATGAAAAATATATTTATATATGTAATATATGTAATATATTATGTATTTAATCTTCTTTATTCCCTTTAAAACCCACATCATTTTACCGTCCATTTGGTGTTAATACAATAATGTTGTTTGAGGAAGTGTGGACTATCACCCCCTCAAAGAGATATGATTTGCTCACACACCACATAAAATTTATTAATGATGGGTTTAATAAAATATATGATATATATGATATATTAATTCTACATTAATAATTATATATGATTACATACATATATATACATATTTCATTTACATAAATTCTTTCAATATGACTATAAAAACGGAAAATAGCTTTCATGCGTACGAACAACTTACAATCTCCATGAACGGTTTACTCCATTTCATAATTCATTATAATATAGATTATTAAAATATACTTATACAAGATATAATTGATATTTATATAATTTTATAAATTTTTTGAATCATGATATTATTACAAGTATCAATGATATATCAAATTAAGAGACATTCGAAGAATAGAGAAAATACTAGATGAAGTGAAACCTTATTATAAGATCATTAACAAGTGGGTAGTATAAGGTTATAATAAAACAATATATGGTAATATATATAAGAATAATAATCTATAAAATATGTATAATAAACTTATATTTATTATCTAGGAATGTTGTATAAGTACATAGAGAGTCAAGATCCAAGGTAAGTGGATTTCATTCACTTTTATGTTTTGTGAGATACAAGCTATGTTCACCACACTTTACAATTGTGTAGAGTATGTACTTCTTGTGATTGTATTATTTGAATATCTTAGTTAATTTAATGGGTATTCACATTCCCATTTTTTGATACTTATTTCATGGGGTTTGAGTTTCAAAATATACCAAATTAGTAAAAAAATATCAATTTTCCTTCTTTGATACTCATGGTTTGTTATGCACCTAAACTCTTTTTTGGGGTGCATATACTTCCATTTTACATGAAATATCATGAATGTAAATATTTTAATTTTATTTTATGATTAATTTAATTACCTTTCCGTACCTGGATTGCATGGTCCCAATATATCAATTTATAAGAGTTTACTAAGGAAATCTCATTGTTTTTCATGGTTTTTTTGTTAATGCTTCCTTTGATGAAATATTATCATCTATGCCTAAACAATATACATGATCTTCTTTATCCTCTATTATTTCTTGATATAATCATGTATTGTTACTATTTTCTACGCATTGGTACATAAGGTAGTTAAGATATAAAATTAGGAATGCCTGACTTTACCATATTTTCCTTCATAAATCTATATTTTCTAAAACAAATTCCAAGAATATTATACAATTACCATATAATATCTAAAATAATTTTTTACCCTTTTTGTATTTCACCAATCTCTTCAAGGTAATCTTGTTTTTTATTTCTGAATAGGGCACTTTTCTATCCTTTTACTGTGTAAAAAAGAATATCTTTTTGACCTCGTACGACATGTACAAATTTACCTATAGCTATTTCCCTGATCCTCCCTTTGCATTTTTTTAAAAGGATAATATTTAGGAAAATTCTATTTATATTTATTTTTCAAAAAAATTGTTTTCCAAATTTTTTTTTAAAATATTTTACAATTTTACAAGGAAAATTGTTTTTATAATGTTTTCAAGCCTTATTTAAAAGTTTTCAAAGTGTTTTCAAAGAAATAGTTTTCACAACGTTTTTATGTTTTCATGTAAAGTGTTTTTCAAAATGTTTTCATGTTTTCATTTTATTTATTCAAAATATTTTAAAAGAACTATTTTATAAAAAAATTCATGATTCTTTTATATATTTTAATGATAATTAATTTTCAAAACGTTTTCAAGCTTTATTTATATGTTTTCAATCTATTTTGAAAGAAATGGTTTTCAAAAAAATGTCATGATTTCATTAAAATTTTCGAGTGTTTTCAAATAAAAAAGTTTTAAATTGTTTTGAATATTTTTTTAAATGTTTTAAGGGAAAAATTTTCAAAATGATTTCATGCCTTCTTTATATGTTTTAAAGGTATTTTCTTTGAAAATTACTTTCAAATGGTTTTATGTGTTAAAAAGAATTTTTCAAACAAGAAATGATATTTTGTGATGAAATAAGTTTATATTATATTCAAAATAATTGTCCATATAAGCTGAAATCTATTGATGTTACTCATCCCATTCTAGGAAATGATCTAATGGTTCCATTCATACTCTTTCTATGAGCGAGTTCTAATTAATTCCATGGTCTTCATGAAACCCATTTCTCCTTCACGGGTAATATGCTAATGAAACATGTTTCTCTTTCACGGGTTATATTATTTTGAAATCCACTTATTTTGATTGATTATGTTTATGATAAAATGATTATGAAACCTGTCTATTTTCATAGGTTATAATATGTTTACATGTTTATGATACCCATTTCATTTCATGGGTAATGATATGATATTTATGATCTTGTGGCACATGTATGTATGATATAATTATGTGATGGTTGGGACCTATATAACCCTCAAATTCATTGGGTAAATATTTATATATCTTGTGATAGATAGGGCTGTAATGAGCGTATACTCAGTTTAGTAATACAGTGGTGGAATGATGGTTTACTCAGTTTAGTAATACATGGTTGGAACGAGGGTTTACTCTATTTAGAAACACATGGATGGAAAGAGAGCTTACTCAGTTCAATAATACAAGGCTGGAATGAGGGGTTTCTTTGTTCAAAAATATAGGGTTGGAACAAGGATTTACTCAGTTTAGCAATACAAGGCTAGAATGAGGGTTTACTCAATTCAATCATACGGGTTTAGAATTAGGGTTTAGTCAGTTTATTAATACAGGGCTGAAAAAATGGTTTACTAGATTTATTAATAAATGGATATAATGAGGGTATACTCAGTTCAGTAATAGATGGTTGGAACGAGGGTTCACCTGGTTCAGTAAAGGACTTTATCCACTAATATGGTCTTAGTAGTGATGCCTTGGATACTACAAAAATCAATATATGCTTATGTTTTTCCAAAATTCCAATTCAAATACCTATGTTATTCTATCATGTATTATGCTCTTTATTTCATTATAATTCATGTCTTTTGAACATCCAATATTTTCTCCATGGTATTTTATATTCTTGGTATAATATTCTATTTTCAGGATCACATTCTCATACCCTTACAATCATGTTTATGCTTACATGTCTCCCTTATTTACCGTTATTGAGAATTTGAGCTCACCCATTTTAAGTTTCCTTTCCCCAAGGTTATGATGATTTGTACTATATTTGATATTTATAAGAAGGGTGCTTGTTAAGAAGAACCTTGTGGGAGATGATGTAGCTCACAAATATTCCAGTGTTTATGTTTCCATGTTTCCAAAGGAATTGTACCATCTATGGTATTTGGGAATCGTTTTTTACAATGTTTAAGTATTCCAAAGAGCTTATTTATTATCAATGTTGGTAACGTGAGGTTTGTTATAGGAAAACAAGGGTAGTCCACTAGAAATGAGAAAGTAAAAGAGGAGTGGGTTTTTAATTAATTTGAGGGAAAAATAATCAAGTCAACCTCAAATATGGGGTCACATGGTTGGTCCGCATAGTTGGATAAATTGTGTGCCTACTATGCACCAACCAATTCGCCTAAACCCGAATCACACAGGTTAGGGGCACAGTTTTCATAACCATGCACAAGCCATATGAAATTCTTCTATAAAAAATGTCTACAATCCCACATGGGAATAAAATTCTACATTTACTATTGTATAAAAATCATGCAGTATATCATGAGAAACAGGTGACCCTCATGGTTGAATCGAATGATTAGTATTAACAATGTGATCACTATGGGGCCCAAAATGTTTGTCCAATTTGGAAATCATTAGGATCTAAAAAGGTTTAAGATTCTCCTGAAACCTACCATAGGTCCTAGAGAATGATTACCTAGATAAAAAATGATTTAAAATGAAAAAAATGAATTATACATATCTGATAATCTGGTTCATTACAACCTATCCTCCTTAAAGAAATGTGTCCCTTAGTTAGCCTTATGAGGATAAAGAGAGGTCATCTAAGAAAAGATCTAGCCACTAGGCTCAAGAATAATTTTCACACTCCAAGGTCTCATCTTTCACTCGATCGTGCTTCCATATTACCCATAATGAATTTATTGATATGTCTTTGAGTTTCTTCACCCTCTAATATGCAATATGAATTGGATAATCCTTGAAATAAGAATACATATCTAACTCAACCTTATCAGGTTGGAAAACATGTGATGGGCCTTGATAGTACCAGTGAAGCTGAGATACGTCAAATACATCATTCATAGACTAATATCTGTATGTAAGTTCTATTTGATAATACATTGTTATTATTAGTTTCAACAAATTAAAGGGATGGATGAATCTAGGCGATAGCTTACCCACCCTCCAAATTCTTTAATGGACCAACCTTGGTGAAAATCACAAGAAAACCTAATTCCCAAAATCAAATTCAATAGTTCATCAGCATCGATTGGAATATGAATACTATCTAAACCGAGATTTGAACATTTTCTTCTTGATTAGTAAGAACTTCTCTGAAATCTTTAGTACAAGATGTGATCTATGAAAAGATTCCTTTCCCACATCTATCTGGTATAAAGGGGATCATAAATTCCTACCATTTAAGGATTCATAAGAATCCATCTGGATGGTATCCTGAAATCTATTTTTTTAAGAGAACTCCAATAGGAGAATTTGTTTCTCCCAAGAACCCCTGAAGACAAGGGAACATTAATATAGCATGTCCACCAACAATTTAATCGTATGATCTATCCATCTTTCTTTTCGAGGGTTATAGGCCATGATCAGAAGTACAAGTGTACCCAAATCCTTCTACAACCCCTTATAGAACTGAAATGTGAAATGATAATCCCTATCATATATGATAGAATTAGGAGATACATGAAGATGTATAGTCTCCCTATTATTCCTACTGAGAAGGTCTCTCAAACATGTAAGAAATGTGTGACCTTTATCAAATGATCAATGACTACCCAAAATATGTTATTTTCACATGGAGATCTATTTAAACCTATCATGAATTCCATACAGACATCATCCCACTTTCACTCAACAATTGATAGTTGTGGTAAAAGTCTTTCCAGTCACCGATTTTCCCCATTCAACTATTGATAGGAAAAACACCAAGTGATAATTCTGACAATATCAGATTTCATAGTAGGCCACCAAGACTGGAAACATTATTCTAGATACATATTTTTTACATTAGGATATATTAACCGAAATGAGGAATGATATTCCTACATCAACTCCTCTCAGGTGTCTATTGGGATGTAGACAATCCCATGGAAGCATAATGTCTAACCCTTATCCATGGTCAGACCAGAAGATGAATCATAATCTGAGATAACTTCCCTCTAGTCTAATACATTGGGTTTGGATAGATTCCTCATTATTACCCAATCTAGAAGGGTAGATGTCACATCCAAAGATAAAGCGATATTCTTCCCATTATCCTCCAAAACATAAACTTGAATTTCTAAAAATAAGGCCAAGAGATGACACTCACCACTAGCCTCAAAAACAACATGTGTCTAAGTCTTCTAGTTCAAATAATCAGCCACAACATTTCCCTTCCCAGCATATAGGCATGCCCAAAATCAAAGTATTTTAGGTAATCCATCCATTTTCACTACTTGAGAATCAAATTAAATTATGTAAAGATATACTTGAGGATTTTTTTAATCTATGAATGAAAAACTATTATCCACAAGAAAGTAATGTCCCTGAAAGTGTAAATGAAGAACAATAGTGGCTCACTCATGGTTGTGTGTTGGGTGATTCTAATCATGAGGCCTCAACGGACATGATCCGTATTATAAAACTCAATAATCCAATATCAAAACTACCCTCATCATAATGCCTATTATGTCATAATAAAAAATATAGTTCTAAAATGGCTCCAGTAGATTCCCAATGGGTACTAAATTCAGTCTTCCCTTAAACTCTTGAAAGTCTTATTCAAGGGCTTATAACCATACGAACTCAACACCCTTCTTAGTCAAGCCTATAAGAGGATCTTTTAGGCATGAGAAATACTACATGAAGCATTTTTAATACCTGACTAGTCCTAGAAAACTCTATATGTCAGATGTTTTCTTGGGATGTTCTAGGGAAACTACAGTATTCACTTTCTCTAGTTCTACCGAAATTCATTTTTCTGAGATGATATTACTCAGGAAGTGAAATCTATCAATCCAATAGTTGAATTTTATGAGATTATCATACATTCTATGCTATATCAGTGTATTCATAATGATCTCAAGATTTTTTTTCATCGTTCAGTCAAAAAAAGATACATTATGATGTCATCCACAAAGACTACAACAAATGAATCAAGATACATGTGAAAATATAGATTCAATATATCCAAGAAGATTTATATCACATTTTATAAACCTAAAATAATTACTAAGTAATTTTAAAGACAATCCCTACTCCAAAAACCTGTGTCAAATATGTCTGAATTCTTGATACGAAAATGATGATATCCTAACCTCAAATTGATCTTTGAAAACAAATGATCTCCTTGGATCTGATCAAATAGATCATATATTCTAGGTAGTGGATACATGTAATTTACTGTAATCTAGATCAACCATTGGTAATAAATTAAAATACTAAGGGTATTAACATCTTTTATAGATAAAAATACCATTTAACACCATAAATAGGTACTATGTTGGATAAAACCCTTAACTTCCAGGTCCTCTAACTGTTTCTTGAGCTCCATATACTCTGTAGGTTCCATCCAATAAAGAATAATGGATACTATTTTCTCTCCATAATCTAACTCAATGTTAAATTATATCTACCTTATTAGAGGTATCCCAGAAAAGTATCCAGGGAAGATATCCTTGAAAATTTCCACCACATGAGGGATAACAATGGGTAATACCTCCTAATCATCCAAGAAGTGACTAGTGATCTAGACGATCATTCTACATAACCCCTTCTTCTCGGGTCTATAATAAGACTTGTGTACATCCCATTCCCCCTTATGAATGTTTCTTCTTCCAATTGGTGATGTAAATTTCACCATAAAAATGATATCAATCAATATGGGATTGATGGGGACCAAACAAGTCCATCAGGATAATGACATAAAACACTTCCATGTTGAGGACTAAATGATTCCATAAAAAAATATACCCACCAATATCAAGGGTAAAATACTTACTAAACCGAATGCTCCCTTATCAGATATCCAATGGGGTATTGAGATTCATGATGTCATAGAAGTATTCTATCTTGAGGACTATATTGTCCTTAATTTTAATATATATAAAAGAATGAGAAATTCCTCAGTCATATGAAGTAGAAACTAAGGTAGTTTTTACTAGAATAGTACCTCTAATTGTATACGATTGGGTCCTCTTATACTCCAATATAGGCTACACTATATGTAAATAAATTGTATCACATCCCTAAGTCCCAAACTAACTGCCCTGAGTAGGCATGCACTGCTGGCATTGCAATTCCTATGTTTGATGACCTCTACCTAAACCACCACCTCAGCCTAAGTGGCCGGCTGTATTATAGATACCTTTCTATTGAGATACTAATATCCCCACTCTAAAACAAGTGGTATGTGTAGATCCTGTATCAGTTGACACTGATGAAAAATTCATGAAGAACTACCAGGAATACCCCATACTTGCACAGTATCTACATTCATCATGATCCAACATTCAATGGGGTTTTGTGTCTCTCGGCTTCCCGCACTTGTGAAATATAAGGACATTTTCTATAAATGTTTCCTTACTACTATTACCCCCACTAAAAATAATGAAATTTCACATTTTCCCTCTACAAGAAATACAACTAGGTCTTGGTGATGAACCACTCGTGTTCCCACCGTTGGATTCCCTAAAATTCCTCTCAGTAATGATGTACTGGTGGACTATCATAGAATTGGTCGTCATTAAAAATACATTATCTTATTATCAAATGGCTTATATTTTACCTCTCATGAATCACCTTGATTTCATGATATCACCACCCTCTATATTCAGGAAAAGTCACTACATCAAGGTGAAATGGGTAGAATATTCCATTACAGACATGGATCCCTATTACAGGATCATGAATTCTTTACCCATGTCATCCCTCAATGTCACAGGAAAGAATTAATCATAAAAGACCGTCCATTACTCCACTCTTTTAATATCTCAATTTCAGTCATCCTAGGTAAGAACATCTCACCATCATTTGGAAGAACACCATATCATATTGGTAGAAAGCCTGACCCTCCACTCTGGGATTACCTCCAAATCCTAAAAAAATATAATTCATGGTAACAATAAATTAATCTACAAAATTAGTTCTGCCATCCCCCCAAAAAAGTTTTAAGATGATTCTATTGTATGTCCGAAGTCAACTCTTCCATAGCTGGGGAAGGTAGAGCAACACCTTTCATGGACTTCATCATACAGAAAAATTCCCCATGAAAATAGGCATTGGTTCCCATATTGAGAATATAATTCAGTTCCATAAGTGGCACTATAGGAGGTATCTCGAGAGGCTCAGGGGACACCACCTCTAATGCATGGTCGTCACTGACTTCCAGGAATACGGCTCAAGTCTATCAGGGTGGAATGATTCTAAAAATCCAAACTCAGACCTCAGATCATAATTTAATATTTGAAATAATTATAAATATATTAAAGTAAAGTTACAAATCCTTCTAATTGAAAAGTTCACACCTCTCTTCCTGGTCCAAAATCTAGGTCTTTGTGAGGTGGAATGTCCATAACAAGCTACAAGAATGTAAGAGGCCCCCCAACTACCCACTACAAAGGTAGGGTTTGAGTCTAAGTCTCATGCCACGTAATATAGGTTCCATTGTTTGGAGTGTTAATTGAAAAGTATAATGGAAAACACATTTTACATTACAATTCTCCTCCCATTTATTAGATATCATTTCACTCGTAAATATATAAATTCATTAGATTTCATACACTTTTACATATATGTATATAGAATCATCCAAATAAATGTGTCACTATTCCAAATTTATAAAATCTCTAGTCCTTATAAAATAAAATAATCACATCATTTAACTATAAACCGTCCCTTTCAACCGATATCAGGATGGAACTGGTCTTGAGAACTCAATTGTCCAAAACCCACAACTTTGAATAGTTGCCTAATTAAGGTTTCATCGACATTCTTTGAAGGAAAATTACCTTTATATTTATGTAGGAACATTAATTAATCCAAATTATATTTTCGAATCACAAAGCATTAGAACATTTCAATATATGGGAATCCTGGAAATAACTATATGCAGTAGTAAAATGAATATGAAATGTAAACATGGCCTAGAAAAATTTTGTGGCATATTAGTCCTAATGTGACTATAATAATGTATGAGATACTAATTACCTACCTTTGTAGGCCAAAAATAATATCAAAATCATTATGGAAGTAATTTTATATCTACATATCATATATGTCACCCAATAGGAAAATCATATCAACCATAATGAGACAAATCCACTAACAGTAGTAACCCAGCCAAGGTAATTCTGGGTTCTCCTAAAAATTGGGTGGATATTCCAAGGAATGGGATCATTACTAAATTCCAATACACCATGTCTCCTATATAATACCCAAATAGTAATACAAGAGGAAAAACAATCCTTTATACCACTTGGTACCATTCTGACCACTGATCCATATAGCCAGTGACCCAAACTAGTGGGTCACATGCCTTCAAGTGTGCCTTCCCATATCCAAGAGGATGTCGACTAGTAGTGAGGGTACAAGGTGGTATGTTGGGGAGACTATAACATCATATCATAGTGTAATAGTGGATAATAACAAATAAATAGTTAATAGTGGAAGCATAAAATAATTTATAGAATGATGAAAATAGATACAATAAATAAGCAGCAGATTTATAAACATCTATGAAACTAAAATAATAATCAAAATACAATGGTTTGAGTCATATACAATGATTTCATTTCATTATGATATACAATGAAAGGGAAACAAGGGACCACAATATACATCATTCTATACAAAAAAACAAAAAGACAAAAAAGGAAGCTCTACTCGCATCACGATCACATTCCCAATCCTCTTATCTTGTGCTTCAAGCTATAAGTAAAATAGATCAAGCATTTGTAGTAGGGTTTTTTCCCTAATACATACCTTCATTCATAAGGTCTTCTTGGGTACCAATTTCAGTCCATGTAGGGAGTGATATAAACTCAGTAGGACACCACCAATAGTCTCTAGAAATAATCTAGCCATAATGAATAGCATAGCAGTGTTCATTAAATATGAATAATAATCAATGATGGAAAAAATACTAGCAATCTTAAGTTCCTATTGGATACCTAGATGGATCTACCTACTTCGCCAAAGGCTAGAATGAGTCTCTTTAGTGACCATATATATAGTAGTCATGTGTGTGTGTGTGTAATAAGTATACATTTATTTTCACACTATATGTGCTTATATTTAAATCCATATACATGGATACCATGTGATAGATGGACCCAGGGCATAACCCAAGCATCCAAAACCCGTTTAATGAGCCATTGGCTCCAGTAAGGGCACATGACCTAAATCTATTATAAATGTGGGACACATGCATGTCACTCAGGAAGGTGGGGTGATTCATCATCCCCAAAACCTAAATCAAGGGAATTTAGATCATCATTACCACCATCCAGATAAAATTATATCGGTGTGAGACTTCATTTCCAACACCAAATGTTTTGGAGTGTGAAACACCATTCCCAAAAGAACCCTTAATATTTTCACCATCCAATAGTATTGGAATAATCATAATCATAATAATAATAACCTAAGGGGTCGCATCTAATGTATTCAAAATCACTTATCATAAATAAAAAAGGGAATAGAATTAATACAATTAACATTTATAAATTTATAACATGTGGAGTGGTAATTCCATCCGCTATTATTCATTTAAGGTAATCCATACACTTATACATTGTTTTGTTCAATAAAACAACTAAATAAAAAAAGTAAATTCCATTTTCTTTGTCAAGTCAAATATATAGAAGGTTTTTGGTCATATAAAAATTTATAATAAGGAGTTAATTTCATTTAACACACCTAGATGGGTGGAAATAAATAGTTTTTCCTACTATAATCATTCAGTATAGTCCATGGGATTATTTAGACATGGAATAATTAAATTAATTATTTTAACATATTTTAGTCAATTCATGGAAAATTCATGTGTGTGGCACAACATAGAAACAATATGAAAGAACATACACTTTCGTGGAAAATTACAAGACCTCCTACCTTAGGTCTATTGATGAAAACTTTTCTTGCATCGACATTTTTTTTAAGAACATATGAAAATTCCAAAATAGACAAATTCCTAAAAAAATATGGAATATGATTTTTCACCAAACTAGCATCAGAGACATGATGATAAACGATGAAAAGAATTTGGAGGATTTTTGAGCTTATCTATATGGATCCAATAATTCTAACAATGATGAAAATGGTATTCATATTGAGGAGTTATGAGATATCCTAAAAGTTGTGGAGGATCTCTTCATCAAAGAGGAAGATAATTGCTGCCTACTAAAAATGGGAATGAAAAATTAGGGTGAGGGTTTTAATTCATTTAATGTCAAAATCATCGAATCATCCTAGAAAATGGGGTCCCATGGTATGTTTTCATGATTGGATATACCTCTCACCAACCTTGTGCAAGCCACTTCCCCTAAACCCCACTCACATGGGCTAGCCGCACGGTTTTCCAAACCATGTACAAGCCCTATAAAATGACTCTATCAAAAACCTATAAAATATCGCATGGGAGTTCTCCTCTGATTGTAATGTTTTTGAAAAATGACACATCATCACATGTGAAACAAGTCCCCAACATGGTTGAGTCAAATGGTTAGTACTAACAATGAGCTAAATTTTATATAAACACTATTTCTCCAATTCTCGGGGCTTCGGTCTCCAAACAAGCCGCAAAACCTCTTACAACCATCCTATGGTTGTAGAGAACATTTTGCAAGATAAAAAAGGATTTCAACTAAAAATACGAGTAATAGATATTTGAAAAGTTTGTTTACCACAAATAATTTAGCTCAATTGATTTTACTCAAAATTAGATCGTGCCTGACCAAATTGGGATCCAAGTTAAGGGTTTTCATACTCAATATTTTTTCAATTGAGTCACATAATATATATTTTAATATGTTCTTATATTTTTTATATATATTTCACTGTATTTACCACATAATGTAATTAATATTTCATTGTGGGGGAAATTACAATTTATAATAAAAATATTATTATTTCATTGATTTCATAATTCTTAAAAATACAGAGCTTTTATGAATAATTATTATCCACTATATTGGTTTTTTATATAACATTTTCACATTATTTTTTACCATGAGTTCTTTATTTTTTTATTTTGAAAGATAAATATATATTATTATTTTTACCCTTCACATTTTTTATCTCTATTCAAAATATAATTATAAAATTATTTTATTGATGGGTGCTTCTTTAAAATTGTTAATAAAACTCGAAATTGTATTTCCTTCTAGTTCCTTGTATTTTTCATCTTTCACTCCATATTTATTTATATATTCATTTATTTATTTTTCAAGTTTACATTATTGGGATGTTAAATAATAAAGTAATTCATTAAACTTATTTTCTCGCTTTTTGAAATTGATTTTGAATATGAATTTTAACATTATTTTATGATAATTCTACAAAAATATAAATTAATTACTTTTCTAATTTTCTCTTTCATTTTCCTTACTCTATCTATAAGAACCCTCATTTTTTAATGTTTTATATGATTCATGCATCACCAACTAATTTCTCATATGATACATTTATTTTTGTTAATTGGAATTGGGGTAACATCTAACCCAATTCCCTTTTTCTTATCATACAACAACTCATTAGAATATTACAAACTGATTCTATTTTTATGGGTTACTCAATAACTGATGTATGGTTGATTTAATGTGACTCATATGTTTATAGTTTATCATTATGTGATAGGTGGTCTTAGAATTATATAACCCCTCAATGAATTTCATAAATCTTTATATCTCAATATATTACAATAGTATGTAGGTATTAATGCCTGATCTACAAATTTATGGTCCATGGGTTGTAACAACCCTAAATTTTAGTGGGGTTTCCCTTTAAACAAATATTGTGTGTCATATAGATAGTGCTACATGAAACACTAAACCAAATTTAAAAAAAATATTTAATTATGGTATAATATTATAATATAAATTGAAATACATTATAATATAAATAAACAAAACATAACTAGAAAAATTACTAAATGAATGAAACCACAAATAAATAAAAATACAAAAAGGTTGAAATTCCAATAATTATAATTTTCCATAGAGAATATACTGTTATAGATAAATATTAAAATAATAAGGAATACTAAAAATATAATAAACATCTTGACAGTGAAATTTTAAAATTGGACGAATAATTTTAGAGATGTATTAATGGCTGTATATTGGAATGTAATATGATTGCAACACATATAGTCATTGGACATATAGTCATTGAATATATGGTCATTGGAAATATGAATGTTGGATGTATGATTATTGGATATAATTATAGGTAAATTGAATTTTTTTAACTGTTATTATGGAATTAAAAATAATATATTTCATATATAATAATAAAATCTAGAATGAAGTGAAAAAACCATACTTTATTATAAAAATATGTATTTTTCATTACTATTATTATTATTTTAATGAAATATTTTATGTGTTTATAAAATTAAAAAAATATTCAAAAATGTTTATATAATTTTATAGTTTGAAGATAAATAACTAATTTTTAAAGGATTTGATTAAAATCATATAATGTTAAAAAGGGGTATTTTCTTAATAATTTCATTTATAAAGAGTCTTGTATATTTACATATATAAATTACATTGATCTTTTTATAGGATAATTATAATAAAATTTATTTTTTCAATTTATAAGCTAATTAATTAAAATTAATTTAATTATTAATTTATATTTAATGAAATTAATAACATTTAATGCCTAAAAATTCATTTATTATAAAAAATGTTTTCCGGTAATTTTTTTCATTTCAATGATAAAATTTTAATTTTTAGAAATTGAAATAGATTAGATTGATTAAAAATGTTTAATTCTCATAACATAATTTTTATTGATTTCAATTTCAATTTTATGCATAAAATAATTTTTCATGGTAAAATTTTGTCACCAGGTAAAGGCCAAAATAAATTTAAGGGTTTAAATTCAGAGGTAAAGATAGAAACTATCACAAATAATTATCTAAAATGGGATTATGAGGGAATGATAAACCTACACTTATCCTATATCCATTATTTTCCCACTTTATATCCATTTTCCACGTAAAACATAAATTACTTACACATTAAGGAATGGGTATTTAGGAAAATACCACCCAATATACCCTTTAAAAGGCACCCTCTTCTTCTACATAAACCTAATACTTTCCATCAATTTTATCTTGAAAACCTACCACAATTCACTCCCCAAAAATCCCCTCCCATGTTTATAAACCTCTGGTCACAATAAGAACATCAAAATCCATTATTTTCAAGACACTTTCTACGATGAGATTCAAGTCTTCAATGTATGTGTTATACTCTCCCCAATCATTATTCATTACTGTTTTAATACAAAAACTTATAAATATGATTATTCACAGTAAATTTTTTTTAAATCATTAAACGTTTATAAATGTAGCATTATTACTATATAATTAGATTTTATTTTTCATTCGATATCTATAATGTTTTCTATTTTTAGTCATCTTTACCACCAACATGAATGATGTTATATTATTTACATCATGAGTCACTAATATAACTAAAAGAAAGGTAATATTATTTAGTCAATTTTGATTTAATATTATTTAATTAATTTTTTATTGTTGTTTGAATAATTAAATTCACCAATTAATTCATATGTTTTGTAAATTCAATATTCAATTAAAATGATACTTTTAAGTGCCCTATGAAAAATGTCACCATATCCTCTTTGAAATAAACAGGGTACTCTATAAATATATCAAATTCATAAAATAAGTATTCATTAACCTTTTTGGGGATGGTAAACCCCTGATCAAGGATTGCGGGTTGGAACCAACAAAATCAAGCAAGAGTGGAAAATGGAATAGTTGACACCCTAATATTGATTTTAAAAATATACAATTAATATAAGGATAATAAGGAATTATAAAAGAATTTAATTAAGAAAAATATATATTTATAAATATCTTATACAAATTAATAAAAAAATATAAATTTATTATACAGGGAGATATAGTGCGTCTAACCAATCAAAAAAATATTTAAGGGATTCTTTTAAAATTTCACCTTGAAATTGATATTACTTATGAATAAACATACATCAGAGTAAATTTTAATATCTTTATCAATGAAAATCTATCTATTTTCATCTCATATTGTTATTTTTTGGGTTTACATGACTTAATAACCTTCTATGTCACTTTATTTCATAACTCGACCAAAAGGTTTTCAATAACTGCATCCCACCTGATATATTTTTACATTAAGAATAATTTACCTCCATGTCCATATTATTCATTTTATTTTATATATATATCCTTTAACATAATTTTATGTATTCATAATATCCTTTTATATTTAATTTTATTTTAATTAAATTTTTTTGAATAGAATCCCAATTTTAGTATTTTCTACATTGGTCATTTTCTATTGACTTTAATATTCTTTATATTAGTGTGAATGGAATCTCTATTTAATAATTTCCACCAAATATCATTCCCTCATTTTTTTCGTAGGTTTTATTTTTATGTCTTCTTTTAAAAAAATTCATGGTTTTTCAGGGTAATATTATTCAAATTATTTTAGAAATTATTTCCATTTAAAATTAAAATTAATAAAAATATAGAATGAATTTATTCTAATTTCTCAAATTAATTTTCTAATTATCTTATATTTTTTTCCAGATATATCAAATACCATAAATGTTTTTTCTATGATTAAAATGGTATTTGATATAATTATACCATTCATCATCTCTCTGTAGAATTTTTATAATCTTGTATTGTGGTTGTATTCTTGAAACATGTTTCTTTTACATATGTTAATTAATTTGTGATGTAATTATAAATGTTTTCACTATCATGAATCACAGATATATGTATAGTTTTTTATTGTTTGATGGATGGAACTAGAATTATATATCCATCCAATGAATTTATTAATGATATATATCCTAGGGGATAATATTTAAGAGATTTAAGAGTAAACCCAATACACTATACAATTCTTCCCCCTATTGATAGGAATCAGGATTGAACTCAATCCACTATGGGACTCTATCCACTATATGATGACTGTATTTTAGGTGATCCTTGAAAAAATAAATGAATCTATATTCTTATTTTTATGACACATTATTATGCAACATATTTTTGTAATAAAACAATCATAGGATATTTTATCATGCATATTCATTATTTACTCTTGTTTCCACACTCTAATTATTCACGTCATATGTTATTCCCAATGAATTGTGATTTTCTTTATCAATGTTTTATTGGTAAATATATTCTTATTTTATTTTCATGAACCTTGATTGATTTCACACACCCACGTGTCAATATTATACTCACTTATGATCTTCGATGGATATCACTTATGTTCACCCATAACTAAGAGTCTAATAACAAATATTTTTATGTTTCTATACCCTGGGATATGGATAAATCTATTATTTATGCAATATAACGAAGAGACTATTGTGTAAATATTATTTTTTATAGATATTATATATTTTTTTTAAAATAAGTTGGGTTTTTATATAGTCTCCAAAGACACTAAACCTATAGGTTCTAGTGAATGATTTATTGGGATATGTAATGAATACTCATGATAA
This sequence comes from Viscum album, assembly GCA_963277665.1. NCBI lineage: Eukaryota > Viridiplantae > Streptophyta > Magnoliopsida > Santalales > Viscaceae > Viscum > Viscum album. The sequence goes on from OY728167.1 coordinate 166,683,851, forward strand.
TCATTTGATAGTTATATGTTCTTTTTTATGGTATATGACCATGTTATCATTCCACATTAATACTTCATTTGTGAAACCATGACCTTATTCTTTTAATCATGCCATTTTCATGTTCCTCTCATGATTATGATCTAATAATATATTCTACATTACACATTGAAATGTTTTTTCATTACTAAGTATTTGACCTCAAACATTTTTCATATGTATCACTTTTTCTTAGTAATGAAGAAGGGTATTATTTATGAGGTATCTATATCGATGACATGTATGGATATTTTTACGGTGATGTTAATGAATTATTTTTTAATAGTAATATTATATAAATAATCTCCATTGACACTAAACCTTAGGTTTTATAAGTCTATTTTATTTTTGATAAGTAAAGAATAATTATGATAAATAATGTAAAATATTGGTATTACATACTTTGATCTCTTTAGTTGGTATCATAAAAGAGTTCAGTACATTTAGGGATTAGGTTTGGTAGTATTGTTGAACCAAACATAAAGAAACATTGGTTGAACAAAAATTATCATTTATTAAAATGATGGTGTCGTAAACGAAGATATAATAGGTTTGATATTTCATGCTAATATGCATTTTTACTCTTATTTTTCTTTAAATATTATTTTTTATTACTTTATTTAACTTTAATATTTTTAGAAACTAGTCATAAATATGAGGAATCAAGTAAACAATGAATGTGATGGGAAATTTTTTGACTTTACCATGGAATAATAAAAAGGAATGGACATGTTGTGAATACCTTTATGTGTATGTTATCCCAAGTTATATGTAATAACCAAAACCATGTTGAGATTCCAAACACGCCAAAGATGTTGTGACCCACTATTGATTCCTTTATGTGACAAAGACCACCATCCTTAAGTGGATCCTCAAATCCACCAGTCACTGCCAAATTGATCAATATCATAGAAATGATTATTCTTTTAATAAATTATTATATAATGAAAAAGGTAAATTTATTTGTTTCTAATTTGGAAGGTGATATGAAATATTTTTGGATTATGATCTTGTTTATGAGTCAAAATGAATAAATTGGATCTGTGGAATTGAAAAGGTTAACAAAAATATGCTTCAAAAAATATTTTCCTTTAACACTTTCAAAAAAATAGAGTGAGAATTTTTTGAACATAACAAAAATATATAGTAATTTATTTTTTCCTATGAATAAAACTTAATGATACAACAAATTTACACCTGTGTTTTAATATCACACCTGGAAGAAAAATTGATCCTTTATTTATTCACATAAATCCATATGTCTAAAAATATTTATCTATAAAGGACTTTGGTATCTATGAATAAATTATTCAATGTCATTTTATGGAGGAAATTGAAAGAGGTAACTAACATTATTATTGAATATTTTTTCATAATAAAATTAAAATGGAGTTTCATGAAACCATAAATGATAAATCACCTGGAGAAAAGAAAATTAAACCACCTAATTTCCAAATATGATTGAGGAAGAACAAGGGAAATTTACATAATATATTAATAAGAAGTTTTATTTATGTTATAGTAGGCCATCATGAAAAAAATATATAAACAAATAATAATTTTACAATTAACATAATAGAGTGGAATAAGGTTCCACATAATTTACCACCCACCCATCAATGCTTCAAATTAAAAGAGTTACAACACTACATAAATCATTTACCCAATACAATGGTTAATGAGTATAATTGACATAAAAATCCTCCACAACTAAGGGGGTAAGGAATATCGTATACAATCAAGCCCTAAAAATTAAATCATGGTAAATAAGTCTTAAAAGGTACCCCTGTTTTCCACTAATAAAATGAAAACTTCATATTTGTGTCTATCTCTTCACATTCCATTATATATACAATTTTCAAATATTATTGATTTTATGAAACAAATATTAAATATTTAGGTATTTGTTTAAAAAAATTGGTGTTTTTATGATTATATTTACAGTATATAACTCATCTGTGATTAAGGTTTGTGGTGATATACTTCCTAAAAACATGTTATTCTTACCTTTGTATAATTCCATTCTACATCGGTCATGGATATGCTCCCTTAATCAAATAAAAACGAAAGTATTATTATGAATTATTATCCGAGACTAATTTCTTAATATGTTTCTCAATTCATAATAATGAATTATAAATAGATAAAATTATTGGGGATAAATTCAACATTGAATATATTCAAACTTCATATGAATATATAGATGTATTTACCGAAGAGTACGTACCCTAGATTGTGAGGTTTATTTTTAAATAGAAATCATGAATATTTTTATGTCCATATCATACACTACTTATTCAGTATTCCCTATTTAAATGGATGATTTAATGAAGAAAGTTCAAGATAATTTTGATATGGTTTTTATGAACCCAAGTTCATCTCTATGGTGTTATCCAATCCTTATTGTTAGGAAAAGGAATGTTACAATTCTTAATTTCATTAATTATCCTATAATTATATAGGTAATTAATTTTATATAGTGTCCACTAACCATTATTGATAAGAAAATTTGTTATCATAATGAGGGCCACTAATTCTCAAAGGTGATTCTTCAATATAGATATCATCAAATAAGGGTGAAGAGGAAAGATTTTCCTAAGACAACCTTCTATACAAGATATGGACATTGTAAATTAATAGTAATTCCTTTAAAATGTAAAAAATCCCCGTATATATTTATGGATATCATTAATAGAGTCATTACATATTACCTCAAAAAATGGGTCTTTATATTATTGAAGAACAAAAATATAATTTGCGGATTATTATAAATACATTATGAAAAGATAAAATATAATCCAAATTTATCAAGTAATAATTATGGGTTAAAAAATTTTCATTAGTGGGTCATGTAATAATAAGTTAGGGTATATTTATTGATATTTCAAAAAGTAATGTTATTCAATAATTTATTATATCAAAATCCATAACTGATATATATAATTTTCTTGGATTGGATGGATACTATTAATGATTTTGTAGAAATTTATCATGTTTTTTGAATTATATAACCATGTTTAAATTGATGGTAGTAAATTTCTTCCATATATAATAATATATAAAAATATTTAAGCATATTATGAATATGTTTGTCATTGCACTTATACATATAATACCATGCCGTAGATATGTGTTTGTGACATATAGTGATGATTTAAAGAATGGATTTGGATGTGTCCTTATGTAAAATGATAATGTGATAGCTTGTGACTTTCTTTAATAAAAGGAATAGGATCAAAATTACCCAATATAGGATCTAGATTTAGTGGTGGTAATTTTTTTATTAATGATTTGGTGTGATTATCAATATGGATATAAGTGTGATATATATATAGAGAGAGAGAAAGAGATAAAAATAGATTAGAGTATATATTCCCATAGAAGGAGATGAAGATTTTTAAAAAGAGATTGTTAGATTTAATCAAGGATTATGTTTACTAAATACATTTCAATCATGGAAAGGAAGAAAATATAAATTATGATTTGAGTAGAAAAGATCAATCCACATTATCTATTATAAGGATTGAAATATACCCAATCTTCATGGATATTAAATGGATATAAAAATAAATCATAGTGGAAGGGATGAAGTATTATATTTCTGAATTATTTTTCAACCCTCCATCTATGTGGTGTTCATAAACACATAAAAGGATTACATGGAGCTACATAAGAAGGTGGGGAATATCATTGATTTTAACCATGAAAATGGTGGAACTATAATATTCAGGAGAAGAATATGTGTCGCATAATTCAATAATTAATGAAGGGTTTATTGTATAAATCATATGTATCGTCATTATCTATGTACCCATGAAGAAAATATTTTTAGAGAGATATTAATGAGTACTTATAGTGTGTCAACATGAAAGAGTCATTATAGAGTATATATTTTATTGATTGACCTTCCATTATGTAAATTCTAATCTAATGATGTCTAAAGGGATGATAAAACCATTACCTAAACATTTATGTAAATAATAGAACACCATAATAGATTTACTCCTACGTATTTATAAGAAAAATTATGTGAAATAATTACTTATAAGATATTTTTGATTTAATTTTAATTTTTCAAATTTATTTCCATTTGGGAGGATTTCTCACTTGTTCATATTTCTAAAAGATACATAATGGATGTTATAACAATTAATGGAGTTGAATTTGTTTAGTATATGATTTATATCCTTGTTTCATATAAATGTTCTGGAAAATAATTCAATAAAAATTGAATATAGAGGTGAACATCAGCATGAACTATCATCCTAAAACTAATTGTCAATCTAAAAATACAATTAATAATTTATAATATATGATATTATCATACTTTAGGGATTCTGTAGGACACTAAGATCAATATATTCCTATGAAATGTTTTTATAAATCAATAGTGTCATCTCAAGATTCCAAATAGTTTTGTATGAATCTCTATATAAGAATACATGTCAAACTCCTCCATGTTGGGATGTTGTTTTATAAATGAATTTATTTTAACAAAATTTTTCTATGGAGATAATAGATAAGGTTCAAACTATTTAGCAACATATCAAAGTAGTATAAAGTTGACAAAAGATCTACACTAATAATCATCAACGATATATGGAGATCTATGTCTGTGAAAAGTTATTCCTCCAAATATTTCCATGGAATAGTGTTATTATAATTGATAATAATGGAATGAAATCCATAGATGAATTAATCCCTTAAAAATTCTTGACTGTGTGAGGATTTTATCTTATCTCCCAAATATCCACCAAGACTCTCCCTAGTACATGATTCATTCAATGTATCACTTTTGAGGAATTAAATACCTAATCTATCACATGTACTAAACAGAGAGTTTACAAATTGTAAAAAGTTCATTTATATGAGTTATAACCAGTGGAGATCTTTTATCATACAGAAAAGGTACAATAAAATAAAACTATATATCTTCTCATCGTTTTGAGGAGAAGTCGTAAGTTTGAGGAAGAAAGGTGGGAACTGGAAGATGTAATTAGGAAAAAGTACACTCATATATTTTCAAATGAGTAATGAAATTTTTAGTGTTAAATTTTTTATGTGGGGTGACACTATAACACCCCAAACATTAATTATTAAATTTTACATAAATTAAAATAATTTTTTGATGTCTTTTCAGAAATATAATTCCAAACATGAATAAATAAATATTTATTACCTTAATATAAAACATTACAGTAGAATAAAATTGACAATATAGATAAATAAAACTTAATTAGGAAAATTACCAAAGTAATAAATCTATAAGGAAATAAAAATATAAAAATATTTCAAAAATCCATCATCAGGATAAATAATAAGGACTATATCATTGATTATAACTATAGAAATAATAAAAAATTATTATAAATATTTTGGTAATGAAATGAGAGAATAAGATGAATAGATTTAGAGAAGTATCTAAGGCATTATATATGAATATAAAATGAAAATATGGTTATTATATAGTCTTTGGGCATATATGCTCATTGGGAATATATGAAAATTGTTCATATATAGTCATTGTGTATGAGAATGAAAAATGGGATAAAGGATTTGTGTAATTAATATTTAATACTCAATTAAAATAATCCTATGATATATATATTTATATACACTCATTCATAAGGTTGGTGCAAATAAAAGTTATCACATTGTGAAATTAATTTTAAAAGAGAAAATTTATGGCATCAAGTAGAATAAATATTCTATATGAATCTCATTTGATAGATCTAGTGAATAATATATCATCACAAGGGTTATCTACTAACTAATACTATGATAAAATTCAACATTTATATCTTTAAAGAAATTTTCTTTGAGGGATATTCTAGATGATGGAAGTAACTATGAGATCAATGCTTGCTGAATCACAGGTCGTGAATAATTTCAGAACCTACTTAAACCATGGAGATTATGTAAAGGTAAAAAGGGGTTTTTATGTAGAATTTATGTAGAAATTTATATGATATTATTATTATAATAAATGATATTTTTTCAAAATGTATTTATTATTATGTTTATGTTTATTTTTATACATTTTCTATTTGTGTTAAAATTATAACTTTTAATGAATGATTGCAATTAAGTCAATTTATAAAATTCATGGAGATATTTTAAAAAATGGATTGATAGAATTAAAATAATGATCAATATATAAATAGTTAATTTTAAAGAAATCAAAATAAAATCATTATAAGTTAAAAACATATATATTCCGAAGATTTTTTAGATGTGTCTTGTTTTTTATTAATAAATTAAATTGATTAATGATATTATCTTATATTAATTTAATATATTACAAGATTAATGATTATTAGAATGGTAATTAATAAGAATAAAATTATTTAATGGCCCGAAATAGATTTTCTAAAAATATATTTTTATACATTGTTCATTTTTATTTAAAAATTAATTTTCATAACTTTTAGAAGATTAATTTAATAAAATGGATTCAATTTTTTGAATTAATATGTTAAAATTAGATAATTTGTGATATTTTTAAATTTTTTTAAAAATTCTAAAATAATGTAAAAAAGGTGAAATTCTACATGATGCGGAAACTATAAGATCATATCTGTGTGAGAATTAAAATTTTAGTACAATTTGGTGCTAATAGTATACCATTTTCACTAAAATTGATAGTGAAACATAATTTAAGGTATTGGAGAATTATAAGGTGTAGTAGAACACATTTAGTAATGGAAAATTAAAATATTCAATTCTTTATTTCAAATATCCCACTCAATATACCTATAAATTCCCACCCCTTAATCCTATATAAAAAAATATATATTTTGGTTTCATGTCACACCCTAGTTTTTATTTTTGGGACTTTTATTCTAGTTTGTTTTTTTATCTTGGTTTATCTCTCAAGTCCCAGGTATTCCATGGTCTTACCTTGAGCTATTCGTTTTTTCAAGATATGGCCCTTACTTAATTCCTAAGTCTTCTTTAGAGTTTTCAATGACAAATAGATGTTTTCGTCTTGGTAGTGTCTTGTGCATGGTTGGATAACTATTTGGTAAATCATGTAGCCTTCTCTAGAAAATCGTGCAGCCAAGAAACTATGCAACTTGGTCACATTTTGGAAAGAGGAGTTTCGCATGGTTGGCACAATGTTTTCAAACTATGGGGTGAAATCATGTAGGGTGACAAGGTGTTTCCAGTATTGGGCACATGGTTAGAGAATTGTTTAGTAAACCATGATGTTAATATAAGGCCCCGGCCGTAAACATTACTTAATCTTGAGTTATTATAAGAATACACATTGTGGATCTTTTCAGGTTTAGAGTTTTAGAGAATTAGATCATAAATCATGCATTACATTCCAAATTTAAACAAGGGGGTTACATAAAATACAGTATTCATTTTTCCCATCAGAGGAGACATATTTAAAATAAAACACAGATTCTTTCTTGACACTTACTCGACACTGTCATCACATCATTTACTTTTCCCTTGACCTGTGAAAAAAATTTCGAAAACGTGGGATGAGCATAAAAAGCTTAGTAAGGGATATAAAAATACGAAATGAAAACATTATTCCATGTATACATAAGAATCAATGAAATCATACATTACTCAAAAAACATAAGCACTTTAACATACCTCATGAAATCATAAGATTTATGAATAACTCTAGAAATCATAAGACATAAATGTAACTTGAGGCATTAATAACATTCTTACGTATGGAGTAACCCTCATGTTTACGTTTGGAATACCCATAACAGTATATTCCCTAAATATCTTTGGAGAAACCTTAGAGTTTAACCCCTTCGTGTTACCCAATGAATTGGAGAGCTATATCGGGCTCACCTGCCCTTAGTTTATCATGGAACCACCCGTCTTCATAAACAATTCCCAAGAACAATAACGTAATCGTATCACATAAAACATGCATAAAGGAAACATAACATTTCCACATTTAAATCACAAGATATCAAAAACACATTGATATAATCAAAACATTATCAAAACCATTTTCAATACCAAAATAAAAGAAAATTAAAACATGGTATTTATTTTTTCATTTAAAAAAAGTTATGGCTTGTAGAGGAAGCCGAAACTCAAATAATGGTCACGGTAGCGGAGAAGTCATTGTCACCGCATAAGTAAGAAAAAAACATTCTCCTTTTTCATTTAGTAAAACACATTTTATTAAAATATTCCTTCTGAATAAAAGTAAAAGTCAAAGGTGTTTATACACCGTATAAAAAGATGTTGTGTATAAAAAAAATATGCCTCAATGAAAGGAGATTGAGACGAAGTCCCTTACCTCTTTTCCAATTTGACATGGTCATTCTGTAATCTCTTGAATAATAAACTAGAGTTAATTTATACTTGTTTAAGAACCTTTTTCATGTTCATTATTCCTTTTATATCACTTATTACCATGTTATGATCATTATGTAATTATTTAAGTTAATAACGGTCGTTTTGTCGATCTTTGGTACTTGAGTGAAAAATAAACTTCTTATAATTACATGTTGTTCATGTGGTAAAATATCCATTATATATAGAATTATTTTCATGATTTGGATATCATATATATCATATATATCCAGTATATATATTCATTTATAATATTACATAACATTTAGAGGTAAAAATTGAAATGCACCGTTCATTGAGACTCAAAGTCGTACGTACGCATGAACGCTAATTTAATTTCTATTTCATATTTAATAGAATGAAATAATAATGATATAAAGTTTCATTATAATTCCATTATAATATCATATATAATATTATTAACTTAATACTTTACACGTCCCACATATGGCATTAACGATTCAAATCACTTTGAGGGGGCGGTAGTCTGCACTTCCAAAAAATGAAATTATCGCGTTTATCCATAATGGAAACACTAAAGGTATGCCATAAATGAAAAATTCAGATTCATAAGGAAAACATAGAAATAATATATATCATATATAGATAGTGTGACATCTTAATGGCCACCGTGAAAGGTGTTAAAAAAAGATTGAACAACCATCGTTTCGTGAGGCAGTAATTCGCCATCCACAGTAACAGTATGTTTTTTAACCATTAGACGAAGGTGTGTGTAAGTGTAAATCAAATACTTCTCATAATAACATAATAGTTTATTGAAGATACTGTTGTTGTTACAAAATAAAGGAATAAAAAGAGTTTATGTGGTTGGAGAAGTAAAATAAAACAAAAGAACATTAGAGAAGACTTTACCTTTAAATCAGGTATCTCCCCTTAGTTTGAACCAAAAGGGTTTCTTGAAGAGCATTCTACCTAAGGGAAGGCTTCTAGGATGAAGATAGGGATGTGGAGAGATAAAATTAGCCTATTTTTGACAAGCCAAAGTCTTGAGAGGTGTGTCTAAGGTGGTAGAGGTGGGGGCCTTTTTTAAGAGGGAGGGGGGGTACTCTTGGAAAGTCATGAAAGGTTACTTTATTTTAAAATGGGTTTCGGATTTTAAAGGTCCCAAAATGATATATATCTAGGATAAGGTGACAAGGGTTATAAATCCACCCATCCAATATGTTTTTGACATGTGTAAGTCTTATATTTTACATTATCTTTTCATTTTATTTAAATCGTTCATTAATGAGATAATCACTACATCATCATGGTGTCATAAATAAATAAATTTATTTAATGTCTAAAAATTATAAAAAAAATACTATAATGTAGGAAATATATTTATCTTTCCAATTACTATTTATAGTCTAAGATATAGTTTACACAGACAAAACTAAAACTATTTTACTTAGGTGTTACACACTTTTGAGATATTCTCCTTTCTTTAAAAATAAAATGATAAAGTGTCACTGTCACGCAAAATTGTTTCCATGGGGTCCCCAATTTTGGCATAAGGCATCCCATGGTCGTCCATGACACAACCAGTAGAATTAAGAGACATGTTGGGGTCATTTGTTATTATTATGATATTATTTCATTATCCTTAACTACCTGATTACTAATTAATCAAGATAATTAAAGAAAACTACCGTCGTTACTATTGATAATGTCCCAAAACAAAAGATTACTAGTTACATAATTTGGACCTTATGATTCCAAATATATAATCCATTTTACCAAATTACAAACACAGAAATTGCAGTAGTTAATTTAAAAATAATTCTCGTTGTCAAAACAAATAGCGGGTTTTTTAGAAATAATATCTATCAAAAGATTGACACTTGATTATGCCCAATTCCAAAGTGAAATTAATTATAATGAACAGAATTGGATTAAATGGTAAAATATATTCTAATTACACATTAAAAAGAATTAAAAAGATAATCTAACAATATAATTAAATTAGATGAAAACGTAGTTTTGAAGTAAAATGCAGTATTTTTCACTATTCATTAAAAAATGTACATTGTCAAAAAAAAATACCAAATATTTATCCAAAGTAAATTTCAATGTCCCAATTATAAGGAATTAGTTTATTTTGACAAATATAGATTATTAAATTGTCAAAAGTTTGATTTAAAAATGGTTTTCCATAAAAAGGTGGTAAAATAATCTTTTAAAAATATTAGAGTATTCTAGGATTAAGATTGGATTTATTCTCATTTTAAGACTCTAAACCACTCTCTAGTTCATAAATAGACATAGATATGAAAATAAATAATTCTCTACTTACATGTGATGTTACATCCTTCCCCCCTTTAGGAAATTACATCCCCGCAATTTATTTACTAATCGAATAAGTTGGGGAATTTATCCCTCATTGCATTTTCAGATTCCCATGTTGCCTATTCAATCATGTGGTTTTCCCAAAAAACCTTTACTTGATTAATCACCTTATTCCTCAAAACTGTCTCCCTATGTTCAAGAATCTGGACTGGTTGTTCCTCATTAGATAGATTCTTTTCCAGCTGAACTACCATTGGACTCAAAACATCAGATGGATCTAGCATGGACTTCATTAACATTGAATCATGAAAAACATTGTGTACCTGATATAAACTAGGAGTTAAAGCCACTCGGTATGCAACTGATCCAAATATCTCTAGAATTTCATATAGTCTAATGAACCTTGGAATCAGCTTTCCTTTCTTACCAAATCGAATCACACTTTTCCATGGTGAAACTTTAAGGAAGACATGATCACCTACCTCAAAAGAGAGATCCTTCCTCCTATTGTCTGCATAACTTTTCTGCCTGCTCTGAGCTGTTCTCATGTGTTTCTATATCAGCTGAACTTTTTCTTCCAACTCTTCTACCAATTTTGGTCCCATCAACTTCCTTTCACGCACTTCATCCCAAAAAACTAGAGTTCGACGCCGCTTCCCATATAACGCCACAAATGGTGCCATCTGTATACTGGAGTGAAAACTGTTATTATAAGAAAAATCAACCAAAGAAAGAGGTTTGTCCCATATTCCCTTATAATCCATTGAAACAAGCACCTAGAATATCCTCCAAAGTCTAAATTGATCATTCTGACAGCCCATCTGATTGAGGATGAAAATCTGTACTAAAATTTAATTCAGTACCCAACGACTTCTGAAGGCCCTTCCAAAAGTTAGAAGTAAACCTAGGATCACGATCAGATACAATTGAGAGGGGAACTCCATGTAACTTGAATTTCTCTTAAATATATAACTGAGAAAGTAGATCTATGGAAAAATTATCTCGTATAGCAAGGAAATGAGCAGATTTAGTCAAGAGATCAACAATAACCCATATTGCATTATTACCTCGAGGTGTCTTCGGAAATCCCACAATGAAGTCCATGGATATATTCTCACATTTCCACTCTGGCACTGGTAATGGCTGAATCATCCCTTTCGGTAGCTTCCGATCTTCTTTAACATATTGACAAGTCAAACACTTCACAGTAAAATCAACAATGTCTCTTTTCATTCCGTCCCACAAGTAATACTCCCGAAGATCTCTATACATCTTAGTACTGCCTGGATGAACTGAAAATGGAGAACTATGAGATTCACATAACAAATCTCTCTTCACCTGTAAATCACAAGGCACACACAATCTCTTCCAAAATCTCAAAACACAATCATTATCAATGTTGAATTCAAGAAACATACCCTTATGAACCAACTCTACCTTTTTCTGCAACTCATTGTCTTGCTTCTGTGCTTGCTTAATTCTGTCTGATAGAGAAGATTCACTGATACCAGAAACAAAATAGAAGAACATCCTGCACCAAAAAATTCTATTCCAAATTTCATCAAATCCTTAACCAATGTATCACGTTACAAAGGTAACATTTTTAATGAAGCATTACTTTTTTGACTCAAAGCATAAGCAACTTTATTTTCTTTTCCCGGATGGTAATGAATTGTACAATCATAATCTTTGATTAATTCTATCCATCTCCTCTACCTCATGTTCAATTATTTCTGAGTGAATATATATTTTAAAAATTTGTGATCGGTATATATTTCACACTTTAATCCATACAAATGATGCCTCCAATTTTTAAAGTGAAAACAACAGAAGCTAATTCCAAATCATGTGTAAGGTAATTTACCTCATGATTTTTCAACTGACATGAAGCGTAAGCAATTACCTAATCATTCTGCATTAGGATGCAACCTAGTCCTTTTAATGAAGCATCATTGTAGATAAGAAACTCCTCATTCCAGGAAGGTAGTGCCAAAACTAGAGCATTCACCAATCTTCTTTTCAATTCCTGGAAACAATCATCACATTGTTTTGTCCAGATAAACATAACACCCTTCTGAGTTATCTTAGTCCTTGGACTAGATAACCATGAATTTTTTTTATAAAACCTTCGGTAATAGCCTTCCAAACCAAGAAAACTACGAATCTCGGTGACATTTGTGGGTCTTGGCCATTCTTCAACAACCTTTGTTTTTGCAAGATCAAAAGTTATCCCTTCTTTAGAAACAATGTGACCATGGAAAGAAATTTTTGGCATCCAAAACTCACACTTGGTGAATTTACCACAAAATTTATCTTCTTTTAATGATTTCAAAATAACCCTTAATTGTCTTTCATACTCCTCTTTAATTTTAGAAAACACCAAAATATCATTAATGAAAACAACCACAAACTTATCCGAGAACTCATGGAAAATTATATTCATAAGGTCCACGAATACTGCAGGTTTATTGGTTAACCCAAAAGGTATAACTACAAATTCATAATGATCATATCTTATATGAAACGAGGTCTTTGGAATATATGCTTCCTTTACCTTCAACTGATGGTACCCCGATCTCAGGTCAATCTTTGAAAAATACTGAGCTCCCTGGAACTGATCAAAAAAATCATCGACATGAGGCAAAGGATATTTGTTCTTAACAGAGATGTTATTCAAGGCTATATAATCAATGAAAAGTATCATTGAACCATCTTTTTTTTAACAAATAAAATAGGAGCACCCCATAGTGATGTTCTGGGTCGAATGAAACCTTTATCTAATAAATCTTGCAATTACTCCTTCAACTCTAAAAGTTCAATTTGAGCCATTAGATAAGGGGGTTTTGAAATTGGCTTAACATCAGGAACTAAGTCACTAGTAAATTCAAATTATCGGTCTGGTATTATTCGAGGAAACTCAACAGGAAAAACATCAGGATACTCATTTACCACTAGCACATCATTAATCTGAATGGTTCCTTTGTTTTCAACAATATGTGAAAAGTTAACATTCATTTCCATATTTTACAAGTTTCTCAGCCTATTGATATGTTATCAACAGTAAGGGTTCATTCTTGTAGACAAACTGAAAGTCTTTCCGAAAATAAACTTCTTCAGCTCTATAATCAATTTTATCATGGTAAAAAGAGTGCCAATCCATACCCAGGATAACATCATACCCTACTAGAGGTAAAACAATAAGGTCTTCATGTAGGTTCTTTCCACGGATAAGGATAGGAAGATTATTATAAATTCTATTTGCCTCAACATTTTCCCCAGGTGTTTTTACCACAAGTTCAGGAGTCATTTCTTGAGATGGTATTCCCAAATCACTAAAAACATTTTCAGAGATGAATGAATGTGTAGACCCTAAATCAAAAAACACACTGGAATAATCCGAAATAACAAACAAAGTACATGATACCACTTCATTTGATGGCTCAACATATACTGAAGTAGTTGCAAAGGATTTTACCACCCCTTTCTTCTTGTAGTCTGACTGCTTCTCATCATTCGAGCTCTTTGTCGGACACTTGTTTTCATAATGACCCATCTCATTTAACTTGAAACATTTCACTAAATGTAAATCAAATTTGGTATTACCATCACCTTGATCTTTTCCAGTGCAATCACAAGCCTTATGTCCCATCTTACCACATCGGTAGCACTTTCTAGAATTCAAAAGACATTCCCCAGCATGCTTTTTACCACATTTATCACAAACTGAAAACATAGTTTTCTTACCATCAGATATTTTTGAATAATTCTTACCTTTATTTTCCCACCACATTCTCTTCTTATATTGGTTTTCATAGAACACTTGATCATCTGAAAACACCATTTCCACCTTCTTAGCACATCGAACAAGATTTTCATAACTTTTGAACTCACGAGAAGCCAATGCCCTTCGATATTTTGTCTTTAATCCAGAGTAAAAACGATTGATTTTACTATCTTGGTCTAGGATAAAATTTGGAGCATACCTTGCCAATCGAGTGAACCTTCCTTCATAAGCATCCACTGAGTCATTCTCTTGCCTCAATTCCAAGAATTGTTTTTCCATCCAAAGTCGAATAGCCTTTGGAAAATATTTCTCGAGAAACATACCTTTGAATTCATCCTAGTCAAGAGCATCAATCTCATCAGCGTCTCTGATATTTTTAACCATAGACCACCACTGATATGCTACACCCTCCAAACGATAAACAACAAGACTATCCATTTGATTATCTGAACACCCCATGAAATCGAAAATATTCTCCAGTGCTTTAATCCACTCTTTAGCTAACACAAGGTCAGATGATCCTCTGAATGATGGGGGATGCTGCCTCATGAAATGTTCCACCACTGACATGTTCCTCTGCGGTTGATCTGGCTGATCTCGTGCATGGATACCACCACCATTTATCTCTTGTGTCAATTGCGCCATTGCTGCAACAAACTGTTCAACTCCAATTCCAACTATCTGAGGATGCTGATTCGGAAGGTCATTTCCTTCAGTATGCCTTCCTAGCACTGCTTCCCTGTTTCCTCTATGGAAATCCATTCTTAACTAACATGTATTAGATGATGCAATATGGTATTCTTCAAATGCTATATCATTTTCAATTTGACCATAAAGAAAATATTGTTTGATAATCATTTAATATAATTCCAACTCCTAAAGTTATCTAAACCGACCTCTGATACCAACTATAAGGCCCCATCCTTAAACTTTACTTAATCTTGAGTTATTACAAGAATACACGTTGAGGATATTTTCAGGTTAAGATTTTTAGAGAATTAGATCATAAATCATGCATTACATTCAACATTTAATCTAGGTGGTTACATAAAATACGGTATTCATTTTTCCCATCAGAGGAAACATATTTAAAATAAAACATGGATTCTTTCTTGACACTTCTTCGACACTATCATCACATCATGTAATTTTCCCTTGACCTGTGAAAAACATTTCAAAAACTTGGGATGAGCATAAAAAGATCATTAAGGGATATAAAAATACAGAATGAAAACTTTAGTCCATGTATAAATAAGAATCAATGAAATAATACTTTACTCCTAAAACATAAGCACTTTATCATACCTCCAAAAATCATAATATTTATGAATAAATCATAGATTTCAGAAGACATAAAGGTAACTTGAGGCATTCACAACATTCTTATGTAGGGAGTAACCCTCGTGGTTACGTTTGGAATACCCATCACAGTATATTCCCTAAATATATTCAGAGAAACCTTAGCATTTAACCCCTTCCTGTTACCCAATGCATTGGAGAGCTATATCGGGCTCACCCGCCTTTAGTTTACCACGTAACCAACCTTCTAAAAAAACAATTCCCAAGAACCATAACATAATCGTATCACATATAACATGTATAAAGGAAACATAATGTTTCCACATTTCAATCACAAGATATCAAAAACACATTGATATAATCAAAACATTATCAAAACCATTTTAAATACCAAACTAGAAGAAAATTAAGACATGGTATTTATTTTTTCATTTTAAAAAAAGTTATGGCTTTTAGAGGAAGCCTAAACTCAAATAATGGTCACGGTGGCGGAGAAGTAGTTGTCGCCGCATACGTAAGAGAAAAACAATCCCTTTTTTTATTTAGTAAAACGATTCGTATAAAAAGATTCCTTTTGAATAAAAGTAAAAGTAAAAGGGGTTTATACACCATATAAAATAAATTTGTGTATAAAACAATATATGCCCCGATGAAAAGAGATTGAGATGAAGTCCCTTACCTCATGTCTGATTTGACATGATCGTTCTTTAATCTCCAGAATAATAAACTATAGTTAATTTCTACTTTCTTAATATCCTTTTTCAAGTTCATTATTCCTTTCATACCACTTATTACCTTATTATGAACATTATGTAATTATTTAAGTTAATAACGGTTGTTTTGTCGATCTTTGGTACTTGAGTCAAAAATAAACTTCTTATAATTACAAGTTGTTCATGTGGTAAAATATCCACTATATCTAGAATTATATTCATGATTTTGATATAATATATATCATATATATCTAGTATATACATGCATTTATAATATTACATAAGATTTAGAGGTAAGAATTGAAATGCACTGTTCATAGAGACGGTAAGTCGTACGTACGCATGAACGCTACTTTCATTTCTATTACATATTTAATGGAATGGACTCATAATGATATAAAGGTACATTATAATTCTAGTATAATATAATATATAATCTTATTAACTCCATCCTTTACACGTCCCACATATGGCATTAATGATTAAAATCACTTTGAGGGGGCGGTAGTCCACACTTCTAAAAAAATGAAATTATCACGTTTATCCATAATGGAAACCATAAAGGTATGCCATAAATGAAAAATACAGAATCATAAGGAAAACATAAACATAGTATATAACATATATAAATATAGTGAGATATTTATGGCTACCATGAAAGGTGTTAAAAAATATTTAACAATCATCGTTTTGTGAGGCAGTAATTCGCCATCCACAGAAATAGTATGTACTTTAACCGTTAGACGGAGGTGTATGTAAGTGTAAATAAAATACATCTCATAAAAACATCCTAGTATATTTAATATACTTTTGTTGTTACAAAATAAATGAATAAAAAGAGTTTAGGGGGTTGGAGAAGAAAAATAAAACAAAAGAACATTAGAGAAGACTTTACCTTTAAATCGGGTAACTCCCTTTGGTTTGAACCAAAAGGGTTTCTTGAAGAGATTTCTACCTAAAAAAAGGATTCTATGATGAAGAGAGATATTTGGAGAGATAAAATGAGCAGAGTTTTGCCGACTCAAAGGCTAGAGTGGTGTGGGTAAGGTGGTAGAGGTGGGGGCCTTTTATAAGAGGGAGGAGGGGAAATCTTGGAAAGTCATGAAATGTTACTTTATTTTAAAAGAGTTTCGGATTTTAAAGGTCCCAAAAATGATATATTTCTAGGATAAGGTGATGAGGGTTATAATTCCACCCATACAATAGGTTTTTGACAAGTGTAAGGCTCATATTTTAATTATCTTTTCATTTTATTTAAATCATTCATTAATGAGCTAATCGCTGCATCATCATGGTGTCATAAATAAATTAATTTATTTAATGTCTAAAAATTATAAAACAAATACTATGATGTAGGAAATATTTTTGGCTTTCCAATGACTATTCGTAGTCTAAGATATCATTTACACAGACATAACTAAAACTGTTTTACTTAGGTGTTACACACATTTGTGATATTCTCCTTTCATTAAAAATAAAATGATAAAGTGTCACTATCACCCAAAAGTGATTCCATGGGGTCCCTAAGTTTGGAAAAATCCATACCATGGTTGGACATGACAAAAATAGTAGCATTATGACACATTTTGGGGTCATTTTTTATTATTATAATATTATTTTATTATCCTTAACTACCTGATTACTAATTAATCACGATAATTAAAGATAATTACCAGTGTTACTATTCATAATGTCAAAAAAAAGGGTATTAATTACATAATATGGACCTTATGATTCGAAATATGGAATCAATTTTACCAAATTCCAAACACAGAAATTGGAGTAGTTAATTTAAAAATAATTCCCGTTGTCAAAACAAATAGCGGGTTTTTTAGAAACAATATCTATCAAAAGTTTGACACTTGTTTATGACCAATTTCAAAGTGAAATTAATTATAGTGGCCACCATTGAATTATATGGTAAAAATATATTCTAATTAAACTTTAAAACCAATTAAAAATATAATCCAACTATATAATTAAATTAGATGAAAAAGCTGTTTTGAAGTAAAATGCAGTATTTTTCACTATTCATTAAAAATGTACATTGTCAAAAAAATACCAAAAATTTATCCAAATTAAATTTAAATGTCCCAATTCTAAGGAATTAGTTTATTTTGACAAATAGAGCATAAAAAATTGTCAAAATTGTGATTTAAAAATGGTTTTCCATAAAAAGGTGGTAAAACAATCTTTTATAAATATTAGAGTATTCTTTGCTTATGATTGGATTTATTCTCATTTTAAGCCACTAAAACACTATCTAGTTCTTAAATAGGCATAGATATGAAAATCCATAATTCTTTAATTACTTGAGATGTTACAGTTAGACCATGTAATCTTCCCAGATCTAAAGTTTTTTGAATTTACAACCCTAAAACATTCATGATATTAACCCAAACTCCCCCATGTATTCTACCCGTACTGTGTATGTCCCTAAGGATTATTCTTCCACCTTTTTCATGTTTACTTCTTCCTCTCTTGGTGTAGATCTAATTATTTTTCAGGTTTTGGGGAAAATCACTCAAGGTAATCACATCTCCTCTTCTCCCCCTTCCTTCTATTTCCATTTTCTCTTCAGATCTATTTTTTCCTTTGTCATGTGGTCCAAGGGTTTTCACCTCCCTTGATATATATTGGTAGCTTTGTTTGTTTTGGTTTCCCCTCCATATATCCTGGCTCTTTGGATCCTCATGGTGCATTTTTAGGTGTGGGTTCTTGAAGCAAAAAAAAGATTTGATGTAGGTTTCCAATGCACGTTCCTTTTTAATTTTACAAAATGTGGTTACATGGCTTTCACACCTCCCTTATATGCTAAATAATTATATTTTATCCATGAAATTATTTTTTAGTGTGAAATTTGTATGTTTTAATGACATTTTTTTGTAAAATATCGCACACCAAGTGTTTGATTAAATTCCTAGTTGACTTTTGTATGTGATTTTTGATATCTAAGAAATGGTTTGGCTTCTGAATATAGTTATGAAATGAAAAGTGGTGATTCAGGTTCCTTAAATGGGTTTTCCAAGTATTTTGTGATTTTGTAGAATGGTGTATTTGATTTTAAAATGATTTGGGCTCTTGTAGTGGTTAATGGGTTATTTGGAATTTTAATGAATTTTTTTTATGAAATGTAGCGTGTTTGTACCTTTTTGAAGATGTGGTGTTGGTCCATTAAAAATAATATCATTTTGAAGTATTCTTTTTGCCCATTTGGTACTCTCTTGAAAGTGGAAAAAATATTTATTATGAAACCAACTTTTAATATATTCTCATGCCATATATATGTGAATGGGACTAGAGTTCCTCGATGTGGAATCCCTTGTGATCTTCGAGATATGTGTCAAGAGATTAATCCATGGGGTAACTCAGGTGACACTTGTTGTTCATTTTATTATTATTTATGTCCTTTTTATTTGATTCTCAGTTGGAATTAGTTAGCTCTCCCTTTTATTTATACATGTTTACATCGGAACCTAGCATGGTGAGATTATTTTCAATGAATTATGTTTCACTAGTTAGGTTATTCAATAGCTAGTGGATGATAGCACGAGAATGTGTTCATTTTTATTACTAGGGGATTGGGGCCCTCAATCTGTGCCATGTGTGGGATGGCCGAGAAGGTTAGGGATTTTTTGATATCTTTGAGTAAGGCATGCTTCCCGGGATGAGTCAACATGTATTAGTATGTTTTGGATTATTAATGAGCTCCTAGGTTCACCCATGTCTATTGTAAAAACTGATTTCCCCTTTGTAAGTTGTGTAATTTTAAATGGTAAAAAGACAAAGGATCATGTTTAGTTTTAAATTTGAAAAATATTATTTTATTATTTTATAATTCAAACATGAAGATGATGTTCTTTTATTTTAAAGGAAGTTCATTTGGAATAGATTGTTCGGGCAAGCCTACTGAGTTATAATACTCACTCTAACAGTTTTCCCTTTTTTATCTTATGGGGGAGGTTCCCATCTTGGTCGTGATCTCTATAGGTAATGGTACATTTTTGTATTGGAGATTGAACATTGGGGTCACATGGAAGTGTTGTTGTCAGGATTTTTTATCTTTGAATTGTTGTATAGTTTTATTGTATTTTATTTTATCTTGTATAAAATATTTTTAATAGGAAATTTATATGTGTTGGATAATTTGTTTATTTTATATTGTCCCATTAATTATTATTTATTTGGAGAAATTACTCCCCCTTTTTCTTTATTGATGCCCAACACTTATTATCATCTTGTGGGGATCAATAACACCCTTCATGCCATGTGTTCGGTTAGGTAAAGTGTCAGATTAGATGGAATCCTAGCTTGTTTAATTAAAAAATGGTATCATTGTTGAGAGTTTATTGTTGAAACATATGGAGGGTCTTCATATTGGTCTAGGTTTATTGTTTCCTAATTGGTGAGGAGAACCACCATCTGTCTTGTTTTGTTTTCCCCTAGGATTAATTAGTGTTAGAAGTTTTCTAATGGTGGGGAGTCCATTCAAGACTCCCATGTTGTTCAGTTCAGTTTGGTTCTATTGTTGGTCAGGTGTGAGTTGGATTTTCTCTTCTTCTTTTTTCGATTTGGACTTATTTCTCTGGAAGTGGCATCAGTTTGATGGTTTATTTCATGCAATAGGTATAAGTTCCATTTGGTTTTCATTTTTATCTTCTTTGTTTACTAGTTTGTCTTGTGTAAATATAGAAATTCATAGTCCTTGATCAATCAACTAGAAGTTTTTGTGTCTTTAAATGGTGGAAAGTGTTAATGTTTGGGAGAATTATCACACCTCGGTTTTAATTTTTGGTAGTTTTTTCCACTTTATCTATGATATTGGTATCTCTCTATAGTTCCAGGTGTTAAATGGTTTTTTCTTTGAGCTATTATTTTATTTTGATATGGACCTGAGTTCATTCCTTAGTATTTTTGACTGTTTTTTATGAAAAACATATGTTTTGGGATGGGTAGTGGCTGGCACATGGTCGGTCCATTGTTTGGTAAACTGTGCATCCTTCTCTAAAAAATAGTACGACTAGGTCACATTATGGATAGAGACATTTTTAATGGGCAGTGCATGGTTTTAAAACCGTGAAGGGTGCCCATGTGTTTCTAGTAAGTGGCGCATGGTTGGTGAATGGTTTGTTATTCTATGCGGCCAAACCATGAGATCTAATCATATTTAAAATGTCATGAATTTATAACCTAGTCCCGTTTTTTTATTTTACCCCAAAACTCTTCATTTCTCCGACCCCTAGTCTGTACGACCATAAGGAAGTTTCTCCCTCCTTCTCCAAGCTTCATTATTCCTCCCTTGGTGTAGATCTATGGATTTTTCATGTATTGGTGAAAATCTATAAAGGTAATCTCATCTCCTCTTCTCCCCCTTTCTTCTGGTTCCATTTTCTCTTGAGATCACTATCTCCCTTGGTCATGTAGACCTAGGGTTTTTTCCTCCCTTTATTTATATGGGGGGTTTTGTTTTTTTAGGGTTCCTCTCTATAGATCTTGTCTCATGGGACCCTCTAGGTTCATATTCAGGTGTTTGTTCTTGAAGCAACATAATTTTTTAGGTAGGATTACCATGAACGTGCCTTTTTTAATTCCAGAATCTTTGATTTCATTCCATTTTCGCCTTACTTATATGATAAATAATGCTTTTGGACCCCTGTAATTCTTGTTTGGTGTGAAATGTGGTGGATTGAAGACATTATTTCATTAAATAACGCACACCAAGGGTTTAGTTAAATGTCAAGCTAACATTTTCATGTTCTTTTTTATGTATAATAAATGGTTTGTCACGTGAATGTGGTTATGATTTGAAAAGTTATGATTTGGATTCCTTAAATGTTTTTTCAAAATGTTTTTGGATTGATTGGAATGGAGTATTTTTTTAAATGATTTGGGGTGTGGTAGGGATTAATGGCCTATTAGGTATTTTAATGAAAATGGTTTTTGGCATGCAATGTGGTGTGTTTGTGCAATTTTTAAGATGTGGTTTTGGTTCTTTAAAAATAATAATTTTTTAATAAGGTTTAATTACTATTTGGTACTCTCTTAAAAGAGGTAAAAACATTTATTATGAAATCTCATTCGGATATATTCTATTTCCATATTTATGTGAACAGGATGGAAATTCCTCTGTGTGTACTCCATTGTGATCTTTTAGTTATGTGTAATGAAATTGATCATTAGGGCAACTCAGGCGATGCATGTTATTTATTTTATTATTATATATGCCCTTGTGATTTGATGCTCGGTTGGTATTAGTTGTCTAACCCTATTATTAATACATTTTGACATGGGAACCTGGCATAGTGAGATTATTTTCTAAGAATTATGATGAACCAGTTAGGTTATGCACTACCTAGTGGCCCATATCAAGAGAATGTGTTGAGATTTATTTATATAGTATTAGGTCCCTCGGTCTGTACCAGGATTGGGATGGAAAATAGTGTTAGGTATTTTTTGATATCATCGAGTCAGGCATGATTTCTACAATGATTCAACATGTATTAGTACGTTCTGGATTATTCATAACCTCTAATGTTCACACATGTCTATAGGCACTATATTTTTTCTAGTAGATGAATCAGTCAATTTTATGTTTATTTTCATTTCTATTGTGGTGTAATTGTTGTTAGTGTTATAAAAAATATTTCTTTTTAAAGTGTTGGTTTGGAAGGTTTTATGGAATTTGGATTTAAAAATGGTGTTCCACTCATTCTACGCTTCAATGTAAATGGAATTTATTTCTTTTAAATATGAAATTTTTCCCCTTTGTTTGATGTGTAATTTTAACTGATAAAAGTAAAATGTAATATGTTGGGTTTTAAAGATGAAAAAACTTATTTTCATATATTATCATTCAAATATGATGTTTTTGTTCTTTTATTTTAAATGAAATGCATTGGAAATAGACTATTTGGGAAATCCTATTGTGTTTCAATACTCATACCTATAGTTTTTT
Organism: Viscum album; assembly: GCA_963277665.1. Lineage (NCBI taxonomy): Eukaryota > Viridiplantae > Streptophyta > Magnoliopsida > Santalales > Viscaceae > Viscum > Viscum album. The sequence continues at coordinate 166,707,255 of OY728167.1, forward strand.
ATTTTTTTATCTTGTGGTATAGGTTCTCGGATTTTTCTCGATCTCGATGGGAAATGGTGCATTTTGGTATCGGAGAGTGACCTACTGGGTTAGATGGAGGTGTTGTTGTTAGGTTTTTTGTCTTGTTCGTGTTGTATAGTTTTGTTGTCTTTTCTTTCAGATTGTATTAAAGATACTTAATTGGAAATGTATGTGTGTCATATTCCATGTTTATTTTCTATTGTCCCTTTAATTATTATTTATTTGGTGAAATCAATACCTCTTGTCTCTTTATTAATTCTCAGCAATTGTTGATAGCCTGTGGGGATCAGGAATACCCTTCAGGACATGTCTTGGACCGGGTTGATTTTAAGATTTGATGGAAGCATGGATTGGTTCATGAAATATCATATCCAATTTATATCCAATTTATCTATTTAATAAACATCAATCACTTTTAAAAAAAAATCAAAATAAGGAGTTCCAAACACTTCATTTCCAAGAGGGTCTTTAAGAAGAGATTCAACCATTCAACATATGTGTTATTTTCTCTTTAAAAATTTTTTCTTTTTCATATTCATTAAAATATTTTTTAATTGGATTTAACACCATAATAACATGTAATTTAAATAATTATAATTCTATACAGGAAATATTATAATATCCATATAATATATTCTTCCTCATTCATTTGTTATAACACATTCTTTTTTAGGTTTATTTTAACACCTACATGAATGTATCCATGATTTTTTATTATCATTAATGATTCAAAAAACATAAATAATAGTAATATATGTTAATAATTTTTAATTTAAGATATTTTTATAATAATATAGTGGTAATATATATGTGTATATCTATTATTAAAATCAGTTTTTTTACTGATTCAATATCCAAGAAAAAAATGGTGAATTTATAACTATTTTCTACCAACCTTTACTATAACATTCGTGCTATAAAAAAAGGAACACCTAAACATTATAAGAAACACCTATATCATATCTTTGTACGTTTTATAGTTGATGAATACATGATAATGTATCAAGGACCAAAATCATCATTACTGAAGAATGCATGGAACAAATAGAATAACTAACACTTGACATTTAGTTTTAACTAGGAATTATTACTAATTGGGTAATAAAAAATAAATTAATTAATGATATAATGTAAAATAAATATAAATAAATCTATTTTATATATTAATAACAAACCTAAATTGATTATTTAGTAGGTTATAGAATAACTAACCAAGAAGTAATCCAAGGTAAATGTTTTTGTTGACTCAATGTCCTTTTCATTGTGTCATACTATTTATTTTTTTGGTTATGGTCTTTTAGTTTGGATATATTCTACCCTTTATCTACATCATATTATAATATATATTTATATATAGGGAAATTAAATTTTTATATCAAAATATTCTTCTTGTATTGATTTATTACTTCTTAAAAATTGATAATGTTTAGAATATTTCCAATCCCCCTTATTCGTTATTCCTCTTACATGTGTATATTCATTCTTACTAAAAAAATATATTATATTCTTCTTTGATTGATTTATTACTTATTAAAAATTGATAATGTTAAGAATATTTCCAATCCCCATTATTCGTTATTCCTCTTACATGTGTATACTCATTCTTACTAAAACATTATATTATAATTTTGAAATATAAATATATTTTTTATTATTTACCCCTCACATTTATCATTGTCTATATTAAAAATAAAATTTTATAATTTTTTATCAAAGTATTTTTTTCATTAGAATAGTTAGAAAATATCAAATATTTTTTTTTCAACATTCATATATTTTGTATACTCTTATTTATATTTTTTGTATATATATTTTTTTGGGATGGTACATTATTATGAATTTTATTAATAAAATAATGTCTTGAATGTATTTTTATTTCCTTTTGAAAATGATTTTGAATGTAAATTCTATATTTATTTTATAAAAATGTTACCAAATCATAAGGAAAATTATTTTATTGATTTCTCTTTCATTTTCCATTTTTATCAGGCAAAACACTCATTTTTTTGAGTATTTCATATCATTTTGGATTCATCATGAAAATTCTCCTCTATTAGGTGATTGGAATTTTGTTATCATCTATTCAATTACCTATGTATTCTTATGTTATAAGTCATTAAAATTGTTATGAACCTATTTTATTTCATTTTTTTATTCAAGAAGTAATGTATTATTTTTTTAATGTGAAAAATATATTAATGATTTATAATTCTTTAATGGGTGGGAAGGAAATTATATTTCCCTTTAATGCATTGGTGATATCGTTATATCTTATGATAGTACTATGGGATGCGATTAATTTTTGCTGATCCATTATTTTATGGGATGTGGGTGCGATGACAAGATAACTATTTTATAGGAAATGGTTACTGATACCCAATACACTATTTTATGGGATATGGGTATTTATTCCGGGTCCTCTATTTTATTGGATGCGGGTGGTGATTCCCAATTTGTTTTGTTATGACGATCTTAGTGGTCAACCTTTACATTAGTATTGATTTGATATGTTTATGCATATACCAAATCAATATATTATGTTTCTAAGGAAAATTTCCATTATCTTATGATTTCATATTCATATTAAATGGTAAATTCTATTCTTCCATTATGATCCTTCTACAGTTCTATTTTCTTATGGTATGAATTATGGCCATGTTTTCTTGCCTCATCATTACTTATTATGTTTCAATGATCTTATTCCTTTAATAATTACATGTTCTTTTACCTCTGTTTAATATTATCTAATTATATGTTCTCCATGACTAATTGATAGTATTTTCCACAATTTTTCATTTAAGATAACCCTTTTTCTTATGTTTCCTTTTTCCCCTGGAAATGAATCAGAATATTATGTATGATATGTATAGAAGTACAGCAGGTGTGGATAATTTTTTAGGTGATTTATATGAGTATTATGTAATGATATGGTTATATATGTATTCTTAAAATACCATAATCCTCTATGTTCTAGGATGTTATTTTTTAAAGTAATGAATAATTATGGGAAATAGTGTAGGATATATATATGACATACATTGGTCACTTCAAAGTACATTTTAATCACTGTTCATTCCATTCTCTTTGAGGTGTAATAAGTCTCATGATATAAATCATTAACTATGCATGAAACACCAACAGTAAAATTATGCATATAGATATGAAATAATGAGATCCTCCCATATCGAATAAATCTATGATGATTATCGAAGAAATCAATATAATGCCTTAGACATTTAACGATCTAGCCCCAGAATCAGATTCCTTAACCACTTTCTTAGTTGTAATGATCCAATTTCTCTCCTTCTGAAGAATTTCTATCTTTATATGGGTTCTAGATATAAATTTATTGTTCTTATCTATTTAAATCTATTATAATTACATAATATTGGATTCCTACTAACTATTATCTTGTGAAATAAATCAAAAAAACTTCTTTAAGTGACCCATCATCCACATTGATGGAATGGTCATGGTGTAGCAATGAAATTACTCTTTATATGACCCTTTCTGCCACATCAAAAACATATCAATGCCCTCTTCCATAAATAAGAATATAAATAAATTCCTAACAACTTATTTATGAAATATTTCGACTTCATTTTATAGACATTGGGGTTTCTTATTTCCCCACAATGCTTAGGAAGAAAAGTATCCATCTTCCGAGAATCAATAATATCAACTACTTTAAAAGGTATTCAACTAACCATATCTATATTGGGGGGTATTATTGGTTGAATAATATTAAATCATACATACATCCATAAACCTATCTCCAAATACCAACATTTATGTATTAAATTTATCATAATATCTAGTATATATTTCACAATATCAATATATTTTAATGTGTATTCCATAACAAATGTATTTTCCTTACTAGAAAAAAATAATAGATCTTTAGCTAACATTAATTAATCTAAAAATAATTGATTTTTAATTATCATTTGGAACCCTTTACTATATAGATATTTATCATTACCCACTTCCTAAACTAACTCTCACTATATTATAGATTTTATCTCTAGAAAATAAGATCTGACCACAAACATTGAGGTATTTGGTATTTGAAAGAACCTAATGGTATGATTTTTATTTTCCATCAAATCCTCACAATTCTCTCACTAAAAATCACCTATTATTGTAAGTGGGTGTTTCCTTAACAACATTAAGGACTGATCTAACTCTATCATCCCATATTGATTGGCATATTTATATTATGTTTAAATAGTCTAAACAATAATTCTTATAAGCTGATTATCTATATAAGAAACTTCCACTACTTCTTTTCCTTTCTTGGATAGAATCCTTCTATCCATCAATATTTCTAAATATCCCATATAATTTCCTTAACATATCATCTTCATATCTATTACAATATATATATAATTTCCTCATTATATTATTTGAAAATATATTACTAATGATGTAATGATTTTTGATTTTCAAATTTCATTTTTAAATTCCATATAAATTCCCTCTAGTTTTATCTTCCAACTATAAAAATACAGTAATGATAAATTGAATCTTAAACCTCCTAAATACTCATATGTAAGATTTCAAAAACTCTCACTACTACTCTATTGATTCCAAAGAATAACTATATGAAATAATTTCATATATACATGCATTAACCAAATTAATTAAAACATGAAGAATTTGAATAGTTGTCTTTCTTATTTCCATCCTAAAAATAAGTAGTATTTAAATCACCATATATGCATAAATATATGCATTTATAGTTTTGACCATCATCTTTCATTCTTGGATTCTCTTTCATCCTATGAATTATTATCTCTTCTTTAATATTGGAATTATTCTTCAATAAAACCATCAAACCTTCTCTCTCCGTGACAATATACATTAATTTAACATGAATAAATCCATATATTTATACATGTGATCATAGATTCCTCTTTTATTCATCTATCTTCCTAGGACCATCTGATATAATATTCCTTAGAATAAAAAATCAGATCAATTGAATAAAATATCCTCTCCCAATCAATATTTATTATTATTATTAATCTTACCATAATCATGTTTGATCATCCTACCATGATCATGGTTGAACTTCAGACCATGGAAGACTCACAATCACTCTAACTACTATGTAAAACTTACAGTTTCTCCACCTACCATGTGGGTCTTTCAATCACTATATCTACCATATGGTCAGGAATATGACCTTTTGGTCTATCTACCTATAATTAATCTTTCATATGTTCATCCAACCTTGAATCCCCATAGTCGATCCTTCTCTACTTCTTCATTTCAATTCCCAAACCTCTTGTTCTTCCATGTTATTCCTTCTTCTTATTATCAAATATCATTAATATCTCATATAGGACAATCATGATCAACAACATCATTATATGAAAATATTTTAAGATCATTTACCTTTGAAATGGAATATTTAACCATTACACATAGGATATTGCATTTACGCAACATAGAAGTACCTTTATGAAACTCACATTTACCCTTACCAAGTATCAAATCAAAACTATATAATCTCTTGAATTTATGAATTACCCTTAAATATAGGATTTAATACCCCTACATAGTTATTTTTCCTTCAAGATAAACTTTACATAACATGGGGACTACCAATATATAGATACTGATATTTTGGAGTTTCCATTATTGGGGAAAGGGGAAATATATATCAACTTTATATATACAATGAATCTTTCAGAAGACCTTTTTGTAAAATATGGTTGGACATTACATGGCTTGTATACATTCTAGAATACCTTTACATTAATAATTATATTATCAACTTACCTTTTCATAATTATAAATTCCAGTTCAAAAACATATGGCGCCTTCTCAAACATGTCTTAAAAATCTTCCATCATCAATCAAGTATTTCAAATAATGTTCCATAACATTTCATATGCTCTGAGGACTATCTTAATAATCATCACATTTAAAATGAACATGATTTAAATGTCAAAAACCAAATACCACACAATAATCACATACACTCTAACTTTCTCCAATAATTCCTCTCTAGATAAAGACTAAAACTAAGAGGAACTTCATAAAAGAATATGCATGGTCTCAAAAACCCCTCCCAACCCCCCCCATTAAATTTCACTAGATACCATGTAAAATCACTTAAAATTTTATCACACTTATAAATGAATAATTATTCAATGATTTTAAACCTACATTAAATAACTCAATATATGAAACAATAACATTGTGTAAAAATTCAAATTTTTCATAAGAAAATAGTTATGTGCATTCACGCCTCACAAAACTGCCCATTGTAAACCTTAAACTACTTCCCAATAAATATTTTAAACACAATTTTCTAAATAATATTTAACAAACTTCTAAAAAAGATCCCACATGTAACCATGATAAATTCACACCATACCCCATTTAAGAACCCCCCTAAAGATATACTCCCATAAAAAATAACATATGAAACCATACTAAATTCACAACTTACCCCTTTTAAAAAATTCCTCCGAAATATATACTCCACCTAAATAGTTAAATCATATATTAATGGATTTATTTTGAAAATATTTATCCCCTTATTTATTTTTTAAGTAACAATTATTAAGATATTTATGTTATAAATATATTTTTATTTTCATGTTTCTCCTCCATTGGAAACAATATCAAAGACAAGATGAGAGACAAAACTTATACACCATACCTTAGGCTTGAGATAGGTGAGCCTGGACACCTGACTTCAACTTTTTATTTTGAAAACAATGTTTATAAAATAGCTAAGTGAATACTTTCGTTATATACTACATTTAAGGAGAATCATCCAAATTAATTTCATTTAACTCCACAAGATCCTTGAAAAGGTGATTTTTAATATCAATATGATTTATTATTTAATGTTTAATAGGATAATTTTTAAAATCGATAGCACTGTGATTATGACATACAAGATAAAGTGGGAGCTTCACCACAACCATCAAATATTACAACTATGTATTCATCTACATTAAACATATTGTGGCACGATTTTCAGCCACATATTTTACATGAAAAGTACATAAAGTCACAAAACTATGCTTCTTAGTGTACCAAAAAATATACCTATCACCAATAACAAAAAATTCACCATATAAGGATCTTACATAATCAATAAAACGTACCCAATATAGATATATATAACTAAATATATCCAACTTCCCTATATTGTCATATTTCTATAAAAAATTTATTATACCTTATATATACCTGAGAATACATTTACTAATAAAAAATAAGATTATATAGGTACACTTTGACAGCATTAACAAAAAGTGAAAGAATGTATAAAATATATTATTAAAGATTTAAAATATAATAGACTTCCAAACAATTTTATGAACCACCTTGGATCATCTTATTTTTCTTTTTCATCTTTGTACAGATTTTTTCCTAATAAAATGGGTGTAGAGATAGGATTCTAATATTCCATGCCAATATTTTTCCAAATTTATTTAGAATAAATATCTTGGGAAAGAAAAATGTTATTGTTTTAATAAGATATTTTTAATATAAAAAATTTCATCATTTCTCTAAGAATAAAATATACAAATAAATCCATCATCTCCTTAGATAAATTTTCACACATTTTTCATCATTTTCATAAAATATGTTTTCATGTAAATAAATAATATTAAAAAGATATTAATCATTTTAATTTTTGATTTATAGATTTTTTACCACTCCTCTATTTCATAAATTTAACCTCATTGGGAAAGAATTTATCTTGTAATACGAATCTCTTAGAGCTTGTTTCATCCCATATAAATCATTCTTTAACTTAAAAACATAGATCACAACTTCTCTATGAAAGAAATCATATGGTTTCCCAAGGTAAACCTCCTATTCTTACACACCATTAAATAAGTTATAATTTAAATATATTTTTAATATCATGTACTGACTTGGTGTTTTAATAGAAAGAAAATTTGGAATGGTTTTATGCTTTGAAACTAGTACAGAAGTCTATTAATGTCAACTCCTTTAACTTATAAATACCCTTTACACACCAAATTTCATTATTTTTAACCACTTCTCCAATTTTATTCAACGTGTTTCATAAAACCCACATTATTCTAATAAAATTATTGTGTTATGTTTTGGGAACCCCAATGTCTCATTTTTTTCAATTTAATATAATTCCTCAATTATGACATCAACAATCTCTAGATTATCTAATGCTTACTCAACAAATTTATATTCAACTTGGGAGAGGAATGAGTTATGATATGTTTTTATTAGAGTTACCCAAAACAATACCTTCCATCCATGATGACAAAAAAAATTTAGACCTAATATTGCATACTCAACATTAGTTGAGTCAACTATAATTGTCCCACATTGCATGAAATTGTTAAATCTTCTTCACTAACCTATACATACTCAACGCTTTCATTTCTATCTGTCATTTATTGAATATTTTTTGTAGAATCAGAATCAACATAACCTATATAAATTCATTCATTATATATAAATTCATTATTAGTATGTAGCGAGATCCTCATATTGACTATGTCAACCATTCTTCTAACATCCTTGTTATAAAAGTGATATCCCCTTCCATTTGGAGTGTATCCAAAGACAATTATTCCCAATCCTCTTTACTAAAATTTACCAAGATTGTTTCCTTTTATTTCGATTATACGGGTGATTAAAACACTCTATGATATTTTAATATTAGAGTCTTATTTTATTATATCCCATATAGAGTCTTATCAAAAAATTTCCTCTAAAAAATTATTTTGATCATGAAATAATGCTCCAATAGATTGTCTCCAAAAATACTGAGAGGTATCATTATCTTTCAACATTATTCATTCCATCTCTACCAAGATTCAATTATTCCATTCAGGCAAACACATTTTGTGTTGTTTTTATAGTACACTAAGTTCATGATGAATACCAGGTTTTTCAATATAATATTTTAAACTTTTATTAGTTTAACAATCACCATTATCTATCTAGATTTTCTTTAAAGAAAAATATCACTCCTTTTGAACACATCTCTAAAAACTCTTGATCATATTTAGAGCCTCAAATTTATGTTTCATAAAAATAATTCTTATAATGTGAGTAAATTCATAAATAAATAAAATGAAATACTTATCTCAATTTGTTGGCAAATTTATCATTGTATAAAAAATGTCAAAATGGATCAACTCTGATGACTAGCGGGTGGGAATTTCAACTATTTTTTATAATGATTTAATAGCATAAACTTAAGAAAAATAGACAAAATACAATCAATATCTCTATTTATATTAGTATTATCATGGGAACTTTCTCTTGTCCTAAGATATCTAGTATTCCTTTGGCCAAGATGGTCAATCCTTCTGTTTAAAAAGTTCATTCTCATGTTTCATGTTCATGTTACATGAAAATTTTGTATCTCTAACCTAAAATAAGTTACCCATTGTTTCTTTTCCCATTTTATCAACCTTTCCAACTTCAATAATTTTCACAAAGATTCCATATTTTTATAATATCACCAAATTTTCATCATCATGAAGCTAAGAAACCCTTAATGGATTCTATTTCATAACATAGATATAAATTGTGCTCTTAAATTTTAATTTTAAGTTTACAATTATAGTATAACCAACTACGTTTATCTATAGAGTCCCATTATTTCCAAAATTCGAAGAACCTTATTTTAAATCTACACCATCATTTAACAACATTATATCTCTTATCATATTTAAAGAGAACCCAATATCCAAAATCTAGGTACATTCTTTCATTGATCCATTATGTGAAACCTCTATAACAAGATCCTTTAATTTAACATTCACCTTTTTATCTTAAGATTTATTTCCAGGTTTGGTATATATCATAGTGATACAACCATTAGAAAGGTGAACTGATTGATCTCATCTTTCTCAAGCTTCTTCCAATAGTTAAAATCTATTTTCAATATTTATTCCAAATTTTTTAGATTTTTTTGAATATGTCTCCATTGATTAGGGTGACTCGCCCTCAATTAATATCTCACATGATTTGAATACTCAATGTGATATTAGTAATTGAACCATCATGTCATAATTGCAAGCTAAAAACTACCATATTTCTAACAGTAGCCATATAAATCATATTTACATTAGAAAACAACATTTTATCTAGAACTCTAAATCTGAATTCAATCTATCTTTTGACCATTAATTTTTCTCCATTTTCGTGAACTAAAATTTAAAAGAACTCTTGAAACCATCCTATTAATAATAGATTAATGGTATTACATTTAAGATTCACCATTTTTAGGGGTTTTGGAATAAAATTTCATGTTTCCATAACATCCATATTTTTTAGACTCAACGTTTTTTCCACAAACATTCTGATTTTGGCCTACTTGTTTCTCATATACTCCACACCAAAATTTTTATCATTAACATCATCCTAGGGAAATAATTTTTCTGATCTCATTATACAAATTTTTTTAATGATAATTCTCTATCTTCTTGAATAGGGTTTTGAAAAATGTGCCCTGATAGATTTAAATCTTCTTCTATATTGATCGGTTTCAGTTGAATAAGAACTAGATGCTTCTATAAATCATTAAAATTTTATTCCTCCTTGATACACATGGTCTTATCATAATCACAAAATTTATTTAGATCATTAAATATCTTCAACAATATATTTTTTCCCTATTTATGGAATGATCCCATACTACAAAAAGATTGATCAACATTGATCAACTTTCTACTATCATTTTCAATCATTGAAACTTTTAAGAGATTTCTTATCAATTATCTATTAAGAATCAGATCTATTTGATTTTCCTCATATTTACTTCCAAAATTGATACTTCCATCACTATTGGAATATTTTTTATTCACATTAGTAAAGAGAAGATTTTCAAAATCATCATTATCAAAATCATTCACTTCTTCCTCATCATTAATTTCATCTACCTTGGATTCAAATAAAAAAATTCATGTTTTTTTATTTGATAAAATCATTCCTTTACTCCTAGAAAATAATTTTCACACACATGGGTTCTCCTTTGAGTATCTTCTATATCATTCATCTGTTTCACCACTGAATTCATCTTATTTAAATTTTATATAGTTTCCTACAAATTCCCAATAAGCCTATAATTAAAAAATTTAAGTGGTGTCTTCCCTTTAAAATTTCCCATACCTCTTCTCACATTTATATAAATTATAACATCCTATAATTTTACTAGTACCTCTCTTTATGAGTTTTAATTATATGTATAAACGGGTTTAGTGGTTCTTCAGATCTTGTTGAGATGAGAAACTTTAAAATAGGTTCATAGTGTTTAAAATGAAAATGGGATGAAAATAAACTATGAAACATTTTCATATCGTGTATAGGGATTACACATCAGGTAATTGTTTAAGGGTTTTAATAAAATAACTTAAAGTTGAGGGATTATTTGATGTATTCCATTAGAAACATTTACAAGAAGTGTAGTCACACTAAAAAAACATGTTAATTCACAACCTACTATTTTAAACATGTTGTGCGATTGGATTCCAAATTTTTTAGCTATAGCTACCCTCCTCTGACCCTAGGGAAACTTATACCTGATTTGGATTGACTTCATTATCTCTCTTCATTATAGATTGGTGTCCAAAACCTAGTATGTTCTTTTTTCTTTCGTTCACTTATGTACCTCCTTTTTCCGATTAAGTGGTGGAACCATTGATGGTTTTTCATTTTTTGATTGATATTGATCTTAGTTTTTGGCCTTGATCTCTTCCTCCATTGTTAATTTGACAATATAACATCAATTGGAGTTTCCATTGGAGTGCGTTCTTTATCAATTTTGAGGTTGGTGGTCTGTAATATAAATACCAAAATATTGATTTCAATTAACTATATGAAATTTTATAATTTATATTAGATGTTTACCAGTTGAGTTTGAGATGGAAATAATTTATTTTTTTTAATTTATAAATTAATGAAAAAATGTGAAATTGGGGATATTGGAATTATATAATTTGAATAATTAATTGTTAAACTATTTATTCTAGAATTTGGGTTATTGAATTAAGATAATTAATTGTTGAATAAATTTTTGAGATATTTAAATTGTGGGATTTAAGGAAATATTGAATTTTTTGATTGGGTTAGTTAATTGTTGAATTAATTATTGAGATATTGAATTTATTAAATTGATATAATTAATTTTTGAATTAATTGTTATAATATTGGAATTGAACAATTGGATTTAATTAATAGTTGAATTAATTAATTAATATAGTTATGAGTATGAATTGATTGAGATGATTAATTAATTGGTGAATTAATTAATTGGATTTAAATGATTTAATTTTTTTTAATTAATTAATTTGATTGGTATGATTAAATAATCATTGAATTAGTAAGCAAATTTACGTGAATAATTAATTTTTCAATTAATTTTGAAATTATGAATGGTAACATGGTCGTTCATTTATGAAATTATCAATGGTAACCTGGTCATTTTATTATGTGTTGATGAATGGTACCATGTAAATTAAATTATGAAATTAGGAATGGTAACATGGTCATTCAGTTATGAAGTTATTAATGGTAACTTTTTCATTCAATTATTAATTATGAATGGTAACCTAGAAATTCAAAAATGATATATGAATGGTAATATGGGAGTTCAATTATGAATTATGAATGGTATCATGGACATTAATGTATGAAATTAGAATGGAAACATGGGATTTAAATTATGAAATATTAATGGTAACATGGTAATTTAATTATTAATTCTGAATGGTAACAATAATATTCAAACATGTAATGTTATTTAGGTGTCCCTAGGAACAGGGGGTGTTATGTGGCTAAATATAGTATATTTGAATAATTTAACCTCATTACATTACTTCTTTTGTTTTATTATTTATGAAAAAATACAGTTTATTGACTAGATATTGTTTTAGACACCATTGGTGGTGGTCTACTAAGTTGTACTCACACCCTACTCGAGCTGCCAGATCGGTACCTAAATAGATTTCATTGTTAAAGGACATTATAAAGGAAAATTCCATGTATTAGATGAATATTTTGGGATGGTTCATGCATAAGTGAACTAGATTTGGTTTGGTACTCTCTTGGTAGTTTTTAGTTTATTTATGAGTTTCATAGTGACACTTTTCACAAACATTAGCATGGCATATCATGAAACACCCTGACATTTTATGAGATAGATTAATTTTAATTTCATTGATGTCATGTACTGTATGATACACCATGAATAGATTGCACAATATGAAACACTATATTACCTTGCAGTATATGAAACACTGACTTGGCTTATTCTGCACGCAAGAGCGACCTTCCTCGATAGCTTTCATTGTACGCAATATTGTGTTTTAATAAACAACGATATATTATTAAAATTTTATTATTTAATGGGATATAAACTATACATTATTAATAGTATTAACAAATTTTTGTAATTTATATAACATTAAAATTCAACATAAGAATTTTATAGAACTTGATATGAGAATTAATTCAATTTTTCAGATAAAAGAAGAATATTTTTAAAAAAAAATGCAGTTTTGCTGCCTTTTGATAGTGCATCAATTTTAAATCCATTTTAAGCACATTAATATATAATATTTGAAAAAATAAATTTCTTATTTGGAAGTGTGACATAAAAATTTACTTTGGTTTATTTTTTGGTATTTTTCTAATAAAATTCATATTTTAATGCATAGTGAAAAATACTACATCTTAATTCAAAACTAACTTTTCATATAATTTATTTTTATAGATATATTATCATTTTAATTGGTTCTTATAGTTTAATTGGATTAGTTTTTCTTATTTAACCTAATTTTTTTCATAGTAATTAATTTCACATTTAATTGGATATAAACACATGGAAAACTTTTGATAGTTTTTACCTCTTAAAAACTCTCTTTCTAGTTTTGACAACGAGAATTAATTTTAAATTAATTACATCAAATTTGGTGTTTTAATTTTTAAAAATTTATTACATATTTGGAATAATTGGGTTCAAGTTATATTAATAGGTTACTTTTATTTTTTGGATATTATAAATAGTAATTACGGTAATCGTTATTTACCACAGTTAATGGTAAATAAGGTAAATTAGGGTAATAAATAATATGATAAAGATACTAAAATTACCCTAAAACCTGAAAATCTCATCGTATCAATTAAGGTCAACAAATATCGCTTAAGGGTCATAATTGATTCATTTAATGGACTTTTTTCATTAAATTGGTGTAATTTTAATTAAAACAAAAGAAATGGACAACATGTCACTCTCTTATCTCACATAAGTATAATAATTTTAATTTAGTGATAAACATGATAAAACATTGAAAATAAATAGTCTCTAGAAATATAATTAAATTATATAAATCATGTGAATTTATTTAGAATTTTTATATTTTAAATAATTTCCATTAATGATGACACAATAGTGATGTAGAAATTATTTTATAGTTAGAAATATCAAACAAATTGTTTTGAAAATATTAAAATAAATATCATAAGAACTAATTATTGTGATATAAGAATTTTTTAGGTGACTATTAAATTTTATGAGTGTACTAGGTATTTTTGTTAGAATTTATATTCTGGTTGCATTTTATTTAAATTAAAATAAATGAATATTGTCAAAATTGACACTAGTGATATTTTAAATAAATAACATATTTTTAAATTATTTAAAAATCAGAAAAATATTTAAAAATTAAAAATTGAGCATTAAAATGTCTAAAATTTCATAATAATCCAATTATTGATAATTTAAAACACATAAAAAAATATTTTTAACCATATAATATTTAGAATATTATTACAAAAAGTAAAATTAAATAGATTAAATAAGGATTAATCAAAATGATAATGTTTAAAATAAAATCAAATCAGGTCCAAATTTTATTTTTTGGATATTATGTTCACCCACCCTCATCTTATCTTCTAAATAATCCAATTTTTATGCATTTTAATTTAAAAATTAATTTATATTAATTTAATAGTTTTAGTATTTTTAAAGGTGCCCCTCCCCTCTCTTATGAAAGGGAACCTATCCTTTTCATTTAATCACACCACTAAAGACATTATTTCCTAGAAAATACCTAAAAATTTCCTCTCTCAACATCCCTCTCTTCCTCCTAGAGTCCAAAATTTGGGCAGATATCCATCCTGGGGAGACCTTTTGGGAAAATCAAAAGGAGATACTCGAAAAAGAGGTAATTGTTTTATCACCTCTTTCAAAATTCATTTTATCTTCTACTTCCTCTTATTCTGTTGTTCTCATACTAAAGAATTAAATATAGTATATAGTATATTATTAAATTTTATTATAATTATGGTACAACCTTATACCTCTTATTATCCATCATATGAATAACAGTATCATCATTCGTATGTACGTACGATTTATCATCTCCACTCTGTGGTGTAATCTGTTATCCAACAATACTTAATTTGGATGGGAATAATGATGAGTATAATGGATGTAAATAATGAATATAAAATTATAAATATTCTTTATAATTAATATACCATCCAATTCCATACCATTTAACCATCAAGAGAATGATATTGTCCCTCATGCGTATGTACGGCCTACCCTCTCCACGACGCGATGAGATTCATTCTACACATTAACCATTCAAGAATGATTGTAAAGTTTATATAATAAATAAGAATTAAATATATGAAATAATAATTATACTAGGTTTATGTTTATATATATATATATATTTCATTTACTTTCTTCCAATCAATTCAATAAGAAAATGGAAACAATGTTCATGTGTATGTAAGGCCTACTATCTCCATAAATGGTGTATTCCATTTCAATTATCTATCTGTTATATATATTTATATACTGAATATATATGATATATAAATCATGTTTTAAATTCTTGAAGTATTTAAATCATGATCTAAGTAATAATATCAATAATAATAAGTCAAAACATTTATGATAAATAAAACGATTATTACACAAAATGTTGCTTTTACATGGAATTGATAAATAAAAGGGTAATATAAAGTCATAAGTGAATCATATATGATATAATATATATTAATATTGTTCTTTTAAAATTTAATAATATGTTTAAACCCACTATATGGGAGTTTCGGACACATATGGAAGAAATCGAACCTAAGGTAAGGGATAATTTTGAAATCTTGTTTTTATCAGAGATTACTTATACCTAAGTATTTACGGAGGTATATTTATCATCCAAATCCATGTTTCCAAATTATTTAATATTATTTGTATTATTGTAAATAAAATTAAAGTTAATTTTACCCTTTGGTGAATTTTTATTAAACATTATGAATGGATTTTTTTGTTGTCATTCGATTTCAGGTACATTTTGAATTTTTTAGTAAAAGTATGAGGAGAATGTATTTTTTTAACTTTTATGGAATGAATGGATATATAAAATTTCATGACACCTTATTTCCATGACTCTTCCTCTATAATATTTCTATATTTATTTTCAACTAAATTATTTTCTTTTAAAAATTCATGGCATTTTGAGAAAAGAGAACATTTTTGAAAAAGAATGGATATTTTTCTCATGAATTAATTTTTTCAGTTTTATCAAAATTATATTCCATATGAGATGACCTAGGGTTATGTTTCTGTCCCTATTATTACTTTTATTTGATTGTGTTTATTGTGAATTTTTTTTATGAAATCCATTTATTTATATGAATTATGTTATGATGGGATGATGTTTAAGAATCCCATTTAATTTCACAGGGTATGTTGTGATGAATGATTTGTGTTTTTATGGAACATTTAAATGATTTAATTATGTGATGGGTGGGACATATATCTCCCTAAAATTCATTGGGTAAATATTTATATCTAATGAGATAGAAATGAATAGAATGTAAATTAAATCCAATTCAGTAATATAGGGCAGGAACGACAAGTAAATCTGGCTCGGTAATATAAGACTGGAATAGAAAGTAAACTCAATCTAGTAATGGAATTTTTCCACTTTAATGGTATTGGAAGAAATTACTTGGAAACTATGGAAATAATATTATGTGATTATTTGTTCGCCACAATCCCATGTTTGATTCCAAATAAATTTTATCATGGTTAATGTTTTTTATGATCTATGCCTTACGTACTGCCAAGATATATTTCATTACTCATGATTTTAATATTTAAACATTATGTTCATGTTTTTACATTAATTTTTTATACATTATTTTATGTACTCAATGTTTACCCATACTGAGAATTTTAGTTCACCCTTTTTGTGTTTTCTTTTCCTAAGATATAAATAACAGTTTTAGGTAGAAAAAAATGGGTAAGATCATTATGGGAGATGTTGAAGATCATTCGCCAAGATAGAAAATTATGTTCCATGTTTCCAATGATACTAAACTAATATGGTCTTTGAATGCTTATCTATGTCATGTATAAATTATTCCAAAAATGATATTTAATTTACATGTATGTCAGTCTTGGGTATTTAATGTTGCTATCAGAGAAAAGCAATAGTTTATATTTGGAAACTAAGATGCGAAAATTTTAGTGACATCCCTATAGATATTTCTATGGTATGTCTAGGGATGTCCCTAAGCGTAATTATAACTATAGGTTACAGTCCAATAATTATAGTAATGATTATGAATAACCTAGGGTTAAATATAAGTTGTTAGAGATTGAAAGTACTCCCCCTTGATTATGTTGTCTTCATAGTATGATTTTTTCCTCTCACACTATTTTTTTTGGGTTTTAGAAAATGGCTGGAAATAGAAGGATCCATGTTAATGGAAAATATGATGGACAATTGAATGATATTCTTCATGAGAAACCTAATTAATTAGGAGTTGGAAGAAGAAACATAGTAATTATTCCTAGTCAACAATCTCCTAATATGATCAATAATCTAAACATTGGTGAGGTTCATGACCTAGATAATAAGATAAAGATAGAGTTTCATGATGATAATAGAGGCAATAATGTTAAATTTTCCTCATATAAATTATGTGGGAAGTGGAATCAAGGAGAATGTTTCAAAGGAACATGAAGATTCTCTGGGTGTGGAAAAAAATGACACAAATCCATTAATTACAAAGGAAGTGTTTCAATTAACACAATGTACAAGGATAATGGTATTGCTAAGACATCAATAACGGTTAAATGTTTTAAATGTGGAATTTTTGTGCCTTATGAAAATTGATGCCCTAATGGAAAATCTCATGAAGAGAATTAGCATGGTCATACGGGTAGTATTTATGTTGATGACTATGAAGTGACTATAAATGATATATGAGATGAAAGAAGTGTTGATGATTAAAAGGATTAATCATGTTTAATGGTTTAAAATGAAAGAGGAATTATTTCATGATTATCATGAATAATGTTGAATAAGTAATTTTATGGTATTATTGGATAAATAAACATATATGGATTGTTACACTATTGTTTTTTCCTTTGGTATTTGAAATTATATTTTGAATGATACTGATAACCATGAAAAGTGATTGAAATATTTTTTTAAAGTACATAATATGCACTTAATCAAGGGATAGTGATTAATGAGATGTTTGATAGTATTAATGACCTCATGACTGATATAAGGACAAAGTTATATCATGGATTGAGTATATATAATTTTTGGTATTTGTGGTCTATGGAAAGAGATAATTTTGATAGAATGCATGTTTTTACTTAGGTTCTATGTTAATTCTTGTTATTATCATGTTTTAAGAGAATACATGATTAAGTTATTGAAATGTTTGGAATGTGACAACCAAAAACTACCTTATGATATATGGGAGATAAATGTTTTGTGGATTTACTTCTCCTCTTTCTAAAGTTTTATATTTTTAGTTTTTGGAAGGATTGTAATTTTATCAATTTATAGATAGTATAAGTTATATTCTGGTTGAAGTTTGTTATATTAATGTATTATCTCACTATAGGTGGACTTATTCATATTTGATTACGCATGTTATCCTTTTTGTTGAGATAGATAAAATGACATATCTTTCTATCGCATTATTTTCTAACACTTCAAAAATGAAAAATTCAACTTCAATTATTTAATTAAGAGATGATGTGGGAATTCTTTAAGGAACAAACAATGGTGATATTATAACAAAATCATGTAAGTATTTATTCTCATGAAAAATTCATCAACGATAGGGAAAGGATCTTGAAAACCAAAACTGTTATCTTAGTACCGTCTTATCCAAAGAATCAGATGGTCCCATAAATAATTAATGATTTATGGATTTCTAGTTGTTACCTTTATCCCAAAAAATTTCTGTATCACTATCCATCATAACTATAAGGTTAGATTTTTCTTCCATATCCATGTTTTCACATCCCACCTATTTTCTCTTATGTGGAAACCAAGTGAGGACTTCCTTTTGGTAACCATTATGTTTCTAACATTCCTATTTAAAATAAATTTTTAGTATTCCATTGTATGATGTGTGTTTATATGAATGAAACCTTCAATCTTTAAACTTTTTATAACACCGATGAATTTTGAGGGCGAAATTCATTTTAAAGGGGGTATAATGTAACACCCCAAGAATTTATGAGATAGATTTTTTTCAATTTCTATGATGTATTTTATTATATTCTACACAAATATTATATTCCACTATACCCAACAATATATTATCTTTAATTATATGCAACACTAACGTGGTTTCTGTTACGTGCAAGAGAGACCTTCCAAGATAGCTTTCCTAGCAATCAATACTGAGTTTCACGGATCCATGATATACTATTAAAATTTTATTATTTAATGGGACATAAACTAGCCACTATGAATATTATTAACCAAATTTTGAATTTTATATAAAATTAACATTTAAATTATGTATTTTATAGAACATGATATAAGGATGAATTCAATTTTGCAGATAAAAGAAGTATTTTTCAAAAAAAAATGCAGTTTTCCCACCTTTTTATGGAACACAAATTTTAAATCTAATTTTAAACACTTCTATATATTATATTTATCAGAATAAATGTCTTATTTGAAATAGGTACATCAAAACTTAATTTTCTTTTATTTTTTGTATTTTTCTGATAAAATTCATATTTTAATAAATACTGAAAAACGCTGCATTTTAATTCAAAACAGCATTTTCATCAAATTTATTTATATTGTGATATTATATTTTTAATTGGTTTTTAAAGTTTAATTGGATTATTTTTTTCTTAATTAATAATTTTTTTTTCATTTTATGTAATTTCACATTTAAATTGGATATAAGCACATGTCAATCTTTTTATAGTTTTTACTTTTTAAAAACCCACGTTCTTGTTTTGAAAATAATAATTAATTTCAAATTAATTACTGAAACTTTTTTGTTTTGAAAATTTGAAAAAAGTATTATATATTTGGAATATGTGGGTCTAAATTATGTTAATAGGTTACTCATATTTTTTTGATATTGTGAATAATAACTACGATAATTTTTATTTTCCACAGTTAAATGTAAATTGGGTAAATTAGGGTAAAAACAATATGATAAAGATAATGAAATTACCCAAACACCTTAAAAAAATATTATGGGATCAATTAAAGTCCACCAATATCACCTCTGGTCCGTAATTTATTCATCTAATGGACTTTTTTCCATGAATGTCATATAATTATAATTAAAACAAAAGAAACTGACAACATGTCACTCTCTTATCTCTTGTAAGTATAATAATTTTAATATACTGATAAACTAGATAAAACATTAAACATAAATAGTCTCCAAAAATATAATGAAATTCTATACATCATGTGAATTTAATTATATTTTTTATAGATAAAATAGTTACCATTAATGATGACATAATAGTGATGTGGAAATTATTTTATTCTTAGAAATATCAAATAAATGGTTTTAAATTTATTAAAATAAACATAATATTAACTAATTAATGTTATAAACTGATTTTATAGGTTATTATAACATGTTAGTAGTGTACTAGTTATTTTGGTTCGAATTTATCTTCTTTGTATAATTTATTTAAAGTCAAATAAAAGATTAGTGTCAAAATTGACACTATTGATATTTTATAAAAAAATATGTTGTTAAATTATTTAAAAATCACAAAAATATTTAAAAAATATGAAGTGAATACTAAAAGGTATAAAATTTCACAAATTATACAATTGTTGATAATTTTACACACAAAAGTAAATATTTAAAACCATTTATTATTTAGAATATTATTACCAATATTAAAATTAAATAGATTAAATAAGAATAAATCAAAAAGATAATGTTTAAAATAAAATAATAACATGTATAAATTTTCTTGGATGAAATAACATAGCCCCAAACTCATCTTATCTTCTAAATAATATACTTTTTATGCATTTAAATTTAAAAATTAATTTATAGTAATTTAATAGTTTTGGTATTTTCCAAGGTGCCCCTCCCCTCTCTTATAAATGGGAACCTCTCCTTCTCTTTTAATAAAACCTCTAAAGCAAATTTTCATGGACAAGACCTGCCCATTTACTCACTATAAATCCCTAACTTCATCTTAGAGGCCACAATATGGGATGAAAACTAGTCTAGGGAGACATTTTGTGCAAATCAAAAAGAGATAGTTGAAAAATAGGCAATTGTTTAATCACCTCTTTCAAAATTCTTTTCTTCTTTTACTTACTCTTATTTTTTTTTGTTCTCATAATAATGTAATAAATCTTATATATTCAACATTATTATATTTTATTATAATTACGTGATAATCTTATACATTCTTTTATCCATCCTATGAATGACAATATCACCATGTGCGCATTTGTACGGCTTACTATCTCCATGCCATAGTGTAATTTGTTATTCAATAATACTTGATTTGTATGGCTATAATGGTAAGTATAATGGATTTAAATAATGAATATAATATGATAATTATTATTTTTAATTAATATACCATTCAATTATATACCATTTAACCATCAGGTGAATGATATCGTCACTAGTGCATATGTACGACCTACCGTCTCCACAGCGCGATGAGATTCATTCTCCGTGTTAACCATTAAAGAATGATTATAAAGTTTATATAATAAATAATGATTAAATATGTTATATAATAATTCTACTGGATTTATTTATAAATATAAAGGTAATTTACTTTATTTTTTTCAATTCAATACGGAAACAAAAATAGTATTCACATATATGTACGGCCTACCGTCTCCATGAATGGTGTATTCCGTTTAATTTATCTATCTATTATATATATTTATGTACTGAATATATATGATATATAAACCTTTTATTACATTATATAATTAATTAAATCATGATATATTCAATAAGATAAATAATTACAAGTCAAAACATGTACGATAAATAAAATGGCTATTACCCAAAAGGTTGCTTTCACATAAAATTGATAAATAAACTTGTAATATAAAGACATAAGTGAATAATATATGATTTCATAGATATTATTATGGTTATTTTAAAAGTTATTAATATGTGTAAAACAACTATATAGGATTTTCATAAACATACAGAAGAAATCAGACAAAATGTGAGGGATAATTTTGCAATCTCATTTTTATCTCAGATTGTTTATACATAAGTATTTACTGGGGTATATTTTATAATCCACATCCTTGTTTCATAATAATGTAATATTATTTATATTATTATACAATTGTTTCAATTAAATTTTACCCTTTTTTCCATTTATATTAAACTGTATGAAAGGAATCTTTTGTTATTATTTGATTTGTTGTAATTTTTGACTTTTCAGAAAAAGTACTTGGAGAATGTTTTTTTAACTTATATTGCATGAATAGATTTTTAAGGTTTCATGAAACCTTATTTACATTAATCTTCATCTATAATATTTCACTTTTAATTTCAAAATAATTATTTTCTTTTAAAAATGTGTGTCATTTTGAAAAAATAAAACATTTTTTTGGAAAAGAAAGGTCATTTTCCAAAGGAATTAAGTTCATGTTTTTATCAAAATAATTTTTCATCTAATATTACATCAGGTTATGTTTCTATCCCTATTGTTACATTTATTTTATTGTGTTTAATATGGAATTATTTTTATGAAATCCATTTATTTTATATGGAATATGTTATGATGGAATGATGTTTAAGAAACCCATTTTATTTCAAGGGTTATGCTAAGATGAATGATTTATGTTTTTATGGAACATGTGAAATGATTTCATTATGAGATGGGTGGGACCCATATCTCCCTCAAATTAATTAGGTAAATATTTGTATATTGTGAGATAGACATTACTAGAATGGTAAGTAAATCAAATTCAGTAATGCTGGGCTGCAATGACAAGTAAATCTGGTTAAGTAAAACATGGTTGGAATGTCTAGTAAACCTAGTTCAGTAATGGACTTTGTCCACTATAATGGTCTTAGAAGAAATTACTTGGCTACTATGGAAATAATTTTATTTGCTTATATTATTTCCTCAATTTAATGTTTTATGCCAATGTTATTTTATCATGGTTAATATTCCCTTATGATCTATGCCTTACTTACTGCCAAAATCTATTTCATGACATGTGATTTATATATTTAAACATTATTCTGGTATTTTTACATTCTTATTATAAGGCCCCAGCCTTAAACCTTACTTAATCTTGAGTTATTACAAGATTACACATTGAGGATTTTTTCAGGTTTAGAGTTTTAGAGAATTAGATCACGAAACTTGCATTACATTCCACATTTAAACAAAGTGGTTACATAAAAGACAATATTCATTCTTCCCATCAACGGAAACATATTGAAAATAAAACATGGATTCTTTCTTGACACATCCTTGACACTATCACCACATCATGTAACTTTCCCTTGACCTGTGAAAAACATTTCAAAAACTTGGGATGAGCATAAAAAGCTCAGTAAGGGTTATAAAAATATGGAAAGGAAACATGAGTTCATATATACATAAGAATGAAATCATACTTTACCCATAAAACATAGGTACTTTAACATACCTCATCAAAACATGAATAAATCATAGAAAACATAAGACATAAAGGTAACTTGAGGCATTCATAACATTCTTACGTGGGGAGTAACCCTCTTGGTTACATTTGGAATACCCATCACAGTATATTCCCTAAATCTCTTCGGAGAAACCTTAACGTTTCACTCCTTCGCGTTACCCAATGCATTTGAGAGCTATATCGGGCTCACCTGCCCTTAGTTTATCACGGAACCACCCATTTTCATAACAATTCCCAAGAACCATAACATAAATGTATCACATAAAACATGCATAAAGGAAACATAACATTTCCACATTTCAATCACAATATAACATTTTAGTATATTGAAATAATGAATCCATTCAAAAAGAAACCATTTCCAAAACCATTTAAAACATTTAATAAAGAGATTTTTGAATCAAAGTGTCCCATACGTCCTTGAAGCTTAAAATTTTAAACCATTAATATCCATATAAATAAAACCTTAAAACCATTTTGAAAACATGGATATTAATAAGAACAAATAATTAAAACATTTAAAACGATATTTTGGTTAAAGGGGTTTTACCAAAATTAGAGACACTTGAATACAATAATTGAAGAATAACATTTACTCAGAACTTTATAATATCATGAGAATAAATGGATTCATGATATAATACTCCAAAGACAGTATATACACCATATAAGAGTGAATTGGTGCATAACAACAATGAACCCTCAATAGAAATGTCAAATGTGATGAAATCCATTATAAAGAAGGTATCCTTAAATTAAGGACAAATCAATCTCAAAAATATGTGTGACAAATATAAATACACCCAATATAAGTGTATATTAAGTGTAAAACAATAAAATTTCATTCACACATATTCAATGGATGACATATTCAATGACTACATGTTGAACCCAAAGAAATCGAAATTGGGTTAAAAAGTTCCCTTGACAGCCTAACGACATCACATCAAAATGAGTTGATGAGAGATAAAAAGAGTATCTCATCACTTGTACATAAAATTTACATCAATAAGGATATATGAGAACATATCCCAACATAACAATATGTAAATTAAAAGACCCAACAAAATAAGTCTTTTAAAAAGGAGGAGGGTGAAAGGTTCCATTACCGACTTGGGTAACTTTCGAAAAGTACACCCCATTGAAGAAGTGTCATAAAATGAATATTTAAATACCCATAAATGGAATTATATTACAAAAGGAGTGTAATAATGGGTGGTACATAACCACTCAAATGAAATTGTGGCAAATGTATCATAAATCTCACAGGAATAAAAGTGAGATGAAAAATCCCTTACGAAAACTCAGCAGCCAAACGACGCCACTTTAAACTTCCAAAATGGATTGATGAGAGGAAATAGGGTATCTAAGCATGTGAAAATAATAAGTAAAGTGGGAGTAATATAAAATAACATCCCAATCATAAGAAATATGAGCTTAAAAGGAATGACATAAAAGAGTGTACTTAAAAAGAAAGAGAGGAGTAGGATCCCTTACAAAAGTTCAGCAGCCTAACGGCGCCACTCAAAACTTCCAAAATGGATTGATGAGAGAGAATAGGGTCTCTCATCACATGAGCATAAAAATTACAGTAAGTGTAATATAAAAGATCATCCCAATAACAAGAAAGATGAGCTTTAAAAGGAATGACATAAAAGTGTGTACTTAAAAAGAAAGAGAGGAGTAGGATCCCTTACCTCGGGTCCGACTTGACTCGATCGTTCTTTAATCTCCTGAATAATAAACTTGAGTTAATTTCTACTTACTTAAGAACCTTTTTCAAGTTAATTATTCCTTTTATATCACTTATTACCGTGTCATAAACATTATGTAATCATTTAAGTTAATAATATCTGTTTTGTCGATATTTGGTTCTTAAGTCGAAAGTGGACTTCTTACAATTACATGTTGTTTGTGTGGCCAAATGTTTATTATATCCAGAATTTTATTCATGATTTAGATATCATATATGTCATATATATCCAGTACATTCATGCATTTATAACATTACATAATCATTTAGAGGTAAGAAATGAAATGCACCGTTCATGGAGACGGTAAGCCGTACGTACGCATGAACGCTACTTTCATTTCTATTTCGTATTTTATAGAATGGAATAATAATGATATAAAGGTATATTATAATTCCAGTATAATATAATATATAATATCATAGTTCCATCCTTTATACGTCCCACATATGGTATTTAACGAATCAAATCACTTTGAGGGGGTGGTAGTCCGCACTTCCTTAAATGAAGATATCGCGTTTACCCATAATGGAAACCATAAAGGTATGCCCAAAATGAAAAAAAACAGAAGCTTAAGTTAAACATAAACATATTATATATCATATATAAAAATAGTTACATCATAATGGCCACCTTTGAAGGTGTTAAATGAGTATTGAACAATCATCGTTTGAGGAGGCAGAATTTCACCATCCACGGAAACCGTATGTTCTTTAACCATTTGGTGTAGTTTTGTGAGAGTGTAGCTAGAATAAATCTTGTAAAAACATCCTAGTATATTGAAGATACTGTTGTTTTTACAAAATAAGTAAATAAAAAGAGTTTATGAGGTTGGAGAAGCAAAATAAAACAAATGAACATGAGCGAATGAATTACCTTTAAAAGTGTAACTCCTTTTGATTTGAGCCTAAAGGCTTCCTTTGAAAGGATTCTTCGCAAAGGGAATACTCTAGGATGAGGAGATGGATGTGGTGAGAGTAAATGGGCATGGGTTGGCCGAGCCAAAGGCTTGAGGAGTGTCTGAAATGAGGTAGAGGTGGGGGCCTTTTATAAGAGGAGAGGAGGGGCACTTTTGGAAAGTAAGAAATATTACTTTATTTGAAAATGATTTTCAGTTTTAAAAGGTCCCACATTGATATAATTCGTGGATAAGGTGATAAGGCTTCGAAATACACTCATCCAATTGGTTTTGGACATGTTTAGGTCTTAGATTTTACATTATCTTTCCATTTTATTTAAATCGTTAAATAATGATGTCATCGTTGCATCATCATGATGTCATAAATAATTTATTTTATTTAAAGTCTAAAAATTATAAAACAACTACTATGATTTAGGAAATCTTTTTAGATTTCCAGTGACTATTTATAATAAAAAATATGATCTTTATAACCCAATGTAAAAAATTGTTTTCGTAAAACATATGATGTTTGTGTCATTTTTACTTTTACATTAAATAAAAAGTTATTTATGTCATTTCCCAACCAAAGTGGCTCCATGGGGTCCCCAAGTTGACCCATGGTTGTCTTGGTCGGCCATTACACATCCAATGAGGTTAGTACATGTGTCACGTTCATTTCATATTATTAAAACATTATTTTTACCTTAAACTACACTAATTACCTCTAATCGCGATTAAAAACTTAATAAGTTACTATTCACCAAAAAATTATTTTTATCCCATTGAACCAAATTTTACTTCTTAATGACAACCATGTATGTTGTATTTTTGAAATTCAAAACACAAATATGGAAAAATTTCATTTAAACGGAAAAATCAGCTTTTATAAGTACCACTTAGTGGTTTCACTATTCATCAAAAATTGAAGTTTTTCAGAAAAATCTCAAAAATTCACCCTAAGCTATATTTGATATTCCGAATTCAAAAATGAAGTCTATTTTACAAAATTCAAAACATATAAGTCACATTAATTAATTTAATAATTAATTCCCGCTGTCAGAGCAGATAGCGTGTTTTTATGAAACAATAAGTATCAAAAGATTGACACTGGTTTAAGTCTGATTTCAAAGTGAAATTAATTCCAACGACCACTATTGGATTTAATTGTAAAAATATATTCTAATTTCACTTTAAAACCAATTCAAAAGATAATCTAATCATATAAATAAATTATATTAAAAATAGGTTTTGAATTAAAATACAACATTTTACACTATTCATTAAAAAAATGAACTTTATCGGAAAGATTCCAAAAATTTACACAAAGTAAATTTTGATGTCCCGATTCTTAATAAGAGTTTTATTTGGTCCAAAATAATGTTTAAGAGTGAACAAAACTATATTTAATGATGGTTTAACATCAAAAGGTGATAAGTGAACCTTTAGTGAAAAACTAGGGCATATACGCCTAAAATTGAATTCTTTCCATATTTTAAGCCTCTTATCCTTTATTGGATAAATAAAAACATATATAATCATATTTTAGTTATTTCTATCCATTCCCGCCATTACAACAGCAACATGTTAACTACCATTTAAAATAATATTATTTTATTATTAGAGTGCAACGTAAGATTCCCAAGAAACTCGTTGTTGCGTGTTGGGTACGCCATCGAGCATAGCGTCCTCTTTAAAGTCATATCAATATTTTATTCACAAATATGGATAAATATGAAAATTCCATATTCTTTATTTACCTGGGGTGTTACATCCTTCCCCCCTTTTGGGAATTGCGTCCTCGCAATTTTTAAAATTGAGCTTGGAAACATCCTTGAAAGTCCCACATCAGAACAAGAGTCGGTAAAACAATCACTCTAAAATAAAGAAAGATAAGCTTAGAGGTCACCCGAGTTAACCCATACTAGGATTCCATGTATGAAAATATGGACATGGAGGAAAAAACAAAGGGTCATGTTCTGATGGAGAGTGATAGAAAACATGTTTAGGAGAAAGTTAACAATGAGAAAATCACAAACATGTGATGGGTTAAACGGTATTCGATTCCCCAGTAGGAAAAGTTAATAGACAACATTTTTGTTTTAAGTTACTTTTTATTGAGGAATTTATTCATAAGGAAACATAATCACTTATCATGTTGACTTTCAACTTTTACTAGATTCCTTAATCAAACTTATATTTTTTCCGAAAAACGAGTATTTAGGGAGACTTGTTCGCATTAAGAGTACTATAATCAACTCCTAGAGAATCACCTAATCCACAAAACAGAACAATATACTTCCCATGTCTTTAGACTCTAACCAAAACCAAAACCAAAAAGGTTAGTACAAGGTCAGATAATCCAGAAAAGGATAACCCTTTACAAAAAGAAAATCTATTATTAATCTCCAAAAAATTTCCAACAAAACCCAAATTTCAAAGAGGACCATTCGATAAACAAATTGTCCATAAAATTCTTCAAAGTAAACCAAACTAAGGTTGAAACCCAAATATTTGAAGGATTTAGTCACATAGTCTTCCAAGTAAAATCGTAACATTTATCTCCAAACAACATCTATTGCTCCTAAAGTCTCGTATTGAAAAGTAATTAACCTGATCACTTATCCTCCATGATAGGTTAATCATTTTCATAAATAACCCAAAATCAACTTAATCTTAATTGATAAAATCATATAACTAGAAAGAATCAGTCAAACTAACCAGGGACTTCACGTAGTCCAGTGGTAGGCGATAAATACCAGTCGCACTTTGGTTGTGGGTTCGATTCTCGCAGCATTGTCCGACGTGACGGGTTGTCACACGGTCTGCGTGTTGTCCTTTTTCCAAAACTATATAATTCTGAAAACATCCCCCAAAACGAGATAAAATCTTCAAAAATGATCATAACATATGTTAACCTCAAGTTTATCTCATTCCTTTCATTTTCCATCATATCATAGAGTAACCCATAATTACTTAAAAAGTGAGGATCATATAAACCCTAATGGTTACCTTAATAATCATTACCTGAATTTCCACATCTTGTTGGCCATCTCATACATGATGCATTAGAGAACTCACCAAGGTTGAAGTGGTTGATCATGACTCCTTGATATTTGGTTTAGAAAAACTATGAGATTCCTCATTGAATCCCCCATCTCATCCAGTATCTTAATCAGAGAACCACCACAGTTTCCTTCAAACCCATTGTCACTTTGGTGCCTGCTAGATCCAACCATTTACTAAAACCAAAAAGGTCAGTGTGAGTATATCAAAAAAACCATCATGTACTAATGAGGAAGGTAAACACTAAGATATACTTACTCATTCACTTTACCTAAAACTAGGACTCTTTCTGAAATCCTAACCATTATGGTAATGTCACTTATGCTTAAAGAATACCCTAACCTCTAAAGTTATCTAAACCGACCTTTGATTCCAACTATAAGGCCCCCGCCTTAAACTTTACTTAATCTTGAGTTATTACAAGATTACACAATGAGGATTTTTTCAGGTTTAGAGTTTTAGAGAATTAGATCATGAAACTTGCATTACATTCCACATTTAAACAAAGTGGTTACATAAAAGACAATATTCATTCTTCCCATCAACGGAAACATATTGAAAATAAAACATGGATTCTTTCTTGACACATCCTTGACACTATCACCACATCATGTACCTTTCCCTTGACCTGTGAAAAACATTTCAAAAACTTGTGATGAGCATAAAAATCTCAGTAAGGGTTATAAAAATATGGAAAGGAAACATGAGTTCATATATACATAAGAATGAAATCATACTTTACCCATAAAACATAGGTACTTTAACATACATCATCAAACCATGAATAAATCATAGAAAACATAATACATAAAGGTAACTTGAGGCATTCATAACATTCTTACGTAGTGAGTGACCCTCTTGGTTACATTTGGAATACCCATCACAGTATATTCCCTAAATCTCTTCGGAGAAACCTTAACGTTTCACTCCTTCACGTTACCCAATGCATTGGAGAGCTATATCGGGCTCACCCGCCCTTAGTTTATCACGGAACCACCCGTTTTCATAACAATGCCCAAGAACCATAACATAAATGTATCACATAAAACATGCATAAAGGAAACATAACATTTCCACATTTCAATCACAATATAACATTTTAGTATATTGAAATAATGAATCCATTAAAAAAGAAACCATTTCCAAAACCATTTAAAACATTTAATAAAGTGATTTTTGAATCAAAGTGTCCCATACCACCTTGAAGCATAAAATTTTAAACCATTAATATCCATATAAATAAATCCTTAAAACCATTTTGAAAACATGGATATTAATAAGAACAAATAATTAAAACATTTAAAACGATATTTTGGTTAATGGGGTTTTACCAAAAATAAAGACACGTGAATACAATAATTGAGGAATAACATTTAGTCAGAACTTTATAATATCGTGAGAATAAATGGATTCATGATATAATACTCCAAAGGACAGTATATACACCATATAAGAGTGAATTTGTGCATAACAACAATGAACCCTCAATAGAAATGTCAAATGTGATGAAATCCCTTATAAAGAAAGTATCCTTAAATTAAGGACAAATCAATCTCAAAAATATGTGTGACAAATATAAATACACCCAATATAAGTGGATATTAAGTGTAAAACAATAAAAGGTCATTCACACATATTCAATGGATGACATATTCAATGACTACATGTTGAACCCAAAGAAATCGAAATTGGGTTAAAAAGTTCCCTTGACAGCCTAACGACATCACATCAAAATGAGTTGATGAGAGATAAAAAGAGTATCTCATCACTTGGAAATTAAATTTTTATCAATAAGTATATATGAGAACATATCCCAACATAACAATATGTAAATTAAAAGACCCAACAAAATAAGTCTTTTAAAAAGGAGGAGGGTGAAAGGTTCCATTACCGACTTGGGTAACTTTCGAAAAGTACACCCCATTGAAGAAGTGTCATAAAATGAATATGTAAATACCCATAAATGGAATTATATTACAAAAGGAGTGTAATAATGGGCGGTACATAAACCACTCAAATGACATTGTGGAAAATGTAGCATAAATCTCACAAGAATACAAGTGAGATGAAAAATCCCTTACGAAAACTCGGCAGCCTAACGGCGCCACTTTAAACTTCCAAAATGGATTGATGAGAGGAAATAGGTTCTCTCATAATATGAACATAATACGTACAGTGGGAGTAATATAAAATAACATCCCAATCATAAGAAATATGATCTTAAAAGGAATGACATAAAAGAGTGTACTTAAAAAGAAAGAGAGGAGTAGGATCCCTTACGAAAGTTCGGCAGCCTAACAACGCCACTCAAAACTTCCAAAAATGGATTGATGAGAGATAATAGGGTCTCTCATCACATGAACATAAAAATTACAGTAAGTTTAATATAAAATATCATCCCAATAACAAGAAAAATGAGCTTTAAAAGGAATGACATAAAAGTGTGTACTTAAAAAGAAAGAGAGGAGTAGGATCCCTTACCTCGGGTCCGACTTGAATAGATCGTTCTTTAATCTCCTGAATAATAAACTTGATTTAATTTATACTTCCTTAATAACCTTTTTCAAGTTCATTATTACTTTTATATCACTTATTACCATGTCATAAACATTCTGTAATCATTTAAGTTAAGAATATTTGTTTTGCCGATATTTGGTTCGTCAGTCGAAAGTGGACTTCTTACAATTACATGTTGTTTGTGTGGCCAAATGTTTATTATATCCAGAATTGTATTCATGATGTAGATATCATATATTTCATATATATCCAGTACATGCATGCATTTATAACATTACATAATCATTTAGAGGTAAGAAATAAAATGCACCGTTCATGGAGACGGTAAGCCGTACGTACGCGTGAACGCTACTTTCATTTCTATTTCGTATTTTATAGAATGGAATAATAATGATATAAAGGTATATTATAATTCCAGTATAATATCATATATAATATCATAGTTACATCCTTTATATGTCCCACATATGGTATTTAACGAATCAAATCACTTTGAGGGGGCGGTAGTCCGCACTTCCTTAAATGAAGATATCGTGTTTACCCATAATGGAAACCATAGAGGTATGCCCAAAATGAAAAAAAACCAGAAGATTAAGTTAAACATAAACATATTATATATCATATATAAAAATAGATACATCATAATGGCCACCTTTGAAGGTGTTAAATGAGTATTGAACAATCATCGTTTCAGGAGGCAGAATTTCGCCATCCACGGAAACCGTATGTTCTTTAACCATTTGATGTAGTTGTGTGAGAGTGTAGCTCGAATAAATCTTATAAAAACATCCTAGTATATTGAAGATACTGGTGTTGTTACAGAAAAAGTAAATAAAAAGAGTTTAGGGGGTTGGAGAAGAAAAATAAAACAAATGAACATGAGAGAATGAATTACCTTTAAAAGTGTAACTCCTTTTGATTTGAGCCTAAAGGCTTCCTTTGAAAGTATTCTGCCCAAAGGGAATCCTATAGGATGTGGAGAGGGATGTGGAGATAGTAAATGGGCATGGGTTGGCCGAGCCAAAGGCTTGAGGAGTGTGTGAAATGAGGTAGAGGTGGGGGCCTTTTATAAGAGGAGAGGAGGGGCACTTTTGGAAAGTAAGAAATATTACTTTATTTGAAAATGTGTTTCGGTTTTAAAAGGTCCCACATTGATATAATTAATGGATAAGGTGATAAGGCTTCGAAATCCACTCATCCAATTGGTTTTGGACATGTGTAGGTCTTAGATTTTACATTATATTTCCATTTTATTTAAATCGTTAAATAATGATGTCATCGTTGCATCATCATGATGTCATTAATAATTTATTTTATTTAAAGTCTAAAAATTATAAAAAAAACTACTATGATGTAGGAAATCTTTTTAGATTTCCAATGACTATTTATAATAAAAAATCTGATCTTTATAACCCCATGTAAAAATTGTTTTCGTAAAACATATGATGTTTGTGTCATTTTTACTTTTACATTAAATAAAAAGTTATTTATGTCATTTCCCAACCAAAGTGGCTCCATGGGGTCCCCAAGTTGACCCATGGCTTGTCTTGGTTTGCCATTACATATCCAATGAGGTTAGGACATGTGTCAAGTTCATTTCATATTATTAAAACATTATTTTTACCTTAAACTACACTAATTACCTCTAATCGCGATTAAAAACTTAATAAGTTACTATTCACCAAAAAATTATTTTTATCCCATTGAACCACATTTTACTTCTTAATGATAACCATGTATGTCTGATTTTTGAAATTCAAAACACAAAGATGGAAAAATTTCATTTAAACGGAAAAATCAGCTTTTATAAGTACCACTTAGTGGTTTCACTATTCATCAAAAATTGAAGTTTTTCAGAAAAATCCCAAAACTTCACCCTAAGCTATATTTGATATTCCGAATTCAAAAATGAATTCTATTTTAAAAAATTCATAACATATAAGTCACATTAATTAATTTAATAATTAATTCCCACTGTCAGAGCAAATAGCGTGTTTTTATGAAACAATAAGTATCAAAAGATTGACACTGGTTTAAGTCTGATTTCAAAGTGAAATTAATTCCCACGACCACTATTGGATTTAATTTTAAAAATATATTATAATTTCACTTTAAAACCAATTCAAATGATAATCTAATCATATAAATAAATTAGATTAAAAAGAGGTTTTGAATTAAAATACAACATTTTACACTATTCATTAAAAAAATGAACTTTATCAGAAAGATACCAAAAATTTACACAAAGTAAATTTTCATGTCCCGATTCTTAACAAGAGTTATATTTGGTCCAAAATAATTTTTAAGAGTGAAAAAAACTATATTTAATGATGGTATAACATCAAAAGGTGATAAGTGAACCTTTAGTGAAAAACTAGGGCATATACGCCTAAAATTGAATTCTTTCCGTATTTTAAGCCTCTTATCGTTTATTGGATAAATGTAAAAACATTTAAAAACATATATAATCATATTTTAGTTATTTCTATCCATTCCCGCCATTACAACGGCTACATGTTAACTACCATTTAAAATAATATTATTTTATTATTAGAGTGCAACGTAAGATTCCCAAGAAACTAGTTGTTGCGTGATGGGTACGCCATCAAGCATAGCATCCCCTTTAAAGTCATATCAATATTTTATTCAAAAATATGGATAAATATGAAAATGTCATATTCTTTATTTACCTGGGGTGTTACATCCTTCCCCCCTTTTGGGAATTGCGTCCTCACAATTTTTAAAATTGAGATTGGAAACATCCTTGAAAGTCCCACATCGGAACAAGAGTCGGTAAAACAATCACTCTAAAATAAAGAAAGATAAGCATATAGGTCACCCGAGTTAACCCATACTAGGATTCCATGTATGAAAATATGGACATGGAGGAAAAAACAAAGGGTCATGTTCTGATGGAGAGTGATAGAAAACATGTTTGGGAGAAAGTTAACAATGAGAAAATCACAAACGTGTGATTGGTTAAACGGTATTCGATTCCCCGGTAGGAAAAGTTAATAGACAACATTTTTGTTTTAAGTTACTTTTTATTGTGGAATTTATTCATAAGGAAACATAATCACTTATCATGTTGACTTTCAACTTTTTCTAGATTCCTTAATCAAACTTATATTTTTTCCAAAAAATGAGTATTTAGGGAGACTTGTTCGCATTAAGAGTACTATAATCAACTCCTAGAGAATCACCTAATCCATAAAAGAGAACTATATACTTCCCATGTCTTTAGACTCTAACCAAAACCCAAACCAAAAAGGTTAGTACAAGGTCAGATAATCCAGAAAAGGATAACCCTTTACAAAAAGAAAATCTATTCTTAATCTCCAAAATTTGTCCAACAAAACCCAAATTTCAAAGAGGACCATTCGATAAAAAAATTGTCCATAAAATTCTTCAAATTAAACCAAACTAAGGTTGAAACCCAAATATTTGAAGGATTTAGTCACATAGACTTCGAAGTCAAATCGTATCATTTATCTCCAAACAACATCTGTTGCTCCTAAAGTCTCGTATTGAAAAGTAATTAACCTAATCACTTATCCTCCATGATAGGTTAATCATTTTCATAAATAACCCAAAATCAACTTACTCTTAATTGATAAAATCATATAACTAGAAAGAATCAGTCAAACTAACCAGGGACTTCACGTAGTCCAGTGGTAGGCGATAAATACCAGTCGCACTTTGGTTGTGTGTTCGATTCCCGCAGCATTGTCCGACGTGACGGGTTGTCACACGGTCTTCATGTTGTCCTTTTTCCAAAACTATATAATTCTTAAAACATCCCCCAAAACGAGATAAAATCTTCAAAAATTATCATAACATATTTTAACCTCAATTTTATCTCATTCCTTTCATTTTCCATCATATCATAGAGTAACCCATAATTACCTAAAAAGTGAGGATCATATAAACCCTAATGGTTACCTTAATAATTATTACATGAATTTCCACATCGAGTTGGCCATCTCGTACATGATGCATTAGAGAACTCACCAAGGTTGAAGTGGTTGATCATGACTCCTTGATAGTTGCTTTAGAGCAACTATGAGATTCCTCATTGAATCCCCCATCTCATCCAGTATCTTAATCAGAGAACCACCACAGTTTCCTTCAAACCCATTGTCACTTTGGTGCCTACTAGATCCATCCATTTACTAAAACCAAAAAGGTCAGTGTGAGTATATCAACAAAACCATAATGTACTAATGAGGAAGGTAAACACTAAGATATACTAACTCATTCACTTTACCTAAAACTAGGACTCTTTCTGAAATCCAAACCATTATGGTAATGTCACTTATGCTTAAAGAATACCCTAACCTCTAAAGTTATCTAAACCGACCTTTGATGCCAACTATAAGGCCCCAGCCTTAAACTTTACTTAATCTTGAGTTATTACAAGATTACACATTGAGGATTTTTTTAGGTTTAGAGTTTTAGAGAATTAGATCATGAAACTTGCATTACATTCCACATTTAAACAAATTGGTTACATAAAAGACAATATTCATTCTTCCCATCAATGGAAACATATTGAAAATAAAACATGGATTCTTTCTTGACACATCCTTGACACTATCACCACATCATGTACCTTTCCCTTGACCTGTGAAAAACATTTCCAAAACATGGGATGAGCATAAAAAGCTCAGTAAGGGTTATAAAAATATGGAAAGGAAACATGAGTTCATATATACATAAGAATGAAATCATACTTTACCCATAAAACATAGGTACTTTAACATACATCATCAAACCATGAATAAATCATAGAAAACATAATACATAAAGGTAACTTGAGGCATTCATAACATTCTTACGTAGTGAGTAACCCTCTTGGTTACGTTTGGAATACCCATCACAGTATATTCCCTAAATCTCTTCAGAGAAACCTTAACGTTTCACTCCTTCGCGTTACCCAATGCATTGGAGAGCTTTATCGGGCTCACCCGCCCTTAGTTTATCACAGAACCACCCGTTTTCATAACAATTCCCAAGAACCATAACATAAATGTATCACATAAAACATGCATAAAGGAAACATAACATTTCCACATTTCAATCACAATATAACATTTTAGTATATTGAAATAATGAATCCATTCAAAAAGAAACCATTTCCAAAACCATTTAAAACATTTAATAAAGAGATTTTTGAATCAAAGTGTCCCATACCACCTTGAAGCTTAAAATTTTAAACCATTAATATCCATATAAATAAATCCTTAAAACCATTTTGAAAACATGTATATTAATAAGAACAAATAATTAAAACATTTAAAACGATATTTTGGTTAAAGGTGTTTTACCAAAATTAGAGACACTTGAATACAAAAATTGAGGAATAACATTTAGTCAGAACTTTATAATATCGTGAGAATAAATGGATTCATGATATAATACACCAAAGGACAGTATATACACCATATAAGAGTGAATTGGTGCATAACAACTATGAACCCTCAATAGAAATATCAAATGTGATGAAATCCCTTATAAATAAAGTATCTTTAAATTAAGGACAAATCGATCTCAAAAATATGTGTGACAAATATAAATACACCCAATATAAGTGGATATTAAGTGTAAAACAATAAAAGGTCATTAACACATATTCAATGGATGGCATATTCAATGACTACATGTTGAACCCAAAGAAATCGAAATTGGGTTAAAAAGTTCCCTTGACAGCCTAACGACATCACATCAAAATGAGTTGATGAGAGATAAAAAGAGTATCTCATCACTTGGACATAAAATTTACATCAATAAGGATATATGAGAACATATCCCAACATAAAAATATGTAAATTAAAAGACCCAACAAAATAAGTCTTTTAAAAAGGAGGAGGGTGAAAGGTTCCATTACCGACTTGGGTAACTTTCGAAAAGTACACCCCATTGAAGAAGTGTCATAAAATGAATATTTAAATACCCATAAATGGAATTATATTACAAAAGGAGTGTAATAATGGGCAGTACATAAACCACTCAAATGAAATTGTGGCAAATGTAGCATAAATCTCACAGGAATAAAAGTGAGATGAAAAATCCCTTACGAAAACTCGGCAGCCTAACGACGCCACTTTAAACTTCCAAAATGGATTGATGAGAGGAAATAGGGTTTCTCATAATATGAACATAATAAGTACAGTGGGATTAATATAATATAACATCCCAATCATAATAAAGATGAGATTAAAAGGAATGGCATAAAAGAGTGTACTTAAAAAGAAAGAGAGGAGTAGGATCCCTTACGAATGTTCGGCAGCCTAACGGCGCCACTCAAAACTTCCAAAATGGATTGATGAGAGAGAATAGGGTCTCTCATCACATGAAAATAAAAATTAAAGTAAGTGTAATATAAAATATCATCCCAATAACAACAAATATGAGCTTTAAAAGGAATGACATAAAAGTGTGTACTTAAAAAGAAAGAGAGGAGTAGGATCCCTTACCTCGGGTCCGACTTGACTCGATCGTTCTTTAATCTCCTGAATAATAAACTTGAGTTAATTTCTACTTCCTTAAGAACATTTTTCAAGTTCATTATTACTTTTATATCACTTATTACCATGTCATAAACATTATGTAATCATTTAAGTTAATAATATTTGTTTTGCCGATATTTGGTTCTTAAGTCAAAAGTGGACTTCTTACAATTACATGTTGTTTGTGTGGCCAAATGTTTATTATATCCAGAATTGTATTAATGATGTAGATATCATATATGTCATATATATCCAGTAATTTCATGCATTTATAACATTACATAATCATTTAGAGGTAAGAAATGAAATGCACCGTTCATGGAGACAGTAAGCCTTACGTACGCATGAACGCTACTTTCATTTCTATTTAATATTTTATAGAATGGAATAATAATGATATAAAGGTATATTATAATTCTAGTATAGTATCATATATATTATCATAGTTCCATCCTTTATACGTCCCACATATTGTATTTAACGAATCAAATCACTTTGAGGGGGCGGTAGTCCGCACTTCCTTAAATGAAGATATCGCGTTTACACATAATGGAAACCATAAAGGTATGCCCAAAAAGAAAGAACACATCAGCATAAGTTAAACATAAACATATTATATATCATATATAAAAATATTTACATCATAATGGCCACCTTTTATGGTGTTAAATGAGTGTTGAACAATCATCGTTTCGGGAGGCAGAATTTCGCCATCCACAGAAACCGTATGTTCTTTAACCATTTGATGTAGTTGTGTGAGAGTTTAGCTCGAATAAATCTTATAAAAACATCCTAGTATATTGAATATACTGGTTTTGTTACAAAATAAGTAAATAAAAAGAGTTTAGGGGGTTGGAGAAGAAAAATAAAACAAATGAACATGAGAGAATGAATTACCTTTAAAAGTGTAACTCTTTTTGATTTGAGCCTAAAGGCTTCCTTTGAAAGGGTTCTTCCCAAAGGGAATACTCTAGGATGTGGAGAGGGATGTGGAGAGAGTAAATGGTCATGGGTTGGCCGAGCCAAATACTTGAGGAGTGTGTGAAATGAGGTAGAGGTGGGGGCCTTTTATAAGAGGAGAGGAGGGGCACTTTTGGAAAGTAAGAAATATTACTTTATTTGAAAAT
The DNA here is from genome assembly GCA_963277665.1 of Viscum album. Classification (NCBI taxonomy): domain Eukaryota; kingdom Viridiplantae; phylum Streptophyta; class Magnoliopsida; order Santalales; family Viscaceae; genus Viscum; species Viscum album. The sequence continues at coordinate 166,747,113 of OY728167.1, forward strand.
GTGTTTCGGTTTTAAAAGGTCCCACATTGATATAATTCATGGATAAGGTGATAAGGCTTCGAAATCCACTCATCCAATTGTTTTTGGACATGTTTAGGTCTTAGATTTTACATTATCTTTCCATTTTATTTAAATCGTTAAATAATGATGTCATCGTTGCATCACCATGATGTCATTAATAATTTATTTTATTTAAAGTCTAAAAATTATAAAAAAAACTACTATGATGTAGGAAATCTTTTTAGATTTACAATGACAATTTATAATCAAAAATATGATCTTTATAACCCCATGTAAAAATTGTTTTCGTAAAACATATGATGTTTGTGTCATTTGTACTTTTACATTAAATAAAAAGTTATTTATGTCATTTCCCATCCAAAGTGGCTCCATGGGGTCCCCAAGTTGACCCATGGATTGTCTTGGTCGGCCATTACACATCCAATGAGGTTAGGACATGTTTCAAGTTCATTTAATATTATTAAAACATTATTTTTACCTTAAACTACACTAATTACCTCTAATCGCGATTAAAAACTTAATAAGTTACTATTCACCCAAAAAAAAATTTTATCCCATTGAACCACATTTTACTTCTTAATTACAACCATGTATGTAGGATTTTTGAAATTCAAAACACAAAGATGGAAAAATTTCATTTAAACGGAAAAATCAGCTTTTATAAGTACCACTTAGTGGTTTCACTATTCATCAAAAATTGATGTTTTTCAGAAAAATCCAAAAACTTCACCCTAAGATATATTTGATATTCCGAATTCAAAAATGAATTCTATTTTACAAAATTCAAAACATATAAGTCACATTAATTAATTTAATAATTAATTCCCGCTGTCAGAGCAAATAGCGTGTTTTTATGAAACAATAAGTATCAAAAGATTGACACTGGTTTAAGTCTGATTTCAAAGTGAAATTAATTCCAACGACCACTATTGGATTTAATTGTAAAAATATATTCTAATTTTACTTTATAACCAATTCAAAAGATAATATAATCATATAAATAAATTATATTAAAAAGAGGTTTTGAATTAAAATACAACATTTTACACTATTCATTAAAAAAAGAACTTTATCGGAAAGATACCAAAAATTTACACAAAGTAAATTTTGATGTCCCGATTCTTAATAAGAGTTTTATTTGGTCCAAAAGAATGTTTAATAGTGAACAAAACTATATCTAATGATGGTTTAACATCAAAAGGTGATAAGTGAACCTTTAGTGAAAAACTATGGCATATACGCCTAAAATTGAATTCTTTCCGTATTTTAAGCCTCTTATCCTTTATTGGATAAATGTAAAAACATTTAAAAACATATATAATCATATTTTAGTTATTTCTATCCATTTCCTCCATTACAATGGCTACATGTTAACTACCATTTAAAATAATATTATTTTATTATTAGAGTGCAACGTAAGATTCCCAAGAAACTCGTTGTTGTGTGTTGGGTACGCCATCGAGCATAGCGTCCCCTTTAAAGTCATATCAATATTTTATTCACAAATATGGATAAATATGAAAATGTCATATTCTTTATTTACCTGGGGTGTTACACTAATTTTTATGGTATGTTTTATGTTTCTAATGTTTACACTTACTTATAATTTTATCTCACCCTTTTTTATTTTTTATTTTCCTAGGATATAAAGATAGGTTTTATGTAGGAAAAAATGGGATCGTCTTTATGGGAGATGTTGAAGATCTTTCACCAAGTTAGATGATTATGTTCCATGTTTCTAAATACAATAATCTAATAAGGTCTGTGGGTGTGTGTTTTTGTCATGTATTATGTATTCCTCAAAAGAAATGTAATGTCTATGTATGTGAATCATGGGTCTTTACATGTCAATTGTTTATTTATGATATTGTATTTCTTGTTTTGGCCATCTTGTGATACTAGATTAATTAGGTAATGTTTATATAATTTTGATTATTGTTATTTATGTCGGCAGGTGTATTACTCGAATAAAAGAGGGTATTGTCTCTTTATGATCGATAATAGACCCTCACTAATTTTTTTCAGGCTCTGGAGTACGAGGAGGCATGCATGATGTCATGTGGTGGGCCATCTTGTGGCACTAGTGAATCGAACCTGGGAAAGGATGTTACATAAATCATATCCATAACTATGTTAAATTTCATATTCACATATGAATAAGAATTTTAAGAGTCATATTTGTCATCTTCACAAAAATCCTTCTTATTGTTCTTAGATTTTGAGGGTTTGAAATAAATTTATTTTTCATCTGTTACCTTTTTCTTAATAGCATCATCTTTCCTCACTTCATAAGATATTTAAGAAATATGAAAATCATTGATAGGTATATCCCTCAGTTCAATTTCTTCCTATGTAGATATATTCAATCAAACATATATAGTATGATATGAAATATATTTTCAATAATATATGAGTCATCAAAAACCTCACTTATGCCTCTAATTATGATGACATATTCATTATACTTTAAAAAGAAACATTATATAGATTCATCATCTTTAATTTAGTGATCATCATATTTAAGCCTAAAAAATTGTAACTTTTCTCTCTTCACATTGGTGTTCCATTTATAGATATTTTGAGCGTTATCCATGATATATTTTTTGTTTTAAGACCTTTAAATTTCTTAAATTCACTCTCTGAAAGAGAGGATAGAATATAATTCTTAGTATGACCATCGGTTTCCCAAATTCATCTTATATACTACTATCAAGGAAGAACATTAATTAGGGGTAAACATCTATTGGTTGGTACTTTCAAAACATCAAAACTAATATACAGGGCATAAGGAGATATATTATCTGTCCAAATATGAAAACCATTCCCATCAAATACAGTAATCACCTTTCTATTTAATAAATTTAAATTATCCATCGAATATAATAAAAAACTGTAACTTCCTAAATCTGAGAGTGACATTAAAGTCAGAGTATTAAAATAATAAAACATAGATAAAGGAAACCGTACATTGATAACAATATTTGGAATGTAATATTAGTGGAATCCCCAAGAGGGAAGATGGATGATTGATTAATCAATTTTAATTTTTTCCCTTTAAACAACCGTTGTCACTTGTTAGAATAAATTTTTTTTTTCATACCACACAAAATCACACAGATGAATGGAAAAGGTTATTTTAAATATTCACTAGTAAATTTGAGCAGGTAGTCCTAGTAATGATTTGGTAAAACATGATGTCATATGATCTACTAATCATGAGAACCATTGTGAGTAAGGAAAATCCATTGAACTCTCTTTACATGTAACAAGATTGTTTTTTTACAACATTCATAGTTAGTGCATACAATACTAATAATATTACATAAAATGCATAAAAAAATTAACGAGTCTTTAATCAATGACTACAATCAACTTATGCATGTGCTGAAATATTCTTCTTAATCTATCCTTCCATAGTAGCAATACACCACATCAAATAGTGTGCACAAAACTACATGATATAACTTCACTGACTGATTGTATATTCATCATGAAAGAGCTCATTATAATATATAGATGATAAGAGAAACTTTTTCAACTCACCTGTATCATTCTCTTTATTTTTAACTTCATGACTAAATCACCTTATTGGTTTCCTGACCAAATGATCAACAACCTTTCTCCTTCAAGGATTGATAATTTACTCCCAAAATACATAGTGAATAATATAATCAATTTAATTTCCCTCTAGTTCATTCATTCAGTTATAATAATAGATTTATGATAATTCAAATTTAAATATTCATGATGTCTTGGATTTTAGAATTCCGAAATTTACATTGGTTCTATCTTCATAACCAATGACTAACATTTTGAAATAACTGCATGTTGGCATGCTTGAACAACATTAATTCAAACAAACAAAATTAATACATCGTTATTTCTTATTTCCATCTATAAAACCACCTTCATTTATGTTAGAATGTATGCATGAGACTATGTGTAACACCCCAACCCTCCTTATTGTATTACGAAGTGGAAAATTTCCACTAATATTAGGTTAAATCCTAAGGAAACTAAAGGCTGGAAATAAATTACAAGGGATTACGTGAATGTTGGGAAATGATTTCCCCTAAGAACCCATAAAACCTATCAACAAAGATACAACATCCAAGAAAAACGAAATGATTCTTGATAAAAAAACACATAACAAGATGAAACACCAATATAAGAATATCATTAGAGTATAGTTGAAAAATAAATAAAGGTGACAGGGAAAGACTCTAAATTAAAAGGAATTGGAACAATAGTGGCACCATCTCATACCAATAAATAGACACTCCCAATATCCTGCTTCATCAACCAAATAATGATGTCAAGGTTCACTACTTGAGAAGTATGACACATGTACCATCCATGTATCTTAGTATATGACATGTACAAATTCACTAAAGTAACCAAGAATGGTGTGATTATATCACTTTATAATATTTTATCGATAATTTCCCAACAAATTATATGAGTAAAAGAACTTGTTTTCACATTTTATATAAAATAATGGTTTGAATTCAAAACATTTTATTAAAGTAAAATAGTTAATGAAAATAATATATCCAAAACATTCTTTCACTTTCTCTTTTACTTTCCCCTTTTAATACACATTTCCATATTACATAGTCACACACACATGCATACTGAATGAAAATCCAAACACTCATGATAATAAATCCATATTTCACCAATTCTTCATTAGGTGATGTTCCCTTGTTTATTTCTAATTGGTACCAAACACTTATTTTTGTTTCATTAGATAATCATACAAATAAATGTCAACACACAGAACCATGTATGTCATGACCTTCGTCCATATCAAATATTTATCAACAAAAATATTTTTTTAGAAACTAAATCCATTGAAAAAAATTAATTGAAATGTCTCATGAACATATTTCAAAACTACCCTTTTGAGATAATATCAAAACAATGGTTTTACACATAAACTACATAGAATGTTTCTAATCAAGGAAAAAAAATTTATCAAGATTAATTCCAATATGTTTTAGAAAAAATAGAGTGAGATTGAATCCACTGACCTCAATTAGGTTTTCATAACAAATCTTAGATAATTATATAGATCAAAATCTTCCATCCATCCCTCTATAAAATCCCAAGAAGATCCCATCACCATAAATCTAAACCCATATATCAAGGTATCACACACATATCTCTGGTTTTGATCAACATAAAACAATGAGATCCAAAATGAGATTAAGAACATAAACCTTAACCATTATTTTCCATGAATAAACACTCAAATATTCTTTCAAATTAGACCTCGAACATCAATGTTTTATAAAAAACGCCTTGGGTATCCCTGGAAGACAAGAAAAATATATAGGATGCTGAATGAGAAATATTACACTCACAGGTTGCGTAAATCAGGCTGGTCCCAGGAAATTCTTTATGTGAATTATGAATTCATATCCTGAATTCATTGAGAGGCCAATTTCACCAATATTCATATTTCCTTGGCTTATTTTCTAGAATGAACTAATTTTACATCACAATTTTTTTTATCAATGTATATTTTTCGAGATTCACCCGATGAAAACATTCATGATAAAACATAATCTCACAATATTTGTCCCTCACTATTCATGTCATTAATTCCCCATTCATGACCTAAAGAAGTTTTATAGCCTGAAAATGGTTTTCTTTCCCTTTAATAATCAAAACACTTCTATGAATTTATCCAAAAAAATTTAAAAATGAATGAAGAAAAGCATAAAATGATATTGTACCTCAAAAAGAGAGTAAAACATTCTACCCACCATTAGGATTTTTATCCTTTTGAAGCTAGTTATTGACATTTCCCTTGAACAAGGAATCCCATTTATCCCATATAAACACTTCATATTCCCATGTTTTCTCTGGAACTTGACCATGATTCTATAGTACTCTCACTATGTAAATATAACTCCCACAAAGGGTCATTTCTTATCTATCCAAAATTGGTAGTGGTTCATGGATAAATGTTTCATTTGAAACAAGATAAAAATGATCCAAAATGATCACATTCTATGGATTAAGATGATACTTCTTTGGTTGAGAAACATGGATGATGTTATGAATAACACTAAATCATGGTGGTATGTAAATAGGAAGACAATAGTTTCAATCTATTCTATAACATTGAATGGTACCACATACCATGGACCTAACTTCCCTTGTTTCCCTAGGTTTTGATGACTATGTTATGGTGACAGTTTCAAGAAAACATGGTCATTGACAAAAAAATATAAATGTCAGTGATGATTATCTACATATGATTTCTATCTACCTTTTTTTGTTTCCATCTACTTTTGAATCATTTAGATTTTCTCTATAGTCACATAGTCATGAATAAGTCCAATAAAATATGATGCTTCTATTTCCACCCAACATAAAGTAAAATGAAATGGATTCCCATAAAAATCCTCTAACTATTGAATATGTATTATTTCATGATAACAGTTTTTATTTTATAATTCAACCAAGGGAGTACGATCCTCCCATTAACCAAGAATGTCTATAAAAGACATTCCGAATATTTTTTACAATCTATAAATATTGTGATCCAATTGTCCATCTATATTTAAAAGATATGTTGTGCTAATAATTATTTAATTTCCAAGAGCCTATGGTAAGGATCATAAAAATTGAGAAGATAAATGGGGTTCCTTCTTAGATACAATCAAATAAGGAACTCTATGAAAACTGACCACTTCTAATATATACAATTTTTTCAAGTCCTCTACCATGTTGGATTATCTAATAGGGATGAAGTATAATAACTGAGTAAGTTGATCCACTACTACCCATATAGCATCATGTTTCTATAATGTTCTAGTTAGCCCTATGAAAAAAACCAACATGATTTTCTCCCACATCCATATAGGTATAGACATAGACAACATCATAATATCTGGTCTCTGATAATCAGCCTTTACCATCTGACTTGTCCAACAATTTATCACATAGTCTAAAATCATTTGTTTCATACATTTCTATCAAGAATTAATATCCCATTTTTAATGGTGATATGCCAAATGAAGAATTTATTGACAAGATTAAGGCACTAAAATTTTCTTCTGGAAGCTTAATAAGGAGTTTCCATTTTCTATCTAGATAATAGAAGTCTCCCCACAATTTAGGTTTGGAAAAATGGAAATGAAATTAGAATCTTCTATCAATGCTTATTTTACTAACATTATCAATTCTAGAATAAGAATTACAAGAAAGAAAACTGTGTTCCCATCCTATGTGTTATAATCTAAATGTATATCATAAATCATGATCATCAACTTCCATTTGTCTTGAGATTTTCATACCACTTAATTTTACCATTTCATACACAACACATATTCTACAGAATTCCCTTTATCAAGTGTGTATTCCTAGTGGAAATTAATTATCTATAGTTAATCTATCCATATTTATTTCTTTATGTTCAAGCATGTTTAAGAAAATATATATTTTAATCTCTTATGGTCAGTGAAGACATTGAAATTTTCTCTAAATATGTAATGAATGTAACTCTTTAAGTCATTAAAAACTGTAGACAATTATATATCATACATGGGATAATTTATCTCTTTTAGTTTCAACTACCTTGAACCACAGTAAATAAACATGGTCTCCCTATAAGATAACACAACCAAGACCATATCTTGATGCGTAAAAATATAATACAAAGCTATTACCTGGTATTTAAATTATTAGGATGCCTTATAAGGTGATACAAGTTTCATGTTTCAAAAATAATTTATAAAATTTATCATTCCATAAAAATAAAACACCTTTACATTTCATAGAATTCATGTATGAATAATGTCTTGAGAAATCTCAATGAAGCAACAATAATAGCCTGCCAATCCCATAAAATTTCATACCTTCAATAACATCATTTCATGTCTTCTAAGATACTATTAATTGTATCTTCTTGGGTTCAATTGAATTTCCTTATTATGGAAGAAAATTCTCTGGGAAACAAAATTCTTCAATATTGAAATCACACTTAGAAACATAGCATACAAATGATCTTCCTAAAAGGTACTCATTATGATTTAAAATGTGATACTCATGGTCATTCATACATCAAGATTAAACTGGAATATCATCATAAAATACCAGAAAAAAATGAGTTGACATATATGTGGAAGATATGGTTCACTAAATCCCTGAAAACATTTTAGGCACTCTTCCGAAAAAAATACATGAATACATATTCATAATGGTCGTAATGACTCTAATGTTTTTTCTTCTGAATATCCTCACTTCTGAATCTAAAGTGATGATATCCTGGTTGTAGATAAATTTTAGTATACCATTTGGATCCCATTAATTTTTCAAACAAATAATCTATTTGAGGAATAGGATACCAATTTTTAATTGTTACATGATTTGTATTATGATAATAAACACATAGGTGAAGAGTTTCAAATGCCTTCTTTGTGAATAAACTTTTTTCATCCTAAGGTCATGATTAGCCACTAAATGAGGCTAATATTAATTGTTAATATATATAATATTCATGTGCTTCATTATTCATAAACACCATTTTAGTGCATTGTACACTTTGAACATCATTTCACATTATGATTGTAATACCTTCTAAAAATGCACTATTATGTGGTACATTTTTTAACATCATTTAAAGTACCCAATGATTTATCTGATTTTAAGGAATGTAATTATCCATATTTTAATTTTATATTTTGGTAAATTTATCTACACTTCAATATGAACATGTTTTATTCACGGATCAGTGGAGAATTCATGGAAGAAGATGGGGATATTTTGTGATGAAAGGAAACAATTCTGGAGAAGCCAGATTGGACACTAGCCCACTAATGCAAATGTGGGGAAAAAAATACAAGCCCAATGAATCCCAAATTTCGTGGGAAGCTAGAATACATTTAAGGGAACAAATAACTCTACAATATACAATTCTAATTAGGCCTCCATGGGGGTCTTTAAGGCGGGCCGAGTTAGAGATAAAATTCTGGGCCAGATTCTGCCGCCTAGAAAAATAGTCCACTAATCTAATCATATCTCTGAATACACAAATGCATATGGGCCCAAATTTTACAGGCGGTTAAGAGACATCCAGGTATCCATTTTATTCTTCAATATAACACTCTGATTCAGCCATCTATAAGGACTTACAAGCGCATATGTTCAATGGAAGCAAGCTGGATTCCACCTCGGGTCAAGGGAGGAAAAGTCTCCTCTCCCTTACGTTCTACCACCCTAGGCCTACCATACTCAAGTGGGATATTTTGTAATATTGGAGGCTCGACCCAAGGCTCCCTAAATTCCTATTTAAGGTTGTGGTGGTGAAGGATTTTATCATCATTGATTTTTTGTTCAATTGTAATGTTATGTAGCGATTTTGTTGTCTCAAGTTTGTTTTTTTAAAGGTAATGCTTTGGTCAAAGACCAAAGCACAATTTATTGAAAATAAAGAAAGTTACAAGAGTCTGAAATAGGGGATTGTTTTACAATCTCTATAAAAAAGCTCAAATAAATCAGCAGGTAGAGAGTTCATCCAAGTCATGCGCTGGTGAACTCCTTTGTTGGCAAGAGCATCAGCAACGGAATTCACTTCACAGTAAGTATGAGTAGCTATAAAATCAATCCCATGAAGCAAGTTAAGGCAGTTCATCCAACGAGTAGTATGCTTCTAGGCCAGATGAATGATGCCATTCTAGATGGCATGAATGATAGTGGTTGAATCACTCTCAATCAATAACTTCCTCCAACCTCTTTGAAGAGCAAAGTCAACAGCATGGATGACACCCAACAGTTCCGCCTCCAGCGATGACGAGTGACCACATCCGACGTAGAAACAGCCCTGACACTGACCAGCAGAATCTATGAAAATAGCTCTGCAACTAGTAGGGCCTGGATTTCCTTTGGAAGCACCATCAACATTGATTTTGATCCATCCTGGCTTTGGTGCCTTCCAGAAAACTTCGAAGGTGCGTTTGGGCTTTGGGTAAATGCCAGGAACTCAGAGGTGGCAAAGGATCTCAAAGACCCCAACCGAGTAGTTGCAGCAGTCTTTTTGAATTAGAGCAGCTTCCTTGATCGCGATAAGGATCCGAGATTTTCCTGCATTGAGACTAAAAGTGTGATTATTATGAATAAGGTCATTTCTAACATACCAAATCTCATGGATGATTTCTGCCAATGCCTCCAGTAAGATGTTTTTGATCTGCAAAGAAAGTTCAGATCTAGTGTAGTTTTTAGGAAACATAGAAATAGAATCAGTAAAAGACCATCTGCTGTTGAATAAATCAAAAACAAAATTCCATAAGTCAGAGGCTGTCGCACAAGACAAGAAAAGATGATCTGCATCTTCCCTGTGTTGGTTACAAAGGCGTCATTTAGAACAAAGTTGGATGCCAAAAACATGAAGAACAGTATCTGTAGGCAATCTATTATGGGAAATACGCCAAATGAGAGTGAGCCTAGAGGGTTTAATGCATGGTTTATTAAACTGGCTCACCCAAAGATAATTTGATTCAATATGAGAAAAATTCTGCTTATAAAAGTTTTTAGAGTCAAGAATGCCATTTGGGGTAGGTTCCCAGACAAGGAAGTCACCATTAGGGGAAAAATAATGATTATCAATGATTTTCATAATATTATCATGGAGATCATGTCGATGAAATTGGAGAACATCTTTTATAGATTGATTAGTGTCCTCAGGAATGTTACTAGTAGGTAACAGTGTTATCAAGGGGTTATCATACCATTCTCCACACCAGAAGTTAATTGAAGAATCGGCACCTACCAGCCATCTATATTTCTCCATGATCTTATGATATGAGTCCCTGATAGATGGCCAAATGGAAGAGTTAATGAAAGTAAAATTCACTTTTAAAAGCATAGAAATAAATATATTATACAAAAATTTAGTAGCTTTAGGAGAGGGATTAATAATATGCCAAGTGAGGCGGGCCTGGAGAGCGTCACGGAAAACCTTTAATTTTTTATGCCAATCCCACCTTTATCAAGAGGTCTACAACAAGAATTCCAAGGTATAGTGACAAGTTTCCTTTCAAGAATACATCCAGTCCAAATGAAAATTTTAATATAAGTATTAATTTTCTTGAAAATACCAACATGCCATTTATTCACACAACGGTGGATTGATCATTTTATTTTTATTGTTTTCTTTATTTCTCCATTTCCTCCCTCATGTGTCTCCTTTCCAGTTCCATTTAAACCATGGGATCAATGGAGGGCTAACCCACTTATGGGTTGATCCAATGGAGTAGTATGGGGCTGGATTGGATGTTATTTATCACCCATTAATGTATAATCAATTTTTAATTAAGATTTTTATTTGATGATTTTTAAGCTCCATCGTCCTTGTTGAATTTAAGGCCACACACTTCATGTGCTAATACGAACCTTTACTTTGAAGTGCTCAAAACATTGATCCTTAAAGTGTATAGGTGATTAGTATTAAAGGGTGTAGACATTAAACCAGTAAGTGATGATGTTGTTTTATCTTCTTAAATTAATCCATCTCAAATATAAGAAATTGAAATCATTGAAAATGGAATACATACAATCCACCCCAAGTGATAACCTAGGATAAACTCATTATTTTAAAATTAAATTCAATTAAGTCTCTTATATTTACTTTAAACCAATCTAAAATAAACCCAAGTTTCCCCTTCATAGCCAAAAATAGTCCATAGAATGTATGTGTCTATAGGTTTCTTCTTAGGTCTCTAAGGATTTTATAACCCAAGATAAACTACAAGGACTGTTCTACCTTCATCTCTTGGGTAAATTTGAGCGAGAATCAAATTTTGGCGCCGTTTCTGGGGACCCAAGTAATTCATCTAAACACCCGTTCTATTCTCCCCCATTTCTTCTATTCTCACCCAAGATCTCTTATCTTGTCCCTTTCTCTCTTTTTTGGCGCATTTCCGCCTACACCTGCGATAATTCAAATAGACTAGTTACGGTGGAAAGTCCTAGGATAGGGGAGTCAAGTGAACATAGGGGATTGTATCCTTTAGATCATAATATTCAAAATACTCCAAAACCAAAAATTGAACCAATTCTAATGGAGGGTCTTCCAATAAATAAAATTGTAAATACTGGGGTAAATCAAATGGGGAACCAAAACCAAGAAGCTCGAAACCTAGGGAATGTAGTTGATCAAACCATGAATGACTACCTCACTCCAACTTGGACCAATTCCCCCTCATGCATTAGACACAATTCCCTATGAGATTCCAACTACATATTTAAACCCCATGTCCTAAACCACCTTCCCACATTCCATGGAATTGAGTCTGAGATGTCGTACCTTCACATTAAGGAGTTCAATGACATTATAGAAACCATGTGTCCCCCACATCAACTAGAATCAGCTAATACGAGGCTATTTCCTTTTTCTATAAAGGATCGAGCTAAAATTGGCTAAAAATTTTGAGACCATCCTCCATAAACTCTTGGGACCAACTACAATGAGAATTCTACAAGAAATACTTTCCCCACCACAAAACAATTTCACTTAAAAATAGTATCCAAAACTTTTTTGAAAAAGAGGGAGAGTCATTCTATGATACATGGGAGAGGTTCAAAGACATTCTAAACATGGTTCCACACCATGGTTTTTATATTCCTGAACAACTGAGAATTTTCTATGAAGGTTTGGGTCCAGGGAACAAACAATTCATTGACATGATGTGTAATGGAACCTTTAAAAACAAATCCCCAAATGATGCTTATGAGTATCTAGAAAGCCGTTCTGAACAAAACCAAAAATGGGGAACTTCACCTTATTCTGAAAAGCCACAAAGAACAACTGGAAGTCATAAACATAGAGAAGAGGAAAGCCTTAGGGCTAAACTCGTAGCACTCTCTTGGAAGGTTGAAGAGATAGACCTTAGTAAAGTCCATGAAATCCAAACTATTGACCCTTTTTGCACAATTTGTGACAAACATGACCATAAGACAGACAACTACCCAACCATTCCATCCATCAAGGATGTTCTTTTAAGAGGACCCCCAGCCGAAGTAAATGCCTTGAACATTCAAAAGCCTCAATACCAAAACAACTTCAACCCATGGTATAATGCCCACTCAGGCTTCTACTGGAAAGATAACCAACAACCTTGCAAACCACAGGGACCAAATCCTTACCCCCAACAAAAATACCAAACCCATAACCAGTTCCAAATACAACCTATCCAATACCAACAGCCATCAGTCCATTTTCAACAAACCATCCCACCTCCAAAATATCCCCCTGGGATAAACCAATCTTCTCAAGCACCAACCCAAACTGTTCTGCAAATCCTACTAGAACAACTGAGCAAACAACTGGAGAGGATGAACTCAGAAGTATCTTCCCTAAAACAAGAACATTATACCATCAAAACTGGAAAGGCACCCATGCCTACTCAGGCGGTGCCATCCTCAACTTCAAAGGTAGAGTCATGTTCTACTCAAACAACTCATGAACAACTAAAGGATGTGACTATTTTAAGAAGTGGGAAATCAATTGAGAAACCTGAAAAAATAATTCAGAACCCACCTGAAGATTCAAACTTGGATGAAAATTCAAATGAACCAAATGATCAAACTTAAAAACCTGATAACATTGTCAAAGAAACAACTTTTCAAAAAACAACCCCACAACCTACACCATTTTCTCAATGCATGAGGGGGAAAACCAAGCCTGAATTGAGTGAAACATTGAGGGAAATCTTCTCACCAGTCATGTTAAACATTCCCCTTATCGATGCCATCGAAACCATACCTTCCTACTCAAAGTACCTTAAGGACTTGTCCACTTTTAAAAGAAAATTTTCACATAAAAACAAAGTCCTTTTGGCTGCTAATTTGAGTACCACCATTCAAGGGACCATTCCTCCCAAGTTGAAAGATTCGGGTTTCCCTTACATCAATGTTGAACTAGGAGATAACAAAAGTTGTCAAGGCCATGTGTGACCTAGGTGCTAGTGAAAATCTCATCCCATATGATGTGTACTGTCAGTTAGGCCTAGAAGAGCTCCAACCCACATCTATCACACTTCCACTTGTTGATCGTAACATTAGGGCTCCAAAGGGGATTTTAAAGGACATTCTTGTAAAGGTTGAAAACTTCATCTACCCTGCTGACTTAATTATCCTTGTCAACCATCCCAACATAGGGAATAAGGAACTAAGCCCAATTTTTCTTGGTCGTCCCTTCCTTGAAACAATCAACTCTATTATCCGGGTCCGAAATGGGAACATGACCATCACCTTTGGAAACATGAGTCTAGACTTGAACATCTATAATGCAAGCTCACAAATAGGGGATGATGAGGACATTCATGAAGTAAACATGATAGGAAGCATTGATAATGAATCCATAGAACATCAAGGAATAATTGATGAATGTTTAAGTCAGGATGAGATTGATTTCCTTTGTTCATATGAAGTTAGTTTATCTCCTTGGCTTGAATAATTTTCAAATTGCTCTTATGATGAAGTCTTAGGTCAAAAAATCAGTGAACCCTTTCAAGAAACCACTTTCATGGAGAGCACTCCAACTTCCTTCCCTAAATCTGATCAAGCTAATCTAGTAGCTGAAACTTATACATGTGGGGAATCAATCCTATCTAAAACTTTAGGAAATAAAATTGATCTTGCTCTAATGTCCCAATCTTCTGCTGAAATTATGAACCAACCTGATCTTGAATTGAAGGAACTTCCTACTGCACTAAAGTATGCCTTCATAGGGAACAATCAAACACATCCTATTGTCATTTCATCTTCTCTTGAATCCAATCAAGAGAGGATGCTTCTAAATGTCCTTAGGAAACATAATAAATTCATTGGTTGGACCCTTTCTGATATTCCCGGGATTATCCCACTTTTTGGGACTCATAAGATTGTTCTGGAATCTGATTCAAAGCCATGTCGTCAACCTCAACAGTGACTCCATCCTAATCTCATGGAAGTAGTAAGGAAAGAACTTATGAAATTGTTAAAATCTGGTATCATATATCCCATAGCCGAGAGTGAATGGGTGAGCCCAATCCGAGTGGTTCCAAAAAGGATGGAATCATAGTGATAACCAATGAGGATGGAGAGATTCTTCCAACATGGGTGAGTAGTGTATGGAGGGTCTACATTGACTATAGGAAGATAAACTCATTCACTAAGAAGGACCATTTCCCCTTACCATTCATTGACCAAGTCCTTGAGAGGGTGGTAGGTCATGCCTTCTACTGTTTCTTATGTGGGTACTCAGGGTATAATCAAATTGAGGTCTACCTAGAGGATCAAGGGAAGACTACATTCACATGTCCATTTGGCACCTTTGCCTTCAAACGCATTCCCTTTGGTTTATGTAATGCTCCTGGAACCTTCCAGCGGTGCATAATGGGAATATTCTCAGACATGGTAGGGGATTTTCTTGAGGTCTTCATGGATGACTTCCCTGTGTTTGGGGATACATTTGAGGGATGTATAAGGAATGTGGAGAGAGTCTTGTCAAGATGTGAAGAAAAGAATATATTCCTAAACTGAGAAAAATTCCATTTCATGGTTAAAGAGGGACTAGTTCTAGGCCATCGTGTCTTAGGTATAGGGATTGAAGTTGTTAAAGCCAAGGTTAACATAATTCGTCAACTTCCATCACCCAAAACTGTCAAGGAAGTGAGGTCGTTCTTAGGAAATGTTGGTTTCTATAGAAGATTCATCAAGGGCTTTAGTTCAATCTCTCGTCCCCTTTGTTCTCTACTAGTAAATAATTCTCCATTTGTTTGGAGAGAAAGCTATGAGGGTTCATTATCAACCCTCAAATCCTCTCTCACCTCTCCTCCCATTATGAAATCTCTAAATTGGAACCTTCCTTTCAAACTTATGTGTGATTCCAGTGAATTTTCTATTGGAGCTGTGTTAGGAAAACTTTGTGATAAAACTCCTTATGTCATTTCTTATGAAAGAAAATCCTTAAATGATGCCCAAATCAACTACACCACCACTGAAAAGGAGTTATTGGAAATTGTGTTTTCCTTAGAGAATTTTAGGTCCTACCTCTTAGGATCCCCCATCACTGTGTTCACGGACCATTCTGCACTAAAATAACTCTTCCAAAAACAAGATTCGAATTCTAGACTGATTAGGTGGGTCCTTCTCTTACAAGAATTTGACCTCACAATCATGGATAAAAAGGGAATTGAAAATGTATCAGCTGATCACCTCTCTAGGATGGAATTCAAAGACAACTCAAATCACCTTTCTGTGTCTGATTCATTTCCGGATGAACACCTATACTCTGTGAGTGACTGCCCTTGGTATGGTGACATATCCAATTATTTAGTTACAGGAGTCATTCCAAAATTCTTAGGGACTCAAGCTCGAAGTAATTTAAATTCTGATGTTAGAAACTATGTGTTTGATGATCCATACCTCTATAAGTTCTGTCCTAACAAAGTCATTAGGAGGCATGTCCCAGAATCTAAACAAGAGTCCATCCTTAAATTCTGTCATAGTGAGGCATGTGGAGGTCACTTTTCCTCTAAGAAAACATCTTCTAAGATTCTTCAATGTGGTCACTTCTGGTCCACCCACTCAAGGGACTCCGACACATTTTTTCAAAGTTGTCCTAGGTTTCAACAAGTAGGATCCATCACAAAACGGAATCAAATGCCACTCACTCACATCTTAGTTGTTGAAATCTTTGACTGTTGGGGAATTAATTTCATGGGTCCCTTCCCAAACTCTAGGGGATATCTTCACATTCTCTTTGCTATCTATTATGTCTCCAAATGGGTTGAGGCCATTCCTGCAAAATCCAATGATCATCAAACTGTGATTAGATTTCTCAAGTAAACCATCTTATCTATATTTGGAATTCCTAGGGCTATTATTAGTGATCGTGGAACTCATTTTTGCAATAATCCCTTCTCATCACTCATGGAAAATATGGAATTTCTCAGAAAGTGTCCACTTCTTACCACCCACTGACCAATGGTCAAGATGAGTTAGCCAATCGTGAAATCAAACAAATTCTTGAGAAAAATGTCAATCCTTCTAGGAAAGATTGGTCTGAGAAACTCTTGGATTCTCTTTGGGCATATCGTACAACATTCAAAACCATCCTAAGAATGTTACCATATAGGTTGTTTTATGGAAAATCATGCCATTTACCTGTTGAATTTGAGCATAAGGCCTTTTGGGAAATTAAGAAAATGGATTATGACCTCTCATTGGCCAGAAAAAAAGGAAATTAGATCTCAATGAAATGGAGGAACTAAGGATAGAGGCTTATGAAAATTCAAGGATCAATAAAGCTAGAGTCCAAGCCTACCAATCTAGGAATATCAGGATCAAACATTTTGAACCGGGAAAACTTGTGCTCTTGTATAGTTCAAAACTTCATTTACACCCAGGAAATTTATGGTCTAGATGGCCAGGTCCTTTCATAGTGCATCTTGTATACCCCCATTGGGCAGTAGAGATTCATGATTTCACAAGTGGTTACATTTTCAAAGATAATGGTCATAGAGTCAAACCATTCATAGAACCATTCCAAAAACATGAATTTGATGATTAATTGTGTGAACCCATCTTATTTGATAAAATTAATTAATCAATTAGGGGTCCATGTCGGGCTAACGATGTTAAACAAAGCACTGCATGGGAGGCACCCCATGGTTTTCTTGTTTTCAATATTTTTGGAATAATTTTTTTTATTAATCATTTTGATATTTAAAAAAATAGACTATTGATTTGTTCTTCTATTATGAGTATATATGGGTACGAAAGGGGAGCACCATATTCATTGGTGTCACGTGGTGTGATCCTTGAGTAATACCTTACCCAGAAATTTAAAAATAAGACAATGTATCATCAGTTTATATATATACTTATATTTTACTTTTTCTTATTATTTAAATATATATATATATATATATATATATATATATATTTTGTTTTGTTTGTTTTGTTTTGTTTTTCCTTTTTCTACTAGGGAGCTCTGCAAGTGACATGGATATCAAAGGATTAAAAGGGAGCAGCAAGAATTTCAACTTCAACCACCAGCTGGCTTCATTCCATGATCTTCATTTTCAATTTCCTTTTGAACTTTCATTCTCTACCTCTACCCACTTCTAAATTTTATTTTCATTAAGCACTGGGGACAGTGTTATTTTATGTTGGGGGGAAGATAAAATAAAAAATGCTTTTGTGTCAAAAAATTGAATGATTTGAAAAAAAAGTGTAAATGGAAAGAAAAATTCCTTTAACTTTGAACACGGTAATACACATTGCACACTTTGAAACTGAATATAAAATAATTTAGCATGTCCCAATTCTAATTTTAATCCTTGTATAATCTAATGAGCATAGATTTTGGAAAGTGTGGCTGTCCGATGTGATATTTAATGGTTTATATTTTCATCCAAATAAAATAAAATCACAATGCACGTCCTTTGGATAGTGGGGTATTAGTTTGAGTTCATGGGGTCCCCCAAATAAATAGCATAGGTTTGGTTATAATTTTAGTTTTAATATGAGTATTCATAAAAAATTAAAAAAAAATAAATAAATTTGCGCGTAGAGCAATGAAATGACTTAATGTTTGGATTTCGGCACTTGGGGATCGTGACTCCTTAGTTGTCTGGCCCAGAGTTGGTAATTTTATCTCTATTTTTGATAATTTGAATTTGTTTTTACTGAGTTTACTCGAGATGATGCCCGAGTATTTGGGCTTCAGTTGGTTCCCTAAGGACTTTGAGCCTGGGAGTCATCAGCAATGTCTCGCTACAGGGGTTGACTCTTTCGAGTGAA
Source organism: Viscum album (assembly GCA_963277665.1). NCBI lineage: Eukaryota > Viridiplantae > Streptophyta > Magnoliopsida > Santalales > Viscaceae > Viscum > Viscum album. The sequence goes on from OY728167.1 coordinate 166,765,935, forward strand.
ATTTCAATTACCATGGAAAAATTGCAAAAAAAAAACAAAAAAATACAATAAAAAAATGAATACTCATATTAGGATTGAAATGTGATTCCACCTAGCTCTTCCGTCATTTCCTGCTTGAATAAAGATGAACCCCCATATCTATTGTGATACACAACACATCCTGATACTTAATTGATATTGGATGAAATATGGAAATGAATTTGAACAAAGGAAGGGGCTTTGGATTGGGATCTGCCTATGAAACTATCATTTATTAAAATATTTTTATGGGTTTAATGATTTTTGGTATAATGGTTTTTTATGATCATTGTGTACTAAAATGTTTCTGTAAAAGGGAATTCAAATTTCATATTTTTGAGATATATTTTCCTCGGGACTAGAAAAACTCAAGTTGGGGTTGTGATTATCCACTAAATGAGGCTAATACTCATTTTTAATATATATAATATTCATTTTCTTCATTATTCATAGAAACCATTTTAGTGCATTTTACACTTTGAACATCATTTCACATTATGATTGTAATACCATCTAAAAATGCACTATTATGTGGTACATTTTTAACATCATTTAAAGTAACCAATGATTTATCTGATTTTGAGGAATTTAATTATCCATATTTTAGTTTGATATTTTGGTAAATTGATCTAAACTTCAATATCAACATGTTTGATTCAGGGATCAATGGAGAATTCATGGAAGAAGATGGGGATATTTAGTGATGAAAGGAAATAATTCTGGAGAAGCGAGATTGGACACCAGCGCACTGATGCGAATGTGGGGCCCAACATACAGGTCCAATGAATCCCAAATTTCGTCGGATTCTAGAATACATGTATAGGAATAAATAACTCTTCAGGATCCAATGATAATTCGGCATCCATGGTGGACATTAAGAAGGCCCAAGTTAGAGATAAAATTCTGGGCCAGATTCTGTGGCCTAGGAAAACAGTCCACTAATCTAATCATATCTCCAAATCCAAAACTCCAAATGGGCCCAAATTTTTCAGCAGGATAGGAGACATCCGGAGATCCATTTTATTTATCTATGTCCCACTCTGATTCGACCAGATAGAAGGACGTACAAGCACGTCTGTTCGATGGAAGCATGTTGGCTGCCACCTCGGGTCAAGGGTGGAAAAGTCTCCTCTCCCTTACTTTCCACCACCCTAGGCCTACCATACTCAAGTGGGATCTTTTGTAATGTTTGAGGCTCGACCCAAGGCTCCCAAAATTCTTATTTAAGGCAGTGGTGGTGAAGTATTTTTTCATCTTTGATGCTTTGTTCAATTGTAATGTTATGCTGCGATTTTGTTGTCTCAAGTTTGTCATTCACATGTAAGTTTTTTTAATTCATCCTAGTTTCTTAATAAAAGTTCTTCTTCTCCGCTTATTATATTGTTCTCCATCTCACTTTGAAACCGTTTCCATAAGGTGTGAATTTATTCACACCAAATCTTGTGATATTATTCACACAACGGTGGAGTGATCATTTTATTTTTATTGTTTTCTTTACTTCTACATTTCCTCCCTCATGAGTCTACTTTCCGCTTCCATTGAAACCATTGGGATCAATGGAGGGAAAACCCACTTATGGGTTGATCCAAGGGAGTATCAAGGGTTGTATTGATGTTATTTATCACCCATTAATGTATAATCACTTCTTTAATTGAGATTTTTATTTAATGATTTTTAAGCTCCATCGTCCTTGTTGAATTTAAGGCCACACACTTCATGTGATAATATGAACCTTTACCTTGAAGTTCTCAAAACATTGATCTTTCTAGTGTATAGGTGATTAGTATTAAAGGGTGTAGGCATTATACCAGTAAGTGATAATGTTGTTTTATCTTCTTAAATGAATCCATCTCAAATATAAGAAATTGAAATCATTGAAAAGGGAATACGTCCAATCCACCCAAGTGATAACCTAGGATCAACTGATTATTTTAAAATTGAATTCACTTAAGTCTCTTTGAGTTACATTAATCCAATATAAAATCAACCCAAGTTGGCCACTTCATATCCAAAAATAGTCCGTATATTGTATGTGTCTATAGGTTTCTTCTTAGGTCTCTGAGGATTCGATAACCCAAGCTAAACTACAAGGACCATTCTACCTTCATCTCTTGGGTAAATTTGAGCGAGATTCAGGTCATGTGCCTAGCCTAATAAAGAATTTAATTTCACACCATTTATCATGGAACATCAATTTCCCCAAATTATATAGATTTATTCTATAAGAGGGTAAAGATATGGGGCTTTTTCTCAGGCGTAGTTCAATTGTAAATTATATTTTCCTTTCTGGTGATAACCCATTGAAATGATTTGGAAAGTCAAATAGGTATTGATTCACTATTTAAAGAATAGTTTCAATCCCTATTTCATCAGATGTGATCAAGTTCATTTATAATAAATGTCTATATATGGTTCTATAAAATGTCACTGAAGGTCCTTCCCTATTGTATTTATATCTGAATCCCCCTTGTAATGGTAAAGGACTTTATAAGATGATTTAAAATTTACCTTACACATATATCAATTGATATGAGCATTAAATCCCACCAATCAGTCCAAAATAAAGATTAAAACAAAAATAGCTAACTCTAGGACCATAAATTCCCATAATAATCTTACTACATAAATGTTAATAGAGAATTATGGGAATTTAAAACTTAGGCACTCAAACTATCCCATTGGTTTCTTAATACTCATGACCTGAGGAATCATTTCCACATATAGTCCCAATTATTTAAACATATAAGAAGCCAGGAAAGAATGTTATGTACTAGTGTCAAACAAGATATTCATAAGAGTGGGGTTTTTAAGAATTGTACCTCACACTATAGTGGGACCTAGTTGATCACTTACAATATCATATTCATCTCCATATAACTATTTCTAAGATATCATGGGAAAGATCTGGATCACTTTCTATGGTGTCAAATAGACAACAAACATATTCCTAGAAATGTCCTATTTTAGCTGAATATGTGGATGAAAAATAGTCTAATGGGACCATTTTTCTGAGAATTATAATGGTGAGGCAATGTTCAGCCTATTTAACATATTGATCTTTGAATTTTCAGAAAAAAACATCATGATTTGGACTCTCTTGTTGTATGGAAATAAATTCCTTGGTGGTGGAGGAAATTCTATCTTTTTATGAGATAACAAATCACACTAAAAACAACCTGATTTTTTATCAAATATTGAAAAAAATTGAGTGATTTTGTAGTATGATATTGAGTGGTGCTACCTCCGTGAGTGTAGATATCCCAATTTTTTATACTTCCAGCACAATAGTTGAAACATGAACCCATCGGAACAAACAGACTACCTCCCACTTGAAACCCAATAAGATCCATTTCTTCTATGATTTACCTATTTACCATCTTTGTATAATCAATAATATCAAAAACATCTATCTTGGATCTGATTTTAGTACACAATCCTAACTCAAATATATGATCCTTCAAGGATACCCTTATAGCTGCTTCTAGAGTGAAACAAAAATAAGTTCATAAACATAGTTTCATACTCTATCACAGAGAGGTTTTCCTCCTACAAGATGAAGAAATATATTGTTCTTTATACTTTGAAATTTTTCATGTTTAATTATTTAGTGGAAAATTCCTCAAAATCCCCTAACATAATTCCTTTATCATCTTTACCTTATATATCTAAATCCCACAATTAGCATGAAATATATTCCATTATATAATCACCTATACAATATTCAACTCAATTAGTGTACCAAAAAACTTAATGATTCTATTCATTCAGTTGAGCCACACCTTTTCTTTTTCATGTTCAGAATCCTCTCAAAAAACTCTCGCATCCTATTTTGAAAAATGTGTCAAATAATGTCCTTGATTTGATAAACTATTTCAATTTCTTTAATCAGTGGATTAAAATAATTTCACAATACTCTTTATAAGTTGTTAGTTCAACTATAACTCAAGTGATCCCACATTTTTCATACCTTCTTCCTTCTGATTTATATGGTACCTTTTTAGTGGAATTTTCTATAAGAATAACAACAAACCAATTAGAAAATTTCTATCTAATAACTAAAGGATTAAATAAATTTCAAAACATTAAAAATAAATATCATTAATATTTGCAACTACTAGTTCAACCATCTGTTCAAAAATAAATCATTTTAACCATTACCAAAAATAATTTGAACAATATATGAACAATGAATTTCAAGTGGGATGTATCTATACTAATTTGTGATATGTAACACTCATCAGATAAACCCATGATGATTAGATAACAACACTCCATGAAGCATATTAGAATAATTTTGTACCCAGACACCATGGTAACTAGATGTTTAGTATAAAAAGTTTATCTATATCTTTTTAAGCTATAAATTCCAAGTTTGGATAGTCCTGTCTTATTTCTACTCACCCAACTCAAGGATCAATAAAAAGTGATACTGTTTGAAACACTCTTCCCCACCATGTTTTCTTGAGAAGAGGTAAAATGCTACTAAATTAACATGGAATCACCAAGGAACAGAAGGAGAAAAATAAATTTCAAGGTCTTAAGAGAATTTTGGGGGTGCTTTTCCCTAGGAACCCGAAAAACCTATCAATAAATATAAAACATATAAGAAAAATTAAATGATGAATGAGAATAAACCATCTAACTCGATGAAATTAAAAAACAACACTAATATCATAGTATAATGAAAAAATTAAAGTTGAAAGGCTAAGAATCCAAATAGAGATATATTGGAACCAAAGTGGAACTAACCCAAACAAATATGCATACACTCCCCAACTCCAACTTCAGTAATCAAACCAGTACATTAAGGATTCCCACTAGAGAAGTACAAAACATGACCCTTCCTTGTATCTTGGTAGATAAAATTTAGAAATTCATGAAATTTCACAATCATTGTGTGAGTATATCACTTAGTAGGATTTCCCTAAATTCCTCCCAACATACTCCACTAGTACTAGAACATATTTTCCTGTATTATATAAAATAGAGGTGAGAATTTCAAAATAGTTTATGAAAAGGAAAATAATTAATTAAATAAATTCATCCAAAATAAAACTTCCACTTTCTATTTTACTTTCCCCTTTTCATACCCATTTTCACGTTCCATAGTCACACACACATTCATACTAATTGATGTTCCCAAAACTCATGAGTATAAATCCATCTTTCATTAATTCTTCACTATTTTATATCCCTCTGCTCCATTCTAGTTGGCACAGAGCACCAAGACTGTTTCAAAAATACCTCTTAAAATTAAATACGGACACACACCACCATGTATTCTAAAATCATAATCTATATCAAATAGTTTTCCAAAAAATATTCTTTTAAAAATTAAATCCTATGAAAACATAAAATTAAAATATCCCACGAGAATCTTCCAAAACTACTATTTTTAAATCACATAAAAAATAGTTTTCCACGTATACTACTCAAGATATTTCCAATTAGTACACGAAAAAAAATATCAATATTCAATCCAAAAAGTTATAGAATAGTGTATTGGGAGAGATTCCACCTACCATGATTACGTTTACACATAATATCATAAACTATTCCATAGATTAACCACTTACTTCTGTTCCTCTATCAAATCCCAGGAATATCTCATCACTATAAATCCAAACCCATATATTTGGGTATCACACACTAATTTATGGTTCCAATCAATCCAATATATAGAGAATTAAAATAAGATGGGAGAAAAAACCATAAAATTTGCTTTCCATGAAAAAACAATGAATATTCATTAGAATTAGAGTTTGGATGAGGAAGTTTTCCATAAATTACCTAGGTTATGCCAGGATGTTTAGAGGAAAAGATATGATGTTGAATGAGAAATATTACACCAATGTTATGGGTAAATCTGGTTGTTCTTAGGAAATTCATGATGTGAATTATGAATTAACATATTGAATTCATCAAGAGGCCAGTTATGCTAGTATTCATGTATCTGAATATTTTCCATGAGAAACTGATTTCACATATTGAATGGTTTTCACATCATGTATTTCCCCAATTTCACACAATGAAAACATTAATTCAATAAAATAACCACATGGAATCTATCCAGAATTATTCATGTCCTGAATTCCCCATTACTAATGTGAATATATTCTATAACTAGACTATATGTTTCTTTCACTTTAGTCCTTGGAAAACATCTGTAAGTTTATCCAACCCATTCTAAACATGAAATAAGAAAAACTTAATATTATGGTTTACCTCAAATCGGATTGACTACAATATTTATTTATATTTTTGGCCATCTTACATAATTTTTGGCTTCTCCTTCATCTTGTAAACTCTTATATATTTAATAATATTGGAGTTATTCCTATTAGATAAAATTAAACCTTCTATCTCCATGATAATTTTCATTCATATAACATGCGTAAATCCAGGCATATATACTTGTGATCATAGCTTCATCCCCTCTTAAACAACCTACCTATCAAATTTTAACCAAATAATATCTATAGTAAAACTATTTTACATCTACTGCATAAAATATCCTCTCTTACTTGATATTTCTTTTGGTAAATCATCTTACCATACAGACTTTTGGAAATTATACTATGGTCATGGTTGATCTTCTTACCATACAAGACTCACAGTCTCTATACCTACAATGTGGAGCTCACGGTCACTCCACATACTCTGTAAATTTTATTCCAATACATCTAACACATGTTTAATCAACCTAACAAAAATTTTATGGCTGGTCATCCTACCACGAATCCCCATAACGGATTTTTCTTTACATCTTCATTCAACATCACAACCCTCTTCTTCTTCCATGTTATTATTACCTCAAATTATATAACATCATTAATATCTTTTATCCATGAATCATGATCAATATCATAATTATATATAAATATTTCTAGAGAACTTCACTTTGAAATGGTATATTTAACTGTTATTCAAAGGATATTACCTTTATGTGGAACTGAAATACCTTTAAGAAACTAACATTTACCTATATACAATATCAAATCACCTATATATAATCTCTTGAATTTATGAGTTTCCCTTATATAGAGTTTATAATACACATATATATTTATTGAAACATTAAGATAACCTTTACTGAGGAAGGGAATTAACCTTATGTAGGTACTAAATTTTTGAGTTACCTTTATGTGTGCCATGTGAAATCCATATGGACTTTACATAGATAGTTAAACATTCAGGTGACCTTCATTTAAAAGCTATATAACCTTTATGTGGCCTCTATAAATTCCATAATACTTTTATAATTATAATTAAATTATTAAATTACCTTTATGAAATAAGAAATTCCAATTAAAAACTTATTGGTCATTCTCAAACACATATAAAAAATAATCCATCTTCAATCAAATACTGTAGAAAATATTCAATGACATATCATTTTATTTGAGTATCTGTTCAATAATCATCACATTTAATTTTAGAATGATTTATGTGTTGGTAATAAAATAAAACCCAATAATCACATCCACTTCAAGCTGCTCATGTATTTCATCTATGGAAGAAAAAAAAAGATAGCGGAACTTCATCAAACAAAAGAAATGGTCTCAACAAGATATATATCGAATCTATCTCTATTGTGAGTATTTAACTTGTTCTACCTAAACAAATCCTCCTTAATCTATCTATCTCCATGGATAAAACGTATGGTTTTTAAAAAGATAAACTACCAAAATGTTTTTTAATTCATGCATACACCAAAAAAAGCATATCCAAAAATTTATGTTCAAATCCAAATATCAGAAATTGATTTAAAAATGCCAATATTTTAAGAAAATTAAATTTATAGAAATTTCACACAATTTAAATAAAATAAAATAACTTGAAAAATAAAAAAAACATATCATAAATTTAATTTACTCAAATTCAATAAACATATTTCATAATTTTCAAAAAAACTAAATAAATTTACATGAAATAAATCCTTTATTGAATGATCAATTTAATTCTAAAAAAAACTAATTAATCACTTTGAAAACATTATTTCAATCTCAAAAAAACATGCTAGTTGATTTAATAATGTTAAATTTAATGTCAGTGGAAGAATTAAATTCACCTAAATTGAAAATATACATCTTTAATTCCCAACTTCTTTCAAAAATTGGGGATTATTAATTCCTATAATTTTTCCTCAAAATTAAAATATACCATGAATAACCATTTTTTATATAATACAATTTCCAATTAAAAACTACATTTCCAATTAAAAATATTCACAAATAATCCCTTTTGAAAAACTATATTTTCAAAAAATGGAAATAAAAATAATTTATATATTTTAAAATTCCATTACCAAATCCTTAATTTCTTCCAAAAATCACAAGATACAAAACACAAAATTTCCAATATAATTCAAAATTATAAGGATCCTTATTCATTACATAATTCCACAATTTTTCAAGATATAAGTCAAATTATTCATTGAATAACCATGATTATTAAAAATCAAATATTAAATTAGTGAAAACATGGATGATATTGAAGCCACCAAACTAGTCACGTCATTTCCCCCAAATAATGTGGAATAAATCTCATAAAAAGGGTCAAAATCACAAATCACTACCAAAATGAACAAAAAAAAACACAATAAATAGAGCTAGAATATAAAATCCAACATCCCCATTTATTATTTGAGAGTAGAAAAATGGATAATGTGAGATATAGAGTAGATCTATGCTTTATCAAATTTATATCACCCAATCCAAAAATAACATCTTAAATCAATTGATGGGAGGATATCAGAACACAAAATACACCCTAAACCACTAGAAACTTCCCAAAAAAATTAAGATGCTTAAATGGTCCTTTTGAATGATTTTTAGGGGTTAATATGTTGATTCATATTAGTAAAACCATAATGTAATGTTACCAAACATGGAACTCATAATAATGAAGTTATTGTCCATGCCTCTCTGCCTCAAAAATATAGTTCACTATCTCTAAGACTTTGCTAAAACTAATTTTAGATCATGAAAATCCATATTGCTATGTTTTAGTAGGATTCATGATCTCATAGACTATTCTTGGATCATACAGGGGGCATTTACCCCCAGACAAATTGTCCTAGATTACAAATTCAATAGAAACATGGACACCAAGATAAACACCCCTTGATAGATCCCATCATATAGTCAAAAATATATTTTTCATATCATATAGTAATCTATTTATCCATATTAATTAAGAACTCAACATGATCCCTTATTTAAGCATCAACATTATATTTCATTCCCATAAAATAATAAATCCTCAAAACCTGGGCATAAAAATTCTTTTCTCCATAGAGATTTTCATTCCTAAAATGATATTGATCACTATCATTAAAGAATAAATATAGAATGAAAATACAATCAATAGGAAACTTCATCGATCCTATTAGGGATCAAAAATGGCCCTATATACCATGGTATCATCTTTATGTAATTCTGATATTGTACATACTTTAATTTAGGATTCCCTTTCAAGAACATGTAATCTTTAACATTGGACCTCAAGGCTCAACATATTTTTTTTGAACTGAATAGTTACTTTTTTATTATAAGGAATCAAAACATCTCAAGGCTTAATATTAAATATTGGTTTGTGACCTATAATTAATCTAAGAGGATGTTATTTACATTTTGACCACCAAGAATTATACAATAATTTCATTCACCAAATTAGATCCCACATGTGGTGAAATGTGAATTATTAAATGATATCCATCATTACATATCAATCCCAATAATAGAAAATGATTCTCCCAAAATAATACAAAAATATGCACATAATCTTGGATAATATCCTATAAACAAAAAATAATATATGTTGATTAATAACTCATCATAATAGGATATTTTATAGTCATTCTTAATTATATCCCTAAGGAACTATAGAGTACCTTCGAGAAACTCAATGAAAACTGAAGTTCTCAATATAAGAAATTATAATTCGAAACTCAATGAATTTTAATGATATCATTTATAAGTATTATGAATCTCATCAGATAAACATTTCTCTTAAATCGAAATTTAGTTAACTAACTTCATGTTCCAATCATAATACATAATTCATCGAGTGGAATCTGATACCATCACTCATTCCTTATTCCAAACTTAATGTACTCCTACATTCTATATAACATGTCCATAAAATCTATTCATTTTAAAAGTATCCTGTTATATTCCATATTACAAAAAAAAATATTTTCCAAATGATGTATCCCACTCCAATTTTAATGCACCATACAATTGTCTTGGTTAAAAATATTGTTTTCCCTCAGTCAATACAACTTACTCCATATTCATCGTGGACCACTCACTGTAGTGCCCAATTTGTAGCAACCCAAACACTTCCTAGTATGTTTCTCTTAACTAAATTCTAGTTTTAGTATATATTTAATAAATCTCTAATCCTATATGGATCAAAACATGGTTACTTATAGGTGATATCCATAACCTATCCATTAAACTTAAATTTTCCAACTCTTCGATTTGAATTTTAAAAATATAACATACACGGTTATGTTTAAGATGATATTTAAAGTTTGATAGAATTAACATAATTTTCGACTAATAGTAACCTACCCTTATGAATATTAACACACCCTTGTGAATATTAACATACCCTTAGGAATATTAATATAACTTTTGTGAATAGTATCCATACCCTTGACTGTATAAGTGAATTTAGTCACCTTAAAAATGATGATAAATATTTTAAGTGTTTATATTTTTCGATTAAATAATGATTTTAATTAAATATTTAATTAATCATATTTAGGAAATTATTTTTGAAAAATGGACTTCCTTTTTGTATTCTACACGTATAAAAGTGGTTTGGGTGAATTTTTGGTATTTTTCTGAAATACTTGAATTTCTGATGAATAGTAAAATCCGTTAATTCACACTAAATGCTAAATAATGGATTATTTGAGTCTTTGATGATTATCTACTGATGTAATCCCAATTTATTCAGATTCAGAAGATAAAATTACTATTTTTGGTCATGGAATACTCTTTATTCCATGTACTATGGAGAAATAATAAATTAATAAATTTTATACTAGGAAAACCCCTCTCTCCTCCACAATAAAAACCCGCCTTCACTCCCTCTTCTCATCACTCCTTTCAAGCCTTGTTACTTGCCAATATTCTACCCAAATCTCTCCCCAATATCCTCTACCACTTCCAAAAGCTCTTATCCTCTTCAAAACACAAAAACATCTCCCCTTAATAGGTTCTCAAAGGAGGAAGTCTCAAGAGGTAAACTCCTCTTTCCAATTCCTTCATTTCTTTTAAGTTCTTTTCTTCTTTTTTCTTTCCTCACATTCCTACACAAAAATAGTATGATAACTCCAGTAACATACATTTAATAGACTTTATTTATGCTAATGGTATATTTCATTATCTTTTCCTCTTTTCTTACCCTTTATTTGGAATAAATGAAAGCACCGTTTGAGATGTGCTAATTTAGCACATTCAAGGAAAACCGTCTATCAATTTTTATTATAATATTTAATTCTGGTCATAAAACAATTTTTATTATGGTTGAGACAGATTATTATATATGTAATATATCCTATTTTTAGTTCTGTAATACTTTTTTAGAAATGGTATTATGTTATGGAGAAAAACATGTTCATTGTAATCAAACCCACCGTTTATCCGAAACGGTTGTCCCTAAGGTTATATATATGTAATAATTCAACCTCACTCTATGTAACCAAATTAAATTTAAAACCATGTAATATCCTGGAAGTTCACTAAGGGAATATAACTTCATTTCTGGACAACCACTTCCATCATTCATATTTATCCGAACTTGAATATAAGTGAATCGTTCTTTTAAAAACAAGTAATCAAACGTGCCCGATCAATGAAATTGAACATTATAACTAATCAAAAAGGCCATTAATGAACAAAAAAGGGTTATAATAAATCATTTACATATAGAATATGTTCAGGAAATATTAATTAATAAGCCTAATTTGTTTATTGAGGTCTTTAATAACAAGTCAAGAACACCTTCAAGCATAAGGCAGGGGATCCTCTCTCTGACTTTGGTTCGAGAATCTCCCCTATGTTGTGCTATTTTATTTTTAATTCCTAATGACAGGGTATGTTTTCACACCTCCCACATTCTTCCATTGTGACATATAAATAATTTAATACCCCTTTAAATCTCATTAATCCATCACAATAACACTCGTTACCATGCTGAAATGTTTGTAAGGGGTTTCTCATCTAACTTTCATATCTGCGAGATTTTCATTATTTGCCACTTATTTCTTGTATGTGGTATATGTGTACTTCCATTTAATATATAATAACATGATCATATTTATATTAATTTTATTCAATGATTCATTTGATGTTTATTATGTTCTGGTCATATGATTCAAACGATTACATTGGGGTAAGAGACCTTGTCTCAACTACTATTTTATTGTGACTAACTTTTTATTGTGCACCTAATAATCCTTATTTGGTGTACCTACAGGAAATTTGGGATCACTTTTAATTTTAAATTATATTAATATTAAATATCCATAATCTCATATCATGGATATGTTTTTTGACTAATCTGTATACCATTTTACATACAGTGTTTATTTGGAAATTTATTTTAATTTATGAAATATTGATGAATCTGTATACTCTAATATATGTGGATATTGAAAAGAAATATTTCTCTTGTATTAAATCAATGTATAAATAATTCTTTTGACATGTAGTGGTAGATAGGTCCTACTATAGCCCATCGATGCATCGGTAGTTCTCATGAGACAAATCAGCTGGGTGAAAAACCCTTCGAATTTGTTTCCAAAAATCAGACGGGTTTCTACCCATAGAACAAAATAGTTTAATGGTATTATGGTATAATGTGCCAGATACATGACGTATAATTAATAATAATTCTATTTATTCATTATCGGTTTTTACTATCCATGAGGTTTTTACTATGACAAAATCTATGGATGCAGTTTCATTCTTAGTTTATTAATGGCGTGAGTTTTTCATTTATTCACCTTGACATATTGATTATATTAGATTTATTATGATTCAATTATTATTTTATTCATTCTTCTGCTATTTGTAACCCTTACTGAGCGTTTGAGCTCACCCCTTTCATTTTTTTCCATCAACAGGTGATGAATATGTGATTGTTTATTGAGTTCACGCGGTTGAAGTTTTTATTTTTTGTTATGCATTGTATTTTTTAACCTTTTAAAATGTATTTTTAGTTACATTTATGTATCTAGTTTCTTCAAGACTACTAAACTAGTCGTTCCTTCAGGATTTTCATTCCTTATAACCATGACAATATCATAAGTAATGCACCGGATCTAGCCTAGAGGGTTCGGGGTGTTACAGTTGGTATCAAAGGAAGTTTAGTAGGAAACATGGAAACTGTAGTAGGAAATAAATAGTAGAGAACAAAGCCCTAAGGTAGTATTTGAGGATAAATGTACAATAATGTCCTGGTATTTTGGTAAGGAATTCATTATGTGGATCTTTCTAGAAAATACATCCACGTCTGGATACGAGCAAGTAGAGGTGGCTCTGGCACAGTTGTACCTAGGAGTGAAAACTCCGACATGGAGTATCAGGCATGACTCGAGGTATCGTGGTACATGAAAACGGGCCTTGATGCACTCTTGGTTACGACACTCTTGGGGGATATTCTTAGGATAATTCTCATTTTCTTTACAATCCATTATGAAGGAGTTTAGTGTAAATTGTTTCTCAGAGAAACCCTGTTTATAAGATTAGCTATGCATCGAATTTAAATCTATCTTGAGTGATTTTCTATTTACGATTAATAAACTAATCTATTGTATCTAATTATTTAAAAAATGGTGTCTAATGGAAGAAGGGGAATAAATTCTCGTGGGAAAGGTAGGGACCTCACTACTGATCAAGTCAACACATTCAATGTTGAAGCAGATCAGATCATGACCATATTGGGACAACTTACTCAGGTCGTAAAAAATAACTGTTCCACACCTGTGTTGGATCGGTTCATGTGGCTGAATCCCCCATATTTCTGTAGGACTACTAACCCAGTGGTTGTTGAGCAATGGATCAAGTCCCTTGAAAATATATTCATGGCATTAGGATATAATGAAAATGAAAAGGTATTATTGGAATTATATTGTCTCAAGGGTGATGATGATCAATGGTGGTCCTTGATTCAGAATACCATGGAGGAAGAAGAAATAGAAGATATGTATTGGATTAATTTTAAGGAAATATTCTTTGAAAAATATTTCCCTTATGAGAAAGGAACCAAAATGAAGAGGAAATTATTTTTCTTATAGAAAATGGAAGAAGAATGTGTTGTAGATTATGAGGCTACCTTCACAAGGCTAGTCAGGTATATTGTAGATTACGTACGTGACTCAGCAGACAAGATTAATCATTTCCTTGATGTTCTTAAGCCAATTCATTGAAGGTCACTAGCTTCTCTAACATTTTCATCATATTATGAAATTGTATCAAGTGAGTCAAAACCGAGAAGGAATTTTCTAGATCAATTTTCTTCAAAGGAAACCAAGATAAGAGGTGGTACTCTGATAACCAAGGAAAAGGAGAAGCACCAAATATGAACAAGAGAACAAAGATATTCCAATTATGTGCGAACTGTGGAAAGAATCATCTTGGAAAATTCTTAAAAGGCATGGGAGTCTTCTATAAGTGCGGAGAAAAGGTTCATCGATCTAATGAATGGAAGTGGAAGAAACAATTCAATGATATTCAATGCTACAATTTTAGAGATATGGGAAACTATTCAAATGAGTTCCCTAATCACCAATGAAACTTGACTTAGAAAAGGCCAAGAGAGAAAGGGAGAGCCTATGCGATTATAACCGAAAAGGTTGAAGTTCCAAATGAAATGGTGGCACGTACTTTAATTGTTTCCTCAAACTTAGCCAACACGTTATTTGATTCTGGATCATCGCATTCATTTATATCTTCTCAGTTTGGAAAAAAATTAGATATTCCCAATTTGATTTAATGAAGGAGTTGTTAGTCAAAGCTCCCAGGGGATGTATCATTGCAACAAAGGTATGTCGACTAGTCCACCTCCAGACACCAAAACATGCTTTATTTGTTTACCTTATCATCATACCAATGAATGAATTTGATATAATCCATGGTATGGATTGGCTGTCAAATTCTGATGAGAATATTTTTTGCAAGAAAAAGGATGTTATAATTTTTGAAAATGGTGTATAATCTCTTATCATTAGATTGGAGACCTCGCCATCAAGTTCTTATCTAGAACCACCCCCAGTAGCTCTACTGAATGAAATACATGGAGAGGAAGATAATCCAATATCTATGGGCAAGGAAAGAAATATTTCAATTGAATATGGGCACATAGTGAAAGAGTACATTAATGTATTTCGAGAGGATTCACCTGTACATCATCCAAATTGGGAAGTTGAGTTCTCTATTGATTTAATTTCCGGTGAAAGACCTATATCAAAGACTCCCTATAGAATGGCCACTATGGAATTATTATATTTGAAGAAATAACTAGAGGATTTAAGTGAAAAGGGATTTATTCGACCTATTGTTTCTTCATGGGGAGCCCATGTCCTCTTTGTCAAGATGAAAGATGGATCCATGAGGCTATGTATTGATTATAGGGAAATCAATGCTATTACAATAAATAATAAGTATCATCTGCACCGAATTTATGTTTTATTTGATCAACTTCATAGAGCTCAATACTTTTTTAAGATTGAACATAGATCCGGATATCATCAGTTGTGTGTGAGTGAGGAATATATTCCTAAGACAACATTTTAGACTAGTTATCGGCATTACGAGTTTACAGTGATGCCTTTTGGACTGACAAATGCACCCTCTGTTTTCATGTATTTATGGAATAGATTTTTCAAGGAATATCTTTATAACATTGTTGTGGTATTCATCGAAAATATCCTCGTATAATAAAAAATATTTGAAGACCGTGAGAATCACTTGCGGGTTATTATGAGAACTCTTAGAATAAATAAATTATATGGTAAGTTTAACAAGTGAAAATTTTGGCTTCAATCGGTTTCTTTTCTAGGCTATATTTTCCCTAAGGATGGAATCCTAGTTGATCCTTCAAAAACAAAGGAAATCCAAAAATGGCCCACGCAAACAAACATAACTAAGGTAAACAGTTTTATTGGCTTAGCAGGTTACTATCATTGTATTGTTCAGAATTTTGCCCGACTGGATAACCCACTAAACAAGCTCACACATAAAAGAGTTACGTTTGTGTGGATAAAAGAATGTACAGAATGCTTCAAAGAATTGAAAATAAATTGGTCAATGCTCCAATTTGTACTCTTCCATCTGAATGTGGTGGATTTTTAATATACAGCAATGCATCAAATAATGGACTGGGTTGTGTCCTTATGAAAAATGATAATGTAATTGCTTATGCATCAACATAGTTGAAGGCTCATGAAAAAAATTATCCAACTCATGATCTTGAGTTTTCATCCATAATCTTTGCTCTGAAAATATGGAGGCATTATCTCTACAGAGAGAGATGTAATATTTATACAAACCACAAGAGTTTGAGATATATTTTCACACAAAAATAACTCAATATGAGGTAAAGTAGATGGCTTGAGTTACTCAAAGATTACGATTTTTCAATACACTACCACCCGAGAAAGGAAAAAAAGGTGGAAGATGCATTTAGTAAGAAAGATCATGGACTTCAGACTAAAATGAGGATTGAGAGAGATCCTATATTTTTTATCAACTAAATATGGATATGGGAATTATTAAGGAAAGGGAAACCCCTTTACTCTTTCAAATGATTGCAAAACCATATTTCTTAGAGAAGATAAAAATCTCTCAATCTGATGATGAGAATCTGCATAAGAAAATTAATAATGTCAAGGATGAAAGACTGAATGACTTTAGGTATGAAGAAGGAGTTCTGAAATTTTGTAAGAGGTTATGTGTTCCATCAGTACCTGATCTAAAAATAGAACTATTGTACGTTGCTCATAGCTCAAATTTCACAATACACCCAGGTTGCACCAAGATCTATATAGATCTGAAGGAATATTTTTGGTGGGATAATATGAAGTGGGAAATTTCTGAATACATGTCAAGATGTCTAATTTGTCAACAAGTGAAGGTAGAGAGACAACATCCCAAAGGACAGATGCAGCCTCTAACTATTCCTTTTTAGAAGTGGGATAACATTACGATGAATTTTTCCACTGGACTACCGAGGACACCTAGATGGATTGATGCAATATGGGTAACTGTTGATCATCTCACAAAATAAGCCCATTTCCTTCCAATAAGAGAGGATTTTCCACTTGAGCGCTTGGAAAGTCTTTGTATTAATGAAGTTGTAAGACTTCATGGTGAACCTCTATCGATTGTATCTGATCGAGATACCCAGTTTACATCAAAATTCTAGAATGGTCTCCATAATGCTTTGAATACTGAGCTTTGTATGATTAATGCTTATCGCCCCCAAACCAATGGACAGACTAAAAGGACTATTAAAAATTTAGAAGACCTGCTGAGGTCATGCTCTCTTGACTTCCAAGGTATGTGGGATCAATACTTTCCTTTGGTGGAATTTTCCTACAACAATAGTTTTCGTTCTAGTATTCAGATGGATTCATATGAAGCATTATATGGAAAGAGATGTTGAAATCCAACTTGCTGGGATGAAGTTGGTGGGAGGAAACTTATAGGCCTAGATCATATTGAAGAGACATCGAAAAAGATGAAGAAAATACAAACCCATATTAAATCATCCTGATGTAGGCAGAAGATTTATGCTGACAACCGAATAAAGGACTTGGAATTCCATGTGGGAGATCATGTATTTCTGAAATTATCTCCATGGAAGGGTGTCTTAAGGTTCAGTAAGAAAGGGAAACTGAGCCCCAAGTACATCGGACCATTTTAATTTCTTGAAAGAATCGGAGCTATAGCTTACCGTTTATCAATGCCTCCAAATCTCTCCAGAGTTCATGATGTGTTACATGTGTCTTTGTTAAAGAAATACATGCCAGACCCAACGCATGTACTCACATATGAGGAAATTGAACTGGAACCTAATTTTTCGTACTCTAAAAAGCCTATGGGGATTCTCGACACAAGGGAGCATGTATTGAGAAATAGGACAACTCGTCTAGTAATGGTTCTATGGAGAAACCAGAATATGGAGGAAGCAACATGGGAACCTTAGGATGTTATGAAACAAAATCACCCACATCTTTCTAGTGAGTTTCATACATAAAATTTCAAGGACAAAATTTCCAAAGGACAGAATAATGTAGCACCCCAAACACCTCATGGTATGTTTCCCTTAAATAAATTCTAGTTATAGCCTATATTCCATGAATCACTGAGCCTATAAGGAACAAGACAAGGTTACTTATAGGAGATATCCATAACATATCCATTAAACTTAAATTGGCAAACTTTGCAATTAAAATTTTAAAAATCTAACATAAATGGTTGTGTTTAAGACGATATTTAGAGTCTGATAGAATTAACATAATTTTAGGAAAATAGTAACCTACCCTTATGAATAGTAACTTATCCTTATGAATAGTAATATGACTTTTATGAATGGTATCCATTCCCTTGAGTGTATAAGTGAATTTAGGGACCTTAAAAATAAAGATGAATATTTTAAGTGTTTATATTTTTCAATTAAATAATGATTTTATTTAAATATTTAATTAATCATATTTAGGAAATTATTTTGTTTAAAATGGACTTTATTTTTGGATTCTTAACATGGAAAAATGGTTACAGTGAAGTTTTGGTATTTTTCTGAAATACTTGAATTTTTTATGAATAGTAAAATCTGATAATTCACAATAAATGCTTAGTAATGGATTAATTGAGTCATTGATGATGATATGCTGATGTAAGCCCAATTTATTCTGATTCACATGAGAAAATTACTATTCTTGGTCATGGAAGACTCACTATTCCTTGTCTTACAGAGAAATAATTAATTAATGAATTTTATATTATGAAAACTCCTCTCTCCTCCACTATAAAAATCCCCCTTCACTCCCTCTTCACTTCACTCCTCTCAATCCTTGTGCCTTGCCAATATTCTTCCCAAATATCTCCCCAATATCCTCCCCCACGTCCAAAATCTCCTATCCTATTCAAAATAATAAAACCTCTTATCTTAAGAGGTTCTAAAAGGAGGATGTCTCAAGAGGTAAACTCCTCTTTCCAATTCCTTCATTTCTTTTAAGTTCATTTCTTCTTGTTTCTTTCCTCGCCTCCCTTCACCCAAATAGTATGATAACTAAAGTAACATACATGTACTGGAATTGTTTCATGCTAATGGGATATTACATTATCTTATCTCCTTTCCCCGCCCTTTATTTGGATGAAATGAAAGCATCGTTCGAGATGTGCTAGTTTAGCACATTCAAGGACACCGATTTATCAAGTTCTATTATAATCATTAATTCTGGTCAAGAAACCACTTGTGTTATGGTAGAACCAGATTATTATATATGTAATATATCCAATTATCAGTTCTTTAATCCTTTTGTACAAATGGTATTAAGTAATAAAGAAAAACATGTTCATTAAAATCAAACCCACCTTTTAACCAAAACGGTTGTCACTATGGTTATATATATGTAATAATTCGAACTCACTCTAAGTAACCAAAATAAATTTAAAACCATGTAATCTACAAAAAGTTCACTAATGGAATATAACTTAATTTCGGGATAACCAAATCCATATTTCATATTTATCCGAACTAGAATATAAGTGACCCGATCTTTTAAAAACATGTAATAAAACGAGCCCGAATAATGAAATTGAACATTATAACTAATAAAAAAACCTTGAATGAACTAAAAAGGGTTATAATAAATCATTTAACTATAGTATAGGTTATGGAATTATGAATTAATAATCCTAAATGTTTTATTCTGGTCTTTAATAACAAGTCAAGAACACCTTCAAGCATATGGTAAGGGATCCTCTCTCTCACTTTTGTTCAAGAATCTCCCCTATGGTGTGCTCTTTTATTTTTAATTACAAATGATGGGGTATGTTTTAGAAACTCCCCCAAACTGACGTTGTGACATATAAATAATGGAATACCCGTTTACCTTTCAATAATCCCTCACAATAACACTCGTTACCATGCCGAAATGTTTGTATGGTGTTTGTCATCTCACTTTCATTTCTGTGATATTTTCATTATTTTCCACTTATTTATTGTATGTGGTATATGTGTACTTAAATTTGATATATAATAACATGATACTACTTATATTAATTTTATTCAATGATTAATTTGAGGTTTATTAAGTTCTGGTCATATGATTCGACCGATTACATTGTGGTAAGAGACCTTGTCTCAACTACTATTTTGTTGGGACTAACTTTGTATTGTGAACCTAATAATCCTTATGTGATTTACCTACTGCCCATTTGAGATAACTTTTTATTTGAAATTATATTTATATGAAATATCCATAATCTCATATCATGGATATGTTTCTTGACTAAACAGTATACCATTTTATATACGGTGATTGTTTGGAAATTTATTTTAATTATGGAAATATTGATGAATCTGTATACTATACTCTATACGGATATTGAAAGGGAATATTTCCCTTGTATTGAATCAATATATAAAGAATTATTTGGACATGCAGCGGAGGGTGGGGCCTGCTATATCCCCTCGATGCATCGGTTGGTCCCATGAGACGAATCAGTTTGGCGACAAGCCCTTCGAGTTTGTTTCCAAAAATCAGACGGGTTTTTACCGATAGAACTAAACCATTTTAACGGTATTATGGTTTCATGTTCCAAATACATGACGTCCAATAAATAATAATTCTCTTTATTCATTATCAGTTTTTACTATCCATGAGTTCTTCACCATGAAAAAATCTATGGATGCAGTTTCATTCTCAGTTTATTAATGGTGTGAGTTTTTCATTTATTCACCATGCCCTATTGATTGTGTCATATTTATTATGATTCACTTGTTATTGTATTCATGATTTTGAAATTAGTGACCCTTAATGAGTTTTTGAGCTCACCCCTTTCATTGTTTTCCATCAACATGTGATGAAGAGGTGATCGTTTATTGTGTTCCTCTGGTTGCAGTTTTTAGGTTTTGTTATGTATTGTATTTTGTAACCTTTTCCAATGTAATTTGAGTTACGTAAATTTATCTAGTTTCTTCAAGACTACTAAACTAATCATTCCATCATGATTTTCATTCCTTCTAACCATGCCAATATCACAAGTAATGCCTCGGATCCAGCCTAGAGGGGTCGGGGTGTTACACAATTGCCCCACCCTAATGATTATTTAATAATCTTAGTGACATTTCATAACCAGTAGAGTATCCACACTTGAGTTCAACCTTAGATCATTTTTTATAAACCAAATATATTTTCAATACAATGTTCTCATTAACATTCCCCTCCCAAGAGTTCCAACATACTACAAAGTGTACCAATAAACTACAATGTTTGAGTCATACTCAAATTGCAACTAAAATTACAACATTAGTCATTTGTAAGTGGAACTAACTCTACCCAAACACTATAGATTAATTATAATTATAGTATATATAATGTAACTATATTCAAATCAGCCATCTTTTTCAATGATAATTCTAGTAAATATCCCAATAATCAATCAATTGATTCACTACACACATGATCCCTACAATTCAAGGGTCATACTACCATATGATAGATAGGATATGTCACACAATGGGATTATCCATGTCGTCATCATGATAAAAGGAACTCTATGAACACCAATATCCCTTGAAGGGCCTTATTTATGAACCAAGCATGAATACCTACATACACGTATCTCACTATTCCCATATTGAGATTTGAACACAACATGGTTTCGTATGAAACGACTTCCCACTAATCAATAGTTATGCCCATTCTAAAAACCACATTTTCATTGTCTCTAAATTATATACATTTTAGAACTAGTATTATATCATTTTAAATAATATATATCACCTCGTATTGAATTCCAACACCCATATACAGTCAAATACTAAATGTAAAACCCATATATAAATCCCCCACATAAACCAATCCATTGACACAAAACCTTAACACATAATTTTTTATGTTATCTTAACAAATCACCCTCTACATCAACACAATTCTCTCACTACAAGGGTTGTACCCTTTGAAAATTAATGTTCTGATCCCCACCATATGACTACCATTGTAACCATTTCTTGAGCACCACTATTCATAATTTATACTCACTCATTTTCAACATATTACAAGATACCACTACCCAATATCATCAATTAACCTTCATTCCAACATTTAGTTACCAATTAAAAAATCATCAAGATAAAAAATTATTCACATCAACCTGACTCCCATACTCCTTCCCATTGGGGACTCTACCTTTTCTTTTGATGAGTCATATAATCCCATTAGTGTCCCATTGATTCCAAACCAACCTTCTCACTTATATTTTTTTTAAATGTCAGTAATTTTCACCTCATTATCCTACACAAGATATACAACTCAACCCAAACATAATTCTCAGGCCTCTATAGTCATTTCTTACTAATCATAGAGATAATACATTTCCTATAATATCCACATTACCAAATTTGTTCCTTTATTAATTCAAACTTGGCTCCCCATGATATAACACTAGTATTTAAAATATCTAAGGAGTCTTTAACTCTGTATCAATCCCATTAGAACCTATAAAGTCTGATAACCCCCAATAATTGAGTTCTCACATGGTACTAGAATACTATTTCACTAACCTCATGACATCCATTAGATGTCACTTGGAAACCCATCCTCTTTATCCTTAGGAAAGATAAAACCTAGTGAAAATCCCTCCTGACGATCCTCAACTATTATCAACTAAAAAACCATTTTATCACCAAGAATATATACATCATGTACTACCCCATCATATCTTCTCACACATTACTCCATGATTCATATCCAATCAGATTTAGGATCACACTTCTAATAGAGATATCATGATTCCACTACATTCCTAACATAAATCCCATAAATTGATAACCTAGCTTCTATTTCAAACATACTCAATACATTTACATGAAAGAATTTACATGATCTTATATCACTCATTTATCATATAGCATGCCAAAAAAATCCATGCTTCACTTATCCCATGTTGTACCATCTTTCAATTATCACATATAGTATAACACCCAATCACTTTCCATTATTTTATATGAGAATGTATTGTTATACAAACTACATAACTCTCAAAAACTACTTAACTGATATGCATACCCACAATATACTAAAATCAAAAAATGACCTATATTTAACATCATAGGATTACCTAGGTTATCACCCCTAATAATCCCTCACATATCTTATAAAATAGTTACCCTCAACTGCGGGTCCACTAGAGTATATTCCACTATTACCTGTATCCATCCATGTGTAATTTCATCACTCCTATGAAAAAAATTTCATATGTTATAAAAAATAATTTTAAAACCAAAAACATCCCTCTATAATTAGGAATCACAATAATTAAAACTACACACTAGGATTAGTTGTAATTATATTCTTTTATCGAATTTAGTTTTTAATCATTAAACCTAATAGTTCAATCAAGTTTCATAATAATTCAATTTAATATATATTTCAAAAACCTTTTGGAGATATCTTAATCTTAATCATTTGAAAACAATTTTCATGAAAATAATATCTTAATCTTTCAAAACCATATCATAATATATAGTCGACCCCATGACTGTTATGATTCATGGACTCCTATCACTTTAACCCAATGAGGTTAACATAGAATAAATATCATTCCTACAAGGTCATTACTAACCTCTCTTTTAACTGAATATCCTAGTCAGTCTAGGTTCATTATGAAATGGTTCACTAAGTCCTCTTATAGGTACATTGTATGATCCAACCATCTTATTCACATTGAATAATAATCTTTCTAGTTATTTACTTTAAAATCCCACTCAAATTATTCTTGGGTGGCTAAATCTTGAGTTCTGGTATGGGGTGTCAAATTTCCACAAGTATATTGCATGATAACTAGAGGCTAACGACAAGTGATGAGGAATAAAAAAACATGGGGAAAGATTTTTTATAAAAAACACAACTAAAAAAATTTTATTTTTTATAAAACACAATTTTAATAAAACCTTTTGATATAAATTTTTAATAGTGGAAAAAAATTATAAAAAAATAATTGAATCCATAGTATGATACAAAATAAATACACACCTATGAAAAATACCAATTTTAGGACCATGATTCAAAATCCCCTCTACTATTACTCTAAGGTGGAATCACAGATCTCCAATGATGAAGAACAATGTCCTATTACTTTCCTATTTCAACCCCAATAACATCAATAAGTCAATAGACATGCAAAAGAAGGGGATAAGTATATACTCAATTAGATTTCCCTAAGACTTCAATAATCATAAATGAAAAGGAAATAATATTGTGATGCTTAAAATATGGTAAATTTAAAATATATTTAAAAATATAAACCTTAATTAATTAAATTTTGAATGTAAAAAAACACACATTAACAAAGTGTTCCATAATTTTTCCAAAATCAAATTCACCTAGGAACAAATCATAAATTTGACAGCCATGTATCTTTTCCCAAAAATATACATCATAGAAAAATACTAATTTTCCTAAATGCCAAAATAACAGTCATTTTTATAGACCTTGTAGAATATTAATTTTCTACAAAATCCATTATAAAATACTTTTTTTCAAAAATCCAATGAAATTAAATATTTTCATAAATCCATTAGAGACATCGTGTTTAAAAAAGCTAGTCCAATTTATTAAGTCAATTCATATTTTCACATATGAGAACTTCTCATTCCCCAAAATCAATTACTAACTATGATCCATAATGTAAAATAGTCATCTCTCACTATATATTCAGCCTCAATCTAGTGTGATTGATGCCTTTTTAGCCTCAAACCATGTTCCCTAATCCACTTATCCTATATTGGAGTTGGTACCCTAAAACCAAATTATTTATATTTTATGAAATCATGCATGCATCATTTTTCATATTAATAAACTATTTATCCCATCATGATTGTTCTTGTGCATAACATGTTATGTATTATTGTCCTAAGAGTAGTTGGAGTAAAAGTTAATTTTAGTTCCGAATATGATGATAACCTAAAATTATTATGACACTATTCTTAAATATATGTTTCATATCCAGATTATATTATTTTAAGGACACAAATGTTATAGGATATTATGGGTGGAGACTCAATGGACTTTGAGGCACCTTCTCATAGTGTGTGCTCTTTGTAATATTCGGTGTAGGATATTATGAGGATGATAATCACCCGTAAGAAATCCACATTTATATGTGTCATTTTATAATCCTATCTACAGATGTGTGTGTTGATCCGTGGACTTAAAAAATAATATTAATAATTATTATAA
The DNA here is from genome assembly GCA_963277665.1 of Viscum album. NCBI lineage: Eukaryota > Viridiplantae > Streptophyta > Magnoliopsida > Santalales > Viscaceae > Viscum > Viscum album. The sequence continues at coordinate 166,791,445 of OY728167.1, forward strand.
GTCTCGTGCTTTGATGTATTGACAAAAACTATGATGACATTTCTTCATGGTGAAGTAAGATACAATGGGTGCATCATTAGAAATATTGTATTAATGTATAATATTAAAAAATATTTCACTTTTGTTCTTTAACATAATTTGATATATTAGTCCCTTTTATTGAAATGATACAGCCTAAATAAATCCATGGCCATAGTGTTCTATATGAAATTTTGATTTCCAGAAAGTCAAAGAAAGAGACATCGAACACATAGTTTTATGGAACTAGCATGAAACCTACTTAAATAAAATATTTTAATAAAGGTATTATATTACATAGTAGGCATCCAAATGTGGTATTATTTAGTTGAATCATTAAATTGATTCTCTATGGGGACAAGGTGTGTTTTTAGATGATAATCATGGACTTTGGGATGCTTCACATAATTTCACTGAGAAACGGGTCTAGAGGGTCACACACTAAGTGTATCAAGAATATACGTTAAATAATATATTATTATTTATTATTTATCAATTTCAATAAATATTATTCTTGCATGTGGAATAATAATTATTCCTTTATTATTGATTGCATATATTTTGTCATCGGTTATTCGAGAGAATATTGTGTGAGTGGAATATTTAATAAATATTTATTTGTAATTTAGTGAATATAATATTTATTTATTTATTGGTTAAAATGTAGTGATATTAATTTATTAAATAAATAATCATCATTCAAGGCCTGATAAATATTGTAGAGGAATGGTGGACTGGGTTTTTAGGTCCAATGAGAAATAATTCATATTGAATATTAGTTGATTGAATAATATTTTATCTAATTTTTAAGTTAAGAACATATCAAGTAAATAATAATAATAATATTATTATTTACATGGAGTTCTGAAAGGGATTAAATAAATATTAATGGGAAATTGTGAAAATATTTATTTCCAAACCTGAGCAGTATTTAAACCCAATTATATTAATTTTCCAAAATTTTGAATTCATTTTGTGTTGTGCACAATGACTGTTGGAGAGAATCCTCTCAATCCCTAGAGAGATCCCTATCCAATAACTCTTCCTAGAATGAAGAGTTATATTCCTCGACCTCTCACTCTTTAGTCTAGAGAGATAAAGGAGAATACTTTGGATGTGATTCTCATTGTGATCAAATGTGAACAACACAAGTAATGTGATCTACCATGCTATAACCTCTAGATAATTTAAGCAACATTCAGATATTTTTTGAAACATGTGTGGATCACCACTATGGGAAATCAATTCATGATTCCAATAAGATAACAATGATATAATATAGATTTTTTTTCAGATACATCAGTGAAGAAATAATTCAAGCAATGTAATTACTTAGTTGATTTAATTTATTATAAATAATATTTGATGATATTGTGATTGGTTCTAGAATTCTATCCCTTGTTTGTTTTCATTGATTTAATTATTCTACTCACAAAGTTTATCATTTTGTAAATATTAGATAGATCATCAATCATAACAAAAAAATAATTTTGGGAACAACCCATCATAGTCTTCTTCTATTTCCGGAACATTCAAGTGGTGTTGAAGAGATCGCATATTTATTTATAATTATTTAAATATAATTGATCAATTTATGCATTTTCATTTAGTTTTTAATTCATGTTTAATCATTCTTTAATGTGAATCATGAGATCTACATCTTAACCTTTTGTTTCTCATATATCTAATCAAAATGATAAATTTTATAAGTGAAATAAAATCAAAGAACTCATATAGGGGTGTCATGGATTCCATCTAGATAACACAAGTGTATACAATGTGTAACCGTAAATACATGCCATTTACTAGTGTTCAATACACTAGCAATTAATTTGAAACTAATTCAAACCATTTGCATTGAATACATGTGGTGCATTTAATTTTACACTATGTGTTGACCAATACATCCTAGCACATAGTCAACCAAATTACACTCCATGTATCCCACATAAAATGTGTGTAGTTCTATAGTCACAAACAGGTCATGTATCGGTTTACATGGCCTACCTGGCTGGTGACCATGTAATTCCGAGACCACATGTTGTCTCCTCCAATTTTTTTGAGGCATGTCTTAACATCGAGTCCCTAAAAATTTTCCTCAGATATATGTTGAGAAACATACATTCAATGTTGTGTATTTATATATGTCGCTCACTTATACCAAAATTATGAAAAAATTAAAATTAATTTATTATACTATGTAAACCTTATCGATATGTGATAATGTTTTTATATTTTTTTGATAGGATACACCATGTGATCGGTTTTAATATATATATATATATATATGTATGTATATATATATATTAATTTTTTCATAATGCTCATATCTACATATTATGTGGGAGTTTTATGAAATTTACTACTCTGCATGCATTGAAGCATTACACATGACAAAAAAATCATTTAATTCATGTAATCATTAAGTATACTGTACATATCATTAATGTATGTGATAAGTCATGTATTCCATATGTAAAAATTTTAAATAGTATACAAGTATATTACATGTTTGGAAGATTTGGATGAGTATTCACCATGTTTCATCCAAGGTACATTTATATACACAATTAGTTTTAAATAGATTTATTTAATTTTTTAAAATTATGACGGATGAGAATCTCAAGGAAATTTGGATTAGAATTAAGATAACATAATTTATTAATTAAAGAAGATAATTAATAAATTCAAGCATGATTTATCTTAAATAAAAATGATTAATAATTTAATGCTAATTTTTATAAATGTGTAATTCATTTCATGCATGTTAATGGTCATGGTCCTACACCAGACCATTGTATGTGATTAGTTTTATTTACCTTGTTATTAATTTAAATTGTTTCCATGCATGACATCCCTCCCCTTATTTTGTATGAACCGGAATTCTGATGGTTTCTTTTATGTAAGATGCATCCCCTCACCTAATTGTTAATAAAATAATATTTAATATACGGATATCCCAAGTCAGTGTAGGTGGTTCAAGTTTTGAGTAGAGGCAAAACAAATCCAAGATATATTAATTGGTGGTCAGGTAGAAAGATGTAACACAAACATTAATTGGTTCAAGGTAATTTTTCCCTGGGTGGACGTTTAGTTTAGCATCCACTAGACAAACTAATAATTAGTAAATATCATGTTCATTACACTTTATTATTTTAATTCTATTAAGATTCATGGTTATTTTATTGTGGATGTTTTGTCATGGTCACATGAATTAGTGAATTAACAAGCATGAAATATATATCTAAAATAAATTGGATTATGCATACATATTATATAAGACATATTTAATTACTTATATAAATACACTTAATATTACCAAGAAGGTAATAAAGATAATAAAAATAAATTTACTCACAAAATGGTAAAATCCCACAATAATATATATTAAGTTGGTATAGAAACCCACTAATTTAGTTAAAATCGAACCATAGATCAATGTTATAGACTAGTCAAATTTGGGGTGAGTTAAATTATTGGCGAATTATAACATGAAGTTTTGGGTTGACATATCATAGCTCACATCAAGGGTTGAAAGCCAAAGTAGGACTTCATGTAAATGAGAGGCAAGTGTTGAGGAAATCCATTTTAGGGATTTTAAGATTGGAGAGTCCACTCAACATATTGAGGAACTGTGACTTAATGAATATGGAGTTTTGGATGCCTACCTAAAACTATTCAGGTTTCTTGATGAACCTATGTTGGGGTAATGATAAGGGGAATATGGATCCTATCATTAGAATTTTTAGGAAATAAGATATTCTTAAGTCAATGGTGAGTAAAATTGGGTTTCGATAAAATTGTGGGGGATTAGTAAATATAATATTAATTTATCTGTCTAAAATTTTATCAGGTAAAGTACTAAATTTATGTTCATATTAATTTTAGAAAAATAAAATAAAATGATGTCAAACATATTATGATAATACATACTTGAGAAAGATAACCCTCTCATTGGAACAAATTTCCAAGAGTGGAAAAGGAACTTAAATGTTATCATTCACATTGAAAAAAAATTGTATGCGTTAGAAAGACCAATTAATAAATCACATGTAAATTAGGGTTTTGATGGAGAGTTTTCTCTCTATGGAAAAACATTTGAATTATGTTATAGATGTTTACTATCTTACACAATCATACATAAATAATTTGATTCTGAAGCTACATGATAACATGGATGCTTATAGCCTAATGTCTCAACTTCAGAATATTTATCATGAGAATGCAAGATAAGAGAGATATAAGATCTCCAATTCTTTTTTTAAAACCAATCATGGAGATTCTATTCCATCAAGGTCTCATATAGCCAATATTTTTTACAACATTGAACACTTAGACATCTTAGGGATTAAATTACTAAATGAGTTGTGCATAGATCTCATACATTCATCACTTCCCAAGACCTTGACCAATTTTATTATTAATTAAAACATGATAAATAATGAGAAACTTATTTTAGAACATCATAATTTTATTTTATGAATGGATAAGGACATCGGTTGTGACAAACACATGTTCTAAATAGTGAATAAGAATAGTAAGAAAACGGAAAAGGGGCCCAAGACTCATAATAAGTCAAAATATCCAGAGCACCATCCTTCTAAGAAGAGGAAGATCTAGAGGTAGGGAAAGGAAAAGTAGGTAGTATGTTTTTCATGTGTCAAAAAAGTTCATCGGATTAAGAACTACACCCATAAGTAAGGAGAAGTGAAGGGTTCATTTCTTATCAAGTTTAGTCATTTAATATCTAATCATTGGGTATTAGATATAGGTTATGGTGATAAAATTTGTATCCTAATGCATAAACCAAGTAGATTCTGAAATATTTCTAAAGAAGAGATGGATTTGTGAGCATCCAATGGTGTTAGACTAGATGATCTGGGCCTTTGTGACTACCACCTTTCATTGCTAACAAGAATGATTTTGGTTTAAAATGATTGTTATTATATACCAACTGTTACCAAAAACATAATTTTTTTTATCATTCCTAGATACATATGCGTTTATTTTCATATTCGGAAATAAAATTATTCCTTTATAAAGACATATATATTATGGAATAGAACATTCAAATAATGGTCTTTATGTATTAAATTATAAATACCCATTATTGGAAATAGATAATGAATCATGTTCGCATGACTCATATAACACCTAGTTATGGAATCACCATCATAGTAATAAAAAACAAGGGCATCCCCTCTGATAAAATTAATGTATTCCATTATTAAGATGTTAGATCGAAAAAGACAACTATTGGTAGACCTATGATCGACCATGGATGCCAAATAATCCACAACCTTCATAAACTTGTGGCAGGTGTGGGACACTTGAATGTTGTGTCGAATAATACCAAGGAATTTCCTGACACTGTAGGCAATAGACCAAGGTATTTAACAATTTCTTTTCAAGGAATCATGGAGGATCAAGGAGTAAACCTCCACCTAAAAAATGACCACATTCTCTTGGATGTACATGGAACTCCCAGTGAGAAGAGCCTGGGCCTCAGCCTAGATCGTGGTACCGATATCGAAGGAGGAAGAGAAGGCCAACACCACACCTCCCCCTATTCTTCCCACAACCCCCCCCCCCCGACATCACCCCTTCAGAACAATCCCCATCAGTATTGATTTTTTAGCCAGAGGAAGGGGGAATCCATCTGATCCATTTACTATAAGGTCCAACAGATGATGGAGGAGAGCATGACACAGACCCCAGCATGCATGGGAAGGGAGAAGCCTCCTGCCATTCATTGTTGATCCAAATCAAGTCTAGGAGTAGGATGTGAATACGCGCAGTAATGGACCTCACCATGGGCACTGTACCTTTGAACCAAGCCCGATTTCTGGCATCCCAAATACACCAACACCCCGCATTGAGGGTTTCAGCACGAGCCAACCGATCATTCTCCTTCCCCAGCGACCCATTGAACCATCTCTCCAAGAAGGAAGACTCATCCTTCTCTCATGAAGAAGAAGACAAGTAGCCTAATAAAAATAACCACACTGCTTGAGCCCATTCACCCTCATAAAACAAGTGCACAGTGATCTCCTCCCTCCACGCTCTTCAGAAATGACAACCAGAGGCCATGTTGTTCCCCAGTTTTTTGATATTCTCATCTGTCGTGATGGTGAGGTTCCTGATATGACAGGTGAGGAAGTTACGCTTCAATGGAATCTTGCGACCCCAAGCCACATTGTTCCAGTGATCCGAAAAACCCTGTGAGGGTATCAACCTCCAAAAATCTCTGATATTGAAGATGCTCGATGAGGAGGGAGTGATCACCCATCTATCCTCCTCATCATTCAACTCAATGGAATCAAATAAGGCATGCTGGTCTTCGCTCATAACCTCCTTGGTGAAACGAGGGTGACACCGAGCCTTCTTAATTTTGATCAGAGGATCCGGGCACCATGGGAAGGCAAGAACAGAGCCTGTGTAAAGACCCGTAAAATTCAAGGGAAATTTTTTTCTTAATTTTCTTTAGAATTTTACAAGAGCGCGTTTCAAACGGCACCTGATTCCGAGGCCCGGAGTGCCCGGAATCAATTTCCGAAGTTTGGCTCGGGTACGTTCAGTGAACGAACGAGCGGGAATTCCTAACTTTTAATCCGGTGCTCGGAATTGAAATCCGAGGGCACCGATGAACTCGCAGCGCCAATATTCTCTTAAAGAGACCTTTTCGGAAGTTGCGTTTGTTGCGGGACGAAAGTTAGTTTTTGGGGAAATTATAATAAGTTGAATAAAAAAATGTGGAATTGTTTTTATTTCACTTTTGTAGGTTAACTCCTCTCAAAGGGAGTTAGGGGTGGGAACCACACCCACTTAACCTCCCTTGAGAGGATTAAGTGTGGTGGGACCCACACGAACCTAAACCTCTCATCTTCCCCCTTAAACTCCCCTCTCTCCCTCTTAAATGTTTGTTAACTTAACATCTAATTAATTACACATGAAATGTATAATTAATTAAGTGTTATGTTTTGAATTTTGAAGTTTTGAATTCTTTGGCTTGGTAAATAAAATAAGGAGGAACCTTATTTTATTTGGTTAGTTTTGTTTAGCCAACTTGTGAGGATTTTTGAGAGCTCCTCCTCCTTCTTCCTCAACTTGACGAAGAACGCTCAACTTGACGAAGAACGCTCAACTTGACGAAGAACGCTCAACTTGACGAAGAACGCCGCTCCTCTCTTCTTCGTCTTCCGTGTCAACGAGAGGGAACGCCGCTTCCTCCTCGGACTCCCTTCGTCGGCATACGAAGATTCGCCAATGACATATCTCATCGGACGCACCTCTTCGTCATCGGATTTGACGAACGACTACCGCGACGCCCGACCTCCGCGACGTTGTCTTCTGCGGGACGTTGACAAATCTTCGAACCTATACTCAAGGTAGGGGTTGTTGATTATTGTTTAATTATTTTATTCTTGCTCGTGGTTCGCATGACTAACGTGAGGATATTGAATATTTAAGTTGTGTTTTAACGTGAGGGGGCCGGACCGCATGAACACGGCCGAACCCCCTCCTTCGTTCTTGGTGATTTATTTTTGCAGATGAATCAAGGTGGCGTGGTGCCGTCGCACCACGCGGATATTCGCCGAATCTTTTTACGCGACGCCATCGCGCGCGCGCCATGGAAGAATCATCAATAACGTGACGTCGTCGCGCCGCGTTGAAGGAAATCAAGGCGCGGCGGAGGGGCACGGTGCCGTCGCACCGCGCCGGACGACGAACACCGCGGCCGGTTCCGGGCCGCGGCGGAACGAGAAGACCGACGGCCGGGCCGCCGGCGTCGGAAGCCGAAGAGGGGACCGGATTTTCCGGTCCCGTTGGAGAAAACTGGCCGGCAGTTGGCCGGCCGGAAGGTCAAAGGCCGGGGGAATAAATTCCCCCAGCCAGCTCTAAAAACCCCCCTCATTTAAGAGGGGGGCAGTTCCTTGAAAGGGGGGGGGGGCAGGAGGCCCCCCGGTTTTTCCACGAATCGGGCCCCCAGGAGGGGGGCCGTTGATTGAAAAAACGACGCGGCTATGCCGCGCCGCCAATTGAAGAAGCGGGGGGCTTTTCTCCCCCCCCCCCCCCCCCCCCGCGTGCTGCCTCCGTGCGGCGCCAGGCCGCCGCGGCCACCGCGCCGCCGGCCGGCCAGGCCGGGTCGGACCCGGGTCGGGTCGACCCGGTTCGGGCCGACCCAGGGGGGGTCGGGCCGGGTCGGCCCGGACCCGGACCCCCCCGTTTCGAATCAGTTTCGGTCTTTTGGCCATAACATGAGCCACGGACCTCCGATCGACGAATCTTCTGCGGCAACGCGATTCTTGGATCGAGACGGTCGTTTCGGTATATCGCACTCAAGGTTTCGGATTACTTTGAGTTCGTCCGGGTTGGTTCGTTCACGAAACCAACCGGGCCTTCGGAGCGGAAACGCTCATATCTTGAGCTACGGACGTCCGATTGACGTGCCGTCAGCCGTGTTGTGTTCCTCTTAGTGAGACGGATCATTTGGCATACTCCGCCCGAGGTTTTGACGCAGGTGGAGTACGGTCGGGTTGGTTTTGCCTTAAAAACCAACCGGGCCCCGGGGACGAAAATGCCAATAACTCTCAGACCGGGAATCCGATCGACGCGCCGTCTGTTGCGTTGAGTTCTTGTTGATGATACGAAACTTTTGGATACATCAACTCTGGACTATGTGACAGTTGATGTATCAGCCTCTCGGCTCGTGGAGCGGACCCTCCGAACGAGCTTGCTGTGTGCGGGAACCCTAGTGCTGGCTGCGACCGTTACTATGACTACTACTGCTACTGTGACTGCGACGACGACAGTACAGAGATCCTGTGTGGATTCGACGAAGGCGACTTCAGCACTCAGCGATCCTACGTGGATCAGTGCTACGGGTCCTGTGTGGGCCCAATCCTGTGTGGGTCCGATCCTATGTGGGTCCTTGCGCTCAGCGGTCCTGTGTGAACCAGCGCCTACAGGTCCTGTGTGGGCCCGATCCTGTGTGGGTCTTTGCGGGGGTTAGTTACCTATCGATCCTTCGTGGGTCCGACGACTTAGATGGATCAGAGATCATCTTTATCGTCTTTCGAAGAAGTATACCTGTGTGAGCTGATTCTGTTGCTTTCCTGTGTGGATTGTGTTGTGCAATCCTGTGTGGATTACGTTTTGCGTTCCTGTGTGGAATACGTTTACTTTCCTGTGTGGACTGAGTTGTACTTGGGCTCGGAGGTTGGAGCATATTTGAAATTGATGACTTAGGTATATGTATGGGCATATACCTAAGCAGTGTCGGTTATTACTTCGTGATTGCTCCTTTCTTCGTGGTTTATCCTTTGTGGTTTTGTGAGACCTTCAGGGGTCTCGGGGTCCCTACTGAGTAGCTTATACTCACCCCTGCACGGGCTTTGCCCGCACTACGTTGTGTTGGTTGCAGACGACGGACAACGTTGTCCTTAGCTGAGGCTTGCAGAGCGGGACGGTACCCGGAGGTGGACCACTGGGCGGGACGTGCTCAGAGCGGACGGCGGGACCCGAGGAGCAGAGGAGCTATCTGTACCCACCCTTCAGGTGGGATTTCCAGTGGACAGCTCGGTGTAGCGGCTTTTACCTTTCAGTTGCTGTTTTTCCCTTTCGAGTTGTACTTTACTTTCAGTTTGGGTTTTTATACTGGCCCATTTACTTTTCCGCACTTTCAGTTGTACTCTGCTTTTGCTTAGTGTTTACTTTCCGCTTGCTTACTCTGTGGTGTTTGTTTACTTTACAAAGGCAATGCCTTTCCTTTTTACCGGGATTTACGCCTTGGTGCTAGTCGCCCGCCCCTGGCCTATGGAAGGCGGGCTTGGGGTAGTCACGGCACGGACCCCGAGGGCGGGTCGTGACAAATTGGTATCAGAGGAGTTCGGTTCTACCGCGAACTCTGATCTTTTCTATGTGAAGCAATAATGTTTAGCGTATTGAGTGTGGTTATCAGTCCAGGGAGTCCAGTGTTGGTGCGGCGGCCGACGTATCCATACACCAGGACCCTGACTTCTGATTTCCGACTTAATGCACGAAAACGTTGATTGCGTGTGTGTTTCAAATTTTTCATTGTGATTACTTATATCAGCTCACCAGGTACACGGTTCTGACCGTGGCGCACCTATTTCCTTTTTAGGATGGCCCCATGACGGCAGCCAGCTAGGGTTCCGAGAGTCGAGCGTGACGACAGCCCACCGAGCGACGAGGCCTCGGTGCAGGGACCTTTTTCAGCAGTGGAACCGGTGGTAGCTCTACCCGCCGAGCCCCCGATGCTTCCAGCAGCAGCCACTGACGATGCACGTCACCTCAGCGCACTGCATGAGTTTCAGCGCCAGCGACCGCCCAGGTTTCGCGGGGAGACGGATCCTCAGGCAGCAGAGGACTGGATGGAGGCAGTGGTACGAGTGTTTAGGCTAGTGAGGACACCAGCAGACCTCATGGTGATCCTCGATGCGAGCCTACTACACGCAGCAGCAGGACGATGGTGGAGCTTGATGCTCCAGGTGCACGATGAGGCATCTCTACTTTGGACGGACTTTGAGAGCCTCTTCCGCTCGGAGTTCGTCCCAGCCACCCTTCGTGCGGTGCGTATCCAGGAGCTTCTTCAGCTGCGGCAGGGCAGCATGACGGTCGCTCAGTACTCGGCGAGATTTACCGATCTCTCGCGCTACTCGACCGACATGGTACGGGACCCATTCTTCCAGGCCCGGACCTTCGAGTAGGGTTTGAGACACGAGATCAGGGCATCACTGATCTCCCTCAGCATACCGACTCAGACAGGAGTACTGGAGCGGGCCCTTCTGATCGAGATATTCCTTGCTGAGTCTACACCAGCATAGCGACCCACCGCAGGGCGGCACGTGGCAGAGTCGTCTGCAGCAGGCAGTCGACGGATGACTCAGGGGTCCAGGCAGACCAGACCTTCGGGCAGACGACCTCAGGACACTGGCTCAGTAGTGCGGGGCACACAGCGAGGAGCCAGTCTTTCGAGAGGCAGACTATAACGACCCATACTTTACATACATTTTTAATACTTCAAAATTGAAGCACACTTATTACAACATATGACAAAACCACAAAGGACCGTATAGGTATAGTGTCTTTAGAAACTGGGAAACATAAACAACTGGTTCATAAATCTTCTACAGTGTCTCCCATTTATTTCATCATATCTAGGGTCCCTTTTAGCATATTCTACTTAATATCCATCTTCCTGACCTGGGGAAAAGAAAACATAAAATGGTGAGCTCAAATGCTCAGCAAGGGCAAATAAAGGAAATAAAAATCATATCATATCTTTTTGAAAATCAAAACCTACAAAAGAGATCATAATATCTTAACATGGAATAAATCATAGAAGTGAAAATGAGATCCCCATAACATAAAACTTGAAACTTTGTGGCATGCACACATAATCATGGAAAATCATTTCTTGTTAGTCATGACTCATTTCCAAGACTATCTTAGTGGACAAAGTCCCTTTCTGAACCGAGTTCACTCCTCGTTTCAGTCGTGTATCACTGAACCGAAATAACCTTCCGTTCCAGCCATGTCTATCTCATGAGATATAAAATCATTACCCAATGCATTGGAGGGAGATATAGGTCCCACCCATCTTATAATGAATCCTTTCTTATGTGTGCCACATAATCATAAATCATACATCATCGTATAACACATGTAACAAAAATGGGATTCTTGAAACATCATGACATCATAAATCAATTCATATAAGATAAAGGAATTCATAAAAATAATTCCATCACAACATGATCAAATCAATTTAATAACAGAGATAAAACAGAACCCTTTATTATCTTAGATGGAAAATAATTTTGATAAAACACTTGAACTCCATTCTTGAGGAAAATATCCTTTCTTCTTCAAAAACATTTTTCCTTTCATAACATTTCATACAACTTTAAAATAAAAGAAGTTGATTAAAAATAAACATGAAAACTTGTAAAGGAAGATTCTTGGAAATAATGTTTTAAAAATCCATTCATGCCGTATAAGTTAAGAAAAACATTCTTCTAACTTTTGTCGGAAAAGTCAAAAAGTACCTCGTACGAAAAACGACAAAAGATTCCTTTCATACGTATTACTAAAACTCACCGAAGGGTAAAAATGGATTTAAAAAATTTTAGGTGGATGGAAATAATATTACATATTGAGTAAACATGGATGTGGATGATAAAATACACCCCAGTAAATACTTACGAATAAACAATCTCGGATAAAAATGAGATTGTGATATTTTCCCTTACCTTAGGTCCGATTAGCTTTGTACGTGTCCGAAGCTCCTATATAATGGTTTAAATAATGTTATTGACTTATTCCAGAATCATACATATTTATATAATATCATATATGGTCATATTATTAGCTTCTTGTTAGTAATATTTCATTGTTACTTGTTACTCGGGTCTTTATAACTTTTTGTTCTTATGCGTGTTTTGTCGAGTAAATTCTTATTCTTATCTTTAGGTTATAGATAATTCATTTCCAGAATGGTATTAGTGTAGTATATACCATATTCATTCATTCAATTCATTTATATAATCATTATTAAATGAAGATCATGTAGAACGAGTCGCATCACATCGTGGAGACGGTATTCCGTACGTACGCACGAGTGATGATATCGTTCCTATGATCGTGGAATTGTATTGGAGTATATATATATATTATTTCAGTATCAATATTACTTCATAATAATCATATATATTTACTCATTACACCATTATACCCATCCTTGTAAGGTTATGGTGGAAAATAGATTACACCACGGCGTGGAGACGGTATTCCGTACGTACGCACGCGCGGTGATTTCATTTTTCCGTAGGATGGATAGAAGGTTAATTAGGGTTGTTTCATATTTATAATAACATATCAGTATGTAAGTAATACTGATGTTATTACTTTATCGTGAAACAACTAAAGAAGAAGAAGTTGAAGAAGAAAGAAATTGAAACGATCGGTAATGGTTATTACCTCTTCTTTGAAACGCCTCTTTGAATCCTTCACTTAGGGAACTAAGATTGGTATTTGAAGAAGACCAGGACCTCTAGGATTATTCTAGGGAAGTGGAGAAGGGAAAATGGCAGGGGTTGGCCGAGCTTGAGTGCTCAAATTGGTGTGAGGAGGAGGGGGAGGAGGTGCCCTTTTATAAGGGAGGAGAGGGGCACCTTAGGAATATCTCAAAATATTATTTTATATTAAAGTCAAAATCGGTTTATAATGGTTCCAAAGGGTCTTATTTCGAAGCTAAAGTGGGGATGGGTCGAAATCCTATCAACCAATAGGATTTAGACAAGTTTAGGGTATTATTTTAACCTTATCAATTAGATTTAACTCTAAGTTAATTAATTTAACTTTTACCGTGTCTTTTTGTTTTCTTTCACTATATGGTTAATACACTTACTATAACATGACAAACGAACCCCAAATTGTTTATTATTAATATATATATCCGTATATAAGTCATTTGGCCGAACCTTAGATTTTTAGGAATAAAATAACAATTAATAATATAATATTTGATTTAAAAACTATTTTGTGTCAATTTTGAAACTATTTGATATATGATTTTTGTGAAAGTCATAACAGAATTATATGTTCGAACCAAGTTGATTAAATCAACAATAATATATCATAGTAACCTAGAAAATTAGTGTAATTCATAAAAAGTCTTAAATTACATTTATTTTGGTATTTATATTATCAATTTTGTCAATATTTCATTAATAAGATAATTACTGCATCATCTTTGTGTCATAAATAAATTAAATTATTTGATGTCTAAAAATTACAAATAAAATACCATCATGTAGGAAATCTTTTTAGCTTTCTAATGAATATTTACAATAGAATTTATCTTATGTATAACCCCATATTAAAAATGATTTACTTATTAAACTTTGATTTTAACTATTTTAACCCTTCTTTAAATAAATTAATAATAAATGTCCTAATCTAATCCAAGTGGGCCTAAATGGTCATATTTTATTCCTAAGTTTGTTTTTGGTCGAATTACACTTGTCCAATAGAATTAGGACATGTGTTAGGGTAATATTGATATCATATTTACCCTTAGTTACCCTATTTACTATTAACCGCGGTAAAAATAGTAAAAAGTTACTATTCACCAAAAAATTATTTTTATCTCATTGAACCACATTTTACTTACTGACATCAACCGTGTATGTCGGATTTTTGAAATTCCATTCACAGAAGCGGTAAAATTAAGTTTTATGCAAAATTCAGTTTTTAACCTACCACTTAGTGGTTTCACTATTCATCAAAAATTGAAAGTTTTCAGAAAAATACCAAAATTTCACCCTAGGCTAATTTCGATATTCTGAGTCCAAAAATGAAGTCCATTTTGAAAAATAAAATTTATAAATTTTCAAAAAGTGGTTATTACTATTCATAACGGCTAGTTTTAATAGCATGTTGTTGTTTAGTGAAACTCGGTATTGCGTACGACGCAAGCTATCGAGGAAGGTCGCGATTGCGTGTAAAGCAAGCCAAGCAAGTGTTGTGTAGAAAAAGATTCCTTTTATGATTTATATAACATAAAAGTCTCGGGTGTTACATTCTACCCCCCTTAAAAAGAATTTCGCCCTCGAAATTCGTCACTTAACAAACAGATGAGGATACTTCTCCCTCATCATATCCTCAAGCTCCCATGTAGCTTCTTCAAGTTGGTGGTTTCTCCATAAAACTTTCACCAAGCGAGTGGTCTTGTTTCGTAGGACTTTTTCGCTACGATCCAGAATCTCTATCGGCGGTTCTTCATAAGAAAGATCTTGCTCCAGCGGTACAACTTCTGAGCTGAGTACATGTGGAGGATCTGGTATGTACTTTCTCAGGAGAGATACATGGAACACATCGTGAACTTGAGAGAGATTCGGTGGAAGCGCCAATCGGTAAGCTACCTTCCCAACACGATCCGGTATTTCGAAAGGACCGATATATCTAGGGCTCAACTTCCCCTTCTTCCCAAATCTCATAACCCTCTTCCAGGGAGATATTCGTAAGAACACTTTATCACCCACTTCAAACTCTAGGTCTTTTCTTCGGTTGTCGGCATAACTTTTCTGTCGACTCTGAGCTGCTCTTATGTGTTGTTGAATAGATCTGACCTTTTCTGCCATTTCATCAACGAGATCAGGTCCTAATAGCTTTCTTTCCCCAACTTCATCCCAGCAAGTTGGAGTCCTGCATTTCTTTCCATAGAGAGCTTCATAAGGAGCCATCTGAATACTGGAGTGAAAGCTATTATTATAAGAAAATTCCACCAAAGGTAGGTGTTGATCCCAACCTCCTTTGAAATCCATAGAGCAAGCTCTCAACATATCTTCTAGGGTTTGAATTGTTCTCTCAGACTGATCGTCTGTCTGGGGATGATAAGCAGTGCTGAAACTCAACTCTGTATCCAGAGTATGCTGAAGACTTCGCCAGAACTTCGAGGTAAATCTCGGATCTCGATCAGATATAATAGAAAGTGGTACTCCATGCAAGCTTACCACTTCCTTTACATATATCCTGGCAAGCTGATCTAGAGAGAAATCCTCTCTAATAGCAATGAAGTGTGCAGACTTTGTAAGACGATCAACTATGACCCAGATAGCATTATTGCCTTTGGATGTTTTAGGAAGTCCTGTGACAAAGTCCATAGTGATGTTTTCCCATTTCCATTCGGGTATGGGTAATGGTTGTAACATCCCCTTAGACTTCTGTCTCTCAGCTTTAACTTGTTGACAAACATGCCATCCCACCAGAAGTACTCTTTCAGGTCCCTATACATCTTCGTGCTTCCAGGATGAATAGAGAATGAAGAACTATGAGCCTCATCCAGCAGCTCTTTCTTTAATTCGGGGATGGGAGGAACGCAAACCCGATTCCTAAACTTTATTATCCCATCACAATCAAGGTTGAATTCAGGAACATTTCTCACCTTCTTTTGTAACTCGACATCTTCTTTCTGTGCCTCTTTAATCTTCACATGTATAGATGGTTGAACATTCATTTGAGAAAGATAAGATTTTTCCCCTTCCATTATAATTCCAAGATCCATCCTTTGTAAATCCATAAATATTGGATCTTTTGTGATCCTCATCATGGATAAACTAGCATGGTCTTGTCGACTTAATGCATCTGCCACCTTGTTTGCTTTCCCAGGGTGGTAATGGATTGAGCAGTCATAATCCTTAATCAGCTCCAACCATCTTCTTTGACGCATATTCAACTCCTTTTGTGTGAAAATATACTTTAAACTTTTATGATCAGTATAAATATCACACCTTTCACCATAAAGGTAATGCCTCCAAATCTTTAATGCAAAGATTACCGCAGCCAACTCCAAATCATGTGTTGGGTAATTTTGCTCATGGATTTTCAACTGTCGTGAGGCATAAGCTATTACCATATCATTTTGCATAAGAACACACCCCAATCCCTTCTTGGATGCATCACTGTAGATCACAAACCTTTCTCCACTACAAGGTAGTGTGAGCACAGGTGCACTGGATAACCTTCTTTTCAACTCCTTGAAATTCTCTTCACATTCCTCTGTCCAGACAAACTTAACTCCTTTTCGAGTCAACTTGGTGAGTGGATTAGATAATCGTGAAAAATCTTTTACAAAACGTCGATAATAACCAGCCAAACCAAGAAAACTTCGGATCTCAGTTACTGTTGTTGGTCTTGACCATCTTTCGATAACCTCTGTTTTTGCTGGATCCACAGATATCCCCTCTTTTGAGATTATATGACCCAAAAATGCAACTTTTTGAAGCCAAAATTCACACTTGGTAAATTTGGCATAAAGCTTCTCCTTTCTCAGGGTCTTCAATATAATTCTCAAGTGATCTTCATGCTCTTCCTGGCTCTTTGAATAGACAAGAATATCGTCTATAAAGACTACCACAAATTGATCAAGATAGTCTCTAAAGACTCTATTCATTAGATCCATGAAGATAGCAGGGGCATTAGTAAGACCAAATGGCATCACTATAAATTCATAGTGTCCATACCTTGTACGGAAAGCCGTCTTTGGTATATCCTTCCTTTTGACCCTTAATTGATGATACCCTGAACGAAGATCAATCTTGGAAAAGTATTGAGCTCCGCGTAGTTGGTCAAATAAGTCATCAATGCGTGGGAGAGGATATTTGTTCTTGATAGTGATCTTGTTAAGTTCTCGATAATCAATGCAGAGTCTCATTGATCCATCTTTCTTCTTAACAAATAGAACAGGTGCTCCCCAAGGTGACGCACTAGGGCGTATGAATCCCTTATCAAGATTCTCTTGGAGTTGCTTCTTCAATTCCTGCAACTCAATTGGGGCCATTCTATAAGGTGTCTTTGAAATAGGCAAAGCACCCAGTACGAGTTCTATTGAAAACTCAACTTCACGATTTGGTGGAAGACCCGGCAATTCCTCTGGAAAGACATCATCAAACTCCCGTACAATGGGCATATTCTTAATCGTGAGTTTCTCACCAACCATTTGAGATAAATAACCTTCATTTAGTGGGATCAATACCCATAAGATGGAAGAAATTTCCACTGGAAGGTTATGTTCATCCTTGCATTGGTATACGATCGTAGATTGATCTGGAATATGAAATGTGACTTCCCTTCTTTGTTAATCGATATGAGCTCCATGTAGAGAAAGCCAATCCATGCCAAGAATCACATCAAATTCCACTAAAGGAAGGATCACAAGATTTGCAGGAAGCACTTTCCCACAAACTTCGATCGGAGAAGAATTATAGACTTTTGATGCGATTGATGTGCCATTAGGTGTTGTCACAGCTAACTCAACATCTAATTGTTGAGGTAATACGGTGATACCCTTAGAAAAGTCTTCAGAAATAAAAGAGTGGGTGGATCCAGAATCAAATAAAACATTTGCTACTTTAGAGTGGATGGTAAGTGTACCTTTCACCACATCGTTATCGTACTCCACATCGCTGATAGAAATTGCATGTGACTTTCCTTTGTCTTTAGCCTTAAGAGTTTGTTGACGTCGACCATCATCATCAACCCTTGGATTTGGGCATTGATTGGCATAATGCCCCATCTCCTTGCACTTGAAACATTGAAGTGTAGTAGGTTCATTCTGTGTATCCCTTCCTTTGTTTGCATCATTAGACATCTTCTTCCCATTATCACGGCATTCAAATGCCCGATGGCCTTCCTTTCCACATTTAAAACATTTACGTGTCCCTTTAAGACAACTCCCTCCATGTTTCTTTCCACACTTTGAGCATAAGGAAAAGCTCATCTTCTTTTCCGTGTGCTCTTTAGATTTTTCTTTGAATTCCATCTTCCTCTTCTTATCAAACCCATGTGACTGATGGGTTACTCCAATCTCCATCTCGACTTTGAGAGCACATCGAACGATTTCCTCATAGCTATTGAAGTCCCTTATGGCTAACGCCCTTCGAAGACTTGGTTTTAAGCCACTAAAGAATCGATCGATCTTACTCTCAGGTTGGATAATAATACCAGAAGCGTACCTTGCAAGTCTTGTAAAATTTGCTTCATAGGTACTAACAGATTCATCATCCCTTTGCTTCAGTTCAAGGAACTCTTTCTCCATCTTTGTTCGGAGAATACGAGGGAAGTACTTATTGAAAAATAAGTTCTTGAACTCGTCCCATTCCATAGACTCAATTTCATCCCTTTGCCTTGTATTCTTAACAAGATTCCACCATTGATCAGCATCTCCTTCCAAACGATACACTGCTAGGATGACTTTATCATGCTCAGAACATTGAAGAACTGAAAATATCTTTTCAGTAGTACTAATCCATTGTTCAGCAACTAATGGATCAGTAGACCCGCTGAAAGAAGGTGGACGCTGCCTCATGAAGGATTCAACAGAATGTTGCTCCCTCCTTTGTTCGTTTGGAAATCCTGCATGATTCATAGCTTGAGAAAGTTGTGTGAGCATGGCTACAAGATTTTGCATTCCAGCTCCCATATCGTTTGGTTGCTCAGGGGGACAATCATTGCATTGCCCATCGCATTCCGCATTAACACGGTTCCTTCGGGTTCCAGCCATTGACTAAAACCAAGAAGAATAGTGTGAGCAACACTAATTATAATAGGAAACCACATAATTCAAGAATAAAATTTTCATGCTTAAGGTCTTATCCTAGGTTATTCAAGGCCATTTCTAAAACACTAAGATTGTGTTCTATGCTTAGACTTATCCTTAGGGTTCTTACTAAGGCTTTCACATCCTAGTTTCCAAAGGTTTACTATACCTTTCCTCTGATACCAACTATAACGACCCATACTTTACATACATTTTTAATACTTCAAAATTGAAGCACACTTATTACAACATATGACAAAACCACAAAGGACCGTATAGGTATAGTGTCTTTAGAAACTGGGAAACATAAACAACTGGTTCATAAATCTTCTACAGTGTCTCCCATTTATTTCATCATATCTAGGGTCCCTTTTAGCATATTCTACTTAATATCCATCTTCCTGACCTGGGTAAAAGAAAACATAAAAGGGTGAGCTCAAATGCTCAGCAAGGGCAAATAAAGGAAATAAAAATCATATCATATCTTTTTGAAAATCAAAACCTGCAAAAGAGATCATAATATCTTAACATGGAATAAATCATAGAAGTGAAAATGAGATCCCCATAACATAAAACTTGAAACTTTGTGGCATGCACACATAATCATGGAAAATCATTTCTTGTTAGTCATGACTCATTGCCAAGACTATCTTAGTGGACAAAGTCCCTTTCTGAACCGTGTTCACTCCTCGTTTCAGTCCTGTATCACTGAACCGAAATAACCTTCCGTTCCAGCCATGTCTATCTCATGAGATATAAAATCATTACCCAATGCATTGGAGGGAGATATAGGTCCCACCCATCTTATAATGAATCCTTTCTTATGTGTGCCACATAATCATAAATCATACATCATCGTATAACACATGTAACAAAAATGGGATTCTTGAAACATCATGACATCATAAATCAATTCATATAAGATAAAGGAATTCATAAAAATAATTCCATCACAACATGATCAAATCAATTTAATAACAGGGATAAAACAGAACCCTTTATTATCTTAGATGGAAAATAATTTTGATAAAACACTTGAACTCCATTCTTGAGGAAAATATCCTTTCTTCTTCAAAAACATTTTTCCTTTCATAACATGTCATACAACTTTAAAATAAAAGAAGTTGATTAAAAATAAACTTGAAAACTTGTAAAGGAAGCTTCTTGGAAATAATGTTTTAAAAATCCATTCATGCCGTATAAGTTAAGAAAAACATTCTTCTAACTTTTGTCGGAAAAGTCAAACAGTACCTCGTACGAAAAACGACAAAAGATTCCTTTCATACGTATTACTAAAACTCACCGAAGGGTAAAAATGGATTTAAACAATTTTAGGTGGATGGAAATAATATTACATATTGAGTAAACATGGATGTGGATGATAAAATACACCCCAGTAAATACTTACGAATAAACAATCTCGGATAAAAATGAGATTGTGATATTTTCCCTTACCTTAGGTCCGATTAGCTTTGTACGTGTCCGAAGCTCCTGTATAATGGTTTAAATAATGTTATTGACTTATTCCAGAATCATACATATTTATATAATATCATATATGGTCATATTATTAGCTTCTTGTTAGTAATATTTCATTGTTACTTGTTACTCGGGTCTTTATAACTTTTTGTTCTTATGCGTGTTTTGTCGAGTAAATTCTTATTCTTATCTTTAGGTTATAGATAATTCATTTCCAGAATGGTATTAGTGTAGTATATACCATATTCATTCATTCAATTCATTTATATAATCATTATTAAATGAAGATCATGTAGAACGAGTCGCATCACATCGTGGAGACGGTATTCCGTACGTACGCACGAGTGATGATATCGTTCCTATGATCGTGGAATTGTATTGGAGTATATATATATATTATTTCAGTATCAATATTACTTCATAATAATCATATATAGTTACTCATTACACCATTATAGCCATCCTTGTAAGGTTATGGTGGAAAATAGATTACACCACGGCGTGGAGACGGTATTCCGTACGTACGCACGCGCAGTGATTTCATTTTTCCGTAGGATGGATAGAAGGTTAATTAGGGTTGTTTCATATTTATAATAACATATCAGTATGTAAGTAATACTGATGTTATTACTTTATCATGAAACAACTAAATAAGAAGAAGTTGAAGAAGAAAGAAATTGAAAAGATCGGTAATGGTTATTACCTCTTCTTTGAAACGCCTCTTTGAATCCTTCACTTAGAGAACTAAGATTGGTCTTTGAAGAAGACCAGGACCTCTAGGATTATTCTAGGGAAGTGGAGAAGGGAAAATGGCAGGGTTTGGCCGAGCTTGAGTGCTCAAATTGGTGTGAGGAGGAGGGGGAGGAGGTGCCCTTTTATAAGGGAGGAGAGGGGCACCTTAGGAATATCTCAAAATATTATTTTATATTAAAGTCAAAATCGGTTTATAATGGTTCCAAAGGGTCTTATTTCGAAGCTAAAGTGGGGATGGGTCGAAATCCTATCAACCAATAGGATTTATACAAGTTTAGGGTATTATTTTAACCTTATCAATTAGATTTAACTCTAAGTTAATTAATTTAACTTTTACCGTGTCTTTTTGTTTTTTTTCACTATATGGTTAATACACTTACTATAACATGCCAAACGAACCCCAAATTGTTTATTATTAATATATATATCCTTATCTAAGTCATTTGGCCGAACCTTAGATTTTTAGGAATAAAATAACAATTAATAATATAATATTTTATTTAAAAACTATTTTGTGTCAATTTTGACACTATTTGATATATGATTTTTGTGAAAGTCATAACAGAATTATATGTTCGAACCAAGTTGATTAAATCAACAATAATATATCATAGTAACCTAGAAAATTAGTGTAATTCATAAAAAGTCTTAAATTACATTTATTTTGGTATTTATATTATCAATTTTTTCAATATTTCATTAATAAGATAATTACTGCATCATCTTTGTGTCATAAATAAATTAAATTATTTGATGTCTAAAAATTACAAATAAAATACCATAATGTAGGAAATCTTTTTAGCTTTCTAATGAATATTTACAATAGAATTTATCTTATGTATAACCCCATATTAAAAATGATTTACTTATTAAACATTGATTTTAACTATTTTAACCCTTCTTTAAATAAATTAATAATAAATGTCCTAATCTAATCCAAGTGGGCCTAAATGGTCATATTTTATTCCTAAGTTTGTTTTTGGTCGAATTACACTTGTCCAATAGAATTAGGACATGTGTTAGGGTAATATTGATATCATATTTACCCTTAGTTACCCTATTTACTATTAACCGCGGTAAAAATAGTAAAAAGTTACTATTCACCAAAAAATTATTTTTATCTCATTGAACCACATTTTACTTACTGACATCAACCGTGTCTGTCGGATTTTTGAAATTCCATTCACAGAAGCAGTAAAATTAAGTTTTATGCAAAATTCAGTTTTTAACCTACCACTTAGTGGTTTCACTATTCATCAAAAATTGAAAGTTTTCAGAAAAATACCAAAATTTTACCCTAGGCTAATTTCGATATTCTGAGTCCAAAAATGAAGTCCATTTTGAAAAATAAAATTTATAAATTTTCAAAAAGTGGTTATTACTATTCATAACGGCTAGTTTTAATAGCATGTTGTTGTTTAGTGAAACTCGGTATTGCGTACGACGCAAGCTATCGAGGAAGGTCGCGATTGCGTGTAAAGCAAGACAAGCAAGTGTTGTGTAGAAAAAGATTCCTTTGATGATTTATATAACATAAAAGTCTCGGGTGTTACACAGACAGTGCTACTCGTGCAGCGGGCAGGGCCACATGGCTCGTGACTGCCCGACCCGCCGTGCTGAGGAGCAGCAGACGGTTGAGGGACCACTGAGGCAGAGGTAGAGGGTCGACCGTGGCGGTCCGCAGAGAGGAGGCGAACGAGGCAGAGGAGCTAGACGAGCAGCCGGTGGTGGGCGACGCTTTGAGGCTCTACCACCACCACCACCAGGAGGTCCACCCCGACCACAGGGAGCTGGCGGGTAGAGACAGGCACAGCTCCAGGCAGCAGAGGCCTACGACCACGGCCCACCCAAGATGATTCGAGGTACTATCAGTGTCTATTCCACCCTTACTGCAGTTCTTATAGACACAGGAGTGAGTCATTCTTTCATAGCCGCTGCCCTTGTTCGGAGCTCGGAGATTCCGACAGAGCTGTTGGCTCGATCCTTATGGCTAGAGACTCCTACGGGAGCAGACTCGACGATTACGCACTGGTGCCGGCAGTGTGAGCTTACTCTAGGAGGCAAGAGCTTCGGCTGGGATCTTCTTGTAGCAGCGTCGAGGCCTTACGACGTCATCTTGGGCATGGATTGGCTATCTACGGTCCATGCACATATTGACTGTTTTAGGCGCAAGGTGCGATGTGTACGCACCGACGGGAGCAGGTTCACCTTCACCGGTGAGAAGGGCGCCTTAGCAGCACAGGATGGACTTCCGCGGAGGAGAGGACAGCCCATCACTCATCAGTTGGCTAGCCTTATCCTTGGAGCAGTTGACGTGCGGAGTCCTGGTTTTCCTGCAGTGGTGGATCAGTTTGCGGACGTTTTTCCCGACGATGTTCCAGGGCTACCTCCTCACAGAGAGGTAGACTTTTATATTGACTTGTACCCCGTGACATCCCCGATATCCACTCCAGCATATCGGATGGCCCCCGCCGAGCTACGAGAGCTACGGGTACAGTTGGAGGACTTGCAGGGCAAGGGGTTCATCCGACCCAGTGTTTCACCCTGGGCTTCCCCGATATTGTTCGCCAAGAAGGCGGACGGGAGCTTGCGACTTTGTGTTGACTATCGTCGCCTGAACCAGGTGACAGTGAGGAACAAGTATCCGCTACCGAGGATTGACGACCTCTTCGATCAGCTCAAGGGAGCATGGTGGTTCTCGAAGATAGACCTCAGGTCAGGCTATCATCAGCTCAGAGTCAGAGACGAGGATGTGCAGAAGACGACCTTCAGATGTCGGTATGGCCACTATGAGTTCTTGGTTATGCCTTTCGGTGTAACCAATGCTCCAGCAGTGTTCATGGCTCTCATGAATAGGATCTTTCAGCCATACCTCGATCGGTTTGTCGTGGTCTTCATCGACGACATTCTGATTTACTCTACGACAGAGGAGGAGCATGCCTATCACTTGCGAGTTATTCTAGACACACTCCGAGAGCACCAGCTTTATGGTAAGCTCTCGAAGTGCCAGTTCTGGATACGTGAGGTCCACTTCTTGGGACACGTTATCTCTGAGGCGAGAGTTGCAGTGGATCCCGCGAAGATTGAGGCTGTGTTAGCTTGGGAGCCACCCAGGAGCATGACTGAGGTTCGGAGTTTCTTGGGACTAGCTGGATACTATCAGAGATTCGTGCCAGACTTCTCTAGAGTTGCGGCATCACTCACAGCTTTGACGAAGAAGGGGAAACCCTTCGTGTGGTCTGACAGATGTCAACAGAGCTTCCAGGAGCTGAGACAGAGATTGACCTGCGCACCTATCTTGAGGTTGCCTGAGGAGGGAGTAGTGTACGTAGTCTACTGCGATGCATCAGGGACCGGACTCGGATGTGTTCTGATGCAGGAGCGGGCAGTGATCGCCTATGGATCACGTCAGTTGAGGCCGCATGAGCAGAACTACGCTACCCATGACCTGGAGTTAGCAGCAGTGGTCTTCGCTCTGAAGACATGGCGACACTATCTGATGGGCGAGCGCTTTACAGTCTTTTCTGATCATCAGAGTCTCAGGTATATCTTCTCTCAGAAGGACCTGAACCTGAGACAACGGCGATGGCTCGAGTTCCTCCAGGACTATGACTTTGAGATAGTCTATACTCCTGGGAAGGGGAACGTAGTAGCCGATGCCCTTAGCAGGAGGACGGGCATTCAGCTACTTGAGGAGGCGACGGAGCAGCTAGCCTCTTTATAGATATCCTTCGTGGATAGAGATGGAGCAGCCTTCCTCCAGTCCCTCACAGTCACTCCTCCACTACTGCAGCGGGTCAGAGAGGCACAGCGTGAACACGCTGACTGTGAGACACGGCGTGCACAGATATCCTCGGGACAGGCACCTGATGGTTTCTCCCTTGGAGCAGAGCACGACATCCTTTTCAGAGGACGTACCATGGTACCAGTAGCTTTGCGAGAGGAAGTGATGAGAGAGTTTCACACTTCTCCTTTGGCGGTACATCCTGGAGTGGAGAAGATGTACCAGGACCTCAGATGACAGCACTGGTGGCCGGGCATGAAGAAGGCAGTTGCAGAGTTCGTTTCTCGATGCCTCACCTGCCAGCAGGTGAAGGCAGAGCATCAGGTACCAGCAGGTTTGGTACAGCCCTTGGAGGTTCCGGAGTGGAAGTGGGACGGCATATCTATGGACTTCGTGACTGTACTTCTACGCACTTCCAGAGGTCACGACTCCATCTGGGTGATTGTTGACCGACTCACCAAGTCGGCACACTTCTTACCCATCAGAGAGCAGGGCTCAGTGGAGAGCTTGGGACGTCTCTACGTTCAGGAGATTGTGCGGCTCCACGGCGTTCCATCATCTATCGTCTCCGATCGAGATGCTCGCTTTACTTCTCGGCTTTGGAAGGGGTTACAGGAGGCGTTCAGGATGCAGCTACGTTTGAGAACAACCTTTCACCCTCAGACGGATGGTCAGACGGAGAGGACCATTCAGACTCTCGAGGACATGCTCCGCGCATGTGTCCTCGACTTTGGTCGTAGCTGGGAGGACCACCTACCCTTAGTGGAGTTCGCGTACAACAACAGCTACCACTCCACTATCGGGATGGCACCGTACGAGGCGTTGTACGGCCGACCATGTAGATCTCCTTTGTGCTGGACAGACCCTGGGGAGTCAGCACTTGTGGGACCGGAGATGGTCCAGGCCACGACAGAGAAGGTCCAGGTCATCCAGGAGCGGATGAGGACAGCTCAGAGCCGGCAGAAGTCATATGCTGACAGGAGGTGGAGGCCACTAGAGTTCGAGGATGGCGACCACGTCTTCTTGCGGGTCTCATCTTGACGTGGTATTCGGAGATTTGGACGAGGTGGCAAGTTATCTCCGCGTTTCATCGGACCCTTCCAGGTCCTCAGCAGGGTTGGCGAGGTGGCTTATCTCCTGGCTCTACCACCTCAGTTGCACCGGGTGCACGACGTCTTCCACGTGTCTCAGCTGAGGAGATACGTGCACGACCCGACGCACATCATTGATCATGGGGAGCTTGACGTTGACGATGGGGCGACTTTTACGGAGGTCCTGGTGGAGATAGAGGATCGACAGGAGCGGGTCCTGCGTGGGCGATCGATTTCTCTTGTGCGCATCAGATGGCAGCATGGGAATCTCCAGGAGAGCACATGGGAGCGGGAGGCTCAGATGCGTGCTCAGTACCCTCATTTGTTTCCCTAGTTTTTGATGTATCTTTACGGGGACGTAAAGCCCTGAGGTGGGAGTAATGTAAAGACCCGTAAAATTCAAGGGAAATTTTTTTCTTAATTTTCTTTAGAATTTTACAAGAGAGTGGTTTCAAACGGCACCTGATTCCGAGGCCCGGAGTGCCCGGAATCAATTTCCGAAGTTTGGCTTGGGTACGTTCAGTGAACGAACGAGCGGGAATTCCTAACTTTTAATCCAGTGTTCGGAATTGAAATCCGAGGGCACCGATGAACTCGCAGCGCCGATATTCGTTTAAAGAGACCTTTTCGGAAGTTGCGTTTGTTGCGGGACGAAAGTTAGTTTTTGGGGAAATTATAAAAAGTTGAATAAAAAAATGTGGAATTCTTTTTATTTCACTTTTTTAGGTTAACTCCTCTCAAAGGGAGTTAGGGGTGGGACCCACACCCACTTAACCTCCCTTGAGAGGATTAAGTGCAGTGGGACCCACACGAACCTAAACCTCTCATCTTCCCCCTTAAACTCCCCTCTCTCCCTCTTAAATGTTTGTTAACTTAACATCTAATTAATTACACACGAAATGTATAATTAATTAAGTGTTATGTTTTGAATTTTGAAGTTTTGAATTCCCTGGCTTGGTAAATAAAATAAGGAGGAACCTTATTTTATTTGGTTAGTTTTGTTTAGCCAACTTGTGAGGATTTTTGAGAGCTCCTCCTCCTTCTTCCTCAACTTGACGAAGAACGCTCAACTTGACGAAGAATGCTCAACTTGACGAAGAACGCTCAACTTGACGAAGAACGCCGCTCCTCTCTTCTTCGTCTTCCGTGTCAACGAGAGGGAACGCCGCTTCCTCCTCGGACTCCCTTCGTCGACATATGAAGATTCACCAACAACGTATCTCATCGGACGCACCTCTTCGTCATCGGATTTGACGAACGACTACCGCGACACCCGACCTCCGCGACGTTGTCTTCCGCGGGACGTTGACAAATCTTCGAACCTATACCCAAGGTAGGGGTTGTTGATTATTGTTTAATTATTTTATTCTTGCTCATGGTTCGCATGACTAACGTGAGGATATTGAATATTTAAGTTGTGTTTTAACGTGAGGGGGTCGGACCGCATGAACACGGCCGAACCCCCTCCTTCGTTCTTGGTGATTTATTTTTGCGGATGAATCAAGGTGGCGTGGTGCCGTCGCACCACGCCGATATTCGCCGAATCTTTTTACACGACGCCGTCGCGTGCGCACCATGGAAGAATCATCAAGAACGTGATGCCGTCGCGCCACGTTGAAGGAAATCAAGGCGCGGCGGAGGGGCGAGGTGCCGTCGCACCGCGCCGGACGACGAACACCGCGGCCAGTTCCGGGCCGCGGCGGATCGAGAAGACCGGCGGCCGGGCCGCCGGCGTCGGAAGCCGAAGAGGGGACCGGATTTTCCGGTCCCGTTGGAGAAAACCGGCCGGCCGGAAGGTCAAAGGCCGGGGGAATAAATTCCCCCGGCCAGCTCTAAAACCCCCCTCATTTAAGAGGGGGCGGTTCCTTGAAAGGGGGGGGGGGCAGGAGGCCCCCCGGTTTTTTCACGAAGCGGGCCCCCAGGAGGGGGGCCGTTGATTGACAAAACGGCGCGGCTATGCCGCGCTGCCAATTGAAGAAGCGGGGGGCTTTGCCCCCCCCCGGGTGCTGCCTCCGTGCAGTGCCAGGCCGCCGCAGCCACCGCGGCCACCGCGCCGCCGCGCCGCCGGCCGGCCAGGCCGGGTCGGACCCGGGTCGGGTCGACTCGGTTCGGGCCGGGTCGGCCCAGACCCCCCCCGTTTCGAATCAGTTTCGGTCTTTTGGCCATAACTTGAGCCACGGACCTCCGATCGACGAACCTTCTACGGCAACACGATCCTTGGATCGAGACGGTCGTTTCGGTATATCGCACTCAACGTTTTGGATTACTTTGAGTTTGGCCGGGTTGGTTCGTTCACGAAACCAACCGGGCCTTCGGAGCGGAAACACTCATATCTTGAGTTACGGACGTCCGATTGACGTGCCGTCAGCCGTGTTGTGTTCCTCTTAGTGAGACGGATCTTTTGGCATACTCCGCCCGAGGTTTGGATGCAGGTGTAGTACGGTCGGGTTGGTTTTGCCTTAAAAACCAACCGGGCCCCGGGGACGAAAATGCCAATAACTCTCAGACCGGGCGTCCAATCGACGCGCCGTCTGTTGCGTTGAGTTCCTGTTGACGATACGGAACTTTTGGATACATCAACTCTGGACTATGTGACAGTTGATGTATCAGCCTCTCGGCTCGTGGAGCGGACCCTCCGAACGAGCTTGCTGTGTGCGGGAACCCTAGTGCTGGCTGCGACCGTTACTATGACTACTACTGCTACTACTGCTACTGTGACTGCGACGACGACAGTACAGAGATCCTGTGTGGATTCGACGACGACGACTTCAGCACTCAGCGATCCTACGTGGATCAGTGCTACAGGTCCTGTGTGGGCCCGATCCTGTGTGGGTCCGATCCTGTGTGGGTCCTTGCGCTCAGCGGTCCTGTGTGAACCAGCGCCTACAGGTCCTGTGTGGGCCTGATCCTGTGTGGGTCTTTGCGGGGGTTAGTTACCTATCGATCCTTCGTGGGTCCGACGACTTAGATGGATCAGAGATCATCTTTATCGTCTTTCGAAGAAGTATACCTGTGTGAGATGATTCTGTTGCTTTCCTGTGTGGATTGTGTTGTGCAATCCTGTGTGGATTACGTTTTGCTTTCCTGTGTGGAATACGTTTACTTTCCTGTGTGGACTGAGTTGTACTTGGGCTCGGAGGTTGGAGCGTATTTGAAATTGATGACTTAGGTATATGTAGGGCATATACCTAAGCAGTGTCGGTTATTACTTCGTGATTGCTCCTTTCTTCGTGGTTTATCCTTTGTGGTTTTGTGAGACCTTCAGGGGTCTCGGGGTCCCTACTGAGTAGCTTATACTCACCCCTGCACGGGCTTTGCCCGCACTACGTTGTGTTGGTTGCAGACGACGGACAACGTTGTCCTTAGCTGAGGCTTGCAGAGCGGGACGGTACCCGGAGGTGGACCACTGGGCGGGACGTGCTCAGAGCGGACGGCGGGACCCGAGGAGCAGAGGAGCTATCTGTACCCACCCTTCCGGTGGGATTTCCAGTGGACAGCTCGGTGTAGCGGCTTTTACCTTTCAATTGCTGTTTTTCCCTTTCGAGTTGTACTTTACTTTCAGTTTGGGTTTGTATACTGGCCCATTTACTTTTCCGCACTTTCAGTTGTACTCTGCTTTTGCTTAGTGTTTACTTTCCGCTTGCTTACTCTGTGGTGTTTGTTTACTTTACAAAGGCAATGCCTTCCCTTTTTACCGGGATTTACGCCTTGGTGCTAGTCGCCAGCCCCTGGCCTATGGAAGGCGGGCTTGGGGTAGTCACGGAATGGACCCCGAGGGCGGGTCGTGACAGCCTGCCCAATTATTGTGCCAGAAGAGAATCTCCCCTATTCACATGATTCATCAAGAGCTATGTTTTAGGGTCAGAAGAAGGGGATGGATTTTCGACCAAAGAGGAGAAACATAGCCGCTGCAAACCTCTATGTTACTCCCACTAATCTGAGACATCCTCTGTCCTCATAGAGTATGATCTTCAAGAATTTCCCATGAAATCTTAGCATGTGAGCCTTGGAGAGTGATCTGCAAGCTTCTACAGTTGATCCCTTCTTCATGGATGGGACTTTTCATCCTCTCCCATGAGGTCACGTGCCTCTTCCCCTCAGACTTCGCATCCCATAAAAAACTACATAAGATCGAGTCAACTAATATTTTGACTCCTTTCAGGATGTTTGATGTTGCCATTGCATGTATAGGTATGGAGGACAATACACTGTTAACCAGAGCTATACGCCCACCGAAAGAGAGGAGGTGATTCTTCCAATTGAGAACTCGACCTGTGATTCTACTTACAATGCGGTCGAAATCTCGAATCCGGAGTCTACCTGAGGAGATAGGTGTACCCAGATACTCTATCGAGAAGGACCCCCGCTGCATGTTATGTCATCTACATAGGGAATACATGCACTGAGGTGAGCTTCTGTGGGAGATAAAGAATTCACTCTTGTCGACACTTAGAACATGTCCACTCTAGAAGATGTAGTCCCACAGGTTATCATTGATAATCTGAATAGAGATCTTCCCACTATTGATTAATATAATGGTGTCGTCTTCAAATATCAGATGGGATATAGAGGGGAGGCTTTGTTTCATCTTGAAGGGGAGAATTACCCCTTGAAGAATGATGTGGTTGAGGAGGATGCTGAGAGTGTCTTGGGCAAGGATGAATAAGATGGGTGAGAGTGGGTCACCCTATCGCAGACCTCTGGTATCCTTGAAAATACCATGCACATTCCCCATGAAGGATACCCCCATCAACGAAGAGCTTACACACCTGAAAAGGATATCAACCACCCTGACCGAGAAGCCCGTCACCGCGAGAACACTGTTAAAAAAACTCCACTCAATCTTATCGTATGCTTTGTTCATAATAACAATGATCGCAAGATTCAAATCGTGGGTCTTGAATTTTATTTCCCTCACCATCTCCTGGGAGAGTGCTATAGCCCCCTAAATGGATCGTCCCTTCACGAAGCCATGCTTCTCAATATAGATCCAACCGGGAAGAAACATAGACGACCTCTCATTAATAAGGCAAGCAAGGATCTTGTACAGGAAGTTGCAAAGACTTACTGGGCAATAATGGGAAAGTGAGGATGGATCCTTTACCTTGGGGATGAGGCAGAGAGTTGTGGCATTGTAGATCTGAGGAAGAGACCCACCCCAAATGAAATGTTGTATGGCTTTGACAATATATTTTTTGACAATCTCCCACGACCCCCTGTAAAAGGCTCTAGGAAAACCGTCGGGGCCGGGGCCACTCTCCAGGTTAATCTTCTGCATTGCATTGAAAATATCTTCCTCATTAGGAATGGCCTCCATCAAGTTGTTCTCCATGTCAGACACTATGTTTGGAATCACCTCCCATAGAGCCGATGTGCTGGTTGGATAACCACTGGCCATCCTTGGGTTCGAGCCTGCTAGGAGGTCTTGAATGAATGAAAGAGCCATCCTCCCAACATTATCCCTATCATGCGTGAAGGAGCCATCCTCCTACAAGATATTTGGTTTGACCCAAAGTTTCCATTCTCTGATGCAGGCAAGGACGAAGGTTGTGTTTTTGTCACCTTCTTGTAGCCACTTCTCTCTAGACCGGTCCCGAGCCATTCGTCCTTGTTTGAGAAGCTCCACTTCCCAACTCATCTTCTTGGTCTTGAGATCTTCGAGTGCTATCTCACTCCATTCTTCCTTCAGACTCCCTGCTAACTCTTCTACCTTCTGTTTGAGAGTCCCAAGCCTTCTATCAAAGGGAGGGATACTCCTAGTCCACTACAATATCCCTTTCTTTAACATCCTAAGCTTATTATGAATTTCCACCCAATAGTACCCTTGAGTTGTAGCCACCCACTGATCCCTTACCTTCTCTTGATAGCCATCCAATCCATGCAAGAACTAGTAGAACCTGAAAGACTCTTGAAAAGCCTGATTAGGGGACACTGAAACCATTAGTGGAGAATGGTTAGAAATTCCACGAGCAAGATGCTTGACCTCAGCTGAAGGGTAGATATTAAGAGCATTGATATTAGACAAACAACAGTCGAGTATACTAAAACTCATCCTTCTCCCACCCTGATTATTACACCCCATAAACCATTCCCCACTGTAGCCCAAATCATACAGCCCTTTCCTTGCCATAAACTGTGAAAATTCCAGACTTGACCTCCTGGGGAAGGCCCCTCTCCCCTTCTTCTCATCTGGATCCAAGAAAATATTGAACTCCCCCACCACAAACCCGGGGAGATCCTTCATATCAAAAATCTCCAAGCCCTGCCACAACCGCATTATTTCCGGGTAATCACAGCTACCATACACAAAGGAAACATAGAAGCACTCCTCGCCCTTCGTAACATTCATGGTGATATGTTGATCTCCTATATCAATGAAATACATGGACACCCCATTTTTCTAGAATATCCATATATGACTGTTTGTCGGATCTGTGTGCATGTGACCATGCACGTGAACATAATGACAAAAAGGTCATGATTTTATTTAGGTTATGTTTCGGCTCCAAGATAGAGACAATACAAACTTTGTTCCCCCTAGCTTCAGAGAAAATGAGGTATGCCTTTACCCAAGCTCCCAGACCTCGAGCGTTCCATATTAGCATATTCAACATTTAACAGAGGGAGACCCATCCTTGGCCCCGGTCTTCGTTGTCTTGGTACCTGGGAAAGGATATACTTCCATGAATAGTCTCTGTTGATAGTGAGTGTGCATCCCTGGGCTTTGAAAAGGGGAAGTTAAGGCAGGAGGCTTCTCAAAATCAGGGCATTCAATGGACTTCCCCTTGTCCCTCCTACGGGAAGTCGAATAAGTAGAGGGACTTTGTTCCTGAGTCCAACAGACAGGGACCCCTTAAGCCTCCACCTTCCCATTCCAAAACCAATCTGCTTCCTGACTTTTCATGGTAGTGAAGATGGAGAAGAGAAAATCAAGACACCCCACTCTGTGATACTAGACCAGTCCTCAAGAAAAAGAGACATCCACACTCGGGGAATCACGGGAGGACATAGGAGAGACACAAAATTAACCCAAAACCACTCCAAAGAGGGACTATAGTCTGGGAGATGCCTCCAAACCTCGCTCTCAGACACCAGATTTGAACCTCAGGAGACTGGAACCAATTACCTACATGGAGAGGTAGGGTTTTCTCCAGGATGTTCGCCAGTTATATGGGGTATGTTCTGGAAAAGATGAGAGGCGTCATGGGGTAAGACCCTGGGATCAGAGTGGGAGCCACCCTTCTTGCAGTTTCTGCAGATGGCTCTAGAGCGCCCATGAATTCTGTATAAATAGATAAACCTTGGGAAAATAGGGAACGAAATAGATTTTTCCAAATAAACCTCATTCGAAACTTTGATCGCCAACTTATCAGGAATAACAAGCGAAAGATCCATCTCAACACAGATCCTCGGTAGCATAATGTCTTCACAGGAGAGGGTGCGATCACTTGCACAAAGGCATTGGCATGCAAGATTCAGGGGTCGCACACAACACTCCTTCTAGCATGAAAAATCTTGTGTGCCCAATGTGAAGTCAAAGGGACCCTTTCACGCTGGCATGCTCAAAAAACAGTTAAGGCTCGAGCGCGATGGGACAATGTGTGCGCAGGGTACCCGGTGGCATGAAAACTCTTCTGCACCTGATGATACGTCAAACCCCCTTGCACACAGATCCTATTGTGTGTGGCCCCCGAGGGTTTCGATGATAAATTGAAATGGAACCCCAAACCATAGGGATGGGGATAGAAGATGAAATGACGCTCTGTTGTGTGAAAGATACCTCTTATGTGACCACGTGAAAAACACCATGGCATCAAGATATTGGATCTTGTGCAACAGGCCTCATAGGGTTCCTCCTTTGGGTGAGCCCACTTCGGTTTGATCCTCACTGATTTAATTTTAACCTGAAGTCCTTTTTGTGCAAATTATCCATCTTGTGTGCATGATTCTTCTTATCCATGAGCAGTTTTGTGCGCAACGTTCCCATATTACCTCCACTGTTCCCATATATTACGTAACTACCCTGTCTTGCACACATCCTTCCGGTTTGTGGGCAACCATTCCATCTTGCGTGCACCCCCCGCATCATGCGTGCGGCCTTCCTTCTGTACTCCATGTGTCATCCTTACCCTAAGGCACTATGTTCGAGCTCCTCTTATGCGCAACACAACTATCCCACACACCTTTCTCCCACACGACCGTCCAAGTTCATATGAATTGACTTCAAAGTCCCTTGGGTAGTGTTTTACATTGGGTTGCTTTTCCTTATGCTTCTTCACATATGCATGCTAATGGATATTTATTCATTACATTGCCATGCTAATGTGGGACCCTCAATGGATCACTCCATGACACCCCCTCATCATGGCATTGTTGGTGCATTCCCTCACCCAAGGGCGAGCGATTATGATTTATGTAAGTTCTAGGGGGTTCCAAGTGAACTCGCCTCATCCAAGATGCAGGACGTTAACCTGCCACGAATCCTCATCCTTAGCACATGACATTGACATGTAGCCTCACCCCGTGCATCCTACATGGGGTGCCCCATATCAGACATTCTCTATGCCCACTCATCTACACAGGAGCAAGATCATCTTCACATGGAGTGAGATCCTCTTTGCTGGAGTGGCGTCTCTCCGCGGGGAACGGAAACCACCTTGGTTTAATCCACTAACCTTTATTGCAGGAGGTACCACCCAGGCTCCTATTATCTTTTTCCTTTCCAAAGACCAAAGGAGATATGGGAACCAGGACATTCGTTATCCTGTACCTCTCCCATTGGTCTTTGTCTCCAGCTGGGCCTCCATCCTGGAGTAAGTCCCAATCTCAATCTCTTTGGGTTACTAATCATGCGTAAGCCCCTATTTCCTATTTGGGCCACTAACCACATGGAGTCCCCTATCCAGTTCCAACAGACGCACCTTTTGAGATGTGATCATCACACCATTGCTGCCTCTTGTTTCTCACAACGAGCATGACTCGTGTGGGCTTAGAGTATGCATCGACCATGACATCATATGGTCATCCTAGAGTGTAATCCCTATACCATTCCGAACTATGTGGACTATGATCCTTGCTAATTCAAGGTACGTATGAAGCCTCCTAGAGGTTCAAGCCCAACACAACCATTGGTCCTAACCCCCTTCACATCGGTTCACCATACACCATTATGATCTACGTGGACTTTAATCCTTTCCAAGGAAAGGTACGTAGGAATCCTCCCTAATGTTCAAGCCCAACACCTCCATTGGCCCCGACCCCTTCATGTCAGTTCACCATACACCATTATGAACTACATGGACTTTGCTCCATTCCAAGGAAAGGTATGTTGGAAGCCTCATTGAGGTTCAATCCCAACACCTCCATTGGTCCTAAACCCCTTCATGTCAGTTCCCCACACCATTCCAAACTATGTGGACTTTGATTCCCTACCACGGGGATACGTAGGAGGTCCCTTCGAGGATCAAGCCCAACATCACTGTCACCATCACGATGGTTCCATCTCACTCTACATCCACCTTCAACAATCCATATCCATCCTAATCCTTACCTGGGCCACCACATCCTGGTGAGATCACGTCACCCACTCTCTCACTGCTCCTATCAGCAACTGGGTAACTAACCACGTGTTATCCCTTGCATCGGTTCTCCCTCCTGAGGTTCAACCCATATGATCCACTCTTATCAGTGTTTTGATCAGTCTGATACATCTCCACTGGACGTTAAACTCACGGAATACCCTGTGTTAAACATGGGAAATTGAGGAAAACCTCTAAACATGCCCATGACATTTAATTCCCCGCATTCAATGTGGGATGCCTCGGGCTTCTGCACCCGGGAGAACCCCTATAATAAGGGGAAGAAACCCAAACCCTACAGTTATCTAGCATCCATACATGCCAGGGATGTCCAACATAACTAATTCCCAAGCCCAAGGTTTCTGCCCTAACTGGACCCCTTGGAATGTCTTGATAGAATTAGTGCAATTAACTAGCATCCATGAAGACATGACACTGGGAAGAGTTTCACAAACAACATCTTAAGTCTATAAGGGAGACCCGTACGTGGTTGTGAGTTCTGAGGAGGAATACACAGAAGGAGGAACCAACATACCATCATCCCGTTGCGATCAAGGATAAAACACCCCTGAATAAGAGACTGTTGTTTCTTTCCATTGAATGTAGGTATGTTGGACAACAAATAGCGCAACCTCAATAGACAGATGCACAACTCGGTGAAAGCATCGGAAACAAAACTGGTGAACCTGATGTGATGTTCGATTCCTCAATGTGGATATTAGTAGTGTTTGAGAAATCAGTGGACTAGCAAGTCATCAGATCCATGTATC
This sequence comes from Viscum album, assembly GCA_963277665.1. NCBI lineage: Eukaryota > Viridiplantae > Streptophyta > Magnoliopsida > Santalales > Viscaceae > Viscum > Viscum album. The sequence goes on from OY728167.1 coordinate 166,828,041, forward strand.
CAGCACCAGGTCCCACCAAGAAAATAGTGGGCCTGGCGTGAAACTCAACGGAATTTGGGGTAGTTGAACATTGGACATCCTGGTCTGTGACGTTTTCAGCATGGATCCTTCTTACCATCCATTGAAGATGGAATGGTGCTAGGGCCCTGGACATTGATTTCCTCCTTATAGTACTAATGGTTTAATCACCCTACCTTCCAGGATCCAATCTATCATATTTGGAAATAAATCACCGCCCACCTACCGATGTAGAGACATGGGAAACGTTATTGAAAAAAATCCCACATGGCCCCATCACTTATGTGATAGCTTCCACCCCCATAGCTTCTCGGCGCCCACACCCCATCTCCCCTTCTGAAATCGTTCAAAGAAGGGTGATAAATTACCTTATTTGGCAATACAATGTGGAAGGAATTATCCAATCTCAGGATATGGCCCCTCAAGATTTAGGGGCTTCTTTGCCTCATCGCAACCGCCACCCCCATGGGTTGCGCAGGGAGCCACTGCTCCCCACTCCAATGCATAACCATTTCGGGAGCCTATCCCTGGAATGCTTTGATGACTCCCTCCCCTACGCCGATGAGGTAGGGGATGTCTGGGCCAGCCCGGCAGGGATCCCGTTCCAGGGGCTCCCAAGGAGGTGTCCCACTAGGATGCATCAATATCTCCACCTGGCCCCATAGGCTGAAGAGCAGGTAAGCTATGGGCGTACACCTCCATCCCCGGTCCGGCTAACCCAATTCCAACATCAGGCAAAGGACCAGGATGACTCTCGCTGAGGGGCATCAACGTCAATGACTACCATGGCTTCTGCCACAATTGACGTATACCATCAGTCCCCTGCTTACACCAAGAAGAGAAACTCATCCATCGATCCCAGATCGAGGCCCCAACTGCCCCACGGGTAGGCTGGGTCGACTCTTCTGACTGCAGGCGTAGGTAGTGCCCAACATGGGTCGTCCTGCGGCAACGATACACGGTATGGTGGTCCTCCCCGTACTTACACCATTGTGAACATGGGTCCTCCCCACTCCCATGCTCAGTGTGGAGGTCCTCCCCATGCCACCTTCGATCTGAATGAGGATTCATCCCATGGCAGTGACACTCTGTACGAAAGCCTCTTCCATGCTCATGACATCGGGTATTGGGCCATCCCTCCTGCGACATGTTGTCGGTGTGGAGGTGTTACACACCCGGTAAATCTTTATCATGGGGGGATTACCCATATACTTATAGTGTATGGTGAAGTTCCTCCTCACCCACAAAACTAGAGGAGTGATGGTCATCCTCATTTCATCGGCACCGAGAACATATGTCCTACACATGCTCTACCTGACCAGTACGAAGACTATCTTTATACAAACACTACCATGGGAAATAAGAAGGGAGGCCCTACCCATGCTTCTACCATATTTGGCGGAGGTCATACTCGCTCAGGCACTTCCTGCTTGGATCCTATCCCACATCAACTAATGGACATGTAGGTCCTCCCCATGTTCCCTTCTTCATCTTTCCATGTGCTCCTCGCACCCCCACCTCACTCAGGAGGAGTCCCTCTCTATCCTAGAACTAGTTTGATCGAAGGTCCCCCTTGTTCCCTAAAACTACCCTATCCCAAAGAGTCACCCCAGGGTAAGAGGGCGGGTCGTCGCCGCCATAAAAAAATGCTGGGAATATTCTAACCGAGATTAAACCAGTCTTCTTCTTTGATTTTAAGGTGGAATAAGACAATGTAATGGAACCCTCACCTTGATCATCCGTGTCAAGATTTGGGGCAGTAATGAGGCGCATCAGCCTCATACTTCATGAATGTGAGGTCCACTAGATCCCTTACTCCTTACGTAGATACATTTAGGAGGATAAAGATTTGGTGTCTCCCAAGATTTGGGTCATGAAATCTCCACCATCATCACCAGGAGCACTCTCTACCTCGACTAGAGATTGTGGAGAGTTGTTTTGGGGACCGATGGAAGACGAACAACAGCGTGGTCCACCGCTAGTAGTCATGGTTCCAGTGCCAAAAACCATGGTCTCTAGCCCATCTTATCGCGATGTGTTGGCCAAGTCATTGCACTCTTCATAGGATAGCCCAATATGCGGCATATTGTAAGCCCGCTCTCTGTATTCTCCACCAACCAACGTTTTGTCTCATCGATCTACTTCAGTACCACTACCGGTTCCTCAGCCTACTCTAGTTGAAGAGTGGGGAAATCAAGGGATAGAACTCGAGTCTGGGTTGAGGATCTTGTGGGAAATTATTTTGGAGGACTATTTCCTAGAGATGTTTTGGCCAGTTGTAGCGTCAAATTTCAAGGCACCGAAAGCACTCACCCAAGAGGAGGTTTGATGCTTTCTCAAGACCATCTAGGAGCCTCACTTTCGCCTTCTTCATTGAAGAGTGGCCTACCCCAAGAGTCTTGTGAAATTCAAAGATATTTCTCAACAATACCGTTTGGTTGATTTGGCCGCACTCCCCATGGCCCAGCGCCCTGTGTCACCCGTCCACCATAGGAACCTCCAACAACAATGTGTCCATAGATTTAAAGTTCTCCACATGATAATCAAGGAAGCTTCTCCCCACATGAAAATATGTGGTTGGGGGTAGTACGCGGCCCTCCATTTTAGATCTATTCGGTGTAATCCCGATTTTTCGAGCGACATCGCAGATATTCCTCTAGATAGGGTCGCGGTTAAAATGGATGACCTGCCAGGGGGAGATAACGAGCTAGAGATTCTTGGAGAAGACCTACCCTCAAGGGAGTCTCACACCTCTTTGATCCTTTGGTAAGAATAACTCTCCAACAAAAACTATTAATGGGTCTTCACATACCTATGGAGTCATTAACCCTCGGTCGGAATCTTTATAAGGGGAAAGTGAACCTCAGAGCCACAAAACCCTCTGAACCATCTGGATCAATGCATAAGATAGAGGATGATCCTGAAAAAGATACGTTGCGTCATTAGCTCATAGAGCACAAGAAGATGGTCGATGACCTCCTTGCTAAATTCCCTATAGAGAAACAAAAGGACTACAGTGATCCTCGACTGAGGAAGTAGGGGCAGACACAACTTCCATGTGAAGAATTGCCTCTAGGTGAACCTGACCATCCTTCCCACATAGATAGGGTAGAGGATGGAACTTATGGAAAGAGTCCATGGTATGTGTCATCCTATCCACCCGAGTGGTGTGAACATCCTCAGGACCCAGCTTTGGTTCCTGTAGGTGCTCCACAGGTCATCCCACCAGCAGCTGCACAAGCTACCAAGCATTCTTATCAAGTTGAAGAACATGCCAACACACTGGTGGTAAAGGATCCCCATCAAGATAGGAACCACTTCCCAGATGATCCAATGACAGCACTCGTCGCCATCCATGATGCTTTAGAAACTCAACATGTGTAAATCCCACCTGATGGAAAGCCATATCCAACATGGTTATATGATATGTCAGCACCCCCGTGTTTTAGATATTCCCCCTTTTCCCCATTTAATATGATGGGCGATCCACTGCAGTATTTGTCCCACTTCATCTCATGGTGTGGACCCATTTTAGGGACTCCAGCACTACAAGTGTCCTCCAAACTCTGGTGTTTTTCATGGACATTAGAAGGTCCTGCGTTATTCTGGTACAGCGAGCTACCCATTGGATCAGTAGCCAGATGGGAAGACATGCGCAGACAGTTCTTTTACCAGTTCAGTTCAACCAATCAGAAGACAAGTATTGATAACCTCTTCAAATGAAATCATAGGACTAATGAGAGCGTCGTGGATTTTTTCACCTGGTGTAAAGGGCTCACATACTCCCTTGACATGACACTAACTCAAAAGAATCTACTGATGATGTCTATGGGAAATTTCAAGACAGAACTAGTCCCCTCTCTAATCACCATGAATTACCCAGGGGTATTCTAATACTTCTCTTATAATGCCCAGAACCTAGAATAAGTCGTGTAGTACGACTATAAGGCTCGGCCATTGCCCCTAGTAATCCCCGCGAGAAGGGTCCCTAAGGATGAGCTCATTGTGGTGGCACAGATTGAGGCCCCCAGGCAATAAGATCTATTACCATTGGGTCCACCACCACAGCCTTGTAGAGGCCCTCCACCTCAGGCACAGCCTCCGGCCTATCAGTGCCCACCTCAGAATCGGTAGGCACCCCCGTGTAATGCACCTCCACCACCCTGGAAAGACAACCAGGTTCCACCTCCTCAGAAAGTTCCTCCAGCCCCTCGTCATTTTCAGAAACCCAGGGCCCCCTTCCCAGATAGGAGGAACTAGACCTACTCATTTAACAAGGCTCAGGTCCCCGATTTTTTCTGTAGTGCCATGGAACAAGGGTTCAAACATTTTTCTGAATGCAGGAGGCCAGAAGAGGTGAACCTCACTAATCACTCTAATTACTGACCATATCACTAGATACTGGGGAAAAACCTCAAGCTGTGTTATGTGTTTAAATATTGGCTTCAAGTCTAGGTGGATAACCATAAAGTTCTTTTAGGCCCAGCTCTGGCATAAGTGGCATGTGTCTTCGTGAATCCAGAAAGCAGGAGTGACAGCAAAGGCAAGTGGCATCGGGTTTCTAACCGTGGGTCCCAGAAGTATGATGAATAGATGGATCGTAAGATAGTTTCCCATGACCATGGTATTGTCTAGGAATTTATGAATCGATATGAACCTTTAGAAGATGATGTGTCACCTGCATCTAGTACGTCTGTATCAACAACTCAACCTCCCTCTTCCCAGAAGAGCAAGCATCGGTGGCGCAAGGGAAAACAAAGTCCCTAACCAATGCCATTATCATCTTGTAATCTTGGAGACTTTGTACCCCCAATGATGGTGATACCCCCCTAGAACCCATCCAGTGGCGAGGGATTCTTCAAGTGATAGTCAAGGGTGCGCCTCTGTTAATTCCATAGAGCTGGTAAACCCCTACATGATTCCTGAAAATGAGTACAGCTAGGTGGACCCTCCCTATGTCCCCAGTCGTCGCCACCATCGACAGAGCCATGCTATATGGGTCATTAGAGTTTCTCGGTCATTACTTCTAGCCAGGATGTGCATGCCACTGAAACATGGTAGTAGGCCTAGCGCAGAGTTCAGCACACGCAACCTTCTCATCTGGTGTCCAAAGGTCCGCCTTCATCGCCATTCATGTTTCTAGATTAGGTAGAGCCTTACCAACCGCGCTGTGATAATCCATCTAGACCTTATATGGTAGTCACTCCATAGGATTTGACTAGTGATCAGTGTGACATTCCCAAAACCAATCATCCATGGGTCCAACCAGTAGGGATCTCCATACCTCCTGTCATAGAGCGACCTCCAGTAAGAAGAAGTTCATTCCTAGCATAAAAGTATGATATCCTCAAGCATCTTGCCAGAATTCCAGCAAGTCTCTCCATCCTTGAAGCACTTATTTTTACAGAGGATATGCATGAAGCTCTTACTGGGGCTTTAAGAATCCCCCATGAGTTCGAGATGGAGGTAGCAGCCGCAGAAGCCTTCCATACTAAGCTAGTCGAGCATGTTGAATGTCAGGACATCATCTCATTCTCTGGATAAGGTGAAGGATCTCCCATATAGGTTCACAATCTCCCACTGTACATCATTGACCATTTTTATGGCGTGGAGGTTCATCTTTGTCTTGTTGACACATGCTCTGGAATCAACCTAATCTCGACTTGGACACTATGAAAACTGGGTTTGTCTAAGGTTGATCTAAGTCCCTATGACCTGAAAATTCAAGGTCATGACATGATGGAACAGACACTGGTCGGTAAGATCCACCTGAAGACCCAGTTCGGTGGCCTAGTTTCTAGAACTGAGTTCATGGTTGTTTCCCAAGGCACCTCCTATAATGTGTTGATGGGAAGGCCATTGTTCCACATCCATGTGGCGGTCCCTTCATCGTATCACCAGAGCTTTAAGTACTCCCTTAATGGTGGAGTGAGCATACTCCAAGGTGACGTATATCCCTTTTCCTATTGTGAAGCCCGATATCTCGATGCTGAATATTACAAGAGAAAAGACAAGAAGATCCTGGCTAATGAATTTGAGAACGCTATGGCTATGACTGGCCAATGGATAGATCTAGATGATGCCTGCATCTTTCCAATACACCGATTGGAGGCCACAACTATGGACATGGGACAATGCTTCGTTTTTTCTGGAACGTGGGGGGAGAGCATTCCCAAGTCTAACAGACGTCGGAAGATCACCTGATACTCCTACATGAATCAGACTCGGGTGATTCCAGAGCCCCTACCCCTATAAGGTACCGGGATGTCCTCCCCATTGCAACAGCGATACGTCATACATGATTTTTCCTCCAGTCTGGCATAAACAAGCTCAAATGAATGCATCACTATTACTTCTATATCATAAAGCTTGTCCCCTTTGTCCAATGACCATATGGGATCGAATCGAATTCTTTCATCGCTATGGTTTCGACAGCATAGGATTTCCCCGACACAATGTCTGCCGCTGCTCGGGCGGGTACTGGCTTCCCATCGAGATCTATTTACTCATAGAAATATCCCCCCACTAAGGATCCCTCCTCAATAAGTGAAGAAGAGAATTTAGAGGATGATTCTCCCGCCTTTGAATAGGGTGTCTCCACCACGGTTGATGAACTGGTACAGGTGGACCTCAGTAGCGAGACGGACCTGAAGCCCACATTGATCAGTACTGCTATGCCTGTCAAAGAGATAAAATAGTACATTGACTTATTAAATAAACATCGTGATGTATTCACCTAGAGCTATAAAAAATGCCAGGACTATATCCCCAGGTAGTCATCCACCGCCTCGGTCTCCCAGCAAACCACCACGGGTTCAAGCAGCCTCCCAGAATGATGCACCCTTCTCACGTTGCCATGGTCGAGTCCGAAGTTGATAAGCTCATTAGAGCCAATTTTTTAAGGAGTTCTAGTACCCCATATGGTTATCCAAAATCATTCATGTTATGAAGAAGAACAGACAGATTAGATTTTTCATCAACTTCCAGGATCTCAACAGTCATTGTCCAAAGGATGATTTTCCCTTTCCCATGATGGAATTGTTGATTGATGCCACTGCTGGGTTCTAGGCACTCTCTATCATGGATGGATATTCTAGGTATAACCAGATCCGAATGGCCCCCTAGGATGAAGAGTATATAGCCATTAGTGAACCACAAGGTACTTTCTGTTACCAGGTAATTCTCATTGGTCTAATGAATGGAGGTGCCACCTATCAGTGAGTTATACATCGAATATTCATGCTAATCCTTAGGACATTGGTGGAATGAAAAATAGATGATCTGGTGTTAAAATCTCACTAGCCTCAGGTCCATCCCAAATACCTTGATAAATTGTTCAGATTCCTCTGTTCTCACCACCTTAAGATGAACCAATAGACGTGTTCTTTTGGGGTCACCTCAGAGAAATTCCCGGGTTTCATTGTTAGATACATGGGCATAGAGATCGACCCAGAGAAGATCAAGGACGTCATTTAGATGTCTCCTCCGACCAAAATTCAGGATCGCCGAGGCTTTCAAGGATACTTGGCCGACATACACCGATTCATCGTGAATTTGTCTAGCACGTGTAAGCCCTTTTCTTGACTCATGAAGAATAGAATTTTCTATCAGTGGGATAAATAATTTCAGACTATTTTCGAGGAAATAAAGTAGTATGTACTCTATCCCTTGTTCCTGAGGCCACCCATCTCTGGAAATTCATTGTTCCTATATGTGACCGCCCTGGAACAGACTCTTAGTGCCCTTATCACCCATAAGAACAATTTAGGGAACAGAGAATAGTCTCTAATATCTCAATCGCATGCTCCTTGATACGAAGAATAGATACTCCCCTATCGAGAAGAGCTACCTTGCACTGGTATTTGTAGTTCAAAAATTGCAACATTACTTACAAAATCACGAGTTATAGGATCCCTGCCTTCCAAGAGAGACAATTTGTCAACATGGGGCAATTCATGATGTACTTTAGTAGATCTACTTGTGACTGCATCGAGTTTTCCAAAAGGTTCCATGTGTGCAAAATTAATTCCAACTTTATTCATCAGCATCCAGAGCCTCTCCACACTACCAAGTACTCTTGGCCCATTGTGGTCTGGGGACTCGTTATTGTGGGACCATATCCACCAGCGATAGCTCGTGAGTGCAGGTTCATCCTAACCGCTATGGATTTCATCTCTAAGTGGGAAGAGGAAGTTCTGCTCAAGGAGTTCAAGGACCATTCCATCAATGAATTTATGACCTCCATTACCATCTACCAATTTGGAGTTCCTCAAACTATCCTCACCGATAATGGAACGAACATCCAAGAGGCTGATTTGAATAAATTTTATGTTATGTAAAACATCTGTTCTAACAATACGTCTTTCTATCACGCACAACAAAATGGAAAGATCAAGGAATTAGACAATACCCTATCTAACATTCTACAGAAAATGGTTGGTCAGAAGAAGAAGAGTTGGCCAGAACAGATCCCCAATTAAATCGGGGCTTATCGGATGACGGCTCATAATTCCACATAAGTGACCCCATACTCCCTTTTGTACAGAAAGGAGGTTGTCCTGCCCATCAAGATCTAGTTACCTTCATTATGCACAACAATATATGATCATCAGGCACCATATAAAGTATTTGAACATCATCTAGATGAATTGGAAGCCTTCGACGAGAATAGGATTTGTACCATACACAATTCAGAAAGGCATCTGAAAAATATAGCTAGAGCTTTCAACAAGAAAGAAGTCCTCTGCACTTTCTTGCATGGTGACATGGTTTTGGTCTTAAGGAAACCAATGATACCTAGACAAAAGCCACCAAAATTGCAGCCAAAATGGGAAGGACGTTACATAATTTATAAGGTTTACCCCAATGGCGCATACTCCCTAGTTACCATGGATTTTGAGTGTATCACTCTTACCACCAATGCTAAGTTCCTCTAGAAATACATTGCCTGAGCAAATCTGGTCCTACATGACCTTAAAATGTCCGGTCCAACGTTATTGTAATTGTATCTTCTCGCAAGACATTAAACTGCATCTCAAGAACTACGTATGTCATTAATTCTTTTCTTATGGGATACGTAGGAATGCTCAGATGTCTTGTCTTATATTCTAGCCCCAAACTCTTCCCTTTGACTATTCCACCTGGCTATAGTTCTCTTGGAGTATCCTTCATGGTGTTGTGTAGGATTCTTTGGCCCCACTCATGTCAGGATTACAATGGCTACACCATGTTCCCCAATCCTCATTTTTCTATTCTCCTACATCCTCATCGCACAACACTAAACTTTATGTTCTTCAAGAACTATGTGTGACTTGATTCCCTTCCTTATGGGATACATAGAAACGCCCAGAAATTTTGTCTGTTGGCCCAGCCTCAAACATAAGAATCTCCCCTCAGGTCGGAAAACATGTTATGGTGCTGCATTTTTCCCTCCTATACGTTGGATTCATCAAGACCGCACCATGCATCCCCTTCCCTGGAGTTCTCCACCTATTTCATTGTCCTGGTAGACGTTAAATTGCATGGGCACATCTATGCTCCACACATTCCCTATACTTGGGACTCTGTCATCTTTCACGTCCAAAAGGGTCCCTGAATGGCATGGATGCTCGGCCTAGGGTCCCACCTACAGTTTCAGTCCAACTCCTTCAAGGACCTCAAATGACAAGTTGATACATGTCTCGCATTGCGAATATGGTTATAGTTCAATACTCACTTGTTGTTCCCATATCAGGATATGAGATATGGATTTTTTATTCAGAACGTGGTCAACAACTCTCCTTCATCATTATCACCACCCCCATATGTCCTAACTATTGGTTGTAGTGGTTCATGATATACCGCTATTGCTTTGAATGTCATTCTACTTCGGGAAGGAGTGTGAGTCCAGCTGTCGCACCCTTATATGTTTGGGAGAGTCGGGCATATTCCTTTTTTCCTACCCCGAGCATTGCTCACATGGGCTTTGGAATATTGGAACGAAATAACCACATGAAGGGTAATGTGTCTAAGGTTTGAACTCTACGAGCTTAAACTAAGATCTTTTTCATCCTTATTTCAAGACGTTAAACTGAAAATTGGTCAGGACATCCTATCTCAAGTCCCTCACCACCTTTCGACCCCCTAGACCAAGTTCTCATTTGGGATTGTACGGTGGGGTATGAGATTGTGTCCTCATTCACATCAGGTCAAGAACCATACCGTACACATCCCTCGTTGAGATACCTTTCCCAAAACTGCATCCATCCTTCATGACATAAAACTGCACAACATCCCTTGAGAATGATGTGTGTCTTGATTCCCATCCTTATGGGATACATAGGACCACCTGAACATTTAGTCCTCTGAGCCAAGCCCCATTTCTTGGAAAACTACTTATCATCCCGACCCCTTTGCCTGAGTCCTTCTAGGGGAGGGGTATTTGGTGTGGTATGGGCCTATGTCTTCATTCACATCAGGTTCATAACAACCATGCCACATACCTCTTTCTCCTAAGAGCCCTTCGCTCTCCTGTTCTACACTCATGTTTTTAGTCACCTTCTCTTTTGTTGGGCCCCTCGACCCTCTCCGGTGATTCACCAATGTCCTCGGAAGTACTCTAGTTCAAAACCTAGAGTATCATATTCTACCTAGACGTTCTCTATCTAATCTTTTAGACTTCTTGTCCCCTTCATTTGGGTTTTCATCATCTTTCACATCTGAAAGGACCCCCAAATGGCATGGTTTCTCAGCCTATGGGATATCCTACAGTTTCTGGCCAACATCCTCGAAGACCTCGAACAAAAAACTGATACATGTCCCACGTTGTGAATATTGTTACCAGTAAACACTCATTTTTTGTCTCCATTTTAGGTCTCATGATATGGATGATGTGTTTCAAAAACAGTCAACAGTTATCATCCTTCGTCAAGAAAACCCCACAAAGCCCTAAATATTGGTTGCATGATTCAAATTATTTTCTACTCCATCATGTCCAAGTGTAATTTTTAAACTCTTGGTACTATACCTCAGTGTGTATTTGCACATTAAGAGGGAAAAGCCTTGGTAAGGCATCATTCGGGGCTTCACATCGATTTCCCATTTCATGCATTCCATGCATTTCAAATACCTCATTCGACCTCAGTTCCCACATCGAGCGTAGATCACATGGGCTTAGGGATCGGATCGAGGTTTGAGCTTACTTGGAAGAGTTTTTATTCTCCATGTTCTGAGCACTAAGACCTTAAAATAAGATCTCCTTATAAGTCATCTCTTTAAGGAGTAAGAACTGTAACCCTTATATCTATGTATAGCTTGACTCCCATGCTCATGGGATATATAGGAACACCCAGATGTCTTGTCTTCCAGTCCATCTCAATTTCCACTAATTTGTCCCTTCTTTTTATCCTTTTAGAACCTAACCCTTACAGGATTACGTGGTGTGCTGTGTGTGGTTTTATGTCCTCATTAATGTCAGTTTTCAATAGCCACATCACGTACATCGTTTTTAGGAGCTGGTCTGTCCTATCTCTTTTCCCACTTGAAGTTAAACTTCACTTCTAAAACTATGTATGGATTTATTCCCATCCTCATGTGATAAGTAGGAACACTGGGATGCCTCATGCATAGGTCCAGCCTTGTATTCTCAGACCTTTTATGGCCCCTTGGCCAGCGGTTTCTTCCCCAGAAGTGTCCAAGCCATATGATGTTAGACTATTCCACCTTGTCCCACATAACATTAAACTATTGCATCTCTTTTACATGATGTTAAAATTAATGGATGGTCCTATCATGCATCCCTAACCTATGATTTTATCATCCTGGTTGCACGATGAAAAACAGCACTGTATTGTGATTCCCTCACTCATGGGGGGCATCATGTTGGGTATTGGTCATCCACCATGCCATTTTTCAATGCCTACAATTGGCTTGATTCCTATAGAGACACCAGGATTCACTTTCTTCAGTTAATCACTTCACAAAAAACACACATCTATCCTAAAGGACAAACAATATCTATCAAATGCCACTTCTTTTGGTGCGTGGACCAGACACACACGACTTTATCATCCCTGGCACTGGTACCTTACCATGTCATGTCCAGAACTAGGTATGTCTTGATTCTCATTCTTATGTGATACGTAGGAATGCTCGTGCACTTTTCCTCGAGCCCAACCTTGATTTTTTTTTGGTCCATCGACCTAAATCCTCCCCAATGAACACATGGTGATTTAGTCTCCAAATCCTCATTCATGTCAGGTTTTATAATTACCTCACCACGTGTCTCCCTGTTTCATTACCATCTCTAGTTCAAGCTCTATGACCATAAACTAAGATCTTTCTAGGTATTATCTTCAAGTCATAAAGAAAACGCCCATAACTACATGTGGATTGATTCTTATCCTCATGGGATACGTAATAACACTTGGACATTTCATCTTCGGGTCCAGCCCCATGAATCTTAAATCATGCCCCACTTTTTCGGCCTCCCTTTCCCAAAATCTTCTACGAATATGCGGTGTAACGGGTGCCCCATGATCTCTCATCCATATAGGGATATGTACTGTGTTTTACATTCCCATTATGGGTACCACGTCCAAAACGCATGAATTTAAACTGTAACAATACCCTGAATAATCTCGGGATTCCCCATGATAATTATGGGATGTGTTAGCTTCCCCGCCAGAGATATCCTGTCTGGATGTAGGAATGATCCCTGCTCAGACTGATGCGCTCTCCTAACATGTTTCCACCACGGTGGTGTAATTTCAAGAGTGTTGGACACTATTCAAGAAACCAATCACTCCGCCCTCTACGCTTTGCGTACCCTACATTTGGATCCTCAACCTCTTTCATGTTTAATGGAACCCCCTGACAGTATGGGTACTCGGCCTATGGCTTGCCTACATCCCTGAACCAACATTCTGGAAAGCCTAAGGATTACATTTCTAGTCAAGCCCCGTGTTTCGAACATGGTCAGCGGTTTTCCCTCATTTTTTATCCCTATATAAGGATAAAAATAGGGTGGTTGTATTTTGAACACGGTTAATAGTTATCCTTCATTATCACGCCACCCCCACAGTGTTCCAAATACTTAGTATCATGATTCACACTTTACACACCCTTATGTTAGGATATATTCTAACACCCATGTCATTACCCCGCTTGTTCACTATAGTACATTGGGAAGGAGATAATTCAAATGTTCTGAGAGTTTCATTATCTGGTTAGGCCTCCCCCTTTCTTCTTGGAAGCCCAGATGGGTTGTTTGTACCACGAATTCCTGAAATTTGTTTTGAATTCGCACAATCAAATGAAATAATGATGCAACCATCCCTTGTTTCTAACATTGGGAACTACCCACGTGATCTTAGGGATAGATTTCTAATTATTTCATTATTGTTGATAGAATGCATTAAACTAAAAGAACAAGTGAATAATCTATTCATGCACATAGTTTAGAATAAGCAGAAGTAAAGAAGAATAAGTTTATGAGTTTGGCCAATATAGGGTCCTTAAGGAATGACATTTTGGATGGATTGCTTTAGTGCTTCCACCTTCTGACTTGTGGCCTCCAGCATTGCTTCCTGCCCCCTGAGATCCTTCCCTTCATCAGAAGCTGCAGAGCGTAACTCATTATCCTTGGCCGGTGCCTATGATTATTCAGTTTGGAGCTCAATCATTTGGAAATTTTCATGCATTGTCTTCTCCTGAGAATATGCTTGCTGGGCCCTCAATCGATCGATGAGCTCGATGTGGTTTGCAATGAATGCCTCCCCTTCTTTCATTTGCTCTCCAAGGCTTCAGGCCTCCTTCTCTGCCTTCAGAAATTCCTGAGTATTCTATAACTCTTTCTGGAACCGGGAAATGTCAAAATGTTGGCTATTCTCCCGTATCTTCTCTACCGTGTAATCACAGACCATTATGTGATGATGTGAGCATTTAACCCTCCAATGCAGAGAAAGCGTATCCAGGTGTGCAGCGACCCCATCCAGATAATCCATTCTACATGTGGCTGGCTGAGAAAGCTTTTGATGCAGTTACATGCCTTGCACCGTGTCATATGGATCTCGTTCGCAGCATCCAAGTCAGAATCATCTATCTTTATAGGGTTTGTAGGCCTATACTTGGGGAAATCATCCATGAGTTCAGCGGTAGGGACCTCTTCTAGAATTCATTATTCTTTAGAAAATTCACCTATGTCGGGATAAATCTCCACCCTGGAAGTATTGTTGCCCATTATTGCAACCTTCAGCACATCATGTACTGGGGCGGGGCCACCTCGAACAATTGCTTATACAAGAGCCGATGTGGTCACTGATAGAGCTCCTACAGATGTTCCAGACCCGATGGTCTTTCAAGCCTCAAAACTTGCAATCACTACATTTGGGATCAGTGTCTTGGTTTACCAAATTTCCCAGGAAAGAATAGATCCAGTGAAGATAATGGATTATGGGAGACAAGTGCGGCAGCATCTAGTGCCTGTATCATATCAGGAGCCGCCACCATAGGAGATCCTTTGAAACTTGTTAAATCGATCACCAGCACTAACTCCACCCATATCATTGGGATGGTGGGATGCTTGGACGCTACCATTTTGTCTCTTCCTTCGGGCTCATCACCGCATGTTCTAGACATAACTGGCTCCGCACATTATTCGGTTCTAATGACAGGTTTTGGATAATGTTCCCTTATTTCCATAGGTTTGTCTTCATCCCCTATAGGAAAGGATTATTGGGCACCCTCGACCATGTGTTCCTAAACCAGATAGAGTTTAGTTGAGAAATTGTGATTGTGAGAAGATAAAGGCTATTGGAGATAAGAGTTAAACATACTTCAAACTACTCATCCAGTTCTGCGTCAGAGCCGACAATTTCACTGCTCTCCCGATAGATTCACTGGTGAGTAGAAGCATATAATGATCCCTCACCACCATAACCTTAAACTTGGTCCTCTTATTCTTCTTCTTAATCTCAACTTTCTTCCCATTATTTCTCTTCTTCCTCTAATTCCTCTTCTTCTTCTTCCTCCCCTATACCTTCATCCTCAGATGGCAGCTTCTCTTGGTCATGTTCTTGGACAATAATCACTTTCACCAGGAGATGTGGTTCTTCATACTGCTCCCACTGGCATGCATACATATCTATAGTGGTCAGGTATGCTTGATGAAAATTAAAGTTTACCCTATCCATCCTTTAGATGGGACCTATGTCATGCAAGAGAGCGAAGCGTCTGCCGTACAAAAAAATCAAATTAGGGACCTAGATGGGGCCCCCAGCCTATTTATAGGTGTGATCACATCTACCTCCCGTGAAAAAGAAGTTTGCGTGCCCAAATACCATTTTTTCATGCACTGCATGGGCCCTTCCCTACTTTTCGGCATGACCCTCAGAATCCGACCATTGGGTCCCCCTTCTGCTCTGATTATGAGGGTGGACTTTTTTTATTCCAAATATCAGATTGTGCTGGGATTGGAATAATAAAGGAAAAAAAGGTCATTTGGAGGGTTCCAATATGATTCTGCAACCCAAGAGGTAGGTGCACGTAAGATTTATGGGATGTGCGCAAGATTCCCTCTGGCACACAAACTCTTGCGCGCCCAATGCGACGTCAATATAGAATTTCGCAGTGGCTCACTAGAAACCACCAAAGGCACTGGCATGCAAGAGTCAAGGGTTGAACACAACACCTCTTCCGACATGCAAAATCTTATGTGCCCAATGCGATGTAAAAAGGGACCCTTTCACATCGGCGTGCTAAAAAATCAGTTAAGTGCTAAGCGCGACGGGACAGTGTGCGCACAGGGTACCTGGCGTAGCGCAAACTCTTCCGCACCAAATGCGGCATCAAAACTCGCTTGTGTGTAGCTCCTCTTACATGTGGACCCTGTGGGTTTCACCTTTAAATTGAAATGAACCCCCAACCCTTTGGGATGCTGATAGAAGATGAAACGATGCACTGCTGCGCAAAAGATACCTCTTCCACGACTATGTGAAAAGTACCATGGAATCAAGGTATTGGATATTACGAGACAGGCTTCACAGGGTCCTCCTTCATGTGGCCCCACTTGGGATTTATCCTCTCCTATTTCCTTTTAAACCAAAGGCATTGGTATGCAAAAAATCCATTGTGCTCGCAATATTCTTCTTACCGAGGAGCGGTTTTGCACGCAACATTCCGGTCTTGCACGCAATGTTCTCATCTTGCATGCCATTGCCCCATATTTCACACATCCTCATGGTTTGCGTGCAACCATTCCATCTATCTCACACCCCCCTCATCTTGTGCGCAGCCCTCCTACGGCGCTCCATGTGTCGTTCTTACCCTAAGTCACCATGTCCAAGCCCCTCTTATGCGCAACACACCTATCCCATGAACCTTTCTCTCATACAACCCCCTATGATTGTACGAAGTGAATTCAAAGTCCCTTGGGAGGTGTTTTACTTTGGGTTTCATAGCCTTATGCTTCTTCACATAGGAACACTAACAGGTATTACTTCTTCGCAAATCCATGAAAACGTGGTCCCCTCAATGGATCACTCCACCACACCCCCTCACCATGGCATTGATGATTCCTTCCCTCACCCAAGGGAAAGAAGGTATCAGTTATGTAATACCTAGGGGGTGCCGAGTGAACTCGACTCATCCGAGATGTAGGATGCTAAACTTCCAAGTGTCTTCGTCCTCAGCACATGATGTTAAACTTTGGATTCACCCCATGTATCCTATGTGGGGTGCCCCATCTCAGACATTCTCTACACCTGCTCATCTCCATGGGAGTGAGAACATCCTCACATGGAATTAGATCCTCTTTGCTAGAGATATTTCTATCTGCAGGGAAGGGAAACCACTTTGGTGTAATCCCCTAGCATTTCCGACAAGAGGCAGCACACATGCTCCTCCTATCTTCTTCTTTTCCAAAGACTAGAGGATATATGTGCATTGAGACATTTTTTATCTCATCCCTCTCCTGTTGGGTTTTTCAGCACCCAGGCCTCCATCCTGGAGTACATACCAATCCCACTCTCTTTGGACCGCTAATCATGCATAAGCCCCTGTTTCCGCTTTGGGTTGCTAACCATGTGGAAGCCCCGCCCTACTACCCACGGATTCACCTTTCGTGACGTGATCATCAGAAATTTCTTGCCTCTTGTTTCTCACACCTAGCACGACTCATGTGGGTTTAGAGTAAGCATTGTCCATGACATCCTCTGGCCAGACTAGAGTGCAATCCCTACACCATTCCAAACTTCGTGGAATTAGATCCTTGATAAGGCAAGGTATATGGGAAGCCTCCCTAAGGTTCAAGACCAATACAACCATTGGTTCTGACCCCCTTCACGTCGGTTCACCAAACACCGTTCCGAACTATGTGGACTTTGATCCTTGCCAAGGAACGGTATGTAAGAATCCTCCCTAAGGTTGAAGCACAAAACCTCCAGTGGTCCCGACCCCCTTCACGTAGGTTCACCATACACCATTCCGAACTACATGGACTTTGATTCCCTACCAAGGGGGTATGTTAGAGGTCTTGTCTAGGCTCAAGCCCAACATCACCGCCACATTCAAGATGGTTCCATCTCACTCTCCATCCACTCCCAACAATCCATGTCAATCCTGATCCTTACCTGGGCCACCACATCCCGGTGAGATCATGTCACCCACTCTCTCTGTGTTCCTAGCAGTAATTAGGTAACTAACCACATGATAGCCCCGGCATTAGTGGTCCCTCATGAGGTTACACCCATTTGATCCACTCTTCTCAGTGTTCTGGTCATTTCAATCTATCTCCACTAGACATTAAACCCACGGCATACCCTGTGTTAAATAAGGGAAGCTGAGGAAAACCTAAAAAACAATCCCATGGGATAAAATTCACCAAATTTGGTATGGTATTCCTTGGGATTCCATACCCTCAAGAAGCCCTATAATAAGGGGAATAAACACATACGTTCCAGTGTTCCAGCTTTAGGACATGTCAGTGATGTCCAACGTGACTACTCCCCTAAACGAAGGTTGCTTCCCTAACTGGATCCCTTGGAATGTCCGGATAAAAGAAACACAATTAACCAGTGTCCAAGAAGACATGGCACTGGGAAGATTTTCACGAACAATGGCTTATGCCAATAAGGGATACCTGCACTAGGTTTCATGTTTTGATGAGGAATCCATGAAAGGAGGAATCGAGATCCCATCATCCTATTTATATCAAGGAGAAAATTTCCCTAAATAAGAGAAGGATGTCGCCTACATTTGGAAAGCGGGAATGAGGGAAAAAAATAGAGCGTCCTCAATAGACTGATGTGCGCCCTATCCAAAGCATTAGAAACATATGTGAATGGAACATATCTAGTATAAGATAAAGCCAGTTATTCATAACTCTTAAATTTTTCTGGTTACATTAGAAGATATGGCTTTGAAAACTTGAGGTGGTATAAATCATAGTTCTTTAAGAAATTCAAAGAATTCAATAATGAATAATAGATTCGACTAAGAAATAATATAAATAATCTTTGTTTAGATCGAGTTAGTGAATATCTTAACCAAGAGTTTATTGACTTTTTATGTGGGTTGGGATTCTATCCCAACTCACTCCACCTTACACACCATAGTATAATGGTGTTAGTGAAAGGAGTAATTATGCCTTGTTAGACATGGTGAGGTCAATAATGAGTCATTCAGATCTTCCACTTTCCTTTTAGGAATATTCATTACAAACTAAATCATACACATTAAATCAATTACCAACTAAAATGGAAAACGTAATTACCTTCTAGTTTTGGAGTTGATAGAAACATGTTTTGTTGAATACACATGTATGAGTTTGTGAGGCACTTTGTAAGGTCCTATCAAGAAAAAACTAACATGCTGAAGCATTAAGTATATCATAATAGTGTATCAAAATGAAACAAATGGATACTACCGATAAAAACCTTAAAAAGTGATTATCACTAAAAAAGTTATATTTTTTTAGAGGAAGCACATTCTCCAAAAGGATAGAGGGTGAAAGATTCAATTCGATGAAGTTGATGCTCATGATGCACAAGAGTTGGTATGGGAATAGATTCCTAAGGTCCTTATGGAGGAATTTATATCCTAAAACACAAGTACTCTATAAGAGCTCAAGAGAGGTTATATAACTAGAGAGATATGGTTTTCTAGTCACTGAATATGGTGAAACATTATTGGTTGAAAAGGATGAACCTCTCTCACACAATGAGGAATTAGAGGGATTAGAAACTGTAAGATAGCAGAAATCCACGATTTATACAATGAATTCCATGTAACATAACCACGTTTGGGTTTTGGTTGACGTTCTAGTTGATATAAATCTCATAGGGTTAAAATTGTATTTAATAGAAAAATGGACATGGAAGGTAAATTAAATACCTTTTACTCAATTCTAGTGGCTAAAGGGTTTAATCAACATCAACTAATTTACCACATTTAAACCTTTTCACTATTTTATATGTTTTATTCCATTAGAATCATACTTACTATAACTATTTACCATGACTATAAAATTTTTAAGATGCATGTCAAAACATCATTCCTTAATGGGAACCTTTAGGAATATGTTTATATTACACAAATAGAAGGGTTTGTGACTCCATGTGATGGAAAAAATATATTCAAGTAGTAGAGATCCAATTATATATTGAAAAAATGATATAGGTAACAAAAATTTCTATTCAATAAAGCTATAAAATAACTAGGTTTTCTTAAGAATGAATGTGATCCGTGTGTTTACAAGAGGCTTAGTGGGAATGTGATTGTTATCACATTATTAGATTTTGATGAAATATTACTAATTATAAATGATATTCCAGTCATATAGTATGTTAAGGACTGGTTAAACAAGTGTTTCTTAATAAAGGAATTAGGTGAAGTGGCCTATTTTCTAGGGATAAAGATCATTCATGAAATATCCACGATGCTACTTGGACTAATTAAGAGTAAATATATTGACCAGATACTAAATAGATTTAGTATGGAAGAATCCAATAGGGGCTGGTTCTGGTTTCACATGGTTTTCGACTTTCTATGAAAATGTGACCTTGGACACAATAGGAGATATGGAGAATGAGTAAGCTCTCATATGATTTGGTGATAGGATCACTCATGTATGCCATGTTATGTACTAGACTTGATGTTTCCTATGCATTGATAATGGTAGGATGATATCAAGTAGATCTAGAAGAACATCATTGTCCTAATATTAATGTTTTCCTCAAGTATTTGAAAATAACTAAGGATATATTCCTAGTTTATATAGGAGATGAGGAGAACATCATCAGGGGTTATAATAATTCTTGTTTTAAAAAAACATTTTAATGATCTGAAGTCACAGTTAGGATATGTTTTTTGTCTCAATAGAGGATCTGTGAGATGTAAGAGGTTAAATTGGCCGGTTTTCAGTGATTCCATAGTGGATTCGGAGTATATAAAGGCTTATAATGTATCCAAGGATGTCGTTTGGATATGAATATTTTTCCATGATCTTTATGTGATTCTTATTACTAAAGTCACAATCACATTTTATTTTTGATAATACTATAGCGGTGGCTCTTGCTAAAGAGACATGGTCACACCAATGGACAAAGCATATACTTTGGGTGTACCACATATTGAAGGTTTTTTATCATAGGTGTGAAGTTGTAGTAAGTAGAGTATCCATGGAAGAGAACCTAGAGGACCCCATGACAAAATACTATTCTCAGTAGAAGCATGAGTTCCATGTGAGAGCTAGTGAGCTGAAGCTTTATAACAGTTGGTTCTAGTGAAAGTGGGAGTATATTGGAGTTGGTTCCCTATAACCAAATTTTGTGTACTTCGTGGTAACATGCATTCCTATTTTTTAATATTAATAAAATCCTTATCATATCATGGTTGTTCTTATTCATAACATAGTATGTGATAACATCCTAAGAGTACATTTCATGCTATATGGTCACAATTTTCCGCTTTATGATGTGAATCGAGAAGTGCTATGACACTATTCATAAATATATCTTCTATAGCTAGATTATATAATATGAGGAATAAATGATACCGGCTATCAGGTGTGGATAATCATAAGACATTGAGGCACCTTCTCATGGTACATGCCCCTTGGTAATATTCAGTGTAAGATATTATGTGAACGAGACCCACTAGTAGGAAATCCACATTTATATGCGTCATTGGATGTTCCTATCTTCTGATGTGTGTATTGATCATTATAAAATATTATTATTATTAATGGGTAATATAAGTCATGATATTTTATGTATTGATGGAAAAAATGATGACATATGTTTGCAAAAATGTAGGATATGTTGGGTGCATCATAAGTAATATTTAAAAAATAAATAAAGTGAAAAAGGATTTGTCCATTATATTCTTTAATGTAAGTTGATATCTTAGTCCCTTTTATGAAAATGATATACCCTAAATAAATTTATAACCGTGGTTTTCTAGAAGAAGGTTCAATTTCTAGAAAGTAAAATAAAGGTACAATAAGGACATAGGATGATGGAACTAGTGTAAAACCTATTTTATTATAGATATTATGATAAATGGATTATATTACATAGTAAGTTCCTGCATTAATTATTATTTCATTACAGCATTAACTTCACTCTCTATGGGTAAATTGGTGTGTTTCTAGATTCAAACCTTGGAATTTATGAAACTTCACCTAATGCCACTAAAAAAGAGGCCTAGATGGTGACACACTAATTGTATCAAGAATATCAGTTAAATAATATATTATTATTTATTATTTAACAAGTTGAAAAAATATTATTCCCACAAGTGGTTTAATAATTATTCATGTATTCTTGATATCATATATATTATCCCAATTAATTGAGGGAACATTATGTGAGAAGAATATTTAATAAATTTTAATTTTCTATTTAGTAAATAAAATATATATTTATTTATTGGAGAATAATGTGGTGATATTTATTTATTAAATAAACAGTCAATATGAAAGGCGTGATAATTATTACGGAGTAATGTTAGACCAATTTTTAGGTCTAGTGATAAATAATATATAATGAATATTATATGAATAAATAATATTTAATTTAATTCAAAAGTTAAGCAAATGTAAAGAAAATAATATTATTACTATTATTTTATAAATGGGGTTCTTCAACAAATTATAAAATATTAAAGGGAAATTGTCTAAAAATTTATTCCTACACCCCAACGAAATTTAAACCCAATTATATTATTTTTCCTAAAGATCCAATTCATTTTTTGTTCTACAGAATGACCACCGGAGAGAATCCTCTCAATCTATAGAGAGCTTCATCTCTATGAATGCTCCCAATAATGGAGAGTGATCTTCCTCCACATCCCACTCTCGAGTCTAGAGAAATTAAGAATATATTTTTTGAATTGATTCTCATGAAGATAAAGTGGATGATCAAGTAGTATGATATATCATGCTAGCACTCAGAAATTGATATGGTGATGTTTGAAAATTTGTGGAAGACATGTGGATCACTACTAGAGGGAATCAACTCTTGATTACAACAACACAATGAAGGTTTAATATAGATCAGTTGTCAAATCCATTAACGAAGAGAGATTTCATGAAAGGTAATTATTTAATTGGTTAAATTAATTATAAATAATATGTGATGATCATGTTCTTGGTTTTGGAATTCTATCACTTTTTTATTTTCATTAATTTAATTCCATTTATCATGACATTTATTTTTGTGTAAATATCTGGTTGATCATCGATCCTAAAAAAAGTTGGTCATGAACCATCCCACGCTTCTACTACATCTGAAACTTTCATCCTTGTGGTGGAAACTTATGGCCTTGAAAACAAGGTCCTCTAAAAATCATTCTTAACTCACAAACCCAGTCTATGTGATAAATCGTAAAATTTGAATTCAAAACCACCTATCACACATCAATCCAAAAAATTCAAAAATTTAGGTAGAAAAAAATAAAAGAAAAATTCAAAAAAATTATATAAAAAATGTCACATAAAAATAATAAATCTATATCAAAAATATAATTGATTTAAATCTAATTGTAGAATTTTTAAATTTATATAAAACTAAATTTAATTACAAATAATTAATTCCCTTATTGAAAAAACAATTTCAATTCCCCAAAAAACTCATTAATAACTTTGAAAGCTCTATTTCAATCTCCAAAAAAATGTGTCATTAAATTTTAAAAACTCCCGTTTGAATTCTGAGGAAAAATAAAATCCAAATTAAATTTAAATCATCGTCTTTAACTCATAGTATAATTAAAAAATCATGGATCATGAAACCTTCTAATTCCCCATCAAAATCCAAATATTACAAAAATAATTATTTCTTAATAAATAGTAATTTCCCAATGAAATCACCATTATTAATTCAATAAAATCACATATAATCCCTTCTAAAAATATAACTTTTTAATAATAAAAAATAAAACTAATTTAAAACTTATAAAATTCCATTTTCAAATCACTATTTTCATCTTGAAATGAAAAGTTTTAAATATCCCTAATTTCTATCAAAATTAATCTTGCTAAAAATATATGTTATTAAATAAATTTAAAATTTCAAAAAAAATCAATAAAATAATTTCACTCTCTCAATCGAATCATTCTTTAATTTACCATGGATAATTAATATCAAATATGAAATTAGCCAAAACATGTTTAAGAAAAAATCCACTTATATAGTCATGTTATTCATTGATGATTCCCAAAATACTATTATAAAAATATCAAAATAATGAGAAAAAAACTATTTCATATCATAAAAAAATTTCAAATAATATCCCAAGAATAGTTGATATAGCATCCATGTTTTTGGACTTAAGAGAATAGTCAAGAGAGAATAAGGTAAATAAGGTTTATCTAGCTTTGACCTATGACCTATCACCCTGTCCAACAATCACATCTTTGATCCATTAATGAGAAGTTGGGTGATAACTATATTGTACCAAAATAAGAATTTAAATTTCCCAATGATGTTTTGTAAGAAGAATCAGTCATTTTATAGTAGTTTAGGGGGATAAAAAGTTAATCTAGATCATTTAAATTTGATTTCCTGATAACCATTCATGGTCCTTGAGATCATATAGCAATCGTAGTGGCCTATCTACCTTGAATATAATGTGACAAGTATCTGAGATTGTGTTGGGATGATGATGGAGGAATGAAATTATCTTTTCCTGTGATCTCCCGGGTTTCATGGTATTTGGGATAGTATTGGGGAAAATACATCCCAAAAAACTTCTTCCAACTCCTACTTAGAACTCAAAGTCACATGAGAAATGGTCCCAAGGCTAAAAATCCCATTCTATATACATTTTTATAATAAAAACTCACATTTTAGATCACATTACTTTGAATTTATTAAGATTAATCAATAACACACAATGAACCCCTCATTAAGCATCATGATTACATTCCACGTGAATTCCAAAAACCCAAGCATTACGAAAAATGATTCAGAATGTTACAACTCCTTACAACCTATGACTCAACCTCCCATTATAATTTTAAAATTTAAAAAATTATATATTCATTTAAATCTCATTTATAATTATTTAATGAAGTTAAAAATGGTATATGATAGCTTATATGAAATAAACAATCTAACTCATGAATTATCATCTAACGCATGCATTATGATGCCGAAAACCATGATGTAATGATCCTCATTTTGATGTGGTTTACTTTAGTGGAAACCATGAAATGATTAATACCCCCACATCATAGTTTTTAATTTAGAGAATATTTATATTAATTATATATTTAAGCACTTGTGTTTTTTATTTTTGGTGTCTTGTGTTCCATCAAACATATGGGAATTTTTTTCCAAGTTTATTTATCACCATTGTGTGAATGTTTTTTAAAAATAAAACCCAAAAATGATAACTATTGATCCAAAATAAGATCAAGGAATATTAAATATGTGTCAAATCTATCAAATCACTACAAAAAATTGTGTTATTGTCCTTGCATTATCATTATTTCATAAGATGTATTTATAAAAAAATGTAAGTGATTATGGTAAAAAAATGAGGGTATTAACTAGTTGACCCCTATCTCCCTTTGATTTTATATATCAATGAAGTGGGTAGAACAGTTGAATATAAGTCATTATATTATTTATAAGAGCACTCATGAGGAAATTGTAATGTCTCAACCCGGCATACCCTAGAACCGGTAGCCGGACCGGTGGGTCACATGGTCTCAAGAGTGTCTCCACATGTGCTAGAGGCTACTGAATAGAAATTGGGTTCTTGGGAGGTGATAGTGGGGAGAATTTATCCTCTAATAATAGTTTCACAGTGGTATAATAAGGTAAATGACAATCAACAGTGGAAGTAGTATATACAAATGATAAGTAGCAGAAGATAGATTCTTATATTCAATTTAATAAAAGTGGCCAGCACCAGTTTACACAACAGATGAATACATGACATGGTAATGATACATATATGAAATTAGTAAACGATACAACATTAATTTCAATACAATACAAAAACAACAAAAAGAAAACAAAGCCCCGAAATAATATGCTTGAGAATCCGGAGATCCAGCTCAGTCTGTTTCTCTTAACTCCAGGTATAGGAAACACAAAAAATAACCTAGGTCCTTCATATATAAGGTCTACTTGGGTACCAACGGTACCTCAGTAGGGTGTGAGATAAAATCAGATTAGGCCAGCACCAATGTTTTCAAGCCCAATCTAGACATTTCAATATAAATTAAATAGTCTACAGGTATAGATAATTATAACAAATAGAATAAATTAACATCACTCATCCAAGTTCCTAAGAGACACGTGATTTTTATACATGCTTAATCCCCTGGCTAATGTGTGAACATGTGACCAAATCATTAATTGATTATTACAAGTTATAATTAAGTCACATTTTTTCTAATAATGAAGGTTCCAAGATGTAACAAGGAAACCAATAATAATATTTAATAATGAAGTTCCAAGGTTATAACCAAGTAAACGTAGACCACAATGGCCATCAACTCAATAATACCTTTAGACCGGAAAGGGGTAAGAGGGTAATCCAAGGATCACAGTCCACGGAATTCCACAATAAGATTCCTACCATGTAGAAAGAGTTCGTCCAAGATAAAACGGTGCAAAGAAAAGACTATTCCCAATGGGATCTAACCATGGAACCTACTTTTCAATGCCAGATCTAAGAAGTGTATCCATGGAATCTTGTAGTACTATTAGAGGGATACTATTGTGTCAAAAAGGGAATCCAAATTTAGATATATATCAAGTTCAAGATGGGTCTCACCCAAAGAAAGTCCTTTTTTTGAATTCGGAATGTGGACCCCGAGTGCTCAAAGAATTCCCTCGGGAATCCAAGGCAACCTCGAGTCCAGTCACTTTTATTTTATAATGAAGTAACATAATATTTAATAGGGTTTAAGACATTCATTTCATTAGAGTGACAAGTCCAAGTAGCATGAAATCATTTAATCATGTCATAATTAATCGATATGTCCACTTGGTTAAAGGCTTTCCATTCATTAGTGTGACAAGGTCAAGTAGATTGAAAATATTTATTTAATCCATTTAAGGCATTTTAATAACCAAGGTTCACTCCACTACCTTACATTAACATATTAAGGGGTGTTAGGGATATATAACCAATTATTCATTTCTGTAAATCAGTTTTTCCATGGAATTCCTACATGGGAATCCATGTAACACTCAAGGTATAATTATAAAAAAACCATTGTGTCCATCCATAGAATTCCTACTTGGGAATCCATGGATCACCTAAGGGGTGAAGGGATTCAACACTTTTGAAAATCATTTAATAAATTAATTTGAAGGTTAATCATCATATATTAACCATTTCACATTATTCAACTCATTCAATTTACCAAAACATGTCAATTGTATTTAAAAGTATCCAATGATCACTTAGGAGGTGTCAATGGAAAAAAAGGAAATCACCTAAATTGGTATTTCTAATCTAAAAATTGGCCAAGAACATAAACGGTGCCTTTTTCTATAATTGTTAAGAAAAATGAAGCTATATCCTTATAATTCCATTAGATTCCATGTCATAAATATACCATATACCAAACATAACATCGATTAATAAATAAAATAGTAGACTAATAAGGAAGGTAGCATCAAAGTATATCACTAGATTTTTAGCTTGAAGGAAGCGGGCCTCCATTCAAGGGGTTTTATTATAAATATAACTTTATCGAAAAAAAATTTATTTCTGATCTTTAAGAATTTTCTTCAAGATATGTTGTTCCATTAAATTAAGAAACTCATAAATTAACATATTTGAAGACACAACTAAAGAATTCGTAAATTAAGATGTTAAGGATAGGGATCCTACCTCATGCAGACTAAGACAACACGTGGAATTTGACACAATATAACTCAAGTAGCTACCCACTCGCATGCATGCACATCCACATATATATATATATCCTCAAACTTCTAGAAATATTACATACACCATGAGGGAACATGGATGTGGAAGATATATTTATTTATATATATTCATACCTGGGTATATGCTTGCACACCCTCAAAATTTATCAAAACTCCCTCAATCGAAGACAGTAGACCGAATCGACCAAAACCACCTCTCCCTCAGTGGCGGTTTTCGGAACATGGAAAAATGCATCCCAAGATATCCCTTGAATACCCTTAAACTAGAAGAATCACAAAAACATAATCAAACCCTGCCCTAGGGTTTTTGCTAAGTGGGAACTGAGAGGCGGGAGACCTCAAACTATCCAGAATTGGAGAGGATAGGAAATTGAAGGTAACACCTTGATGATCTGTCCCTCATTCCTCATGAGATCCAAAGAAACACCACAAGGTATGGAGTCCAGTGGAGGGGTGAATCATGCCTCATGTGGAATGTGGGGGACCGGGTCGCACCTATTAGGGTGAAAGGGACGAGCCTCCCTTTTGGTTTTAATTAAAACCTAAATTAAAACTAATAAAACTAATTATTATTATTATTAGATTATTATTATTATTATTATTAAAATTCATCATTTAATTTATTTTTATTTAAATTTTAAATTAAATTAATTAAATTTATTTAAAAAGGAACTTCGCATAGTTTAGGTAGTATGGTTAGCCAAACCATGGGCCAACTTTGCATTAAATAGTGTGAGAACACTATCAATTTATTCACGTTGTGCAGGCTAGGTGAATGGGTTGGAAACCCATGTGTATCTTGTGAAAAATTCTTCTACCTTACTTTATTAAGTCTACATAGTCACTGCTATGGGCAACACAGTTTTCAAACAAACTGTTGTCCCTCTAAAACCCCTTTAAATCCTAATTTCCCCATCTAATGCTCGTGAAACCCCTCAATCTACGTGTGAAACTCTTTAAGCCTTTAACAAAGCCTGATAACATCACGTAAAAAGTTTACAACTCTTGAAACTTCATCCTGATGCTCATTTTTAAAAATAACTTGTCCATTAAATGAAAAAGTTCAAAAACCTTCAAATTTTAGTCCGATTCAAAACCTCAAGACTCTACAATGTCCCCATGATAAAACTTCTCATCTCTAAGAAGCCTTAGAAAAAACATCACCCAGCCTATGAGGGTCATGATGTTTCATTCAAATGGTTGCACTGTTTTTCCAAAGCCCAATGTACCTTTAACATCTTCCGATGCCTTTTGCACTTTAGCCTTTATAATGTTATGCAACACTCATTCTCCAACTGAAACACTGAAATGGAGTTTCCACGATCCCATTATGATAGAGACATGATCACTTCATTTTCTTGACATAAATTTGACTAATATTTCTCCCCACCATAGGAATTAATATAAGAAAGGGCCAATTCCAAGCCATGGTACCTCCACTGTTAGATTTACTGAATGAATCACACCTATAAGTGCAAAAACAATGCTCCTTGAAAGATTTCATTAAAATGGAACATTTGAATCCTGATCGACCTAATAGAAATGGGTTTCACAAGATTTCTCAGAAGACACTGTCAGCCTTGAAAACATGATTACATTCACCAGGAAACTTGTATTTAAATGGTTCCTTATGACTGTAAACATTGAAAAAGAGAGGGAAATAGTCGATCCACTTGGATGACATATCTCGAAGATTTCCAGCATAGGTAGCCAGCACAATTCAAATGAAATAGCTAGATTCCATGAGTCTAACCAAGGCATTCCTACTTGGGAACCTCAAAATTAACCAAGACTTATCAAGGCTTGATAAGAACCATTTGTCAGCGTGTAACACTGATAAAGATCACCCAGCAATCTCAACAGATTTAAGATTTAGCATGGCATAAGGTCAACTCTCTCTTAGTGTATCTAGGATGATGTCAAGATAGGTTAAATGACGTTCTCTAAAGAAGATCACATGAAGAGATTTGAAATAGTTTCCATTCAAACACACCCAACTAAACGAAGGAAAATAGTTGAACCACAACTAGTTAACTTTAAAGAAGAAGATCGGTTTCACCTACCGATGCACCAAAACATAAACACACACATTCCTTTACTACCCAAGATATACCATGATCACTCTAGATTTAACTAAAAAAGTCTTCCTAGACCAATGATGTTTTCCCGAGATTGCATACACAAAAAACCTCATCCTCATTATGATTCTGAGAAAGCATCGATGCATAATTAAATATTTCAAGCCTCAAGTGAATTCAATGTAAGATTTCACATTTGCAAATGGTCCTCCACAGTTTGTTCTCCTTCTAAAACGAAGGATACATTCACCAAGTTCAACATGAAACTCCCCACCTTATGATTTTCTTAGTCGCAAAAGAAGGAAAACTAGCTTCTCATTAGAACGCTAGATCAATTCAACTTCAAAAAATATGTGATGCTCCTCTAAGACACAATCACTACATAAAATCATACAAATATGATCCAAATATTGAGGTCAGCATGTCCAAACACCCATTCCTTCTCAAATCCATCCTAAGAATTGAGATAAAATTAATTCGTTATGTCGCATGTCACTCTATTGGAGATGACTTGAGAATATACTCAACACCACAATTGATTTATTTTAGAGTTGCATCACCACATATGACCATTATCCTAGATGACACCATGAATAGTAATCCATTACTAAAAAGTAGAAAGTTTAAAACAACCTATGAAGCATCCAACCATGACCAAGGCCTGTATAACTACATAAAAATGAACATTACTAGATGTTCAGACCCATAATAAGGTCAAAAATGACATGACCACCCGTCTGAACAAGGGTGTCACTTTAAAACTAAAATTCCTACTCAAGACAATAGCACCAAAAAATAACCAAACATCAGGAAACTCATATTACAATCATGGAATTTAAATTCAATGGGTTCTACCAACAATGGTCTATCCCCTTATAAAGTATAAGCATCACCCCTAACACTGGGACACACCAAACAAAAGTCACTAGTCTCAAAACCTAATCACCCAATCCATTGCTAAAGGTTTTTTTATAAACTAACCCTGGTCGACCCTGAACCGATCAGCCGAGTCAATCCACGGCAAGGCCCGAGAGGAATTCCTGATACTCTTGGGCTAGGGACAAGCACCAGGTAATAAACAGAGTAAAAATGGGAATGAGTTTTCCCAATGAAAATAAACTATGCAGTATAAATAATATAACAAAGAAAAATTAATTGACAAGAGAGGAAATAATGATAAAAAAATGACTAATATGACCACGACCAAGACTTCACATAACCCTATGGGTCACTCTCAGAAAATGTGACCAAACATCTCCCATGGCTATCCAAACCAAACTAAAACCTGCTCCAATTAAAAAAACAAAAAACATGATAAAAGTTTGAGTATTAAAACTCATTATGTAGGCTCAACTAATCTATTCACAATGCACATCCTTAATATAATGAAAACATTTATTTTAGTATTAAAATACAATCTATAAACATAGGGTTTTCTATAATTTACATTTAAAACTAAAAAAAATCACAACTCATTTCCCTAACATTTTAAAATAAGGATCATTGCAATGATAAGTTATGTTATTAGGTATAAAGGATAAAAGAACACAAAATAATATGCATTCACCTTTTTCATTATATAGTGAAATAGGTCTTAAAATCATTTTAACAAAGACACACATCCATGACCTACCATGAAAACTGCAAAACCAAGAACAAGGGAGAAGGTCTCACAATGAGGGAAATGTCTAATCATTCTAGAGTTGGATAAACACGGGAAAATCTAGAAACTCAGAGGAAGACTAGAACATGCTATAAATTTGACTCATCCTGAAGGCATGCCTTAATCAATGATGTAATAACACAAGACTGTCACCCTACCTAGCCTGGTCAAGGGTCCCAATCTCGTAGCTATAAACCCAAGTATCCTACTGTTATGGGCCAGTAGCCAGTGTATAATCTAAACTACAACATAAATTGTTCTTAGTAATCCTCATAGCTTTTCTAGGTTCCCATGTTATTGTTCTCAAAGGGGTGTTCCACAAAACCAGAACAACAATCCATGCACTTGCTATACTTTTATACCACATAAACTAGCACCACCCCCAACCACTTGAAGGGTTATCCTTTCCATAACACAATAATCACTCAAGGGAGGTCCCATACTGAGGACACTCCCATATTGTGGCCAAATAACAAAGAAATCTACCTAACCCAAGAAGGGTTTTCCAAATATCCATTTCAAAATTCCAACCTGGCCTTTAGCATTAAAATATTTAGCCCATTTCATAAGACACGTTTAGGTTTCCAAATAGGCACACACACGTTTTACAAAACACATTATATTCCAAAAAATTAACCTTAAAATAAACTTGGAGTTGGAAGAGACAAATAGACCTTTAACTTTAAACAACTAAAAATTATTATCAAAACATCAAAAAAATGTTGCTTTTACCATTACAATTCCAAATGGTCCCTCATCCTTACCAAACTCACACCAAAGCAAGTTTCCATGACAAATAGAAAAAACCTTGAGGAACACATTTAAAAAAATGTTTTCAAAAATACATGAAGATACACATTATAAAATATCATTTAAGACCATCTTTAGAAACCACATAGGGGGACCAATTTCTTTTGGAATCTAAAATCCATTTAACAAATCGGGGTTTGGAGATAATACCATTTTCTATGTACCGTATTCATTTAAAGGAACATACATGGGTGCACCTAGTGCACCCATGGATGTCCCAACATCCATGATGACTCCCCAATACCATTTCCACAAAATTACCCCTTTACATTAAAACCATATTCAACCATTCACAATATTTAAAGAACATAAATCATGTCCTTGAAATCGTAAGACCCCTTTCCAAAACATTTTAACACACTTATCAAGAAACACTACTACAAAATTATACATGCCAAACAATGTTCACAGAAAAATATACAAAATAATAACATCATAAGGTATAATCATTTCCCGAAATACCGTAATTCCATTTTTAATTAACAATATCATTTCAAATAAACACCCTAGGTGCAATTAACCTCAACATTGAACACAAACTTCTTTGAATACCCGTTTTTAATAAATTTAACCAATTTGAAAACACCATATACATCTAGACATATATATTCTAGTGGTGTGAATAATGTTTAAAAATTAATTGAAAACATTAAGTGACTATGGAGAGTTTCCAAAGACAGAAGGGTTCGAAACACCTACGAATTTCACTTGATACAACTAATTTAACAATAATAAAATCTATTTTAGAAATTTAATGAGGTGAAAACATCAAGAAATAAAATTAAATCTAAAATTAAAGGATATATATATTGGGTTCGTACCTCTAAGGATAACCAAGCCAAATATTTCACCTCTTGGTGCTTTATAACCAGTTTCTCTACAACCTGCTTTCACACACATACTTATATATATATATATATATATCCTTAATCCAATGCATGTATTATCAATTACATGAATGAATATGATCATGAAGGACATATAATATATATATATATATATATATACATACCTAAGAATATGCGTGTGCCCTAAAAGATGTTCAAAAAACACTATAATAAAAATCAAGGACTCAGAATAACTACGACAAGGTTAACGCACTTAAAGTAAAATACCAGGAACACAAAATTAATTACAAGATACTCAAAAAATAAAAACATAAATTATAACTAATCAAATATTAACAGTAAGGGACAAACTACTCGTAGTGTCATGATAATGGTCCAACACACAATAAATCAAAGACAAGAGCATTAAAACAAATAAAGACCCTAAATAAAGGCTGTTAAACAATATAGTGATATAAAAACATACCTCAAATTGATGATGGTGGACCAAAGCCGATAAAAAATCTCTAATGAACCTCAACAATACCTAATGGGAGTCAAATCCATCCAAAATCATCAAGTTGGACATAATATTTTAGGGATAAACTCAAGAAATTGAACCTCATTATCTAGGGTTTTAGAAAAATGAAACCCCCCTCAAAGAAAACTAAACCATGAACCCTTACTATAGGGGAATACCTTTGTTGGAGGGAGAGGACTCCGATAGTGGTGGAGACATCGGTGTGGGGGTCAGTGTCTGTGAGGGGATGATACCAGAGGCTGCAAATCAGGGTCATCCAGAGATCATCCCAGTTTATGGTTCGCTGGGAATAGGGTCATGAGTATCTGGGCTCCGTGCCGGTGATAGACACCAGAGAGGGGGGTCATGCAAGAGAGAGCTCGAGAGGAGGAATTCATGTGCAGATCTGGTCATGTAAGGGGGCAATGCACTAGTTTGGGGAAGAAGGGGGTGGGGGCTATATGGCCAAGGGTGGGATAGAGTTTTCAGTTTTTTCTCTAATAATAATAACACAAATTAATTAAATTATATCATAATAAGAATAAGAATAAGAATAATAATTATTATTATTAAAATTATTATAATAATACTTAAATTCATAATAAATTAATAGTAATAATTTTTAACCTCAAATTATAATAATAAATTTGGTAATACGGCTTTAAAGATCTTGGTAATTTTAATAATTAAAAATGATAAATAATTATATATTTTATAAAAATATTAATAATAATTATAACCATAAAAAATTAAATAAAATAATATTTTTATCTGCAAATGTAAAATTGTTGCTTGACATTATTTATTTTCCATAAAACCTCTTCTTATTTATTTAAAGTGTTGGGAAACAGCGTGGTTACCCCATGCGGCCACTAAATATTTTAATAATAAGTTTGATAAAAATTATTTCACTCTTAATAATAATATTTTTTTAATAATAACAATAATTATCATTTCATTTTTAATAATAATAATACTAATTAATGAAATTTAATCATAATAGTAATAATAATAATCCACACAATTTGATAATATTATCATTATTATTATTTTATTTATTAGAGTAACACTTAAATTTTTATTCTTTATTTTCATTATTTTATTTTTAACTAAAATTTTTAATTTATCCCATTTATCGAGCAGGTCATGCGATGACCAGGGTGTAGATGCATGGTCTCCCCACCGTACTGCTCTGCCCGAGCGCCAAATGCCGCCAAACCCCAAACCCGCGTTTTTATTGACTAAGAAAAAAAATTTAAACAAGGAATCACCTGAACCCCAACACGAGTGGGATCTAAAGAAAAATTAAAACATGGGTGTGACAATTCTCCCCAACATAAAACTTTCCACCCCCAAAAATCCATACCAAGTCCGGAACCAAAAATAGAAACCAATTATCCTTTATAGTTCAAGGAGATTCCCAAAGAACAACAATGAAGAAATCAAAAAAACACCACCAATGAGTTAAAGGATAACAAGATGGACTATGGAGGTCTAAATAGACTCCCTTCTAAGTGCTACCTGCCCCCAAAAGCTTAAACACCCCCATTTGATCAATCCAAAAAACCTAGAACTTTCACGATGCCCAGACTAACCTTGAAATAAGTACACCCAAAACATCTTCAAACAGAACTCAACCCTTCATCCAAAACAGCCAAACAGATTTAAACCACATATGGTGAACATATTTATAACATTATTCCACAAACCCACTAGGGACACACCCATCCAAACCTTTACTCAAATAAGAACATAGAATTAAGTAGTTCAACATGCAATCTCCCACCACCAAAATGATACTAACATGGGGAGGCCCAAACAGACTCCCCAGTATAAGAAATACTCCAATAATGAATTCAACGAGACCTGTGATGGGTCTCCCCACCATGAGAGACTATCTAATAATGACCTAAAAAAATTCAACATGAACCAGTATTGAAAAATCAAATCAAAAAAGGCGTATCCAGAGACACTACGTGAGGGCTCAGTCCCCCACACTCCTTGAGATAACGGTAAATTTCATAGTGGAATGAAACCAAAATAAAAACACTGGAATTCACTCACCACATATTTAAAGGAACGATCCTATCCAAACTCCTTAAACCCCAAATATTTATGACTATGTTCCATATTCACTCCAAGACCTAAGGCTAGAGCTGTGATGATTTAAGCATCTACTGCCTAGCAGTCAGGAACTACTAATCCCTAACTAGAACCCCTTATTCTAGTTCCACACGATGCCACATCTGAGATAATCATAGCAACAAGAAACATCCTAGATAGATCCCAAACATCACACTATTTCAAACAGACGATCTGTGGTATCCTTCAAAGAGGTGGATTTGTCTTTTAAAACTCATAAAAAACCTTAGGTTAGTAAACTAGAGTGTTCTGTAAGGACATGACCCTAGTTTCCTAGAGTTGGTGCCTTATTTGATTAAATTGGCATTATTATAAGAAAGTTTTATCCCAATGGAACGAATAGATTATTATTTTTGGAAAACTATATACATACATAATTTCAACATTACAACTTGAATGGAATAACAATTTTGAAACTCTTTTGAAACCACCCATAACTCCTACGTTATTTGTGCATGTCATTCACAATATACCTCTTCATGTCCTGGGAAAATGAAACACAAGAAATGGGTGAGCTCTAATTCTTAGTAAGGGTAAGAAATATAGGATAAGATATCATAATAATAAACATTATGCATGGATAATAACTAAAAAAACACAAGCCTTTAAAAATGAACTTTAACAAATTATGGAAGGAATAATATATGAATAAAAAAATGTCATAATAAAGCATAATAATAGGTACTATAATAGTCTAATGACATCAAGAACATTAAATTACTACTTTCAAAATGAGGGAATTCATAATTCTGAATATCAAACCATACTGTCAAGGCCTCCTGCCAAGACCATAAATAATCATTTATTCAAGGCCTTGTGCCAAGACCGTCATTTGTCTAATGAGACCTAAAAATGCATTGAGGGGATATAGCGGGCCCAACCCATCACTTACCAAGTCTGATTCATTTCTCATATGAACAAATATAAACATAAATTAAATAAACATTTACATTGAAACTAACATATGTATGTAAATAAATTACCCCAAACATTGAGCATAATCACTGACCATTCAGAGTAAATTGGTGAATGGTTTTAAGATAGTACATCTACAGTCAAACTAATCATAAACCATTCAATTAAATATGGTATATTATATCATACATAATAATCAAAAGGTGTTTTGAAATAGATGATGATACACTTATAAAATTATCAAGTAATTCTTGAGTTAAATACTCTTTTGCTTTGAAAAGAATAGTTCTTTTGGAAAAGTATTTTTATTAAACCTAAAGTGAAGTAAGATAGTATTTAAGTAATAAAATGAGTGATTTTAGAAATTTAATGGTTGCTAAAATAGATTATAGAGTGCCCATTATAATAGGTAAGAATTTGAGAAAATCCCATGAATCGGTCTTGTATTTTGGGAAGAAATTTTGAAAGAGCCTTTTAAAACATACAAATCCTCATACATTTAATTGATTTAGTATAACCTTATTAGGACCATTAATGGAATTTTTATGGGTTGTGATATTCAATTTCATTGTTTGGGAGGGTTTTCTTCTTTGGTTTTCATGATTGGTTTACTTATATTCACGTATGGATAAACATGTAGAATGAGAATGATTTTACAAAATATAAGTTGTATGTTATTGGTGAACAACCTGAATATTACATGGTTATAAAATTCATTTGGTTATTAGGAGTGAATATGAGTCATTATATAAATCTTTAATGACAATTTTTTGGGTTAATTGGCGGTTTTTGATCACAACAAACTCATTTGTTTTATAAATTAATATCATGTGTAAAAAAGGATTCACAAACCTTAAATAAATTATAATACATATATTATGCTATGGTTCAACCATCAAAATGGTTTCATGACCATAATTGAAGGTAGTAATATAAATTGGAAACCCTTTGTCCTTGAATGTGATAAATTAACACATCTAGGATATTGTTTTCATTCCTAGAATAAAATAAGGGTAAAGGAGAGATGAGGATGAATTATTCCATTATCATAACAAAATTACTATGTATGTAAGGTATGGGAGTTATCATAACATTTGGATGAAAGTATTTGAGGAAAGAAAAATGAAAAGAACGGAACATAAAATAAAAGAAATGAAAAGACGAATTTTCCTCTAGAAGTTATCTTCCTCAGGAGTCTCTTTAGGGTAGAGGTTTTTGTATTTTTATGAAACCAAGGGATCCTTAAAATGGGGTAGGATATTTGGGTAAATCTTAGATATGAAAAAATGGATGAGAGGTGTGAAGAAAAGAGGGAGTGAGGGGGTTTATAGTGGAGGAGAGGAGTGATTTTTTATTATATTATTCAGTATTTTATAATTTCCCTCAAAACAACCAATAGTTTTGATTCATGTGACCCAAAATAGTAATAAGTGCATGTGAGTTTGAACCATGTGCTCATACATCATCCATGATACTAGGAATATTGAATTTAACTCATAGTGTATATATATGGTAAATTATCGTATTTTAGTATTCATCAAAAATTTGAGTATTTTAGAAAAATTCCAAAAAATAACCCTAACCATTTTTCAACAGGTAGAATTCAAAAATGAACTACATTTTCTTAAAATAATTTTATAAATATTATTAATTTAATTTTTAAATAAAATCATAATATATTCAAACAAATAACTATTTTAAAACTATATTTCATTTTATATACCTTTAAAAATTTAATCAAGATCTCATTAATATAAAACCTTAAGAAAATAAAATAATAATACGATTTACCATTCATAAGAGTCATATTACTATTCATAAGGGTATGTTAATATTTTCTAAAAAATAAATTTTCCTTAGTAGACTCTAAATATCTTACTGAACGCAACTATGTAGGTGAATTTTTTGAAATTCAAATCATAGAGTTGGAAAAATTATGTTTACTGGATAGGTTTTCATAAAGTTGGGTTTTGTGGAGACTCAGTGTTTCATGAATTTATTTATAAATCCATGGGGTGTTACATTCTCCTCTCCTCTTAAAAATTTCATCCTAAAAATTACTAGAATGTTACCTCACAAAAAGATTTGGCTAGTTCTTCATCATAAGATCCTCAGGATCCCATGTTTCCTCTTTGATTTTATGATTTCTCCAGTGTATCTTTACCATTCGAGATATCTGATTCCTCAACACTTGTTCTTTAGTGTCCATAATCTGGATAGGATCTTCACAATATGATATTTTAGGTTCCAATTCTATTCTTTCATATGTGAAGACATGTGTTGGGTATGGCATGTACTTTCTCAATAATGAGGCATGGAACACATTGCATACTTTAGACAAGCTGGGTGGCATAGCCAAACAATATTTAATAGCTCTATTTATCTCTAGGATTTAAAATTTCCAATGTTCCTAGGGCTCAATTTCCCTTTCTTCACAAATATTATAACTTCCTTACATGGAGATACCTTCTGGAAAACATGATTCCCTACTTGAAATTCCATATCCTTCCTTCAATTGTAATCATAGCTCTTTTTCTTTCTTTGAGCTTCTTTGATATGGGATTGAATAGTCTATACCATTTCTTTTGTTTCCTCCACAAACTCTGGTCTCACAAGCTTCCTTTCACCAACATCATCCCAACATGTTGGTGTACAACATCTCTTCTCGTAGAATGCTTCATATGGTGACATTTGAATACATTAATGGAAACTATTATTGTAAGAAAACTCCAATAGAGGTAAATATTGATCCCACATACCATGAATGTCATGTAAACAACATCTCAACATATCTTCTAAGGTTTAGATCATCCTTTCAGTTTTCCCATCAGTTTGAGGGTGATAAGAAGTACCTAATCGAATCTCAGTATCTAGGGATTTCTGAAGACTTTTCTTGATTTTTTATGTAAATGATGGATCATTGTTAGACACAATTGAGAGATTTTCTCCATGAAGTCTTAAAAAATCATTGATATAGAGTCATTAAAGGTGATCCAGTGGTAAATCATCCATTATAGTGAGGAAATTTATAGATTTTGTAACTCGATCAAAATTACCAATATTGCATTATTCGTTCTGGGAGTTTTGGGTAATCTTGGAAAAAAATCCATGGTTATATCATCCCATTTCCATGTAGGGATAAGTAGAGGTTGCATGACTCTAATAGGATGTTTCCATTCATCCTTCACTTATTGACATACTAAACATCCTGATACATAATCAGCAATTACCTACTTCATGTTGTCCCACCAGAAATTTCCCATCAAATATCTATACATTTTAGTATAACCAGGGTGTATAGAGAGGTTATAGCTCTGGGAATCATCTAATAACTCCCTTTTCATCTAGGGTATAGAGGGAACACATATCCTCCTCCCAAATTTCAGAATTCAGTATTCACATATGAAGTCATCCAACTTCCCATATTTCACAGCATTAATTTCCTTTTGATGGTTATCATCATCAGGATGATGGATTCTAATCCTTTCTAATAAATAAGGTTAGGAAACCAATTGAAAAAGTAAGGATATTTCACCTTCTTTGATAATTATCCGGTCCATCCTCATTAGATTCACGAATACATGATCCCTTTCAATCCTTAATTTGTTTAAAATTCCCTGATCCTTCCTTCTCAATGCATCATCTACCTTAGTTTTCTTTCTTGGGTGGTAGTGTATGGAAAAATCATAATCCATGAGTAGTTTGATCCCTCAAAAATTCCCCATGTTGATTTCTTTATGTGATAATATATACTTCAGACACTTTTGATTCATATATATCTCACATAATTCACCATAGAGATAGTGTCTCTATATTTTTAGAGAAAAGATCACGAAAAATAACACAATATCATGTGTAGGGTAGTTTTGTTCATGAATTTTTAACTACCTTGATGCATAATAAAGAACTATATCATTCTCCATTAGAACATAACCAAGTCCGTTCTTTGATGAATTTCTATATAACACAAACCCATCATTCCTCGATAGTAGATTCTTGATCAGAGAATTCACTAATATCCTCTTCAATTATTCTAAACAGTCCTCACTTTATTTTTTCCTTATGAACTCAACCCCTTTTATCTGTATGCTTGGTCACTGGGTTGGATAAATGGGTGATGTTCTGAATGAAACCCTGATAATAACTTACTAAACCAATAAAACTATGTACCTCATTTGTTCTCATTGGATAGGTCATTCTTGAACAACCTTTTTAATCATAACATCAATAGATATTTCATCCCTATAGACAATGTGGAAATGAAAGGATACGGATTGAAGCCAAAATTCAAACTTTCTAAACTTCCAATATAATTTATTTTTTTAATGAGTTTTTAGAATAGTGCGTAAGTGATTTTCATGATCTTAGTAGCTTTTGGATTATACCAAGATATCATCAATAAATACCACCAAAAATTCATGAATATATTCCTTGAAAACTCTATTAATTAGATCCAGGAAAATATAGGGTGCATTAGTCAGTCCATAATGCATTACTGTAAACTCAAAATTCCCATACCAAGTTTGAAATGTTGTCTCTAGAATATCTTCCTTCCTCACTCACAACTGATGATATACAGATCAAATTTTGATCATAAAAAAATATTGGGATCCAGGTAGTTGATTAAATAAATTGTAAGAACCCGGTTTTTGGCTGTGAAAGACTTTGGAATATTTTTAATGATATTCCAGAGTAGCGCCTTCAGACGGCGTGCGATTCCGAGCCCCGGAGTGGCCGGAATTAAATTTTCAGTGCGTTCACACTGGAAATGCTAAATAAATGGAATAACTCCTAAACGGAGTTTCGGATCAGGGATCCGAGTGTACGGATTGGACAGAAATGGGGTGTTTACCCTAGGAGCGACATAAAACTTGTCGGCACGGGACGTTTGGACCCCTCGCCCGCTTCTGGAATGTTAAACGGATTAATTAATTAATCCGTTAATTTGTTTAATGTTGAAACGCGGGTATCTTTTAAACGGTGGCTCGGATTGGAAAACTGAGGTCACCGTTGAGTTCAGAGCATGCCGTTTACCCTAGGAGGGGTGTATGTTTTGCGGGCGCGGGCCGTTAGTGAAAAATGGCTCCGGGGGCGTCTTCGTACTTTAGCGGCTTCAGACGTTAAATTTTATAACTTTTGAACGGCGTCTCGGATTAAAATTCCGGGACCGCCGTTGTGCTCGGAAGGTGGTGTTTACCCTAGGGGAGGCTTAACCTCGACCCCATCGGGAGTTTCGGATGCAGGTCTTTTCGGCGGTTTTAAATTAATTAAATCATTAATTAATTTATTTAAACCCCTCCCCACACCCTTCCTCCTTTGTTCTTCCCTAGAGAAGCCTCCCTCAAGTCAGCCCCCAAGCCCCCTCCCCTCCTCCACTCTGGCAAGACGATGGCGCGGCGGCGGATCGTCCGTGAAGCTTCGGGCGAAGCCCAACGAAGTAGGAGATCTTTGTTTGCATTTTAATTTCTGAACCATCTTTCAACCTCAATTATATGTGTCGATTGTCGTTCGATCATCAAATCAAAGCCCATAAATGCGTAGTAGATTTTATTCTCTCTCCATCTCTTGTCTCGGTTTGTAAAACCAAGTTCTGAGGACCCCGCAGACGTCTGCTGAACTTTGCAGGTTTTTGAAGTTTCTGATGGTTTCGGGTTCTCCGGCGTGGTCCAGCGGCGGTGCGGCAGGGGCGCAGGCGGCGGCGTATGGTGGCCCATGGCGCGGGAGGCGGTCGGCAGCAGCTGCGTTCGCGGAAGGCGAGGGCGGCCAGGGGCTTCGGTGTCGGCCGGGGCTCGTGGATGGCGAGCGGCATCGGGCGGCTTCGGAGGTGCTGGGTGCGGCCGGCAGCGGATCGGGGACGAGGCGGCCGCGGCGCGGCTTCGGCCCGTCGCCCTCAGCAAAGGAACCCGAGACGTCGTGCCTCGGGCGTGCGGCATGGACAAGGACCCGCCGATCGCGGGTCCTGCGGGAGAAGAAGAAGACCAGCCTTCTGGCCGGTCTGCTGGGAAGAACCGGACCCGAGGGGTCCGGTGCGGTGGGAATGAGCCGCGACCAGTGGGCCGCGGCAGTCTGGACCGGTCCGGACCGGCCCCATTGGGCCCCTTGCATTTCGGGGGGCCATATCTTTCAAACGGTACGTCCGTTTGAAGCGCTGTCTGCGGCGATGAGTCCGTATCGACGAGGCGCTCTATTTAAGTTGTGTTTCGGGACTTTTGGAATCTGTGTCCGAAGATGGGTGACCCGAGAGCTTTAAGTTAATAATATTAATTTATTATTAAAGTTGCGACGGACGTGGCTCGCGAGCCAGACGTCCGTTTGATGCGCCAACGGAGGCGCTATGGCCCTGAGGCTGAGACGGTACTTCCAATGTGGTTCAGAACCTTTGCGGGTTGGTTTCGTTGCTCTGCGGCACGAAACAC
The DNA here is from genome assembly GCA_963277665.1 of Viscum album. Classification (NCBI taxonomy): domain Eukaryota; kingdom Viridiplantae; phylum Streptophyta; class Magnoliopsida; order Santalales; family Viscaceae; genus Viscum; species Viscum album. The sequence goes on from OY728167.1 coordinate 166,870,822, forward strand.
AATTTGAATAATTAATTAATTATTTTTTTATTTAATTATTCTTGCGTCGGACCTAACTCCCGTTTGGGATGTTCGATTGACGCACCGTCAGCGGCAGCATGATCCCAGTCCTCGTGCGGACCTTTTGAGAAGCTTTCCAAAGCGTTCGGGATGGAGAGGAGGTGCAGGCCCCACATGGCCTAGTTTGCACGTGTTACGGAGAAACACTACTTTTTCACCCAACATCTGTTTGGGTTGTTTGAACAGTCGATTCTGGATGTTTTTCCAAGGGGATTGCGATGGTGCAGTTCGCCTGACCTTTTTCGGAGACGTGGTGTGGGTCTTACCCGACCCGGCTACGGTGAATAGTGCCCTTTCCACCGGGTGTCCGTTTTGGGAAATTGAGTACTCAATCCTGTGTGTTTTTCCAAGGGGATCGCAATGGCGTGATCCGTTGGTTCAGTTTCGGGATCTTGGGGTGGGCCCCACACGGGTTTGGTCACGGTGAATAGTACCTTTTCCACCTGTTGACCGTTTCGGGCGAGTGAGTAGTCTAACACGCGTGTTTTTTCGCAAGGATTACAACCATGTGATCTGTTTGGATGTACGGAGCCTCTTGCGTGATCTTGAGAAATGTGGAAGCATGAAAGGTGCTCTAGTGGTGGTTCGCCCTACTTTGCTTGTAGCGGACCTTTGGCGAGTGATCGCGTGCACTCCCGTGTGAGTGGTGTAAATGCTTGAGGTGACGTGGTTGGTCGTGCCTGGGCCTTTAAGGTGGAGTTGTTACGTCACGCCTTCGCGCTGACGTTGGGTTCCGTGTGCACGATAGCCTATGGGCGGGAACGAGGTATACTCTGGGAGTATACGGGAGCTCTTGGAGGTATGTGTGGTTTGTACCTGAGATGTTCGTGCATTTGTTTGGGGTTGACTTGGGGCCACACGTCGTGTGGGCCCCATGTGCGTGCCGTGTTCTGCCTTACCTACTTTGACCTCTCGCGGTGTAGAGGGTCCCTCTGTGCGTTTGTTTGACCAGCAGGGTGGAGCTCTTCCCCTGGCTCTGTGCTCGTTGGTTTGACCAGAAGGGTTGAGTGGTCTCCCCCTGGTTTTGTCCTCGAAGGATTGGCTGGTAGCGGTGCTAGTGACACCCAGTGCTGGGGCAGACGCTGCACCTCTTTTGGGAGAGCTGTTCTGGAGTTGGGTGGTTGAGTGACACCCACTCCGTGTTCGGTCGGCCAGTGTTGTACCCTCTTTTAGAGATGGCAGATCGGTTCTGAGTTTTACCCTCTAGCGGGGCTAGGCAGTGGGTTACTCATCAACTTCCTCGGGCTTACCCTCCAGCAGGGCTGGGCAGTGGGTTGCTCACTGACTTCAAGGGTTTACCCTCCAGCAGAGACTGGGCAGTGGGTCACCCGACGCTATTAGGGTGTACCCTCCAGCAGAGGCTGGGCAGTGTGTCACCCGACACTATTAGGGTCTACCCTCCAGCAGAGACTGGGCAGTGGGTCACCCGACGACCTCTTAGGGTCTACCCTCCAGCAGGGCTGGGTAGTGGGACACCCGTCGTCTAGCTCCAGGTCTACCCTCCAGCAAGGCTGGGCAGTGGGTTGCCTATCGACTTATTCCAGGTCTACTCTCTAGTGGGGTCGGGCAGTGGGTCGCCTGATGACGTATTATGGTTTACCCTCCAGTAGGGCTGGGTAGTGGGTCACCCAGTATCTTATTATGGTCTACCCTCCAGCGGGGCTGGGCAGTGGGTCGCCGGATGATGTCTTATGGTTTACCCTCCAGCAGGGCTGGGCAGTGGGTCACCTGATATTTGGTTATGAATTACCCTCCAGTGGGGCTGGGTAGTGGGACACTTGTTAGCATTCCAGACTCAGTCCTCTCGACTAGGCTAGTATGTGGCTTTCCTCCGTGACCACTGGAGCAGGACCCTTAGTTGTACGGGTCGGTGATGGATCGGCTTGACTTTGAGGAGACCTCTCGACTGCGGGGCCGTGACGAGGCATGGTTTGACTTCCCTAGAACTCTCAAGTACGAGGGGCGCTTTCCCCACTGAGACGCGTTCTTGCGACGCGATCTAAAACCGTGCGGGCGAGTCAGTGCCGCCCAAAGCGGATAGTGTCAAGGTGCAGTGATTAATCCCCTTGGCTTGCGGTTCAGGGCAGACGTGCGGGATGCTGGGCATCGATGATGATGTTTCTTTTTGGACTGTTGGCGACACTTTTCTTGGGCTGAGCTACGGGACGGAGATCCCCTTACGACGTTGTTCGGGCTTCTTGTTGAGCATATGGACTTGTATATACCTTGTTCTAGCACCTACTTCTTGGGTTTGACTACTCTCCTCCCAGGAGAGGCAAAGATGCACAGGGTATGCCATGTGCATTCTGTGTCCAGCTTCTCGTGGTTGGACGAGTCTACTCTCCTGCTATAGGCATCGAAGACTCGACGAGAAGTTCATCTTCTCACCGTTTCCAGCTCCTTGTGCCTGGACGGGTCTACTTCCTTTCTTTTGTTGGGTTGAGCTGGACTCTTTACTGTACTCTTTGCTGCACTCTCTATTGTACTCCTCTACTTTCCTTGTTCGCTTTATCGTTCACCCTTCAGTACCTCCTTTGTTGCTCCCTCAAGCCTTCAGGGTATCCTACTGAGTATTTTTATACTCACCCATGCTTGGGCTTTGCCCGCACTTGGTGTGCCCTTGCAGACAACGGACAGGTGGAGCGTGACTTCAGTGGAGCATAGGAGCTTGGGAGCTTGGACAGCATGCGGTGGTCATGACCGGGTTCTAGGTGGGAGACCCGTCAGCTGTTTCCTTTTTTGTTTACCTATTGCCGGGTTGTGGCATTTTTTGGTTGGGCGCGTGTTTTTCCCCGTTTTCCTTTTCATCATTTTTCTTGTACGTGTAGAGGTCAATGCACATTGTGGTATATATATATAGAAGTTGTTCTTTTTACTCTGTTTGTCTTTTCTTTTACTCTGCACCTTTGGCATTGAGTTTGCTGCGTGTGCGTGTGTACAGGTGCTTAGGCAAGGGCCTCCCCGAGTTGTTGTGCCTTCGACGCTGGTTGCCAGCCCCTGGCCTATGGAGGCGGGCCTGGGGTAGTTGTGGCTCGAGCCCAGGTAGGGTCGGGTCGTGACAAAGTGGTATCAGAGGTGGTTCGTTCCTTGGGAAATTGTGCGGACGTCCCTAAAAGAGGAATTGGTCGGGATATAGGGCAACAGTGTTAACGTGTCTCGAGAGCGGCTCTCAGGCCAGGGAGTCCAGTGATGGTGCGACGGCCGACGTATCCATTCCCCAGGACCTTGATAACCCGCTTGTCGACTCGGCATGCTGAGACACTTGTTGCAGGGAAATTGGTTTGTGCATCATGTAGGATTGAGTCTTTGACTGTCCTTCTTGAGTCAGCTCCTCATCGTTTCTATTGGTATATACATGTATGCTCATCTGACCGCGACACTCCATGATAATATTCAGGATGTCTCCGCGAGGACAGCCAGCCAGGATACCAGCTTTGGTTCATGACGACGACCCTGTGAGCTACGAGGCCACAGTCCAGGACCCATCATGCGATCCCCTTTCTCTGGGTGGGCCAGTAGCAGCACCCCCACCTGTTGAGCAGCCGGAAGTTTCAGCAGAGCAGGCTGAGCTTGAGCGCTGGTTGAGCGCGCTCCGTGAGTTCCAGCGGCAGAGACCGCTAAGGTTCAGTGGTGAACCAGACCCTCAGGCAGCAGAGGTTTGGCTCGAGGCAGTGGTTTGACTTTTCAGGCTTGTGCAGACGCCGACAGATCAGAGAGTGGATTTGGCCGCCACCCTTTTTCGTGGGGCAGCTCGGCATTGGTAGAGTCTGGTGACTCAGTTTCTTGACGAGTCATTGCTTTTGTTGGATGACTTTCAGTTGTTTCTCCGTGAGGAGTTTTGCCCCCTGCTTGCGATCCGTTCGGATTCAGGAGCTCCTGCAATTTCAGCAGGGAGGGATGACAGTGGCTGAGTACGCGACTAGTTTTGCAGACCGTGCACGCTTTTATCAGAACTTGGTCCATGAAGACAACTTCTGAGCACGAAAGCTTGAGCAGGGTCTCCGCCGAGAGATTCAAGCTGTCATAGTACCCTTGGGAATTCCCACATATGCCAGGGTGCCAGAGCAGGCGTTGGTGACAGAGGGCTTCCTGTCACGTTCTAGAGTTGATGGTGGTAGCAGGAACGTTAGAGCCGGGATGTCTGTCGTAGCTAGTAGGCGCCGGAGGACAGGATCCTGATGCAGGTGGCCTTCCCACTTCCGGTTTCGGAGATGTGGTCAAATACCACAGTGGCGCCAAAGGGCACCAGGGAAGCCCAGAGAGCACTGGTTCTATGCTTGTGACGGACGAGGTCACTTGGCATGAGACTGCCCGACCCGAGTTGCTGAGAGCTTCGGGCAGACAGTAGGCGCACCACCACGGCAGAGGCAGCACCGTGATCAAAGTAGTGGCCAGAGAGGTGGTTCTAGAAGAGGAGCGGGAGGAGATGGAGGTGGGGGACGATGTTACGAGATCTCCCCATCACCACTAGGCGGTCCACGTCAGGCTCCGGGAGCTGATGGTTGGGACCGCGGGTAGCCGTGAGCTTTGGATGTCTACGATCCTGCAGAGCACGGGATGGTGAGAGGTACCCCTTGCGACTCTTCTACTTCTTGCAGTAGAATTGATAGGCTCAGCGTGTGAAAGTATTTTTTCCCTGCTCCTTGTTTGAGGTGTTACCAGGGTGACGCAGGGTGTCGGGTGTAACCCTGTGTTGGTAAGGTAAAAGGTGTGAGACCTTTTCCTTTAGTCGATGGTGTTGTCTCCTTCACCTGTTGAGCGTGTAAGAGAGCATCAATTGTGGAATCTTGCGCGACCAGATGTCCTTGGGTGTTTCACCATATGGATATTCTAAAGGAGGGAATCACCGGGCCTTGTCCCAGGTGCGGGCGGTGATTCCAGTCGCGGTGTGCGACGCAAGGGTTTGATCGGGGAAGTGAGCTACCCCCGAGGGGCTTCGGGCCGTTTGAGACCGTGCAAAGGGATGGCGAGGTACCCTACCGCCTTGCCATAACCCCAAAGTCTAGAGTGGGTGCACGACGTCGGCAAGGGCCGACCTCGCATGAACAGATCAATCCTTTGGTCTGTGTGTGGTGACGCAGAGCTGTGCGTGGGTTCTTCAGGGTATGGGAAAGCCAGGTGTGGGCTTAGTACCATGCGTTGCTCCCTAGTTTTGATTTTCGGGGATGAAAATCTTGATGGAGGGAATGATTTAAGAACCTGTTTTTTGGCTGTGAAAGACTTTTGAATATTCTTAATGATATTCCAGAGCAGCGCCTTCAGACGGCGTGCGATTCCGAGCCCCGGAGTGGCCAGAATTAAATTTTCAATGCGTTCAAACTGGAAATGCTAAATAAATGGGATAACTCCTAAACGGAGTTCTAGATCAGGGATCCGAGTGTATGGATGGGTCCGAAATGGGGTGTTTACCCTAGAAGCGACATAAAACTTGTCAGCACGGGACGTTTGGACCCCTCTCCCGCTTCTGGAACGTTAAACGGATTAATTAATTAATCCGTTAATTCGTTTAATGTTGAAACGCAGGTATCTTTTAAACGGTGGCTCAGATTGGAAAACCGAGGTCACTGTTGAGTTCAAAGCATTCTGTTTACCCTAGGAGGGGTGTAAGTTTTGCGGGTGCGGGCCGTTTGTGAAAAATGCCTCCGGGGGCGTTTTCGTACTTTAGCGGCTTCAGACGTTAAATTTTATAACTTTTGAACGGGGTCTCGGATTAAAATTCCGAGACCGCCGTTGTGCTTGAGAGGTGGTGTTTACCGTAGGGGAGGCTTATCCTCGACCCCTTCAGGGGTTTCAGATGCGGGTCTTTTCGGGGGTTTTAAATTAATTAAATCATTAATTAATTTATTTAAACCCCTCCCCACCCCCTTCCTCCTTTATTCTTCCCTGGAGAAGCCTCCCTCAAGGCATCCCCCAAGCCCCCTCCCCTCCTCCACTCTGGCAAGACGACGGCGTGGCGGCGAATCGTCCGTGAAGCTTCGGGCGAAGCCCAGCGAAGTAGGAGGTCTTTGTTTGCGTTTTAATTTCCGAACCATCATTCAACCTCAATTATATGTGTCGATGGTCGTTCGATCTTCGAATCAAAGCCCATAAATGCTTAGTAGATTTTATTCTCTCTCCATCGCTAATCTCGGTTTGTAAAACCGAGTTCTGAGGACCCCGCATACGTCCGCCGAACATTGCGGGGTTTTGATGTTTCCGGCGGTTTCGGGTTCTCCGGCGTGGTCCAGCGGCGGTGCGGCAGGGGCTCAGGAGGCGGCGTGCGGTGGCCCCTGGCGCGGGCGGTGGTCGGCAGCAGCTGGGTTCGCGGAAGGCGAGGGCGGCCAGGGGCTTCGGTGTCGGCCGGGGCTCGCGGACGGCGAGCGACATCGGGCGGCTTTGGAGGTGCCGGGTGCGTCCGGCGGCGGATCGGGGACGAGGCGGCCGCGGCGCGGCTTCGGCCCATCGCCCTCAGCAAAGGAACCCGAGGCGCCGTGCCTCGGGCGTGCGGCGTGGTCAAGGACCCACCGATCGTGGGTCCTGAGGGAGAAGAAGAAGACCGGCCTTCTGGCCAGTCTGCTGGGATGAACCGGACCCGAGGGGTCCGGTGCGGTGGGAATGAGCCGCGACCAGCGGGCCGTGGTGGTCTGGACCGGTCCGGACCGGCCCCTTTGGGCCCCTTGCATTTCGGGGGGGCCATATCATTCAAACAACGCGTCCGTTTGACGCGCCGTCTGTGGCGATGAGTCCGTATTGACGAGGCGCTCTCTTTAAGTTGTGTTTCGGGACTTTTGGATTCTGTGTCCGAAGACGGGTGACCCGAGAGCTTTAAGTTAATAATATTAATTTATTATTAATGTTACGACGGACGTGGCTCGCGAGCCAGACGTCCGTTTGATGCGCCGACGGAGGCGCTGTGGCCCTGAGGCTGAGACGATACTTCCAATGTGGTTCGGAACCTTTGCGGGTTGGTTTCGTTGCTCTGTGGTAGGAAACACAATGTGAATAATTAATTAATTATTCTTGCGTCAGACCTAACTCCCGTTTGGGATGTCCGATTGACGCACCGTCAGCGACAGCATGATCCCAGTCCTCGTGCGGACTTTTTGAGAAGCTTTCCAAAGCGTTCGGGTTGGAGATGAGGTGCGGGCCCCACAGGGCCTACTTCACACGTGTTACGGAGAAACGGTACTTTTTCACCCGACATCTGTTTGGGGTGTTTGAACAGTCAATTCTGGATGTTTTTCCAAGGGGATTGCGATGGTGCAGTTCGCCCGAACTTTTTCGGAGACGTGGTGTGGTCCCACTCGACCCGGCTACGGTGAATAGTTCCCTTTCCACCGGGTGTCCGTTTTGGGCGATTGAGTACTCAATCCTGTGTGTTTCTCCGAGGGGATCGCAGTGGTGTGATCCGTTGGTTCAGTTTCAGGATCTTGGGGTGGGCCCCACACGGGTTTGGTCACGGTGAATAGTACCTTTTCCACCAGTTGACCATTTCGGGCGAGTGAGTAGTCTAACTCGCGTGTTTTTCCGCAAGGATTACAACGGTGTGATCCGTTTGGCTGTACGGAGCCTCTTGCACGATCTTGATAAATGTGGAAGCATGAAAGGTGCTCTAGTGGTGGTTCTCCCTACTTTGCTTGTAGCGGACCTTTGGCGAGTGATCGCGTGCACTCACGTGTGAGTGATGTAAATGCTTGAGGTGACATGGTTGGTCGTGCCTGGGCCTTTGGGGTGGAGTTGTTACGTCATGCCTTCGTGCTGACGTTGGGTGTCATGTGCACGATAGCCTATGGGCTGGAACGAGGTGTACTCTGGGAGTATACGGGAGCGCTTGGAGGTACATGTGGTTTGTACCTGAGATGTTCGTGCGCTTGGTTGGGGTTGACTTGGGGCCACACGTGTGTGGGCCCCATGTGCGTGCCATGTTCTGCCATACATACTTTGACCTCTCGCGGCGTAGAGGGTCCCTCTGTGCGTTTGTTTGACAAGAAGGGTGGAGCTCTTCCCCTGGCTCTGTGCTCGTTGGTTTGACCAGCAGGGTTGAGTGGTCTCCCCCTGGTTTCTTCCTCGATGGATTGGCCGGTAGTGGTGCTAGTGACACCCAGTGCTGGGGCAGACGCTGCACCTCTTTTGGGAGAGCTGTTCTGGAGTTGGGTGGTTGCGCGACACCCACTCCGTGTTCGGTCGGCCATTGTTGTACCCTCCTGTAGAGATGGCAGAGCGGTTCTGAGTTTTACCCTCCAGCGGGGCTGGGCAGTGGGTTACTCATCGAGTTCCTCGGGCTTACCCTCCAGCAGGGCTGGGCAGTGGGTTGCTCACTGGCTTCTAGGTTTTACCCTCCACCAGAGACGGGGCAGTGGGACACCCGACGCTATTTGGGTTTACCCTCCAACAGAGGCTGGGCAGTGGTTCACCCGACGCTATTAGGGTCTACCCTCCAGCAGAGACAGGGCAGTGGGTCACCCGACAACCTCTTAGGGTCTACCCTCCAGTAGGGCTAGGCAGTGGGTCACCCGTCGTCTAGCTCCAGGTCTACCCTCCAGCAAGGTTGGGCAGTGGGTCGCCTATCCACTTATTCCAGGTCTACCCTCCAGCGGGGCTGGGCAGTGGGTCGCCTGATGATGTATTATGGTTTACTCTCCAGCAGGGCTGGGCAGTGGGTCACCTAGTATCTTATTATGGTCTACCCTCCAGCGAGGCTGGGCAGTGGGTCACCGGATGATGTCTTATGGTTTACCCTCCAGCAGGGCTGGGCAGTGGGTCACCTGATATTTGGTTATGAATTACCCTCCAGCGGGGCTGGGCAGTGGGACACTTGTTAGCATTCCAGACTCAGTCCTCTCGACTAGGCTAGTCTGTGGCTTTCCTCCGTGACCACCGGAGCGGGACCCTTAGTTGTACAGGTCGGTGATGGATCGACTTGACATTGAGGAGACCTCTCGACTGCGGGGCCGTGACGAGGCGTGGTTTGACTTCCCTAGAACTCTCAAGTACGAGGGGCGCTTTCCCCACCGAGATGTGTTCTTGCGACGCGATCTAAAACCGTGCGGGCGAGTCAGTGCCGCCCAAAGCGGATAGTGTCAAGGTGCGGTGATTGAGCCCCTTGGCTTGCAGTTCAGGGCAGACGTGCGGGATGCTGGGCATCAATGATGGTGTTTCTTTTTGGACTGTTGGCGACACTTTTCTTGGGCTGAGCTATGGGATGGAGATCCCCTTACGACGTTGTTCGGGCTTATTTTGGAGCATATGGACTTGTATATACCTTGTTCTAGCACCCACTTCTTGGGTTTGGTTACTCTCCTCCCAGGAGAGGCGAAGACGCGCAGGGTATGACACGTGCTTTCCGTGTCCATCTTCTCGTGGTTGGACGAGTCTACTCTCGTGCTATAGGCAGCGAAGACTCTACGGGAAGTTCATCTTCTCACCGTTTCCAGCTCCTTGTGCCTGGACGAGTCTACTTCCTTTCTTTTGATGGGTTGAGCTGGACTCTTTACTGTACTCTTTGCTGCACTCTCTATTGTACTCCTCTACTTTCCTTATTCGCTCTACCGCTCACCCTTCGGTACCTCCTTTGTTGCTCCCTCGAGCCTTCGGGGTATCCTACTGAGTATTTTTATACTCACCCCTGCTTGGGTTTTCCCACACTTGGTGTGCCCTTGCAGACGACGGACAGGTGGAGCATGACTTCAGTGGAGCGTAGGAGCTTGGGAGCTTGGACCGCGTGCGGTGGTCGTGGACGGGTTCCAGGTGGGAGACCCATCAGCAGTTTCCTTTTTGTTTACATGTTACCGGGTTGTGGCACTTTTTTGTTGGGCTCGTGTTTTGCCCCTTTTTCCTTTTTAGCATTTTGTGTGTACTTGTAGAGGTCGATGCACTTTGTGGTATATATATATAGCAGTTGTTCTTTTTACTCTTCTTGTCTTTTCTTTTTCTCAGCACCTTTGGCATTGAGTTTGCTGCGTGTGCGTGTGTACAGGTGCTTAGGCAAAGGCCTCCCCGAGTTGTTGTGCCTTCGGCACTGGTCGCCAGCCCCTGGCCTATGGAGACGGGCCTAGGGTAGTTGCGGATCGAGCTCGGGTAGGGTCGGGTCGTGACATAAATCATCAATGTGTGGTAGGGGATACATGTTCTTTATTATTATATCATTGATCTCCCTGTAATCAATGTGCAACCTCATAGATCCATCTTTCTTCTTAACAAAAAGGATAGAGGTTCCCCATGGAAAAAACTAGGGAGAATAAATAATTTATCACTGAATTCCTCTAGTTGTTTCTTAAGTTCCACTAATTCCACATTGGCTATTATATATGGGGTCTTTGATATGGGCCTTGAATCAGGAATTAAGTCAATGGAAAACTCAATTTCCTACTCAGTATGATTTCAAGTTAATTCCTCTAGAAACACATCAACATATTCTTGCAGAATAAGCACATCATCTATTTGAACATTCCATTCCCCACACATAGTTATTTCATTCCCTTACCCCCAATAATTGAATTCAATATAGGTCTTGGGGTGGATCTAGATTAGAATCAGATAGTTATGTTTCTTCTCTAAAGATAAGGGATTCTACATTGTCCTAAAAACTTATAACCTCCTTCTTCTTGAAATAAATTTTCTCATCATGGTTAAAATTCCAATCCATATAAAGGATTATATAAAGGTCAATAATGGGTATGATAATAAAATTACCAGATAATGTACATGTATATTCCATAATGGGGATTGTCTAACAAATATTTGTTACAATGATACTTCCCTTATGAGTATTTACTGACAAATCCCTTATTAAATAAAATTTCAAATATCTAGTTTTCAAGGAAAATTGGGAAGATATGAAAGAATGTGATTAACTAGAATCAAATACATCATTGGATAAGTTTGAGGAAACAATTAATGAACCGACCACCACATCATTAGGGACTTCAATATTGGCAGTTGTGATCACATATTCTTGGCCTTTATTCCTTATCCCTCTTTTGGTAATGTTTAATTGACTCCTAGGAAAATCATTTTCATAATGTCCCCTCTCCTTGAAATTTTAGCATTGAACATGGGTAGCTTCATTCTTCCCCTTACAATCTCGAGATAGGAGTCCTTTCTCTCCAAACTTGTAACAAATACCCATACCCTTCATACAGGTTGCAGGGTGCCTCTTCCCATAATTATCATAGGGTTAAAGGACCACTCCTCCCTTCTTCCCCATTCCCTTATGTCCTTTTCCAAATTTTTCAGTATCCCTCTTCTTCTATTGCATTACCTTAAAATCATAAGACTTAGATAATTCCCTTTCCATCTTGATAGAACTTGAGACTATATCTTCATATGATGAGAAACATTGGGAGACTAGATCCCTTTAGGAGAATGGTTTTACACCATCAAATAATCGATCAATCTTGCTCCTTGGATTACATATGTAGTCTGTGGAATTTCTTATTATCCTTGTGAAGTTAGCTTCATACTTTGTAACATTTTCATCCTCTTTTTTCCTCATATTTTGAAACGGACTTTCCATATATACTCATTGTTCATGAGGGATGTATTTTTCTTAGAATGTTTCCATAAAATCCATCCATTCCATTACATCTATTTCTTCTCTTATATGTTTTGTATTTCTAACCACCAATGATACACATATATCGATAGTCGATAAACATCCATGACAACCTTCTTTCTTTCGTTACATCCCAAAGTGATAAATATCTTCTCTAATGAACATATCCACTTCTCCAATATGAATGGGTTTTTAGTCCCATTAAATGACGGAGGTTTTTGTCACAAGAAGCGATCTAACATAGCTCTTCCATGTCGTGGATCTATAAGCTCTATTAGTGTAGGGTTATTGTTAATAACCTAATTAAATTGGCCTAGTACAGTTATAAGTTGCTTCCTACCAGTCGCAACTCTAGTCCCAACATCATTATCTTACATAGGAGGGAAATCCCAACATGGGATATGCATGTTCTGGAGGATTAAATTGTATCCACTAGGATCCATTTCTAAATAATGGCATACACTATATTAGGTTATGAGTCATAATGTATAATCTCAACTTAGAAAAATACTTTTCCTAAATTGAAATCCTATGCATGGGTAATCCCATAATCATAAATAAGGTTTCATTATGGAAAAATTTAAATTTAAATATATCATAATGGCTTGTAATGAAAATTTGAATTGTCTGATGCATATACTCCAAGAGTGTCAAACCAAGTGCATAGTAAGTCCCATTGTCATGTACCAGGATACCCAGAGTCATGCTTGAATCTCCTTGTCAGATTTTTCAATCCTAGGTACATCTGTGCCAGAACCACGTCCACTTGTAGTATCCATATAGGGATTATTTTTCATGAATGATTCTCATAATCTATTCCATACCAAAATAATAGGATGCTCTTGTATGTTTATCCTCAAAGATGATCTTATGGGTTTGTTCCCTAATCTACATTTTCTAATTCTAGTTTCTATGTTTTCTTCTAAACTTCCTCTAATACCAACTGTAAGAACCCGACCCCAGTTTCCCAGAGTCAGTGCCTTATTTGATTACATTTTCATGATTATAAGAAAGTCATATCCCGAAGGAATGAACAGTTTATTAGCTTTGAAAACCAGATACATACATAAGTTTAACATTACAAATTGAAAGGAAAAACAATTTTGAAACTCCTTTGACAACATCCATAACTCCTAGGTTATTTCTGCATGTCATTCGTAATATACCTCTTCATGTCCTGGGAAAAATTAAACATAAGAGAGGGTTGAGCGAAAAATTTTAGTAAGGGTATGAAATACAGCGGAAGATATAATAAACATAAACATTATTCTTGGAAAATAACTAAAAAAAAAATTCATTAAAAATTAACTTGAACACATTATCGTAGGAATAAGATCCTAATAAAAAAAATGTCATAATAAAGCATAATAATGGGTATTATACTAGTCAAATAACCTCATGGACGTTCAATTTCTATTCTTATAATGAGGGAGTGCATAATTTTGGACATCATAAGCATACCGTCAAGGCCTCCTGCCAAGACCATATATAATAATTTTGTCAAGGCCTTGTGCCAAGACCGTATTTTGTCACATGAGACCTAAATATGCATAGAGGGGATATAAAAGTCCACAACTATCACTTACTAAGTCCAATTAATTCCTCATATGAATGGGTATAAACATAAATAACAAATACATTTATATTAAAACTATCATATGAAATGTAAATAACATTCCCCAAATATTAAGCATAAACACTAACCATACAGAGTAAATTAACCAATAGTTTTAAGATAGTACATATGTAGTCAAACTGATCATAAAACATTAAATTAAATATGGTATATTATATCATAAAAAACAATCAACAACAATGTTGAAATAGCTAAAGATACTCTTATAAAATCATCGAGTAATTCTTGAGTTAAATACTCCTTTTTATTGAAAAAAAGTGTTATTTTGGATAATTATTTGTATAAAACTAAAATTAAAGTAATATAGTAGTTACATAATAAAATTAGTGATTTTGGAAAGATAATGGTGGAAAAAAATTATAGATTTCCCTTGATAATAGGTAAAAATCAGAGAAATTCCATTGAATCGGGCTTGTATTTTGGGAAGAATTCTGGAAAGATCCTTTTAAAACATATAACTCCCAAAAAATAAAAGTATGTTTCTAGTTGGTACACATATATAGAACATTATTGAATAATATATTAGGAGTAAAAATGAATAAATAAGAATTTAATTGTGGTATGTATAGAATAAGAGTAACCTGAATGAAATTGTCGGTTCGGGTAGAAAACCCTTTCCTTATGTCCAAAGGTGTTCCTCACTAGATATTAATGAATAATAAAATTTAGGTTCTTAAATTAATAATTCATGAACCTCCTACAAATTTAATTGATTTATTATGACCTTATTATGTCCATTCATGGACTTTTTTGGGTTAATAGATTCAATTTCATTATTTGGAAGTGTTTTCTTCCTTGGTTTTCATGATTGGTTTACTTATATTCAAGTATGGATAAAGTTGCAGAATGGGAATGGTTATCCAGAATATAAATTATATGTTATTAGTGAAAAATTACATTATTACATGGTTATAAAATTCATTTTTTATTGTGGGTAAATATGAATCATTATATAAAACATTAATGACACTTTTTTGGGTTAATTGGTGGTTTTGGATCACAACGAACTCATTTTGATTTATAAATTAATATAATTCTAAAAAAAAGGATTAAATTACGTTAAATAAGATATAATACATATATAATGGTCTAGTTAAACCATCAAAATGGTTTCATGTCAACAATTGAATACATTAATAAAAATTGATAACTTGTCATCCATGAAAGTGATAAATTAACACATCTTAGATGGTGTTTTCATTCCTAGCATAAAATAAGGGCAAATGAGATATGATTATTAATTATTCCCTTATCATAAAATAATTATAGAAAAATTAAGGTACTATAGTTATCATAACATATTTATGAAAGGAGGTGAGGAAAGAAAAATAAATGAAATGAACTTGAAATAAAAGAAATGAAAAGAGGAATTTACCTCTTGAAGTTATCATTCTTGAGAGCCTCTTTAAGGTAGAGGTTTTGGTATTTTTATTAAACATAGGTCTTCAGGACTTGGGGGATGATATTTTTAGGATATTTGGTTATAATTTAGATAATTAACAAGGCTTTTGATGAGTGAAGGGAAGAGATATTGAGGGGGGTTATAGTGGAGGAGAGGAGTGATTTTTGATTATCTTATTCATTATTTTATTATTTTCCTCAAGACAACCAATAGTGTTGATTAATGGGACCTAAAATATTAATAAGTTAATTTGAGTTCTATCCAAGGGTTATAACGTCATCCATGATTCTTGTAACATTTAATTTAATTGATAATGTAGATATACGGTAAATTGTTGTATTTTACTATTCATCCAAAATTCAAGTATTTCAGAAAAATCCCAAAAATTCACCGTAACCATTTTTCAACAAGTAGAATTAAAAAATGAACTCCATTTTTTGAAAATAATTTTCTAAATATTATTAATTTAATTTTTAAGTAAAAATATTATTTATTCAAAAAATAACAATTTGAAAACTATAATTCGTTTTATATTACCTTGAAAATTTATTCAAGATCTCATTATCCTATAACCTTAAAACAATAAAATGATAATATAGTTTACTATTCATAATGGTCATATTAATATTCATATTATTTTTCATTATGGTATGTTACTATTCACCAAAAAAATTTGTTTGTCTTATTAGACTCTAAATATCTTACTGAATGCAATTGTGTATGTGAGTTTTTCAAAATTCAAATCATAGAGGTGGAAATTATGTTTTCTGAGTAGTTTATATGAAAGTGGTGTTTTGTGGAGATTCACTATTTTATAAATTTATTTAGAATCCATTTGGGTTTTAAATGATTTCCACTAGGGAGGTCACTCATGACCACATCCCGAACATACATTGATTCTTCATGGGGGTGCACTCTAGACAATGAGGAGAAGCCAAGGACTCAACCAAATTGGTCCATTGGCTAATAAAACATCATCACCGTTTTAAATTCATCCATTCACCACTCTAAAATAGAGCTTTTCAAAAAAAATCTTTAGAATTAAGGAAAACCCAAATGATCCACAAGGGCGGAACTAGTGTCGGTGGATGACTCAGACACATGGTTGGTGGCCATATGTCATTCAAAACATCATCACAGAGAGCATTCTAGGTAAATTTCCTTGTCTCTACCTGGCTTTATAGGCATTGTGAGCTCACAGAGGCTACTTTACCAACTCCATTTTCATTTCCCAATACCAAACAAACCATAAGAACCAAAATACACTAACAAACCCAGACATCCAATGGCCACCCGAGGTTCAGAATGAGGAAGGGATCATGATGTCCTTCCCATTCCTACACCTCAAATCAATAAGATCCTACTCTTTCCACCTTGACATCCCCAAATAATAATGGGATCAATGAAAAGCATGATACACTAAAGATTTGAACTACTCTGATACCATTTTGTCACAAACCAACCCGTTTCTACCCTAAACCGGTCACCCAAACCAACCCACGATAGGGAAAGTGACAAGTACCAAGGAATAAACAGAGTATAAATGGGAATGAATTCTCCCAATTAAAATAAACTAAGATCATAAATAATATAACAAAAAAAAAATAAATAGATAGGAGAGGAAAGAATGATCAACAATAAGACTGACCTGACCACCACCAAGAGTCCACGCAACCCCATGGTTAACTCTCTGATACCATGACCATACGTTTCCCAAGGAAATTTGAACCAAACTAAAACCCGCACCAAGGATAAAAACAAGAAACATGATATTGGTGTGGGTATTAAATCTTAGTAGGTAGGGCCAACTAATATATTCCAAATGCACATCCTTAAAATAAATAAAACCTTGATTTCAAGTTTAAAATACAATCTATAAGAATAGAGTTTTCCATAATTTACATTTATAAATAAACAAATCACAACACATTCCACTCATGTTTTAAAATAAGGATCATTGCAATGATAAGTTAAGTTCATGGGGAGGATGGATAAAAGAGAACCAAATAAGATGCATTCACCTTTTTTCATTATAAATTTAAATAGGGATTAAAACCATTTTAATGAAAACACACATCCATGACCTACAAATAAAACTCCAAAACCAAGACCAAGGGAGAAGGTCTCACACAGGGAAATGGAAAATGACTCTAGTGTTGGAGGAACATGAGAACACCTAGGAACTCAAAGGAAGACCAAAAAATGCTATACATTTGACTCATCCTGAATGTATGCCCTACTCAACAGCATCATAATGCCCTAATTCCCGGCCGACTCCCTACCTAGCTTGGCCAAGGAGGAAAATACTATAGCAATAAACCCAAGTATCCACCTGCTATGGGCCACTATATAATGCGTAATCTGAACTAGTACATCAAAAGTTCTCCATAATCCTTGTAGTTATGCTAGGTTCACTTGTTATGTTTGAAAAGTGATGTTCCACACAACCAAAGAAACAAGACATGAACATCCTACATATGTATACCACAAAAAACCAGCACCACCCCATCAACATCAAGGTTGGTCCCTAGCCTTAACTTAATAATTGCTCAAGGGAGGTCCCATACTAAGGACACACCCATCTCATGGCTACCTAACAAGGCATGTTTCCTAAACCAAGAAGGGTTTTCCAAATAGCCATTTCAAAACCCCAATTGGGCCTTTAGCTTTATAACATTTAACCCATTTCATAAAACACTTTTAGGTTTCCAAACAGGCACAAACACATTTTTCAAACAACATTCTTTTCCAAAAAGATAACAAAAACATCACCTTTCAGTTGGAAGATCCAAAAATTCATTTATTTTGACATCACTAAAAATTATTATCAAAAAATCACACAAAATCTGTTTTACCATTACAATGCCAAACGGCCCCTCATCCATACCAATATCACACAAAAGTAAGTTTCCAGAAAAAATGGGTCAAACCATGAGGAAAACATATAAAACCATGTTTTCCAAAATACATAAAGCAACACTATATAAAATCTCCTTTAATACCATCATTAGAAACTACATAAGGGGACCAATTTCTTTTGGAAACTAAAGGCCATTTAATAAACTAGGGTTTTGAGAGAATAGAATTTTCCATGTACCATATTCATTTGATGGCACATCAATGTGTTTACATATTTCACCAAAGGATGTTACAACATCTAATGGAACACCAAAATCCTAGATGATTCCCCAAAACCATTTTCAGAAATTTACCCCTTTACTTTAAAACCATTTTCAACCATTCACAATATTTAAAGAACATAAATCCCATCAGTGAAACCATGAAACCCCTTTCCAAAACGTCTTATCAAAATTATCAAGAAACACTACTTCCAAATTATAAATTACAAACCATGTTCACAAAAAATTTAACACCATCATAACATCATAAGGGATAAGCATTTTATGAATGACCACAATTCCATTTATAAAGAACACTGGAATTTTAAATAAACACCCTAGGTTCCATTAACCTCAAGATTAAACACATAATTCTTTGAAAATCCATTTTTAATACATTCAACTGATAAGAAAACACCATATACATATATACATGGGTATATTAGAGGTTTGAATAATATTTTTAAATTAATTAAAAATGTTCAAGTGCATTTGGAGAGTTCTGAAAAAAGGGAGAGTTGGAAACAACCATGAATTTGACTTGATACAACTAATTTAACAACAATAAATGATAATTTAGAAAGTTAATGGGGTGAAAACATCATTAATTAAAATTAAATCTCAATTCAAAGGAAATATGAAATGGGTTCCTACCTCAAAGGAGAACCAAGCTGAATATTTCACCTCTTGATGCTTTCTAACCATAAGATGTTGATATCCGCTTGCACACACATACTTTCATATATATATATATATATATATACTTAATCCAATGCACATATTCCCCATTCCATGTGGTAATACACATTTGGAGGACATGTATTATATATATATACATACATACATATGAATACGCATCTGTTCACTAAAAGACATTCAAAACCCACTACAACAAAAATCAGGGACTCAAAAACACCGTGAAAAGGTTAATGACCTAAAGTAAAATACCAGCAACTCAAAATTAATTACCAGAGAGTCACAAAATACAAAACCTCAATTATAACTGAGAAAAGATTAACAGAAAAATAAAACAACCCGAAGTGGCATGATAAAGGTCCAACGCACTATAAATCCAAGACTAGAGCATTAAAACAAATAAAGACCCTAAATTAAGGGTGAAAACAATTTAGTGATATAAAAGATTACCTCAAATCAACAAAGGTTGACCAAAACCAGTGAAAAATATGCAACGCACCTCAACCGCACATAATGGGAGTAAAATCCAACCCTAATCATCATGTTGGATCCAATATTTTATGGATAAACTCAATAAATTGAGCCCCAACAACTAGGGTTTAGAAAAATCAAACCCGCTCAATGAAAACTAAACCAAAAAACCTTAACAAAGGGGAAGACCATCACTACAGGGAGAGGAAGCTGGAAAGGTGGGAAATATAAGTGAGGGGGTGAGCTACTGAAGGAATGACACCGGAGGCTCTGAGTCAGGGTCGGTCGGAGATTGTCCAGGCTGATGGTTCACCGGAATGAGGATCGCGAGTAGTAGGGCTTCATGCCTGTAAAAAAACACCAGAGAGGAGGGGGGTCTCTCCAGAGATAGTCGGAGAGGAGGGGGTCATGCATAGATCAGTTCAAGAAAGGGGGTGTCTACTAGATTGGAGAAGAAGTGGGTGGGGGGTTTTATGTCCAAGGGTGGGTTAGTGTTTTCATTTTTTTTATAAAAATAATAATACTCTTTAATGAAAATAACTAATTTTAGGAATATTTATTATTATTATTATTATTGTGATAATAATTTTTTTATTAAATTATTAATAAATTATTAGTAATATATTTTAACCTACATTAATAATAATAATAACTTTGATAATACGGTTTTAAAATTCTTGCTAACGCTAATAATTTATGCTCATAAATAATTATATAATTTATAAAAACATTAATAATAATTAAAACCATAACAAATTTGATAAAATACTATTATTATTCACAAATGTAAAACTCCTTATTGACTTAATTTATTTTCCATAAAACATCTTCTTAATTATTTGAAGTGTCAGGTAACTGCGCGATTACCCCATGTGGACCATAAAAATTTTAATAGTAAGGATGATAAAAATTATTTCACTCTTAATAATAATAACATTATTAATAATAAAAATTATTATAATTTCAATTTTAATAATAATAATAATACTAATTAATGAAATATAATAATAATAATAATAATCCACAGAGTTTGAAAATATTTTAATTAATATTATTATTAGAGTAAGACATAAATTTTTGTTTTTTCTTTTCCTTATTTTATTATTAACACAAATAAATAATTCATATCATATACTGGGCATGTCATGCATTGACCAGATTGTAGCCACATGGTCTCCCAACCGTGTCACTTTGCCCAAGTGTTAGACACCACTAAACCCAAAACACGTATTTTTCTCGACTAAGCACAAAAATATAAACATGGACTCACTTAAACCCCAACCAGAGTTGGAACCAAGGAAAAATTGAATCCTGGGTGTGACAGGTTTCATTCCAAGGAAACTCAAATAAGCTTTAACTACCCTTACACTATTGTTTCAAATAGGCGGACAACACTATAGGTTTCATTTCCAATCCCTTTACATTTATTCACATTCCAAACACATATTGGGTTTAAAACAAACATCAACTAACCATTTTAAAATAAGATAGGAAAGTTGTATCAAAAATAATTTTTAAAACATTTAACATATTTTGACATTACCTCATTAATTAGTCATTTTATCACATAAATTGATTTTTAAAATTATAATAGATAAGGATACCTACTTGGTTAACTTTTTAACCAACCCGAGTTCTCTAGAAAGTAAATCAATAGAAATTTATCAAATTATTAAAGTTCAAACACTCAATGGGTCATCTCAGAATAGAAATACCCAACTGACCTACTTGGGTCCTGTTGTACCCATAGTATTTAACCATTTTATTTCAAATTTGAACTAAACAACTCTTACATTTATAAAAATTACTAACATAATATATACATTACATTTAATATAGGTTTCCCTTTCCCAATTCATGAAGTTCCAATACACATGATATATTGAAAATTGGATCAAATCAATCGAAACCAATGTAATTTCCAAAATTTAACATGATCACATACAATGGTCCATTTTATATGGGTGGCCATCTATGAACTTCCATAGGACCCATACACTTTGTAGTTTTAAATTTTTCTCCATTTAGTCAAAATAAACTTAATTTCGCATTTTAACTCTCATAATATTTTACAATGGTTCAAATACATGGGTTACCTTTTCCCAACTATAAAGCACCTATACAACTTACAACTGAAAATTGTCTCCCATCATAAACACAACCATTTAATTTAAAAAAAGCATCCAATTATATTTCAATGAAAGTTAGAATGTACCAAAAAGTAGCAAACATAGAGAAACATGATCATATCATTGAAGCATGCTATAATGAGCAGTAAACATAGAAGGGATTCTAATGAATTACCTCAATAGGTATAAATCTAAGAATGGGATAACAATCCAGGCACGAAATCAAATCAGCATGAAATCTAAAATGCAACACATGGCATGGAATAGTTCATGGAATGTGAATTTCCTATGTGCCTATATGACTCATGCAATGTAGCTTCCTTGACATATCAGAACAAGGGTAAAAATACCAGAAACCCAAAAACTAATAAGAATCATAAATTACACCAGTCACTTAAGGAAATGTCATATCAACTGTAACATCAAACAACACAAACAAAAATTCCAAACCCTAGCCACATGGTGATTTCCCATACGTGGGGTGATCAGTCCCAAGAACAGATATTAAAAAAGTGTTGATATATTCCTAGATTCCTATATACCAACCCAAAATAGAAAGACAAAGGGAAAAAAGTTACCCTCTTGGACAACTTTGTAATGTCCTGACTCAGCTTTTCATTAAACTGGTAGCCAGATCGGTTGGTCAGATGGCCTCAAGCATGTCTCACCACATGCTAAAGACATAAAACTAGCAATGAGGGTCTCATGAAGTGATAGTGGGGAGAATATAACCTCTTATTAGAGTTTCAAAGCTATATAAGAGTGTAAACAACAATCAACATCAGAAGTTGTAAATAACAATGTTAAGAAGTTGAAGATCGATTTTTATATTAAATTTAATAAATTTGTCCATCACCAATTTACACAACAGATGAATGCATGAAAAGGTAATGATACATATAAGAAATCATTAAATAGTAAAGCATGTTTTTCAGTACAATACAAAAACAAGGAAAATACAGAAAAGCCCCACAGTGATCTAGTTGAGCATCCTATGCTGTAACTCATTCCTTTCCTCCTTAATCCATGTATTATAAACACAAAAAACATCCTAGTTCCTACAAAATATATGGTCTAATCAGGTACCAAGGGTACCCAATCCGGGTGTGAGATCAAATATTAGTAGGCCAACACCCATAGTGTCAATCCCAATCTAGATAATGCAATATAAATTAAATAGAGTACCCCTAGAGAGAATTATTACTGAAGGAACAAATTTACATCACCCGTCCATGTTCATATGAATCACCTGATGGATATACCCTCTCTAGAACTTGGATGGTGTCTGTACATGGGACTATATAATTAATTGACAATTACCAGTTATATTTATGATACAATTTTGCAATAATTAAGGGTTGAATATGTAACAAGGCAACCTGTAAAAAAATTTAATAATGATGTTCCATGGTTATATCCAAGGAAACGTTGACCTCAAGGGTCGTCAACTTGGTAAAAACTGTATCATGGAAAGGGTTAATAGTGTAATCCAAGGTGTATAGTCCAAATAATTTTATAATAAGACACCTAATGAGTCCATAGATTTCATCCAAGGTAAAATAGGGCTAAAAAAGGCTGGGCTCAATGGGCTCTAACCATGGCACATAATTTTTAATGACTGATATGAGGAGTGTATCCAAGAAATCCTTTAGTACTACATGAGGGATCCTATAGTGTCATACTAGGCATCCAAATGTTTGGAAAGTATTTTGTTCTAAGTGGGTCTTATCATAAGCAAGTCGTATTCTTGAATTTAGAATGGGGTCCTCAAGTTCTCAAGTCATTCCCTCTAGAATCCAAGGAGAGATTGAGTTAGTCCACTGCTATTTGATAATGAATTCATATAATATTTCAGAAGGATAATCCGTTTCCTTTCATTAGTGTGATAATGAAAAGTACCATGAAACCATTTAATCACGTCATAATTAATCTATAAGTCCATTTATTTCAAGTCGTGCCTTTCACTAGTGTGACAAGTTCAAATAGCTTGTGACTATTCATTTAATCCATTTATGGAATTTTAATAATCAATTTTCACTCCACTGTCTCCCATTAACATGGTAAGGGGTTCTACGAACATGTAAAAAATTATTCATTTATTAACTTGAGTCCATTCATGGAATTTCCTCCTGGGAATACATGTATCACCCAAGATAAAATTATAATAAACCATTGAGTCTGTCCATGGAACTCTAACTTGGGAATCCATCTATCCCCCAAGGTGTGAAATCACTAAATTCATTTGAAAATAATATAATATAATAAATTGAAGGTAAATCAGCACGCATTAACCATTTCACTTAATTAAACTCATTCAACTTAGTAAAACATGTCAATTGTATTTATAAGGATCCATTAGTCACTTGGGAGGTGCGAAATGAAAAAAATGAAATCACCCTCATGGGTAATTCCAATCTAAATATAGGCTAAGCACTTAGATAGTGCCTTTTTTCTTTAATCTTTAAGAAAAAAGGAAACATTTCCTTTAAAATTACTTTAGGGGTCATGCCCTAAACATACCATATACCAAACATAACATTGAGTCATAATGAAAATAGTAGGTCAATCAGGCAGCCAACCTCAAAGTCTACCGCTACATTTTCTTCATGAAGTCAGTGCACCTCTGTTGGAGGGGTTTTATTATAAAAACATGACCTTATCAAACAACAACTCATTTCTTATCTTTAAGAATTTATTCAAGCTATTTAGTTCCATTATACTAGGAGAATCATAAATCAACTTATTTAAACAAGAAATTAAATCATTCATAAATAAATAGGTTGAGGATAGGGATCCTACCTCAAGTAGACCATGCCAACGCTTAGCATTTGATGCTTTCTAACTCTATCATCCACCCAATAGTATCAACACACTTCCATATATATATATATATATATCATTAAATTGATGCATGTGATCCTTGCTCCATAAGGTAACACGCACACGATATATATATATATATGTGTGTGTGTTTGTGTGTGTGTGTGTGTGTATTAGTACCTCGATATATGCCTGAGCATCAACGAAAATTACCACAACTCCCTCAATTGACGAAAGCTGACCAAATCAACCCAAACCACCTTTCTTTCAGTGGTAGTTGTCGAAACATAGACCAATGGGTCTAGAGAAATACCATTCATACCATAAAACTGTGAGAATCAGAAAAATGAGATCAAACCCAACCTTAGGGTTTTGGCCGAGTGGGAACCGAGTGGCGAGAGACCTCAAATCGGCTGAAAAAGTAGAAGAATGGAAAGAGAAGGGTTCGCCTTGACAAGCCAACCCTGATTCCTCAATAGATCTAATGAAAACTTCATGAGGGAAGGAGGCTAGTGTAGGGGTGTAACATGCCTCATGATGAAGGAGGGGGCGTAGGTCGCATCTGGTATGGAGAAAGGGATGATCATCCCTTATGGTATTCATTGAAACCTTAATTAAAACTAATAAAAAAAATATTATTATTATTATTATTATTTAGATGATTATTATTGTTATTATTAAAACATTTCATCATTTAATTTATTTCTCTTTAATTTTTTCATTAAATTAAATAAATTTCATTAAAATGACACATCGCACGGTTTGAACCTCACTGTGAGACAAACTGTGCGCCAACCGTGCGATGAATAGTGCGAGCACACTGTCCCTTTATGCACACTGTGTGGTCTAGGCACATAGTTTGGAAAACAATTTGTTGCATGTTCGAAACTCCCCTTTCATTCTTGCTTAAGGCCACATGATCACTGATATGGGCCACATAGTTTTCAGAAAAATCGTGTGCCCTCTACAACCCCTTCAAAGCTTGATTTTCTGGGCCGATGCTCCCGAAACCACTTGATCCACCCGAATAACTCTTCAAGACTTTATCAAATCCCAATAACATCACTTAAGAAGGTTCCCAAATCTTGTAACTCCATCTAGAAGCTCGGTTTTTAAAATTACCCATTCAGTAAAAAGAAAAGTTAAAAAAACTTTCGCATTTTAGTCTGATTCAAAAACATAGGACTCTATAGAAATTAAAGAACTCCACAGCTAAACTATATGATTATTGGGTTAATTTACTTATAAAATATAAAATAATATCAGGTTTCCCAAACATTTACTCATTATAGATCATTAAATGTAACCCTGAATGGATAACAAATAATTAAATTGTATGTATTTTTTAAATCGATAATTCAATATTTGAGTGTGAAAATTATTGTTTGAACTATATGGTTAAATTATATGTGATTCTGTTGGAAAGTGCTGTTAGGTATTATGATTTTATATGTTATATATGATTTCACCCTTTGTATGTGTTTCTTTTATGGTAAAATTAATTATATATTAGGACATACCAAATAATTTTCCCATCAAATATTATTGTAATATTATTCCATGATTCTTTGTTTACTGTTATTAACCCCTCCCTTTGGAAATAAATATAGATTATGTAAGGCTAATCAAGCCCAAATTTTATTTGGGGTGTTTAGAATTTTTTTGAAATTTTTAAGGAATAACTAGTGGTGATAGTACTTTCTAATATTTAAATACATAGTCATAATTTTCATCCATGAGCTAATGAGGTACTTATAAAAATTTGGGATATGAACCTTGGGTATATTAAGAGATTAATTAGTATTGGTATATTTATAGCAATTGAAAGATATATTATACACTTGATACCTAGTCCAAAACAAATGTCTAAACCTCTTTTTTCAAAATTTGTGAAAAGACAAAACTAATTTTTTATTTTGGTAATTTTTATATATGATAATGATATTTTACGAAAACACCCACACATCTAATCAATTTATCCTTTACTATTATTATTATTGGTCAAAGGGGACAACCAACTATTCCTCAACAATCCCTTTCATATACAAGGGGTGATAATATCCTTTGTGTATGTTGATTTTTATATTATTATAGTATAGGTGTAGATGCTGAATAAAATTAGAAAAACTGGTGAGATTGGTTAATTGATTTTATGGATGTTTTTGGTTTCATGAATTATAAAGAACTTCCATGATCAATATAAATTCACTAAGAGGGGATGAATTAGTAAATTCAATTACTTTTTTAGTTTCATTAGAAATAACCTTAGACAACTATTAAAGTGAATGAAATGATTTTTTAGGCACACCAAAAAACAACATTGTGGGAAAACAAATTTTTATAGGTTTCATAACTCAAAATGGGTAGCTAAACATTTGCATGATTTAGAGTCACCAAAGATCATAAATTCCACTAGTATCATCATTGTTGATTTAGAAAGAATATAATATCCACAAACTCATGATATACAAAAATTTAT
Source organism: Viscum album (assembly GCA_963277665.1). NCBI lineage: Eukaryota > Viridiplantae > Streptophyta > Magnoliopsida > Santalales > Viscaceae > Viscum > Viscum album. The sequence continues at coordinate 166,897,167 of OY728167.1, forward strand.
CCCAACTTGTGTACAATTACCCTACACAAAACAAGATATAGGATCTATTTTTTACAATAATAGAGTGTTTAGTCGAATTATACTTTCATCATTTTTTTCACTATCCTTATTCTTATCCTTTCTCTTTTACTATCATAGTAGTAAGTACAATATTATTCCTCTATTATCCTATCACTTCTATATTTTCATATCTAATACTCCATGAAGGATCCATGGTCTTATTTTATCTGGCATAATAGTAGTATATTTTTCACATTCAAATTTTACCTTCCAAGTTTCATTAACACCTCATAACTTCTTCTAATCTTATCTCACTTCTTATTTAATATTTGGAATTTTATAGTTAATTATGGTGTAATTATAGGAATTATATCATGATACATTTAACTAACTAGAAACAATTTCAATGATAATTATCATGTCTATGCACCATGGAATGATTTTATCCAGTTAACCCCTCTTCATTATTTTCTACATTGGGGATATCTTAACACTTTCTGAATATATATAAAATAATAAAGGTAGATGAAAGACTCTATTAAACCATGGATTACATTATGATGTGACTATAATCTTTACAACATAAATATTATTATCCCACTTCTTGAATCAACATTTCTCTTTGTGATATTTAATCCAAAAATTAATTGATTCAGCATAATTATTTTTTATTTTGAATTCTCATTATCTTGTAGAAATCATTACTTCAAAAAATTATATAAGCATCCTTAAATATTATATTTTGTAATAGTATAAACTCTTATATACCATAGAATTTTTTTACGCATTGATATAAAATCTTACGTATGGAATTTCTTTAGTGTGAAAATATTACATGTTAACCATGTGTTCAAGGAATTCACCAATTTTCTATCTTAGAAATGAATCTTACCTGTCAATAAAAAATTATTATGTATCAGATATAAATCTCATGTATTTGTAACATTACTGATTTTCCTACCTAGTATACACATATAAATCCTTACTAAATATAAAAATATATATATCAATGTAAGGTTTACACAATTATAAATTTTCAATTATTCCGGATAAAAAAACTAACATACCAACCCTCATTAATGAATTTTCTAATATCCTTTGCACTGATAAAGACTAACATATTGGGAAAATTTACCCTTATATGTTTACATTTTAAATTTTCCATTCATAGACAATATTTCTTATTCTAGAAACAATGCTATATTAAAATATTCAAAATTCCAAAAACAACATGAATCACAAGCTAATGTTCTATAATATCTTTAATCCTTTGGTTTCAATATTTAATTCCTCTTATGATGATCCAACCATTGTTAACATCTCAAACATATCTATTTCCATGAAAACATCCAAACATACTTCAAAAAACTCTAAATTTATTTTAAACATCTTTAAACTTCTTAAAAATCTTAAACACCTGTTATAAACATTATTATAAATGAGTTTTAATAGAATTTATGTATTTAAGAAAAATACAACATAATAATTTTATATAGTTATCTATAATAATTAACCTTTATTAAAAACACCGTTGTGCTATAGAATTCTTCTTCTACTACATAATTCAATATCTTACTATTTCGTAGGAGAAAAATCTCCCCATTATTATTATTTTGGTAACCATTATACATAAATTGTCATGACCCGTCCCTCGGGGCCCATGCTGTGACTACCCTAAGCCTACCTTCCATAGGCTAGGGGCTGGCGACTAGCACCGAAAGAAGTATTCCCTAAAAATAAGAAGGCATTGCCTTTATAACCTGTAAACTCACACAACTATGCATAAAGCAGGATACAAGATTAAAGTAAAACTATATAGTAAATTGGGTGTGTACAAAAAGTAAAAGGGGCCAGAATACAAGCCCAACTTTAAAGTACAAGTAAACTGAAAAGTACAAGTAAAACTGAAAACATCTCCTGTGTACACCCTCCAAGGATCCTACCAAATGTGTAGGTATAGCTCTCGATCGGTCGTCTCTGCAGTACGTCTCATCTAAGGTCCACCTACGAGCTACCTCCTGTCTTGATACCCTCATCCTCAGTCAGCATTTTCCATCTCCTGCACCAAACACAACAAGGTGTGGGTGTATCCCATGCAAGGGTGAGTATAACGATACTCAGTAGGGACCCCAAAACCCTCGAATGTCTCACAAAATCCACAAAGTATAAACCTCAAAACATGAAAACAACTAAAAACCCTAATTAGGTATATTCCCATACATATACCTAAGTTGTCGAGTAAACTCATCTTAATCATGAGAAACAATGAGGCCCAAATAAAAAGCCCAAAGCCCAAATGTTCCACGAATGAAAGAATATCACAAATATAAAGACTCAACTCACACCAGGTATACAAATATGAGATATAGAATTATGAAGCAGGGCAACATAGGATCGCTATGGAAGCTAATAGTTGGCCACAAAATTCTCTAGGGATAGTAACAAGTAACATTCTGAACACCTCGGCTGCTAAATAACTTCTCCTCTATCGAGTACAGTGGTCATGTCGCATCACACAGAGGCGCTTCCCACTATCCTTGGACTGCTGAGGTACTCCTCCTGTTGAGTACCGAGGGTCTGCCATGTCACAAAGAGGCACTCCCCCTCATGGCCTACTGAGGTACTCCTCCTGTCGAGTACCGTGGGTCTGCCACATCACACAAAGGCACTCCCCACCGTGGGTTTACCGTGTCACACAAAGTCACTCCCCACTGGGAAAGTCGAGTCACTCCGAGTCGAAACGGTCCATAGTCGTCAAGTCTTATCCAGTCGCATGGTTCTGTACGTATCACACTTGAGATAAATACTTCCCAATCCATATATAATACCTCAACCACCCTCAAAGTTCAAAAATAAGTACCCCAAAGCTTGGTCACATCAAAATGGACCTAATTCAATAGACGGCGTGTCAATCGGACACACATTCTGTAAGTTATTAGTGTTTTCACTCCAAGGACCTAGTTGGATTTGGGGTCCAATCAAACCCGTCCGTACTCCAACCATATCCCAAACTCAAGTGGAGTATATCAAAATGACTGTCTCGATCCAAGGACACGGATGCCGTAGAAAATTCGTTAAACAGATTCTCGATTCTCTAGTTATGAAAAAAAGGTAATACTGGGACTAGATTGGCCAGGGTCCGGTCCCGCCCGGCCCGACCTGACCTGGGTTGGGCCGACCTGGTTCAGGTCACCCACCCAGTCCAGTTCTGTCCCAGATGTCCTCGGCCTCAGCGGGCTCGGCCCGCTGGTTCATGGTCTGCCCTAGACCGCAAAGGGTGCGACCCGTTAGCACGGCCTGCCGATGCCTCACAGTGCGGCTTGTGGTGCGGCCCGCGGGGCGGCCTCACAGTGCGGCCTCGGCGTACGGCCTGGGGTGCGGCGCACGGTGCAGCCCCTGGTGTGGCCCCATGGTGCAGCCTCATGGTGCGGCCTGTGTTGTGGCCTCGCAGTGCGGCCTGTGGTGCACCCTCGAGGTGCGGCCTGTGATGTAGCTCAAGGTGTGGCCCTCGGTGTAGCACGCGGTGAGGCATGGCTGGCATGCAGGACTGCTCGGCGGCCCTACTTGGGGCACCTCGGCTGGCCGGAATAGTCGGTCGGTCTTCCTTCTAGCGGCGTGCTGGCGCCGCTGTCCTCCTGCATACGGTTGGGTGTCGGCCGTCGTCTGCCTCCGCTGCGGCCAGGAGGTCGCGGCCTCCTGCTCCACCGGCGGCGCGGACGGGCGCCACCGCTCCACCCTGCGTTCGGCCGATTCTTTTCTTCCATCCTACCCTGTCGCAGCCGATGGGCCATGGTCTCCTCTCCAACCGGCGGCACGGACGCGCGCCACCCTTTCTTCCTCATGGTCGTCCGGGTGCCGGCCGTCACCTTCTTCCAAAAGCCACTACGGCTTCATTCCAAGCCCAAAAAATTATACGATCGCATATTCATGATCATTGTGTCGAGGGCTTCATGTCCACATATCACGCTTAGAAAAACTCCATATTTCCAATTCCAATAAAAATTATGGAGTTGAAGAACACATGAATAACACACAAAGAAATAAAAGGAAGAGAAGCAAGGATAATGTATGGGACGATGGCCATGTTCTTTGGGGCATCATCGTCGAGAAATTAGTATATGAGGATTCATAAGAATAAATTCAAACATATATAAAACCCATACCTCAATTGTTCATTGGAGGTGGCATAAGAAAGAAAGACATAGTCGATGAAGAACATCGGTGTTCGTCGCTTCCACAAGACGCTTATGATCTGGGTTTGGGGTCGGTTCGTTGTTCTTCGTTGGGGGTTGATTCGTCTTTGGAGAAACTTCTTCACTGTTCTCTAAGGTTCTCTCAAATCTCCTTTTCCAATGACTTCCAACCAAAAAATGAGGTTCCAACATGTATTAAAATATATTTATCAAATTAATTAAGGTTGGAAAAATTAATTTTGTTATGTTGGCACATTAAAGTTGAAACAATTAAATGGAACATTAAATTAAATTATGTTGGCACAATTGAATGGAACATTAAATTGAATTCACGTTGGCAGAAATGAATGGGAGGATTCCAAGGAATTTCCCCACATTAAATAAGGGTTCGGGTGGTCCCCACAAGTAAAATTCCTAAAAGAGGTTTCGAACTGGGGTGGTCCCCACCTCCATAACTCTAATGAAGTTTTGAACAAGAAAAATTAAATAAATATGTTTTATTTTATTTTCATTCGTTTAACACACCCACAAAAAGTCTGAAAACTAACCTTCACTCTCGACCTACTCCAGTCGAGGTGATGGTCTCCTTAATCGAATATCAGCACTGCGAGTTCATTGGTTTCCTCAGATTTCAATTTCAAGCACTGGTTCAAAAGTTACAAAAACCTGCTCGCACGTTTACTGAATGTACCTGAAAAAAGATTAGAAATTCATTTTGGGAACTCTGGGCCTCAGAATCATGCACTGTTAGTTTTTTCAGACTCGTAAAATTCACATATAATTAAAAAAATACATGGAAAAATCCAGTTCATTAAATTCTCCCCACCTCAGGGATTTTCATCCCTGAAATCCAAAAAATAAACTAGGGAAACAAGTGGGGGTACTGATCACGTATCTGAGCCTATCGCTCCCATGTGCTCTCCTATAGGTTCCCATGCCGCCAAAGAATGCACACAATAGGTATATACCGCCCATGAACGACCCACTTCGGTCGATCCTCAATCCTTATTGGGACCTCCATAAACTTCGCCCCATCGTCAATGTCCTTCTCGCCCCAGTTAATGATGTGTGAAGGGTCGTGCACGTAACTCCTCAGTTGGGATATGGGGAAAACGTCGTGCACCCGGTGCAACTGGGGTGGAAGAGCTATGCGGTAAGCCACCATGACAACTCTGTTGAGGAACGGAAAGGGTCTTATGAACCTCAAATATAACTTTCCGCCCCGGAAAAATCTCTGTAAACCTCATCTAGGTGAGACTCGTAAAAAGACATGATCGCCATCCTCGAACTCCAGAGGTCTCCGTCTCCTATCAGCATAGGATTTTTGCATTCTCTATGCAGTCTTCATCTGCTCCTGGATGATCTGCACCTTCTCCATGGTAACCTGTACCATCTCTGGTCCCATGAGTGATGTCTCCCCTAGGTCAGTCCAGCATAGTGGTGATCTGCATGGTCATCCATACAACGCCTCAAATGGTGTCAAACTGATATTGGAGTGATAGATGTTGTTGTATAAGAACTCCACCAAAGGTAAGTGATCCTCCCAACTACGGCCAAAATCAAGGACGCAAGCATGTAGCATGTCCTCGAGGGTCTATATGGTCTGATCCATCTAACCATCTGGATAAGGGTGGAAGGCAGTTCTCAACTGAAGTTGTGTCCCAAATGCCAGCTGTAACCCCTTCCATAACTGGGAAGTAAAACATGCTTCACGATCGAAGATAATCATAGATGACACTCCACGAAGCTGTATAATCTCCTACACATAGTGGTTTCCAAAGATCTCTAATAATCCATGCTCTGTGATATGTAGGATGTGGTCCGACTTGGTGAGTCGGTCAACGATCACCCAGATAGAATCATAACTTCTATACGTCCGTGGAAGTCCCGTCATGAAGTCCAGGTAAATTCCATCTCACTTCCATTATGACACCTCTAATGGCTGATCTAAGAATATTGTAACATGATGCTCTGCCTTCAGTTGCTGATAAGTGAGGCACCGAGAGACAAACTCTATCACTGCCTTCTTGATTCCCAGCCACCAGTGCTAATGCCATAGGTCCTGAAACATATTTTCCACTCCTGTATGTGCTGCTAGGGGGAAAATACGGAACTCCTTCAACACTTCCTCCCTAAGTGCTACTGGTACTATAGTACACCCTCTGAAGAGGATGACGTGATCCCCACCTTCAAAAAATCCATCAAGTGACTGCCCTGTGGATATTTAAGTACGTCGAGCCTCGCAATCTGCATCCCCAAGTTGTGCATACCTAACTCGTTGAAGGAGTGGGGGAGTGACTTTCAAACACTAAAGATAAGCTGCCCTATCTCGATCCACATAGAATATCTGCAAAGTAGCTAGTTGCTCTATCGCCTCACTTAGAAACTGTATAGCAGATCTTCTGCTGAGGTGCATCTACTACTACGTTCCCTTTCCCATGAGTATAGACTATCTCGAAGTCATAGTCCTTGAGGAACTCAAGACAACGTCGCTATCTCAGGTTTAAGTCCTTTTGATAAAAGATATACCTGAGACTCTTGTGATCAGAGTAGACTGTAAAACATTCACCCATCATGTAAGGTCACCACATCTTCAAGGTGAAGACTACTGTCGCAAAATCCAGGTCATGGGTAGTGTAGTTCTACTCATGTTGTCTCAGTTGTAGAGAACCACATGCGATCACTGCTTTCTCCTGCATCCGGACACCTCCTAGCCCAGTCCCTGATGCGTCACAGTAGACTTTGTACCCAACACCTTCTTCTAGTAGCCTCAATATGGGGGTACTCATCAATCTCTTCCTCAGATCTTAGAAACTATGCTGGCATCTCTCTGACCACACGAAGGGTTTCCCCTTCTTCGTCAATGCTGATAAGGGTGTTGCAACTCTAGAAAGGTCAGGCATAAACCTCCAGTAGTAACCGGCCAAACACATAAAATTTCGCACCTCCATCACGCTCCTAGGTGGCTCCCAAGAAAGTACAGCCTCAATCATCGTTGGATCCACCGCAACTCCAACCTTTGAGATACTGTGTCCCAGAAAGTGGACCTCTTGTATCCAAAACTGGAACTTAGAGAGCTTACCATAGAGCTGGTGCTTTCGGAGTGTGTCCAGAAAAATCTGAAAATGATATGCATGACCCTCCTCCATCGCTAAGTATATCAGGATTTCATTGATGAAGACTACCACAAAGCGATCTAGGTATGGCTGGAAGATCTTGTTCATGAGTCCCATGAACATTGTTGGGGCATTACTCACACTAAAATTCATAACCAAGAACTCATAATGGCCATACCAACATATGAAGGTCATCTTCTGCACATCCATGTCTCATACCCCGAGCTGGTGATAGCCTGATCTGAGGTCAATATTCAAAAACCATCATGCTCCCTTCAGCTGATCAAAGAGATCGTTAATCCTCGAAAGTGGGTACCTGTTCTCCACGGTTACCTGGTTTAGGCGTCGATAGTCCTCATAGAGTCTAAAACTCCCATCGGCCATCTTCGCGAACAAAATTGGGGCTGGCCAAGGGGAGACACTGGACCTAATGAACCCCTTGCACAACAAGTCCTCCAGTTGTACTCATAACTCTCGAAGCTCCACAGAAGCCATCCGATATGTTGGGGTAGATATCGGTGTCATCATGGGGTAAAAGTCGATGTAAAATTCCACCTCTATTTGAGTAGGGAGACCCTGAACATCATCATAGAAAACATCAACGTACTGGTCCACTACTATAGGATAGCTCAGACACTCAACATCCACCGCTCTGAGGGTAAGGCTGGACAACTGATGTGTGATCGGTTTCACCCTCCTCGGGGTAAGTCCATCCTGCATCTCAAAGGTTCCCTTCTTTCTAGTGAAGGAAAACCTGGTCTCATCCATGCGGACACACCACACTTTACACCTAATACAGTCAATTTGATCATGGACTGTGGATAACTAGTCCATACCCAAGATGATGTGGTAAGGCCTCGACGCCGCTACTAGGAGATCCCATCCAAATCTATTGCCTTCTAGAGTAAGCTCACACTACCGAAACATTTGAGTAATCATCGAATCCACTCCCATAGGAGTCTCCAGCCGTAAGGATCGAGCCAATGGCTCCGTCGGAATCTTTGAGCTTTGAACGAGGGTCGTGTCAATAAATGAGTGATTATAACCTATGTCTATAAGTGCTGCAACTAAGGTGGAGTAAACACATATCATACCTCTAATCATCTCCGGAGTGTCATGGTCATAGGACTCAGCTACCTGAAGCTGAGCTCGTCCATGTCCTCCTTCTCCCTGTGGTCGGGGTGGACCACCTGGCGGTGGTGGCGGTAGAACCTCAAAATGTCACCCACCACCTACTGCGCAGCCTGCTCCTCTACCATGTCTACCTCCAACCTGCAGACCTCCTCGATTGAACCTCTGTCTCAGCCTCGGTGGTCCCTCAACCATCTGTTGGTCATCGATACGGTGGGTCGGGCAGTCGCGCGCCATGTGACCCTGCCCGCCCCACATGTAACACAATGTGTCTCTCGCCTGTCTTGCTCTGTCCCGAGAGCCTCGCTCCACCAACCCCGTATCCTGTGGCCGTTTGCCTGTAGTTCGGGCCCTCTTGGACCTCTACGTCATATGTATGCTTCCAATTGACCACCTGCGTCCAGAGAGGTTTCATTCGTCGCCCCCCTCCACTGCGGCCAACCGGCTGCAGCCTCCTGCCCGACCGGTGGGGCAGACACACGCTGCCACTCTTCCATGCGGACGGCTGGTTGTCAGCCGCCATCCTGCCTTGCTGCAGCCGACATGACACGTCCTCCTCTCCAACTGGCAGTACGGATGCATGCTACCCTTCCTTCCTCGCGGTCGGCCGGGTGTCGGTCGTCACCTTCTTCCACGAGCCACTGCGGCTTTGTTCCAAGCCCGAAAAATTATACGATCACATATTCAAGATCCTTGTGTCGTGGTCTTCACGTCCATATATTACTCTCAACAAAACTTCGTATTTCCAGTACCAATAAAAATTAGGGCCTTGAAGAATTCACGAATAACACGCGATGAAATAAAAGGAAGAGAAGGAAGGTTAATGTGCGGTATGATAGCCATGTTCATTGGGCCATCGTCGTCATGAAATTAGGATATGAGGATTCAAAAAAATAAATTCAAACTTATATAAAACCCCTAACTCATTTGTTTGTTGGAGGTGATGTGAGGAAGAAAGATGTAGTCAATGAAGAACATTGGCGTTTATCGCATCTGTAAGACGCTTGTGATCCGGGCTCAGGGTCAGTTCCTCATTCTTCGTTGGGGGTTGGTTCTTCATTGAAGAAAGTTCTTCCCAGTTCTCCAAGGTTCTCCCAACTCTCATTTTCCAATTATTTCCATCTAGGAAATGAGGAGCCAACAAATATTAAAATAGTTTTATCAAATTAATTATGGTTGGAACAATTAATTTGGTTATATTGGCACATTAAAGTTGGCACAATTAAATAGAAAATTAAATAGAATTAGGTTGGCACAATTAAATGGCACATTAAATTGAATTCAGGTTGGCACAAAAAATGGGAGGATTCCAAAGAATTTCTCCACATTAAAGAAGGGTTCGGGTGGTACCCACCACTAAAATTCAAAAAAGAGGTTTCAAACTCGGGTGGTCCCCACCTCCATAACTCAAATGGAGGTTTCAACAAGAAAAATAAAATTAAGTTGTTTTATTTTATTTTCATTCTTTTAACACACCCACAAAAAATCTGAAAACTAACTTTCACTCTCGACCTACTGGGATCAAGGTGAAGGTCTCCTTAAGAGAATACTGGTGTTGCGAGTTCAACGGTGTCCTCAGAATTAAATTCCAAGCACCAGTACAAAATTTACAAAAACTTGCTCGCACGTTTACTAAACTTACCTAAAATAAAGTTCAAAAATTAATTACGGGCACTCTGGGCCTCAGAATCATGCGCTGTCAAGTTTCAAGGACTCGTAAAATTCCAATATAATTAAAACAAATACATGCAAAAATCTAGGTCTTTACATAAATAACTCTTCAAACTCATCATACTTGGAAATAAATCATCATTCAATAATTCTAATACTAATTGATCTAACTCAACACAAAAAACAAGAACAAAGAATAATAATATCATGTTTTCCCTTAAATTGGTTTAAATAAACTTCTTCAAAACACTTGAAACCAACTTAGAAAATTTTCAAAAAACACTCTTCTTCTACTTGTGGAAAATAATTTCTTGACCCAATTTTTTTCATGTTCCTGCATTAAAATATAGTATCAAAAGTGTGAATAATTACCTACAACAAGGGGTGAAATATTTATTATAAAAATAAAACATAAAATGCTTACCTAATTATTTAATAAAGATATCATAAGAAGCTTCTGAATAATACACTATATAATTTGAGTGATAAAGTGTATATAATAAACAATATAACCTTTTCTTATAACATGCATAGTGTAATTAGAAACTTGTAAAAATGAGAATGAATATTTATATAAACTACATAAGAAAGCTAGCATTACTTTTATAAGAAATATCCACACATTATGCTTCTTTGTTAAGGAATTTTTTTTACTAGACTTAAGGTTTCTGTGATATTCACCTTATTGTAATGTTTTTTCGTGCTTAACCAAGGAATCCCTTGATACAATTATCAGAAAAAACTTTTGTTTCTCAGGCCTCAGGAACCCTCAATCAAACAGGTCATAATGTAACTTTTTCTCCCTAACAATAAGAGCCCTGAATCTACAAGATTAGACATTGAAATTAAAAAATCAAAAACTTGGAGAATTTAAATGTTATCCTCACAATGAGGCGTATTACATTAAAAACACTCTAAATATTACAATGAATAATTCTCTCATAATAATATGGTAGAAAATCCTCATAATAGATTTCGATTGTTTGGGTAACACATCCTTATCCATGAATGAGGATCTCTTTATAGTCAATATCCTAATAGTCATATTCCACATATCTCAAAGGGGTTTGCAACGTTATCAAACGAACTCTTTCACTAGAAATAACTAGCACAATATCTCTATCTGATAGTCATTATAATATACACATGTAAAGTGAATGTAGGTTCCACCTGAAATAATAAAAACCTTTTTACAATAGAATGTATGAAGTTTTTACTCCAACAGGTTTAATGAATGTTTTCCTGGTAAACATGCATCCCATCATCTCATAATTTCAAACTAATGGATTTGAAAGAACTTCATATAGTGGAATTTTTTATAATACATCAAATGAAATTTATAAACCTCCATCTAGTGAACATAGTACTCTTCCATCTAATGTTAAAAGTAAATATATTTTTGTTATTCATTAAGAAAGTTCCATCTAATGGAAATAATACCCTCCCTTCAGTAAACGTAAAAAAATAAATTTGATGGAGATAATATTATTCCATCTGGTAAATGATTGAAATTTCCTAAAAAATAGCTTACCCACATGGGAAGTATAAAAGTTAGAAATTTATAAAATTTTAAGGAATTGAATTATGATTTTGATAAGTAAGATTAGAAATTGTTTAAAGTATTCATTCAACTAAAAAATATTCCCCTTACCATAATGCACAAAATATAACATTCTTAAAGAGAAATTAAACATATTTAAAGTTTAAAACATTCCCTGCCATAATTTCATAACTTAAAATAATTTTAACCTTTTTTCTTTCCCCCCAAAGGATTAAAATGTAACCCCTCCTCCTCCTTTCTTCAATATTTTAGAATTTATCTATTTATCCCCGATTTTGATTTTCAAAAATATCTTTAAAAGGTAAATAGTATTATTTAAATTGATATAGATAAAAAATAATATATGAAATACTTGATATATTGCTAAAAGTTTATAAGAATCATCCCAAAAAAATTAGACTAAACCAATCATTAATACAAATATATTATAAGAAAATTCATATAAATATTTTAAAAACAACCAATCAAAAATATGATTAATATAAAAAATTTAAGAATTCAAAATTAAATTAATCATTCTATGAACAATATCATTCATCTTCTTGATATCATCTTGGTTTTTCTCTGACTTAGAAGGAATTGAAATCAACATTGAAACCACTTATTCTAATGAATTGATCTTCTTTCCATGCTTAGATATTTCATCATCATTATATATTGTGAGAGAATATATATCATCTATTACTCTTGAACATTCATGAACATCCATATTAATGAATTTAGTAAACATTGAAACTAATTTGAAGATCTTTTATTATCATTGACTTGTTAATTGAAAAATGATATAACTATTAAAATTATTTATCCATTTTACTACACCTTTCTAGTTTCTAAATTCAAATATGTATTTTTTCCTTAAAATCAATGAATTCATATTATTTCTATATAACCATTAATGCTAGTTTCCTATGGACACCTATGTTTTCCAAGATATAAATTTTTCCTTGAATGTATCTATAGTAGGATTAGATGATAGAAAATAAGATTAAAAACATCTTCAAGCCTTTTTATTACTTCATTGAAGTAATTCATATTCACTTCCATTACATTGATACTAGTACATGGAGAAGAATTTTATAAATCAGAAAATACCTCAGTCCCAAAATATTTTGTTGGTCTTAATGGTTTAAGATCATCATTTTCAATGAATTGAGTTTGAGAAATATCAATTACATCAACTTATTTGTCGGTTTCATCTTTGTTCGATAAATTATATCTAGACTGAATCTATTAATTTTTTAAAAACTCAACTTCATGGTAACCTAGATAATCTTATTTATTAGACAAGTAAGATAGAAAAGATTAAGTTTCATTGGGAATCTCTTCTATGTCCAAATGCTTTCTTAACTCTTTGATGACTTCACTTTTATTTCAAAATGGAATCTTCCCTAGTGCTAGAGTGGGTTTATTGGGATGAGAAACCAGTTTACCTTTTTTATATATATTGACTGACACGACTTTTCTATAAAAACTTCTTACTAACTTGATTAGAATCATCTTGGATTTCATAAAAAAACTCATCTTATTTGTCCTTTTTAATAGACAATTCTTATTCCTATTGAATGGTCGAAGGAGATATAAAAAAGGATTCCACTAAAATTGGAGCCATTATATTTTTATCAATAATCAATTATTTTGGTGCTTCTTTCTCATTAGATTCAAATTTAAAATGAGCACTTGAAACTTATTTTAAAAATTCAATTTCTATATTCTAATTCTTTTCCTTCTCAGCTTTCCTCTTTTTCCTTTATTCTTATCTCATATTTTAATAAACATGTTTTGTTAAGGAAAAGCCTCTATTTTTTATAAAAAAAACAATGGGATATCACAATTATTTTATCCATTAATTAAAATAAATTTCTAAAAATATTCTCCCTAAATTGTTTTAACTTTATTTCTCATCATGGGAGGAAACTTTTATCAAGAATTTATTTACCACATAAATTTATTCTTGAATTATTCAACATAACTAATGGATGAAACATTATCAAATTTTTCTAATAAATATTTTAATGTGAGAAAAAATTTGAGATTAATTATTTTAATGTTTTCTTCTCCAAAATATGACATATTTTACCTTACTAGAAGTACCTCATTTTGAATTTTTTGTTCTCTAATTATGTTTAACAACACATTATTGTTAAACCTTGGTTATAAAATATTATTTAACTTCACTATCCCAGTATTAATATCCTCAACACTTCTAAACATAGTATTTATTATGGTAATATTTCTAATATTTCATAGAAAGTCAAAAACATATATTTCTGATACCTTTAATGTATCCCTGTCACCTTTATTATGGATTGGAATGCTTTTTAACAACAAAGAGACTATCCTTGTGTATATTGAAATATAAAATAGCATTATAACTTTTATTAAGTAGGAAATAATGAAAGTTCTTATCTTACTTACTCAAAGGACCCAATATTCTATTGAAACCTATTTTTAACAATATTAGCTTCTCCTTCAAGATGGATTTCAACTAGATCAACAACTTTCTCGATATTCAGATTACAATACATTGCAAACAATGTACAAGAGACATTTTTATTACCATAAACTTCATTAAACATGGAATTCATATAAAACACTATTAAAATGATAGGGTAATGTAAATAAAAATATTTTTTTGAAACACATAAGGATTCCCATGATTATAAAATAATAACTGACTTCAATAAATAATCATAATTTCCACACCAAATTCTTCTTATAAAACCTTCTTTAATATATTCCCTATTAGAAAAATAATTTGAATATGCCATATTTTATGATAAGAATAACTAAGAAATAACGGAAAAAACTTGAAAACCAATCATATTAATTGAACAATGTTTCAGAAGAAATGAAATAAAAATAGCAAGATATCTTCTAATAATTCAGGTAGTCAAATAGTGATGAACCACTTATCCTACATATAGATTTGGATAGAGAGAGAGAAAGACAATCCATCTTCTAACCATATCAAATTTCTATGAACTAACGACAAAAATACTATTTTTGAGATTCGGTCTTTGAAAGATGATGACATAAATATTTTAGGAAAGATGTTTATTTTTGAACTCTCGAATTTTTTTTTACCATTTTTAAAAAAAAATCATTGAGTTTTATTTAACAGAATTTTCATCTAATGAAACTTAAATGTTGTGAATTTTTTTTAAATATTTTTAACAAAATAAATAAATAGTAAAAAAAGGATATTAATAATGATAGAGAAAAGAGAGAAGGAAAAAGATATTGGATGGAGAGAAAAAGTTATAAACATTCTTAGAAAGGTTTCTCTGATAATTTGTACTTCCAGGCTACATAACAAAGTAAAATAAAGAGTCTATCCATTTATACTTTCGGTAGAAAATGATTTTATGGAACTTACAATGTTTCAAAAAATTCTTAGTCTTGAAAACTTTTATATAGAACATAAGTAAAATAAGGAAAATTTGTCTCGAAAGTTTTTAATAAAACTTGAGAAAAAAATTCAAAACATAGGAAAAATATTCTCCCCCTTTTTCGAGGAGTTTTTTTATTTTAAGTAGATAAGTAAACAAAGAGTAGATAAATGGTAAATTTTTTTAATCATTATAAGACCCTATATAATATATTGAAATATATCATAATTTAGGGGTTTTGTAAAAATATGAGCAATTTGATCTTGAGTTTGAATAAATTGTATAATAATATAGCCTTTCTATGTGTGATACCAAAGGAAATGGTGAGTTACATCTATGTACTTGGCTCGTGAGTGATTTTTTTGGTTTTTTTACTTAAAACTATGGAAATTTTATAATCACACAAAATAGAAGTTTTACTAAAACTCACGCCAAAGGTAGTGAGTGTGTGTTACATGCACAACACCTTAGAACAACAACTTCCAGCTACTGTATATTCAGCTTCTTCAACGGAAAGTGATATCAAGAGTTCTATCCTACAAGAGTAAGAAACTAAAAAACCCATGTTTGTAATTAATATAAATATTATATCTTAATATATATTTTGTAATAACTCATATATATATATAGTTTTTAAAAAATGTATTTATAAAATTATGAATAAATAAATATTTATTTCAATAATTGTAAAGTAATAATGAATATATAAATAATAAATATATTAACTATATTTATAGTGATATATTTATAATTATATGTATATATATAATTAAATATTTATAATTAAATATAAATACTTTTTAAATATATTTATTTACTATAATAATTATAAATATATATATATGTATATATTTAAGTAAATATATGTATCCACTGAATTTGGTGTATATATATTAGGTGAATGGGGGTACAATTACATTCAAACACACACACACCACCCACATATGCCGAAGAGGCAAGCCACAGCCCCCCCCAGGGGATAGCCCACCCATCAATCCTTATTTATTTAGGACATGGCCCATAGGCCTAGTGGGCATGAAGCCCATTACAGGGCCTAAATCCTAGTGCACCGTCATGCTTCCACCGTCATTCCTGCATCATGTCTACATCACCGTGTGACTGCATTATTCCTACATCACTGTCTGCTTTCATCATCATCATCGTCCCCACCTACATAGTACTGAATTGTACCTTCGCCCAATAGGGCATGATCCTCAAACATCCTGGATGCGATGAAAAATCCTTTTCCACTTGGGTACAGTCTCATTTTCTATATATATATATATCATGAGATAATGATGATATTAATGGACATGATATTCATAATTTATGTTCATATATTGATGCGTGAGTATGATTGATGCTATATGATCATATGTTTATTTGTGCACATGATTGGGGGTTGTTGTGCTCCAAATGTTAAGACTACATATATTATGATGACACAAACATATGTTTTGTATTCATAACTCATGAATGTTCATTTATACATTGACACTCTTATTATTCATTCTTTCCATATATGTGATTGTTCATTTTTTTATGATCAATACTTTACTAAGTATGATTGATTCATGTTATACCCATGAACATATTTTGTTCCCATAAATACTTACAAAATTACAATAAATATATATAAATAATAAATATATTTATTATATTTATAATTATAAATTTTTATTTTTATTTAATTACTTTTTAAATATATTTATTTATAATTATAATTATAACTATATATATATAATTAAAAAATTATAAAATAACAATAAATAAATTTATTATAATTTTATAAATATATATATTTATATATTTGTAAATATATATATATATATAATTATATACAAATATTTGTAAATATATTTATTTAAAATTATAATTATAAATATTTATTTATTTATTTATTTATTTATATAGTTGTAAAATTAAAATAAATTTATTTAATATATATAATTATAAAATTATAAATAAAATAAATATACTTAATATAATTTTATAATTATTTAAATAAAAATATATTTATAAATAATTATAATTATAAATATATATATATATATATATATATTTAAATTAATGCCAAAAGTTTAGGAGGAACAAAATAAATCACATATTTCCAAAAACGCAACAAAATAAGAAAATAGTCAAAGATCAGGTAGCACACGATCTGGTTCTCATGTTGTGCTGGGGGATGCATCTGGCCCGACCATGAGGATGTTTCCCTCTTCACCATGTTTTAACCTGCATCCATGAGAAATCTCCATTATATGAGGGTTTATCATCATTAACCATTGTCATTAATTTTGCAACAGGTGTCTATTCACTATTTTGAACGCCCTCCTCACTACTTCCATGTGCAAGTAAATAAAATGATTTACATGTAATCACCTTTGAATGCACTTTGATACCATATTGGACAATGGTTTTTTTCACATGAGAAGATCCATAACACTTCATGGGAGAAACTGCAGTATATGTGACTTTAACATTTTAAGATGTCAAGGATAGAGGGGAAATGAATACCCCTTTCCCTTACTGCGTTTAGAAGGATCATTAGGCTCTTACTGAGAGATAGGAAAGGCAGGAGTTCCACCTTAAAAAGGTTATTTATCATCACCTTTTTTAGTCCTAATATCCTTATTTATCCTGCCATGCACTGGTTTAGTATCTAAGTAGGGTCATTGAGGGACCAATGAAACACTATAAGGAGGCATTATTTTAACTTATCCATTGCTCATATTGGAATAAAAATCATAAGAAAAATGTGATAGAATTCTACAAGAGGTGGTAGAACCTTTCACAGGTTCCTAGTACTTTCCAAGTTCAAGGCCACTATCCAAAGAATTAATAGTCACGCTATGGTCCTTTGAGAAACTGAGGTAGACCCCTACATGTTTTTAGAAGTTAGAACTGTAACACCCCAAGGTTTTACAAATAATCCGTGAAATACTAAGTCACTATGAAGAAACACTTTGTTTTAAGGAGATAGTTAAATTCTAGACTTTAAACAAAATTTTTCTGTTTCTGTGTTTTGAATTTAGAAAATATGACATACACGGTTGCGATCAGTATGTTATTTGGCTTTTTATAGGAGAACATAATTTTTAGTGAATAGTAACCTACCCTTATCAATATTAACCTACCTTATGAATAGTAGTATGAACCTTATAAATAGTAAATTGTCAAAATGAGTAGTGACCTCACTGATGAATGTATAATAATAAGGAATCTTATAAGTAACAATATGACCATAGTATATGTGTTGGTATTTTTGTAATTCATAAATATTTAATTACACTTTTGTGATTAGTTTAATAATTTAACTAAAAATGTATATTCCTAAAATGTAGTCATAAATTATTATTTTATTTTATTATGGTTATAAGATAATTTTATGAGACCATGATTAATTTTTCAAGGTGTTTTAAAATCAGTTACAGTTTTAATTTTCTTATTTATCGAATAAATTATTATTTAATTTAACATTTATACTTATCATATTTCGAAATTTATTTTTATAAAATGGAGTTAATTTTTGAATTTTTCATGATGAAAAATGGATGGGGTGAATTTTTTTGTATTTTTCTGAAATACTTGATTTTTTTTCCAATAGTGAAATTCGATAATTTAGGAAATGGGCTAATTAAATGAATATTTGCGTCATGCTTGAGTCATGGCTGATGTAAATGGTAATTTTTTCTAACAAAGATGAAAATATTATTGTTTTCAGTCATAGTAATCAGGATTTCTCATAGTCAAGAGAAATAATATTAAATAAATGATTAAAATAGTGTAAAAAACTCCTCTCATCCACTATAAATACCGCCCTCACACTCCTCTTACTCACACGCCTCTCAATCTTTGAGAATTGTCTCGATTCTAGGCAATCCACTTACTAAAGCACTTCCCCACGTCCAACACCTTTTCGTATCACTAAAATTCCAAAACCAAAGTCCTTATGAAGGATCTCAAGTGGAAGAGATCAAGAGGTAAAAAGAATCTCTCATTTCCTATTTAATTTCATTTAAATTCTCTTATTTTATTAAACTATATTCACCTAACTATATCCAAGAGTAATGAAATCTCCAATGTATTTTATATACATTATTTTTATCATTTTTATGAAAATTTTCATCATCATAAAATTTCTCCTATCCCTCTTATTCTAAAAATAAAAACGACATTTTTGATGTGTCAATTTACCGATATCATGGACGATGTGTCTGAAATTTCTTTTACTTCCTTAAAATATGGTTGTAAAACCATTTTAATGGTTGTAATTGATTTTAATTTTTGTTATATGACCTCTATTTTTTTCTGCAATTGACTTATCGGAATAATATTAATGGTATATGATGAAACAAGTTCGTGATTATCAAAAAATGGAAAAAATGGTCTAAAAAATATACATAATGTTTTAACTAACAAATATCCTTGATATTATGCATATAAGTCAATTAGAGAACATAATATTATAAAGTTGGTGATATAACCTCTCTTATGTTCTGTAATTGAATTATATGCATAATATTAATGGTATATGATGAAACAAGTTTGTGATTATCAAAGAAGCACCAAAATGAGCTAAACAAATACCCTTAATGTTTTAACTATAAATCATCCTCATATCAAAAAATAAAAATGATAAATGATATAATTTAATATTTTGGAAACATGTCAATACAATCTCATTTCACTTTTGGAGTTTCATTTCTATTTGAAATGGAAATCCTTTACGAACCCACCATGGAAACCATGTAAAGAACACACTCGAAACAATGTAAATAACAAAATATTTCTAATTAATGGGTTGAATGATGTTATAAAATGATTGTATAAGTTTATATAAAAATGTATATATTTATGTAAGCTATTAATAACACTATTTTAACCATTATATCATAGTTGTAAACATGTTTTAAGTAATATGAACATGAGGTAAGGGAATTTCTAACCCAATATCCATTCTTTAAGTTAACCTTAAACATTATTCACTATGTAGTGTTGAGATTATTTTTGTGATGATTTTTTTATATTATGTTTAATTAGGTGTATTTTAGGAGTACAAACATATCCATTCCATTCTATTAATTTTTTATTTAATTATATTTTCAAGGTACTTTCCTTTTATAATCCTTTTAAAAGTCACTTTAATGGAATTCAAAAATATTGTTTTCTTTTATATATGGAATTCATATTTTCTCCTGATTTCATGATGATTTATTACTATGATATGTTCATTAGACATATTTTTGTTGGGTTGAGCCCATTATAGCTCAATATTCATTTGGTGGAGCCCATTATTTCTCAAGATATGTTGGGTTGAGCCCATTGTAACTCAAGATATGATGGGTGAGCCCCATTATATATCCCCAATGCATTGGGTACTCAGGAGATTGAAGTTGAATGAATGGTTATTCCATGTTTAAGGGTGATTGTAAAGTGATATGGTAAATATGTCTTGAGGATACTACGCGATATTTATATGGATGTTAATAAGTTTTTATGTGATGGGTTTCATTGATTTTTATGTTATCACTTGACTAACAATTTCTTTATATCCCTTATTGAGGTCTTTGTGCTCATCCCAAGTTTTTATATCTTTTTCACTATTAATAAGGATTTTTTAGAGAATGAAGGAAGAAAATTTAAATGTAATGAAGATTTTTAAAAGAAATTATTTTTTATTTGATATGTTTTATATTTTTGGGAAAAGTGGATACTATTTTAGTAGTATCCTCATGTATGATTATGGGATGTTATATGTGTTTTATATTCAAATTATCTAAAACTATAAACCAAAAATGATCATCAATATGTAATAATTCATTTTTATTTCTAAAACATAATATTATGTAATGTTTTAAGGCTGGGTCCTTATAGTTTGTATTAGAATATGGTTTAGATAACATTAGTTGTTGGGATGATGTTAATAGAATGCCATAAATTATTTTTACTTTATAGTTAATTTAAAATTATATATCATTTGAAGATTATCATGTTGCTTAATCTATGATATTTTTATTCAGAATGATTTTCTGTAGAATAAGTAGGGAATCTGGGGTTGGATGGCACCAAGAGGATGATATCTGTCTGAATCTATAGCCTAGAATGGTGAGAATCAAAACAGAGCAATTTGTGATAGTAATGGATTAGTTGACTCAGGAAATAAAAAGTGGTGGTATCCATGCTAGAGAGTAACCTGATATACTATGAAGAAAAATTTCATTTTTGAAGCATTTTATGAGGCAATATCTTCCAGTATTTAGTGTAACCACAGATACAGTGATAGCCAAAGGATAGATCAATGCTTTAGAAAAGATATTTAATGTCATGGGATATTCAGTACATCAAAAGGTAATACTATAAATTTATTGTTTTGAAGGTGAATCCGATCAATGGTGGTCTCTGGTTAATAATATGAGAGAAATAGATGAACTTGAAAGTCTGGAATGAGATGATTTTAAGTGTCTTTTTCTGGAAAAATATTTTCCTAAAACTGTTCAACTAAAAATGGAGAAAAAATTGAACTGAAGAAAAAAGATAATGATTCTATGGAAGCACATTAGCCTGGTACGTACCAGATTCTACTTTAGATTTTGATAGTAAAATTAATAGATTTTACTCTCGTTTGAAATCATTTTTACAAAGTAATTTGGCTTCATGGTAGTTTAAAAGATATGAGAAATATGTTCATTGTGATGAAATATTTAAGATGGAGTTTTTAGACAGGTATGTGCCTTGTGATGAAAATAATAAGAAGTGGTCAGGTTGGCAGGCTTTGGGAATGAATGCATCAAATAAATCTGGAGGTAAGAAAATCAATTTCACTTATTGTGAAAAGTGTGGTAAAAATAATCCTGGAGAATGTCTTATAAATTCAATAAAATTTTATTAATGTTGAATGTTTTGGAACATGTCACTTGAATGTAAGGAAAATGAACCTAAAATTATTGAGAATCTGATTGTGAGATTCTATAACTATAATGAATTGGGTCATTTTGTTAATGAGTGTCCAAAGATAGTTACTCATACCACAAATCAGTATTATTAGAAGTAAAAGGTGTGGAAAATCCTATGCAACCACATCAATAGATTTTGATCCATCAAATGAAGTGGTATCATGTACATTTCTTGTTCTTATAGATTTTTCAAATGTTTTGTTTGATTCGGGGTATACAAATTCCTGCATTTCTGATAAATGTTTTGTAAACTTAGGAATTCTACATCATGAAATGAATCCATAACACATGGTAAAAACTCCTGGTGGAAATATTGTGGAAAAAATAAGTTAAAAGAATTTACCTATCTTTTGTGTGGAAAGAGTTTTACTTTAAACCATTTTGTATTGCCTCTAATAGATTTTGATGTTATTCTAGGTATGGACTGGATTTCTTTTTATCATGATAACATATATTGTAGAGTAAAATAATTCTTTTTAGAAAGAGTTTCAGTTTATGTAAAAGAATGAACTTGCACCATTGATAACATATCAGGAAGCTAAGAAAATATTAAAGGATTTAAATGAATGTTATATTATATGTATTGTTGAAAATAAGGGAACCATTCATATTTATGACATGCTAGTGGTAAATGAGTATCTAGATGTATTTCTTGATTATTTTCCTGGTTTTATTCATGATCGAGAGGTTGAGTTTTCTATTTACATAGTTCCTAATGCTAATCCAATTTCTAAACCCCCTCATAGAATGTCTCAAATGGAATTTATGGAATTAAAAAGTTGTTGCAGGCATTATTAGATAATGGATACATCCAACCTTTGACTTCACCATGGGTGATCCTATCTTTTTTTTAAGAATAATAATGGTTCAATGAGAATTTTCATTGATTATAAATCCTTAAATAACATCACTATTAAAAAAAGTATCATTTGCCTCATATCGATGATTTGTTTGATCACCTCTAGATGGCACAGTATTTTTTGAAGGTTGACCTGAGGTCGGGGTACAATTAGTCGAAATTTTATGAATTATACATACTGAATACTATTTTCTGTACTAGATATGGGCATTGTATTTTTTTTTATTCCATTAGGATTACTAATGCACCTACTATATTCATAGATCTTAGGAATACAATATTTCATGATTTCTGGGATAAGTTTTTGGTTTTTTTATTGATGACATTATGGTATATTCTAAAAGTAAAAAGGTGAATTAAAAACATATAAGGGTTTTTCTGCAATCCTGGAATGAAAATAAACTCTATAGAAAATTCAGCAAGTGCAAATTTTGGTTGCAACAAATATCTTTCCTTAGTCACATTGTTTCTAATGATGACATAACTATTGATCCTTCTCAGCCAAAAGTTGATAAATAATGTCCAAGTCCCATAAATATAATTGAGATTATTAGTTTTCTTGTTTTGGTAGAATATTACTGGATGTTTGTGGAAAGCATTTCATCGTTATCTATCCCAGTAACTTAGATAATTTAAAAAGGGGTTAATTTTTTTAGACAAAAGAATGTGATGATTATTTTCAGGAATTGTAAAGAAGATTAGGGAATGATCTAGTTCTAACCCTACCTTCCATAATTAGTGAATTTGTTATCTATAGTGATTCTTATTTGAAGTGACTTGGTTGTGTTCTGATGCTGAATAGTCAGGTAATTGCTTATGCTTCATGTTAGTTGAAACCTCATGAGTTAAATTATCCTACATATGATTTGGAATTAACTATTGTTTTTTTGGCATTAACAATTGGGAGGAATCATTTGTATGGAGTAAAATGTAAAATATATAATAACCATAAATGTTTGAAGTATATATTTACTCATAAGGAATTGAACATGATATAGATAAGATGGCTAAAACTAATCAATGATTATCATTTCACGATACATTACTATCCTAGAAAAGAAAACATAGTGACTGATGCCTTAAAATAGAAAAATAATGCAACATTAACCATGATACGTTTGTAATGTGACTCCCTAGTTAATGATTTGAGGAATTTTGGCTTGAAAGTTATTTGTGTATGAAATAAATCTATTTTATTTCAGGTATTCAGTGCAATCATATTTTTCAGATAGAATTAAGAAAGAGTAGAAAAAAGATGGTGAGTTACAGAAAATTATATAATTGGTTAAAATGGGTATGTTTCTATAATTTAACCTTGATAAGGGTTGTCTTTTGTGGTTTGGGAAGAGATTGTGTGTTCCTTGTGATTATTAGTTGAAGAAAGAATTCATATGTGAAGCCCACAATTCTCTTTTTTCAGTTCATCTTAGCAGTATAAATATGTATAGAGAACTTTGAGAGTATTAGTGGTGTCATGGAATGAAAAGAGATATTTCTGATTATACCATGAAATGGTTGACTTGTCAACATGTTAATGTAGAGAATAATCTACCAAATGGTATGCATCAACCTTTACCAGTTCTAGAGTGGAAATGGGAAAATATATCTATGGACTTTTTTGTGGGACTACCAGAGACACTTGAGGTAACAATGCAATCTTGGGTATTATTGAATGACTGAATAAATCTACTCATTTACTTCCTATTCGAGATAATATGTCATTGGATTAGATTTATTGACTGTTCCTAATATAGATTTTTAGGCTACACGGAGTTCCTCTTTCCATTGTATCTGATCAAGATCCCAGATTCAATTCTAATTTTTGTAAAGGCCCTCCAAAGATATTGGGCACAGAATTAAGTTTTGGCACTTCTTTTCATCTTCAATCTGATGGACAAACCAAGAGATCAATATATACATTAGTGGATATTCTTAGAGCGTGTTCAATGGATTACAATGGAATTTGGGATAATTATCTTTCTTAGTTGAGTTTTCTTATAATAACGGTTTTCATTCCAGCATAAAGATGATAGATTTTTAATCAATGTGCGGAAAGTGTGGTTGAACACCAGAATTTTGGGATGAAGTTGAGGAAAGGAATATTTTGGGACCAAAATTAGTAGAGGAAGAGGCGGAAAAATTTTAGATGATTTAGAAAAAAATGAATACATCTCAGAGAAACCAGAAAAGTTATGCAGATAGCTGATAGAAAGACATTTCATTTGAGGTATGTGATCATGTTTTCCTTAAAATATATCCTTAAGAAAGTTTTATTCATTTCGTTAAAAAGAAAAACTTAAGTCCATGATTCATTGCACCTTATGAAATCCTGAAGAATGTTAGTCCTGTCACCTACCGAGTATCTTTGCCTCCATGTTTATTGTAGGTACATAATGTTTTTCATGTTTCGATGTTGTGAATGTATGTGCCAGATTAATCTCATATTTTGAGCTAAGAAGTAGTTCAACAGGAAGGGAACCTTTCTTATAAGGAAATTCTTGTTCAAATACATGATCGTAGAGAAAATGTATTGTGGAATAAGGTACTCCAATAGGTAAAAGTTTTGTGGATAAACCACATGGATGAAGAAGAAACATGGGAATATGAAAATTCTATGTGGTAAAGGTACCATAACTAGTTGTTGGTCGGAGTGGATACTCAAGAGGGGGGTGAATTGAGTTCCAATTAAAATTTCTGTTAAAAATATTTCTCTTAAAATCCCCCTATTTAAAAACAAAGTTAAACTGTAGTGAATCTATAAAGAGTGTAAAGGTTCAATTAGTTTCTCAAAGATTGATTAGCTCTCAGTTAACTTAATTTGAAGATTAAATTAACTTTTGAAACTAACTTACTGGTTTACAATAAGTATAAACACTTGCGAATTTAACTATCAAAGTAGATTTAAAAAAGTTTTGTATTTCAAAGTAATAGCAGCAGAATATGTAAAATATATATCTAATAATTATAGACTTAAAATAAAAGAACAGCAAAGTTAACCAAGAGGTTCAGTCTCATGCTGAGACTTAGTCCTCTCAACAATTTATATAAATTAATCCACACCCTGGATCAGGGTAAAACAACAGTACACTACTGTCCAGGTACAAAGACCTCTACCACAGTTCTTCGTGGGAAAACAAACAATATCACACAGGCTATTCAGGTCTTACTCGACCTCTACCACCATCCACAGTGGGAAACAAAAGAGTTATGGAGTTTGAGTGAGGATTTAAGAATCCTTTAGTTTAGCACAGGATACAGTGTGTGTGTAAAATAAACAGGGTACACACACTGCTCAAAATGTAAAGATAGAATCACTAAGAGAAGTATGATTGAGTTTAGAGATGCTTTAGTGATTAGTAGTGTCGCTCTGGACTCGTTTGGTTTATCAAAAAAGCTTCTGATTCATTCTCTGGTTTTTCTCAAAAAATAGAGTGTCGTTTTCTTCTTGGATTCTTGGTCCAGCTTAGCAGCCTGAGTGCATGAAATGTTTGTTGTAGTTCTTCACTCAAGATGCATCTTGTGTTCTCTTCTAGAATAAGTTTCTTCGTGTATGTCAAGGATTCTTGGAGTATGGATGTAGACTAGTGAAACATTCTCCACATTTGAATGCTAGTTCAGCTCTTGTCTCTTTCACCCTTCGTGTGTCTTCTTAGTGCCTTTTTGTGTCATATGCATCATCTGTGTATATGTATATTTCCAGTGTTCTCTTTCCATCCCTTTATAGCGTTCTGCTTCGGCAAAAAAGAATAATCACCTTTTGCATGGGTACTATGGACGGTTCTCTGACATGCAACATAAATCATTAAATAACATTAACTACATTAAAACCATCAAATGTATCTATTAGCTAAAAAAATAAATAGTATGAAGAGTATAGGGTTTGATTAGTTGGTCAAGCATTAGAAGCATTCTATTGGTAGACGTGCACGATGGACTTTGTGTCACAGAACCTTCCATCAGTAGCTCTTTTGAACTTACATCAGTAGCTCATATACGGGTGTCTTTAATTCCATAGGTAGCTCTTGTTATTGGTAGTTGTTGCTCCATCATTTGTTGTCTCTCCATCGGTAGCTCTTTCCATTAGTAGTCTATTGGTAGACTTATACTGTCAGCAGACTTATATCGGTTGCTCGATATATCGGTTACTATACTTGTATCGGTAACTATCTGTGAACATGCTCTATCGGTAGACTTCGGTCTATCGGTAGCTATGGTCTGTTCTGTATCGGTAGCTAGGTAGACTGGTTCTATCAGTAAACTTCCCCATATCGGTAGCTATGGTTTGGGATTCAGTACCCGTATCAGTAGGCTTACTCTGTCGGTAACTACTGGTTGACATGCACATCGGTAGCTCATCTGTTCTGTCAGTATACTTTGTGTTTGTTTACTGGTAACTGTGTTTATATCAGTGACCTTAGTGTATCGGTGACTCTGTCTATCGATAGACTAAGTCTATCGGTAGACTAAGTACCGGTAGCTCTATACCAGTAGCTATAACACTTGTCTTTTTTATGAAAAACACATCTGAATGTGTTAGAAGAACTTTATAACTCATATAAACATAGATAAAATTGGATTAAAATATCTTAGGGATCATTTGAATATTATTATCATCTTGATCATAGATTGAAAGAATTAATATATATAAAAACATTATATTGACAATATCAAAGTATATGAAAGCATAATTGGGATTATCAAAATAGGTGAGGGCAACAATCTCCCCCTTTTTGATAATCACAAATTATGATATTATTATTTTTTAAAAGAATATTGTATCAGAGGATATATAATTAAACTCAATTTTCTCAGAGAAAAATGTACAGTACAAAATTTAATTTATCAGAGACAGAATTAAATTTATCAGAGATAAAAGAAAAATCCATGATATCAAAGGTAAATTTTTAGAGGTATCAGAGAACATCAGAGAACTAAATTAAATGATATCAGAGGATGAGAGTAAGAGAAAATGGCATCAGAGAATGAAATGTAACAGTATCAGAGGAGTAAAGCATGATATATTTTCCTTAGAAATTTTTTTCCCTTTCATTAATATCTCCCCCCATGGGTGAATATGTCATCCTCTTTGATACGTAGATATTATTTCTCCCCCATTGTAAAAGCATGGTAAAATATTATTTCTCCCCCTTTGTGATAATCAAAAAGTGGGAAATAAAATAAAATGTAACAATAGGAATAGAAGAAAATCACCTTTATTAAATGTGAAAAAAAGGTACAAAGATAGAAAACAAAATACATAGGATTCCTATCAAACTGTCAAACCACTTGATCAATTCAATCCTCAACATGAGATTTTCCCTTGGGGTCAGAAGAGGATTCAGGTGGTGAGGATTCTGGTGAAGACTTAGGAATTTCTGAAATAACCACAGGAGGATGAGCAATTGACATTGTGCCTGGCCTGTATTGAGTTGTCATTTGTGTTATCATAGGTTTGAGGCTTCGAATGGATTGAACATGAGACATCTAAATTGGAGAAGTAGTGGAGGTAGAGGCAGGAAAAGCAGGAGGTACAATTACTGGCCTGGCGTCAACATACAGAAAAGGCAGCAACAGATTTCTGAAATCCATATTGATTCCTCCCCCTCCCACCATAGCGGATATAAAATCATCCTTTTTCTCCATAAAATTTTCCAAAGATGAAGTCAATTCCCTTAGCTTGCTAACATTATCTCTAAAGTCTTGAGTGATAGGAGGCAGTTTCATATTCTCAATCAGACGCTTAAAATGACTGGTCATTTTGGGTCTTTGTGTAAATTTTAGAGAAATAGGAGTCCACCTTTTCTTTCAATTCTTTGTGAGAGGTAGAGGCTTCTCTCATGTAGTCTTGGACTATCTTCATAATTTCTCTGGCTGAATATCTTGTAGAGAGAACAAATATGCTCAGCTTATATGAGTCCACAAAGCCACTGGTTGAGGCAGAACCAAGATCTTCTTTCATCATAGCTCGAATTTGATTCAAATCCATCGAAGGTTTAGATGCAAGAGAACCAACAGAGAAAGATATAGTCACTTTGAAGCTTTTGGTCCATCCCCTGATAAGATTTTGAACATCGGATTCCTGGGTTTTAATATGGCCTTTCATAGAAGTTTTGAAACCTTCAAAAACTGAAACCATCTGGCTTACAACACTCTTCACATAAGCTATGTCCTTATTTGCTTAGGATTTTGAGCTCATGTAAGAGTCTAAAGAAACAACAGATTCCTTTAGAGAATTAAGATCTGATTCAAGTCTAGAAACTTGAGCCTGGAAGTCTTTAACTTCTTCAACTACTTAACCCATAAAGGTTGATAAATTATAATAAAGAGATAGTTTAAAATACCTTTCCAGCATAACCATTTCTTCAGAAAAACTATGCTTCATCTCAACGACTGAGGCACTAAAATATTCTTTCAGCTCTTCTTTTAAGATATCCATATCAGCCTTGGTAACCAAATCAGCAGGTGCAACTACTGCAGGTGCTCTTTCAGAGGCTAAACTGACCATAGAGTCATTCATAACTGATTAAATTGAAGATACCATAGAAACTTCCATTTTCTTTACCTCTTCCAGAAAACATTCATTAAGGTTTTTCTTCAGCTTATCCAGGTCATGCATTCTGACCACATCTTCAGGAAATAACTCAGAATCGACATCATATGTAATCTTAGGTCTATTGTGAGATGCCTCATCATCTAAATCTGAATAGTCTAAACCACAAACTACAAAACCAGGGTCTTCTTACCAATAAATAAAACCAACAGCCACTGTAACACTTCCAAACATATATCGATGCTACCCCTCAATGGGTGCATCCTCAATTAGGATAACAACATTTTTAGCAATATTCACAGAAGCATCCTCATCAGGTCTTTAATCCTGAGGATAATCTTCCACTATCGATTCCATCAATGAAGCAGCAGGAGGGTCTTCTGGATTAGGTAGGGGTATGTCAACTTCATTTGATTCCTCAGCAGGTACTAAAGATTGTCCAATCACTGGACTCAGGCTCAAATCAGCAGACAGAGATGCTTCACTCTCATGAACATCTTCTTCATTTTCTACAGCAGCCACTTCAACAACCTTTAAAGCAGCTTCTTCCTTATCTGATATATGCTGAACAAGATTTTCAGGAGCTGGGCTAAGAGGCAAGTCAGGGTCTCCTCCTTAATCAGTAGAGGAATCTTCCTCTTCTGAATCATCACTGTATTCTAG
Source organism: Viscum album (assembly GCA_963277665.1). Lineage (NCBI taxonomy): Eukaryota > Viridiplantae > Streptophyta > Magnoliopsida > Santalales > Viscaceae > Viscum > Viscum album. The sequence continues at coordinate 166,927,256 of OY728167.1, forward strand.
CTCCTCTTCATCAGGTCCCATACCTGGATCCTTCACATCCTTTGGTCTTGAAGGATGATTCACAGGATTAAACTTGTCATACACCCTCTGGTCATCATTGACCCATTCTCCTGTCCAAGGGTTCCAATATATTTTCATGTACATACAAACTATAGTTGTGATACAGAATTTATTCTTTACTACCACTGTCTCATCTTGAGAATCAGTAACCCCTTTTACCTTGATCATCATAATGATTAGCTTAGCAAAGAATATGGCATTTGTCTTTGATTTTGGCCTTGTCATATCTTCCATCTGAAGCATCAGCAATCTGCACAAATTAACCTTTACACAATTTCATAAGAGGTGCAGGAGATAGATATCTTGATTTCTCAAATTGGCAATGTCTCCTCTCCTCAGTATCAAGACATGTTGAACAAATTTGAACAACAATCTGTTCTCTCCATCCATTTCTACAGCAACTACTTGTCTTTGACTTCCATCACCAGTCATCTCTTCCAAAGTAGTCTCATAATCGAAAATATCACTATTTGGTGGCATGGATCTCACGACATATCCATATACCCCTTCATGTGGATCTTTCAAGCACTCAGCCCATTCAACAGATGAAAATGACATCTCCTTTCCATCCACAAAAGAGGTTACTCGATTTTCCTTCTATGATTTTTCAAAGGTTACAAAATTGTAAAACTGTTTCACTAATTTTGGAATGTAATGACCATTTTTGTTCAAAAAAAATTCTAACCATTTTCGATCATCAAGAACTTCGAGCACTAAGTACCTGCTAGGCAGCAGCCATTCTACACACAATTCCTTTTCAATCACAATAACTCGATTTTTCAGATGAGGATTCACTGGTCGTCTCCCCGACCTAGTTCTAGCAACACATACACTACCACTTTCTTCTTGCTCGGTCCTTTGATTCTTTGTTTTCGGCTCAATAGAGTCATCTCTGACGGTAGGAAGTTTGGTTTTTTCCATCGCTGGTTCGAAGGACATAGGGTTCTCTAAGGATTCAAGAGCTAAGGTTCGAGGGTTAAGGTTTGAGGCTCATTGGATTTAGAAGTAGCTCAAACTTTATTTTTATCATTTAGGAATCATAAAATAAATAAATAAAATGAAATATAGTAAAAATGATTCAGATTCTGGTGACAGGAAGAAGTTTTAAAATAGGGCACACATCAATGAGAATATCTATCAGTGAGGTTACGTCGGTCTGAATTTAACATCGGTGAGAATTTAACATCGGTGAGAATTTCACATCGGTGAGAATTTGACATCGGTGAGAATAACTACAGATTGAGGTTAAACATTCCTAACTCGTGTCTAATGTAACTTAACCTATTCGAACTCAAAGGTTTAGTGAAAATGTCGGCTAATTGATGTTCAGTGCCTATAATCTCAAGAGTAATATCACCCTTTTGGAAATGATCTCTCAAGAAATGGTGCCTACCATCAATGTGTTTGGTCTTAGAGTAATACACAGGGTTCATCGAGATATTTATTGCACCATTATTGTCACAATTGATTGACACGTGCTTAAAGTCATATCCATAGTCCGAAAGAGTGTGTTTCATCCACAGAATTTGTGCAAAACAACTACCAGAAGCAATGTAATCTGCTTCGGCAATGGATAATGCTACATAATTCTTCTTCTTACTACAACAATATACTAAGGACTTTCCTAATAAATGACATGTTCCAGAAGTGCTTTTTCTATCTAACTTGCAACCAGCAAAATCAGCATCTGAATAACTCATTAACTCAAAGGGTTGTCCTTTTGGGTAAAATAAACCAAAGTTTACAGTATGTTTAAGATACTTAAAAAATCATTTAACAGAAAGTAAATGAGATTATTTTGGATTAGCATGAATTCATTCACACATACACACACTAAACATAATATCTGGTTGACTAGTAGTAAGGTAAAGTAATCTTCCAATCATACCTCTATAATTGGTTTGATCCACTGGTTTCCCAGTTTCATCTGCATCCAATTTACAAACAGTACTCATAGGAGTTTTACTTTCCGTAATACTATCCAAACAAAAACTTTTTAAAAGATCATTTGTATATCTACTTTGATTCAAAACAATACCATTTTCATTTTGAAACACTTGAAATCCAAGAAAGTATTTAAGTTCTCCCATTAAACTCATTTCAAATTCATTTTTCATATTCTTTGAAAAATCAGTACATAAAGAAAGTTTAGAAGATCCAAAAATAATATCATCAACATATATTTTTACTATTAAAACATATTTATAAATTATTTTAATAAAAAGAGTTGGATCATCAATCCCTTTAGTAAAACATTTTGAAATAAGAAAATTACTAAGTCTATCATACCAAGCTCTTGGAGCTTGTTTTAATCCATATAAAGCTTTAGAATGTTTAAAAACTTGATTTGGAAAATTAGTATTAATAAATCCAGGTGGTTGTTCAACAAAAACATCTTCAAAAATAAAACCATTTAGAAAAGCACTTTTGACATCCATTTGATATAACTTGAAATTCAGATGAGCAGCATATGCAAGTAAGATCCTAATGGATTCTAATCTGGCTACAGGGAAAAAGGTTTCCTCATAGTCTATACCTTCTTCTTGACTATATCCTTGTGCTACTAGTCTAGCTTTGTTTCTAACTATGTTTCCAGACTCGTCAACTTTGTTTCTAAAAACTCATTTTGTGCCTTTTGTTAATGTGTCCTTAGGTCTGTCAACTAATTCCCAGACTTTGTTTCTTTCAAATTGATTTAACTCTTCTTGCATAGATATTACCCAAAATTCATCATTGATATCATCATTGATATTTTTAGGTTCTAGCTGTGAAAGAAAGTCTGGATGTTCGACCTGGTTTCGTAGAGAATCTCTAGTATGTGTCCCTCTATCAAGATTGCCAACAACAGCATCAAAAGGATGATTCTTTAGAATCCTTGTTGATCTAGTAAATGTAGGACTAGAAATTTCAGGTTCATCTATAGGTTTGGGTTCCATATCAGCATATTCTGGAATATGTCCATAATTGGATGTTTTAATAGCAGGTTCTTTAGATTTATCATTAAGGTTCAGAACACTTAAATCTTCTTCAAGATTTTCAAGAGAGGTTTTAGGCTCATGTGGATCAGTTTCATCAAACTTGATATGAACAGATTCTTCCACACATTTTCTTATTTTATTAAAGACACTATATGCTTTTCTAGTTAAAGAATAACCATGAAAAGTTCCTTTATCACTCTTAGAAGCAAACATGTCCAGATTATCCTTTGTATTGAGAATAAAAACTTTGTAGACAAAGACTCTAAAGTAACTAACTTTAGGCTTTCTATTATTCCACAACTCAGAAGGGGTCTTCTTAATAATTGGTCTAATTAAGACTATATTAATAATATAACAAGTTTTATTCCTAGATTCAGCCCAAAAGTAAATAGGTAGGTCATATTCATTAAGCGTGGTTCTAGTTATTTCTTGAAGGGTTCTATTTCTTCTTTCTACTACACCATTTTGCTGAGGTGTTCTAGGAGCAGAAAAGTTGTGACTATAGACATTGTGTGAGAAATAAGATTCAAATTCATGATTTTCAAACTCACGGCCATGATCACTACTTAGAGTTTAAATCTTAAGTCCACTAAGATTTTCTACAGATTTGGAGTATTTAACAAAGTAAGAACAAGCTTCACTTTTGTGAGCAAAGAAGTATACCCGAGTATATCTAGAAAAGTCATCCACTAAAACATATACACAGTTCTTCCCATTAAAACTAGAAACTCTTGATGGTCCAAACCAGTCCATGTGAACCAACTCGAGAGGTTGAGAAGTTGAAACTTATTTCTTTAATTTAAAAGAAACTTTATGTTGCTTTCCCTTTTGAGATGGATTTCAAACTTTGTCAATTGGGAATTCATGTTTAGGTAGGTCTCTAACTAAGTTCTTCTTAGTCAGTTTTCTAAGTGAATAGATGTTGCAGTGTCCTAGTCTTCTATGAAAAAGCCAAGACTCTTTATGAAAAGCACTTAGGCATGTAACATTTTGTTTAGATAATGAATTTAAATCATTGAATAAACATTTTAATTTCTTAAAGCAGAAAATACTAAAACATCTTTATAATTAAAAACATTACAAGAATCATTTTCAAACATCACATTAAATCCAACATCACATAATTGAGAAATACATGACATGTTATACTTAAGTCCATCAACAAATAAAAGTTTGGAAATTAAAACTGAATCATTGTTACCAATTTGACCTAGGCCGATGATCTTTCCTTTATAATTATCACCAAAGGTGACATAGACTCCATCAAACTTTATTAAACTCTTGAAACATGAGTAATCTCAAGACATATGTCTTGAACATCCACTATCCAAGTACCATACCATCTTATGAGAACTCTTCAAGCATTTTTCCTACAAAACAGATTTAGATAGGAAATGATTTTGGTACCCAGATCTTCTTGGGTCCAGAAAGGTTAGCAATCAAAGCTTTAGGTACCCATATTTTTCATATGGGTCTCATATAATTTACAGAATCAAGGGATTTTGAAAGATAACCATTATTTGATCTATAACCTTATGAATAACTGGTTGAAGAATATGAATTATCAGAACTAGAATAAGCAGAATTTTTTCCAGACTTAGGAATAAATCTTGTTTTAGTTAACTGTCTCTGTCCAGCTTTGTATCCCAAACCAGTAGTGTATTTAGGTGCAACTTGTTTACCTAAAATTTGAGTAAGTCTGTCTTTTCCATTTTTAAAATCTCTAAGTCTTTTCTAAGTTTCTCATTTGACATTTTCAGTTCTGTATTTTCCTTTAACAGTTGAGATTTCTTCTCTTTTTCAATAGTAAGTTTGGTTTTAACAGTAGTAGTGAGAGCATGTTGTTTATTTAATGATTTTTATTTATGTTGAAGTTCATTGAATGTTTCCTACAGCATATTATAGTATTCAAATAAGCCATATTTAGACATATTTTCATCATTTTATGGGTCGCTGTTATTTCCAGAATGATAATCATTTAGTACAGGGGAAACAGGTACCTCATAAGTATTGGCCATGAAACACATGTTGGCATGATTCTTCTCAGAATCAGAAACATCAGAATCACTTGTGCTGTCTTCAGATGCACTCTTGGTAGCCTTCATAGCTTTCTTGTATTTCTTGTCCTTATAATAATATTTCTTTTTGACTTTTAATTTTGGACAATCGTCCTTGATGTGTCCTTTCCTTTTACACTCATAGCAAACTATTTCAAAATTCTTGTCATCTTTCTTCCAATCCTTCTTCCAGTGTCCTTTGTTGTCATAATTTCCTTTGTAGTTAGATTTCCTGAAGAATTTCTTCTTCCTATAAAACATCTTTAATATCCTCGCTATTTGAGCCATCTCAGTATCACTATCTGAATCATAATCTTCACTAGTTGAACTCTCAATTGGTATTTGCATTTTCTCCTTGTCTTTACTCTTAGAGGCATTAGACTTGAATGATACAGATTTTCTCTTAGGTTCATCATCTTCCTCCTTATTCACCTTGAGTTCTTCCTCATACATCATTAATTTTCTAATAATCTCCCTTACTGGCAGTGCTCCAATGTCACATAACTCTCTGATTGAGATAGAGGTGCCTCTCCATCGTTGTGGTAGACATCTCAGTATCCTCATAATTTGTTCCTTGGCTAGAACAGCTTTCCCATGTGAACTCATTGTATTGACTATCTCATTAAACCTGAGATACATATCAGAAATGGGTTCATCGGTTTTCATTTTAAAATTGTCATATTTGATAGTATAAGAATTCAAACGGATTTCTCTAACATTGGTTATTCCTTCATGAGAAACACTCAAATTATCCCATATTTGAAAGGCATTTTTACAAGCAAAAATTCTATTATAATCTTCATCTCCTAAAGCACAATACAGATCATTCATGGATTTATAGTTATTATTGTAAGCATTCTTTGTAGGTTCATCCCAAGTTGTTATTTCAGTTTCTGGAATTTTATATTGAGATTCTATAGTAGTCAAAATATCAAAACCCATGATTTCCAAATGAATTTTCATTTTCAGTTTCCACTGGGCATAGTTTGTACCATTGAAGAAAGGTGGCCAGTTAGTAGCAGCACCCTCTAGTATATTATCTATAACTAGATTTTAGAGAATAGTTTTAAAGATATAAAATTTGGAACTAATATAAATTTAAGATCTTTAAAAATGCAACTAAAATCACAGTTGAAAAACAAAGTATTTCAAAAATCCTTGAACAAAAACAAATACTTTGATACTAAATGTTGGTTGAAGTGGATACTCAAGTGGGGGGTGAATTGAGTTCCAATTAAAATTTCTGTTAAAAATATTTCTCTTAAAATCCACCAATTTAAAAAAAAAGTTAAACTGTAGTGAATATATATAGAGTGTAAAGGTTCAATTAGTTTCTCAAAGATTGATTAGGTCTCAGTTAACATAATTTGAAAATTAAATTAACTTTTGAAACTAACTTAATACTTTAAAATAAGTATAAACACTTTCAAATTTAACTATCAAAGTAGCTTTAAAATATATTTATATTTCCAAGTAATAGTAGTGGAATATGTAAAATATATATGTAATACTTATAGAATTAAAATAAAAGCACAACAATGTTAACCAAGAGGTTCAGTCTCAAGCTGAGACTTAGTCCTCTAAAAAATTTATATAAATTGATCCACACCCTGGATCGCGGTTAAACAACAGTACAATACTATCTAGGTACAAAGACCTCTACCAAACAAACAACAACACATAGGTTGTTCAGGTCTTACTCGACCTCTACCACCATCCACAGTGGGAAACAAAAGAGTTATGGAGTTTGAGTGAGGATTTATGAATCCTCTAGTATAGCACAGGAGACAGTGTGTGTGTAAAATAAACAGGGTACACACATTGCTCAAAATGTAAAGATAGAATCACTAAGAGAAGTATGATTGTGTTTAGAGATGCTTTAGTGTTTAGTAGTGTAGCTCTGGACTCGTTTGGTTTATCAGAAAAGCTTTTGAGCCCTTCTCTAGTTTTTTCTCAGAAAATAGAGTGTCATTTTCTTCTTTGATTCGTGGACTAGCTTAGCATCTTGAGTGCATGAAATGTTTTTTGTAGTTCTTCACTCAAGATGCAGCTTGTGTTCTCTTCTAGAATAAGTTTCTTCGTGTATGTCTAGGATTCTTGGATTATGGATGTAGACTAGAGAAAAATGATCCACATTTGAAGGCTTGTTCAGCTCTAGTCTCTTTCACACTTCGTGTGTCTTCTTAGTTCCTTTTTGTGTCATATGCATCATCTATGTATATGTATATTTATGGTGTTCTCTTTCCATCCCTTTATAGCTTTCTGCTTCGGAAAAAAAGAATAATCTCCTTTTGCATGGGTACTAGGTACGGTTCCCTGACATGCAACAGAAATCAATAAATAACATTAACTACATTAAAACAATCAAATTTATATGTTAGCTAAATAAATAAATAGTATGATGAGTATAGGGTTTGAATAGTTGGTCAAGAATTAGTAGCGTTCTATTGGTAGACGTGCACGGTGGACTTTGTGTCGCAGAACCTTCCATCGGTAGCTCTTTTGAACTTGCATCAGTAGCTCATATACCGGTGACTTTAATTCCATTGGTAGCTCTTGTTATCAGTAGCTATTGCTCCATCGGTTGTTGTATCTCCATCGGTATCTCTTTGCATCAGTAGTCTATCGGTAGACTTATACTGTCAGCAGAATTCTATCGGTAGCTCGATATATCGGTTACTATACTTGTATCAGTAACTATCTGTAAACTGGGTCTATTGGTAGACTTCTGTCTATCGGTAGCTCTAGTATGTTCTGTATCGGTAGCTTGGTAGACTGGTTCTATCAGTAAACTTCCTCATATCGGTCGCTCTGGTTTGTGATTCAGTACGCGTATCAGTAGGCTTACTCTGTCGGTAACTACTGGTATACATCCACATCGGTTGCTCGTCTGTTCTGTTGGTAGACATTGTGTCTGTTTACCAGAAACTCTGTTTATATCAGTGACCTTAGTGTATTGGTGACTCTATCTATCAGTACACTAAGTCTATCGGTAGCCTGAGTACCAGTAGCTCTATACCAGTAGCTATAACACTTGTCTATTTTATGCAAAACACATCTGAATGGGTTAGAAGAACTTCATAACTCATATAAACATAGATAGACATGGATTAATATATCTCAGGGTTCATTTGAATATTATTATCATCTTCATCACATATTGAAAGAATTAATATATAGAAAAACATTATATTGAGATTATAAATGTATATGAAAGCATAATTGGGATTATCAAGACAGGTGAGGTCAACACTAGTTTAATAGGTAAAAAAAATTGTGAGGATGTAATTTCATGAAGGTATGGAGAGTGTAACACCCCAAGGTTTTACAAATAATGCATGAAACACTAATTCTCTATGAATAAACACTTTGTTTTAAGGATATATTTATAAAATAACCATTAAACATAATTTTTCTATTTTTATGTTTTGAATTTCAAAAATATGACATAGCCAATTGTGATCAGTAAGTTAATTGTATTCTAATAGAACAAAATTAATTTATAGTGAATAGTAACCTACCCTTATGAATAGTAGTATGACCATTATGAATAGTAAATCGACCAAATGATTAGTGACCTCACCAATGAATATAGAATTAGAAGGCATCTTATATGTAATAATATGACCATAGTTTAAGTGTTTTTATTTTCATAATTCATAAATATATAATTACACCTTTTTGATTAATTTAATAATTTAAATGAATTTTTTTTTAGAAAATGTAGTCATAAATTTTTATTTTATTTTCTTATTGTTAAAAGATAATTTTATGATATGTTGATTAATTTTTAAAGATGTTATAAAATAAGTTATAATTTCAAAATTATTATTTATCAAATAAATTATTATTTAATTTAAAAATTAAATTTCTCATATTGAGAAAACTATTTTGATTAAATGGAGTTCATTTTTGAATTCTAGGCAACGAAAAATTAATGGGGTGAAGTTTTGGTATTTTTATAAATACTTGAATTTTGGTGAATAGTAAAATTCGATAATTTAAGAAATGTTCTAAATAAATGAATTTAGATATCATGAATGAGTCATGGATTATGTAAATAGAAATTGGTTCGAACTCACATGAACTTATTACTATTTTGGGTCTCAAGAATCAAGAATATTCTTAGTCTTGAGAAAAAATATTAAACTAATGATTAAAATAATGTAAAACCACTACTCTTTTCCACTATAAATACGACCCTCACACCCTCTTCCTCACACTCCTCTAATGCTTTGAGAATTATATAGATTCTACCTAATCCCCATTCTGAGGCTCTTCCCTATGTCCAAATCCTACTAGTATCACCAAAAGTCCAAAATCAAAGGTCTTAACGAGGATCTCAGGGAGAATATATCAAGAGGTAAAAATCATATTTCATTTCCTTTTAATTTCATTTCAATTCATTTATTTTATTAACTTCTATTAACCTCCCCATATCCAATAGGAATGGAAGCTATAATATCTTATATATACTGTATTTTTATTATGTTTATGGAAAATTTCATCATCATACTTCTCCTCCTCTCCCTCTTATTCTAATAATAAAAATAATGTTTGGGATGTGTCAATTTTACCGACATCATGGACAATGTGTCTTCAATTTATTTTATTTCATTAAAAGATGGTTGTAAAACCATTTTACCAGTTGTAATACATTTCAATGTGTATGACATTACCTCTATTATGTTCTCTAATTAACTTATATTCATAATATTAAATTTATATGATGAAACAACTATGTGATTATCAAAGAACTGATAAAAAGTTCTAAATAAATAACATTACTGTTTTAACTAATAAATCATACTTATATTAGAAAATGAAAATGATAAATGGTATAATTTATGGATATGGAAAAATCTAAATACCATCTCATTTCACTTCTAGGGTTTTTCTTCCATTCGACAGGGAAATCCTTTACGAACCCACCATGGAAACCATGTAAAGAACGCACCTGAATCAATGTAAATAACAAAATATTACAATTTAATGGGTTTAATGATTTTATAAAATGATCATATAAGATTCCATAAAATGGATATGTTTCTGTAAACTATTAATAACATTATTTTAACCATTATACATCAATTTTATATATTTTTTAAGTAAGGAAAACCCGTGGTAAGTGAATTTTTAACCCAATTTCCGTTATTTGGGTTAACCTTATACTTTATTCATTATGTGGTGCTGAGATTATTTTTGTGATGAATTTTTTTTATATAATGTTCAATTATGTGTATTTACAGATTATACACATATAAATAACATTCTATTAATTCTCGCTTCAATTATATTGTCAAGGGACATTCTTTTTAAAATCCTTTTAAAAGTATGTTTAATAAAATTCAAAAATATTGTTTTCTTTTATATATGGAATGAGTTTTTTCTCATGATTTTATGATTCTTTATTATTATTATATGTTCCTTGGACATTGTTATGTTGGGTTGAACCCATTATAGCTCATGATATGCCAAGTGAGCCCCATGGTAGCTCTCCAATGCATTGGGTACTCCGGAGATAGAAGTTTACCAAATTGTTATTCCATGTTTAAGGGTGATTGTATTTGTGATATGGTAAATATGTCCAATGTATAATATAGAATGTTTATATTAATGTTAATATGTTTTTATGTGATTGGTTTTATTAGTTTTTTGTTATAACTTGACTAATAATTTCTTTATATCCCTTACTGATCTTATTGTGCTCATCCCATGTTTTTAAATGGTTTTCACAGATTATAAGGATGTGTAAGAGAAGGATGGAAGAAATTGTTAATGTTATGACGAATTTTCAACGAAATTATGTTTTATTTGAAAAAGTTTTATATTTTGGAAAAAATTGGATATTATTTTAGTAGTATCCTCATGTATGATTATGAGATGTTATGTGTGTTTTATATCCTTATATTCTAAAACTCTAAACCTGAAATGATCCTCAATTGGTAAGAATTCATGTTCTTGTCTAAAATTATAGATTGGGTAATGTTTTAAGGCTGGGTCCTTATAAGAACAGCTGCATACATTCATTTCCTAGCTTAGTATTTCATTATCACTTTCTATTTTAGAGCTAATAAAAGCCTTATCTTATTTTTTAATAGAACACTAATCAAATGTCTCCTCTTGAACACCATCAAGCTCTCATGGAACCAAATCTATACCACTCTCATTGAAGCTCACTTTCACTGCACTGCCGCTCACACTGAACTTCACCACTACCACTCTTCCACTCTCACCAAACCATATTCCCACCTTCGTCACTTATCTCACTGAACCCCACTACCGGCACGTTGCCTCTCTCGCTGAACCCCTCTACCATTATGCTGCATCACTCACCAAGCCTGACTTGTTCCATCGACTCTCTCATAGAACCCCAATTCCATTGTGATGTCATTCTCACAAAACACTACTCTCCCTGCCACCACCACTGCTCTAATTCCAAATCGAATGTATTTGATGAATCATTGCACCACATCACGCCCATTCACAACATCACACCACCCCTACACCACACCGCACTACAACACCCCATCAAACCACTCATGCTACTCTACTTGTTGAATGAAAACCATACCACGATGTAGTGAGCATTAAGGAAATTCCTTGTGTGATAGTTGGGTTGTGTGATCTATTGTTGGATGTTCACACAATATGCCAATGTGTGTCGAGATCTGCATTTGTTTAGAGATAATAGTTAGGCCTGTGAGTTTTAGTCCCATGTGAATTCATTCTTCATCTCCTTGACAACAAACTAACATTCACTCACACATAATTAATACATAAAACCAATATAAATTTATAATATTTATTAACATAAATTATTACTTTTAAAAATTAACATATAATAATAACAAGATATTTATAATTTTTTATAAGTATAATTTTTTATATTTATACATCTAGATATAACTTTTATACATGAACATACATCTATAAATTAAATAATATATCTTTTTATACTTATATAATATATATAAATTTTTTGTTAAAACATTTATAATTTTGTATTATTATACAGTTTAAAATTCATATACTTTTATAAATTGTATAGTATATCGTATTATAATAATATAATATAATAAAAAATTATTAAATAATTAGATATTTCTAGTTTTATTCATTTATAAATTTATATAAATTCATAAAATTTATAGTATATCATATTTATACATATATAGTATAAATATCAAAATTTTCTTATTTATCTATTCTTTTATAGTTTTATAGATTTATACATTAATATAAAATTGTATTTTTTTCTATGATAAATTATTATACTTTTATAATTTAATAAATTTTAATTTATATATTATAATTTTATAAATTTAAAAAAATTCTAAAAAATATACTTCTTTAAATTATTTATAATTTTATAACATATATATACTTTTATATAGTTTTTTAAATTTAAAAACATTTATAAATTATTTATATTTCATTAAAGTATAAATTCTTTTATAAATTATATATAATTTTATACTTATATATATTTACATAATTTTATATAAAAATATATATATATATAAAATTTTAATTTATACTTTCATACCTATATACTTTTTAAAATTTACTAATAGTATAATAATTTTATACTTTCATAATATTTTCTCCTTGAATACATATTTTGATGTTTGGATTCCTCAAACCTATAATTTTATAATGTTATTCCATGTTTTCTTTCTGGTTAAATTACATTTTTATGTCATATTATTTTTCCTTCGTGTTTTACTTTCATTATAAAATTTGAAATTTTTAAGAATAATTCTAATGAAATCTAAGGATTCTTCTTCCTCTATTTCTAGTTTATTTAATCTAAAATAAATTCATGCATTTTATAATTTTAATTGGTACATATGTATCATATTTTTTATATTAATATTTCACTTCATTTATTTTCAAATGATTGTTTTATAACAATTTCATCGATACAGGTTCTTCTCCAAAATAGCCTAAAAGTGTAATAATATCATTTCATTTCACTTTCATCTATTCTATATCTTCTAATATACATTTAAAAACATTAAATTTCTAAACATAAAAATATACCTTATTTATGATAGTTAGATAATAATGTTTCAAAAAATATTCTCATCATGATCTAAAAAATTATTTTTGAAAGTTACTCATAACATTGTATTTTTACGAAAATGTTCAAAATATTTTATGAAAACAATTTTATGATTTTAATTTAGTTTTCCCCCATATTAGTATAGGATATATACCCTATGGAGTTTTAACTCATTATTTATCCATGTAAATTATAATTTGAAACAATTATTCTAGAAAATATTTATTTTTGTATCAAATGATCTCATTCTTGATGTTGTAGGAAAATGTTATGTATCCCATTTTTTGTAGTGGGTTGATTTTATAATGTGATGTATAGTAAATTTCATATGGCACACATATGAATATTTTATCATTATATGGTGAGTGGAACCTATATACCCATCTAATTTATTGATTAAATCATAATATCTCATAACATTACTATGGGAAACAAGTTTTGATGCTCGATTTGCACTGGTAAACGAGTTTTGATTCTTGATCGAATATGGGAAAGGAGTTGTGGTGATCAATCCACTATAAGAAATAAGATATGGTGATCAATAAACTATGAGAAATAGGTTGTGGTTCTTGAACCACTATGTTATGATGGTATATACTATATATACTATTCTTAGGAATTTCCTTCCTTACCTGTGCCCTCCATACTGCCCTCCACGCTCATACGCAGGACTTGCTCCACAACACCCCTCAACGCAAACTCATTCCTCTCGCTAAATCCCTCTTCGTGGCCACTTTTCTCTCACGTCCTTCAGCTCCACCTTTCCATTTAGGGTTCTTGCAGCACTATATCCTCTGTTAACTACGTATCAATCCATTATCTCTCTACCTTCTCTCTTCCATACTTGTTTTTCTTCACCATCCTCTGACGGCTTCACCAAGATTGATCTCTGAAATCAGCTCCATCGCCACCTCCCTCACAAGCTCCCTCACGTCTGGATGCCTATGTCTCTTCCTCCTCAAAGAAACAACTGTTACATCCTCACCTATAGTTTTTGGGCACTCGTCTTGTAGACCCGAAATCATACGGACGATCTTCCTCTCCTACAAAACATGCGGTTAGCTTCAAAACCAATAGGCGAACCCTTTCTTCCACTATAACGGCTCATCTGGTTAGCTTTTACTCTCGCCAAGCACCACCCCAAATTTTCTCACCTGCGATTCACATTATCACATTTGGTTCGTGAGTTGGGGACGTTAGATTTGAGGTAACCTTAATGCAGTAGCAACCTATATAAACTTTAAAAAACACATTCTATTCTATTGGATTATATCCCCATGTAAAACATTCACTGTCTATTGTTTGTTTATTTCATGGGTTATTTCTTCACACCCACATACTGGTCGCCCAATTATTCATCCAATAATGTCTTCTGTACATGCCACTTCTTCAGATTACATAAAAAATATGTAATTATAAGTAGTTTCACAACCTAGCAATGTATTTATTCAGCTTTCATTTGTGATCTGCCTGCGGCGTGTTTAATTGATTTTCGACCGCTTTCACAACTACAACAATTGATTTCTGAATTTTTTTTACAGCAGTTTCTTGAATCCTTGATTTCATATGAAAACAATACAGACACATATCTACCCTCTATGTAGCTCTAAAATGTTTTGTAATTAGGATGGTTTTATAATTCTCAATGACATTCCAAACACGGGATAAATTTTTTAGAGCGTCCCCTCATCCAACATTTTCTTGGGCCTCACTTGGGTAGGCTTCATCCTACATTCACCAGTACGTTGTATGCCATTAAAATGGCACCATTGAATTTTTTTTTTAATTTTCCCAACAATGCCCAACATTTTTGAGATCTGTTAATGGCATTACACGTTGTCATACACATCAGTCCACATTGTCAAGATCTACAAAACCAGAGGTGTTGGATCCGTTATTTTCCTAGGAATTATCAATTGTCAGCCATGTCCATCCACCACTTTCTCCTTGCCATTTCTTTTAGCAGTATGAATTTCTTACTACCTCATATCATGGTCCACTTCTCTCAAAAAATTGTCCTCATTAATGGGATTTTCTAGATGATATGCCACTCTCAGTAGTCTTCGTAGTTTATACTTCTTATTCCCCATAAATTGAATCATCCTATAAGACCATCAAATTCATTTTTGAGGCACACCTATTCCCTCATTCAGTTCTGGTCATTCTACTAACTGTTTCAGACACATGATTTTTCTCCCTACTACCACTCATTCCCTCTACAAAAGAGGTCAACTACATATTGGGAAACCTTTTCCCATTGTCTACAGTAGACCCTGCATGACTAGAAGTCTTCTTAAGAGAATCAACAAAACATTTTTATGCTTGCATGGTTCCATTCACTGCATCACCATTTACAGTTGATGCATTACCCATAACCAAGGTCTCTACCATGAAAATGCATGGTCGGAGTTATAGTTCCTACATAAACTTGGTATATGCTTTATTTTATATGATTATGTATGTGCCACATTTTCTATTCCACACTTTTCTGTTAGGTTCCAAATTTATTTAATCCCCTAGGGCTCAAAATTATTTTCATATATCTTTAAATTCTTATTCCATGTTATTTTTTATCTCTTCACATTATATGTCCTTATTTAATGATTTATTGAAATATATTATGATTCCATTATAAAATTAATATGATATTTCTCCCCTCCTATTTTTCTATTATTTCATTATGATCCCACAACTTTATAACCCATTTATATGTCCTCCCCTGCAAATAATTTGATATTCCTCATTCTTTTGTTTCTTATTTCAATATGGAATCCTATAAAAGATTATTTTTACAAGGAATACTTATCTATGGAAATCTCTTGGAGATTCTAAAGCAATATATTCGAATAATACATTTCTTTATTTAATCTCCAAATACAATAAATCATTTTGTTCTGTGGTTTTTTCAATATAAGTGTGATGAAATGTTTAGATTACAAAAATGATGTAAAATATATTCATGTTATATTCATGTTGTATGTGTTCATAACAGAGGGGGTTTAGTTACTTTTGGGGTTTAGGTAAACACGTATAAGAGTAACCATCTTTAGTCCACCTGGGGTTAAATCAAAATCATTATAGGATAAAATAAATGTTTCTAATATTAAGACATCATGAGTTTGAATTTTTCATGTAGTTTTTCTTCTATGATATTATTTTTTTATTAGACATGATTCGTGATTTTGGTTTTATTAAGGGATGGATCTAAGTGGAACCAATATAATAGTTGGTGAGATGGACAATGCGGTGATTATCTCAATAGGAAACCAAATAGTAAAAGGGGTGGAGTGAAAAATATCACAATAATACTTACTCAACATTTTAGAGAAATGAATATTAATATGAACCATTTCAATATCCCAAACATGCTAAGGATGAAACAAATTGCCATGGATTCACTCTTTTGACAATTCCCTATAACTTTTTGGGTTCCTATAATTAACTAGTTTTGAAGAAATTGTTATCCATTTAGAATTTGGAAGGTGGATTAGATAGATGGTTGGTGATTATTATGAATTTGAGGAAAAATGAAGAAGTTTATATTATGAAATGGGTGGTGTTTAAAGAAATATTTTCATTACCATAGTCAAAAAATTGAGTAATGCTCAAGGTATTATGCCTCAATCCATCAACAAAGTGAACATCTTTTGATCCAAAATTCTTCACTAAGATTTTAGTCATTCCTACACTAATCAATTAAAGTGAAAATAGTTTTCAAAATTGAAATTTTCGCCCTTATATTTATAAATTTCATTCAATATGCTTTTTTATCATATGGGATGATAATTTTTTTTAATATTTCTATTTTATTTCATGTAATTCATGAGATCCATATTCAATTGAATATCTTTTATGTATTTATTTTTTAAAATATAAATATCATCAAATAAAATATGATGTATATGAATAGATAGTGGATGGATTCCAATTATATGAAAAAAGAGTATGAAGATGGGGTGAATGATTTCATCATGTTTACAAAATATCAGGAATATGACCCTTCTCAAATCCTTTGTCTATGTTTATCTTGTTTCCATTCAAGTCTAATTATTCCGAAGGAGTTAGAAGAACACAAGATCTATCATAGAATTGATATATGATATAAATATTGAAAAAATACATGGTAAAAAAAGAGAATCTAGCTAATGACTAGAATATAAAAATAGATTGTGGATCATCTAATTTGATTGCAAGTGTGGATAATAAATAAGACAATATCAAGGATATGATTATAGGTTTGAATGATGATGAAGATCGTATTGAGTAAATGACAATGAAAGATGAAGATAAAATTTGTGATTTTTCAAAATTGTTTGAGAATCTAAAGAGTTGTGGAAAGATATCATTGTAGGTTGTTTTCATTAAATATATTTCATTGTTATCCATAATGAAGTTGATAATTTAAAATCTAGAAACAAATGGAATTATGCATGTTTTACTGAACTACTTTCTCTCTTGAATTATGTTCTCTGAGAAGATAATTATCTCCCAAGACAAACCTAGGTTGCTAAAAAAATGCTACGTTCGATGGATTTGATATATAAAAGAATAAATATCCATCCAAATGACTATATACTATTTTACAAGGACCAAAAATAACATAAAGAATTCCCAAAGTGTGGTGATTCTTGATACAAGAATGATTAATTGGGTCCTACAAAATTTGAACGATACTTTCCAATCATTATGTGTTTTAAGTGCCTATATGGAAGTGTGGATACTGCAAGGAAATTGGCATAGCATGAAGCTACAATAAATAAATATGGGATACATTGTCACTTGGAAGACCCTCCTAAATGAGAAAGAATTCATTAAGAGTATCCTAAATTTCAGAACAAGATAAAAAACTTTCATCTTGTGCTATCTATAGATGGAGTGAATCCATTTGGTTTTCAAATTATCACTGATAGTCGAAGGCCAGTTATGTTGTTAAATTATGACATTCCACCATTTTTATGCATGAAACAAAAATATATTATGTTATCCATTAATATATAAATACCAAAACAATTGGGCAATGATATTGATATTTATTTTTCTCCATTGATCAAATATTATCATGTATTTTGGCATTTAGATGTTATGTTGTATGAGGATTATAGAAAAAAATATTTCACATTGAGAGCCCTATGGTACGGGATGATAAATGACTTTGTTGATTATGGAAACATTTTAGGATATCAAATTAAATGAAATCAAGTGTTTCCCATTTTAGAACAATGTAAACAGGAAATTATGTTGAACCATTCACTGAAGATTGTGTTTCTAGGACATATCAGATTTTTACCCCAATGAAATAATTACCAATCTTGGAAAACATCATTAAATCGAAGTTCATAACAATGAAAATCACCATATCCTCCAACATGTGATCACATTTTTGAGAAATCAAAATATGTGGGAACTTATTTTGTAAAACATTTTTCCAAGACCTTACAAAAACTGATAGGAAAAATATTTTACTTTTTTTAAATTACCATACTGGTATTGTCTGTAGGTCATAAATTTTCTTGATGTTATGAATGTTGAAAAAAAATATGTGATAATTTCATAGGAACATTATTAAATAAACCTAGAAAAAAAAGATGGAATTAAATATACTTCATACATGATTGAAATGGGAATGCTAGAAGAGTTGGCACTAGTGAAGGGTGAAAAATGATCTTTTCTTCCTCCAGCTGTATACAATATTTCCAAGTATGAGAGATATCAAATTTGAAACATCTTGAATGATGTAATGGTTCTAAAGGGTTATTCAAAAAATATCAATAATATCATATCAATGAATGATTTATAGTTAAAGGGTCTAAAATCACATGACTATCATGTCTTGATGTAAGATCAAATTCCTCTAGCTTTTTTTAAATTTTACCCATGAATGTTCTTCATACATAAACCAAGATCTGTTTCATTTTCAAAGCTATATGTAGAAAAGCTACAGACCTGAAAAAATTACGAACTATGAAAAATAAAATTTCTATCATATAATGTGAATGGGAAATAGTATACTATTGCCATTTTTTAATATGATAGTTCGCTTTATAGTTCACATGTTGAGAGAGATTTGACTATGTGGGCATGTACATTATATATGGATATACCCCTTTAAATGGTATATGAAGATATTGATAGG
Source organism: Viscum album (assembly GCA_963277665.1). Taxonomy (NCBI): domain Eukaryota; kingdom Viridiplantae; phylum Streptophyta; class Magnoliopsida; order Santalales; family Viscaceae; genus Viscum; species Viscum album. The sequence goes on from OY728167.1 coordinate 166,946,552, forward strand.
GTGTGTCAACATATATGTTGATTAGAGATTTGTATTAAGGAGATATATATTATTGAGGAAGCTATTGAATTATTTACCAACAACATATCTAGTGTAGAAATCATTGGTCAACTGAAATCTAATCATGCTGGGCAACTAATGGGTGAAGGAATTTCTAGAAGATTTGTTTTCACAATCAATATTTTAGACCAGGAATAGGACCTCATTTACATTTTGTATAACAGTTTATAGGTTCCCCATATATTGAAACCCACAAATAAATTATTAGGCTTTTGAATCCATAAAGGTCTAAAAGATGGATATCAAATAAAAATAATAAATAGTTTATAGGATGGTTTCCAGATGATATTTTTAAGAAGTCAGATTAAAATCTAGATTCAATTTTAGAATGAATTTGATGATTATATAGGGGACCAAGTTTTTATGTATGATCTTACAATGGTTGTGTAATTAATGATTACATGTTCTATACAAATGAACATGATGAAGTTAGTACCATGAAAAAATGTGGTGTAAAACTTGTGGCTAAAGTGATGCATGTTTCAAGTACTAAGGAAAGAAATCAAATTCAATAGAATATGTCATACTTTGGAATCATCAAACAAATATGGTAGTTGTATTAAATAACATTCCATGTTCCAAATTTTCAATGAAAGTGTATTGATAATAATATTTCTATTAAAATTGAAGAACTGGTATTCATGAAAGTGGATTTTAGTATGGAAGGGTTCAAAGATGAACCATTTATAATTGAATCACATGAAGTACAAGTAGTTTATTTTCCCAATCCTAAAAACTGATAGTGTTCAGCTATTCTTTTATCATCCAAAACCACTGAACTATCTGCTGAAAATTCAACTAAGGATAACACTTTTATTGGGATTTCATAATAATTTTGTAGTGATTATAATGTAGATGGGGTTTTTTATGTCATAGTAGACTATAATGAAGGGATTTTGATACTCGATAATGGGTTAAAATATCTCCAACCATTAAAAAATAGATTTCAATAATCAGGTTATATTTATTTTAATATTCATTGCATTACATCATGTTATTATATCATCGTTGTTTAATTTTTGTAATCAAAATTAAATGTTAAACCACTTCTACATATAATTAAATCTACATGTACTGATTCTCCCAATCCTGAGGAATAATAGGTTTCTCAACCTGTTGTTACCCCCAGTGCATAGGAACAATGACCTACTACACATGTTGATGCTACCAATCTAGAGGCACAACATAGTTATGATGTTGAATATGAGGAAATGGTAGACGGAGAAAAGATGGTGTTTTAGAAAAAACAAGAGAATTGAAATGTGACTGTGTTTGAAAAAAATATTAAGGTGAAAATGGAATGAATCAAATTAGAGGTCGTATGTAATGGCCGCATCCATCTTGTTAACCCTAACAAGTCCATGTTCAATAGTTACATTACTCTCATCACTCGGAAACACATTTTGATTAATGTATATTCATGGAACAAAATTTTTTCCATTCTTATAGAACTAATTTGGGAAGATATTATTCTAACATTATGATTTAATTTCTTTATTTTTATAAAAAATAAAATAAGGTTACATTGACTTGCTCTTCATCATCCCTTGTAGGGTGTATTTATAGTAGAAAAATCCCACAAGAAATATGTAGTAATGATTTATTTAAGTATTCATAGAGTCTTTTTCATAATTATATTGAGATTTAATCCTAAATAAGTTAAATCGAAAATAAAACTACACCCACCACCTATGTATACACACATGATAACCTAATCAACATGGGACGAATTTGTTAGTCGTCGTGTGGAGATATCTTTTCAAGTACATTGTGGTTGGTAATATATTTTTCGAAAATATGTGTATTCATTAATTTCATTGAAAATATTTTATTTATGAAATAGAAAATGAGTGCTTAAAATAAGGATGTGGTAGTAAAACCAACTTTCCCTTACCAAAAGGTATATATGGAGTACACTTCACTTGAAAATAAAATTGATAAGCACTTCAAACATAATGTAATAATTTAATGTGACATGAAAAAACGAAGACATAATTATGTTCCTCTATTTATATGCCAATTGGTGTAACCAAATTCAAATCCTCATCTATCCCATATCATGTTCTATGTGAGGAGGCACATGTAAAAAATATGGGATAGTAATTGAAGAAAACACAAAAAAAATTAGGAAATGTGTAAGTATAATATAATAAAAATTTGTTTTCCAAAAAATATATATTGCATAAAAATGATTACTTATTCTATTATATTTTCCATCAAACATGGACATAGGAATCATCAACACTAGTATCAGATGAACACCAAATAACAGTGGCCTTGAAGCATCAAGAACAGTAGGTCCACGTCAGAGGTGCATGTTTTTGGGTGATACCATGAACATGTTTTGTGTATAAAATAACATGAGGATAAACATAAAAAATAGAAGAGATTAATGAAATATTATCTTCCTTAAAGAAAAATTTCATTAGCATTCTGAGTTGAAAGAAAATTTTATAGGGGGAGAAAAGAGAAGAAACAACTCGTGAACAACCATTGCATGAAGATACCATACACCCCCACCAACTTTAACACAAGTCATTCCCCTAAAATAGATGTCTTAGATGATTTTATCAATATTATAATAATTGTTTCTGTGAAATGTGAATTAGAAAAACAATGATTATTTTCTTGTCCTGGTATTATATATGGGGAAAATGAATGTCATTTATATCTATTAACACCCACCCATTTTATTTTTTTGTGGTATTCCATGTTCAATATCCATGAAGAAACTATACACAACTTTCCACTTTTAATAGGTCATGTGAGAGTGGTGATTAGTGTGTCTCATGAGATGAGTGTTGATCTACCCATTCCACTTGATAAAACATATATTCATGTATTAGACTAAGATATTGTGAAATTCCTAGAATGGTTTCCGAATCTTGTAAAAAACATGTCGATAAGGATGAATTAATTTCCAATTTATTTTTTATGCTAAGCCTTTAAAAATTAATGAAAAAATATCTAAAATGGTGAATTTTATTTCAGACAGAAAAAGGGAGGGGTGTGAAATTAAATGTCAAATAAAAACCATCTGAAGGAACAACCAACTGATTGAAAAGATCTTCAGATAGCACCTTTACCCCATCCATTGAATATATTCATTTACTAACATTGAAGGTTCAGGTGAATACAGAGTAACAATGTTGTCGTAATCACATATTTTATTTGGAAGAACAAATTCAGAGAGAGGATATTATAGAATATATTTCTCTTAATAATATAAATGAAATCCTCAACTATGAATGGCTAGGAGTATTGGTTGTAAATGTATACATGAGGTGTTTTTTTTGTGATTTGTATTTCTAATACCTAATATACTATGTCAATTATGAGTAAATAAATTTCAGATTTGTTTACAGCCATATATATCAATACAAATTGAAGGTATTATCCCATGAACATAAATTTGGACCCATTATTCCTAACTTACTTCTATAGAACAAGAATAAATAGATTCCAAAAAATTAATAAAATAGTGGGAAAACTATCTAAATTGATTGAAATAAAACATATGAATTACAAAATAATCCTAATACCAATGATGTAGAGGTAAAAAAAACAATTTAATAATATCAAATTTATTTTTATTTATTTCATTACTTAATACATTTTATGTTTTTAGGAAACATTGGATACTCATTATAGTCAATTTTGATACTCCAGAGATTTTTTTCTTGGATTCACTACATGGGTACCCAACAAAATGACCGCACATGATGTCATTTTTCAATTTATAATACACTAAATCCAATGTTTTAGAACTAAACATCAAGTTATATATTTTATATTAAGTTCTAATTAGAATTATGTTATGATTTGATGGTGTATAAATTACATGAAAATCATGGCATGAAGACAGTACAAGCGCACAAGGAGCCTATAAATTTCTACAATTGGACAAGTATCAGGGTATATATAATAGTATTTCACTATCCATACACATATCAAATAAATAATTATTTTTTTCAATGTTTTTTAGTGACTGAAATAAACAAATATAAAATATTATGGTTATTCTGTTAATAAATTTATGAGACATATGATATTCCATCAAAAAACTAGTATACCTAAAGAGGTATTTTCAAAGATAATTATTGTTCCATTTAAAATATTTATTCATCCTTTGTTTATTAATATTTTTCTAGTACAACTATGACTATAAAATAGTCTCATATTCCCAAGACAACATAGATTTATTTAGAAATGAATGGGAAGCAAACCTGATGTTAGAATGTACATATAGATCATGATGTTGTGACTTCCATAGAAGTAATGGATTGTTTTACATTTATGTTAAATTTATTCATTTTCATTATTACTCACATAAGAACTATTTTCTTATATTGTTTGGATTCTTTTATTTGAGTTGGGTTATATTGTTCATAGCTTCTCAAGCTCATGATAGATTGGACTCTGAGGCTACAACCGAGGTAATTAAAACAAGGAAATTTTTCAATAATTTATACAACCATCTTGAAAAAGGTCAATTCCTACTAATTTTTTAATTAAAATTTTCATCATTTTATCTACTATTTGTATGTTAATTTACTTATTGTTTTTATCTAATAATTATTTCGTTTTTTCGTAGATCTTTTTTAAAATAATATTTGGTTTTCAACTACCTGTAATAATCCACAAAAGAGATAACATGTTCCCTTCATTAAATGTTCCCACGCATTAGAATTCTTTTCTTTTTTGAGCTTCCAACACTCCATATGGATTCAATGTTATTATCTGAATAACCTTTTTCATTTTTTAAGTACACAATAGTAAAGGAAGGTTTTTCTGCTAATAACATCAACTCAATATGCAGTGTTGGTATTTCATCAAATAAGGACAAAGGGAATATGTAACCAAAATGACTCTAGTTGTATATTTTTATTTAAAATTGACATTAATTTTAGTAAAAATGGAATTCGACATACTCAAAACTAAAAAAATAAATTTTAGTTGTTTTGATACTTTAGGAAAATGATTTATAAGTCGTTTTTGATGTGTATGAATAATCCTCACCTCAATCCAATGCATGGTGTGACCGATATAATTCCAAGTGAGTCTATTCATTTAAAATTAACCTTAATTTTATTAAAAAGAACATGTGACATACTAAACCCCAAGAAAACACATTTGGGTTATTTTGATACATTAGGAAAATGATATAGAAGTAATTGTTGATGTGTAAGAATCAACTAAACGTCAATATGATTCATGTTATGACTGGTATAAATCCAAGTGTGTCTTTTTATTTTTAATGAACATTATTTTTTGTAAAACTTACAAGGGACATACCAACAGATAAGAAAACCTAATCAGATTATTTTGATGATTTTGGACAGTAATCCATAAGTCATTTTTGACGTGTAGGAATGAACCACACCTCAATATAATGCATGATGTGACCGATATGACTCTAAGTGTGTCTTTTTTTAATTGATAATAATTTTATAAGATTGAACAAGTGAAATACTAAAAATTGAGAGAAAATCATTTGGATTGTTTTTATACATTTGGAAAATGACATATGAGTCATTTTTTCGAAGTGTAGGAATCAACCTTACCTCATTCTGACACATGGTGTGACTAGTATGACTTAAAGTGTATATTATCAGTTTAAAATAAACATTTTAGTTCAAAACATAGGTCACTCAATGAAAATCAAGAAGAAGTGCTCTGATTGTCTTGATAATTTAGGGCAGTGATTCATAAGTCATTTTTGTCATTTAAGAAGTAGTCTCATGTAAAAACGACACATGATGTGGACGATATGACACAAAGTCTATTTTTCTAGTTTCAAATAACATTTTAATAAAAACACACAAGTGGAATACTCAAAATAGAGAAAAATTATTATTATTATTTTGATACATTAGGGAAATGATCCATAAGTCATTTGTGACATTTAGGAATCAGGCGCACCTCAATTCAATGCATAGTGTGACCAGTATAATTACAAGTGTGTCTATTTATTTAAATTTGACATTAATTTTAGTAAAAAGAACAACTAACATACTTAAAACTAAGAAAACTCAAACATATTGATTTGATACTTTAGAAAAAAATAAACATAATTCATTTTTGACATATAAGAATCAAACTCACCTCAATTTGGCACACTGTGTGACCAGTATAACTCTAAGTGTGTATTTTTATTTAAAATTTCTAGTAATTTTAGTAAAAAGAAAAAGGTACATACTGAAAACCAAGAAAATTCATTCCAATTATTTTGATGCTTTAGTAAAATGACCCATTAGTAAATTTTAACATTTAAGAATCAACCGCACCACAATCTGATGCACGGTGTGACAAGTATGACTCAAAATTTTTGTTATCAGTTAAAAATTGAAATTTTAGTTCAAAATGTTTCACTCGCTAAAAACTAAGAAAATGTGATAAAATTTTATTATTAATTTAGGAAATGATTCATAAGTCAGTTGTGATGTGTGAGAAGTAGTCTTGCATCAAACTAACACACAATGTGACCGATAGGACTCAAAGTGTGTGTTTCCAATTTCATTGAAATTTTCATAAAAAACACAAGTGACATACTCAAAACTGAGAAAAAACATTTGGATTTTTTTAATGCATTGTAAAAATGATCCATAAGTCATTTTTTATGTGTAGAAATCATCCACACCTCAATCTAACACACAGTATGGCCAATATAATTCCATGTGTGTCTATTAATTTAAAATTGAAATTAATTTTAGTAAAAAGATTGAGTGACCTACTAAAAACTAAAAACAACCTATCCATATTCTTTTGATACTTTAGATAAAATATCTACAAGTCATTTGTGACATGTAGGAATCAACCGAACATCAATATGATTTATGGTGTGACCAGTATAAGTCAAAGTGTGTCTTTTTATTTAAAATTGACATTATTTTTAGTAAAGATAACAACTGAAATTTTAAAAACTGAGCAAACATCTTCAGATTATTTAGATAATTTAAAAAAAATCATAAGTAATTTTTTACTTGTAATAATCAATCGTGCCTCAATCTGACATATGGCGTTACTGATATGACTCCAAGAGTCTTTTTTTATTTAAAATTGAAATTATTCTTAGTAAAACGAACAAGTGGAAAACTGAAAACTAAGAAAATGAATTCTGACTATTTTGATACTTTAGGAAAAATACCCATGAGTCATTTTTTATCTGTAGGAATCAAGCACACCTCAATCTGACATGCGGTCTGACCGGTATGACTCAAAGTGTTTGTTATCTGTTCAAAAATGACATTTCCTTTCAAAACACATTTCAATCACTTAAAACCAAGAAAATATGATTTGATTTCCTTGATAATTTATTATAGTGATTTATAAGTCAATAATTATGTATATAAATTATTCTCATTTCAAACTGACGCATGATGTGACTGGTATGACTCAAAATGCATGTTTCCAAATTGAAATAATATTTTAGTAAAAAAATACTAGTGACACACTAAATAATGTGAAAATTCATTCAGTTTATTTTGATTATTTATAAAAGTGATCCATAAGTAATTTTTGTCATATTTGAATCATAAACAGCTCAATCCAACGCATGGTGTAACTGGAGTAACTCCAAGTGTGTCTTTTGTTAAAATTGACATTAATTTTAGATAAAAGAAAATTTGTATACCAAAAAATATGTAAATTCCTTTGTATTTTTTGATGATTTATAAAAATGATACATAACTCATTTGTGACTTGTAAGAATTAAACACACCTCAATACAATGCATCTTGTATTCGTTATAACTACATGTGTTTTTTTAATTTAAAATTGTCATTTTATTAATGTATTCATTCATATGAATGTAAAATTTATTTATTTATATTATTAAAAACATAATATTTGGTTTAATATAGGTGGATTCTTTTGTTCAGGAAGAGATGATTTGTTTGGTAACTGATACCATGGGAAAACTTTTTTGAAACGGGGTCATGGGGGCCACAGATGATGAAATATTAATTTTTTGTAATGTCTGTGGATAGAAATTGTAAATGTAATTATACAAAATATTTTTTGAAATTTATACCGTAGTGTTTTCTTTATTAATGAAATAAATTTTATTTCAATTGAATTATATATTTTTCATATAGGTTATAGGTATTTTTTGAAGTGTTCTATTATAAAAAAAGCATACTACAGCATGTTGGGCCTTTATCAGCACTAATGAATGTTCTAATAACGGGGGTCCTTTATCAACTATAAACTATTGTTGATAAAATGTTACCTTTATGTGTGTTTTTTATAAATCTGATAAAGGTTCCCCTTTATTAGTAATCTTTTAGAACTAATAAAGCCCCCCATAAATGTGCTAACAAAAAAAGGTATTTTTTAGCATTGTTAATGTCATTTTTGTGTACATTTAAATTGAATATCTGTAGTAGTGAAAAACTGTGTTGGTATCATGAAAATCCATATTTATGTTATTTTCTAGGATGCATGATCTATTGGACAGTTATTAGATCATGCATATGACCATTTATCCAGAAAAAACTTTTACCTAGAACTCGGATTCAAATGAAATATTGTTCCTAAGATAAATACCCCATGGTAGATCAAATGATATAGTCAAAAATATATTTTTAGATAATATAGGCATTTATTTATTAATATTAATCAAGACCTCAACATTATTACTTTAATCATCAACATTATATAGCATTCCCATAAAACAATGTATCCTAAAAACCTATGTGTAACAATTCTACCCATCAAAGGAATTTTCATCCCCAAAAGTTATTGATCACACTAATTAATGAATAAATGTATCTAGAATATAAAATCAATAGGGAACTTCATTAATCTTCTCATGGATCACAAAAGGCCCTACATAACATGGTATTAATATTCTTAATTTCCAATACTATATATACTTTAATAGAAGAGTCACTTCCATGAATATGGAATCACTAACATAAAACCTCAAGGTTCAATATTAACGATTTGTGTATGAACTCTACCCCATCTATGAAGAGGTCAATTTATTTCTAATAACCTATAATTTGCAATAATTTCTTTTAATAAATTATATTTGACATGTGGTGAAATATGAATTATTAATCGATATCCATCATTTCATATATATCTCTATAATGGAAAATTATTCTTCCAAGATCATCAAAAACTAAGCCCATAATCCTGGAGCATATAATCTAAAATCAAGATAATATACTCTGACTAATCACTCATTATAATATTATATGTTTCACTCATTTTCAATTCTAACACCAAGGAAGTCTAGAGTCCCTCCCAAAAACTCAATGTAAACCGATGATCTCAATCTAAGATATTATTATTCAAATTTCAATGAATTTTAATGATATCATTTATATAAATATTACCAAGATCATCAAATAAAAATATATCTTAAATTGTAATTTACTGAACAAACTTCATATTCCAACCATAATTCCTATTTTTCCAATGGAATATGATATCAAAACACTTTCAACATTCCAAACTATATGTATTCTTATAGTATACATAACTAGTCTATACAATTTATTAATTCCATAAGACATATGTTTTGTTCCATATTACATATCAATCATTTCCAAATGATGTATCCTGCTCTAATTCTAACTCACCACACATTTTTAATGATTAAAAATTTTGGTTTTCCCTCTTTCATTATAACTTAATCCAGATTCACCATGGACCGCTCACCACAGTGCCAAATTTCCCCATCCTAATGATCATGTATTAGTCTTTGTGACATTTCATAACCAATAGTGTATCCACACTTGAGTTCAACCTTAGATCACTGTGTAACAAAACAATGTTATTTTCAATACCATGTTCTTATTAACATGCTCATCCCAAGAGTACCAAGATGCTAAAATGAGTACCAAAAAACTACCATGTTTGAGTCATACTCGGATTGCACCTCATGTTACACCACGAGTTACTTATCTAACACCCTGACTCTACCCAATTACAAAATATTTATTCTATGTATAGTATATAAAAAGTAAGAAAACTAAAACCAGACTTCTTACTCTATGATAATTCTATGAAATAGACCATTAATGTAACACCCCAAGAATTTATAAAAAGAATTATTATAGAATGCATGAAATACTAAGTCTCTACAAAACACCATTTTGTTATAACGTAGTCAATTAAACATAATTTTTCCACCTCGGTGATTTGAATTTTGAAAAAAGGACATACATGATTGCATTCAGTAAGACATTTAGAGTCATATAAGACAAACTTAATTTTTGGTGAATAGTAACATACCATTATGAATAATGGCATACCCTCTATGAATAGTAATTAATATTAAATCATATAAAAAATATAAACTTCACCCATGACTGTATAAATACAATTTAGACATCTTAAATGTGAAAAAATGAACATAGTATAAGTATTGGTATTTTTTGTATGATATTAATTTTTAAATTTCCATTTTCAGATTAATTTAATAATTTAAAATGGAAATTTATTTTCATAAAATGTAATCAAAAATTGTAACTTTATTGTATTATGATTATAATATAATTTTATAGTACCTTATTTAATTTCCCAAGGTCTTATAAAACGAGCTATAGTTTTAAAGTGGTTTTTTTGAAATAAATTATGATTTTATTTAAAAATTAAATTAAAAATATTTAGAAAAGTTTTTTCAAAAAATATAATTAATTTTTTAATTCTAAAAATTGAAAAAATGGTTAGGGTGAATTTTTGGGAATTTTCTAAAATACCTGAATTTTTCGTGAATAGTAAAAATACAGTTTTGAGTTTTTGGTAGTTTAATGACATCATAATGAATTCATAATGACATAATAATTAAAAAAAAATCTGGTCTGCTATTGTGCAGTAAAATATGACATGAGGTGTCCCAAGTGGATAAAACCATGGGCAAATACCTTGGGCAATCCCATGGTTTTACGAAAACCACTAATATGGTGTCTTTTTAAATTAATAATAAAATATCTCTCTTTTAATATAAATATCCACTCATCCATTTGTTTTATTTCATTCCACATCCCTAATTCTCGAATATATGGTGTTTTCACCTCCCTATGATTCCTACGAAGGTTTTATTAATCCCCTGAGGTCTCAACCATCATGTTCTAGGAGTTACTCCACAAGGTAAGGGAACCTTTCACCCTCCTCTTTTAGTTAACACTTCTTCTATGTTATCTCTTTGAATTTCCATTATCATATTTTGGGGTTTGATATTATGTATTCATATTACTTTAATTTTATTTCCATATGATTACATACCCTTTTTTCACTCATCAATTCGTTTTATGAAATTTTTAGCGACGTCATTAGGCTGCCGAATTTTCGCAATGGATCTCTCAACATTTCATTTATTTTCAAGTTCATATATTTTCTTTTTCTCACCTCACCTACTCTATCCAAATAAACATTATAACTCTAGTATAATCTATATATTGTAATTAAATCATGATAATTGGATAAAAGTCATAAATATTCTTACTCCATCCCATTTATTTTTATAAACGATATCAACATCCTTGAGGTTCCAATTTATAACATTCGTGGACGACGGAGTTTCATTCTTCACTTTGTCCTTAATTACTGGTCATGAAACCATTTAGATGGTTGAAATATACTATAATATATTTATTATAACGTAATTACTATTCAGGAACCGTTATATGTACATATTATTAATTTCTATGACAAAACTATTTCATAATAATCTAAATACCGCCAAATAATCGAAGTGGTTGTCATCTAATGATTCATCCCCATTACTTGTAAAAAAATGAAATAAATGACCATTAAAAATTCTAAATATTCAAAAATAATATTTAATTTCAATTCTGGAGATTTGAAACCATTCCACATGAACTCCATTACTTAAAAACAAGTGAACAGTTTATGAAAATCAAGAAAACAAACACTCCGGAACGACATAATTCAAGATAATGACTTATCAATAAGTACATAAGTGAACTGAACCGAATTATGATGATATAAATACATGTTTAATAAGTTCTTAAATAATTTATTAATAATTATAATTTCATATTCCAAGATATTAAGTTTAAGAGAGGAATGCATTCAGACTTAAGGTAAGGGTTTCTTCATCTCACTTCCATTTTTATGATATTTTCCACATTCACTACTAATACATTCGTATGGTGTATGTATACTGCCCATTGATGTAACATATCATGAATATATTTATTTTCATGGTAATAAATTTATAATTTTAATATTATTAATTTTTAGGAATACGAATCATTTGATTACAAGGTGGTAAGGGTTTTCCACCCGAACTTCCATTTTCATTCGGGTTACTTTCATTGTCTAATTACCTCAATAAAATTCTTATGTATTATTATGTACCCATCATAAATTCTGTGTTATTGTTTTATATATGTTTACCAACAATAATACTTCCTTATATTTATTGGTAGTTACATGTTTTAAGAGGAATATTCAAAATTATTTCTGAAATAAAAACCCAATTCAAGGGATCTTTTCAAATTGTTACCCGTTTTCAAGTGTATACTAGAATCTATTTTAAGACACCATTATTTTTATAAAAACACTAATTTTATCATGAAAATTTATCTTTTATCATTTCAGGATTTAATATAAAAAAATTTTCTTCCCACTTTACAATTCTCTTTAATACTTTCCTTAAAATGCTCTAAAATGATTTAGTTCTAATGAATCTTAAGAACCCTTTTTACATGATTTCACATCAATGGGACATAATTTATGCCTAAAAAATAATTTCAATGTCCTTGTATTTTATTTTCTTGTATATTCATTTTTTTAAACTGATTTCCTAGAAATTACAACGGATTTTTCAAAAGAACTCTTCTTTCCAAAGTAAAAAAGGATTTTTCTCATCTCACATTATCTTTCATGATATATATTCCTTGATCACCAATTACTTCTTACATGTGTAATATGTACTACACTTTGGTATATCATATCAAGAGTCTCCTTATTCTCATTAAATTCTAAGGGATTAGTATTTGGATGTTTCAATGTGGTATGGGACACTTTGGAAAGTTTAAGTATTAATTCCTTAAGGATTTTTCAATGGTCTCATTCAAAAGTATCTTCATTTGTGTCAAGGTCGTTTGTTGAATATTTTACATCATTGAGATTTATCTCTTATGATATCATATACCATATTTCATTTAATGGATTATGATTATTTTGACTGTGTATTTTCTATCTAAAAACAATTGACCAATTTACTCATAATTATTTGTGTTTAAGCTTAATGTTCGGGGAAAGTTATTCACATTTCATATGTTAGTTTCAATATGAATGTATATGTTGTTTATGTTTATCCCTACTCATATGAGGAATGAATTGGACTTATTATGTGACGGTTGGGGACCACTATAGACCCTTAATGAATCAGTAGGTCTCATTAGACAAATAAACCTGGAATTGGCCGAGGCCTTTCCCAATGTGATATATGGATTTGGCCAAGGCCTAAATCATTTTTAGACGACCTGGCCAAGGCCATGACAAAATTCTTTAGAATGTCCATCATATGCACTTACCTCATTATAAAGCTATTAATTGAAATTTCATGTGGTTATTCGACTAGTATAATACCCATGATTATGTTATATTTTGGAAATATATACTTATCTCATATTCCTGCTATATTATGTTCAAGTTTTTTTAAAGGCATGTGTTTTCAATTATTCACCATATCTAGTGTTTATGTTATCTTCTGTTGTATTTCTTAACCCTTACTGAGCATTTGAGTTCACCCCTTTCATTTTTTTCCTTCCCTAGGTTAAGAAGAAGGGATTATTTATTTATTTTTCAAGGATTTAGATTATTATATTTTGTTATGTATCATATTTTGTTTCCTTTAAAAATGTAAAATGGGTTCCATGTATATATCTAGTTTCTTCAAGGCTACTAAATTGATCAGTCCTTCGGGATGCATATTCCGTGTTTATATGCCAATGTGATAAAATAAGGCATCGGGTCTAGGCAACTAGGGTCGGGTCCTTATAGTTAATCTATTAGTTGGTCACTACACACATGATACCACCAATTTAAGGGCCATACTTCCAGGTGGTTGAGAGGATACATCCCACCATGGTAATAGCCATGTCATAATCAGGGTAAAAGGAAATATTTGAAGCCCAATATCCCATGAAGAGATTTATTTATGAACCTACCTTGAATGCCAAAATAAACATATCTCAAAAGACCCACATTGAGATTTAGAGACCACATGGTTTCCTATGAAACTAATTCCAAATGATCACTAGTTATGACCATTATAAAAACCACATTTTCATTTTCTTTAAATTATCTACATTTTAGAACTACTATTTTTAAATTTTAAATTATATATAATTCTCTTTATTTAATTCCAAAACTCACATAAAGGGAACTACCAATATAATACCCACATATAACTCTCCCACATAAGACAATACATTGACACAAAACCATAAATCATAATTTTTTATGTTATATTAACATATTACCATCAACTTTCACATAATTCTCTCACTATAAAGGTTTCACCCATTGAAAAATAATGGTGTGATCCCACCATATGTCTACCCGTTTAACTATTTCCCAAGAACCATTATTCGTAATTCATACTCACTCTTTATCAATTTATTACATGATACTACTTCCCAATATCAATAATGTACCTTCATTCCAACCTTTAGTTCCCAATGGATATGACATAAAACTCAAAAATTTATTCACATCCACATGACTCCCATACTCCTTACCACTAGGGAATCCACATTTTCCCCTAAGGAGTCTTATAATCCCCTTAGTGTCCCATTGATTCCAAACCAATCTTCTCATGTATCGTTCCTTTCTTAAAATATCAATAAGTTTTTACTTCATTATACCATACAAGATGATTAAGTAAACCTAAACATAATCCTCATTCCTCTATGATCATTTCATACTAATATTAGAGATAATACATTTCTTAAACTAGACACATTCCCAAATGGGTTCCCTTATTAATCTATATTACACTCCCATGACATAGCACTTAGATGTCAAATATCTACGGAGTCCTTTAAATTGTTTCAATACCATTACAACCCCTTAGGTCTCATAACCCCCAATAAGGGAGGCCATATATGGTATTAGAATAATATTTCACTAACATCATAACTTACATTATATGTCAAATGGAAACCCAACCTCTTGCTCCTCAAGAAAGAGAAAACCTGGAGAACATCCCACCAAATGTTCTTCAACTTTTATCAACTCATAACCCATTTTATCACCATAAAGGTATATTACATGTACTGCCCAACCATATCTTATATCTCATTACGCCATGATTAATATCCCATCAGACCTAGTATCACACTTCTAATATAGAGATCATGAACAATCTAAATGCCTAACATAATTCACATAAAGTGATAACTATGTTTCAATTTCTAATATACTCAAGACATTCACGTTAAATTATTTACATGATCATATATCACTCATGTATCGTATAGAATTCCAAACATATATCCATGCATCACTCATCCCATGTTGTACCATCTCACACTTCACACACATAGTATAACAACCACTCACTTCCCATCATTGGAAATCCGAATGAATTTTTATACAAACTACATAACTCACAAAAACTTCATAACCGACATGCATCCCCACATTATACCAATATCCAAAACTGGCCTTTATCCAACTTCATAGAATTATCTAGGTTATGATCACTACTAATCCCTTAGTTATCATATACAATAGTTCCCACCAACTGAGGGTCCACTAGGGCATACTCCACTACTACCTGTATTCATCCATGTGAAATTGCATCTCTCATGAGATAAATATTTCATATCTTATGGAAATTATTTTTAAAACCAGAAACATCCTTCTATCATTCATCAGCACAAAAATGTACACTACACACTCAGATTAGGTGGAATATTTTTCTTTTTTTAATTAAATTCTTAAGCATTCATCCCAATGGTTCAATCAAGTATCATAAAAATTCAATCCAATCTATATTTCAAAAACCTTTTGGAAATACTAAATCACAATCACTATAACCCATTTTTATTTATAAAATATATTTTATTTCAGAACCATATCAAAAGATAGAGTCCATACCATGACTATTATGATTCATTTACTCTTATCCATTTAACCCTTTGGGGATAACATGGAATCAATAGCACTCTAACAAGTTCATTACTAACCTCTCTTTTTCCAAAATATCTCGGTGTGTTGGAGTTCATTATAAAATGGTTCAATAAGTCATTTATGGTCGCATTCTATTTTTTGACCATCTTATTCACCATGACTAGAAGCCTCCCAATTATTGACTTATAAAACACACTCAAATTCTTCTAGGGGGGACTAAATCATGAGTTCTGACATGGGGGGCCACATGGCCACAAGTGCATCCCTTGATCACTAGGGGATACCAAAAAGTATTGAGGCATAAAAAATAAAGGGGAAATATTTTTCATCAAGGACACAACTAAAAAAAATGCATTTTTATATGAAACACAATTTGAATAAAACAATTTTAATTAACTTTTTAAT
The DNA here is from genome assembly GCA_963277665.1 of Viscum album. NCBI lineage: Eukaryota > Viridiplantae > Streptophyta > Magnoliopsida > Santalales > Viscaceae > Viscum > Viscum album. Next base: position 166,963,142 of record OY728167.1, read on the forward strand.
AGTTGGAAACAATTTCTATTAAAAACTAACTAGAATACAATGTATGATACAAAATAAAGATGTAGCCACACCAAAGACCAATTCATGGGACATGATCTACAATCCCCTTCACTGTAACTATAAGGTGGAATCATGAATATAATTAGATGAAGAAATATGTCTTCCTGCTTACCTGTTTCATTCCTAATAACATAGGAAAGTCTATAGACATGCACAAGAAGGGGGTAAGTGTAATGTCAATAAGATTTTCCTAAGACATCAATACATTTCCAAGAAAAGGTCTTAATAGTTTGATTCTGCAAAACTAAATTAAATATATTTTTAAAACTAAAAACATTAATTATTTAAATTTTCCAATTACTAAACAGGAATTTGCAAAGTGTTCCAAAATTTTCCCAAAATCAAATTCTCCAAGGCATAAATAATAAATTTTTCTAAGTCATGATTTCTTTCCAAAAATGAACATCATAGAAAAATAAAAATTTTCCCAAATCCCAACAAAACAAACATTTTCATATACCATTTAAAATCAATGATTCTTGTAATGAACTGAACCCAGTTTTTCAGAGTCGCTGCCATATTTTATTACATTGTCTTATAAATAAGGAATATGCATCATGATGGACCAAATAGTTTAGTAAATTTAAAAAAAAAATTACAGACATAAGTTTATCAATACAGCTTGAAATGAAATACAACATATAAGTTTTATTGGAAACATCTGCAACAATAATTTTATCCTTGTAGGTCATATATAGTAAAATTATTCATGTCCTAAGAAAAAAATATAAGAAAGAGTTGAGCTCAAATGCTCAGTAAGAGTTAGAAATATAGAATAAGATTACATAAACATTAGGCATGGTGAATATTTGAAAACATGTTCCCTTAAAAAAACATGAACATAAAATGGCAGGAATATGATATGAGTAAATATTTCTATAATAAAACATAATCATGTGTATTCTACTAGTTGAATAACCTCATGAAATTTTAATTTCAAGTTTCATAATGTTGGAAATGAATATTCCAGATATTCTGAAACATACTCTCAAGGCCTCATCTAAGACATCTAAAAATGATTAAGGCCTTGGCCAAAACGATATCTAAAAACATGGAAAGGCCTCGGCCATGTCCATAAATATTTGTCTCATGAGACCTATCGATGCATAGAGGGGTTATAGAGGGACCCACCTATCACATAATAATTTCAATTAATTATTCATATGAATGGTGATAAACATAAACAACATTTTCATTTATATGAAATGTCAATAATGTTCCCTGAATATTAATTGTAAACACTAACCATTCAGAGTAAATTGGTGAATGGTTTTAAGATAGCACATCCGAAGTCAATCTAATAATAAACCATTAAAGTAAATATACTAGATGTTATCATAAAATATTAATCCCAATACTACATAACAATCAATAGGAGTGATGAAATTGATGAGGATACTCATATAAAATCATTGAGTAATTATTGAGATAATTACTCTTTTTCTTGGAAAAGAAGAGTTATTTTAGAAAAGTATTTGTATAAAAATAGATGTGAAGTAACGTAGTATTTTCATAACAAAAGAAGTTTTTTTATAAATATAATATTTTTAAAACCAACTATAGGATTCCCCTGAAAATAGGAAAGAATTTTAGAAATTCCCTTGAATCTGGCTTGTATTTCAGGAATAAATTTTGAAAGATCCTTCTAAAACATATAACTCAGCATAAATGAAAGTAAGATTATGGTTGATACATATATTTTTAAAATTATCACATAATATATTAGGAGTACTTAGGGATTAGTAATAATTTAATTTTGGTAAGTATAGAATAATAATAACCCAAATGAAAATGGTGGTCAGGTAGAAAACTCTTACCTTAAGTCTGAATGTGTTCCCCACTTGATTTTATTAACCTGAATAATCAAATTTAGGTTCATAAATAAATAATTATAGAACCAAATATACATTTAATTGGTTTATTTTAACCTTATTAGGTTCATTCATGGCCCTTTTATGGGTTAATATATTAAATTTAATTATTTGGGAGTGTTTTGTTCCTTCATTTTCAGTATAGGTTTACTTATATTCATGTAATAATAAACATGTAGAATGAGAATGGTTTTCCCAAATTTAATTTTTATGTTATAATTGAATAAACAGAATATTACATGGTAAAAAATTTATTTGGTTATTTGGTGTGAAGATGAATCATTATATAAAACATTAATGATAATTGTTTTGGTTAATTGGCAATTTTTGTTCACAATGAACTAATTTTGATTTATAAATTATTATCATGTGTAAAAAAGAATTAAAGAACCTTAAATAAGTTATAATACTTATATTATAGTCCTTTAAAACCACAAAAATGGTTTCATGACCATAATTGAAGACAGTAACAGAAATTGAAAACACGTCGTCTTTGAATGCGATGAATTAACACATCTCAGATGGTGTTTTCATTTCTATTATAAAATAAGGGGAAAGGAGAGATGATGAAAAATTATTACATTATCATAACAAAATTACTGTAATTTTAATTTACTTGAGTCATCACAACATTTGGATGAAAGTAGGTGAGGGAATAAAATTAAAATAAAGGAACTTGAAATAAAAGAAATGAAAAGAAGAATTTACCTCTTGAAGTAATCTTTCTTGAGAGCCTCTTTAGGGGATACATCTTGTTCTTTATATGATAAAAAGGGATTTTAGAAGCGGGGGAGGATCTTGGGAGGATATTTGAGAAGAATTTATACATTTTCCAAGTCTTGAGAGGATTGGAGAGAAGATAGAGTGAGGGGGTTATAGTGGAGGAGAGGAGGGTTTTCCCATTATTTTACTCATTATTTTATTATTTTTCCAAAGACAACCAATAGTATTGATTATTGTGACCAGTAATAGTAATATGTGCATGTGATTTCTAACCATGTTGTCTTTAATTATCCATACATCACCCATGACCCAAAAAAATCAGGTATTTAATATTTATCAAAAATTATCATATCTAACTATTCAACAATAATTGAAGTATTTTAGAAAAATCCCAAAAATTCACCCCAACCATTTTTTAATTTGTAGAATTAAAAAATTAAATCCTTTTTCTGAAAATAATATTATAAATATTATTAATTTGATTTTTAAATAAAATCCATATTTGTTTGATGAATAACAATTTTAAAACTCTAATTTGTTTTATATCACCTTGAATAATTAATCAACATCTCATTATCTTATAACCTTAAGGAAATAAAATAATAATATGATTTAATATTCATAAGGGCCATTTACTATTACTATTACTATTCAGAATGGTATGTTATTATTTATCAAAATATTAATTTTGTCTTCTCATACTCTAAATATCTTACTAACTGCAACTGTGTATATCAGTTTTTCGAAATTCAAATCATAGAGCTTGAAAATTTATTTTTACTATCTAGGAAATGAAAATTTTGTGTGTTGTAGATACTTAATGTTTCATGCGTTCAATATTAAATTTATTTGTAAAATCTTTGGGTGTTACATTATCCCCTCCTTATAAAACTATCATACTCGAAATTACCAGAATTTTACCTCACAATATGATTGGGGTAGTTCTTCATCATAAGCTCTTCAGGCTCCCATGTGGCCTCTTCGATTTTATGATTTTTCCAAAGTATCTTTACTAGTCGAGTGATCTTATTCCTCAACACTTTTTCTTTAGTGTCTAAAATCCAGATAGGCTCTTCATAGTATGATAGGTCAGGTTCCGATTCTATTCCTTCAAAAGTGAGGACATGCATTGGGTATGTCATATACATTCTTAGCAATGAGACATGGAACACATTTTGTACTTTAGATAGGATAGGAGGCATATCCAAATGACATGAAATAGCTCCAATTATCTCTATAATTTCAAAAGGGCCTATGTACCTAGGGCTCAATTTCCCTTTCTTCTCAAATCTTATAACACCCTTCCATGGAGATACTTCTAGGAAAACATGATCTCCCACTCAAAATTCCAAATCCTTAGTTTTAGTATTAGCATAGATATTTTCTATGCTTTGATATGTGTTTGAATATTCTTTACCTTCACTGTTTTTACCTCGACAAGCTCTTGACCGATAAGCTTTCTTTCACCAACTTCATCCCAGCCTGCTGGGGTAGACATCTTCTTCCATACAATGCTTCATATGGTGTCATTTTAATGATAGAATGGAAACTATTATTGTAGGAAAGCTCCACCAAGGTAAATAATGATCCCACATAACTCGAAAATCAAGTGGGAATGATCACAACATGTCTTTTAATGTTCGGATCATCCTTTCTGATTTCCCATCAGTTTGTGAGTGATAAAAAGTACTCAATCAAACCTCAGTATCCAAATATTTCTAAAGAATTATCCAAAATTTTGATTTAAATCATGGATCATGATCAGAATCAATGGAAAGAGTTTCTCCATTGAGTCTCACAACTACATTGATATAGAGTCGTTCTAGGCACTCCAGTGGAAAATCCTCCCTTATATTGAGGAAATGTAAAAATTAAGTAAGTCGATCAACAATTAACCATATTGCATCATTATTTCATAGAGTTTTAGGTAATCTAGTGAAAAAATACCAAGTAATGTCATCCCATTTCCATGTAGGAATAGGTAGAGGTTTCATGACTCCTCTAGGATATTGTCGTTCGGCCATCAGTTGTTGACAGACCAAACATCTTGATACATAATCATCAATTTTGTACTTTGTGTTGTCCCACAAAAAATGTTCCTTCAAATCTATATACATATTGGTGCTACTAGAATGTATTTAGAAATATGAACTATGGGAATCATCTAATAACTCCCTTTTCTGCTTTGGTATAGAGGGAACACATAGCCTCTTCCCAAATTTCAGAATTTCATCTTCTCATACGAAGTCAGACAACTTCCCATATTTCATAGCATTAATTTTCTTTTGAAGGTTCTCATCATTAGGATGAGAGATTTTAATCCTTCCTAATAAGGATTTTTGCGATACCATTTGAAAAAGTTGTGATATTTCACCTTCTTCAATAATTCCCATATAAATCCTAACCAGATCCATGTATAAAGGATCCTTATCAATCCTTATTTTTTGGAGAAATTCATGATCCTTCCTACTCAGTGCATCATCTACCTTATTTTCCTTTCCTAGGAGGTAGTGTATGGAACATTCATTATCCATGGGTAGTTAAATCCATCCCCTTTTCCTTCATGTTGGGTTCTTTATATGAGAAGATGTATTTTAGAAACTTAGGATCTGTATATATCTCAAATGTTTTCTCCATAGAGATAATGTCTCTATATCTTCAATTAAAATATTTCAAATGCTTACACAAGATCATGAGTGGGATAATTTCATTCATTAATTTTTAATTGCCTTGATTCATAGGTAATAACTCTATCATTCTACACAGGGACACAACCAAGTCCTTTCTTTGATTCATTAGTATAGATCACAAACCCATCATTCCCTATGGTAGAGTTAATGTCGGAGAATTCACTAATCTCCTCTTCAATTCGTCAAAATAGTACTCACATTATTTTTTCCGTATGAACTTAACCCCTTTACATTTAATCTTCGTCATTGGGTTGGCTAAATGGGAAAGGTTCTGAATGAAACATCGATAATACACTGCTAAACCAATAAAGAAACATACCTTAGTTATGATCATTAGACTATGACATTCTTGAACAGACATTGTATTTATAGGATCAATTGATATTCTATCCTTAGCGACAATGTGGCCAAGAATGTAAAATTATTGAATCCAAAATTCAAACTTGCTAAGCTTCCCATATAATTCGTTTCTTCTAACTGTCTTCAGAATAGTGCAAAAGTGATTTTCATGATCTTCAAATATATTGGTGTATACCAAGATATCATCAATAAATACCACCATAAATTCATCAAGATATTCCTTGAAAACTATATTCCAGAGATCCATGAAAACATAGGGTGCATTAGTTAGTCCAAAAGTCATTACTGTAAGCTCTTCATGCCCATACCTGGTTTGAAATACTGTTTTTTGAATATCTTCATTCCTCATAAGAAACTCATGATATACAGATCAAAGTTCAATCTTTGAAAAATAGTGAGCACCATGAAGTTGATCAAATAAATCATTAATGTGAGGAAGGGTATATTTTTTCTTTATTTTTATAACATTGATCTCCCTATAGTCAATGCACGGCCTCATAGATCCATCTTTATTCATAACAAAAACCATAGTGTCTCCCCATGGAGAAACACTAGTGCGAATAAATCCTTAATCACTCATTTCCTCTTGTTTTTTCTTTAGTAACACTCATTCTTCATTTTCCATTCTATAAATGGAATTTGATATGGTCCATGAATCAAGAATAAAGTCAATCGAAAACTCAATTTCTCACTCTGGAAGATATTCAGGTAAATCCTTTACAAACACATCAACATATTCTTGCACAATAGGTATGTCCTCTATTTTAACATTCCTTTCCTCACCCATAGTTATTTCATTCCCCTTCTCCCTAATAATTGAATTAAATAGTGATACTGAGGGTGGATCCAGATGAGAATCAGATGGTGATGTTTCTTGTCTAAAGATAAGGGATTCCACATCATCCTCAAAAATTGTAACCTCCTAATTCATGTAATAAATTATAACATCATGGGTTGGAAGGCAATCCATACGAGGATTATAAAAAATTCAATCATGGTTAAGATAATTAAATCCAAAGATAAGGAATGTTTATATACCATAATGGGGACTTCCTGACACAACTTTGTTGCAATGATACATCCCTTAGGATTTTTGACTGACAACTTCCTTATTAAATAAAATTGAAAATATCTAATTTTCTTGTCAAATTGGGAAGATACCAAAGAATGAAATGATACAGAATAAAATAAAGCATTTTCTATGTTTGAGGAAACTATTAATGTAATTACCACCATGTCATTAGAAACTTCAATATCAGCAGTTGTGATCACATAATGTTTTCCCTGCTCTCTTGGACTTTTTTATGTTTGTTTCCTTAACTATTTGGTCAATCATTAGTATAGTGTCCCATCTCACTACAATTATATCATTTAACATTAATAGCTTATTTCTTCCCCTTGAAAACACCATCATGATGGCCTTTCTGTCCACACTTGTCACACACCCATTTTCCTTTTATATAGGCACTACGGTGTTTCCTTCCATAATTATCACATGGTGAAAATTCAACTCTTACCTTATTCCCCATTTCTTAATTTCCTTTTCCAGATTCTTCCAAAATACTCTTATTCTCTTACTTTACTTTAAAGTCATAATACATAGAGAACTCCTTTTCTGTCTTGATAGAACAGAAGAATGTATCTTCATATGATGAGAAAGTTTTTCAGACCAACACTCGCTGGAGGAATGGATTTAGGCCATCAAAGAATTGATCAATATTACACCTTGGATTATGTATATAGTCCAAAACATTCATTCCTAACATTATGAATTTGTCTTCATACTTTGCAAAATTTTCATCATCCTTTTACCTCAAATTCCGAAATTGGATTTCCATATCCACTTGATTTTCAGGAGGAAAGTACTTCCCCAATAAATGTTCTTTAAATTCACCCCATTCTATGTTTTTTATCTCTTCCTCTTCCTTTGTGTTTTAAATTAGTAACCACCATTAATCAGCATCTCCCAAAAAATGATAAAATTCCATGACAACATTCTTCTTTTCATTACTTCTCAAGGAGAGTAATATATGCTCTAAGGAACTTATCCAATGCTTCAATATGATTGGATTTGTAGTCCCATTAAATGATGAAGGTTATTTTGTCTTAAAGCGATCGAACATAGCTCCTCCATGTTGTGGATTTAGATTCTCCATATAGGTTAGGTTATTGTTCATAACTTGAGTATGTTGTCCCATTATAGTTATAAGTTTCCCCTCACCATTCGTAGCTCCAAAGACAACATCATTATCTTTCAATGGAGGGAAATCACTACATGGGATACGTTCGTTCATTTTGATTCCAATCCTTCCACTAGGGTTCACTTATAAATAATGGAATACACTATATTAGGTTATGAATCATAATGTATAATCTCAACTTAGAAAAATACTTAGCATAAATTGAAATCCTATGCATGGATATTCCCTTAATCACAAACATGGTTTCCTTGAGGAAAAATTTACATTTAAATAATTCATAATGGCTTATAAAAAATGTGAATTATCCTTATCATATCCACCAGGAGTGTCAAACTAGGTGCATAGTCAGGCTCGTTTTCATGTACCGGGATACCCTAGGTCAAGCCAGAAATTCATTATCAAAGTTTTCACTGCTAGGTACATCTATCCCATAACCACGTCCACTTGTTATATCCAAACAGGGATGTATTTACTAGAAATATCCACCTAATCTATTCCTTAACAAGATTCCAGGATGTTCTTTTATGTTTATCCTCAAAGACTATCTTAGGGTTTTGTTCCCTGATCTACGTTTCCTAAATCTAGTTTCCAAGTTTTCCACTAAACATTCATTGATAGCAACTATAAAGACCTGACCCCAGTTTCCCAGAGCTGATGCCTTATTTTATTACATTGGAATATAAACAAGGAATATGAATCCTAAAGAACAAATTAGTTTATTATATTTGGAAACAAGATACACACATAAGTTCAATATTACAACTTGAAATGAAATAAAATATATAAGTTTTATTGGAAACATCCACAACTATAAGTTTATCCCAGCTGTTCAGTCATAGTAAACTTCTTCATCTCCTGAGAAAAATAAACATAAGAAAGGGGTGAGCTCAATGATCAGTAAGAGTAAGAAATACAGTGGAAGATGAAAAAAACATTATTCATGGTGAATAATTGAAAATACATGCCTTTAAAATAAAAACGTGAATATAATATGGAAGGAATATGATCTGGGTAAATATTTCCATAATTAAACATAATCATGCATATTTTACTAGTCAGATAACCATATGAACATTTAATTTATAGCTTCCTAATTATATAAATTCAAATTCTATAAATTCTTAAACATACTATCAAGTCCTCTTCCAAGACATCTAAAAATGATTAAGGCCTCGGCCAAAACCATATCTAAAAATGGGCAAGGACTCAGACAAGTCCTTATCTATTTGTCTCATGAGACCTACAAATGAATAGAGGGGCAATAGTAGTCCCCACCTATCACATAATAATTCAAATTTATTCCTTATATGGATGGGGATAAACATAAATAGCATATACATTCATATGAAATGTCAATAACGTTCCCAAAACCTTAAGCGTAAACTCTAACCATTCGGAGTAAATTGGTGAATGGTTTTAAGATAAAACATCCATAGTAAAACTAATCATGAAATATTAAGTTAAATATTCTATATGATATCATAAAATATTAATCCCAAAAATAAATAAAAATCAAAAATAGTGTTGATACATATGAAGATACACTTATAAAATCGAGTAATTCTGGAGATAATTACTCTTTTACTTTTGAAAGAAGAGTTATTTTGGAAAAGTCTTTGTATAAAACCATTAGTGAGGTATGGTAGTATTTTAAAAATAAAATTAGTGTTTTTAGAAAGATAATGGTCTCTAAAAATATACTATAGAGTTCCCTTGAAAATAGGTAAAAATTTATGAAATTCCCCGGAAACTGGCTTGTATTTAGGGAAGAATTTTTAAAAGATCCTTTTAAAACATATTAATCGCCATAAACAAAATTAGGATTATGGTTGGTAAATATATATTGAAAATTATAGTCTAACATATGAGGAATACTTATGAATAAATAAAAATTTAATTTAGGTAAGTAGAGAATAAGATTAACCCAACTTAAAATGGAGGTTTGGGAAGAAAACCCTTACCTTAAGTCTGAAGGTGTTCCTCACTTGATCTTAATGAACAGAGTAATAAAATTTAGTTTCATAAATAACTTATTAAAGAACCATTTCTACATTTAATTTATTTATTATAACCTTATTATGTTCATTCATTTCATTTTTATGGTTTACGAGATTCAATTTCATTGTTTGGGATTGTTTTGTTCCTTGGCTTTCATGATCGGTTTACATATATTCATGTACGGATAAACATGTAGAATGAGAATGGTTTTATATAATATAAGTTTTATATTATTATTGAATAAATAGAATATTACATGGTTATATAATTCATTTGGTTATTTTGAGTGAAGATGAATCATTATATAAATCATTAATTATATTTGGTTGGGTTAATTGGTAGTTTTTTTCAACGAACTCATTTGAATTTATAAATAATTATTATGTGTAAAAAAGGATTATATAACATTACACAAGTTATAATACATATATTATAGTCTGGTTCAAACATATAAATTGTTTCATGGCTATATTTAAAGATGATAATAGAAATTGAAAACCCGTCAACTTAAAATGTGATAAATTAACACATCTCAGATGGTGTTTTCATTTATAGTATAAAAGAAGGTGAAATGAGAGATGATGAAGAATTATTTCATCATAATAAAAACATTCCAATACATGTAAGTTACAGGATTCATTACAACATTTTGATGAAAGGAGGTGAGGAAAGAAAAATAAAAGAAAGGAACTTGAAATAAAAGAAATGAAAAGAGGAATTTACCTCTTGATGTAATCTTCATTGAGAGCCTCTTTAGGGGAGTGTTTCTGGTATTTTTAATAGACAAAATGATGATGGATGTGGTGGGGGAGATTAGGATGATATTTTATCAGAATTTAGACATGGAACAAGGCTTGAGAGGAGTTAAGAGAAGAGGGAGTGAGGGGGGTTTTATAGTGGAGGATAGGAGGGTTTTCCCATTATTTTACTCATTATTTTATTATTTTACCAAATACAACCAATAGTATTGATTATTATGACCAATAATAGTAATATTTTCATGTGAGTTCAAACCAGGTGCTCTTACATCATCCTTACATCACCTATGACTCAATAAATCATGTATTTAGTATTTATCATAAATTATTGTATTTTACTATTCACATAAAATTGAAGTATTTCAGAAAAATCAAAAAAAAATACACCCCAACCATTTTTTGACATGTTTAACTCAAAAATAAAATCCATTTTTTGAAAATAATTTTATAAATATTATTAATTTTTTTATATAAAATCATAATTTATTAGAAAAATAACAATTTTAAAACTATAATATGATTTATATCACCTTGATAAATTAATCAAGATATCATTATCTTATAACATTAAGATAACAAAATAATAATATGATTTACTATTAATAAGAGTCATATTACTATTCATAATGGTATGTTACTATTCATTAGAAAATTAAGTTTGTCTTATCATACTCTTAATATCTTATTGAACGCAACCATGTTTGTCAGTTTTTTGAAATTCAAATCACAGAGGTGGAAAATTATATTTACTAGCTAGGTTATAAAAATTAGTTTTTTGTAGAGACTCGGTGTTTCAAGCATTCGATAGTAAATTAATTTGAAAAATATTGGGGTGTTACATTTTCCCCAAAATTCAATAAAAATCCTTGTTCTCCAAAAATTGAAGGAAATTAAGCATTTCTATAAATCCATTAGAGACATCTGGTTTTTAAAAACAATAAAAAAATTTATAAAAGCTTACCAAATTTCCATAGGTGGTAACTTACTGTTATCTATAATCCATTGTTAACTATGATCCACCAAGTAAAATAATTATCTATTACTATGTATCCAAAGCCACTCTGGGGTGATTGATTCCCTTTTTGTCCTTAACACATGTTCCCTAAACCACCCATCCTCTATTGGAGTTCGTTCCCTAGAACCAACATTTTTGTATGTTATGATAACATTATTTCATAGTATTGAATATTAATAATTTCCTCATCACATCATGATTTCTCTTATGCGTAACCTAGTATGTGTTAATTTCCTTAGAGTAGTTATCACGCTAAAAGGTCATAGCAGTTCCTCACTATGATGAGAACCCATAAGTGCTATTACACTATTCTTAAATATTTTTTTTATAGCCACATGATATCATTTTAGGGTCAAAAAGGAAACATGATATCTGGGGTGGAGACTCATATAACTTTGAGGCACCTTATCATGGTGTACACCCTTGGTAATATCTAGTGTAGGATATTATGAGAACGAGACCCACCAGTAAGAAATCCACATTTATATGTGTCATTGGATGTTCTTATCTACAAGTATATGTATTGATCTTTACACATTAACATTATTTTTAATGAGTATTATAAGTCTCTTACTTTCATGTATCGATGAAAACCGTGATGAAATATGTTCATGACGAAGTATGATACGTTGGGTGCATCATGAGTAATATTTCATTAATGAATAATGGGAGAAAGGATTTCCCCCTCATTCCCTTAATAGAAGATTTTATCTCAAGTCCTTTTATGGAAACTATATTGACTAAATAAATTTATGACCATAGTTTTCTATAGGCAATTTTGATTTCTTTAATGTCAAAAAAATGACACCGACCACATAGGTTGATGGCATACGTGTGGTACCTATTTGATTAGATATATCATGATAAAGGGGTTATATTACATAGTAAACATCTTTTTTAGGTATTATGTCATTTCGATATTAACTTAATTTTTATGGGTTCCTTAGAATGTTCCTAGATACTAACATTGGACTTTAGGCTGATTCACCTAATGCCACTGAGAAAGAGGCCGAGAGGGTCACAAAATAAGTGTATATAGAATCTCAGAAAAATAATATATTATTATTTTTTATTTAAAATTTTGAAAAAATATTATCGCCTCACATTGTTTAATAATTATTCATTTATTATTAATCACATATATTTTGTCACCAGTTATTTGAAAGAATATTATGTGATCGGAATATTCAATAAATATTCGTTTATAATTTATTGAATATAGTATTTATATATTTATTAAATAATTATGCAGTGATATTTATTTATTAAATAAATAGTCATTATTAAAAGCCCAATAAATATTATGTAGGAATTTTTAAACCCGTTTTTAGGTCAGGTGAGAAATAATATGTGTTGAATATTATTTTATTATATAATATATAATTTAACTCGATAGTGAAGCACATGTAGAGGAAATAATATTAATATTACTTTAGACATTGGTTTATGCAAGGTATTAAATAAATATTAAAGGGCACATGTAAAAATATATATTTCTAAACTCTAGCGGTGTTTAAAACCGATTATATTATTATTTTTTAAAATATATGATTCATTTTTTGTTGTGCATAATGACTGGTGGAGAGGGTCTCTAAATACCTATAGATATCCCTCTCTAAGAAGACTTCTAAGAATGGAAAGTGATCTTCCTCCACCTCCCACTCTTACCTCTATAGAGATCAACTAGAATTCATTAGATGTGATTCTCATAAAGATCAAAAGCGAAGAACGAAAGCAATAAGATCTACTATGATAGCACTTGGATATTCCTACAGTTATGTTCGAAGATTTTTGGAACACTTATAGATCACCACTATAGGGAATTTGTATTTTAATCCTAAAATTCCATAATAGTAAAATGAAGATCTATTTTCAAGTTCATCAATGAAGAAATAATTCATGCAAGGTGATTATTTAATAGATTATATTAATAATAAATAATATATGATGAACATGTGATTTATTTAGGCATTCTATCCCTTGCCTTTTTTATTTTATTCAATTCAGTTGATCATGACCTTTATCATTGCTTAAATCTTGGATTGATCATCAATAATGGAAAAAAGAAAGTTGGGCATGACCTGTCACACACTTCCGATATGTTTGGAACCCTAAAGTTGTATTTATGGGATCACATAATTATTTATAATTATTTAAATGTCATCGATTGATTTACACATTTTTCATTTAGTTTTCAATTCATGTTTTATCATTCTTTAAACTGAATTTTGAGATATGTTTCTTCCTCTATAGAGACCCAAGATTGACTTATATGGATATTAAATTACTTTTGTGGAATACTTAATACCTGAAAAAATAGACGCCCAAAGACTGTATTAGTTTAGTGACTTTGTAAACTTCGAACAAAATCTTCTAACGTGGTGAAAGATCTTCAAAATCTCCCAAAAAGATCATTCCCTTTTTTTCAACCATAATCATTTCTTTATATCCTGGGAAAAAGAAAACATAAAAAGGGTGAGATCGAATTCTCATTAAGGGTAAACATGGATAACATAAAACAAACCGCAATCATTCGAATGTAAAAACATGAACATAAAGTTTAAATATCCAAATCATGAGTCATGAAATAAATTGTGGAAGTTTGTAAGTCATAGATCATAAATAAACATTAATCATGATAAAATAGTGTTGGCAGAAAACATGGAATTTTGGAAAACCATTAAGAACATAATATGATTTCTATAGTATTTAATGCATTTCTTACAAGACCATCATAGTGGAAAAATTCTTTTACTGAACCGGGTTTACATGTCATTCCATCCACATATTGCTGAACCAGATTTACTTATCGTTGAAGTCATGTCTATCTCATGATATATAAATCTATACCTAATTAAATTTAGGGATATATAGGTCCCACCCATCTCATAATTAAATCATTCTTACATGTGCCACAAAAAACATAAACTATACATTATAGTATAACCCAAGAAATAAAATGGGTTCCTTAAACATCATTCCATCATAACATAATCCATATAAAATACAATTTCATCATTAAAAAAATCAAATAATTGTAATAATAGGGATATAAACATAACACTATTTAAATATTATTATCTTAGATGGAAAATAATTTTGATAAAACGCCTGAACTTTGTTCGTGAGGAAAATATACTTTCTTCTTCAAAAATATTTTCTTCTCTCAAAATATCGTGAAATTTTAAATGAAAATAATTTAGTTAAAAAGAAACTTGTAAACATGTAGAGTATTATTCATGGATATAAGGCATTATGAATATGTGAAAACACATTCATTCCGTATAAGTTAAAAAACATCCTACTCAAACTTTTTCCAGAAAATTAAAAAAGTGCCTCATATGGTAAACGTAAGAAAGATTCCTTCAAAACCATGTTGTAAAAGTCAAAATGGGTAAAATTGACATAAAAAAACATATAATAATAAAAAACATTTTATTAAAACATTATTATAAAACTTGGACATGGATGATAAATATATACCCAATTAATACTTACGTATAAACTATCGTAGATAAAAAATGAGATTGCAAAATTATCCCTTACCTTACGTCTGATTTCTTCTGTATGTGTCTGAAACTCCTGTATAGTGGGTTTAAAAATATTATTAACATGTAAAAAAATATAATTATAATTATTATATCATATATGATTAACTTATGTCTTTATATTACTCATTCAATTTTCAATTCCATGTTAAAAGAACGTTTTGCGTAATAATCGTTTTATTTATCATACTTGTTTTGAATTTTTATTCTCGATATTATTAATTATATCATGATTTAATTACTTCATGAATGTAAAACATGATTTATATATCATATATATTTAGTATATAAATATATATATATATATATAATAGATAGATAAATGAAATGGAATACATCGTTCATGGAGACGGTAGGCCGTAAGTACGTATGAACGTTGTGTTTATTTCCTTATTCTGTTGAATAGAAATGATTAAATGAAATATATATATATCCAATAGAATTATTATTTCATATATTTAATTATTATTTATTATATATACTTTATACTCATTCTTTAATAGATAACGTGGAGAATGAATCTCATCGTGTCGTGGAGATGGTAAGTCGTACGTACGCACGAGCAACGATATCATTCTCATAATTGTTGAATGGTATTTAAGTGGAAGGTTTATAATATCTTAGAATTAGTATAATTTTATAATAATAATATTTAATTATTATTTCCACCATTATACCCATCCAAGTACGGTGGCGGTGAAAAAAACAGATTACGCCACGGCGTGGAGACGGTAAGCCGTAAGCACGCACGCGCAGTGATATCATTTTTAGTAGTATGGATAAAAAGTGAAATAGGTTTATTTAATATTTATAATAACATATAATTATATTATTTATACTTATGTTATTACCTTATAATGAAACAACTATATTAGATGAAGTAGAAGAAGAAATAAATTTGAATGAATCGGTAGAATAGATTACCTCTTCCTCGACGTGCCTCCTTTAATGTTTCTCTTAGGGAACTAGAGTTGGAATTTTGAGAAGACCATAACCAATATAATGTAACTAGGAAAGTTGAGAATAGAAATGGGAAGATTTTTTCTGAGATTGAAGGCTCAAAATGAGTTAAGTGGAGAGGGAGGAGGTTCCCTGTTATAATTGAGGTGAGGGGCACTTTTGGAATTCTAAAAAAAATTAATTTATAATAAAATAAAACCCCTCTTAAAAAAATCCAAAATGTCCCAATTTTGAAGATTATATGATATAGGGTTGTAATTACATTAACCAATAAATATTTGACAAGGTTTTATGTCAATTTAAGCATTATCATTTTAATTAACACTTTGTTATTCGATTTAATTTTAATTGTGGTAATAACATTCTAAATGTTTAATGGTTATAAATATTTACATATATGGTGTTAATTGACCATAAATTAGTATTTTATGACATTTTAGATCTAATAATTTTCAGTTTTTAATCATTAAATATATTTATGATTTTTAAATAATTTAATAAAATGTTATTTTTATAAAATATCAATAGTGTCAATTTTGACACTTTTCATTTATTTGACTTTAAATAAAATCCTCACAAAAGATAAATTCAAAAAAAATATTTAATACACTACTAACATGTCATATGCACCTAAACAATTCTTGGATCACTTCATTTAGTTCATATGATATTTATTTTAATATTTTTAATACCATTTAATTTATATTTCTATTAATAAAATAATTTTTACATCACTATTATTTCATCATTAATGATAATTAATTAATCTCTAAAAATTATAAATAATTTCAAATGATTTATATAATTTAAATATATTTATATTTAATATTTAATTTCTATGTTTTATGACGTTTATAACTTAATTAAAATTATTACACTTATAAGATATTAGAGAGTGACATGTTGTCACTTTCTTTGGTTTTAATAACAATTTCATCATTTTCATTGAAAAAATACCATAAAATCGATATATTATGACCCTTAGTTGATATGTTTCTACCTTAATTCATCCAATAGAATTTTTGTAGGTGTTAGGGTAATTTTTTAATCTTATTTTTACCCTTTATTACCCGATAACTATGTAAATATAAATTATTACCAAAGTTACTATTCATAATACCCAAAAAATACAAGTAGCCCATTAACATAATTTGAACCTACTGATTCCAAATATGGAATCAATTTTTAAAAATTCTTAACACTCAATTTTCAGTAATTAATTTAAAATTAATCCTATGGCTGAAAAAATGGGTTTTTGTTTAAAAGTTAAAATGTTGCAAAAGATTGAAATGTTTTTACATATGAATTCAACGTCAAATTAATGAAAATGACTTATATTGTATTAAAATATAAATATATATTATATTTATACTTTAAAACAATTCAATAATATATTTTATCCATATTAATTATTTCGATGAAAAAAGTTGTTAGCAATTAAAATTTAGCGTATTTTCACTATTCATCAAAAGATGAATGTTATCAGAAAAATATAAAAAATTCACCCAAATTAAAATTTTATCTCCCACATAAAAAGAAGAAATTTATTTTGTCAAATTGATCATATAAATGTGTTGAAAAATGGATTTAAAATGGGTGTTCCATCAAAAGGCGGTAAAACTGCATTTTTTTTAAAAAAATTGCTTCTTTTATCCAAAAAAAATTAATTTTCTTTTCATACGGTGTTTTATAAAATATTTAGGATGAATTATAGTGATATAACATTAAATAATGTTGTTATTACTATTCATAAAGTCTATTTTATATCCCATTAAATAATAATATTTTAATAATATATCATTGTTTACGGAAACTCGGTTTCGCGTACAACGCAGGCTATTGAGGAAGGTCGCTCTTAGATGTAACACGGGCCAAGTCACTATTTCATGTAGTGCAATATTCCTTTGGTGTTTTGTATAACATAATGCAAACTGATTTCATTTATACATTGAACATAATTGATACTTAGTGTTGTGTGAAATGAATTCTATCAAAAGAACTTGAAATTGTGTGCAACATAGGACAAGAATATTATTGCATTTACTAAAATATAATATGGTGTTTCTTATAGCGCAAGATAATATTGGTGTAGCATACAACACAAGACATTAAATAAATTAAAAATATTATATCTCATAAAATTTTGTGGTGTTACATCCTCTTTTATTTTTTATATATCTAATCAAATTGATTAATTTTATGAATGAAATAAAATTGAAGAACTCATCCAGTGGTTCCAAGGATTCTATCTAGATAACAGAAGTGTACAAGGAATGTTTCTATAACTACACATTGTGTACTAGTGTTCAATGCACTAGGAACTAATTAAGAATTCATTCTACCCGTGTTCATTGAATACATGTAGTAGATTTAATTTTACACTATGTGTTGACTTATTAAGCCTAGTGGATGGTTATTCAGAGTAAACGTCATGTAGCCCATGAACATTCGATGTAGTCATGTATTCAGAGATGGGTTGTGTACTAATTTACATAGCCTATCTGACCAGTGACCATGTAACTCAGAGACCACATGTCATGTAACCCTTCTACATGTTGTATACTCCAATTTTTTTGAGGCATGGTTTACACGCTATGTCCTTAGGTGTTTTACTCAGATAGATGGTGGGAAACATACATTTCTTGTATCTCTTATGTAAAAATGATGTACTTATACCAAATTATGCATAATTATAATTAATTTGTTATACTATGTAATCTTTATCAACATGTGCTTTCATGTGTTCATTAAGTTGATAGGGAACACCATGTGATGGTATTTAATATATATATATATATATATATATCTTTGTGTGTGTGTGAATTTAATTATTATTTGTATAATTTTTAGATTTTCATATCATGTGTGTGCCATTTTACATTTATTACTCTATGTCCATTCAAGCATTACAAGTGATTGGAAAATAATGCAATTTGTGTAATCTTTAAGCTGATAGTACACATCATTAAAGTACGTGATAATTCGTGTATGCCATATGTCACAAGAATAAATAGTATATACTAGTATAATACATGGTTGGTATATTTGGATGAGTATTCATTGTGTTTCCTCCAAGGAGCTTCTATATACTTGTTTAATTTTGATTAAATTTATTTAATTTGTTTAAAATTATTATGCATGATAATTTCATTTAAATTAAAATAATAATTAACATAAATAATTGATTAATTAAATATGATAATTAATTTATCCAAGTGTGATTTATTTTAAATAAGAACAACTAATAATTCAATGATAATTTTATTAAATTTTTCATTCATTGCATGCATATGGATGATCGTCAGCCAAGACCAAACCATTTTCTGTGGCTGGTTTAATTTAATTTATTAGTAAATTATGTTATTATCAAGTGTTCCATATCTCCTCTTATTAAGAAAAGGCATGCAATCCCATGGTTTCTTTAATGTAATCTCCTTCCCCTCACCTGCATGTGAGTAAAAACATATTTAATGCACGTATCTCCAATGTTAGTGGATATGGATCAAGTTTGGAGTTGAGGCAATACCAATCCATGAGATATACATAGGTGGATAGGTGGAAAGCTATAACATGAAACTTAATTGGTTCAAGGTGTTTTCCCATAGTACTGTGGTTAGTTTATCTTTCTCTAGAAAAACTAACTACTAGTATAAGCTCGTGATCATACCACATTATAGTAAAATCTCGTGATCATACAACTTTATTATTTTATTTCTATCAAGTCTCATGGTTATTTCATTGGGGATGTTTTTTCAGGACCATGTTAATTAATGAATTTACATGCATGATGTATATAACTAAAATAAATTGGCTTATGCAGAAATATTATCTAAGACATGGTAAATCACTTAAGTAAATCCACTTAATTTTAACAAGGATATAGTAAAGATAATATTTTAAAATTTACAAATAAAATGATAAAATCTCCCAATAATATATATTATGTTGGTATAGCATTCTAATAATTTTATTAAAATTGAACCATATTTCAAAGTGCATGACCAGCCAATGTTGGTGTGCTTTCAATTATTAGGGAATTCAAACATGATGTTTTGGGATGAATTAACCGAACTCGCATCAAGGGTTGACTTCCAAAGTATGACTTGGTCTGACTAATATGTAAGCATTGAGGGAATCCAATTTAAGGATTTCATGATTGGGAAGTCCACTCAAAATATCAATTAATTATGTGTTAATGCATTTGGAATTTGGAATTCCAACCTAAAATCATTCCATTTTCTCGACCAGCCAATGTTGGGGTAATGAGAAGGGGAATATGGATCCCTGAATTAGAATGTCCAAGCAATGTGATATTTAAAATCCAATGGTTAGGGATATTGTGTTTTGATAAAATAGTTTGAAATTAATAAATTGAATATTTATTTATCCTTATAAACATTTATCAAATGAATTACTAAAATTCTTCTCCTCTTATTTGTATAACCAACAATA